>OX454268.1:35448399-36735236 GCA_949715065.1 Periphyllus acericola
GCATACGTTTAAAATTTTTAAATTAGAATAATTATTGTTCGCATGTGCAACCATCAACGCCGTCACGCGACCGATTTATTGTTCTTAATTGTGAGTTTACCGGATTTAGGTGCAATGCAAGCGTGGATCACGGCAGCCAAATTCGTGCAGGTGGATTTATCTCTAGTCTTCTGCAACGTAAAGTAAAACATCAAATTACACATCTGTGTTGAACAATAAAATTACTTATGAGTTATGGCTGTTAAAATGATTGAAATACTCGGAACAAAACTGCAGTACTAAAAATGTTGGTCGTTGAACCTATAAAATGTCTAGAATGATTTTTTTGTTGAGCAATTATATTACTTGCTTTGCACACTCGCCTAAGCACGAGATGACGTTTTATGGTACACAACTACACAAGTATAAGTACATATATCTATTATCAATTTACTTATAATATTATTGCTTACCATTGTTTTACTCGTTATGCCTATTATGTCTAATATCTTATATTTTAAATCGTGAACGCAATTAATTATTTTCATAATATTATATTATGTATTATGATGTATACAATATACATACGAGTACATGTCTAAAACAAACAATAATTGAGTTAAAAATAAACAAATCATGAACCGCAGAAAACTATACGAGAGTAGAACTATGGTACATTTAAAATGATAGATTAAAAAAGATAAATTGAAAAATAACAATGACTTAAGTGCATATAATGACTACTGAATTTGATAACATTGCACTAGTAATTATTATTATTTGAATATTGTCAAACCATGTGCATAATTTGAAATTTGTCCAAGTGCTGTATAATTCAGATTCAAGTTTTTAACGTAGGTACTGGATTAGAGCCAAGGATTGCTGTCGGTCAAAGAAACCCATTGGACTCATACGGTGGTTATTATTTATTCTTGTTTTTGAGCAACAAGAAAATTTAAAAAAATATATACATAATATATTAGCCGCTGCGTGTGCCCGCGTCGACTGTGTCGTTAAGAAATTACATAAAACCGCGTACTCCCGATGCGAGACGGATTATCTGCTCAAGGTGGACCAGTTCGGTATGGTATATAATTAGTCTGAATAATTACTCGTTGCTATTTAGTTATTATATCGATTCGGTTTATCTATTTTTATAACGAAAACAGCTGCAGATATTATTAAAGCAATTGAACTGTAGTTAAACGAAATCTGACGCAGAAATAATACCTTATAATAGTATAATGTATGTATTTTTTTTGTCGTTTGAAGTGACGCAAACGTAGAGTCCTATATCACGAGATGCCAAAAACACAGTTACCCTGTAACGTTTCTCTTGAAGTTCATTAAAAATAGAAATTAATAAACTTTACAGATAGAGTTTCCTGATTTGGTTGCTCCGTTCTGCCGTGAGTAAATATATGTTATAAAAAAAAAAACTTTCTGTTTTCGTTGCTTGCGCACATATTGTACATGAGGTCACTGGTCGTTAAGTTTCGAAAATGATTGGTCGATAGTTTTGTTATACTGTACACCCGTGTGAATTGTGAAATATAATTTTGTTGTCGTTGATAGAACTGCACGAACAACACTATTGAATAATAATATTTGTATTAAATAACCCCATTAAAATATTCAATTACTTTTAATATGATAATGTAAGGCGGAATACTCGTATTTGAAATGTTAAGAGTAATAATTATAATGAAGTCCCTTCTGCAGCGACAAAAGACAAAAAAAATATATAAAATCGCTGCAAAAGATTTCCGTTGTTTTTAAAAAACAAAATGTTTATTGTGATTATAAATATTATTAGCTTTTTAAATTTATTAGAGCTTTGGTTTTTTGGCATCACGTCCCGGAAATTATGTAAAAGCATTTTTTAAAAATATAACACGATTTAAAGCACATAAGAATCGTTTATCTTATAAAAATAAATGTTTATCAAAATTATTCATTGAAAATCAAAAACCAACCGTTGTAATTCAAAAAAAATTATAATTTTCATACGGTTTTCGTTAAATAATTATGGAACATGAGAAAGAGAAGCGGATTTATTTTGTAAATAATAATATTTATTTAGTAAAATAAAATTTCATTAGAGGACAGTTTAAATCCCCAAGATTAAAAGCAAATAATAAATCATACAATTATATACACATATTGTGTCTTTATTGAATATTGATATTTTCGTGTCGTAAATCTTATATGCTCTTCACATAGTTTATGGCTTATGGAACAAAAACATGCTAAAAAGTTGCAAATTTTAGAACACCTTTTCCGATTAAAAAAACGAGTAATGAACAATTTCAACTTGAACGAATAGAATTTAAGTAAAAATATGCACTTGAAATGAAATGCTATTTTCTAAACGCAATTTTTTTTTTTTTTAGTTATTTTAAGTAAACACGTTGTGATTATTATATTATTATCTTGTGTACGCTTAATGTCATTTTAGATACCACCATCGAGTAATTCAATCACTTAAAAAAATCGTCAGATACTCAGATGTAACAGGTCTTATTAACTTGTGTGTGTGTGTGTGTGTTTTTCTTTGTTCGTCCGTTAATTAACCTTTACACGCAAAGATTATGTGTCACCGTGTGCAAACCAACATGACGTGATAACGTCGCATTATAGACATTTATTGATTCCAAAAAACAATGTAATTTTGTTCATTAAAACGGTGAAACTTTTTCTTCAATCTATATGACGTATACAACCGAACACCATACAAAGGCGCCGCGCCGACGTTAAAATCGATTCCTATATTATACGCTATATGCCTATTGTACGCGCACATCAAATTGAATATTATTATGATAGGCACGAGCAATTCGAAATAGAAGTCGGAAACAACGCAGTATAAAATCAGGTACAAAACGGAATTAGATCAGTTACAAATATTATTTCATAGTTTGTGCTGTTTCGTCGAATGTAAAATACGGTATTAATAACATTATGATTTTTCCCAATTGCAAATCGATAAGTTTTGATCATTTTTTTTTTTTTTTTACCATGACGAAATCATCTATTCGCATTTTATCTGTCGTCGGTTCAATGACAATTATTGTTACGTAGTAAGTAGTTATTGAGTTTTTTCGATGAATAATGATTACGAAATCGATTCAAGTATTGTAATATTCATCAAAACAATTCACTGAACCGTACGAAAGCACCAGGGATTGAGTTTCATGAAATGTACAAGAAACAATATGTAACATTAACTCCGGAAAATAAAACGTACTTCAGACTTATATGATATAAAAATAAATAAATACTACGATTGAATTAGCCGTGAGCAAGTAACATATACTATATATACAATATATGCAGTCGTTGTTTCGAGCATGTATTTCTTTGGAAAAATAATTGTTATTTTCATACTTAATTACGTGCCGCGGTGGTGACACGCGTAACGCGCGCGTATCCGAAGTCGTCACAGCAAGAAGGCATGTTTTTAAAAACTTTTGTTACGTTGCTGCGTACAGCTTTTCCGGTATGAGCGTCTAAGATCACGAATGAACGGGGGTGGGGGGAAAAAATGTCCGGACGTGATCCTAATCCAAATATACGTATTGTAAATATTACGGCGACAAGTACGGCCGTGTAGGAACTGCACAGCTTGGTTTGTTGTCATAATCAACAATAATAGAACACCCTTAACCTTACGCGCCGAAAATAACGCGGTCTGCCGTCTGCGCCGTATTGAACGGCGATTAATTGCTGTGCAACCGTTGACGAGCACGTGCGCAGTGCGTACGACCAAGACGCGTGCCAGGCAACACGGTTTTTTCGCCGCGAGCTGCATGATACGGCCGTCAAAAAGCCCAAACGTGATCGAAATAGAACGTTTTAACAATATTATCATTATTATCGTTGATTTTCGTTCGTTTTATTTTTTCACCCGTCGCCCCGAACGATAAACTAACGGAATATATTCTCGCTTTTCCTTCACAACGTACTCGTCGCGATTTTCGCCGTTCCCGCGGGTTCGTGTTTGTCCTGTTTGTTTTATTCTTTTCCTTATTTTCATTTCACGTGGCCGTCACACACCGTAGGAATAAACATTTAATATTTGCCCCAAGGTTGTTCCGTTTTGGCCGATTCGTTCGGATTTCCTATGATATATACGACGGCTGTTCCGCGTAATATGTAATCGGAACGGACTACACGATGTTTAATTTTAATGATACGGTCTTCCACCCGACTTATGAGCACTAAAAATACGCGGTTTTTATATTTTAATTTTACCATCCTGCGTACCCTCCGGTGGGGGGGATATTGCAAAATAATCGCATGCGACGATAATTGTCATCAAAAGCCTCGGACCACCAAACACACCACACCGCACACGCACACGACCGGCGTGTGGTCCCGAGCCAATTGCCGCCATTTAATTAGCTTATCTAAAAAACTAAATCGGATGCTCTACTGCTACACGGTTAGGACTAGAAAAACGGTCGTTTATCGTGAAGCCTTGGGTTGACGTATTAACCGACACGTTCGCGTTAATGTTGTCAATCACTTCAGCTGCCACTGTCGACATTTAGAGCGGATTGTACGGAGTGTATTAAAGAGTTCAAGGGATCAGTAATTAAACCGAAAAAAAAAACAATCGTGTCGAATCTCGAAGGAAACTGCAGATTTATGTACGCGCGGAAGAAACCAAACAACCATTACTGTTTCAAATGTAGTAACAAATACCGAACAACCTTTTTGTCGGATTTATCAAAGTATTCCACGTGCAACTAGTTACGGCTGTTTCAATCATATTTAATATACTTTGACGATTAAATCTAGCTTTTTCTAGTTTGTTTATATTAAAATGATAGCACGTAAATATAAGAATAATTAAAAAATGTATAAAACAGGACTATAGAAAATAGTTATAAACAGTATTAGACACCTTAAACCTCATACTTTTATATTAATTTATTAAATGCATTTAATTGATGAGTGCATTCGCGGAAAATATACTTCAATATTTAACTTAACGGTTTACTGGCGAACGCTGATAATGTGTCAATTGACGTTAATATATGATAACAAACGTATCGAACAACAATATTGCACTTAAATATCGTTGTTTGTATAATTCGTAAATAATGAACATCAAATTACGGTAGAGATGCCATAAAACTTAAAAGTTAAAGTACTGACCGGGACATTCACAAAAATAATTTCAACAACCGATTCTTTTATTTCTTATTTTTGGTTGTCAGACAGACGTTGAAATATTTTTACGATACTTATGTTAATACAGCTATCAACCAGGAAACTTATAACTGTAATTGTAATGCAATTAGACTGTGCTTGGCTTAAAGTCTGGAAGTTTTAACTATTTTAGTATTACAAGAATTTCGGTATCGATCGGGACTTCATTCATTTTTCGTTATTCTTTTCGCGATCCGAGTACGCGTGACGTTCTTTCTAATATCTTTTCGGGTCTCGCACTATTATTACGGAATAAAAGTCACTAAACTCCGTACCGATGTATCTTATTTCATAACATTTGGCATGGTTCGAACTCATTTTAATACATAATACATACATAATACATACATAATACATACATTTACTTACATACATACATAGTACATACATATATATATATATATATATATATATATATATATATATATATATATATATATATATATATATAATATATATATATCAATTTTAAAGTATTGGAACAAATATACAGTTGAATTTGGTACGATTCCAAGTTTGGAGTACATATTATGTCAGCCGAGTTGTTAATGTGTGATTTAATATTTCTCTCTTCACACTACTCGTTTACGAGTAGTTGTAATAAAGTTTAGATGCGACGGCAATACTTTTTCATAAATGTTGTTACATATTATAGTAGTTACTATACAACTGTACCAATACTACCAACTGTACAAAAGTATTGTTTTTTTTTCTTAAAAAGAAAAATAATAACAAAAGAATCGCGATGTACCAATTAAATTTATATACGTATTATGTAATTAGATGGTAAAAACAATTTCTTTTGTTGTATTTCTTGCTCGAGTTCCTGACAAAACACTATAAATATAATATAGTTCAGTTGAAATTGTTTTGTTTTAGACATTAAACTTTCAATAATTTATTTTTATTCAACTGTTCATAGGTAATTGCCTTCCAGGTACCTTTCTAGAGTAAAATTACAAAAAAAATTCTAACGTTGAACTCATTATTTTTGTGCGCAAGTACTCAGTTTTTTATAAATATACATAACTATAACTATATAGATTATAAAGATATAGAATATTATTGAAACAATTTTCATAGTATAAAAAAGATTCCCGAAAAACATCAAATATGCAATTAGTAAAAAATGTGGGGTTTTGGGGTAATTCAGATTTTGATTTGAGCACAAGTTAACGTCGTCATTAGAAGACTGACCTTAACAATTGCCAACTTTTTAGATTTAATAATATAATATTAATAGTAATATATAACAATAAATTACTTGTAAATACATGAACGAGAGTTAAATAAGTTATAAGTTTATTTATTACATTATGGTTTCCTATGGACAACATAACAAAATCTTCATTTTATTCCGAAATAGAGGACTTGCAGAAAATGTGTCAATTCTAAAGTCCTTGTTACGTATGCCTAGGTACGTTTTTATTATGAGCGTATAAAGTTTTTCTAATATAAAAAGTGTTCAATAATGGCATTTCTAAAAATAAAACGTTTAATTGGACATTTATGATCATTATAGTGACACTTAAAAAACAAATTGTACTACACTGCTTGTTAAAAATGAACCGCAAGAATAATTTTTAATAGAACAGTTTTTGCGATACATTGACTAAATATTAACAATTAATGAACAGTATAAAACATTATAGCAATTTAAAATTCTTAATAACGGAGTTATAGTGACGAAAGTTAAATAAGATAAAAAAAATTGCTTGGATTTTCAAAAAAATAAAACAAATATTTTTAGCAAGGATAAGTTCTTGATTAAAATCATACATTATTGTATTTGTTTATATTATATGTACCCATAACTAGAAATCTTTAAAAAAAACCCCAATCTGTTAGCAGAGGACTTAAGATAAGCAATTTCTTATTCTTTCAATTAACTTCTAGTTTAAAATTTAAATTCTAAAAAATATAACTCCACTCAATATTTATTATTCTATCTTTTTACCAATCTTTAATATACTACTAATTATTATAATTAAATTGCATGCAAAAAATAATACATATTTTCTGTCATAATGGGCACTTTTGATAAATAGCTGTTCAAGTTTTGTTAGCGTATTAATGTTTATGTATTTTCATTTACTTAAAACTAATTAGATACTTAATTTCCCACACAAAGAAATGTGTATGCCAAATATTAAAGACCCTGCATTTATAATGAAACACTACTTCTATTGGATAATTTTCAAAAAACAGAATTAATAAGTATTTTGAATAAAAAGATTTTTCATATTGCTACATGAACAAACAACCATAAAAAATATAAATACATTTTATCTTTTTCAAAATATTAACAACTGTAAACGGCAGTTTATAAAATAACGTAATAAATGAAATAGGAGTATTATGGCAAAACCGTAGTAGGTACGTATACTCGTGTTATAAATTATTTTTGTAAACAAAGGATTATCGCATTAATTTAAGAATTGGTTATTAGAAAAATTACAAAAGCCTTCGAAAAACAGTGAAATTTAAGTCAAGCTCATTAACAATAAGTCGACATTTGTCATATTATATTAATTCTCTAATTTTAAGTAGAAACTATAATTTATTGTATTACGATATTATGTTTTAGGACTCTCGTCCGTTTACATTAAATAAATAAATAAATAAATAAATATTATACCAATGAGAAGAATAATATAGAAACTTGAAATTATTATCAAATAGACTAAAGAATAAGCAATGTTTCTTTTTTATAGAGGAAGATACTTCTGTATGTTATAATTTATACCTGTTTAATTTTGATATGTTTCCTTTTTTAAAGGCGTCTAAATCCTGGATTTAACATAAATTATTTTATATTTTCTTTACGAATCGTTTCAAAACAAAGTAACTCAACAAAGTAATTCTTAAATTTAAGCCAATATATACTTTTGAATTTTAATTACCCATGTACATATATTATATACTTTTAAGAACTCATTTAATAACATTTTTGGTATAAGTTAATAGTTATCAATACACGGAAAGCGGTTACAATCTACTTTAAATATCATGATATATATATATATATATATTTTCTATTGATTAAAATACAAAATATCTTTTAAGGCACCGGAATTGTGAGAATTTATCATTATCCTATACCTAAATAGTTCACTATAAATATAAAATTTAAAAATTGATATACCAAAGCTATTTTACAATATAGAGGGAGAACACTCGATGTTCTCTATCGTATCCTGATTTTTTTTTTTAATTATTTTTTACTAAAAAATGCATTTAATACTTACTTCGAATAATTTTACTATGTCCACTATTCTTTCCATCTTGGTTTTTCGGAGCATATTCAGTGACTTGGCTTTGACATTTTTATCTACAAATATAAAACATAGATTTCATTGAAAGGCCTGATCGTTTTAGTTACTACTCCGTAATTTAACCTACACTTATAGGTGTATTGTCATAGAAAAATACAATAATTTACTGAACTTTAATTTAACAAACAAACAAAACAATTTATAAGAATAAACAACTGTAATTGAAAATCCTGAATCGTAAAAAACTTATAAGGTTATTTTCAAAGTTCTTATCTAATTAAAATTATATTGGTCGAACTTTAAACAATAATGCTGTTTTTTGTTATATAATGAAATTAACTAAAATTAGTATTGATAGAAGCACATCAATTATACATTATATACAATAATAATGAATTTAATTTATTTGATGTGTGACACAGGTTTTTACCTCTAATTTTGATAACCATTTAGTACAATATAAGTTATTAATTATTATTTATCATCTAACGTATAACGATAATCTAATAGTTTAAACCACGTCAATTATTAAATTTGACATATTTTCCTGCAAAATTCAGTTTCCCCCCCCCTCATTTTGTTTTCCCCTATTATTACTAGACCCTCAACTGCTGCTATAGAAACCATATTGAATATACACAGTAAATAGTTAACGATATTATGATACTATTAAATTATTGTGATGAGTTTATTCGTGCTTTATTGGTCGAGAAGGTATTAAAATAATTAAAACAGTAACGTTCATTGTATATCTATTAATAGAAAAATGAACAATTATGTGATTTACCAGCAAAGAAAATACAAAACGAATGTCCCTTGTGTACCAGAAAATAAATAAATTCAAGAAAACAGCGAAATCTTAAACTCGATCCTGACGTGTTGCACGCGTGGTCAGATAAAGAAAATTAAATGTAGCAGAACGTCCCGCAATTTAAAAATTAAACCTTAGCATTGAAATAATTATTAATCTTGATAATAACGAACCAATTTTTTTGAAACTCATTTTATTATTATTTCAAATTAAGTTTAAATTGCCAATAAATTCCAATAAAATATATTAATTGCCGAAAACGAACTATTTGATTTCAAAAGTTTAAAATAAAATCAAATCTATGAAACTTTCAATATATATTACATATACGTATGTTACAAAAATAATGGAATAACAGCTATAAACTTTTAAAAATCACATAACATTTTTATAACATATTTTTGTTATTATTTAACGATATATTTATTATTCAGTAATTAATTAAAAACATAAAGAAAATTAAATTAAAGGGCTTAATCTATTAATACACATATTTTCAACACTTTTTCTACACCTAGGTACTTTTCAAATTAACTATAAAGTGTGTACCTGAAGTAATTTTTTTAAAAACATAATATTTATTTTCCGACGAATAGTTGCAAAATTTAATTATGAATAAATTAAATGCAAACTAATGATTAAACAAAATTAGTTTTTTAAGTTTATAACAATTTATTTTATCAAGAATATACTCCAATATTTTAAAAGTTTAAATTAATTAAAATTTATTTTTATAAACAAACCGAAAAAATACATTTTTTACTATCACACATTATTTAGTTACTGTAATCATGCCAAAACAAATATATTATTTAAATTATTGTAAATTTATTTTTATTAATTTTTCCAATGTATAACATTTAATGTTTATCATCGTTACATCGTATGTTCGTATAAAATTCACAATCAGTTAGTTTTTTTTTTTAAATATTATAGAAAATTGCGAGTTACAATAAATTTTAATTTTTCAAAACGTCCCTATATCAGTATCTGTATCAATATGATCATAAGAATATACAATCACTTGTATTACGTAAAAAAAGGGGTGGTCTAAACTTTTGAGCGGCTTTTGGGATTACAAATTAACCAGATGATTACATAGATTTGATCGAAATTTCAAGGAGTTCGACGGAGAAAAAATGAAATAATTAATTCTTTTTTTTTTTAATCTTCTCGTCTTGGATAGAATATGAAAAACAAAACGTAGACAACTCGACGCTTTTTAAATGTTTCCGCTCTTGGCACCTGCCTGTATTTCAGTATTTCCTATTACGCCTATGATTTTTGGGGACACGAGCGCGCGTTATTTAAATTAAGAAAACAATTTCAATTTCAAAAACATTTCTTGCGTTGAAAAAACTAAAAATTAAACGGTGAACACATGAACAAAGTAGAAAATTTCAAAAGAGAAAATGTTGATTTTCTAGAAAAAAAATGCCCCGGGGCCTATACAAGAAAATGTAGAGCTGTCTCTGCAGGTTACACACCCTAGTGTCGATAACCATTCCGATCAATACACTTTACCCCGGAAAGTTATCAAGTGGGTACTTACCGATGCTGTTCACCCGTCCGTTGATCTTATGCGCTATCCTCCGGATCTTTTCGAGATTCTCCGTGGTGCGAGTCGTCAGAGGCACCAGCCGGTCCAGTAACACGTCCAACACGTGATCTTCGCCGCCGGCCACCACCATTTTGCTTTTGTTATCCTTTGACTTAGGGGCGAAAAAGAAAACCGTTGGTATATGTCACGATGATCAAGACGGTATAGTATAACTATGTCGTATAATATGCTGCGCGATCGCGTACTTTGGTCGCGAACCGAGTGGACTTTTTGCGGGAAAATAACAAAACATGCGACGGCGAATGCAACGAGATTGGATCGGTATAACAAAACAACAATAACTACTGTTGCAAGCGAT
Organism: Periphyllus acericola; assembly: GCA_949715065.1. NCBI lineage: Eukaryota > Metazoa > Arthropoda > Insecta > Hemiptera > Aphididae > Periphyllus > Periphyllus acericola. Next base: position 35,459,601 of record OX454268.1, read on the forward strand.
CGGGACAAAAGCGAAACCGCCGGAGGACCGGGGAAACGTAACGCGAGGAAAACGACAAAACGGTATTATAGTGTTTATGAGACGATGCGGTTATGACGATGGTGATGATAATAATACTTCGAGTCGAACGGGAAAATCGTGAATGACACGGACGGCGACCGCGGGCTTGGCAAACGGCACGACCGATTCGGCCCGACTGCCAAAATGACGAGGCAGCGCGGCGGCGCTCGTGTGTACTATCCGCGTTTCCCCGTGACGCTATAGTCACGTGTGCTCCACAGGGTATACGATGGTCCCCGCCGCGCGCCGCCGATATCGCTGGCCGATGATTACAACGAATTGTAATATTATAATTTATAATTGAGCGAAACGATGAGGAACGTATTGAGTCTATCGTGATACGTGTGTTCTTGTTTACGTGTTTGTTGATTTCGACCGGAAGGGTTGCTTTTCCGTCTAGTTAGTACTTTGAGGAGGTCATTTTTTTGTAATTTCACAACAATATTCCCACTCATTGGGAAATAAAGAAAAAAAATCGCAAACATTTCTAACAAAATCGAGAATCGAACCCTGGATCGCAGACGTATTCTCGTCACGCAAAATCCACTTGTTTATTTTCCATGGATACAAGGATTTTCTTAAGCTATTCTTATTCTTTTTGTTGTTAATCTATAAATATTAATCGTAGTGACTCGAAACGTATACATATTTATCGATAGGTATTAGCATTTTATAGAAATCTCATAATTTTCGAAAGATTTTTATTTCTAAAAGGTTAGAACATAGGTTTATCCTACCTAATTAAGAAATTCGGTTTTACTATTATATTGACTATTTTTAGAAATATAAACCGATCGAACAGACCTCTTTCAGTCTGAATCGTTTTTTCGAAAGCAATTGTACAATGTTTTCAAATTTAAAAGACCCATCCCTATATCTCACCTGACCTAGGAGATTCGTCCGTTTTATTATAATATTATGGGTATTCTTACTATGATTATTTATGTTTTAATTATTATTATTACTATTGTTATTGCTATACCGGTGCATATAGATTAAATATGTATATTATATTAAATCTATGACCGGTGTTACTTCGCGCAACCCACCTCATCACAAACCGTTACTAAGGAGTCTTCACCACACTATTTACTATAACTTCGTTTGTTAGTGCGTGACTTTTTCTGTTTGATAGCTTCAAAAACAAATATTAAAAAAAAATGTATTTTCTATAGTTATTTAATTATATTCTCTTTTTCAATCAAAAGCAAAAAAAATACATCTTTTTCTATTTTCTGGGGATTTTTTTTTCATGTTTATAAGTTATAGGTCTAGTTTGCATAAAAAGCTTGAAACAACAAAAAAAGAAAAAATTCAAAATAGCGAAATATGACCAAAACTTAGAAAATAAAAAAATGTAAATAGGTGATATATTTTTGGATCCTTCCCCCCGAAAATCGTAAGCCTATGATGCATTATAGTTCCCACATCGTGGCCACGAAACATTGGGTAAAAGTCCATGTGCATAACGTCGTCGTCGTCCGTGGACTGTAATAGATTAACGACCAACGTCAGTCGGACTTTTTTATTATTACGATTTGTTTTTGTTGTTTTTTGTTTTAATTACATACTCAGCAGCGTATGCACTAGAAACCGTTTGTAGTACATCCATTCGTCAAAACGCGTCGTGCACTCTCGTCCAGGTTTATCGACCGGCACTCTTAACGTTTTAGAAAATTAATTTCGCGTGTGAAATAGCAAATTGTTTACTTTTCGGTTTTCCGTCTCGAACTCTCTCTCTCTCTCTTTCCATCACTTAATCGTAGTTTATACGACAGTTTTCCAAACAATACTAATATATTCCGAGAACGCGGTGTTCAACGACACAACGGCTCAAAAATAAAATTGTATCGCACTCCCGAGTTCTCTTTATTTTTTGCTTCAATCGATTTATAAAGTTCAAATTAAAGTTATATTAAATGAAAATTTATTAGCGAATTTGCTCATTGCTCAGGACTTTTTCGGAATCCTTATCACGCATATTATATCAGTGTAGAGATTTTCGATACCGTAAACTTCTTCTACGCACGCGCGTTTACACCAAACGTTATATTATTATTTTAACACTATGAAAATCGGCCGAAAAATAGATGTTTATCAAAAATTCGATAGGTATAACATTTTAAGACATAAATAAGTATCTTGCATCTGCGTATAACTAATATTGCGCAAAATGCATGTGTATTAATCTGATTTGGCCTCACGAATACGCTGTACGCATATGGACTAAACCGTAGTATGACGTAAAAACATTTTAGTACTTATATTCTGGGAAATAGAGTGTATGCTACATACTGCATAATATTTTGTATATAATATACAAATAGACACTAAACTAAAAATAAGAGCTTAAGTCGTAAAAATGATACAATTTTATGGTACTCATTTTCTTTTCCGTAGTATTTAACAGCGTTACAAATGAAGAAATAGAGTTTAAAAAACATTAATTTAATTAACATTAGTTTAAACTTTTAATGAAAATATTGTGACTGAATTTTACACAACTAAAATTGTAATTTAAAGTTTTTCGATCTATTTATATTTGTTTATTATAAATAAAAAATATTTATGTTTTGTTTGCGATCAATTCGTTTTTGAAGAGTACGTATGCGGTATATATATATATATATATATATATACAACCTATCTAATAGGTAACAACTATTATGTTTTTGAGTATGTATAATATAAATTTTAATAATTAATTCGATAAATGATATCCTGTTTTATCGGCTTAAATTGTATACCTACCAACAAGTTGTCAAATATAAGCACTCGCCATTAGACTGTATGTTATGTCTTATTGGAACAACAACCTTTCAACGTCTTGTATGCCGTGACAGAAACCCCCCAAAAAAATGTGTCGTCGGTGTTTAGTTAATGAGTGGATATAATCATCTGATTAATTATTCACAACAATACATGAACCTCAAGGTTGTTAAAATAGTCAGAATTCGGTTCAGAGCCAAAATGTAGCAGAAGAAAAAGTATAGTTAAATATAAAATTAGAAATTAATAAAAGTATAAATTGGTTGAATATCAATTTTAACTTTGGAACATATTCTTAAAAACAGATTTTGAGTACTGAAAATTTAGCCTTGCAGGAATGACGAGTACCAATTATTTTTATTTTTTTTTACCAAAAAAGAATATTTTATATATTTCACTTAGGGCCGTTACACACGAGCAATATTTCATCGTACGAAAATAATACAATGTCGACCGATATTTGAAATTACATGTTTATAAATATAGCTGTTCATACGATCACCGAAAAATTTCGTACAATTATCTTATCATACGACACCTCGAAAACTGCCGGATGTTCTTTAATATTGCAGACTATAAGAATATCGTACGACTAAAATACTTCAATCAAAATGTACAAAAAAAAATAAATTGATTAGAACACACGAACGATAATTATCGTTCGTTAAACCGAAAAAGAAATTCTCTACCATGTCATCCTCCGACGAATGGAACTGCTCTGGCTGACCGAATTCGCTAATGTTTGTGAATTTTCAGACGATAATTTAAATATAGATATATCTATCTTAAGATATATCTTATATGTACTTATAAATGAAGTCCAATCAAGAGCCCTTTTTTGAGATAAAGGTCTGGATTCAGATAGAAATTTACAAAGTGACAATGTTATCAGTTGCAATACATATTTAGATATTTATTAAATTATTAAAAAAATTAAAAATACTGTGTCACAATCACTGTATTTGTAGACGTGTGTATTTTGCAAATGTAGAATTACAAATGTCAAAATTACATATTATCGTCCGATAAATATCGGTCATATGTCCTGCCAACTATAGTATCGTAAGATAATTTTTTCATACAAATAAATATCGTTGTGTGTAAAGACCGTTATTTATTATCATTGTAATTAAAATACTTAGGTGTGTTTTATTAAAATATTGAAAATAGTAACCCAATAATTATTAATGTAATAACAGAATTATAGAAACTTGTATAATATAAGTGACTTGAGTAGTTGAGTAGTTCAGTGATAAGTAATAACTGATAATCTTTTAATGGCGATCAAATTATACTTAAGTTCCTAGAGAACACAATAACGTTCTATTGTAGTGTTTTCTTAGAACGGAAAAGGTTATGGATAAAAATAAAAATATTTTGACAAGATTAAGCTTTAATGGAAGAAAAGTTTACTATTTTCAAGCATAAATACGTATTTTGGTGTTTTTTCATTAGACAAAATATATTTTTTCATACATGAATTGACTGATAATAATATTTGTTTTTCATAATTTTGTTACTAATAATTTGTCTTTCACAACTTTTTATAATAACTGTGACTTTAAGATTTTGTGTGATGTTCAACATTAGAAATGCAATTTTTATGAATCATAGTTCGTGTGTTTTTTAGGGCGTAGAAATCCCACCCCTAAACGTACACGTGTATAAACGGGTACTATAATGACATCATATTTTGGTGATTACATTTGAACACAATACAAATTACGGACGCGAGTACACAATAGCGATGGCACGAGGAACTAACTGCACCGTGATAGGTATAGTGGTAAACAGTAATGCAACCGACTCACGGAAGAAACACTTAATGTGAGAACGATGTTTTCGCGATCCGTGTCGTAGGTACGCCAGCCGTAACCGTGGTAGTGTGATTATTTTTATAGCATACGCAGGGAGTACAATATCATACCGTTGTGTGTAGATGTATAAGTATAATATACTATTATGTAGGCCGTTCCGTCGTGTGTCGGTTGATGCCGTGACTGCCTCCATTTTGCAATATATCACCCTTTGTTTTATTGCCTATGCCATACACCGTATTATATTATGTATCGTAGACACTGCCGAGGAGTGCGCAGACAGGAGGAACTCAGAAACGAACATTTACATAATATATATTATTACACGAATATAATATTATGTAAAATACGACGCGCTTTGACGGTGCCTATCTCTATTTCTATCTCTTATTCTCTCTCTCTCTCTCTCTCTTTCTCTCTCTCTCTCTCTCTCTCTATCTATCTAATATTTACGCTGCTGCGGCTACAATACGAATTAGCGTAGAACCATCGCGTTGTGGCAGTACGATCGCATGTCATCAATATTGTAATTCGCTTTCTTCGCTGTTTTCTTCGGAAAACTCAAAACATTGCCTGTACATATTTCAATCGTACTATGCAGGAAAATACAAATCGTTTTCGAAAAGAAAAAACCGAAACGTGTCGACACCAAAAATATAGGCTATTCGACCCCTTTTTACAGCTATATGCTTCGGTGCCGCGAACCTACAACACGCGTAGACCACAAAGTGTATTGCAAACATTCGAATTGAGTTTATAAAAATTATGATTCGTTCCGTAACGAAGATTTTGTGTAAAACGGCTTGCTGACTGGTGATTTTGTTTTTACAATTTAATTTCGATGCTTAATGGGGTGCTTACTGTAGGGGTCGGCAACCTTTTCGAAAGAAACAGCTAATTTTTTAAAAAAAGTCACAAATCAATTATGTCCAAATAGAGCCGCGCTAGTTTTAACCATTGAACAACTTTTTTCTTTTTGTACTGGCTCACATAACTACATTAAATTATATTATGAACGAAATTAAGTCTTACTTTGAAAATCATTAATATTAACTATACATGAAAAATATATACAGCCTGTCAACCTACATTAGATAACATTTTAAATTGCAGAATTATTAATTATTATTGATTAAATATTAGCTTATGTATTACCCGGAAATAAATATAACTATACAGATCAATACGTTTGTAATATAATATATGATTTATATTATAAGGACCGTATTCTGAAGAAAAATTTTAATTTATATAATATATTTTTTTAAATTGTATATACACAGTGATTCTTTAAACATGCTCACTCGTCACACCCTTTTGAGGCCATAAAATTGCTGCATTTTTGATTTTTTTTTTTAATGTTAACATTTTACTAAATTTTTTTTTCCAATGTTCAAGTTACCATAAAATCTATGTTTTTCACAACTTTTTTCATTCTACCGTAAGTGTTCTGTGGTAATACAAACTTTTTTTCACATCTGACATCAAAAGACCTTTTTTTCATTACGGTACTTCAATGAAGTTATTTTCTTGTGAATTTTGGTGTATCACGTAATCAAAATTCGAACGAGTAGTTTTTTAATTATTCTAATTTGTGTTAATGTGAATAGTATTGTAATATCTTATTTTATATTATGATATAATTTTTAATAAAATCATCACGTAAGTAATCGCTAATAAATTGTTAAAAATTCGAGATAACACAAAGATTACACTTTTCATGCGCAATTTAAAATTAGAATAATTCCGAAAAAGTTGGTCCAAATTTCGACTACTTTCGGTACATCAAAAATTCCAGAAATATAATATAATATAATTGAATAATATTTTGCGTACAAGAAAATAGTTTTCCCATTTGAAAAAAAAATTTGTTCAACCATAGGACACCTTTAATTTGGCATGAAAAAAAAAGTTGTAGAAACTCTAGATTTGATGACAACTTGAACATTAAAAAAAATAATGCAAATTTAAGTGTTTTTACAGCCCAAAAATGGGGTGAGTATGGTTCAAAAATACCCCCAGCTTAAAGTCGAAAATCATGATGATGAGACGTATCCTAAAAGAGCCGTTGGTTGACGACCCCTAAACTTTAGTGTGCTGTGTTCACTACAACCTCAAAATGTAAAGAGTTACGATGCACTCCTTGCACAAGAGAAGCCCAAATAATTGGATTTACGAAGACAATTTACCTATGAGTAGGACAATTAATTTTTCTTAAACCAGTTTATGTGACGAAAGATTCGACGATTATATACTTAGCATGGTATTGGTCATGATATGCATATTTTTTTAATTTTTGTTTGTGTATTTCCTATTTTAAAAATCGAGTGAGTTATAACTGTATCCCATTCAACGTTGTGCAAATAAAATTATTCTTAACATTTCGTAAAATAAGCGTTAAAAATGTGTGAAGCTGCTGGCTAAAATAGACAGTTGATCGCGGTTTTGTTAAAAACTTTGGTTTTTCGTTGAATAAAAAATAAACTATTAAGTCCTATAATGGAACAAAACGAAATGGCTCACTTTGAAAGATTTTGTAGGATTCCGAAGAATAATTTTTTGATTTTTTCCATTCGTCGTAGTGCTCACCAATTTTTTTGGTGCTATTATGGCTTTTGACTTCTTAGTTTTGGTGGTCTTCAATTTTTTCTTATTTTTCATTGCCTTTTTCCTCTTTTTGTTAATTCCCACCATCAATAATGCTGACCTCAAAATGGATTTAGTTAAACGCGGTAGAGCTTAGAGTTTATGTTAGCAATGTCTGCGGGTTACTATCGTTTAATATAACCAAAAGAAAAGAAGTATAATAGTAAAAAAGATTTTTAGTAGTATAGTTCGTGTACGAACGGTATCCGTCAAACACAATATAAGGCTGGTGACAACACGTATCCATGGCGAACAAATGGTTACAAGTAAGAACACTTTCACACGAATGCCCAATATAATTGTTATAGTGTTACAAGTGTTTTGATTTATTTGAAATGTGGCGTGAACAAACTTAATATGAGATTCGCACATACATCGAGACTCTAAAAACAAATAATAAAATATTCATATAAACTACGAGTATAATAATGTATAAGTAAATAATAGTAATTTTAAACAGTAAAATAGTATATAAAATACAAATTTACTTTTTCGAGAACCATAAATAATATATTAAATCGTTTGAACATGAATTGAGTTTTTTGAAAATTATATATTTTACACCATTAGACTTCCTACAATTATTTAAAACTTACAGTTCAATTGGAAAATTGAATTATTTAGTTAATATTTAGTTAATATCTTGGTGAGACTTATTATTTCATTTTCAGCAATACTTTGTTGAACAAGTGATTATTATTTCTCTTAGATAAAACAAACTTAGAAATTGCAAAAGAAAACTACAATTTCAAACTATGAAGGATATCCTGATTAATCATAAGTGGTCAAAGATTTAACTTTCGCAATGGACTTATTTATTATATTTGTACTTACATTTAAAAAAAAAAGCAATGTTCAATTATTTTCCTAATATTAAAATTATTTGTTTGTTGCTTAAACTTTGTTTCTATGATTTAATTCAGTTATTTACGAAAATCGTTCGGTAACTTAAAACTATGACTGTTAAAATGGTTTTAAACAAAGTTCAACAAAATTGAATTAAATCTATATTTAAACAAACCATAACCCGAAGTACAGGGCCAATTTGACCGTCAACGGCAGTGGCGTAGCCAGGGGGGGTTTTGGGTGTTGTAACCCCCCCCCCCATGGATTTTCAAGCATTATTTTGTATTTTCATATTTTTTAAATTATTATTCATTCCGTGAATGCACGGCGGTCATTAGTAGATGACCAATGGTGACCAATCATAGAGCAGTGGTCATTTTGTGTTGTTTCGTTGCCTATAACGATGCATATTATCACGGTGCGATTGTTACATGAAAAATAGTGCATTTTCGTCTCGAATATTAGTGAATGTGCGTGACTTTCGTACACAACATCATATTGCACTCTGATGACGTCCTAAATAAATTAGCATCAACAACAAGAAAAATACGGTTAATGTAATGTAATTAAAATATTTTATGATTTTAAATTTTTAAATAAAGTATAATAAAATAAAAAATATTTTTTGTGTATACTTCCTATTGTATAGACCTGAACGGTAAACCCCCCCCCCATTGAAAAATCCTGGCTACGCCACTGGTCAACGGTATACTGTAATGCCCGAGATAAGATCTATACAAAAATTATACGGCATTTATGATTTACTGTTTATAATATTAAAATGTGGATTGAGTAAGAGTCTTAGCTCAGCGTTACTACAGTTATGCGTTATGACAACTCTTTATAATATTCTTGGATATTCTGAGATAAAAATAACGAAAAAAATGAACTTTATTGTGATGATTAAAATTAATATTATGGCTTTTAATTGCGAAAACATGACGGGGAAATATTAAAAACGTATAATTGTAAGCTTTCACTATGGCCTCTAACGGTTGGGTTGATGATTGGAAGCTTAATTTTGGTATCGGGTCGAAGTCGAAGTTTAAAGATACCAGTCGGCCATTATAGTCCCTTTAAGGAGGCCTTGGCAGGTCACATCACTGTACAGACGAAAGAGACACTGTCATCCGATGGCGATCATCGGTGTATCGATCATCGTGTATTAATAATAGTAGGATAAAGGATTAAGCAATAACACAGTATTACAGCAGACTGCGGAGGCGTGTTCGGTTAGAGTGTTTGACGGAACGCCCAAAATCCGGTTATTTTGTTACAGGTCGAGAAACTGCAAAATTGGTATCACAGGTAAGACGACAATAATTAATGAGATCTATGCATAACTAAATAGGATATTCATATTTAATATGGATTAAAACTACTCTGAAAAATGTCTCGTTTAATATTGTATAGTACTTACTACTTGGTATAGGTGAACTATCGATTATCAAACCCAAAATCTTTTGTAACATTTAAGTATATAGGTAATCAACAACTCGGTTAATACAAAAATAATAAAATTTATGGTTTTGCTGAGTTGATCCAAATACTACTTATACCTGATTTAAAAAGAAAACAAGGAATACATCAAAATGTTAACCAAAAAACTATATCTATTATAGCATAAATTAAATATTTAATTATTATTAAATAATTGTTAAACTTTGAATTGAACAAAAAATGAATATTTTTAAATTTTGTTTAAATGTATACATATATATACGGGACAAGCCCCAAAAAACAGTTGGATTTAATATCGAATATGATATAAGTTGTGTGGCGACGCGTAGTATTGAAATTAATATCATATTGTGATACTTGTATATTTGAAATTATTTTTGTATCACACTATATATTGTATAATAATTAAATTATTCTATGACAATGTTGAGGTTCACATTTCGATCAATAATTATAAATACCTAAGTGAAAAAGATAAAAAGGGTAAAATTAGGAAAGTGCCAAATGGCTTATAAATTTTCACCCGTTGATAATCTTTCTACTTGCACCACTTTTCTTAACACAAAAATTGATCTTCTCGAGGGTTAAACTTTTGACCGAGTCTTATTGAATTTTCCACTTTCCTTTTTGATATGAAGTATACAGTATTCGTCCTAAATATTGTACAATGTAAATTTCATATTTTAGTCTGTAATAAAAGAATAAATATTAGCCCAAGGACACCGAATGCGTGTTTATGATGTACAGTACCAGTATCGAAATTGTATTCTATCTCGCATGAATTATAATAATATGATAGATTACAAATGTAAATAATTTCGAAAATACATGTAAAAGTTAGTCATGCGAAATAATATTGATGTTGTTTTACATTAGTAACAAAATTAATGTTGGTAAACAAAACTATTACCCACCCCAAGTACCTAATCGTAACGGACAGGTAAAGATAAATTATACCAAGAGAAAATACAATTTCCATTTATATATGTGTATATTGATTTCTAATTGAAAATAAAATATTCAGCCTTTAATTATACCTATGCGACTATACTATAGGAATTTGGTAAACATGAAAATATCAAATTGACAATTTTGTTTCAAATAAACGTACAAACAATAATTGAATCTCACAGCACATCTCAACAGTTTTCCGAATGATTGAGAAATACAGAGAACAAATTGTAAAAACTTCTAAAAATCGAACCATGCATCGTCTAGTATATTTCGTCACGCACTATCCACTTGTTTATTTTTCATGGATACAAGATTTCTTATAAGATTTTCTTTGTTTGGTCGTTATTATAAAAGAGTATAAACATTAATCGTAGTGACTCAATACATATTTATAATCAATGTAATATCGAGTACACATATTTTAATAGAAATTTCTTAGTTTTCGAAACATTTTATTCATTTCTTTTTTGCAAAAGTTAGAACAATAAGAAGTTCAACCTACCTTATTAAGAAATTTAATTCTACTACCGTATCTTTAGAAATATAAATCGATCTACCCGACTTCTTTCACAACGAATCGTTTTCTCGAGAGCAATGGACAATGGTACGCATTTGTTTCAAGTTTAACAGACCCATCCTTATACCTCATCCGACCGTGGAATCTCACCCAACCTAGGAGTTTTATTCATTTTTTTTTTTTATTATTATTACAACTGTTGACTAATTAGACCACGATGGATGCACAGAAACGCATTAATATGCACCATATGCAAATAAAACTCGAGTTGCAATAATTAACAAGAATTATCGATTTGCTATGATTGATGTATGTCATACAGCTGAATATCAACACGTCTTGTTAAGTACAACCATTTAAGTCGTCTACATAGCTAAGACTGACCATAATTCCGCATACGTCATAATCGGCGTTTAATATTTTTTGAACACTGCGTTGTGTTAAACATTTGTATGTCTTGAGGTGATTCGTGTACCTGACAAAAGAAATAATTATAAACCAGTTGAACCGTACAAAATCAGAAATGAATCATTCTGTCGGGCGGCAAATTGCTATGACGGTCGTAAAACCGGTGTTTGTGTGTGTAGAGTTTCCTATAGCCAACGACTAAATTACTATATATGCAATTCGACGATAAATTTCTCTACGTATATAAATATAATATTATGCTACGGGTAGAACCGAAAAAAAATTGTTTATTTAAAACCGGATTTTATTGAAACTATTATCATATCATTATTGCTGCAGTACAACATTTTTCACGATCTTGTAAATTGAAGAAGTTCTTGCGTGCATTGTTATATAATAATTATAAGAAGTCCCGCTTAAATGTTAAATCTCAATTCAACAACACCATTAAGTTACGACATTTAATTTTTTTATTAATTAAATTACGAAATGGTGATTTAAAATAAGAATATTATACGTATTTCAACGTTTGAATGATAACAACATCCTTGATTAATTAATTCTTTATGTATTAAACTACAATCGAAATGTATATTTAATGATTTATAAAATGGTAAAATTAATGATATACCGGTGCACTGTGCCCTTCTATTAAACATACAACGTGGACTTGAAAAACAGAATCTTAAAATAACATTAGATTTTGTAATCAATATGAATCGTTTTATTCGATTAATTAAAGGGCGTAGATAATATTTCCCTCTGTGAAAATGATTAAATTAATGTTTTTACTCTTCATCATAGCCTCGGCCTAACCTATTGTTTCGTTGTATGTGTGATGAGTTGCATACAGTGTTGCGCCGTGCAACTTAAAAACTTAAAAATGATCATTATAAAATATAGGAGGGTATTTAAGTGAGAGTCCTATAAAACTCTCATTTGTATTTAGTCCTCGTCCTACCCGCGATAAAATGTTAGTACTTTTACATCGCGAACGTCTTCTTTATCGATTGAGTTATAATCGTGGAACCGGCCCATCCGGGGCCACCCTTCCCGACTAAATTGAATTGCACTAAACCTGTATAAGTTATCCGAGTGCTGGCTGTTGTTACAACCTAATGCTCCGAAACGTAGTGGCGAACTACAATACGATTACTAAATCATTGATTGCATTCCCGAGAGAAAATAATAAACGTTTGATCATTTACCGTCGACATTTCCGTTAATGTTTGTCAATACCGTACAACGCACGCGACTTTTTAATGCATCGTTTCGTAATACGCGTGGTATCGCAAAAACACGCGCGTTCGAGTATTTTAAAACGATCGGACGAGCGCATCGATTATTTGCATAATAATCGAATGCAACGCTGCACAACGTACTCGCAGCGGTGTCTAACATGAATCGACGCGGCTCGGTTGTGGTGCACTCGGCGAGCTACCTACTGAATAATCGGGTTTCGTGAAAATGTCAACCGATAGGACGCAGAAATGGGCTGCGTACGAGTTGATTCCCGGGTACCTGTTTACCTGCACCGACACCGTTGAGTTGATTCCCGGGTCATTATAGGGTACGTACGAGTTGATTCCCTATTGTTGTATGTCAATTATCAATGGATTATTATATTTCTCCAGAAGCTAGTTTTCCACCCAGGGCTCAATTCTCAACTACTTTAAATAGAACTACGAATAGTTGTGAGGGTTTTCATTCTAAGCTCAATAGTTGTTTCTATAGCTGAATCTCATTACCAGATACCAATTTATAAAAACAATGTTTTACACATTTTTACCAAATTACTAAATTTTTTTATATTTTTTTACCTAGTTACTACTAAATGTTTTTAATAATAATTTTTTGCCTAATTACTACTTAATGTTTTTAATAATAATAAATATAATATAATTCAATAAATAATTAATAAATAAAAACTGAATGATTTTCAAAATATGAAAAAACTAAAAAAAACAACGTTTTTGAGAAACTTGTCAGCCAACCTAACCTCGTGGTGTTTCTTGGGTTATGCTAATAGGCTGTATATTTTACTAAATATTGAATAAAATATCTAATGACCTGGGAATCAACTCGTACGTTCCTCGTAATGACCCGGGAATCAACTCGTACGTACCTCTTAATGACCCGGGAATCAACTAATACATGAAAAAGGTCCCGGGAATCAACTCGCCTATTGCGCAGAAATGTGCGTACAAAATGTGTACACGTGTACATTATGATTCGTGCACAGTTAATAAAGTCAACCCCATAAAACGACCTTGATCGTTTGTCTTCGTGGACAGTGTACGGGTACATTTGCGCAGGCATGCGATTGCGGTTGGCATTTTGAACGTTGCACAAACCTTTACGAGTCACGAGGTTGTCCGCTAAACGCGTGCAATACGTCTTGTACCCCCGTACAATTATCTGGGTGTACCGTGGACTTTTATGAATGCGTTCTGCGCAAACTGTACTATCTGATTGTACGTGTGCAAGTAATTATTTCACAACTTTTTTGGTCGTTTAATCGTTGATAAATGTATACACTACGTGCCACCCGAAAACAGATAATATTAATAATGTCGTTAGACGCTGTAATTATTAGTCTATACCTATGTGTAAGTAGTATCACGCCGTAAATGCTTTTCCAATGATAACCGCCGTAGAGTACCAACAACTAAATTATCGTTTGAAATTCATGTATTACACCACTGTCGTTATAGTATGTAGTACTGCAGGAGTCGGTCAACATTAATATTATAATACACCTGACACGAAATAATTACTTATTTACCTTTAATAATATGTTTTAAACTACTAAAGATAATAATATCGTTTTTACAATAATATATTATTTACCATCGCGACGAATGCAAGCGATCGAAATTCGCGTCAACATAATATTTTACGAGTAGAATGTTTTGTTTTTAAAAACATGAACTGTTTTCAGTATATATTAATCGATATTTAAATCCTACCGACCCGGCTGTACTCAGAGCTCGATTTGATTTCCTATAATCGTATTGATTTCGTAAACGTCACCGTCATCGCATGCATTAATAATAACACGTATACTCTGTGTACAACACGTGTGTGTGTGCGTGCATGCGTGCGTGCGTGTGGGTGTGTGTGTGTATGTGTGTAGTGTGTTTCTAATATGATGGCTTATAGCCAATTACTTTATCATTTAGTTTTGTTTTATACGAAACAACTAATACGTCAAAATGTAGTAGTTGCTGTTATGATTACTAATGTAACATAATAAATAAGATTTTATGACGGTGTAAGGCATAATAGTTTGATTTTGATTTTTCTGACCACTGAAATTTAAAAAATATATAAATATTAACATTTTAAAACGTTTATTTTCTTATTATAATAGCTTTACATGTTACAAACAAGTCATCTTATGCAAATTAATAATGATTTAAGAAAATAATTATGTATAATGTAATAATGTATAAGTTTTATATATCTTGCTATGCATTAAAAATATAAAAGTATACGTACATAGTACATACATACATAGCCTAATGAATTTTTCTATCCCACGAAAGTCTTTAAGATTCGTTTGAATTACATAATATGATTTATTAAAAAATTTTAACTATTTTTTTTTTTTTATACCAACATATTATTTATTATTCACAAACAAATTAAAATTAAAACTTACATAACAAATAGACGCGTATATAATGGCAAGAAAGTATGTGTTTTCTGCGTGTGCACCAAGTACTTACCTAAATATGGGCGTCATTTGAAACCGCACTTTTGTACGGTTCTAAACCGCACATTTTCCATATCTATATTACAATATAAACTTTTTACTTTTGTTTGTATTAAATATTTTCAAAATGTCAATAAATCAAACTCTTGCGTGAATTTCATCGAAAGCATTCAGAGAAAAGAGTTCATAACATGTAGGAACACGTATATTTTCTAAATATATATTATATATTATATTTGGTTTTTTTTTCATGAAAAAATAATATAGAAAATGTATACATAATACGAACACGTAATTTTATACTCGTATTCTATAAAGTTTGAGTAAAAAAGATTTAATTTAATAAGAATAAAAATAAATAATGACCTTATGTGTTTTGAATATTTATAATTTGACATTATACTTTTAGGGTGGAAATAATTTTTATTTGTTTTATTGTTTGGTTCATAGAAACAAAATACTGACGGTCTTCAAATTATAGTCGCTTTATTATATTATAATTTAAATTGATATGAAATTTCGACAGTTGAAAGTTATATAATTTCAATAATTTATATTATACCATAATTTTAAATACATTATGCATAACAATATTAAAAAAAAACTTAAACGACAACAAAGGAGATTGACGAATAGGTATGTGATAAACATTTATGTATTTTTTAAATTAATGGCAGCTGAAAATTTAAAGAACTGATTGTGAGTTCATTTATTGTACTATAGAAATAATATAATATTCGTAAAATGTGATCGGTTTCGTCTTTTCGTAAAAATGTTTGAGATTTCCACTCCAATGGTGATTATTCGTTTTAATATTTTTTTCTTCTTACCGGTTTATCACGGGATGTACGTCATATTATAACACTAGGCACGTTTATTTATTATTCGTCGAATCGGCTAGGCGAGTTTATTATAAATTTCAAACTTAACGCCGACAAGATTTCAACGAATATTTTATAGATTCAATCGTCAAATATATTTACGTGGACGTGTATTAATCTTGAAACACAACGGTTGTTTCCGGCGTGTCCGTTTGACCTTAACGCCGAAAAGTATGCGCAAACGTTCAGTCGGTATCCAATATTATGGTAAACATTCGAGTTCTGTGCAAATACGCATGATATATTATGTTGTATTGTGTACCATACGTGCGGTTTACCTACGGTGTGACACGAACAATAATATTTCAACACGTCCCGAATTCCGTGTTGCTCGTGAACTTTTATTATTCGTTTGAAATCGATAGACGATAGTATACCGGCCGGCGTCTGTTGTAGAACGTGAACTGTGTAGTGCTGAACTTATTTTAACCACACGCTGAAAGAATTCAATGGGAACTATTGGAATTGCAAGGTGGACGGAAAATTAAACGCAAACATTTTCCGCGTAAATGAACGAAGTTAGTCAACATGGCTACTCGTATATAAGTCTTATGTACATGCTTATGAAGTTATGACAGCTATGGTTCATAAATTATAAATAATACATTATAGTAGTTTGATGAACACATTTTTAACAAGCGAATCTCTTTATAGCCGGTCTTTGGCAAACATGTTCGCAATTTTATGATTTCCCGTAATACAAATTTCAAAAACAAAAAAAAAACACTTATGTTTAGATCATCAATAACACCTGTATAGGAACGCGGCGGCCTTAGCGGTCGAAAAAATAAAATATATAATTACAAAATGACGAACGAAAACCTTAATTAATAAAGAATGCATTGAATTATATTTTGCAACAATAACAACCAATGAAAATCAATTTCCTATCTTTGTATAATTAGTACAGATACATCTGGTATAGGTATACGAGTACACTGATTTCTAACAGAAAATAACACTGGGTATTCACCTTGAACTTGCGTTGAGATTTTAAAAGAATACATTATATTAACATGGTGTGCAAGATTTTCACCACGAAATGTAATGTATTATAATAATATGTAAGAAGGAAAATACTGTAAGTACAGTGCATGCTATTATAAACTAATTATTTTTGTTAAGTTTCGTTACCAACCGTTATGATAAGAAACTAGGTATTGGAAAAATAATTTTCAAATTATGGTTTTACCGCAGTACAATATGAAACTACTGTTACTTTAGGCAAACGGTGGAAACTCACTTGAATTGATCGTATGAACATTTTCCCGCAACATTTTCCTTTTATACGAAAAGGAATGTACAAAATATGCTCCGTTAAGTACTAATTGGATGCGTAAAAATATTATGTAAATGCTACAAAAGAAGTTTTCATTATTAGGAGGTGTCCGTAAACGCAACCTCTATGTCACTCGTGTTATCTTGCATACATATCGAAGTATGTGTATCAATTATTTATGCAATAAACTATATCATTACATAATCTTATTGATCAGCAGTCACTTGATTGACGATTCGTTGTTTTCACAATAATTGTGTAGGCACAAGTAATTTCGCTATGTCTCCATAAAATATAGTGTTCATCGTCTACAGCAGATATTATTGGAGCTTATAATTGTATTGTTATAATACAGTATCAATATAGCTCATTGATGATATGATTTAAAATTCCAACGGTCAGTTCTCATAATATTAACCGTGAAAAAAAAACGATTGCTGCGCAATTTATTTTCCTTAAGGCTTAACTTGACTTCTTGAATGTTAAAATGTTTGAAGCTTGTAACTCAAAAGTATAATAAAATGTTCATGAATATTATTAAAGATAATGTCGATGTAATCGTCTTTAGGTGAAACTGGTTTTTAAACTCACTGCGGTTATAATATGACTTAAAGGATAAAGCGTATTAAGAAAAAAAAAAAAAAAAACTGGTATTCGATTATAATATTAAAAATGATTACGTGAATTACAAAGAAAAAATTCTAAGTCAATATTCGAAGAAATACGTAAGTGACGCAAAAAAAAAAAATTAAAATATTGTTTTAGTCTACGATTTTATAATTATATAGATATGTGCAAGTAGGATTAAATGGGTTTTATTTTCAATCCTGTATATTATTATTATAGTGTATCAAAACCATATATAATTATGTACAAGCTCTCTATGTTATGTTATTATACTCATTCGGAAGCTGAATAGTATATTGATTTGTAATCTGCACTAGATTTGATTCATTGAAATTTGTATTGGCAGAAAATCATCAACATCATTAATCATTGTTGAATTTTATTTGATATTAACTATTATTTATATAGTCGTCAAGTACGTATAACACGTATCTAATATAAGATTTTTAATGCATTTGTACTATATGAAAAGGTAGACAACTATTTTAAATTATGACCGGAACTTAAATACATCCCTGTAACCATGGCTTCATTTTACAAGTCCTAAAAATAAATTACGACACATTTTCGTGTTGAATTATTATTTATTATAGAAAAAATGTTCAGACCTACTAAATGTGTACCTATCTTTAATAATTTATTCAAAATAAATCATACATACATAATTGATTTTTATTTTTTGACAACTTCGTTATAAAAATATATTACCACTTTAGTTTCATAAGATACATTTTTTAAATGAAACAATAGTATCATCTTAATACTAAAAATCATATTCAAAACATTTTAAAAATAAAAATCTGTTATTGAAAATAGCAAACAGGTCTTCTATATAATAGGTGAATATTATGTTAATCTTGTTTTTTTAAGACTAATATAGTTCACTAATTATAAATATATAATATTTATCATTCTGGGGTAATAATAAACCATTTTAAGTGACGTCCGTGAATTCATCTTACAGATATAATTTGGGTCTCTTTATGACCCAACAGGTTTTTGTATTTTAGACGTACGGTTTTAATATATATTTTCGATAAACAGGACTTTTAACTATCTACAAGGTAACAATTGAAGATTCATTGTAGTTATTAATTTTTTTTCTCTATAGATGAACGCATAATCTCAATGTCGACATATTATATAAAAAACATATCTTACCTAATATTTACTTGTGTGTTTAAAAAAATAAAATAAAATACTTCGAAATTGCGAAGGTTTCGTTTTGATGACATACCAAAAATCACGGGGGAAAAATACCTGAGTAAAAATACATGTTTACAGACTCTAAGCAAACCTGTGGACTACTCGTCTCGATTCGTTTTGAAAAAAATAAACAATAACCATAATCGTTCGAAACATTTGAGGATTAGATTTGAGCGTATTACTAAAAAATTATTTGACGACAGACTCTAATACGTTATGTATAATGACATGTTTTCTCGTCATAACGAGAAACCTATATTATAGTGGGCAGCAATTTTTCATCGGTTATTTATCTACCGGACGCACCCGTCGCATATTTTGTTAACCACAACCGTGGTATGAGATAGCGCAATATGTGATATACGAGTATACGTCATGAACACTTCAGACTTGAGAGGTCAAAATAACATCTCCGTCGCGGGTACAAAGTGCGATCAGTGTCCGCGAGCACAGGTGTACTTAAACTGCGGTGTCGACATGATTTTTAAACGGAGGATTGAAGATGAAGAACAGCCTTGAAAATAGTATGAGGACTAGACATATGGAAGAGGCGCAAATGAATAACTGAAGTTAAAAACAGATCATAATAAAACGATAAAAACATTGCATTTTTAAAATTTTTTTTTTTTTTCCCGAACGGTCGTCTAATCGTCGTTTTCGCACTTTACATAAAAATTAATCAATACCACATGTATCGGTCAAAATGCGTGTCGTGGGAATATTTTGTAAGCTCACACTTTTTTGTCGTAATTCACTAGTAAGTGTTTCGATAAAAATAAAAAGTCTTTTATCAATTTTCTTTTTATAAACCATGTAGATTCCATTGTAACAAAATCGCACTAAAAACAGACGATCCGATACCACGTCCCCCGTGTACACCTGCCGCCCTGAGCGATCTCACTGAAAGTCATCATCGGCTTATTCGTCCGGTGTAGGTATTCATTTTGTTCGTACAATTACGATGATTGTTATCGACCGAGTGTGTGCGTGTGTCCAGTCATCTTTCGGTAAGTTGGAAATAGTCTCGCGAGTGTCCTTGTCGTCCGCAGAGACTCGTCGTCGAGTGCATTGGAGGAATATAATATTATATTAGACACACTGCAGCAGCAGCATCATAATAGGTACGCTAACGCCGCACAATCTCCCTACCGGTTCTCGTTCGCACTCTTGTACGTTACCAACCGGCAGACTTTGAATACGACCTGTGCGTGTGTGCGTTCGTACGCTTAAGTGTGTATGAGCGTGTGTGTGTGTGTGTGTGTGTGGTTTTTTTCGTATAATATTATCATACGAGTGTATATTGTTTCCTAGCCTGTTCGCAGCCGTACCTATATAAACAAAAACCGGTACAAAATAATATTTAATATCTATCCTGGAACTATCGCGAGCGGTGCTGAACGGCGTCCGCTTCTGTTACATTTTTTCCCCGTCAAAGTCTTCAGCAGACTTTTGCACAATGGCAGTAAGTACTTTTCACTATATTTATCGCAGTTACGAAAATCGTATAGTAATGTAACATCGATGTAACACGATGTCGATGCACGCGCATAATATTAATTAATTTTTTATGCATCCACGTAGAATAAGTAGTATAAATAGTATTATGGCTTAAGGACTTACCACTTAACAGTGTTTTTTTCTTACGATCGTTTGTATTAAGTTTGACCAAAACGATAATTTTCGTCTGTTCTTGTGTTCGTCTTTACCTATATTGATGCATATAGTCACGTTCTTCACTGGGATTTTCATAATTGTTTTTTAATTAATTGCTCTAGTGCACTATTTCACCATACATTTTTTTCGCATTTTATAGCTTATGTCCAACAAGCCTAAGAACTAAGGTTATGACAAATTTTCAGAATAGGGCAATAGATAATATGCGCTACTCAGAAATAGGGTGTATACTGCTGTAACACGAAAGTTATTTAAATACTCTATAACTTATGGCCAATGGGTTACACAACAATACAGTTAGATTGAAACTTTATCATATATATATAATTTAATTGTACATAGTTTATGTATTCTGTATGTGCAACAATCACTGATAACGATCTCGAAAAATGTAGGGATTTCATTGTAGATATTAAATAGTTATTTCATACGCAAAGTATTTCCTAATAGCTATTATAACATTATAACACTAGTTCCTTTACATAAATTATATGTAGATAAATGCATTTGCATAAGGTAGAGCGTGCAGGTGGTCATATATAGTATGTAGTACAGATTGAGAATTTCCGATACAAATGTATGAGTACCGAATGTATGTAATATTGTGTATGATGCTTGTTCGATTTGATTCTATATCTTCTGGCAATTTTCTACTCGACATAATATTATATTGGCAGCACAATATAAAAGTTTTAAAAATAGTTTTCCTCCATAAGTGTTAAAATATATTACTACGATTATTACTCGAGTGGTTATGACGAAGTTCAGCCTTCTGGCGATGTCAACTAGCTTGTACATTTTTTAGCCCGGAGCGTTTAAGTAGTATCCTTTACTCCCCGTCAAACAAGGTTAGATAAAATATCATTTATTATTTATTTTTCGTACCTTTTAGTATCAAGGGTACTTTATAAACTGTAATTTTATCTTAAACTAATTTATTGTTCTAATTAAACATTATGGTTCGATGGATTTCTAAATATTTTATCGTATATTAATACATTTATCATCTGATAATTATTTTACAAATGCAAATTTAAAATTGTATAACTAATAAATCACTCGTCCTGCTCGGAATTTAAAATTATTTAACACGAAAAGTAAGTTTTCTATGTTTTATTTCGTAACAGCAAACATATTTGTTTTTGTGTAAAACTGGTCTCATAAATTAAAGTCATTAACACCGAATATCGAAACAAAACTTGATTTACAACATAAAACGAGAAAAAAATTGGAACACAAACATTTTTTTTTTATAACGTACGTTGTTTTCCACATTTTTGACTTTTGTCGATGTAGTATATCAACAAACATAAAATATACGATTGCAAAACCTTAGTTACTTTATTTTTTTTCTCAATAATAAAGGACTTAAAAAATATTTTTTAAAACTCTTTCGACCGCTATACAAATTTGTGTGACGAAATAGTTTCAAAGTTGAAAGTAACTCATCCTCCCGCACAGCTGATGGTAAAATATTAAATTCGTATATTTATTCGACGTTGACCATAATATATAATTATCATCACGTGAAACCGTTATTTGGTAATCGAATATGTTTTCCAACATTGTAGTTTTGTATTATTGCTTATTAAAGTATTGGATTTTTGCCATGTTTTACAATGTAAATTAACATTTATATTAAAATAATTTAAATCTGCTTTTAACCGGCATTGTACCTGTACAATGTGACCCACATGGCCAAAATGATCAAATTTAGCAACGCTATTACGATTGTGTGGTCATCGCGCGCGTAAAGCGTTGGCGGATAATGTTCGTGTATTATATATTATAGCGACTGAATAATAAACTGAATAATATCTTGAACCGTTGTGAAACGATCGTTGTCCGTTCAGCGAACCGTATACGCCCGCCGCAGTACCTACTAATAATTATTACTGTCGGACCTCTGCGCATATAAGGTCAACAATAACAATGTGCAGTCGATAAAATCCCAAATCTCGATCTACAAAATAAACCGTGAAAATAATTCAAAATAGTTGTGTCCGCTCCGAGGAGTACAATCGACTACGGTACGTGTCCATATAGAATAAAATAAACGTTCACCTGTATGTTATGCTTTGTTCTTGGAATTAATGAGATATTTACGATAGAATTTTCTTTATTCATCTATTTGTTATTATACCTACCCGTTCGCGTGTTCGTGCGGGTCACAGCGTTCTCGATGCATGACATATAATATTTATATAATTAGTTTACTTTAAAAAAACTTTAAATTCTTTAGAATTATCGTTACTTTTGAATGTGCAGTTAAAAGAATAATATAACTAGCCCATACCGTGATTAATGTGAACTTCAAATCTGTATGCGTTTTCGACGGGTCTGTCTCGTCGGGTAACGCCTTATAAGTTATAAATGTTAAGGCGTCATGACAAAGAGTTATAATTAATACCTACTGCTCTCCTACTTAATGGAGATTATATCTAGGAAGTCGGGGAGTTGAACGATTAACATAAAACTAGCATTTTATCAACACCCTGTTTTAAAACAACATATGTCATAATTGGATAGTTTATTAGCTATACCGTTTAATGTGATCAAGACCCATCGGTTAATCAAACGTTCATTTGAATCAAAATAAACTAAAAATACATCGAATTAATTATTTTTAAAAAATTTAATTTATAATATTACTAAGATTATGTTATTTCTATTTTTAAAAATTAAGTTATTACGTCCAGTTTTAACGCTTTGCAAAACGATAAGAAATGTATATTAAAACTTATATGATTATTTCTTTTAAAAGTTTAAAGTTGAAACGGGTTAATCAGCTAATGTACAACTATTGTCACGTCTTTTATAAATAAATAATGTATTTTTCAAAAGGAAAACACTATAATATACTGTGTGAATGAACGCGTCATAAATGAAAAAAATATGTATTTAATGGGAACGGCGAGTTTGGCAAAAACTCTATTATCCACTGCACACGTCAGGAGGTGAGCAATAATGCATGTGCATCATCGGAAATGCAATAAACGTATTGATGAAAAGCTATGCCAAAAAAAATAAATAAAAAAGTAGCTACTCCGAGTTAGTCGTCTTCTTCCACTCTCGCGAGAGATTTGATAAATATTTCGAATTGACGTCTCGACGACAGACGGTCTGAAAATAAAACGTTCGACGGTTTTGGCAAAACACTTTCGCACGTTTTCTAAATGGCATCCGACACGGACAAAAAGCATGTCAAAGGCGTATTACGTACAGACGTCCGGGTCAGAGCGGGTCTGACATTTTTTAAATGTTTCAGGCACATTCTCGCCTCTCGTCATCGGGTTTTTATAATATTATAATTATATTGTTTCGTTTCGGACGACAAGGTGTATCGATTTGCGGACACGATCGACTTGCTGTAACTTGCTGTACGTTCGCGACTAAAGGATTTGTTAACCCAATAGTTCCGAATCGTATATGTACAGGGTGGGCAACCGGTGCTTACCCGTTATCCCGTGTCTGTTGCAAGAGCGCAATTGGCTAAAATATTTTCTGGTGGCAGGGCGACGAAGGGGACAAAGCCATATCACCATATATATTATATTTTATTGTGAATGAAGACGTGGTGGTTATGAAGTACTAACAAATATAAAACGAAATGACCGACAAATGCTAAAAAATTCTATAAAAGTTTAAAAAAAAACATTGACAATGCACAAAATCGCAAAATAAAATGTTCACCTTTGACTTATCCGTTGAAACGAATTATATACTTAGAAAACATTGTCTACGATCACCCAAAATAAAAATGCACTTTGAATTGAAATCCCGTCCCTGTATATTAGTGTTATATTATTTCGTATCGTTTGTCGGCCACCCGCAGTCTTATTCGATTTATTCGTCGACAATAACACCGCGGTTGTGTGCTCGATCTGGCATTACTCGAGCACGAGTGTAAACGCGGTGCATCGCACAATATAGGTGCTATATAACTATCGTACGACTGTTAATGGACGACAATGGAATAGTATGTTGAGAACCATTATAAATCCGATTGATATACTGCAGTAACCTGTAACACAGTAAAAACGTTCGTTGAAAAATCGTTTTGGCAATTTGGCATCTCGACGACGCGCGGTTCCACTTAAGCCTGCGCTCGAGTAGAAATGACCAAGTTTCCGAAATCGTTTTTGCTTTCGTTTCACCACGGTTTTAGGTTTACCCATACAGCCAAGGCCAAGGTTTCCCGAGTGTTTGATTTTAATACAAAATTTTTTAATATTTACAATCGCCCGCGCCAGTCGCCTACCACAACAAAACGTAGCACCTGTGTATGTTTGATGTAATACGTACAAGTCGACTTCCCGTACGTCCGCATAAAACTCGTTTGATCGGCGAATATAATATATATTATAATACTATTTATCCTTGTCCGAAATACACAGTTTAACACAGTAACCCATGGCTGTTTTTTTTCTCATAAATGTCAAAGTGATCTAAATTTACATACTGGTCGCGTACCATCTTCAATTTTTTTTTTTTTGCTCTTCGCGTTTATGTAATTCAAACGTTATATTGCACAAATAGCGTATTGTAAAGATAAAAGCACCGATTCGATCGCTTTTATGGGACATTCTACTTTTCTGGAAAAAAAAAAGTAGTAGCCAGCTGTTAAGTAATGCGGTATGGTAATAAGTATAATAACTATAATGAGTAATGATCAAGGTTATACAAAGATTGTATTATAGATATAATAAAAGAAAATTACAGAAATTCTAATAAACACGAATTGATCGGATAGAACTCGTAAGATAAATAACAAAAATTCACAAAAAGTTGTATAATATTGTACAAAGTGGTAAAAGTATAACGACAAGATTTCCTTGTAGTAAATAAAACTGCGCAAATCGAATGTTTAAAATTTAAGAAATTAAAAACAATTATATTATTATGGAAATCTTATAAATAAGTATTGCTACGCGTTTTTCCACTTGAAAAATTAATTATTCACATTAAGACGTGTATTCATAATCCAATTGGTATTTCCAAACGTGTTCACAACTTACACACCGCAGTTAGTACACGTGTAACGTCCAGTGTCTGCCTACGTGCTGATTTATTTTTGCAAAATTGCCTTAATGTGAGGCGAACTAATAATTATTACACTCGTAATAAATCTATAATAAAATCTAGTTAAATACGTTTCTTGCGGTTGTTCACTTCGATATGCGCAAGGTTCATTATTTGCGTATAATAAATAATATACGATAAACGTTCACAACTTTCGCTTTATTGTCTACCTATTAAAATGTATGTATTTAATTGATTCGGTACTGCAGGGTACTTTGAAAGTTGAAATCGTACGGGCATAACTGATACGATTACAACTTTATGCTCGGCATATGGCCTTTACAATATTAATGTTATATTTTTTTTATAAATAAATAAAACACGTTCCATTTGTGTATGAACTTTGTGGCGCGAAATAATACATACAATTATAATGAGTTATATTTTATTTGCATTCGTTATATGTTCGACGATAATTATAATATTATTGAAAATGTGTTCTTAAAAGGCAAAACAAATCTATTCGTTAGATTTGTCATTAATATTATGCTAAACACATATGAATGTTTGAAAATAGGTAACTACTAAGAATAATTTGGACCTTAATGAACTTATACGTTATAAAACCTCTAAAATAGAATATTTATACGGTATAAAACGTAGCTTAATTAAAAAATAATAAAATACATATTATACTAAGTCTTAGATTGATTATAGTAATTTGTGTGTGATTCAAATCGCGAAATGATCTGGCAGAGTGCCAAATAATGAGTCAGACCCGTTTGTTTCCAAAAAAACTACTTACAATTTCTTATAATAATGTAAAAAATATTCTGGACATGTGGATAGGAGGTATACAGGTTGTACGAATAATATGTATTTTTTTCAGTGAAAACGATTAATGTTTTAACCTTGGACATTATTTAATAGGTACCATCTCAAAATATCTTGAAACAAACATATATATGTATATATATAGGTACTTTTGTGGCCAAATAAATCGTTTTTAAATAATTATAGACATTAGTCAATTGTGTACGACCGCATGAGTGTAACTCATAAGTGTAACTTAAGTGACTTTATATAAAGACATTATATATATAAAATATATACACAATAAATATAGACTCACGATGAAGTATTTATGCACATAATATATCGTTTACGTATATATAAGATATCTGTCAACCATTGATTTTAGGACACCATTAATATCGCAACAAAATTAATTACATTTTGAAAAGTAAATCATTTTTCCTTTATAAATTAAAAACCAATTTGTATACAATATAATATATATAATGATACAATATGCGACCAAAAAGAAGACTTAGATGGCTAGATGAGCTACCTTGCACATCTGACTATGCCAGTATCTGTATAACTATACAGATACTGGCATAGTTACTCATGTGTCCTTTTGGAATATTATAGTAATTATTTTTGCTCGTCTAAGATTCGTAATTTATCACTTCTTAGCTAATAACTAAACTATTGTAATTTGTATAATATTTCAAAATATTTTGTATTAATCTATATTTAATGCATTTACCTTCGAACGAATGATAAATAAAAATAATGATATTGGGATCCGCCCATTTAAAATAAAATAAATAAACAGACAACCACATGTGATCAATAATTACTTAATATGTATATTAATTACTATTAATACTACTGTTAATTACTCGAAAATTCATGGTACATCATAATACATCTAATACTATAATACTAATAAATAATACTATTATCGAAATAACGATTTGTATACCTATTGTGTATCATTATGATATGTGTACTAAATTAGACACAATTAAATTTAAGTAAGTTTCAAATTGTTCAATAAAGTTAGCATTTATTCATAGATATTTTTTACACTAATAGCAAGTGCTTTATACAAATTGGTTCCTTAATGGTTACAATTAAACCAGCAATTTTCATTATTCTATATAAATCCTAAAAAAATTATCGACATGAATTACAAATGTGTATGTGCTATATACAGAGCCGTGCCGTGGGGGGGGGGGCTGGGGGGCATATGCCCCGGGCGCATGGCTTAAAGGGGCGCCAAAATTTTTTTTTATAATATTTTAAACTTTACATAAATAAAATATATGAGAAAGATTATTGTTTTACAATTATTTTGGACCATTACAAATTTTTTCTAAACAAATTTCTGACTATGTTCGAGTAATAACAATAAGTCAACCGTAACGTTTTAGTTTTATTCTTGTATTACCGATTTGGCTTTATAATAAATTATCGTATTCTTTATGTCAAAATCGACTGCACGTTAATAACAACGAAGATATTGACCAGGAAATAATTAGCGAAATCGATTTTTTTAAATATCAAGTAAAAGCAATTTTACCAGACTTAAACGCAACTGCTTTAAATATTTTAAACGCAATTAAAAAATATGAACTTGATTCAACTTGTCCAAACTTAATGACTGCATATAGATTGTTTCTTACCATGCCTGTTACCGTCGCTTCCGGGGAACGCTCTTTTAGTAAACTGAAATTAACTAAGACGTATTTATGGTCAACTATGTCGCAAGACAGATTAACCAATTCAGCAATATTATCAATTGAGCATGAAATAACGAAAAACATTGATTTTGAAGACGTCATTGAAGATTTTGCTTCAATAAAAACCAGGAAAATTAAGTTTTAAACTTGTAAATATAATATGTATAATATAATTTGTGATATGTATAATTTTTAATTAATTATTACGGTATAAATTAATAAATTATACCTAACTATTTTGTTTAATAATTACTATTACAATTAGCTTTAGTTTTTTGTCAAATCAATGTTCAAAATACGTTGTAAAAAAAAAATTTAATTTAATAGGAATGAAATGCAATATGATTAATGATAAATAAAATAGGGGGCGAATATTTTTAATTTTGCCCTGGGCGCCAAATCTTAACGGCACGGCTCTGGCTATATATATATGTATTTACAGGTGTACAGCGATATACAGCTAAAAAAACCTAATACATAATTTATTGTGTTTACTTATGGAAAAAAAATATTAGTAACGATTTAAGTTATCGCAAAAACAACTTTCAAACAATAATTAACGATTTTCTAATTGACAAACTTTTATTCAAACATTTTTTTTTTTTTTTCAGTTTTCCATCGTATTTGGATTGGCCATCTTAAGCGTAACAAACTACGGTAATACATTTGAATTCTCTGGACTTGACTCATCTCTACAAAGCAAGTTTAAGTCAATCACAAAACCGTTTTCGTCACTTAACGTCCAAGTAATGTAAAATTTTATTGTTTTTTACGTGAACTTACTCATGATTGTCGTCATTTTTCCACAGCCTCGATTTGGCGAGCAAGTCAAGCCGACATTCGGTTTCAAAAATGTAGACGCAAAACCTTTCGGAACACCATTCGATCCGTTCAAACAATCTTATCAACATTACCAACCCGGTCCATTGAGGACGAACTATCAACCATTCGGACCTTACCCAGGTTATCCAGGACCTGTGGTATATCCCGGACAAGCACCATCTGCTTACCCCCAACCGTCTTATCGTTTCGACAATCCCAGTAACAAGCCTTTCGGCTTCCAACCGTTCTCAGCACCTACGGCCCAACCGTTCTCAGCACCTACGGCCCAACCGTTCTCAGCACCTGCGGCCCAGCCAGCGTTCAACCCATACAAATTTGGCTTGACAAAAAAATTCAATAAGTTCGCAGAACTTTCCGACTTCAATCAACCCGGTAAATACTTCCAACAACACCAATTCGGCGCGTACCACGGACCCGAGTTTTCTTCAGCCATCGTGCCCGCTGAACACAACATCAAACAATCGAGACCAAAAGAAACATTGCTAGGCAAACCAGTCATACCATCTTTCTCCGAATTTGGATTGCCTAAACAAAATCCCTTTGGAATTGCTCCTCCGTCATCATTCAAGTACCCGGTACTACAATACCCACCACAATTCCAGGTAAGCGCGTTTACGTGTTAGAAACGACTAAAAAGTTACAATTTATGTGTATAGTGAACACATATTTAGAAGAAGAAAAATAGTGCTTTTATGCATCTACATCAAGGATACTAACAACTTGTCAATAATTAAATTCGAAATTTGTATAAGTGGGCGGTTTCTTTCGTTTCACAAGAATCATTTTTTTTTTAATTTTTAATTTTGAACCTAATCAAAGTCTCGATAGAACGATATCGGGGATTCCTTATTTTAATCAGTTCGGTTCGACCCGTCACTATGAAACGTTACCAATCTGTATTAATCATTATTTAAAAATTAGAATAATTAATTGTGTTACGATCTCGTTTCACACGAAGTGGACGAAAACAAATTACTATACTCTACTCTATGCAGACGTCCTCATAATAACGATAATAATATAATACACAGTTTTATACAGCGATGGGCTCAACAATAATTATAATAACAGATACGTACGCGTTGTTAATGACTTGCCATATGCGAGTACACCTATAGTGTTCCCGTACGAATGGCTGCACTATCATCCGAACCTTTTTCGGAGTCTGCATGTATAATATATATATATATATATATGTTTATTGTACGCGTTTGCATCCTGTTCGTGTTGTGAACGTCCGCACAGGTTCACTAATTAACTTTCGGATCCGATCGAGGTGTTACAATATCCTGCGGTAAAATGATCGAGACGCGTGGGTACGTAACACTATATTATCGCGACGGGCCGAGGGAAAGATAATATTTCACAGTCTGCTTTGGGCTCACGTTGGTTTCCGTCTCGGGTGCAGCGCACCGCCACGGATACGCGCGCTCGTACTTTTATCCATGGCCGGGCTACACACGTTTTGTTGAGTTCGGCGGTTCACGTACAGTGCAGTCGCACATTTTTGTCGAATAATGTTTTCTACAATTCGTTCCTACGGCGAAAACTAAGTTTTCCATTTCCAAAGGTACTCCGATGCAGATGTTAGAAGTATTTTGTTGTACGCATGGCCAATTTCGTTGCACGCAGTTGAAATGATTTTATTTCCGGATGGGAGCGGCAAATTTCTAAATCCAGCTCCGTTTGTACATTATGATTATATTATTGTCACGCGTGTTCCGTGTAGGACGATCCGCGTGCAGCATTCGTTACGTTTTGTATCCGTACGTTCAACCCAACAGTTGTTGAAAACAAATCGGTTTCGTCTATTTGAAACCGTTTTAGTCGTTTTAGGTTTCTACACCTATGTACATTTAAAACCCATTATGTTATCATCCCCTTTGAGTTCGTCCGTCCGTCCGACCATAAGTTACCTGTAGTACGTTACTTCATTATTTTTTTTATTTCAAGAACTTTCCTTAAAAACAATTCAGCTCTACAAATGCGGATAAAGATAATATATTTTAATGAATACAATAATGTGCGTGATAAATAATAATAATAATAACTATATATAATAGACCCTATTAAATGGAGCGTTGATCACATAACACGATTACATTGAAATAATATATAATGAGTTATGAATTTAAAGGTATTACTGTATTAGAATAGTATATATAATATTATATAATGAGATAAGGTGGTGCATACAATTGCAGATTTTAGAAGCATAGGATGGATTTGATTGGTAAGGAGTATTAGGGAGGGACTCCGAGAATTTTCTTATAGGACCATGAGTATTATTTTGAGAGTTTGTGGAGATAATTTTTCACCAGTACGTTAAAGTTACCACTGTTGATATATTAAATTTAATTCATACCTACAAGCCTGCGACCAGCAGTATTAAACATTTGATACCTAATTTATATACTTGTAAACAGTAATTTATCCACTCATTAATACGTTTAATTTATTTGAGTTTTGACATCGTGTACAGAATTATAGTTGATTATAATAAAATTCAAAATACGTTTAGAAACCTGGGATTTAGCACGCTCAACCAAGGGGCTTTTCTACAAAAATTGATTGTCACTAAGCGTTCGTTTTCTTATTTTTCCGTTGTTGCAATTTTCAGCCTTTCGTCAGCACCGCAGTGCCGTCGGTGAACAGCATTCCCACCACCGCCGTGCCGGAAAGCTTCAGATTCAGCAGCACCGCCGCCGACGCCGCAGCCGCGGTCAGCACTGCAGCCCCGTCGTCCTCAGAAGAATCGGCAACAGCGCGAGCATCAGAGGTCACGGACGAACCATCGGCAACACCCGCAGCGGACCCGCAGCCCACCGGCCCGTCACAGGAGGAGGTCACAGCCAGTGACCCCACCGCAGCCACCGCCGCCGCCGCCGCCGAAATCGCGACCGATAATGAAGCACCCGCGGCCGTAGAACAAAGCCAGCAATCCAGCCAGGCCGCGGAGGGCGGTGAACCCAATGCCGACGACAAGCCGACCGCTCAGGTGGTCGACTCTGAGGAACCCGTCCCTGTGGTGGTCGAAGAACAAGTCCGGGAAGACAAGCCGGCCGATCAGGAAGTCGACCCGCAACTCACGGGATCCAGTCCCGTGGTAGTTGAACCCGCCGCGGAAACGTCCAGTCCCGTCAACGACGCCACCGAATCATCCACCGTCAGCGGCTCGGACAGCAGCAGCAACACCGCCGGCAAGACTGAAGAAGCAGTCAAGGAAAGTCTCACAGAAAACAAACCAACAGAATCCGGAGCTAGTGCAGGTAAGTCGTGTTGAAATCCTACTTTTCAATAATCTTTCAACTATGGAGAACATGGTTATACGAATCTCGTAGATCGATGATACTGTTTGAACAAAACTTTATTACTTAAGAGAAAGAAAAAGATCTTATCGTAAAGGATGATTTTTGGACATTATTTAAAACCCAAATAGATTATTATACAAAATAAAAATCATTTCACGCCTTGATTTCGGGTGATAATATTTAAAACCAATGTACATTGCACGTGTCTGGAAAAGAAATCAAGTAGCAACAATAAAATGTCAAAAAATCAATAAATCTAATTAAGATGTTCACGTTCCAAAGTAAATATATTATTTTAAACGTCGTACTTGTGATGAAACAATATTGTCAACAAACAATTCAGATTGATTAAATGTGTAGTGAGAGCTGATGTTTAGAAATACGATTAAATGGATTCGCATCTCATACTATAGAGTATTTAGAGTATACTCTTCAAGATATCTTTCATCCATTTTTGTATCGTTCGTTTCTAAAATTCTAGTTTCAAAAACAATAATATTTTAGCACTTTATTTATACTATCGGTACGACAGACTTTCAAAACTCGTTCAATGTTACCTGCAGGAAATCATTACAATTACCTACCTTTTTCAATACTTATCAAAAGTTACTCCTCATCTAAGTAATATTCTGGAAAATTCGAAATTTCTATATTAAATGCGATATAAATTATAACGATAGGCCTTAATTCATTAAGTTAGCCGTTTTCTTTTGAGTAAAACTTACTTATTCACAACAAAAATACACAAAACAACACGCTAATAATTATAACATCACGTAGATTGATTGATATAATTTTCTTTTAAAGAAGCATATATCGTATACAATTCTTATTTTTGAACTAGCAAGTACAAGCTAAAATTATTTTGAAAAATTTAATTTAAAATTAACAGTTTTATCTCAATATATACTTGGTAGGATGCCACGGATGCGTGCCATTTTGGAACGGTTACGTATGAAAAGTTAACGGGAGTGTTTTTGTATTTTCGTAGGATCTGATATCGAATCAGTCTAAAAACACATCCGGTCAAACTATAAAAATGATCTGCGTTGTTATAAATTAACCAATAAAAATAAAACCACACGGGAGCTGACCGATGATAGCGTTCAATGACTCGCCGTAAACGAATCAATGACGTTTAATTAATACACCTATATCGTCTTGGCTCTTGTGAGTCATTACGGAGATCACCTCGAGTGTGTTACCCACTTACGCGGAGGCCAATGTACCGTTTCGGAGTATTGTTTGTTTACGATTGAATAACTTCAATATTGTTCGGTCGCAAAAAAAATAAAAATAAGACACCCGGTTCGGTTTTTCTCTTTTAATTTTTCAACACACTTGCCGTCTTCACAATGGATTCGGCGAATCTTTGTTGGCATGATTTGAATACACGTCGTCGTAACGTGCTAATATGCTACATACGCTCATTGTGAATCCAATGAATAGATTCGATTGTAATCGTAATGTTATATGTTTACAATTATGACCGTGCAAATTATTGTAGCGTTATACGAAGCAAACGGAATACGCGTCGGGAAAATACGGATTAACCGAATGAACTAGGATAATGTGTCACTATGTATACATACGTCGTATGCTGCAGGATAAACCGTTTCGAATTGTTCGCCGTATTTTACTCGCCGGTTAGGTGTTCGTCGCGAATCCTCAATGCGAAAAGTGAATTTTACCGCGAATATTGTCGCATCTAAACGGTCTTCGCTGGACGCGATTGTACTCCACAAAGTCTCTCGCTGCAACGGTCGTACCGGAAAAGCCGTGCATAACCAACTGTTATATCGACTTTAAAACGAACCCGAACTGAAACAATAATAATTAACGACCACTTTTATCCGTTCTAGTGAACCTTCCGGGTCTGCCGAACGAGCTTTACGGAGCTTTGCCGCCCGCGTCCGACCCAGCTTCCCTGGGACTGTTCGGCTCTTCCGGGTTCCCGTACTTCGGGCAGTCCGCCGAATTCCAACAGCCGCCGTACTTCCCGTACTACGACGCGCCCAAGTTCTCGGACGAAGAGCTGAAGTTGTTCGCCGCGAACTTCGGAAGCGACGCGCTCGCGTTCCCACCGGCCGCCCAGGCAGTCGAAGGCGCCAACGTCGCGGTGAAAGACGCCGAGAGTGTCAGCGCCGGACCAGTGCCGGTGTCGACCGAGACCAGTGTGCCGGTTAGCAGCACCCCGTTGGTCGAGAGGGTCGTGAAAATCGAAAGCGTGGACAAAGCCGAGAGCAGCGAGAAAAAAGAACCTACCGGCGGTGAGTCGGAATCACGCAACATCCCAGAAGCGCCGAAGAGGAATAACGCCGTACAAATCGTCCAAGAAGATCCGTTCAACGGACAACTGCCTTTATTGTAAGTGTTCATTAATTAGCGTTTTCAATTTTTTTATATAATATATAATGTCGCGTATTAACAAAATTATGTACTTTGGATAAATCCACTAGAACTGTATTTTACGATTTCGTAAAAAAAACTCCTGAATTTTTAAATTGCCATCTAAATAATTATTTAAACCGTTGAAAACAACTTGTTAACCTGAGCTGTTTTGAATGCCTCAAAAAAAAAGGCAAATTTTCATAGTCACTTTACGTACTACTACCTACCAAGTATGTACTATGTGCAGTGGGTAATATGAGAAAAATGTTAAGGGATGGACTATATTCACCGAAAATTGAGGAACGTTCCTTTACCAAAGTCTAAAACCAATTAATCTTTTCTATGAGGCCCGTGAGGTCTAAACCTTCACGATTTTTTCTTTTACACACGTTACTTCATAATAAGTTTATATTGATAGGGTATAAAAACAAATATGCTTCCAAGAAAAATACATAATCCTGCTCAGTAAAAACACATTTAAATACCCAGTTTGAAATATTTCTTCAAACATAACCATATAGAGCTCGGGTATCAACTATTTAACTTAGAACACAGCGTAAATTAACCCACGGATTCTTATCGGTATAAATATTTTTCTCTAGAAATGTCTTCTACTTGTTCAAATGAATCAATAATACATTTCGTATGAGGATATTGTAAGTTGTATACTTCAGTGGCCAATGTTATTATGAGCGTTCCTCCAGACCTTGGAGACTTGAATCAAAAGGGACGGTTAATCTTACGATAAATAAGAAGGGGGACTCCCCCTCCGAGCCTCCACCAACCTTAACCACTGCCTACATGGGCGAATTGACCCATACATAGTCCAGGACATAGTACTCTAGCCAATATTATAACGTGTATAATATACTGCCTGAAGTACGATTATTTTGTTGCGGAGTTCATTACGGAGCGCTCGTCCCTCTCAACGGCTGTACCCCATTCAACACGAGTTAACATAATATTATTCACGTCCGTCTCGTTGTGTATCCCGTCCAGGTTCGACCCGTCCAACACCGCCTCGCCACTGAACACCTTCAAGTTCTACAACCACCCGTCGGTGTCCGCGTTGTCTTCGCAGGCAGCCGTGGCCTCGTACTCGCCGGAAGACGCGTTCGCCAACTTCGGCTCGCAATTCCGTCAGGGCTACCTGGTCGAAGGGTCGCCGACGCTGACCGCCGTGCCCAAGACGATCCTGCAGCTGTCCAACCAGACGCCCGTGTCCATCTCGTCCGCGGACCACCCGTTGCACAGCCAGGTGTTCAAGTACTCGCAGTCGTTCGTCCCGTACCCAGGACTGGTGCCCGCCCCCAACACGCACGTTTACCGCTCGCTCGAGGTGCCGTCATCCTCGTCCACCGTCGCCGACGCACCGCTGCCACTTGCCACCGACCCGACCTCCGCCGCCGTCGTCGCCTCGTCGACCACCGAAGCAGCAGCGTCAGCAGAGAGCGACGGCGCCGCCACAACCGTCGCGGCATGATGACGTTCTCGTATGATCGCGCATCGTACCCTTAGCTGACTACAACCCTTTCATTACTCTCCCCCTTCTCCTTCCGTTAACCGTGACTGTCGCATCCTTACCGATCTTTCCGCCTATTCGCGTATATATTACCTGTAACGTGTTATATACCTAGTCTCCTTCTGATACGGCAGACTCGTTAACAATAATATACGTATTGTGTATATATTGTGTTATAATCTCGAAAAGAGTACAACATCATTTTGTGTACGCTGTCTCCGATACACCTATATAATAAATTTACGTGCGTTTGTGCACCGCGATAAATTTAATTTTTTTTTTTATTATTATTATTATTATTATTATTATTATTTTTGTCTATACATGAAAGTATTGAATAAAAATACTACGCGTACGCCAATACATCATGTTTATTTTTCTATATAGTTTTCTCCCCTTTTTTTTCCCCCCTTGAACGATGACGCAATATTATAATTATTCTCGTCTTGAATAGTTCGAAGAGTTATTGTGCGTCATTATGTATACCTATCGCTGATATAGCTATATCGAGTGCAATGGGAATTACCGTACCGCGGCGTTAGACGGGAAAAAGTTAAGCATACCGACATGACCTTTTCATATTTCAAATGTATTTTAACAACAATATTGTGATCACGTGGGCATCCTGAATACATGTACCTACGTGATCAAAAGTATTGTAGAACTGGTTGATACAGTTTATACGTTACACCTCGAAGGCCAACGCCACGGAGACACGTCGTGATATGACGTTGTGACGATCTGGAATTATTAGGGGGGTGATGAGGAGAGTGAGTGATACTTCTTAAAAAAAAATTCTTCATACCTGTTCGGAAAAATTAATATTCTGTAAATGAGCATGGAATACATTGTCTTAAGACTAAAACAATATATACATACAAAAAAATGTCGAATTATTTTGACTTAAAGCAGACATAGGTACTACCAGTTAAAAAAAGTTTAAATTTTTCATCGCAACTGAAAGCTCCGCTTAAAATTAAATATTCACAAATAGTCACAGAAGAAAGTTCACATTCCATCATATTGATTAAAGCATACGATTCATATTTTATTAATATATTGTTCGAAATCATAATTTGCTTTAACTTTGTTAAACACCGTTTTAAATAATATAAAAAATTATGGTTATTTAGAAAATTAAATAAAAACTTAATTTCATAAATAAAATGTTGACATTTAAAAGAAAAAAAAATTTAAACATAAGTTATTCAACTGACGGAAAAGTTAAAAAAAATACCGTAAATGAACTACAAAGGGAAAAAATTACCCAAATAAGCAAAAAAATGACACAAACTTAAATACGTCAAAAAATACAAAATAAAAGTTTAGAAAACTACGTTTGAATGATCAGCTAAAAAAATTCACTTTCTTACAAATTCATAGCTCTAATTATGATGATTAGATATTGAATTGAAACTGGTTTCTAAATTCCATTGGAGTCAATCAAAAGTTCAGTGTATTTTACATAACTGAAAGTTCTATTCTAATAAATATGATTTTTTCCTAGTTAGAGAATCTTACTCCGTTGTGCTTTCATTTGACTAAATTGACAATCAGCCCTCGTGGGGGTAAAATTATTGTTATGGGTGCAATGTTTAGCTGTCCGATAATGACGATTGCTGCTTATTTTTAAAGATCCATTTGTTATGCCCGTAAGCAGTGATGTATTTGGGGGTGTACGGCGTCAATCCACTTCTCTAGTTTTTTTTTGGCGTGTACTCGCTAAAAATATGACTATACGAGGGTATACAGCCGTATAGCCCCGCATACCCATTACAATTTGTTCAGTAAGTGAACAAAATAATAAACAATCTTCAACATTTCATCGGTTTATTATCAAAAAGCATTTTGAGAATCACTGACCAAACAGAGCAATACATAGATGATAATTGTTTATAAATCTATGGGAGCAATATTGATATGTATGTTTTAGTACTTATTATAATTAAAATATTATTTAAAAAACAGGTGAATTTTACCCTTTACGAGAATACAAAAATTACATTGTTACAATTATTATTGAGATTCAACTAAATAATTATTTTCCTATACCTACCTGGTTTTTTTTTCATATATTATGTATTATAGTTTGGCAATAATTTCAGTTTGAAAAAAAATAAATCTCAAATGATAATAATATCATTGATTTAATACATACAATATTTAATCAATGATAATATAGTTAAGTGTTATAAATTGTATATGAATTATATTCAATATTTTTTTTTTTTGATTACCTATTTATAATAGGTATACATTTTAAAAAAGTTAATGAAATTTTTGTTTTATTTTTTCACTCTTATAATCACACTTATATTTAATCTGTATATTTTGTAGGATTTTCGTGATGTAAATTTAATAAACCGTAGAAAATGTTTCCACATGAAAAACTTCAGATTTACAATAAATAGATAAATATAAGGCGAAGTTTAGTTTTTATTAAATATACTCGTATAATCTAGATACCCTTAGTAAAAAAGGCGTATACGCACACATTTTTTAAGCAATACAGCACTGTCCGTGAGTTCTTAATTTGGTCTATTTTAACCAATTTGATTACTTAATCATTTTCAATTTTACAGGTTAACAAGGAATACCAATTTCACGATGGTCATGATGTCAAGAAAGAAATGGACGAAGTTGACCAAACTTCATCATGTCATAGTCGCAATGAGTAATGAACAAGTTTTTGCGAGCTAAACAAGAATATAGGGCTAAAGAATTTTTCAAAGAAAATATTTTCACGTACAATACAATGAATATGTTACACAATTTATAGTCCCATGTATGCTAAGCATTTATGCGATCTGGGCTTTATAAAAACGCCCAGCTATACAGATCCACAGTACAACCAGAATTCAAACAATGTTAAGCTCCTGAAGTGTGTCTTAGGATTGTGTCCCAATATTGCCATTTGCAAGTAAGCAAGAATTGTTGTAATTGAAATGATGTAATATGAGCTAATATTTTTTTAATCTTATAGTTCCAATATTAAATCAAACAATCAAAATGTATCAACTCTTATGACTGCTAAAGATGGAAACGTTGAAGTTCATCCCAAATCTCCCAAAAGTCCTATATTATTGTACCGTACCAAACTAAAGACTAGGTCAATGTTTTTACATGATACCAGCCGGGTTAACCCATTTCTAGTGGTATTATTTGCCAACAGTCTTAAATAAACTGGTGCAAAAACCTATCATATTTCATTGAGTCTTAATCAATAAATAAAGTAAATTTCAAATGTTCAGGCAGAACAGCTAATATTATGAAAGTAACTGTATTTAATATTATATTTTATTAATTTATTATTCTTTGAACTCTCGTTATTAATATAGCCTGATCACAATTTGAATGAATAACATTTTAGATTCCTTCAATTATCTCGGTATTCATAAATTGTGATTACTTTAAAGTTTCATTTTAAATTCCTTTTTATAATTCGAGTAGTTGCGACTTGATTGGTAACTTTGATGATTAAATTATCTTTTTTATTTTTTTGACTTAATCTAAAAGGTATACATTGTTTATTAACATTCCATATTGATCTAATACATTTTTAATTATTTTAATAATTATTTAAGTTGTTTTTGTTTTATTTAATTGGTTAATGGTAAATTTAAAATTATATGTTAGGCACATGAAAAATAAATTGAGTTATAAATGTTTCATTAATAATTAATTGAGAAGTTATTTCAAGTATTGTTTTATCTCATTATTCAGATATTTATTGAACTTGTATCTTCAGTGTTATTGTTTATGTTCATTTATTTTTGTTAATTTGTATTAGGCAATTAAGTATTAAAATCCGAAATGCAAATTCCATTCTACATATTTTGATGACTTAAATATCTAATTAATATAAAAATTATTATAAATATTGGGATTCAATGATTCATATAATGTAAAGTTAATTTGATCAAAATTGTTTTTTAAAATTAAATTAAAACGATAGATTATAATATACAAGGTTATCAAATCTAATATATCTGAAGAATTTGCCATTGGTCTTTTCGTTTAATAATCATCGGATCTTCTTATAGCATTCGTAATTTGGAGATTATGCTAAAATATTAATGACAAAGGAAATCACTTTTCAATTGAAAAATAAATATAAATCTAGTTTTTAAATCAATATTTTTTAATTTAATCTAAAATACTTTAACAGTCGTTCATTCAAAGTAATAAACGATTGACTAATTCTCAACGTTGACAAGTCGGAAAAAAAAATCCTACAACATTCAGATAACTTATTAAATATTAAGATTAGCTTAGACGGAATTCATGAGAATAATAAGCGAAAAAGACTTTGTTTGCTTAACTTAAATATTTTACTTAAATCTAAACGAAACGGTTTTATAACACATTTGCTTAATCACCAATAAACATATTACAGAACAAAATAAACTAGGTACGAGTGACTACAATAATTATTTTGATTATATTTTCCGATCACATAATATACAGTTACGTATAAAATGATATGAATGTTGAGATTAACAAAGTTTGGTAACGTAAAAAAATGGTTAAAAACTGACATTGACATGCGCGACGGCGATATGAAAATTCCGAATGATGTTATAATATTATTGCGCATTTAATATCGTAAAAACCAATTTGTCGACGTGAAACATTCGCCTATAACAAGTAACGGGCG
The DNA here is from genome assembly GCA_949715065.1 of Periphyllus acericola. NCBI lineage: Eukaryota > Metazoa > Arthropoda > Insecta > Hemiptera > Aphididae > Periphyllus > Periphyllus acericola. The sequence continues at coordinate 35,500,741 of OX454268.1, forward strand.
CGTCATGATATTGTGTTTGTACGTCCGATCGGTTGCGCGGCACCGAAAGGGTGTTCCACGAGGCTTTGAATTTTTTAAAGGGTGTTTGGTAAGTCCTCGGCGGTCCTCCCCGCGAACGTGTGCCATCGCATTACATTAATATATCGACAGTAAGGAATGGCGCGTGTGAATACGTTTAGCTAATTAGTTGCAATCGGAATTATAGCGAGAAGGGCGGGTATACGGTGCTCGTTCTGTGGTGATTTTCAAGTTCGTCAAGCCACCAAGTACCGTTTACATTATCATTTATACGAGAGCATCGTCAGAACAAACGCAATGATACAATATTGTATAATTATTTAATAATATGTTAGTATAAGACCATGATGACTGGAGAGGGAGGGGGAAGGGCGAAAGTTTCAAATGGCGAAGCCGACCGGCGCGGGCGGAAACTCTTCCGGTTTCTTCTTGTCCTTCTTGCCGCGGGACACCGGGAGCGGCGGCGGAGGCACGTCCGGCACCGAGGAGTCCGCGGGTCTGTTGTTCTTGATGACCGCGGTCAGCCGCCCGTCGTCGTCGTCGTCGTCGTCTTCGGTCCGCGCGGCGTTCGTCTCCTCGGCCCGTCCCGCGGAGTCTTTGGCCTCGGCCCCGAGGGCGCCGACGTCGTGGGCCAGCAGCGGCGGCACGGCCTGGGGACGGGCCGCAGCGGCCGCGTACACCCCGCCGGGCCAGTCGTAGAAGTACTGGAACGGGCGGAACACGGGCGTGACTATCGGGTCCGCCTGGCTCGGCAACAGCTGCTGGTCGCTGGTGACCAGAGCGTTGTACACTCGCGGCAAGCGACCCGCCGCCTTGAACGCCATGCTGTTTTGTTGAGCGACGGCGGCCGTCCGCGCTGCAAACATTGCGAATATCGTCACTACGGCGGCGGCGCGGCTGCTGCAGCCCGAGCCGGCTGACTTCGACGACGCGGCGACCTGTGAACGGACAGATATTATTATAAGTACAACAGGGTGGGCCAAATCGCGGTACGCGTCTTGGATGCAAAACGTTTTCACTAGCAGACATTTAAAAAAACTAACATTGTGTTTATGATTTTATATCAAGTTTTTAGTATAATATATAGTAATTAAGTAGTATAAAAGTATGTACATGTGTTTTTAGAGCAGTCCTTAACAATATTCTGTTGGATGACCATCCGTTAAATTTTGAGCGATGTTAAGATTTTATTATATTCGAATATCTAGTGTAAAGACTCGCAAGAATGGGTTGTTCCAAAAACATATATTCATTTTTAGCGTAAAGTGTATAATTTTCCGAAGTTCCAATAAAGAATGACACATGTATTTGAACTGCTTCAGTCCAAAAGTTCTAGGAGTTAATTTTCTAAAGCTTCTGCATCCGTTAAAATAAGTTTTAATACTGGGCATCCATTTTCAACAACTTCGACTACAAAAGGATTTTCTATAAATCTAAATACTGTAAGTAATTTTAAATCTAAATCTATCTTCAAAATCAGCTTTCGGCTTTTACATATTTTTCATTATATTGTGCGGCTCGCGACTCTCTTACCGCTGGCCAACCTTTTTAAGTGGTAAGATAATATTTTGTTTCCGGCTACCTTCGCCCCATGGATACTAGATTTTTTACCGTACAATTATTAATCATCAAAATAATATGTATTTAATATAATAATTATAAATGGGTGCATTGCCCTCCTGGCCCAATGGCACGGGTTCTATTGTTCCTCAAGTCATCAACATGTTTTGATTAAATTAACTACGTTCAAAAATAGTTTAAAAAAGATTTTAGAAGATAAAAATATTTTTATTGAATTTAATTAAAACGAGCTTAGATTTTATAAAAGATGTCAATGAATACACCCACAAAAGAAGAAGTGATTTTCATAAAAACCTATTCAAGAGTAAACAATATTTCTAATACAGATATTTTGAATCAGCTTTATAAACAACATAAAGCATTCAGAGCCACCTACGAAATTATAGCATCGGTTGAAGTATTTAGATGCAGCTCAGCGGTTAATTAATCAACATTTTCCTGTTTAACGCAAATCGAAAACCCACAGACAATCAATCACTCACAATCGGCTCTTTAACCTAACAAAATTGGCATTTGAATTAAAGCGGACAGAAAACCTCTGCGTTGAAAAATAGTTGAAAGTTTTCAATTAGAACTGGCGCAGAAAATTACGACTGTATTAAATATTAATCTTATTTGATATTATTAATTATTACCTTCAATTACCTATTTTTTCATAATAAACTTACTGTAATAGATTTCAGAAAAACTTATAGAAAATTATATCTATATATAAATCAAAGTCTATTTTATAACTTTATTCTAAAATATAAGAAATTCATAATAAAAGTAATTTATTTTTCTTTTAAATGTTTTAATGACATCCCTAAAATGCCAATCGCCCTCGCCCTTATTATGTGGTTTAGCTTCAGTCCTGTTTGAATCTGCCATAAATACATATAACGCCTTTCTAGAATAAATCACATATATATGCAACAATATATAACTATAAGCACTTTGCGTTAAAGCGTTATAGGTTATGGAAATCTATACGCCCCTCTGTTTCGTATATTAAGTAATCGCGTTAATGACCTCTATATTATATTCTTTTTATTTCTGTGAGGCCGTCCAGCGTACGCTTCTCACATAACAAATTGGTATTACGACAATATTTATACGATACACATGCGTCAGATTCGTTTTAACATTAATCACATACTCGCAATGATTATTACTCATACACGCACGCACGCATAATTTAGCACGTGCGTTTTTTGAAGTTCGTTAAAGATAATCACCACACATTGCAGGATATTCGAATTATCTGCAATCCAAATGTTAACGAATCACATTTTACAATATTCATTTTTCACACGCCTCACTTTTCACGAATATTTTCAATTGGTCAGTTTTTTTCACATGCTTTGTAAATTAAGTGAAAAAACGTGGACGACGGCGGTGAATATATTTAAAACCACAAGAATACACTAACAACATGGCTGTGAACATAGTTAAGTTAATTTGAAAAATGATATTTTCCCAGGCATAGGTCATACCACATAGATGAGCATAAAACACGAACATTGGGCGGATTTTAATTCTGATTTTTAATTAAAGAGGTTATCAATTATACGAATCAATATACGAATTATTAACAAACAAAACAATATTTCCCTAAACAGTGTATGAGTTCAAAGAAATATTATTTTCCAATGCTAAGTAATTACAGTTTAACGATGAAAACGAAATGAAATACTCAAACTTCAAAAACAAAAACACGTAAAAGTTAATCCTTGAGAAAATACAATAATCTATCGTTTTAAATAGAATAACTTAACTATTAATTAAATAAATAATTACAACTTGTCGTAATATTTATGCAGTATAATAAACACGACCATACATATAAAATGTATTCTTCTTTCAAACAGTGTTAAGAATAACCGTGCAATTTGCAGTGAAGGTAAAAATCCACGTTACTTATTTTTATTTATTACAAAATGTTCCATTAGACGAATTGCTATTACAACAATATCTATGTTGCTCAAAATCCTTTCATCGCTTGCGACCTGTCTGATTAAAAGTGTTTGACATAGATTAATTTAAACGTGTACATGATAATTGAGGTCGAGTTATTACACTTTGGTATAATTGAAAATGTTTATTTTGTATTTTTTCAAGCGTAATTACAATAATTAGTGTTACAATATTGTAACAGTCAATATGATTAGAATTTTAATTTATACAAATATTATTTTTAATAACATTCAGCTAAACCAGTATGATACAAAAACATAAAGGGATTATTATTATTATTACAATATTCAATACTGTTTGTTATTAATATTAATACGAGTATATCAATAACATTGATTTATATGTGATTTAAAAACTCGGTACATTAATTAAAGAATGAACAATTTTTGTTGTGAACATACTTGTTTTCGAACTTATAAACATAATTATTACGTATACGATTTTAAAATTAATCGAGTGTATAGAATATAATTTTATAACAATCGAGCAAATGGCTCGACTTTGCAGTAGCTTGGAATTATATAGAACGTGAAAAATATAGCATTAGAAGCAGTTGTTTAACTGGTTTCTTTAATTAGTTCAAATTTGCCTTTAACGAAGAATAATTCTGATCAATGAAAATGTATTCACAGAGCATTAAAAGAAATTAACAAGTCTTTACGTAACAATGCATTGGTTTTAATGAACTACAGACGTCAATAAATATCAAGGTAAAAATTAAAAACTGTTGCATCGCCTATTAACATTTTAATTTTGTAATTAAGTACACTTTAGTTTATATTTATTAAATTTGTTAGTATTTTAACTATAATGTGTTTATGTCACGAAGAAATTGATTTCAAATAAGATAAAAAAAAAGTACTTATTAATATGTGTAATAACCAAAATGAATGTTTTAATAGGTCAATTTTAATATTATAACGAAAGATCGAGAAGCTTATATTTGTTTAAATAATCATTTTATTTTAATTAATTAATTAAAGAAATTTAATTTCACTTTGAATGTTCAATAAACCAATAATTATCAGAAAAAATATATATAATACGCCATACAGTATACTATACTGTAAAATGGAGCAATATTTTTAGAAGGTAACTTAAAACATTAACCGTCTTAAGAAATAAATAAATAAAATATTAAAAATGTAATTAAAATACTGCAATCATATATAAACATTATACAATTATGTTTTGCTCAATTCTGATGTAACGGTAGGAGTAATACTTAGTAACAAGCTATTGCTAAATATTAGACGATATACTTCAAATATACAAGTATGGAGTAATGAAACAAAATATATAACTAGAATCTGAGTGTCTAATATAAATTAAAAATGTTAGTGATATAGTGATATTTTATTCGTAATCAATTATTATAGATAGTGTATTAGAATTTTTCTTTTTTATCTTGACCTATGAAAAAAAAAAAATTACGAATATGGAAAAAATGTTAAACTCGAGTACCTATGTCCTATAATATAGCAGGTAATAATATTATTTATTAGCGAAATGAATGAATTTTTAGGTATTAGTATGAAATTATAACTATTCTATAAAGTAATTACTTCTTAAGTTATTATTTTTTTTTTTTGAAACTCTGGGTCATTAAACTAAATAATGTGATACAAATAATAATACCAGAAAAACTTGTAATAATTTTGACTAAAATAATTAAATTTATTAGATAAACATTACACAGCTTGAGATTGTATCAAATTATTTCAATTATAACTGATAGTAAAATTTAAAATTTGATTTATTCGCGTGTACAAAAGAAATATTTTTTATTCATTTTCTCAATTTAATAACTACCTGATGTTTATTTAAACTAGTTCCAAATTAAAATTATATTTTAATTGTTTTTCCAGCTAAAGATTGATGTGCACCTAATTAAAAAAACAATTTAGAACGTGATATAATGAATCGTGTTACTAATAATAAACTCGTTCACACAATAAACTCATTCGTACAATGAAAATTACACAATAATATGAAAGAAAAATATAGGTAGGTACCTATAATATTTGTGTTTATTCCTCAAGTTTAATGTGTAGAATAATTAAATAACTTACACTTGACCAATTTCGGTAATGATACCACTCAGTGACCAGCAGTGTCTTTAAGTTTGATTATAAATTATAAAAAACAAAAAACTTCTTAAACTACAGACTAGTATGTTTAAAACGAATAAGAAAAACGTCTACACGCAATCGACGGATCACGTGGAATGTCTGTCGCACTGGTAATAAAACACTACTGAGTATAATTGTAATAATATGCTCTTATCACAATCAGATTAACTTATCATGTATAACAATTAAAATAGAAAAAAACTTAAACTAATTCGAGTATTGCATTTACACTATGCCTCTACTATTGGATGACAAACAACATCAACGGACGACTGAACGATATTATATGGATTGAAATGGAAAATGATGCTTAACCTTCAGAGTTTGCAGTTTGCACAGTGTACTTATTTAGTCACACATCACAATACAATGTAAATAAACCATTTTCTTCGTTAACGCGGTCATTGTTATTTATTTTTGTGTTAAAATTGTTTTTTTACCAAACTTATTGTAAACACAATAATACGCAAGTTGAAACATTATAATATATGAGTATAATACACGACTGTATACATATTGTAGTATATACTCATTAAGAATATTTAGTACTTTGAAAATTGTGATTGTATTTTGCTCGGTTAATCAACCTACTTGAACTTGAATTGAACTTCAAACGTCAAACATCATTAATACTATTTATAATTGTTGGTCATAAATAAGTTAACGAAAACCTGAATTAATTGTCGGTTGACGGTTAGTCAGCATCTCATACACACCTTTTCAACGTATACATGTATTGAATCGAAAATGTCAATTTCTTTTACTTCCCGAGATGTATGCTGTTTGAATGTGTAATATGTGCGACAATAACCAAATATATATAGATACAACAATTTTAGAGTAACGTGTTAATTCATATTGTATATTTTGCTATATTGTTACTTCTAATCATTTTTCACAGGAATTATCAATTATAATATGGCATGTATTGAAACATTTTTAAAGTATAAGCTTGTGCAACGAAAAAACCGTAAATTAATCGTGCTCCGATTCATGAAATGATTTTGCCTAATTTTATATCATTATATGATACAATATTACATTTATTTTACGAACATATAAGTATAGAAAACACGACCGTTAGGTAGGTACTAGGTAGATACGAATATACGGAATATATAAAATTAAATAACAACTGTCTAAATACTTAAGTGACATAATGCTATTACTTGTTAGTCTATTACGTTATGTGACACATTTTATTATCATTTCATCTACTAATGTCTAATATCCAATAGGTTCTATGAATTCCAATCGCCCAATTATGAAATATTCATTATTATTTCCATTTTCTATTAGATATATTAAATGTGAGTTTATCTGACTCATAACAACTTTACTAATGTTCTAAGAATGTAAAATTATTATTTAACGCAAAATTTCACTTCCCCTAGTTTTGAAATTAGTAACAACATTTATTACAATCAGCATTTTCAAGCACTTTAAATACTTGCATTGTTTGTTTCAAAATAATAAGTATATTTTTTCTTGATTCTACATATAATTGTGAATTAAATATTAATATTATTTATTAGAATTAGCTTTCATATAGTAAAAATTAAAAAAAAATATTAATATAAATAAGATTGTAAGTGTTTTAAATCATTTTTAAATAATTTAATAATTTTTTTTTTTTTTTGCTTTATTTGGAATCTGAAGTGCCTACTTAATTGCCTACTTAATTGAAAATATTAATAAACACAGTTTTATCATTTCAATCACTAATATGCCTATGAATAAAATAAAGAATTATGAGTCGTACACATAGAGTAAATTTAAATTCTAAAAATCCTTGAAACTTGTTTCCCACACATTTTAGACACCTGTCTTTAATAACATGAGATAACACTACTAGACTATAGTATATGCATATTATACCTACCCCAAGCGGTTTAGCAAACTAATAAGTCTTATTTTCATTATAGCACTATAGTGACTATACGGATTTTGAGTCCTTGAAAATAGTGAAGTTGTTTGTAATACCATCATACTTATAATAAATCTTACAATACAGGAAATATAAATAACACTTTAACGCACTTGCAAATATTTGTCATAACTAGGAATGTTTGTAAAATACGTATGTATATTATACGTTATTTTAATAAATTAAAATGTAGAAGTATTATTTAAGAGAAAATGTTAATATTTTTCAAATGTTGTTTTATTCGTAGAGATAATTTCAATGAGTTTAACTAATTAATCTGCACACTTTTCAACTAGCCACTATTCATCATTGCAATATAATAGGTATACACTAAGAACTTCATTGTACACCCTAATACACTCATTCACCGAGACAATTTAGACACGCAAAATTTAAATTCAAAAACAGTTTATTCTGTTATACTTATCATATGCATAAATTTAAAACAAAACTTTTTTATTTTCTAAACCCGAACGACTTATATTACAATTCATTCTGATATATACTATAGATAAAATAGTTTCTCATGTAACGCATTTTTACATTAATTTGTAATTAATAGTCAGTTGTTCACTAATCTATCAATGTACCTTTATTTGTAAAAGTATTTAATATTTTTACAACTACATATTAATATTAGAAAAATACTTGAAAATAATTTTTTAGCGATTTAAAGGTTAGTTTTTCCATAAATATTTATAGATCTAGAAGTTGAAATAACACCATTATTATTAACACGTTAAGAGATTTAACTGACGGGACGTGCCACATAATACATATGTAATTTAATATTTTTTTGTGTCAAAAAAATTTAAAATAAACGCTTACTTTTAATGCTTTACGTTTAATATTTTCTAAATATAATTAGGTATACATATGTGTTTGGATTTTAATTAAAATGTATTCAATCTGTAAGTTGTTTTTCATCACGCGTGGTTATGAATATAGAGAATATTAGAATATGAAATAGAGTATTTGAAGGTAAAAATGAACGTCAAAATAGTATGTGCAGTGTGTGCATATTAAAAATGTATGCTTATTCGGTTATTCCGTTGCATTATATTTAGTAAAAGTGAAATCCGTGAGTTTTGCTCATTTGTTTTGTAATTGTGTATTGACATGACCGAGAGCATCATACTGTTTTGTAACAATGGGTTAGTCAAGAGTTAAGAGCATGTGTACCTACATATACGACAAGCAAGATTATGTTTTATATACACTAGTGACAATTGAGTAAAAGATCGGTACCCCGGACAAAAGTCCGAAATAAATAACACTAATAGTTAGCTATTTAATTGTGTACTTGAGCATACCTTAATTTTCATAATTGTACTTGGGCCGTGTTGGTCGTCGATCGGACACTGTTCGGTCGCACTGTTTTCAGCGGCACTGTCCGCCGTCGCACAGAAACAAACCAGTCAGAAGGCCGTCGGGTCGACTTCCTGTCACCGTTGTTTATTCGTGTTGAACTCATGGTTTCGACGACGGGACGGACGGTTTGGGATCCGTTTAAATAGATTCGATGGGAATGGTACCTAAACGGCGTATGATGAGTAATGGCAGCTTGGGCAACACCTCCATGACTAAAGTTGGCATCAGAGGATTGGCCAGCACCATAATAGCGGTGTACCACATTGCCGACTGTAGTAACCACCAATAAGCCATCTTCCAGCTATATTCTGAAAGATATAGGTACACGAATATTATGCGAGTCATAACAGCAATGAATAACGGTACAATACGTTTATAATCACAAATCGCTAAAATTTAGTAGAAATCAAGTACGATACTGTTTATTTCATTTTCAGAACAAATATTTCACAGTCATATAATTTGAAAAATCTCTTGCGTGGGTAATTCATGTACCTCACTATATTCCAGTTATAAATAAAACAGGGCTAACAATCTCTTTAAGAAACTAACAATTATTAAAAATCCATACACAATAATTGATAGTACCGTTGACCACTTTTGCTTTGTAAGGAATAACTATATACTCGTATTTCTGTATAACATGTTTTACCGAACGTTTAAACTAAATTGAATCGTAATATAAAATGTAAATAAAATCATCCAAAACAATTGTAATCGAAAAACTTTCAGGGTTTTCTTCGTCGTATATAATAACCACAGCTAGGTCATTCACGATTATTTTGTGTAGAGCACTGAAAAAACGATAAGAATAAAAGAACTACGCTCTGTTATTTACACTTAAATACATAATGGAAATAACCTCAGTCCTTAATAACAGATTTATGAATAGGTAGTACCGAAAAATACCTAATTGATTTCTTAAAACGATATTTTTACCTTAATAATTCGTCATGTATATGATATATGTATATCTATTCGTGTGGAAATATGTTTTTTAACTAACGATGTCCTTAACCCATTGAATATAAATATGGAGGATACATTATACGATTAAAAAACTATTTGCTATCGCAGTGTAACAGTTTTATATTATACGCATCGAAGCCGGCAAATTATTTACCTACAGTATTCACTCCGGACCGAACTATTTCTATAGAACATGTGGAGATCGTATATTTGGACTCGAAATACTTCTAACGTCTTTGTAGACACGCTTATTGAGTTTGTGAAACGGGTTGATCAATAAAACAAGTACAATTAAAATATCAATAGCACCTAATTTCGCTAGCGACAGTTGTTTGTCGCCGCGCCAAAACGTAATGAACTATGTTATGTATTATTATTTGAATCTAATATGAAAACGGCACCGATTAACCGCTAAATGTGCAATTATCAATGAGCCGAATCAACAACAAATTGCGGTTCTTATAATATTAGCACACTATACATTGCTGATATTATAATTTTACTCCGCGGCCCACGAGCGGTACGCCTAATATAGTAACGTAATATTATGATATTAATATGTACGCAGTAGTCGTTCGGCATAACCTACAAATCTATAATGGTGTATAATAATATTATAATAACAGCCAAAGCAGGGGTGCAACAAAGTTTTCTATCATCGTACACCCTACGTGTATGCGACGTGTAAAATCATGTAACATTGTAGTGTTATTATATGCACGCGCGATGCAGGACCAAGTGCACCATCACATGGTCTAAAATCTACGAGATGGTTATGTCACTATATCGCGTGGCGGTGACCCGGATTGCAGCGAAACCCGAGGTGTGTTGTGCAATACGAACCAGTGGCATATTATATTATTATTATTATTATTATTATTATTATTATTATTATTAATCCGGTCGAACAACGACCGTCGGTCGGCAAAAGTGAAAGACTGCGGCTGCGAGCGGGCAATGGAACGACAGTTCAAGGACACGCGGTCCAGAGTCCTCGAGGCCCGCCGCCACAGGATTATTTGAATTTCGTCGTCATTACATTATTACTGTGATATTGTACATTGCAGTGTAATACAACCTATTCGCGTGTTATTAATGTACATCGTATTATAAACTATCGCCTCCGCGCACGAACAGTCGAAAAATTCCCCGGTAAAACTTCATATAATGCCTTATAATATTATATACTATTGACCATGTATCTACGCGTAAATAGCTGTAAGTTCGTCTAGATGACCGCTTTTTCTCCGACGCGAAACGGTAAGTTGTAGTACCTGTTGCACCGCGGTGCTATGATATTGTACCATCATTGCTATTAGGTATTGTTATTGTTAATATCGTTCTATCGCTACGTGAAACATCAAGTTGGTTTCACAACTTAGAGAAAACCTACCAATACTCACGATATACTCTGCGGCATGAGAATACGCTATCGGTGTGCTCGTGGAGTTTTAAGACGACGCGGCGGTTGATTGCGGCGGCGGTGTATGGCGCGCCCGGTGCGTTTGGCCCGAAGTCCGCGAAGAGACTGCGCCGGCCGAAGGTACCACGCGCGCCACCTCCTCCGCGGACGAACTCTTGCCCGGACTCTCGGCGTTCGTGTTGCAACGCTGCAGGATGATGGTACTAGCCGCGGCGGTAAATTCCCGCATATAAATCTACATCGTTCATGATATTGCTGTGCCGTCGTTGGTCCTGTTGTAAATGGCGCATCGCATCGTCCGTAATGTTTATTGGTTTTCAGAAATCTACGTGTACGCTTTACGTCGAACAAAAAACCGTTTTATCCGTGAATTTGTGCGTTTTTGAAAAAAAAAATTAATTATTGTACTCTATTGTTTCACGTGATTTATCAGCTACACACAGTTTTATCAAACGAACATTTATATATTACATATTTTTTTTTTTAATAATTTTCAAATTTTTTAATTTCGTATTTTCAACCAGATTAAATCACCGTAGCGGAGTGATAGTATTGTTGATGTTTTTCGCTTATTTCGTTAATTTATATACTTTATAATCGACTTTACTATAACTGAAGTGGTGATACAATATTTTCAGAAAATTATTCTGTTTCTGGTAGAGTTTTGAAAATTCAGCTTGTTACATTAAAACGCTCATCTTGTTCACCATCAATTATTTTAAATTCATCTACATATTTCCCAAGTAGACCAAGTAGAATCCAATTAAATTATGAGTTGAGAATAGTAAAAATGTTGTTTTTGTTTATACAAAACTATGCATATTTATGTACGATTTACATCACCTTAAACTGCTTTAAAAGCATAGTATATATATATATAATTAATTAATATATATATATATTAAAAGCAAATTCAGTAATAATTACCATAATTATTATAAAAAGCTATAAAAATTCGTTAAGTTATGGCAACATTTACGAATAATAACGATGTAATACATGCACATAAATAATTTAATTACCAGAATAATGACCAAAAGATAGCTAAAAATGAAAAAACATAAATTATAAGCAGGTGGTTAAATTTTTAATCATTTGATGAGTTGGTTCTTTGCAAAACAAATGCTTCAAATTTCAACAGATTTTCATCACTTACATTTTACCACTATAAAGTCTAGGTACTTATCTAAAAAATTCGAAAAAATCTTGAAATAGAACTAATTATAGCAGATGATTATAAGTAGGTACCTATATCAAATCGTCTGAAAAGTTATCCAAATACCAAAGTACACAGAGCATTTATAGATAAAAAAATAAGTGTTAAAAAGTATGTATACAAATTATTATTTGTTATTTTTTATTATTATTATTATTATTATTAAAGTTATTTAATTCAAAAGATTAATAATTATGCGAAGTTGTATAATTTGAAATCATCACAAATTAAGAACCTACTCGTTATTATAATTTATTGGCATACCATCGTGCTCCTCTTTCTATATCGTACTATTCACACCTTATTTTTTCATAATCGTTTTAAACAGAGAGCTGATTTAGTTATATAACCAAAACTTTTTTTTTTGTTATTCTTGCGTACAGTACAAAGACATTTTTCTGGAGTCTCCCCGTCGGTACCACTCGAACTCCAGTTCCTCTTTTTAACCCATGATAGCCAGCAACCATTTGTTTTAAGGCCCGACGATGACGTTCCGCCTTGTCCATCAGCCTCATCACTACACCTATTATAACCTGCGCATCCTCAAGTTCAGCAAGATATCCGGTATGTCCTCCGAACGTAGCGTCCTGCCAAACATTCTTTCCGGTTCTTCACGTAGGCTCTGCCATGTCTGCAAACCAACCATTACAGTGGAAAAACCCGAGGAGATGTGCCCTCTTCCCCTTATACAACAATACATAAAATATTTGAAAGGTTTCTTAAATATCCTCGATCTGAAGACGGCCGGCTGAAACAAACTGCAAAAACTAAAATCTTAGGATTATTATCCCTTAAAAAATACACCAAAATTAACTATTGTGATGTCTTATACTTCATAACACACTTAAGTTATAACTATTAAGATGAATATTTTAACTATCATTTACATAACTGATTTATTTTTTAACAGATTTATAGTTTAAATGTTAATAGAAAAAAAAATAGAAGATATAAGTAAATAATAAAAATGCAGTTATACTTGAATATTTTTTGCATAAATTGTAAGTTTTAAGTGTACGAAAAAAAAAATGAAAAGGGGTCTGTATGAAATTTGATTTGGGGAGATAAAAAAATAAATATTGATTATCAATAGAAACATAAATATCATTGAAAATTTATATTATAATTTATATAAATTAATAGAAATGATAATTTAAATGAATAAAATATTTAGTAAGTGCTAAATGTCACGGTGAATATTGTTGTAAATCTAAGTATAAATAGGACAATTTTCCAATGGTTATTGAATGTGATTTCCATAAATATACGATTCACGAAAGATGTCAGACACCCAAAACAGTAAACATCCCCCTTATAGTATCGCCACAGTACCAAGGTAATTATTGTTGTTACTTAGATAACTGTTTTTAAATTATTAATTTATAATATGGTCGGATTCAAATAAAAAGAGTATTATACTCTAAAAAAATGTACAATACTTTTTTAATTAAACACCTGCCATAATATACTAGGTGCCTACTATAGCGGTATCATTATGGTTACACATAATTATTTTATGTATTCAATTGTTTCGATTGTTAACGACCTGTAGGAACTGGGAATAGTCGAATATTTTTAACGATCGGATAAACGATCATAATTTCGGGCGATATTTTTCTAAACTTCACTCGACTGCGAAAACGTCTCGAGCACCAATAACGCTCGATTATACCCCATTACTAGGCCGCCCCCACTCATCTAGCTCGCTCCGGCGAGACGTCCGATGGATCGATTGCGTTCGGATACGTTCGTGGCACATCGTGCGACGCCGCGTCACGTTATCACTACGTACTACGTGCCAACGACGGTGTGCGAGATTACGAGGTCGTGATTACTGCAACAGCACAGTGAGGCGCTATTATTATTTATTGTTGACGAGAAAATCACCAGTTGACGAAATGCGTCGATGTTTGCGACGCGAAAACTCGTGTGCGAATTCCCACCGCGTCGCGCCCGACCCGGTCTAGCTGACGAAACCGATGACACGTGTACAGCCGCCGCGCGGTTCTGCCCGGACGACTGTCGTCTACGTTCACCGCTCACGTCAACGCCGCGAGCCCATGACCTGCTGACGGATCGCCTATAGAACAACCACCCCCGGGCTGGTGAAGACGATGACCGGTTAGATGTACCTGAACAACTCGAGGGCCCGCAAGATGTTCTCGTCGACCAGGGTTCGCGTGTGCCTGGCGTTCTTAGCCGTACTGGGGTTTTGGCAATTGTTCAGGATCATAGTTGACATCAACGACACGCAGGTAAATCAAAAACGTGTCCTACGAGTCACCCGCGCCACCCGACTAACGTAGCGGCACGTTTCCAGATGGTACAGTAATTTCTTTCAATCCATTGTTTGTTTTCCTCAACCCCGTCGAATCGTGTTTAAACTGTTTGTGGGTACACAAATACCTATAATATTATAATATTGTACTGTTTGAAATTGTGGAACGTTTCTCGTCTTAAGTTTATGTGGAGAAACTCGTAGTGTTACAGTACCTAGTCCATACCTATGGAATCGGTAAAAACCAATGTGTTTTCCATGATTACCGGAAACCTCTCATGAGCAACATTTTTTGCTCCTCAATAATTTATTTGAGGTATCACCGTCACTCAGCCCTTTCACATCTTGTAACATGTTCATTTAAGTCCTGACTAATTGTCAATATTTCACTTGCTTACTTTCTGATATATTTTTTTTAATAATCTTATTATTTTTGTTAAATTGTAATTGGGTTTTCAGAAAATTGCTAAGCCGTTACCTGTTCGAAACTATGACAACTCTTTGAAGAAAGATGGTACTAAAGAAATAGCATACTATCTTCCAGTTAGCATTTACTACGAAGCTCTATGTCCAGACTCAAGAAACTTTATACTTCAACATTTACTTCCATCATTTAATAAAGCTCCAGACAGTTTTGACATGGAATTTGTTCCATATGGTAAAGCTAAGGTAATCATTTCAATAATAATTTATCAATCTTGTCCTTAAGTTAAAGAAATCAATTTAATATTACTTAATCACAATTGCATGCATAGCCAATTCTTACTTGCTTGTATTAATTGTTTTTATATATTTATTTTTAGACTCATGAAAATGCTGATGGATCTATAACTTTTGCTTGTCAACACGGACCAGTTGAATGCCAGGCCAATAAAATTCATTCATGTGCCACACAACACATTAAAGACAAAATTATACTTATAAAATATGTATCTTGCATGATTGATAATAATTATGAACCAGAAAGGATTGGAATTGATGTAAATATTATACTAACACTTAAATTTTATTATATGAAATTAATAATTTATCACTATGTTAATTACTGTATAGTGTGCCAAAAAATTCAGTGTAAATTGGTACAAAATTAATGCTTGTTCAGAAGGTAAAGAAGGTGAACAATTATTAAAACTAAATGGTGAAGCAACAGCAAAACTGTGGCCTCGAGTTTCATTCATCCCAACAATTACGATCAATCATGTAATTTTAATCATATTTCTTAGAAATTATGTTAACTTAATTGTACATGTTGATTATTTGTTTTTAGGAACAACCTAGACAAGCTTCTGTCCTGAAAAATTTTTGGGGCGTTGCTTGCAGTTATTTCCCACCCGTAAGTACTTTAAAATTCATCCTTTGTATTAACAACTACTTACAATAGGTTTTATTTGGTATAACATGAATGTAACTACATTTTTAAATGTAACTATTGAACTTAATTTTCTATTCTCAGTTATTTTTAAATGTAATTTATAATTACATTACTAATTATTTATTATAATATAATATCAAATAACAAATGACATTAGTCAATTCTTTTATACATTTTATTTCCGTTTCTAGAAAATGTTATGATAACGTGCACAACAATTTCTTTTTGCAACAGATATTAAATATATTGGTTAATTGAACTCCAAAATAACAATTATATTTGATTACTTGATTCTAACTGAAATGAGGATGTATTGGTTTTTTTTTGTCTACACAATTTTAACCAGAAGTATTGATCCTATATATATATATATATATATATATAAACCTGGCACTTTTGTAATGGAAAAAAATGCGTCTAGTTGATACTTTGGGAGATTCATTTTTTTTAATTTCTCTACAGTATTCCGAATTATTAAGAAAAACAAGCCCTACATGGTCTAGTATATTTCATCACACACTATGAACTTGTTTGTATATCATAGATACAAGATTTTGATCGCTGTATCTCACCCGACCTAGAAGTTTCGAATGTTTTTAAATTATAATAACACATTTCTAACAAGAATTTATATTCATCAATATATGATGTTTATATAGGACCTATGAATTATATTATTAATACACTTTAGATAGTTAATCTTATGAACTACTTCAATAATTTAAATATATTGTAAATATTCTACTTAAAAATGTCGTACAATAAAACCTATTATTTTAGAAATGGTTTTTAATAGATTTTTTTATACTCTACCATTTTTACTTGTCTTACCAATTTAAAATTGAGCAATATCTGCTACAATTCCCTAAATAACTAAAATAATTGATTTATTATGTTTGTTTTTTTAGGAATCAAAACCAGCTGCTTGTTCAATTGTATAGAACCATCAGATGTTTATCAATGAATATGTACAATATAATAGTATTAACATTTTAATTATGATGAAATGGTGTGATATGTATGTACATTTAACTGTATAGGTTTTTTATTATTGTTTAAATTACATTTCAGTTATAATATCTGTGTTTTGTGATATAATAGCTAACTATGTATATGTATAAATGAAAAGCTTAAAATATATTACCATGTTAACCAATTTGAATTAGAAATGTATTATATTGTAATTATTAAAAGTTTTTAATAATATGCTACAATTATTTATTTAGTTACTTCATGTATTTTGTACATTTTTTAAATTTATTACTGTTATGTATACGTTTTTATAAATGCTTTTCTGAGTTTTATCAGAAATTATAAATCATTATTAATATCAATATTTTAATGCAGTTATTGCAGCAACATTTTATAAACAATTGTTAAATTATTACTAACTAACTATATAAAAATGTTTTCAAATAATTTACAAGAAATAAATTAAGGTATTTTTCCAATGTCTTGCGTTTTAAATAATTTCCATTCAAGTTCACTCATCTCTACTTTAATGATGTAGAATGTAGATAATGAGTTGCATCGATAACACACTAGGTATATAAACTGTAAAATAGATCATAGTACTCAAAATTCAAATCATCATTAATTTTATTGTTATTACACTAGGTATTCCCAACCAGAAACATCTACTAAAATAATATTTAAATGTATTTTGTTTACAATATTTCTGATAGACACTATTATAAATATTAGATGATACAATTAGTAATAAGTAAGACATCACATAATAAGAACTATGATATAATTAGGTTATGACGAGATTAAGGTTTAAACATGATTCAAGTGAAAAATAAAAATACATTAGGTACAACAATTAATATCATAACTTAAAAAAAATGTAACATTAATAGATGTCTGTTTCATATACATATATAATATATATAGATTAATATTTTATTATAATCTAGGTTTTCTTAGTATGGCCTAATGCACAGAAAAATGAAACAAAATTAAATTATTTGAACCTGTAACATGTGATTAGTACCTAATGGTTATTAAATAGATAATAATTGTATACAAATGATTAATTTAATGTGTACATTAATAACAGTAATACAGTATAATATAAATTATATTTGATCTTAACAAATCTATTCATAGAATATGCAAGTATCATTCTAATCTAATCATATGCAAATATTTTTATCTATTGTATGTTTTTGAACTTTTCAAGTCTATAATAATAATTTTAATGTATGACTTTAATTATATATATATCCAACCAATGGTTACACAAAATAAATAATAGTGTCACACGAAAATGTACTTTAATGCACAGCAGGATAATGGAGTTTTTAATACTCTCCTCGGTCTTAGTACTTACTTGCCGCTTAAAAATAGTGAATCTTCTTGGATAAAACTGTATAGCTTTAATATATATAACATATGCATTTAAAGGATCTAAGGAAAACATACATTAGTTACCAACTAACTATAATTATTTTTTAAAATATAATATTTTCTAAATTAATTGTAGTTTCCAAGGGGAAAAAAAATAATGTTTTATTTTATATATTTTAATAAACTATGACCATTTTTTTTAGTTTAAATTAGAAATGTATAACTAACAGTGTCAGTCCATCGAAATATGTTACCCTTACAATATCAATCACATACCAATATTTATATTTTATCTTAACCTCCCATATTTTTAATGTATAATGACTAATTAGTTATTAAAATTACATTTGAATAATTATTTTCCTATTTAATAAAAAATACCTTTTTGTAGGAATATAATTTTCAATTTAAAATAAGAACCTATCATAAGTTGGAAAAATAAACATTCATGATCAATAAAATTAATCGCTAAAAAGTTTACATTCATTATGGGCTTAAGCATTTCTTTAGATTGTTAAGATAATTTTTTTCTATTTTGTTTTTAAAAGTTGATTTAAAACCAAAATAAACTTATCAACTAATCTATTGTGTGGCTTATCCCTTTTGTAGACAAATATTATAATCAATGACACAAAAAAGGTTTTCTTTGTGTAAGATCAACCCAATGTTAAGTTGGATATATGGGTTATCTGTTATGGAGGAACAAGCTTAATTAGTATTGATTTTCATTAAATCACGAATGGGGTACCTACTTGGAAAAATGTTCTTTTAAAAAGAAATAGAAAATGTACAACATTTAAATACATTAGTTCCGCGGCTCTAATTTTGCATGCCTACTAATCAAGAATCTTCACAGACCTATACTAAAATATCAAATTTTTTGTACCCATAAAGATATGTACTATTACGAAATCGAGTAATACAACTTGAGTGTATTGGACATCTAATATCTTATAAATAATTTGATGATGAATAAAGTTACTTCAAGTTACATAGCACACTATATCTATATTATTTTTAATAACTCATCTCGCTGATAATCGATGTGCAACTTTACTGTTTTAGGGAAAACGACATGCGTTTCGGACAAATGAAAAAAATGACACATTATTTTCCTATCGTATACTTTCATATATATTATAATAAATAATAATATTAATATATCATCAGAATTTCCTTTTTTATGGATTTTACAAACATTCCGCAGGTTTTTTTTGCTAACCCTTATTTTACCGTCAACGTCAAAACTAATTTAATTGAAAAAATATAATTGGACAATTTGTTATTATTCCACAAAAATGATAAAAGAAAACATTTTTATAATCATTATTAGAATGTAAACAGTGTTGTGGGCATTTTTTTGATACATAGTAAAGGTGGTAACTTCATTAATTTTTTTTACATTTCATATTATAAGCTTACGATATTATCTTTTTCTTTTGTGTATTAATTTGAGTCATAGGATATTTATCATTGAATTATATAGGAACAAATTTATAATTTATTAAAATATACGCATTTAAATGATCTGCTTTTAAAAAAATCATTTTCATGTTTCGTACCTTGTAAGTAAGTCGAATATAGCTTCGGAATGCCATCGAAATACATTTTATCTAAGTTATACGGCTCTGTTTTCATGGTCATTGTACTATTGTATTGAAATCATTTTGCATAAACATTATTACTTACAGAGTTAAATAATTTCCATTTGGAGAATAAACATAAATTGATTCAAAATGGACGGAAAAATTCTACATAGGTATTTTTTGTGGTAAAATTCATAATAATTAATAGAAATCTATTGAAAATAGATAATACATTAAATTTACGATAAGCAGGAACGGGCAAATAATTTATATATATATATACATAAGTATTCTACAGTGGCGTAACCGAGAACAATAAATTCAGGAAGTCAGAAAAACAACTAATTTACTAAATACTTTGTGTTTCTTGAAAATTACCTAGCCCTTAACTCCATAATTTGTTTTTAATTGACTAGAAAAAGGCTTAAACTAACTAAACGTTTTCATTTGTCCTGTAAGATTCTTGACTAGAGTCAAGCAACCTAATGCCTTTTGTCCTGCACATCTTACAGTTTAAGACAAATAGTTTTATAAAATTAAAACATATTTGGGAGGGAAAAATAATGATTTCAATCTGGGATTTTTGAAAAAAATATAATATTTATAATATATCTTCCAAGTACTTAAGACTAGATACCAGAGAATGCCGGAGAATGGGAGCAATATGATAAATTTGCATCCCAGTGAAATCCTAGGGTGCAAGTGGCCCCTTGCCAACCAACAATTACACCACTCTAAGTATTATAATAATAGGTAGGTAGTGTAATTCGTGTAAGTTTAATCGTTATAATTGAATCGACTATAATAATATAATATACATTTATAATAATAACATCGAATTAACTAAAAATATGATTTAGTTATATAATAGATATATATACTTAAACAATTGACTGGATTAATTTAGTTTATGATAATAATTAATAAATGTTTGGCCATATGCGCTCAATAGCAGCCGATTCGCACGATATACTCGTATTAATGTATCATAGTTCATCCGTATCGCACTCAATGTGTGCACTGTACGGTATTTAAAACAATACATAAATTGATTATCTTATCTTTGGTCAATACTTTGTATAATAGTTTAATATATAATATATAGTAACTCGATAAATAATAATAATAATAATAATAACAATAATATATTATTTGAGAAAAAAATAAAGGAATATTGGTATGGCAAAGGATATATTATATATAGCTCATACCGAGATGATATTTTTTTTACAACCAAAAAAGAATGATTAAACATAAACAAACATTTGTGTATATAGTATTTACTTGTATATAGATACCTAGTTATAATTATAATACCGAAGCTTCTTTATCCGGTATGTTTGTCAAGTACGGATCTTTGTACCAATAGTAACGAGGAGACCCTTCGGACACGCACAGTTGTTGTTCCAGCGGTTCTGTCCCCTCTACCCAATACATCACGTAAAAGTTGCACATTTCATCGTCACTTGTTGCGCTGCGGATAAACAACAAAATTAAAATAAATCTTATTATATCGGCGGAGAGCCGATCGCAATGATCGTGATGCGCACTGCAGTGGTGTATTGCAGTCATATAATAAGTCTTACCCAATTCTCGTGTAGGCGTTCCTCGTACTTTCCATTGTGCACCTGGCAGCCTAGAACACACGTCGAGCAAATGTTTGATATTTTTTTATGTAATTCATAATATTTCCAATAGTGGTGCGGTATGATAGTAATATTACATTTCCGTTAACATATTATCATATTATGATACAGATACTCGTTGACAATAATGCTTTTTAAAAATATAAAAGCTGGGTAAGTTACTTAATTAAGTACATTAATGTAAGCTCATGTTACTTTTCTAATTGAGTTAGTTACTAAGCAAAATAAATAGCCAAAAGGTAAAACTATACTTGTTATTTTTAGAAAAAAGTATGTAACATAATACATGGTTAATTTTTAACTTATAAACTCGTGAAAACCATAGGTTATTAATTATTGTAACTTTGTAAATTTATCGATTCACGAATGAGGAAAAAGTAACTCAACAACTAACAAGCCTCATTTAATACTTATTTAGTAACTTCGTATAACTACGTATATATATATATATGTCTTTGAAAACATATATTCGAGTAAATAATGAACCGTATAGTTTTGAATGAGAAAATATAAAATCCTAGTTGAACCATTGTGCATAATTTTAAAAACGAGTTTTTTTCGCAACCAATAAGTATTATACAATATTTATTTAGAAAGGAGCAACAGGGGACGGCTGTTGCCCCGGGTGGTAGATTTTAGGAGGGTGGCTGAATTTTTAAATTTAAAATTTCTATAGTATTTGTTAACCTATATTCTATATGTATTCATGGTTAGTTAATCATTTTAATACGACAGGTTTTTTAAACAACAATATATTAAATTTTAAATTTTTTTTAACTGAGTTTCTTTTTTGTTGTCTCTGGATGGCGGATTTCTAAATACGGCCCTGCCAATACATCTATACAAATTAGCGCG
Organism: Periphyllus acericola; assembly: GCA_949715065.1. Lineage (NCBI taxonomy): Eukaryota > Metazoa > Arthropoda > Insecta > Hemiptera > Aphididae > Periphyllus > Periphyllus acericola. Next base: position 35,523,423 of record OX454268.1, read on the forward strand.
TGTACCAACACTATTTTACATTTTCAAAATCTAACTTTCTAACAAATAAATGTACAAGTACCAATTACTTACCAGTATATCACCAGATTCGACGGTGACATTGTTCTCGATGGGGTAAAACATTTGTGGGGTCAGAGGATCCCTTTTCCCAAGCAGATCCCATTTTTGTACTCCGTTCCTAGAAGTTCTCACTCTGTAACCAGCTACGACTTTACCTATATATGATACAAAACGAAAATATCGACACTCATAACATCATAGATATATTTGGTCTTAGATATCTGCGTAAACTATATGTTGGCATAAATGAGAACACATACCGAGTTCGTGTGTGTGAACTCTGTACGCAAACGGATGGATGACTTTGCCAGTTTCGTAGAGTGGACACGACGTTTCCATGTGTTCGATCGAGTGCGGAGGGATTTGTCCGTTTGTAGCTAGCAAATAAACGCCAGCTTGTCTTGCCAATCTAAAGAAAAACGATTGTTGAAAAACTGTATTATAAATATATATATATATATATATATATATATAGGTACTGTACATATTACACATTACCGACATGAGGACAAATAGCACCACAGTCGAAAAACGTTGAAAGCGCCTATTTTTAATGTGATCAGAAAAAGTAGGAATAGGTTGGGATTCATACGAGTATATCACTGAGTGATTTGTTTTTCTTTTATTAATGATAAAATTAGATTGATTTAAGAAAAGAAAAATTAGCTCTAGGTGCAAATAATTTTATAAATTACAATTTTAAGGTAGTATAATTTGCATTTCGGTGCCGTCCTTCTTATAACAGTGTCTTAAACGACTGCTTGAATCGCCTTGTTTTCACGTTGCAGCCCTACCCAGGGGCGTAGCTAGTATGTAGGCTTGCTAGGCCCGGCCCTACCCAGATTTTTTCGAAAAAGGTAAAGAAGTGGAAAGAAGCTTTTCAACAATGAGAAAAGTGAAAACATAACCCGATCAACTATGAAAAGTCCTAGATAAAATGATTTGACAATACTTTCAATAGAAAGGGAAATAAGTGGATAATTTATGGATAATCTATCGGCTGTTATTGACAAGTTTTCCATTATAAAGAAAATTAGATGGAATTTTTACTTTGAAAATATGTTATAAATGGAAAATACGTATAGGTATTAAAAGTTACAATGATAGTAATTAATAATTATAATTGTATATTATTATAATTTGTATTATTGTATTTTTTTAAAATTTTTCGTATTCAGATAAATAAAAATTATATCTTTTAAAATTAATTATTTACTAGAATAATCCTTATCATTGATAACTTTGAAATTATGAGAGGCTAATACAATAATTGGGATAAGTCCCCATTTCCGTCTATGATTAGAAGGTTTATAGAGGTTCAAAGGGTTATTATGAAAATACATTTTTTCAACTAAATTAAGTAGATATTTTTCGTAGAATATTTTATAGCTCATAGAAAAATTGTTGTATCTTACTGTTTTTCTGTGTAATGCAAAAAGATCCCAGAGTTGTCCGTCTCGTCTTCTGTTAAGTATAAAAACAATTGTATTGATTTAAATAGGTACGTGATTATCAAGAACCAGACATTATTGTCAATACTAGCCTTCGAACATCCGGTGGTAATGAACTTGTAGGACTAAATAATTGATTTGTGAATCACCTCCGACTTTAAAACCAACGCCGTTCGGAAGTTTCAACGTGGGCGCGTCGCGAGCCCAAGCGTACAGTATCTGGATCAAACAAACAAATACAAAATAATTATTGTAAGTATACATAAACGTTATATTTTTACACTTTAACAGTGGCATACTTTAAGATTTTATCCGGGTGGGGGAGGTGGCGATGGTTAAAAAATTACATTTACACGAAACACGATAATCCTCACTGCATTGTGGAACACCCGTATCGCTAGATACCAATAATTAGAAATCATAATTTTTTTATCAAATTGTTTGATATTAAATTTTCCGAAAAAAAAATGCATTCGTCTTACGTACACTTCATAAAATATATTGAAAACATATTATACTCGTATTATTTTTTTTTCATGAACAATATATGCCAAACATTAGTGAAAAATTATTCATTTTATTGTGACCGAAACAACAATTATTTACAAATATCAATATTAATTTAATCATTTTCTGCCTACATTAAATACAACTATTTATGCTAAATGGCAAAATCTTGAAAACTCCACCCGTGAGTACGCCACAGCAGCATAGTATTATACTACGTACATTTTATATTATATATAAATAATATTTTATTTTCGACCACGTAAAACAGTCAGAACTCAAAAGTCAGCACGATAATTCCGTATTAACTGTCAAAACTCAATTGATTGAACAAAAATAATATTTCTTTTCAACATATCAGAACAATTCATCCCGACGGCGAGACTGTACCAACACATCGCGTGCATCAAGTTAACCCTGTAATTATAATTCGATTCGGCACCGAGCAGATAATCTACTGCCGTGTTCACTGTTTTCCCATCGAGTGCCGATCCGATTCAGTCCGTAGCGTATTGTTATTATTATTATTATTATTATTATAGGACTACTTCTAATATTAAATAATCAAGTACAAACATTTGATCCAGTTTTGCACGGGTTGGAATGCATGTACGCGTGCTGTTTATTTGAAGCCATTTGCATTTCTCCGCAATTCCTGGAAAATGAAAAGTATAATAAGTAAATTCGTTGGAAATAATTTTAAAAAAAAAACCGAATTAGTAACGATGATGTTTACCAAACAGGCTCGTCACTTCCTGGTTCCGAACAGCCATAAAGTAACATATGGTGTGATGTATAACCGAAGGCCTTTGGCTCGAAACCAACTAAAACAATAAAATACAATACACTAAGTATAAACGAATTTCAATATTCTCAAACGCTATAGGCTTATATTTTTCGGGGGTGTCAACACCACGTGTGTTTTTCATTTTAATATTTAGAGGTTTATTATATATAGGTAGATTATTGTAAGAATATACTATACGAGTGTAAGTCGTAAGCATTATACCATTTATACCTATAAAATATTATAACCAATATGTAAACATTTTAATTGATTTAAGATCAGAAAATTGTTTTGAGTTTCTTTCAATATCACATTTGGCCTTTGAACATAAATAAATAAAAAAAAAAACACATAATAAAACCTGTATGTACCTACAATAAATAAGAAAAATAAGTCGATACTACTACGTTTTCATAACTATGTGTAAGTGATGAAAGTACAATACTGTTGAAATTAATTTGTCATTAATGCGTGTATACACTTACCTATAAAGTAAGACTTGCTTGGATCTATTTTAATTGGCGTGCACAAATATAAGTCCATCTAAAACAATACAGTAAATACGGTTATACTCAGTACAAGTACTAGACTAATTTACATTAAACAAAGAATTTATAATATTAACAATAGCTGAACAGTTATATAAACTAAATGTATGTGTTTTCTTCTTATATTAAGAAACGCGCATTCACACATTTATTCAATATATGGTAATAATAAAAAGTGTTTTACTTAATTTTTTTAGGTTTTGACGAATTATGTATTATAATTTAAGAATAATAATGTTAACGTTTTTTATACAATCGAACATGATAAATTATGGGGGCTTTTACGCATGTTCAAGTAATCGAGTATCAATATGTTATGCATTATGGCTTATGAGGGTTTAACATTGTTTTAAAATTATAAATACAATGACATGTTATTTTATTTACAGAGTACAGAGGCAGTATATTATAAACATGTAGACCCGCAGAATGGTTCATAAAAACTATAAAACTCCAAATATTAGAACTCAAAATATTAATACTTTATTTAAATTAACAGGAAATACTATAACAGCATAAGGCAAATCATACTATCACAGTCTCCTAATTCCTATGACCCGAAAATACGAAATTGCTCACGAGACATCTATGGGCCATAGCAACAATATGCAATAATCCAACAATTCTATTAACACTGAGCCTGTTTGACAGTTGCTTGTGATGTTAGTGACAGAAAGACTTACAGAGCCCTAATGGGTAGTTTAGGTAATTTTCCCTTTGAAATGGAAACGACATGAAAAAGTGATAAATGTCATTGATACAATGAGCAATACTCTGAGCAAAACTCTTCTGGCGACGATCGCGAACAAAGATATCCCAAAAATGTCACCTCTATAGTGAAAAGAATATTTTTTTTCGATAAGGATAAAATAAAAATAAAAAATATAAATAATATTATTAACCCCGTTATACTCAGATCATGGAGTTTTGAATAGTAACCATCACGTACATCGGAGACCTATATTAGACCTATATTATATACTAGCTATAGTAACTATATACTCAATAAAGTGTGACATTTGACGATCAATCGTTCAAGAGGAAAATATAAAATAAACGCTTCAAATATTCGAATGATAATAAATCTTTATAACGGTACTCCAAATTATATATTTTTTTTCTAAAACCGTTTATTTTCTATTCTGTGAAGTAATAATAGAATATTGACACTGATGTTTGGGCGGGATCTGACGAGAGAAAAAAACGGAGTACAGCAAACCTTTAATTGCCAAATTATATTTGTTATACATATAAGTATATAAACCTACTAAATATAATATGTACATATGGAAAAAACCAAATATGTATAGGGTATATCGCGAATACAATTTTGAACAAAAATTGTATGATATAATGTAGACGTGAGGAATTTAATTATCTTTAAGTTATCATTCATCATAGATGATTATGCACTGTAAATAATAAATATATCGTGATCCGTGATCGTTATTAAATTATATTCGATATTAGAAGATCTATAAATCTATTCCTCATAAAATGTTATTTTATAATATAGCAATATTATTTTACGCATAATTTTTGTTCAAAACAATATAATATTTTTGGAATTTTATATAGGTATTTGTTTATGATTTTACTACTGTTATTTGTTCATTACAATACTACTTCCGGGTAAATGGTGATTGTGTTCCATTTTCCGTCCCAATACACAACTTGTCATAGAAAACGACTTTTTATGTTTGAAGTTTTATTTATTATTGGTTACGTAAATGTCAGTTTAATTTAATTTTTCCTTATAGTAAATTGTGTAAAATCAATATATTATATTTTTCCGTTGACATTTTCAATGTTTTCTACGAATATACGATAATAGGTCTAGACAATTTACTCAAAGATTTTCAAGAAAATACAATTTTACTTACCTATATAGGTATATTCGTATTTTAGCCTCATAACCTACCCACTCGCTCAAAAAATAATAAATATAAATAAATTATTAAAATACTTATAATTTCTACAAGATAAACGAGATACAAATTCCCCAAACAGAAGAGTAGTGGTTTAACCAAAATTACTATATTTTATAAATGCTAATAGTTCATTGTTATTTTAAAACATATTATTCCGTACAAATAAAAATTCGGTTATTAACCGTTCATAAAATACACTTAAAATAACAAATGCGTCTAGATTTCAATATTTACATAATATATGCTTTATATTGTGTATCTTATTTGTGTTGTTTTCGTTGTGAACGGTGTATAAACTCAATCGCTGTGAGTGAATAACGTGTTCTTTAATTTTTATGGTTAATAGTCAAGTAAATATTTTAGAGCAATGATACCTACTCTTTTTTAATCATAACCCAATCAAATACAGCTAACAATAACATGCCTCCACCTCGGTCGAACGTTTATATTTTAACTGATTTTACATATATGACAGTTTTAGTAATTCCAGAAATTAACTTTGATTCCAACTTTTTCGGTGTTTTATTTTAACCGACCTAACTTCTGTAAAATAGAAAAATTTACTATAATTGCCAGCTAATATCAGTATAAATATCATAATATATATTATGATTTATGTTCTTATCGTTCAGTGACCACCGATCTGAACACACACATCGCAGTGGTGTTTATACATATAGCTAAATGCGATGCTAAACTGTATATGTATATGTATAGGTATATGATCTAACACGATGTAAAACAAGTTTGTTGCGAAACAGGTACACGTCGCAGAGGACCGAGTTCAACGCCTCGGCACGGCGCTGCTGCTGGAGATAGGCGAAATGAATAACATAATATTATATGTCATAGGTACGCATCATAATATGCTAGATCTAAAAGGATGACCGAGGATCCATGTACCGGGTACCTATCATTAATTAAACGGAGGGGCTCTTAATTTAAGTAACACTAATTTGGATAAGATGGTGGTGGGGAAAGAATTTAATTAAAAATGCAATGATTATTTCAATCCCCCCACGGGTCTAAAAGTGAGCAAGAAAAAAAAGGTACTTGAAAATAAATAAGGAAGATGATCGAGATTACATCTTACGTGTTTACACGACAACGTTAATAATAAATATTTCATAATATTCATAATTATAGAATCGTAACCTTTGGGACGATGTCTATTATTATACAATATACGACTGATGTACATGCTGCCACCGTGTCTCCCCCATTCGTACACGCACACACACACATGCAATGTACCGATACGAATATTGATGCAGCTCGTGATGTACACAAACGTCAAACATACTCGTACATTGTACACGAATCTTACGACAATCGAACTGCATGTCGCGTGTGTATAGTGTGTGTCACGCGTGTACGTTCACAATGCGTATATTGCTCTAACCCCTCTCAATGTCTCTCTCTCTCTCTCTCTCACACACACACACACACACATACACCTCCCACCGAATTAGTGGTCTGTCGGCTATACCGGGCAAGATTGCAACGGTGAAAAGTATAATTTATGATTACAAATAGGTGCAGCTTGGAAGATAGGCATAGACTGCGAGAAGAGAACCGCGAGAAGCAAAAAACGAAAAGAAAAAAAACTGCAGCGTGACGAAATGTCAAAAAAACAAAATATAGTAATTGGACTTGAGTTTTTTCTCTCGTACCTCCGTCCGTGGAATACGACACTCGCGTGTGTGCGCGTATACATTTATAATATAGGTGCACGCGGTATAAACCGTAAAATATCCGGTCTCGTTGCACGCGCGATTGCGCCCACCAAACACCATAATATTATTATATCCGAACATGGAGTGTTATTATTGCAGTCGCACCGTATACCACGAAACGCGAACGAACAATACTCCCATAATGATTAATCGTCATTAATCATTATCGTTAGGTATTTTTATTGTTTTATTCTCATTGTTACATATTATAACGTTGTCTGAATCCTATGTACGAAATATAATCGTGAGCGGGTCGGCCGGCGGAAGACCAGTTGGACGGTCCGGATGGAATGATAACCGACATCGGTGCACGCAAAAATGTCTCTATAGACAGAATGGCGATGAAGTCAGCAAGAGAAAAATCGACCAGCAGAGGTATGGTGTATATCGGATGAAATTCGAATTCCACATTGGTCGACTCGACCGTGATAAAATTAGTTAAAATTTGTAAAACGAACGGTTAAATCAAACCGGTAGAAGAATATTCAATCACAATTGATAACGTTTTGGTATGCTATGAAGTATTTAAGGTTCGTGTCCAATTGCCGTGGATACAAGGGAGAGGGGGTATTGGCCATGGGAAATTTACTTCAACTTCAATAGAACAAACAAAACTTGTAAGAGAAAAACATAAGATTATTAATTTCTATGTACCTAAATATTGTCCTAGTATAGTTTTAATCGTTGGTCAAAAATTTATTTACAATGTCAACTGTCAAAAAATATATATCATATATGAATTAGTTCAATCATAATTTGTATAGGTAGAATAATATATTTATAATATAAAATATCCCCCTAATAAACACCCTGGATCCGATATGGTGTCCGTTGTGTGAGGAAAATAAACGATCAAAGTGTAAATGAACAATGAAATACATTTTTGAAGGGACCTAACATTAATAATTGATTTGAGATATCGAAGAATTTAGTGAAGCGTAAGATATGTGATATATATAATATACTCGTATTCTAGGTGTACTCAAATTAGTCGTATGAATCTACCTAATATTTTCCGAACAAGATTTTCAATTAATTATCCAGTTGAATAATAAATATATAAATATATTAACACTTTATAAAACAAATTATTTGAAAATATGCGTACAAACTATATTATCTCATGAAATGTCCAATATTTATCGAAACTTGTTTTTAATGTTTATTAGGTACACTCAAGGTGGTGGCAACCTATCGTGTAGGTATCTTAAGGTCGATATGAAATAACGAAGTAAAATGTACAAAAAATTGTTGTCGGCAGTTACTAGAGAAATACAACAAGCCTGCCATCCATTCGGCACACTTTGGGGTTTTCTTATACGGGATATAGCCATATAGATACGCTGAAAACGTTCAGTTTGATGTACAGAGTCAACTAATCAAATGATACGCTACATAATATGTTTTATGTATTATGTTTAACAGCAAATAAATATTAGCTGTAAGAACTGATTGAGATAGATACAATTTTAAATTATTTTATTTCGTAAATCATGCGTATATAAGAAGAACATATGGAACTATATTAATTGTTTTATTTTGATATTATCAGCTAATATATATATATATATAATGTGTATAGAGACAAGAAATAAGTAATCAATTGTAAAACAATAAAATATTATAATATATACACATTGATAAAAAAGAATATGTAATTCGTTTTACGACCATTACACCCCCGCGTTTTCAACATTTACGTCACTACTGAAAGCCGAAACTCGTCGGTGGGAGTGATGAAACCAATGCTTCGCATCTGAATCAACCCGAACTCTTAACACCCACGTAACAACCCTTGAAAATATTTCACTACAACAACCGTACAACCCGAATGACATAGTATGACGTAATGTCGCAATTTATATTGATATAGCCTGTAATCGACCAAAATGCAGAAAAAAAATTACTGTTATCCCGATTAATTGTCGAAATTAAAAAAACACTACACAGAATTAAAAAAACGTACTGCACGACAAAGATTATGCGATTTGTTTGCTGTACAATTCATTAAGAACAAGTAAAAATATAAGTTAATAGTTTAATACAGGTATTTTTAATCATCAACCCTTGCAAAGTAGCGTTGATGTAAATATCGCGTAATCTGCCCTTGGGCTCACTTATACACGCACCACATACGCATCCCTTGTATGTTTTCCGGTTGTTATTCTTGCAATAAGTACAATATAGTTCTGCACAGTTCAAATAATAATTATTGGCAATTTTATGAAGAGAAGCCACAAACCGTAACTAACCTAACCTAACCGTTGAGGAAGTATCGTATCCAGGAGTGGATAAGAGGGCTTCAGCCCCCCCCCCGAAATTTCAGGAAATTTTAAATGGTTATCTTTATAATCACAAATAATATAAAATAAAAAACTACATCTAAGTGACGTCTTATAGGTCTTGCGCTATTATCTATTCATAGAGATGTAAATATACCTAATGATATAGTACTAGATACGTTTTTCAATCACACCACTGCATCTGGGGCGTATTGTAATAACTCCGACCTGGGTTGAGCCTGATCGTCAAGATTTGGTTACTAGTACAACACGATTGCGCTAGTTTTACCCTTTTACCTGGAAAAGAACGCAACGCAATTGCGCTCCATGAAATATAAGTGTTATCCTTCCTAATTTTACAGGCTCATTTAGTTTCAACCAAAGACCTATTTTCGACTTTGAATTGTACTCTTTTAAATAGCTGTCATTCGGATTTTTCTAAACCAACTCAATGGCCAAAATGAAATGTACGCAGGTCATGGTTTTGCTGTTAAGAAAAACTTCTGTAACAGCGTTGCGCTTTAGTAAGCTGCGTTTGGCAGGTAAAAAGGTAAATCGGGCGCGGACTCGCGTCACACCCTTCGCTGCGGTGATGTACGAGACCGCATAGCGAAATTCCGCTTACCTTCTTGGGCCTGACGTTCGGCATGAGCAGCGAGTACTTGTCCACGCGGTACGCATCGGCGGACTGCCATATGGTTGCGGCGGCGACGAGCAGCCACCAGACGACGGCGGGCGACAGCATTGCGCGGGACGGCGGGGCGAGACGACCACGGGGACCGGTTGTCCGCTGACGACTGCGGCCGCGACGACGACGACGGCGACGACGATCAGACGAATTTACCGTCGGCACCGGTAGTGGGACCGGCGCGCTTCTCTCTACCGGACGGCTGCTGCTGCTGCGGCTGACGGTCCGCGGGCACGACACACGTGGGTTATGCGGGTTATATACCTGCCGCCCACCGCGCCGGCACGCCGATCAACGCGGACGACCCGAACAGTTGGTCGCGCGCCGCGGGTGTCGAGGTCACCGAACGCGTACGTGTATCGTAATGTCCCCGACGACTCTGTCGCCGTCCGTTTACTGTTCCGCGTACGTCGGCGCCGCTCGACGGTTCAAATATTTCGCCGCGTTGTTTTCGTTGTTGCGCCGCGGCGTACACGATACGGCGTACGGAATACGGTCACGCGACGTCGGCACGCACCTGAACCACGACGACCGGTGTTCGGGCGAGGACTAACCGCACCGCGCGGATAATAACCGCACCGCGTACACGACGTTACGGTATAGTCCTTTAGCGACCGCTCTCTCTCTCTCTCACTCTCTCTCTCTCTCACACCCGCTCTCCGTCCCACTCTCCTTCCCTCCCTCGCTCGCTGTTCGCACTCCTCCCTCTAGCGCTCGTTCGCGCGCGTGCTCCCGAACACGTACGTACACACGCTCGCGGCGCAATGTTGTTTCACGTTCGTCTCGGCGCTGCGGCGGCTGCGTGTACCGTGCGTGCGCGCGTGCGCCGCTCCAGCTAGGTCCCCACTCGCGGAGACGCAACATGCGCGCGTCCCTCGTGCTGCCCACCCGCCGCTATCGATTTTCCCCGCCGACGAATCCAACAGTTGTGCGTGGGCGGCCCACCACCCACGCCCGCCGCGCGCCGTCGGAAAACCCAAACGCGACGGCGATACGGAGAAAACGAGCACCGCGGACTACCCCAGACGACCCGCCGCCTACCCACACGTTACAGCTCACCCCCCACGTACTCCTGCAGCCGCCCGCTTGCGAATCTCCCGGGCTGCCCTCTGTGCGCGGCCGTGCGACCGTCCAGCACCTCCGCCGCGGCCCACCGACGTTATTTCCCGTCCGAAAGCCGCCTCGTCTACCTGTACAGTTCACAGTTGGCTCCGCGAAAATCTCAACGGGAAAACGGTAAGTTTTTGATCAAACGCGCTCCATTTTTGTCCTTCCCCCGTGGAATTATGCTCCGAATCTCTGCAGCTCGAACGTCATTTCGGTGTAATACTTTAATCGTCTTACGCACCATTGCTCGCTCTGTTTTTCAAGCCAGGTCCATTTTTTTTTTATATAAAATGGTTTTCGTGTCGTAAAGAATTCAAACTGCTCTATTTAACTTTATAGCAGTAGTGTAATATGGTTTCAGAAGACAGAGACTCTATAGTCGGAACAATTGTATTGGACGCCGTCACGTAGTATGTGTTAATCAAAAAAATTGGATTTCGCGTAATATTGGTGGCCCGACTTTTCTATGCATTTTGTTGGTTACGGCACTGCTCTTACGGTTACCGGACGTTTGTAAAATAAATTTGGGGTCACTTATCTATGTTTAGTTATGATGTCTCTTAAAAAAATTTCTCCAGTGACCTTTGGTGTGTCGGGCCCAAGCGCACATACGGGGTTGCCAGGGGATGTTTAGCACCCCCGAGTCACATCTGAGTCCCCTCATTTTATTTTTAATTAACAAATATTATTTTGAGGGGATTCTTTGTTGCTGATAAAATGAGTTTATTCCAGTTTGTATTGGTCATACTAATAAACTTAAAATGTTGTCAAAATAATAAGTTATTACTAATAATACTATACACAGATATGAGACGAGTAATGATTTCAAAGAATTGTATTGTACTTGAATTGATCAAATTGATAATATTGCATGTATATAATAATTAATATAGTTGTTAATTTATTTCATATTTTTAAGGAATGTAACCATCAGATGGTTATATGTTAAATAATAAAAGATAATTTATTGAAAATCGGATCTCATCATTAAGATTTTCTATAATGTTGTTCTTAATAGTTTTGTTTTGAAATAAAAATATTTTAAGTCAAGTAGTTGTAAGGGGTCTGGGAGCCAAGCACCCCACGGACACCTTGGGGTAAATAATTTTTAGGCACTCCCAAATTTTAGACTGAATGTGCGCCTATAGCCAGGCCGACACTGTAATTTAAATCACTCTGCCCCACGGATACACGTTAATATTATGTAAACACTACAATATTTCTAAGTCATTTGGGTAGGTACTCTTTAAATACCTCCAGCGGTACGGACGAAAATTAGGTTCGGATTCGTCCGGACTATAGCGAGAGGCCCTATTGGTTTTTGCTGTATACGTGTCGAGTAAAACACCAACACAGTCCTTACGATTCGGGTATTTCAGACTTATAGTACAGACGAGTTCGCACAAACTGTATACATGTTCATTGGCGAAACGAACCTAAAATTACTCAAAAGCAACCTAAAATGTACATACCCACCCACCCACCATATATAAGTACCTATTATATACTTGAAATATATTTTTTTTCAATAAACACTAGTGCTATTACCCAATACTCTTATACAGTTATACCCATAGTACTTATATCTGAATATCTCTATAAATTGTAATAAATACTTATACTAATACTTAGTTATGGTTTGTCACTTTTATATTTTCACCCACGACCCAGTGACCCATCCACCCCTATATATATATATATATATATATGTATATATATATATTTATTTATTTATATTATACGTACAACGCAATTATTATTACAGATAGTTTTGATCTGTTTCAAAAGGGTGGAAACCGAACTAGAATGAGATTATCGATAACCGATAGATTATAGGAACACTGAAGCGTAGGACGAAAATGTACGTGAAACCGAATACCGAAACGAAAATGATTGACGTGCGTGCGCGTGCACTTATGTGTCTCTACGCCACTCGTCCGCACACTACAGTACGACCGGGGGTAAAATCCATTACCCGAGATTACATTACATCCTTCTACTGCTTACACGCACCGTCCGAAAACATAATAGGTTACTTGAGACATCTCAGACAGAACTCCGTTTTCACCCTACACCCGCTGTCTTTACTCTTCAGTCACTGTCTTCCAGTTAATATTTTGCTGTTTAGCTTACTTTTCAATGTCCGTGTACGGCTAACGCCTGACCCGGGCTTTTCGGATACGCAATAACTATATGAGATGTTTGGAATAGCTGATAAAGTTTTTTTTATTTTGTTAGATTCTCCGTTCTCTATAACGGGACAATATATTTTAATAATTACTATACGTATTATTATTGTGCTTTATAGAATGTTCATTTTCTCTTCGTTTCCCTTAGTCACTGATCGGGTAAAACAAATTAGGTGGAGTAAGCTTCAGTGCTGCGTTAACGAGTTCGCTATCCGGGAGCGGATTTTAATATTATATTATTATTATTATTATATGCATATTTCCTACATATAGGAGTATAAAATGATAACAAGAAAATATATTATTCAAAATTAACTAAATATATTGGTAAAAGTCAATATTTTCATAGTTAATAAGCTATCATATGTTATAGGTAATATTTTGAAGTCCATGTAATAATGTCATCAACGGAATCTCAACCAACAATTGAAATGAATCCAATACATGACTTTATAAATATACGCAAGCAGCTAACAGAAGAATTCAAGTGAGGAAAACATGAAAATATTACGACAAATGTTTATGGCTCTTATAAAATATGCAAACTAACAATTTGATTTTTATAATTAGAGGTTCCGCTCCAAACGATGTTCATTTCAAGGCAAAAGATGGTGGTTTTATACATGCTCACAAAAGTATGTTATCAACACACAGCAAATATTTCGAAAATATTTTCTGCGGCGAATTCAAAGACTATGAGCAAAATGTGGTTTACATCAAAGAACTCAATTATTTGATTTTAAAGGAATTAATCGGTTATATGTACACTGGTGAAATGCCCGAGATCACTATGATAAACGCTGATGTAATAATTCACTTGATATTTTTCAGTACGTTATAATTTTGTTGCATAGTTAAATTTTATTTTATTTTTTTTAAGGAAATGCTGTACGGAGCACAACTTTTCGTTCTGGATGACGTACGAGATGAATGTATTGATTTCCTAATGAGTTCAATCAACGATCAAAATTGTTTGGTCATTAAAAATATAGCAGAAGTCAGGGAACTAAATTGTTTGGCCGATAAGAGTATGAAACATGCGATACAAAACTTCGAGTTGGTTGCAGTGGAAAATTTATTATACATTAAAAACGTCATGATTTAAATGCTCATGATTTTTTTTTTTTTTTGCAGTTCGGTATCTCGCTTCCAAGAGTTTCTTGACGCAAATTTAGAAGACGTATCAGAATTAATAGAGAATGAATTCTTGGTTGTTGAACGAGAGGAACACGTTAGTATACTTACTTAAAAACGAATAAATGCAATTACCTTTTATTTTTTGCCTTTTCTCGGAATTATTACCCACCCAAGTTATCCGCCTCCTCGTGTCTACGCAGCAACAGATAATAATATAGATCATTCCTTAATTTACGCGACGCTCACTACCTCTGTCTATGTTATCACCCGCTACACGATCGAACATTCCAACGACTCATTCTCGCTATGTCATTGTTAAGCTACGAGTTGTCCATCCCTAATATTATTAAATGCCTATGCATTCTTTATTTCCAATGTTTTCCAGGCCCTCCACATGTTAGTCCTAACTTCGCGTGATCTCTGTAGCACTAACTCTTCTGTTCCCTTATCTACTGCTCAACGTCAATAACCATTCCATGTCGTTGGTGTTCACACAAGCTGTTCCACACCATTTACAGTGTATTTAAATTTGTGTTATAAATTAACGACATTTTAATCGAAAACCAAACGTCCACAGGTTTACGAAGCTGCCATGCAATGGATAAAATACGATTTGGACAATCGAAAAGAGTTTTTGCCAGAATTGTTGCGCAAAGTGAAGCTAGAGTATATGCAGAATTATTATCTGTTCGAAATACTCAAAGAGCCGCTCATCGAAGAAAATGAAAAATGTGAATTTCAATATAATAATACTTTTGATAAATGAAACGATCTTATATAAGCGGTACACACAATACATATTAAAAAATTGTTACATTTAGGTACAAAAATGATCAATGAAACATGCCAAAATAATAAACTTAAATACGGCAATGCGATTTTTACCCTTACAACTGCATCATCGAGTGGCAATCAACAGGTAATTCGTTGTACAAATAATATTATATGCATGATATAATATCCTATTATTTATCGACTTGCTGTGCACATACACACCCATGTATTGATGTATAATATAAATATGTTTTTTTGTTTTTTTAAACAATCGAGGTTGGTCGCTCAAAAAAACCACGTTTGACTCGTGTTACATCAACGAATCAGAAATCTCCGTGTTACGGAGAAAAGGCATTCAATATTATTAGCACGCTGGATGAAAACATAGCTGAAGAATTCCAAGATATTGAATGGGTTCACGCAATGGATGAGTCCAATTTCCTGAGTGAATGGGGCAAAACATGGAAAGATCTTAAGGATTAAGAATTTGAAAACAAGTAATGATCGACGGGCGCGTAATTGTTTCGGTATTAGAACAAATAACAATTATCTTATAACATGCAAGAATATTGTGTATCACTGATGTTCTCACTATATAGTCATGTATAGGTACTTAAAAGTTATAATATAATTTTAAAGTTTGAAAAGCACGTACTTATAATATCCCTTATCTTATCTGTCCATAACATTGAAAGAACCCTCAACAGTATACTATTACGACTGTAATTACAAATTAGAGTGCACAAATTTAAAATAACTTTTAGGCGGCCCATGTAACGGATATAGTTAATGAATAGTGACACAAATAAAATTATGAAACAATAGTAAAGTATCATTTATGGACATTTCCTAGGTTTTTAGGCCCATTAGGATAGAAATACACTTCCAAAAGTTCCAGTTACGCTAATATCGATGTTTTAGTTTCTAAGTTATAATATTAATCAACTAATTTTAAATCTTTAGAAATTTATATAACTGTCGAGAACTAGATTATTAAAAAAAAAAAGCTTGTATAATCTTCGGATTTAGGTAAACTAGTAAATCTTAAAAATAGGATTAATATATAGTGAATACAATATCGCTAACTAACAGAGAATAATTATCTTAATTCATATTGTGTGATGATGTAATAATAATTTGAACTTCGATTTAAGTAAAAATGGTTTTCAAGGATTAATCATAGTTATTCTTCAACACATCAGCCTCATCCCCTTAGATAATACAATTTAACCGTCACTGATAAGTCGTAATTTGTCAATAATTTATAGTAGATACCGAAGCCCACTCGGAAGTCAAAGCTTTTCAAAACGTGTGAAATACTAAAATCCATTTATCGTAATGTGGTAACATTGATTGTTTAGGATAAATCAATATAAGAAAAGTAAGAATTAAAAAACCTATATTGTATGCAAATAAAGAAATATGAAAAAAATATTTAAATACTGTTAAATTATATTAATTATATTATAATTATACTATCCATATATATATATATTATATAATATAAATATATTATTATGTACGATTTAATATAAATAAAACACTATAGTAAACCACGAAACATTGTTGTGATTTTAATCAACGATTAGTTTTGTTGAGAACGCTGAAAATACGCTAAATACTACGGTCGCACATGGCGTGACCGCGTTATATACCAATTATTCATATATAAATGTATCATGTAATGCAGAGTCAAGGACATTGATCCTTGGCCCGTGGTGACGGCTGCTAAATTCATTTTTACCTTTTGAAGTTTCAGTGTGAACTCCTGATTTCACGGACCGTCGTGTTTTAGTCGTAAACGGTACATAATCTCCCGTTTAACCGTTTATTCAAAAACAGGTGCGCGACGGAAGAAACAGTAATTGTTATTGCTAAATCACTAATGAGTAATGACTAACGACTATTTGCAAGCCTGTTTAAAAAATATCCCCGATTAATGTACCAAATTAGAAACGAAAACCGGTACGGAATCATACTACATAATATAATAATATATACCATAATATGACTGTCCTTCGTTCCTTCGCGGTCACTATATAGTACCGGAGCGAACTGGGGGTACTTAGTACGTTATACTTAGAATCTTATGTAGGTCATTAAGACGCGTTAGTTTTATTATTCGTGTGCATCTGAAAGTAATTGTATCTTAATATTATGTATGAATCATTATACTTCGAAAAACGATTACAATGAAGGAATGTAATGGTGCAATACGTTAACTTGTACTATGATGCATTAATAGCCAATAGGTACCTAGTACCTACGTCCTACATCCACGGACCCCTAGGTTAGGGTTAGGTCCAGTTAGATTAGATAACGACTAGCATAATTAATTATATTTGGTTAAGTAAGCTAAAAAAAATTAATAAAATATAACAATTAAGGCGTGGGTATTTGAAATATACTTAAGATAACTTACCGACGAAAGGACAGATGAACTGGAACATCTGGTCTATATATCCAGAAATTTTTTTCGGGGGGGGGTTCTGAAAAAATATGACAAACTAATTTGTTTTGAATTTTGTTATATTTTTATTCTAATTATACATGATGACAATATATTACACAATGCTTATTGATGAATTTAAAGTGAATACATATTTATCTTATTATATACATAATATTAAATATTTATAAATGTATCTTAATTTTTCTCTTTGATGTTTTGGCAAGTTCATCTATGACAGCATTGACATCCAAGTTAATATCGCGATGTATGTTTAAACTTACTTGTCCAGAAAAATTTTTTAAGTATGTTTTCAAACGACGGAGTTTCGAAAATGTTCGTTCTCCGGTGGCAGTAGACACTGGAAGTGTTATGAAAATTTTAAGAAGTGTGGATATTATTGGATAAACGTCTGGGCTTGTTTCGAAGTATATTTCAATAGTATTTTTGTTCAGATATATAGATAACTATAATATAATATTCAGCTATAAACATTTGTTATTAATTACAATTTTTGTAATTATTGTGTTTTATTTTTACATGGTACTCGTATATGATATTATATTATTATTTGAATATTTAGCAATTTTTTTAAACTTCACAATTTTCGGGGGGGGGGGGTTATAACCCCCTAACCACCCCTGGATATGCCACTGCTTATAGTCCAGTACGATACTGGTGCAGTGGTGCGGAGAACGGCTATGGATTATTATAATTAAAAAATTGTAATAAAATTATACTATTGTAGTTCGAATTTTTCTGTAAATACAAGTGATCACTGGAAGTCAGGAATTCAGAATTCAGGAACGTTATGTTTTGACTTTTGAATATTTACCACGGATTGATAAATATATAAAATGCAGGGGCGGTCAATTGTTTGGCATAAAATTCATAACATCAAAATTTTCAATTCCGAACAGTTGGTATATTTTTTATAGGTTATAAAATTATCTCTTATCACTCTCGTCCTTATCTCAGGGATGGAGCACTATAGTAGCCACTAGCCAGTAGGTTCCTGAAATTCTCGGCTACACGTGTTTGATAACGAAAACGATAGTGTTTGAGCACGTTAGAGTAAAAAATTAACAGTTAAAATTATTTACGTTCTATAATTCAGCATTTACAGCTTTACAATCGACTCAAGTTTCGTCCGTTGTCCCGTTGCCGGAGAGATTTACGAAGCGTATAACATTCACCCTCTAAAATGCATTTGAGATTCTATCGCGGAGAAGATGGCACTCGGGTGTACACTCTGAAGGTACAGTATAAATATTATGACCACGTATTGTCTAGGTACTAAAACATAATTATATTATTCATCAATCCATTGACCTCTGGCCTCATAATATTGTTTCCATCGTGATTTTAGTACATAGTCCGGGTTTGTTTGCGTCGATCGTAAGTCCTTTGATGGACTCTGGGTGCAGTATTCGTCGACTAACTTAATTATTGTTGTTTTTCAATACTTTTCACGTATATTTGTCTTCTATTGATCTAGTGCCTTCTTGTTTTATCCTCATGCATTATTGCAGTGTGCTATGATATGTTGATTACATTTTTATAATTTATAAATGTTCACTCACGGTTACTCTACCCGTAATCATTCACTATCGTTTGTCAAAGTTGTTAATGAATAGTAAGGAACTCTAAAAATGCTTCGAACATTTTAATTCTATTGATATGTTTGCCTTAACTGTTATTTAATTTGGTGCTCAATTATAACATGCAGTCATTAAGTATTCAATAAATGAGCCATGGTGTCAGATCAATGACATTTTATTAATGAATTATGTTGTAAAATTGTATATTTTGCACATATGACTAGGCTTTATCCAGGTATTCTAAATAGGCACACCTCAACCCGAGCTTTAGTTATAATTTATAATTAATTATCATTTGGTAATAAATATTTCTTTATTTGATTATAGAAAATAGATCCAAACACTGGTAACCAAACTTTAAGCGCTCATCCGGGTATGATATTATTAATATTATTATTTTTTATTTAATGTGTATAAAAACCAACTTCCATTTATTTTAGCTCGATTTACACCAACTGATCAACATTCCAAAGAGCGGATTCGTATTAAAGAAAGATTTGGACTTCTGCCTACTCAAAAACCAGCACCCATATACTGATATAAATGTACACTAAGCAAGCAAGACAAAAAAAAAATGAACTGAAAACCCAGTTTGTAACTATATTTTAATAAATAAAATAAATAATTTTTTATCATAATATAACATTATCACAGAGTTTGTTTTCATTTAATCCTAAAACACATGAAATGTCGGTTATATGAATGTAACAAGTGCCTTTGGATACTAAAATTAACAAAAAATAAAATTAACAATATTTAAATGCTTAATTACAATACACATGTATCATGTATATGTATACCTTAGTTAAGACTGAAACAAATACAATCTATAAATATCAGAAAAATGTTTTATAGTTTTTGCATTTAGTTTGTGAGTCACATCCAGTATGAGACTAAAAGCTTTCAGATACCTCAGTCTGTTAAATATGGGTGTCAAAGTAACATTTTTATTTTGTTCTCTGTAGACAAGCCCTCTGCGGTATGATTGAAGTGCTTTTGATATGTTTGCATCGCAGTCAAGTTTAATATCTCGTAGACAATAATGCAATTGTTTGTTATAATCCTGTAAAAATTATGATTTAATTGTAGAATGCAAATATAAATGTAACAAACAAATTTTTAAATTCATTAAATGTTACCTCAGAAGAATCCCATACTGTGCAAAGGCCAACCATGGCTTGCAACCGAGTTTCCAGCATTAGATTAGACAGAATAAATCGTGACAAATTTTTGGACGTTAATTCAGTACTGTATGGGAACACATAACTTTCAGCTTTTCTGTACAGATAAAAAATAAGACAAGAATACATAGTAATAAATTTTAAAAAAATATTACTTTTTGGCAGGAAAAATAATAACTGTGGGATATGTTTGAACAGTCAAATGCCAACTAAGGTCATTATCACTACCATTGAGCCGAAAAAATTTGAGATCCTTAACATTTCGCATTAATCGAGCAACACTGAGCAATACATGTGCAACAATTTGACAATATGCACAGAACGGAGTGTAAAAGTATACAACAACATTCTAAAAACAAAAAACATTTTGAAATATTTTCTGATGGTTAATATTTGTGTATAAAATTACTTCAGTATTGTTCAAAACAGTATCTTTAAAATTTTCAGAGTTCAATGTAGCAATATTTATGGTTTCTTTGGCTTTGCTTTTTCCTTTGTACAAATGAAAGTTCATATCAAGATCAGCTGTAGACCTTAAATGTCGTTTTGCTTTATTTTCTAAAAAGTCCATAAGTAGTTTTGCCATTGTGTCTTTTGTAACATGACTAGTCTTGGGTAATGTGTGTAACATTTCCGACTGAAAAAAATAAATTAATATGAATTATTATTGTCTTTATAATTAATTTAAATTTGATAACATTAATTTCATATGAATAATGATAGTTCATTTGTCGTGTCATCTATCAATTATGTAATGTAGTAATTTCATTTTTTATTTAAGCTAAGATAGCTAGAACCATTTAATCATTTTAATAATAATATTGAGAAGAATGTTTTATATCTAAAATGGTTAAATATAATATTTAACTAAAATTTATTTCAAAACTAGTAGTAAGAGGAGTATATTACATAGTATATTTTAATATTTAGATTTAAACATTAAATCACATCCTTATTTTTATTTTTTATACTGATTGACAATTTGTTATTTGAAACAATAAGTAAGTTACATGTTTATACATTTTTATAGTACGTAGTTTTTGGAGGAAATTGTTTACTAACTACTCAAAATATATAATACTTTATTTTAAATTTAAATCATATGTCTGGGCCAATTTAGTTTAAGAATGACACCTATATAGAGTTTATTACATTAAAATTAATTCAAATCAATAGTTAAAAATTACCTTCATATCATATACCACTACTGCTGTTCTTTCTCGATAGTGGTTTAAGTTGATACCAAAAATTTTAGCAGTATGATAATGATAGTTTGAGTCCAAAGATAAAAATGTCATAGTTCTGTTTGCTAAACATATCGACCTTATTGCATCAGTTGTGTTGTATATGTAAGCCTCATCTGGTTTTGAAAATCTAAAAACAAGTACATAGATTAAAAATTAATTAGTGAACTCTATTCAAATATAATTTTTTCAAACTCAAACAATAATTAAATCAAACAGTAAAATATTCTTTTTAATTACTATTTTGTGGAGTTATATACAACAAACTATACTTGCCTAAAATAATTATTAGCAAGTAAAACTCTATAACATTCAGTTTCTTTCCAATTTTCAATAAAGGTTTCTGTGCTTACGTGATTTGATAAGTTCATTTTAGCTCTAATCAGAAAACAAAAATTATAGATAATTTAATTTACAATATATTATCAATCAGAATGTCTTACTTTTTCTTAATAGACTTATTAATGTCATAATTTGAACAATAACTTATTTCATGTTCAAAAAATATACTTTTAGACATTTTACACAAAGCATTGTTAAAATAATTAATATCTGTATTTATGTCTACATCAATATTTTCTGTTTTTATGGTGACATTGTGTTTTTTAAGAATACCAGCCATACGATCTGGATACTTGTCCAATATTATCCCATGACATTTTTTCACTCTTTTGGGGTTTTCATCATAAAATGCTAAATAATAAGAAATATAATACAAATAAAGCTGAATAAAATGATAAAAATCAATAACATACACTTAATTTCTTTTCTTAAATATTTAGTGATATAGCCAGTCGGAACAGAAACCTTTTGGCAGTTGAAATATTCAATGCTCAATAATTGTAACTATAACAGACAAATTATTTTGAACATATATTTAGAAAAATATCAATAACTAGTATTAATTACCATTGAATAAACAGGGTTAAAATCCAAATAAGGATTATACGGCGTAAAT
The DNA here is from genome assembly GCA_949715065.1 of Periphyllus acericola. Taxonomy (NCBI): domain Eukaryota; kingdom Metazoa; phylum Arthropoda; class Insecta; order Hemiptera; family Aphididae; genus Periphyllus; species Periphyllus acericola. The sequence goes on from OX454268.1 coordinate 35,546,053, forward strand.
AGCAACATAGCTGGTCCATTTTTAAAAGTTGTATCTAGTAAAGTATTTCTGCTGCGTGCAATAGGAGGTACCCATTGTGTGGTTAATTTGGTCACTTGTACTACCCATCTTCCAAGCTTTTCATGGTTGACAAATGATTCATTAAATGCCTTGATAAAATTAATAAGCACTGTTAAAAAATTTAATAGAATCTAAATGATTTTCTTTTTCAATGCAATTTACCAAAGTGCGGTTCCATTGAAACATTTTGATTAATGGTTCTTTACTACTTATTGGCCAAGTAGCAACACACCATTTTACATAGATCTGTAACGGGTCTGTTTTTAAATGATTAATCGCTGCGTCCAGGACGATTTTGTACAGTTCCCAGCCTTGACTGATTTTAAAATCAACTGATGCTACTAAAACATTCTGTAAATAAATACAACAATATTATCTTACAAGCTTGCATACACAAATTTCGGTGAATACTTACGTGATACTGTTGATGAACTTTTAATAAATCCAGTTTGCTATTCAACAGTTTTACAGGACGTTTCATAGTGTCTACAAAACGAGTTATATACGCTGCATTGTTTGAAGGCCCTGTATAGTATATACCAACTTTGGTGTAATCGTAGGCCACTATCATGGGATACACCTTGTTTCCTTTGAGCACTTGGCTGCATATACTATCTGGTTGCCAACAGTTGACAGCGGCGAAATACACCTATAGTATATTATTTTATGATTAAATACTTTATAACATTTTATTAATTTATAACATTACTTCGTCCTTGTTGATTTCACACGCTTTGATAAACGCTTCTTGGGAGTCAATAGAATCGGCATCCCACGGAGCGTAGAACATCACCACAGCCAAGTCTGTCAGAGTTGCTTTTTCCAAAACCGCTTTCAGATTGCCCGTGTAGGAATCGTCGACGCACGAATTTGCACGGAAAAACGGTTTTGGTCTCGGGCCTTTGACATCGTAATCGTTTTGTCTGCAATCAAACGAGAACAAAGGAATCGTATACCTGGTAGGACAACACTATTGGGTCTACTCAACCGGAAACGGATTTCCAATTGGCGGTGCGCTCTCGAGGAGCAGAGTAGGCGGTGGCTTCTTACATGTTGATGAGCGTCGCGTACGTCGTGCACGTCACGAAGACCGCGAACAACAACTCCTTGCCCAGGCCGCACACAAACATCTTGAACCGTCTGTACCCCTGTATCGGCCGCCGCGCTCTCTCATCCGGCTGTTCCTCGATGACTTCTTCCGCTGCGCTTTTCATCGTCCACACTCATCGGGTCCGGCCTGTAGTCGGAGAAGATCTCTAAACGCACACCGAACAGAGACCCACTGGCTGAACCACCGACGGGATCCTCCGACGGTGCACCGTGTCTCCCCGGGGGAGGGGGGGGGGATATCCTTGTCCGGGCCGTCGGTGTGGGGCGGGGAAGGAGTCGAGGGACGGTCAGCGGTGGAGCAAAATAACGAGAACGATCGGACGAATTCAAACGAGAGGACCCGTACGGACTACGGGCTTCACACGTATTACGTGTACGTAGTGTAACCGGAGTAAATAACAGTTATCATTTTATTCATTATCACAGTGTGGAGAACGCCAACCGCGTTGTTGCTGATAAGGTGGCAACTGATACGCGTGCGGTGGCACGGAAGGACGACTTTTGCATTACATACAGCCTCGAACGCGGTGTAAATGAAATGTTTGATTTATTTTTAAAAAACGTAATTTTTTACTATATCGTGGCCTCAAACATGGACCGTTTGATCGGTGTATAATATCACGATTTGCGAGTCCGGTGCCGCAACTATTACAGGTTTTGTGGGGCCCCGGTGCGAGCAATTGTATAGGGACCGGTATTAGGGCCCTAACCCCTTCTACAAATGTAGTATCACAGATGAAAGCTTGTTTTAACGGTTTTAATTTTTTTACATTATTGTTTTCGATAAGTGTGTGTCTGGAAACCAGCCTTTATAGCTGAACTTGGTTTTTTTACGTATAGGTAGCCATTATAGCACTAGGTTATTATTTACAATGAAATTTCTTAAAATAGCGTTTAATATTCAAAATAAAGTGACAATCTATTTTGCCAAAATCAAATATTTCGCCGATACAAATTTACATTGATTACATATAATATATATAACTAGCAAATATAATTATGTAATCAATGGACATTAGGTACAGTGTGTATTATTTATAATATTATGTACTCGTACATTGTACAGTCGATGGGAATTTTCGTTATTTTTATTAATTTACCTTTTGGCATATTTTATAACTTATTGCTCAGTGCCTACTCTCAAATTTACTCTCTAAACATAATATTATAGAACTCTACAAATTTCGAGGCCCAATTTTTTTCTTAACGGAGGCCACTTTGTAGCAATGATTATTACCACGGATTAAATAAAACTATTCCGTCAATAATGATATTATAAGGCAATGGATTTTTATCAGACTAACGGGTTGATTTTTGAAATTGAAATCGCTCCAACCACGCATATATTTTGAACGGTGAGAATGTGTAATTTTGTTTTTCTATCACTTTTGTTGTTAATCCCACTATAGTTAAACTGGTCCCCTGGTACGTACCTAATGTAAACTTATTTCAACGATATAAATAAAAATATATCTCTCTCATAATTGTTTATATAAATATGAGTTGAATTTTGAAAAATTGTATATTATTTTTGGATCTAACTACATGTCAAAATATTATATAGGTGCCGTAAGGTTTATCCACTTAAGGTAAAACGTATGTTAGTTCAGTTTTTGATAGCTTAGTATCTGTGGATTAGATGACAAATAATAACATAATTATTAATTAATATCTATTATAAGGAAACATATTGCAACCTAGTGTAGTTTTACGTATATAATTTACCATTAATATTTTATTGTCGTGTACTTGTGTGTAGAACTGAATTATTAATATAATTATTATTTTTCTATGATTTTTCTATCGTGTTCTTGAAAATTATATTAAATAATATTTAGCAAAAATATGTCTTTAAGGTTTACACTATATATAATGTCATATTGTATAATATATAATGAATATTACCGACTATATGTATACAATTTGATTTGCGATACATACTGAAGATTTCCATCCGTTTCGAGAAATTCATTTAAAACCTGTTCATGCAATAAGTATACGTAAAACCTGCTTAAAATATAGATACTGATTAAAAACGCGGACGAATATCGAAATGTATTGCTTCGATTGACGGAATTACAATAATTTGTTTTGTAGAACTGCAGGTGACTTAAATATACATGAAATGATTGACACATATAATATTTGATATTATAATATGTGTACATAGTGCATATGATACGAATGACAAGGAGCCAGGACAAGGGCGGATACAGAGGTCCTAAACGGAGGGGGCAATATATATAAGATTAATAAAATAAATGAATAGGAATTGTCTTATAATCAATCGGCATAAAATTAATTGTGTACAGAAATCGGTCATACTTTCATCAGAAACACTGGTGATGGGTCTTATCATTTTAGAACGCAAAAGATTTTAATTTTGAGTATGAAACTTAATTAAAATCTTATACTGAAATAAACTCAATATCTACTAAACCATATTAAAAGAAGCATTTTGATACAAAAAAGTCGAAGAGTGTTATTGAACATCGGTATACTTGTATATTTGTATAAATTTTAAAGAAAATACTTGCATGAACAAAATGTTTGCCACAAATAATTTCAAACACAATATTTGATACTTTTCTTTGTGTACGGAGGGGGCAATTGCCCCTATTGCCCCTCCCTTGTATCCGCCCTTGAGCCAGGAGGGAATTCGTTTGTCACAACGACGCATCACTAAACACGTACGTAGGTACTGTAAAATACAGTCGAAACGCAATTAAAATCGTATAGGAAACAATGGACCGGTGACCAAACGACAGATTTTTATTCGCTCTCACGTCCGACACATGTTAAAAAGGGAGCAGTTGGCAGTGTAATTTGTAGGCGACATGTTTTTTTTAAATTCATTGCAGGGGACTGAACGCCGAGTAGTCTTTCTATGTATAGAGTAAATAGCTTACTGGACTTTGTGGACAATCGACCATGTGCATACGGCGTGCCTGAAATATATTTTCCTTACAATAATATTATTTTCTGATTAAAATGAACGGAACATAATTGAAACCAATACCTAGTTGAACAAGTACCTACGTTTTGTAAGTTTTGCAAGCCTTAGAGCAAGTTTAGAACCTACTGCGCATTAAGCTATTTTAAATGTATGACAGTTTTGAAATGATTGTAACACTATATCATAAATTGGGTATATAGGTAAATATGCGTTGTACAGGCTGACACGCGCAAACCAATATGATGTATGGAATATTCAATTCGAACGCTCCGTATAATCGCAAGTAAAAAATAAATTTCAACGCGAGACTTATCATATGGTTGTCATACAATCAAAACGTAAACAATGAATAAATAATCTTGAAAATTATTTAAACATTAAAGTGTGATAAAAGAATCGAAGGACGAAGGAAGAAGCAAGCGAGTGACAAAAAAATGTGGAACGCTTCACGATTTTGCGTGTCATCCTTGCGCAGGGGCCATGCTAATCTTCTCTGTATCGTTCCAATTTTAGTATATGTACTGCCGAAGCAAGTACAACAAACGTAGCCGATTCACTGGTATATATACCACACAAACAGTGTAATACGTTCACAAGCGAGAGCGGCTTTGCGTCCATTCTGAATGTAGCGTTCGAAGGTTGGCTAATAGATCGCGCCACCGCATAGCAGCAGCTTCATTTTCAAGTACCGGATTTACACATCGTTCGACGACGGTTGAGGACCTTCGGAGGGGATGATTGTTTTCAATAATAATATTTGTAAACCAAGATTTATCGGGTGAAAATAAATTAAATATTTTGGTTATAATTCATTCGACCATTATTCGTATTTTTGAAAGAAATTAAATTCCAATCACAAATTAATGTCCTTATTATAACATACAAGTAGATGACTAATACTTTTTTTAATTCCATACTCCATGTACTATGGTACATGCAGATGTTAAGAGTTATGCATAATACTTAAGAGATTTGATTACTTTAGGTTTGTACTGCCAATATAACAAACACATAAGGCATACATTTACATATTAAATATAATTATGATACCTATTAAAATGTATTACATGACAAATGACTAGAAAATAAAATATTAAATACTCATAACAAATTTATTATTTATTTCATCGGTATGGCAAAAAATAATAACAGTATAAATTCACTCAATATAACAGAAATAAAAAATTGGCCATTGAATAAATATTAGGAACACAAGCACAGGAGCTTGTGTCTTACATAGTTACAAAATTTACAACCATATTATAACACACATTATATACCATTACATAATTATTAATTAATAACCATTTGCAAATACCCTCCAATATAATCAAATTAATTCTTTATGTACACTTAAATAATTTGGTTCCTTTTTTTTATATAAAAATATTTAAAATACAAATTTTAAGATTAGTAATGACAAACGTATATTATTCAATAATGATTATTTATTATTTTTCTCATATTTAGACCCACAAAGTGTATAATAATTTAAAAATCAATTAATATTGTTCTCAAGCTCTATTTAAAAACAATTAATGTAAAAATAAATTACATAACATAATATAAAATATAATAAATAAAATTAAACAACATTCAAACTGAATTCATATCAAGAGATGTAAATCCACCAGTGATGTCAGAAACTAAATTTGATAATTCTGAAAATTCCATCATAAAATCTGAGTCATCCAATACTTTGTTGATTCTAAAATAATAAAAAATTATAAAATCAATAATTAATACAATTCAGTTAATATATTGTATTTACCCCAATATAACGGAATCACTTGATAACAAGCCTTCAATAACAAATTTGTCTAAAAGTATTCCAACATTGAAGCGAATAATTTGAGGTTCATCTAGTGCTATAAGAATTAAAGAAACAACAAAAGATACTTGATCATACCGTATCCATGAGTTGATATTATTTAACATATGTATTACTTCCTGTAAATATTAAGATAGAAATAAGTATGATGTGCAATCCAAAAGTTATTGGTAATATTATATAGGATATTATAAACTCTGCAACAAAAATAAAAATTGATAATTATAATTATACATTTTAATTTTATTTTGCAGTTGAATGTTAGCTCAACAGTTAAATTGGTAATTTTTTTGATAAGCATTTGAAATTTGTATTTTCGTTTATTAGAGTAATAGTTTGCAGACACCATTAATAAGTTAAAGCATGCTTAACAAATATAATTTTGTTTATAGTAATTGGTTTTTTAAAAAATTGAGTAATAAAATATATGAAATATCAAACTAAATTTTCAATAAAAACTACAAATTTTAGGTTAGTAATTAGTTATTTATATTTTTATTATTTTATAATATTTTATAGTCCTATAATGAAACATTATGAAGTTGAAGAAAAAATAATTTCTGTAAATTAATAGAGTAAAAATATCAACTTACACCATCAAATTCCTCTTATTAATAGGTCATGTTTGTAATAAAATTAGTTTAACACTACTTAGTACTACTGTACAAATTCTAACCATAGTCGGAGATAGATATTTTAAAGAAGTAATTTAAGGTTTACTTTGTTGCTATTACAGAATTCCCTATTATTGGATTAAAATTAAAATAATTGTTAGGTACATTTTATATCCATTTTATGTCAAATATAAATATTAGTTAATTATATTTATACTAAACTTTTAAAAGTTTTTATTTCATGGAAAAAAAAAACTAAAATTAACTTTTATGTTATCTTAAGAATCCCAATAATCAAAACATTTTTGTTACCATAGTTTATATAATATGTATATTCATTAGTCATTACCATAGTTATAAAATGAATTAATAATTACATACATTGATATTTTTCTTCTCGCAAAAATGGTTAAGAACAACAACACATTCATCGACAATACACTGTGCCATTACAGCATATGATTTTAATTCATGTGTTTTTTTTAATTGCTCTGGCAACCTCTCAAAGAGAAAATAATTTTCATTACTCTCGATTAACTCCATAGGTTCTGTAAAAAAAAAAAATCATGATAAAGTGATTTTAACACAATTCATTAATGATATTATTTGAGATTCTAAATAAAATAAAATATGACATATTGGTCTTAAAATCATTTATAATTTTTCTGTACGTATTTCTTTTGATGGTATTTCAAAAATAAAAATGTATAAAAGACCTATACTTTGTTGATAAGAAATTTCATTCAGAAACAATAGAAAGCTATAAAAAATAAATATAATAATTATATCGAAAAATGTTTATTGATTGAAATTAAAATTGTTCTGCAGAGTTCATGTATTTTGTATACTATTTATTTAATTATTTTATTTAATAAAATTAAAGATTTTGATGTCTTAGTGATGAAGACTTCAAGAAATCACTAAAAAAAACCTATCATTGATCAGAAATGTTTTTCAAAAGCAATTATTTACTATTGCTTTTTTAAGTTTGAGCTAATTCATAATAATCCACATTACTACAATGTATCTTAGTTCCCAACATTTTATTTTACAATAATACATAACAACCTTGAAAAATGCTAAAAGTATATTGAAGACACAATTTTAAGTATACCGTGTGTTCAATTTTTAATGTAACAGGAAATATTTCGATCCTGTGACCTTGAATTTGATTCGGGGTTTTTGTACTGCATATATGACTTATAAATACATATTTTTTTAATAAATTTAAATTTTTAATTTTTTTTTATCAGCGCATGCGCAGTAAAATAAAAATTTCTTAAATAGCAACCACTATTTTGGAGACCGGATTTCGATTTCTTTATTTTTTCTGAACAACTTTGATCTTTACAGTTTTTTGATATCTTCAAAATTGCCATTTTTATGATGGTCGAAAGTTTTAAAATAGTTATTCATAAATATCGCATTTTTCAACGCTCTATCTTAATTTATAGGTATAGGTATCTTAATTTATAACAATTTATTAAATTAAAAAATTAATAAAATAAATTGTTATAATAATACCTATAAATAAAGATAGAGCGTTGAAAAATGCGATATTTATGAATAACTATTTTAAAACTTTCGACCATCATAAAAATGGCAATTTTGAAGATATCAAAAAACTGTAAAGATCAAATTGTTCAGAAAAAATAAAGAAATCGAAATCCAGTCTCCAAAATAGTGGTTGCTATTTAAGAAATTTTTATTTTACTGCGCATGCGCTGATAGAAAAAAATTAAAAATTTGAATTTATTAAAAAAATATGTATTTATAAGTCCTATATGCAGTATAAAAACCCCGAATAAAATTCAAGGTCACAGGATCGAAATATTTCCTGTTACCTTTAAAATTGAATACATGGTATAGTAATATTAATATGTACTATGAATTTTGACTAACAGTAAATTTAATACCAAAATAATTTATAATTTAAAGTGAAAAGTAAAATTGTTGAGAACATTATTATAAAATAAAATAATAACTTTATAATTAATTTTATTTTTAATGAATCATAATAAATAGTATAATTTGAAACTTGACATTATTACCTTCATTTATCCAACCACTAAAATGCATGTTTTGTATTTCGAGTATCAAAGAATTTAGAGTTGATGAAATTTCTAGGAGGGTAGAATTTTCATTTTTAAATAATAAAATATGATTTACTATATTGTCCATATTATGACTCTAAAGAAATATTATAAGATATTTATTCAGAAATATGTTCTTGGTATTTTACAATTTTGGTTATACTTTTGATAATTTTGGTCCGGCTATTTTTAATATTATACATAAACAATGCATTTTCAGATCATCTTTTTCACTCATTAAATTTGTAATACATGCCAACATAACTTTTTTGGTGAAAGCCCCTTGTTTGAATAATTCAGCAATAAACCTATAAAATTGTTTATTTCATACAAGATATATAAACAATTAATTATTATTACTTCAAAACATACTTGCAATTGGTCAATGACCTATTATAAAATTTAAAATGAAAATTATTTAATGTATTCCTGAAATTGGATGGTGTCTAAAACAGAAATCAAATATTTATATTATTATTCGATAAAAAAATTAAAAATAATCATCATCAATGGATAGAAAAAGTTTTTGAGTATAATTTGGTTTTACTTAAAAGCATATAAGATCAAATATTAATTATAATACAATTAACCACTAGACTAATATGTAACGAGTAGTGGATATTGAACACTACAGATTATATCTAAGTATTATAGTAATATTTTAACTCATTAATGTTGTTTTATATTTTCAAGTAGTAGTATTCGACCTTAAGAATATAATACACCCCTAGCACACTGCACAGTGTATACTGATTTTATTATTATAACTGATAAATATAATAATTTACAGTAGAGTAATATTCTATCTCAAAAGTGATGTATAGTATAGTGTAACTATAGCGGCATTAAAGGGAGTAGTGAGTACTATGTATTCGTACTTAATAAAAATAGCTAAGTTGGATACAACATACTAAGAAAAATATTTCTGTAATAGAAATAAGAGAATGGTGGAATAAAAAAATAATACCAAATGTATAGTTTAATTATATATTTTAAATGATAATGCATAGAAGATGCAATTGTACAATAAATTAATTATTACAAATACTTTTTTCGTCAGACAAGTAATATTCTATCATAAATTAATAAGTAAATATACTTTCATACATGTGTAAATATTATCTTTTTTTGTTATTAATAATTTGGGAATAGGAAAATTGATTAAAAAACCAAAGAAGCCATTGGTTGAACGAGTTTGAATAACATTGTTCTACTTTATTGAAGTACAAGATATTTAATGCTATCCATTTCACATTTTATAAAGGTTTTAAGAATAAATCTGGAATAAAATTAGGCAAGCTTATTATAATTTAATATTTTAACTTTAAATGAATTTTATTCATTTAAGTAAAAATATTATTATTCTAATAACAAAATATAAATAGTTACCATATTACTGTTCTTGAAACTTTCCTTTATTGTATTTAGATCGTTCTGGGGAGTACAATATGACATAAAGACATCATAGCTTTTTTGAGCTAAAACTTTTTGAAAAGTAGTTTTGGAGTTGTGAAGTTTATTAAATGAATTGTCATTGACCATGTATGCACATAACTGAGCATATGTAACTTCTAAATGATGTAGATTTAAAGCCTAGACATTTGTAAAAAAATTAAATCACTTATATACTTATCAATAACATTTACATACCCGAGCATAAATTATATCCACAATGTTTTCAAACAGATTAACCGTTTTAATTGGTATAGAAATCATTTTTTGAGCCATTTTATTAAAATTGATAAAATTTATGTGATGGATAGTTGATTTTACTAAATTTAATATTTCCTACATTTATAAAAGTAAATAATAATTATAAATAATTTCTAGAAATAAAATTAAATTAATAAAATTCAATATATTTTAAGAAAAATGTGTAAGACAGTACAAATGTACAATATATTATAATTATATTGTAATTTATAATCATCTACTTATTTCATAAATCTATTAACATAAAATATACATTTTTTTTCAAGATTCAATAATAGTAGGATACAAGATTAATATATTGTATTTGAATATAATTTATATTTATATCAACTTTAAAATACTGTGATGCATATAAAATTATATATTTATACAACACTGTATACTTACAACTGGATTATTACTAGTTTCCATGATTATTATATAATGGAGAAACAAATATTCCTGAAAATAAAAGATTCTTCGTTAAGTACATATATTAAAAGCTTAATTTAATGGGAATCCACTACTAAATTATGTAGTTACTTGTCACAAATTTAGGGGGTAGGCTATACCAACATTTGAGGAGCAAAAAGTGTTGGTCTAAATATCACATATCTCACAAAGAAACATTATTTGGTAACCTTAACATAGTTATTAATAAATTATAATTTGGATGTCATTTAATAGTAGGTGGGATAATTAATATGAAATGCTCTGGAGGTAAAAGCATTTTATAATTTACTCAATTATTAGAGCTAAAGCTAATGGTCTGATGAAATGTATTCCGATGTGCAGACGTGCAGTAAAATAGTTTTAAAATGAAATCATGCACTACTATTTGCTTTCGTACAAGTTACATTAAAATAACAATTGAAATAAAAATAGATTTTGATTGGGAAACGAAAAATTATTGTAATCAGGTACCTTTTAACTGTGTCCGATAGCCTTTTGTACGACGCGACGTGTCCGACGATGGTAGTTTGGAAAAATTTGTTTACAACAGCTGCTCACACCACGGAATAATATCGAAGCCAGTCCACCAATAGTCGTAGACTATACGAGACATCTGTTATTTCATTGACCGTACGCCATAGCTGGACCATACCATATTTAATTCGCAAAACCGCATTTTCGCATACAATTTGCCGTAGCACTAAATCGGTGGACACCGCGTTCCAAGTTCTAAATTAATGGATGTTCATCATCAACGGCTGTGATTCGATAATTATTAATTGATAATTTACGCAGCTGTACCGACTTTCGATCGTGGCTGTAGAACACGCGTAGACCATCGACGACCGCGCTTCAGCTTTATGACCAAAATAATGTACGATAAGTGTGGTAGGTACGGGCTAGTGATGGGCACAACCGAATGAAAACTATCGAACTAATCGATAGTTTAAAACTATCGAATTAGCCGGTAGTTAAAAACTATCGAGTTGGTACTATCGACATCTTCGAACTATCGGATACCATCGGTTTTCATCGAACTATCGGTTTTCATCGAACCATCGGTTTTCATCGACCTATCGGTAATGATCACGGTTGTACATAGTATCTACAGCCGTGGTAATCATATATCTGTTATCATCGAATTATCAAAATAATATATCTGTTTATGATTATCGATGAGAAAAAAATTGGAGTGACAAATGAGTAATGACAATGATTCTAACATAATATATATAATTATGATAACTGATTTTTCACGGTTTGTGACGATTAGAGTGACTACTGAGTACTGACTACCTTTTCGATTTTTTCCAATCTCAACTATTCTGTTAGTCTCATTACTCATTAGTCATTATGTCAAAAAAAAATTCATCAATTGTATGGAAATATTTTAAAAAAGATGTCAATAACCCCACAACAGCCTTCTGTATGTTGTGTAAAAATTCATACAAAAGATCTTCACGGACCACTAATTTGTTAGCGCACCGTCATCTTAAGTCTTATTTCTTTATAAACTTGAGACTTGAGATCCCACTTGGCCACTTTTGAGTTCGGACTAGTAAAAAACTCACTACGAAGAGTCAAACTACAGTCAATATATAAAAACGCAACAGTTTATTCGGATAATGCAATTACAATTAAAAATAAAATATATAAATAGATACAAAAGCCCCGGCGCTGGACTCTCCGGGTTCATGTTCGAATAAAACTATCGAATACTTTGTTCGACCGTTCGATGGTTCGAATAAAACTATCAAATACGTTGTTCGATGGTTCGAATAAAACTATCGAATACTTTGTTCGATGGTTCGAATAAAAACTATCGAATAATTTTTCCGATGGTTCGAATACTTTTTCGATAGTTTCGATAGTTAAAATTATTCGCTCATGCAATTATTCATTCGAATAATTATTCGATAGTTTTACATAATCTATCGAATGTAGTCGATAGTCAAAACCATTCAGTTGTGCCCATCACTAGTACGGGCATAGATTAAATATATCTTATCATTGATTATAAATACTATGGTATACTACAAAGTATTTATAATCAATGATCTTATATACATAAAAATTTCGTGTCACGAATTCACGATGTATGTTCGCGATAAACTCCGAAACTACCGAACGGATTTTGATGAAATTGTTTACACCGTGTGTAACTTAAAAGATAGGATAGTTTTTATTTCAATTTTTTTAATATATTAAATATTTTAATTAACTTTTTAATAAATTTGTATAGTTGCATCATAGATTATATATTTATCCATGGTTGCATGGTATATTTCGGGTTTTTCCGTGGCCGACCGCAATAGTAATAATACGTGTAGATATGAATTGTTCCGAGAATTATATCCATAATATATAGGATAGTTTTTATCTCGATTAAGGCCCTCAATATTTTTGCATTGCAATTATTGTAATAAAGAAAGTTATAGAATTTTCGAGAAAGATCCACAATGTCGTATAAAATGTTCCCTAAAGCGTCGTTCTAGAAATTTCAATCTTCAAAGGTATAAAATGCGAAGTTCAGAACGACGTATTCATCAGTATCATTCAGTGAAGTGTCTCTAAGTGTAGTGACGTTTCTATAGAAGACCTCGAACCATTTAACTGAAATAAGAACAATATTTTATTTCTTATCCGCACTTTTGGAGTTAGACGTTCGCGGTTTTGGCTACGAACCAATTTCCCGTGTGCTGAGCAGTGTCCCGTACGAAATTTTACCCCAAAGGGACGGGGAAGGGATCCTTGGTGCTTTTTTAAAAATTTACATACTTATGTATAATTGCATGGTGTATTTCGGGTATTATCGACCTATGCTATCGACCGACCGCGATAGTATCTATATAGCTACCTGTAACCTGACCAATTTTTTATTGTGTGTGTTTTATCGTCGGCGGCATGTCGTATAAAATGTTCCCTAAAGCTTCGTTCTAGAAATTTTAATCTTCAAAGGTATAAAATGCGAAGTTCTTTTACTTTAATTTGACATACTCAATAGTTTACTATACGCTATAATATCCGAAACCACTAATAAACTACAAAGAAAAAAAAACAAAATATTTTCTCATACATATTAACAATAATACACGGCCTACAAAAATGCCAAAAAACAAACTAATACGCGGGCAACTTATTAAGCGGACTGCCAACCATGCAGGTTGCAAAAAGACACAGTATACAAAGTTCAATATTGATATACATAGGATTGTTAAAAAATAGATTTATGGTAAATAAGTATATAAATAAAATTACAGTTTTTTTTTTTTAAATTTATGGGATATCTATCGAATAGAAGTAATTAATATTTAAAGAAAAAATATATACAGATTTTATGTTTGACAATAAGATAAAGATATAAAAAAAATAAATAAAATTAATACAAATGAAACAAAAGTGTTATGGTTTACGAATATAAATGGTAGTTTATAATATTGAGTGTATCCTTTAGTATAATTTAATCTATGCTACGGGTGCCTATTTTCGTATCCTGCGAGCTTGTATTTCGTATTGGTTGCAATTGCAAACTTGCGATCGCCAACTATCGCCAACCATTTTGACGGTTAGGAAAATTTGTTTGGTGAATCGCCTATATTTTATAACACAGTCACGGTCAGACTCACAGTTTCGATAGCATGAAATATTAATTAAATAATCAATTATTGATGTTGTAATTTTTATTTAAAACGTTTTTATAAAAGAAAAAATAAATAGAACGAACAACGTCCAGAAAAATTGCCTATATTATACTGTTGTAAACTTATATTAGTTATAAGTTTATAACCGTATTCATATATAATTTTCAATGTACGGTAAGTTTTGCTCATACGTTTCGTTTCGTAAAATTTTTCCATCTATAATAATTAAGCGTTTAATCACGGAAAAATGAAAAACCCAGTATATTCTTGGCTCTGCTCGAGATCTAAAATTATAAAATATTATAAGTTATAGGTAAGTACTTACTACATAATTTATGTATAATAAATAATAATGAAAATTGAGTATTATTCCGCGAAGGAGAAAACGAACAATTTATTTCCGCGATTATAGTTATCATAGGACGTAGACTGTGGTTAAAATATATTATGTAACGTGATAGGTACTTGTTTTATGTTTCGTGGAAATGTTAGACTCAATATTTCAATGTTAAATCATAAATTATGAAAGCAATGAAAGTTTTAGTTAAAAAAAAAGTACCCAGTAAAAATATTGTTTTATAGGTAAATGATAGACAATACCTAGTTATTTTAATATCAATAGGTACCTATCTAGGTATAACTTAGGTGGTTGATAAATTATATTTTACTTGGGAATTTTAAAAAAGTCATCACTTTTGTATCAAAAATGCATAGGTACCTAATAGAACCCATAAGTTAAAAATATAGTTAAAAATGAATTGTTCACCAGAGGGAATTAATATTTAAATTAAAAATTATTAAGGTTGATGGGTTGATTAAGAATTAAGGTTTATAACCAGCGCTAGGACTCTGATGAAATTAATTAGTTTTTCGCGTATATATAAATATATTTACATAAACGTAATTTTGTTTATAAGCAGAGCACGTAATATTTCATGTGATACTGGACATATGAACTAGGTCATGGATAATTTATATAATGTACTCGTATAGTTAATACTAGTACATTACTATAGGTTTTTTCAAATCGTTAAAATCGTTTGTTTTTAAGGAACGTCAAAACACCGTTGATTTTAATACCTCGCGGAGATGATAAAACGTGATTGAATATCGATATTCAGTAATTTATTATTGATTTTGCACTAGAGCAATTTTTTAAAAATGTATGGACCAATGTCCAATAGTATAACGCAGGAAAAATTATGGTTTCCAAAAGGACACCCCTACTGGCATCCGAGCACCCTATATTGCACGGGGTGCTCCTGTAAGTGGGCCGTGTATAAAATGAATAAATAAAATGTCCATAACTTCTATTTTATATTAATAGGGTTACCCATTTTAAACAAGATTATTCTGTTTTTAAACCTCGAGTTTTAGTCCTTTTGAAAATTAAACCACGGATGCATTTAATCCAATTTTTTGAAAACTTCAGTGGGTACCTATTTTGTTTTTCTTATTTAGCGTCAAAAATAGTAATTATATAGTAATTATTCTACGAACAAATCATGTATAATAATATGTATTTATTGTATTTTAGATATAGGTTTAGTGGATAAAAAATGTAACAAAAGTCATAAGTTGTTTGATCAAAATTAAATATTTTAATTTTGAAGTAATTAGTAGCTAATTTTTGTTTTTATTTACATTCTACGATTTACAATTTTTTCTTTGTCTATTCAAACTAGGGGAAAAGTTAATAAAAAAAAAACTGAAATAAATGCCTAGAAGTTTTAAGCATCGAACATAATCTCCCTATAGTCAATAACGACTATAACAAATAATCGAATTTAACTTTTAAGCATACTCTGTTATTTGTTGTACATGTACGTGTTTATATCAATCGCTTATTGTATTGGACTTTCTCATTCGAAACAATACGTTTCGCTTACTTATATAATATATACATCAACAATATTGTCTTGACGGTGTGCACTCGTGGTATATAGAAGATAGAACTTGTGTGAAAGTGCTCAAGTGCGTGTTTGTGGGACATCGTTAGGTATAGTGTACGGTGCGCGCGCATTGTACTAGCGCACACACAAACATTTTATGTTTATATTTCCATTTTAACGAATGGCAGCAGTGGCGTGCGTGGTTATAAAACGGGAATTACCGTGCGAAATGCAAGGGAAAATATGCATATTATGCGAACGAAAACGGCGGTATATTACAAAAACAATTATCATATTGCTCACGCGTTCTGTCAAAAAAAATAAAAATAATAATTGTAATAAAACACTCTCCGGCGGCGGCGGCGCGTTAATCGCTTGGCGCGCGATTCGGTGGTGGTTACAAGAGAGTAGAGACTGTAAACTTCATGTTTATAACACATTATGAAAGACCGCGTCGTCGACTTGGCTGGTGAAACATATTATGTTCGGGGGAAAAAAAAAACACTGTTCGCCGTAAAACGCGTTTGTGTGGAATAACAATCGTATACGCACAAGGCACAAATATCATGTATATAAGTGGAAATTATACGTATATAGCTCCATGTAGGCTACTATACGTTCTACAAGTGGTCTGCGGACGGATTTATATTTTATAATAACATCTCCAGGCTCCGGGGCAAACGAAATTAAGCGAAACCACGAGCGCTATCGATTTTATGATTCGGAAATGAGACACGCGATTCAATCCCTTTACACATTTTATGCAATAAATACAGTAGTTTCTTGTTGTACGTCGAACGTCGACATTTTCTAATTGAACTGTAATCCCATTGAATCTCCCTTCACAACCAACGCGTTATTTCCTATAACTACCGATATCTCAATTATTCGATCACTATATCCAAATCTTCTTCTACAGTTCCTTTTGAGAATCTATTTGGAAAACACGTTACAATGTACCATGCGATTAAATATCAAATGTAGTAATAGCGTTTTACACCCGAGTATACGCCATACAGACATACAGTGTAAACGTTTTACAGTTAAACAGTTGAATTGGATGTTTTTGGTACATGGATAGGATATGATAAAAAAAAAAATCCACGAGTAATGAGCTACATTTAAATTAAATTCATCAAATAAATGTTTTATATGTCGTATATTTTGTACGAGTGTGTTGTTTCATTTTGTAATTGTTATTATACTTCAATAATCGTATCTTTATTTCTATACAAATTTCTTGATCGTTTAAGTTCTAGAATATTATTGTCGTATGTGAATATGTCATGCCTAATTCCGAAAAAAAGAAAATTAACCGAAAAACAAAAACTCGAATAGCATAAGCTTACATGTATAGAAACGAGCCGGATTCCAAATCGTAATCCTAGTCACGCCTCTATTGTTATACCGCGCGTGTCTAGCTATACTATTCGAACACATTACGTCCTTCCATAGAAATCGTTCGTATCTGCATGCGGCAGGCATGTACTTCATCAGTGAAGTTGGACAAGGTAAATGAGGGAGGCTCTTCAAAACGAAGCGTAACAATAAATTATATTGTTAAAACAGAGCGAAAAAATCTGTTGCCGTTGCGAAACCCGTACCTTTTCTCGGTAAAACAACGGAAAAAAACGGCTAAAACTCCTAGGACAGATGAGATATGGAAATTAGTCTTTTAAACTTGAAACATTGATTATATATACAATGTATATTTAATCAATGCTTGAAATCAATACACTATTGATCTCGGTAAGACGATTATGAGTGAAAGAGGTCGGGTGAATCAGCTTATGACTAAAGATGGTCAGTAAAACCAAATTTCTGAATAAGATAGGCTGGACTTTTAAATAAAAATTATGAAATGTTAATTAAATGCTAATGTAAGTACTCGAAATAATATTGTGTATGGTGTGTCGATAATATAAGTATGTTTCTAGTAGCTACGAGTTACGATTAGATAATATTCATAGAATAACAACCAAATAAAGAAAACCTTATAAAAAATCTTGTATATTATGTATAAAAAATAAACAAGGGGATAGTGCGTGACGAAAATATTAGACGGTGCAGCGTTCGATTATCGATTTCGGTTGAAGTTTTTTGCATTGTTTGCTCTGTTTTGTCAATTATTCGGAAAACTGTAGAGAAATTAAAAAAATAGCTTCTCAAAGTACCAACAAGATACAATTTCCTTTCAGAAAAGTACCATGTTTGTATACATTGAAGCAATTCTTCTGATCGAAATCCATCACTTCATGTTTAAGCCAATACAGCATTTCTCGTTTCACTCAGAATCTAAAATAATAATTATAATAATAATAATTACAATACTTATAATAATAATATTTGGAAATATTTTTCTACATTATAATTATAACGAGAATATTTTAAACAAATTTCGTCTGTTTTTAATAATCTTCTGATTTTTTTTCGATGCTGAGTGAAACAAGGAATTAGTTGGTTTTTTCATGATGCGTGATTTTTTTTTGACTGTATAGTCGTTTTCGACCAGAAGGATTGCTTCGATATATACAAACCTGGCATTTTTCGGATTGTTGATACTTTGAGGGAGACATTTTTTGAATTTTTTAACTGTAGTTTTCCGAATAATTAAGAATAAGAGAGAAAAAATTTCAAAAAACTTCAGCCGAGATCGAGAATCGAATCTTACACCGTCTATTTTGACCGTATTTTAGTTATAGTTTATTTCGTCACTTGTTTATACTTCATGGATACAAGATTTTTCATAAAGTTTCATAAAAGTTGGTCGTTATTCTACATAAATATTAATCGTGCACAGACTTGAAACGTATACTTTACATTATACCGATATTAACAATTAACACATCACGGTAAGACGACTCATTTCACTCGAAATCTAAAAACCAATCCCTATTGAAGTCGAAAACAAAACGTTGCCACTTGCGCAGGACCAACCGCCACCGTGCAGGCGCATCACTTGCGACGACTGCAGCACTCGAGGGAAATTCCTCCTCCTGGGGGGGGGGGACCGCAATGGGTGGGTGCGTATACGTACCTCATTATTATATCACATTAATGTCATTAAATGTTGCACACACGCGAGATTGCGGTAACACACCTAACCGGGTCGGCTTCGTCATCGGTGGCAGCGGCTGCGGCGGGCAGGGACGGGCGCCGGTGCGTGCGTGCGCGATCCGGGGGCCGGCCGCGCGGTCCGCGCGCCGATCCGTCCTCGCTCAGTCGTTTTCATTCAGTCGACTCGCCGCCGCCCGTCGCCGTAAGACGTGTGTTCGCGCGCCCGAGAGCTTTCCACCCGCCCCCCCCCAGTCGTCACCGGCGTTTCATTCTTCCCCTGCGACGCGACCGCGTTCCTCTCGCCGGGCCCGTCACGCCGCTCGACCGCGATAACAACCAAAGACTCCAAGTACCCCGTGCATCGCGGCGCTACTCTGCAAAGGGCCATGACGTCGTCGTCGTCGCCGCCGCCGACCGCACCGTGCCGACGGTTCGTCGTCGGACTGCTTTTGATCGCCGTCGTTCAGGTGACGTACCGCCCCGCCCAGGGTTCGTCGCTCATGAGGTACATGGCCACCGAGTACAATCTGTCACAGGTAATTACTGGTCCGCGCGTACGCCGCGTTGTATTGTTGTGTAGGTAGAACCCACGTCATTCCGTACCGACGATAAATAAATGATCGGGGATGGATCGGCAACATTTATATCCCAACCCTCTGTACGATACATCTACGTATTATCTAACTTTATATCATATAATAATAAATGTTACCGATGATCTTGTAGGCCGTAGGGCGGTGTCGGTTTCGCCCCCTCCCCCTCCCCTTAGTTTCTACTAGTTCAATCCTGCAGGTGCCTTGTGAAAGAAAATCGTGTAGGTATAAATACAAAACTAATCATATTTACAACTTATACAAAACTTTTTTAATATAAGTATGTTTTTAAAATTTGCCCAAAACGGTCCTTGGTATGCATATGCATTTATATGTTTTAAAATAAAATGTATGGTCATTAATATGAGACTTTGTCGCCCATTGCGGAGAGGGGGAGGAAATGAGACTGGGTACTTGCCCCATCTAGAAAAATAATATGAACTTGTAATTTAATTAATATCATTATAATGAACATAAATCAATTACATATTAACTTATATAATTATATCATCACCTAACTACGACCAAAGATTCAAATAAACCATAGAAATCAGTGCCGTAAACTATCTAATTTTGATAGGAATTCGGAAAGTAGTAAATATTGACAAATAATAAATAATATGAAAAAATAAATAAAAAATAAGTGGCAACTAATGGTCAAATTAAGAACCACACTGTTACTGACACGGCCATGGCAGTATCTATACGGAAAACACCACACCGGAGTCTCCCGGTACCCCGATTAGCCAATCCGGCTCCGTTTTGTACTATGTTTACCGTTATGATGGTCGAGACCCCTTTCTCGGAGATTCGATCTCCCCGGGAATTGTTTTCAACCATGTTGAGTGTAAGAAAAATGTCCTACCCTGGTGCCGGAGTTGTGATGTGTGTTGCACTGTTGCTTATTATTATTTATGGCTATACCAACTGTGACAAAATATTGTGTACGATCGTATATGTGATTTGTTTCTTTCGCGTTAAAAATTTGAATGGAAACTTTTAAATGGGAATGAGGGAATGAGACAATACATATGCCTCCCCTAAACCATCTAGGGGAGGAAGTCCCCCCCCATTACGACAATGCTACTGCCTAAAAAATTTAGTTCACAAATGGCGGGAAATCAATGGTGCCCTCAGAATAATTGACTGATCTCCTTATTCTATGAAACGACGCGTACGAAAATTCACAGTTAACCTAATAAGTAATAAGTACTATTTTCACATTTGGTTTCGTCCAAAGTGGTAAGTAGATTATGAATACTTTTCATTTTCTAGTATAAAACGTATTATGCTAATAAATACTTACGTATACTTGATAAAAAATTGTTTGCATATTAATTTTTCCATGACGTCCTATTTGAATAGAACTATTAATCATCAACACATATTAATTTTAATACTATTAACTAAAAAATAAGTTAATTAAATTACATTTTGATACAGTAAAATATTGTAATTAAACGTATACGTATACTTGGCTTATAGATTCTAATAATGGACAACAAGATATTATCATGTTACATAATATGTTATTCTGATATACTAGTACAATATTATAAATAATTTATATTATATACATCTGTAGTACATATGTTTACAAACTGTACTTTAAATTGACGGTTAGTTAAATTAGCATAACCTAACTTATCCTAGTATGTTCTAGTCTAGACAACATAAAGAAAATGCCGGGGGAAAGGTTAGGTTTAAGTGTCCAGAAACTCACTTTTAAACTCCTAGTAGAATATTTCACAAACATGTAAGCCGTTTAAGGAACGGTTGAAGTAAATATTGACAATTTTGAACACCCTAGGGACGGTTAGAAAATGTTGATGCACTCGTGGAGATATGTACTTACCTTTAAAATTGTATAAACGCTGGTCCCCAGGTATAAAAATTAGAGTTCCTGAACACAGGGTTTAGTGGAGAAAATAGGAGATTCTGCCCCCATACCGCTAACATCACTACACATTTGTTAAGATTTTTCTAACATGTTTAAACTGCATATCCATTTTACGTTAATAAACTATAAATTAAGGTAATACGGAACGCTCGAAACGGTACATAAGGGTTTGTAGTCCTCTCTGTCTTTATGCGTTTGCCACTTAATGTCTTGGTTAAACGTAGTTATTTAGTTATAGTTTGTGCTGTGTACTTGTGCCATAACTCTTTGGTTGAGAGTGTTTATTTCGCACTATATAGTAGTAGTGGATCTATATGTCGGTAACGCGTGCATAATAGGTATGCCTAATGCTGTGGTGTGCGTATCCTTAGCTAACAGACGCGCACCCGATGGGACCGAGCGACTGAGCGAGTGGCATAATTTATTTAGGTACTTGCATTTGAAAATCCGCTGGAATACCGACACGATTAAACGTGAATTTAGAGGTATTATACGACATTGTGATTGTACCCATATGCTGCGCGTATATGAGCGATCATCAGAACGTCGATTTCACACTTTAATATACATGTAATTTCAACACGTAGTTTTTAAAATCCAATTAAAACATGCAGAATAGGCAAAGTATTGGGTGACGCCGAAGTTAAGCCTGCGGGAATCAAATCGAAATGAATGTCCACGTGTCTTTTATTTCCCAAAACTTTCGGACTAAATTCTACTCCAAGATAATAGCAATTTTCTCGTAATTTTTGAGTTTCATCATTACTCATTAGTCATTATAAAGGTTTTCTCGCCTCGCATGTTTGTTATTATTTACATGATTGACAGTTTCGTTAATGTATATGGTTTAAAAATAGCTCCGTCGAGTAATAATATCCGTGTATTAAAGCGTACTCGGTCTGGTTGATAAAAAGTTTGGTAAAGTTTCAGCATCGCGGACGACATAGTTACAATATTATTTCGGAATACTTACGAAATACTTTGTTCGAAAAAATCTTTACGACAGTTACGTACTACTAACAATTGATTAAATACATTATTAAATACATTTGATGTGCATTTTAAAGTTTATTATGTAGTAGTTCCTACGTTGTCTTTATCATAAATATTGGTTAATGATTATGTAACAGTCGTTGAACATATTTTTTTACCACTTTAACTACCCATCTACTCGTATATGATTTTTTAAATCGAAGCTAGACATATTTTATCAATTATTGGAACTCAAGCAGTCATGTCAACATTAGGGTGAAAACCAAATCAGTTGTATAAACAAGAGAAGGATTTATGGAATACGATTATCAATGTAACTTTTGTTTTAAATTGTATTACTTTACAATGATGTTTTTTTCTGATAAAAAATGTTTAACAACTTTTGAATATATATGCTCTAAAGTAAAGTATAGTGGCACTTATGAAGTTGAGAGTGATTTAGTTTGTAAAAAGTCTTGGACTACTGCCAAAACTACAGGATAAAGTCCTTGACCCTGAAACCGTATTGATTGTTATAGTTACCCGCTCATGCAAGGATGAATACTTTAAATCTCGACTTTCAAGTTAATCAAGCTTAAATTATTGTAATAGGTATACGTATAAGGTATAACCAATAAATATTTGGAATAATAATTAATTAATTTTTTTTTACATTTATATATTATATATTAATATATTGTCAACTTAACATATTATTGCACAGTGATGTTCCTGATTATATACTCGAATCTTTATAATTAATAATAAGTTATAATTAAGCGTTGAAATCTTCGATTTATTAGATGATTATTTAAAACATTTTGCACCGAAAATATAATTTTAACGTACCTGCTAGATAGAACATATTATGTAATACTATTAAGAAAGCACTTTATTTATGCACTTTTATCACGTTAAAGATATTATTTGATCGTACACAATTTTGGTAATCATACCATAGTGTTAAATAAGAAAATCCTTTTTTTAATTTTATGTGGATATAAGTAGTTAATAGTTACCAAACAAAATGTTTTCGCACTACACTTTTTAAGGATCATTAATTAAAATAATTAATGCAATATGTGCTTGTGGTATAAACTATTTGAATGCTTCCATCAGTTTATAAAAAAAATTGAATTTTAATAAAATTATATAGGTATTCATAAATTGGTCTTTTTCACTATGGATATTTTTACTTGTATTCCATGAGTAAATAACTCGTTAAATACAATAATTTTATTAATATTAAAAAAATTATTTTAGACTTTTTTACTGGATTTATGCCAATAATTATTCTAGTGACTAATACTAGAATAGTGTTTTGTTGTAGGCTCCAACTAAAAAGTACCAAAACTATACTGCATCCAATTTAACTAATTTACCAACTCAGGAAATCATGAGTTTGTATTACATTTTATGTAACACATAACGTGATGTAAAATTACCGTTGTTAACTGCGGAAATGGCACAAAATGGTTTACGGTATACCTATACGATATTTTGTTCGTTCATACTTCTTACTTTTCAATTACATTTGTTATAATTTTATATTTGTAACTATAAATTAATATTTTCGTATTCTGTTGTTATCGACGTTTATATATGTTTATATGTACGTTTTATTTTGTTTTATTTGATCAATTATTTAATGGCCTTAGATTACCTTATTATAACTATTCGAGTAAAAATGTTCATTAGATGTGTAACAACAAAAATGTTCTGTTCACAGTGTTTATTTTATACAATTGTTAAAATGCAGAGAAATTGTCCATTTCAGTAAATTTCTTATTACTACCTAGTACCTACCATTACCCGTTCTATACATTTTATTGTATACAACTTAAGTTTGATAAAAAAAAGTTATAAGTAAATTGTGCCTGTTAAATATTAATGTTAATGATCTGCATCCGGTTAACAATTTTAAAATAAAAAAAACAACTACACTTTTTTTTAAATTAAATTTTATAAAATTATAGGTGTTGTAATCTTTAAGTCTACAATTTCAAATAATTTTCCTTCTTATTTGCAAAAGATATTAGGAAGGTAGGATTGACCACATTATCGTCAGTAAATAAGAAACTTCCTTAAACTATTTTTATTATTTTTTAAAAACACAAGAGAATATCTAATGTCCAAGTGATTATATAAAAAAAATAAATTTGTATAGGCAGCACATAGTTTTTATAAAATATTTAAATGCATCTGAAAAATAGCCAAATGCGCACATAGTGAAAAATGGTAAAATATGCAAAATATATTTTAAATATTAACCCATTCTGAATTTTATAATATTACGAAAGACAATTATTTATAACTTGGCTTTATATCTAACGTTTTACATAAAATTACGATATTTCTTATAGCTGATGTCTCACATATTACAATAAATGATAAAAGCTATTTTGCTCAGATTTTCAGTTGGCTTATATTTTGACTTCTAAGTCGAATTTTTGTAAAGTATAGTAATTGCCATGATATTGTATTATTTTTTATAAGTCAATATAAAATTATAAAAATAACAGTTATAATCCTGCTTCAGTGTTTCATAAATGCATTTGTATAATGAAAAATAATAATCAATACATACGTGAATAATAATTAAATATTCTCGAAAATTATTTTTCGTAGGTACATTCACTTATTTAATATAAGTAACATATCATGCAATGTGGGATGTCGTGCAAATTATATGCATAGTTTTCAAATTCATAGTTATTCATTCATCATGATAATATAATACCACTAAATATGTAAATGTTGATGCAATAAATAATTAAATGAAATTCTAGTGTACATAGTTGTTAACTTTTTTGAAATGTAATATATTGTAGAGAATTTCCAAATGCCAATTTTTAAATTTGAGAAATTCTGCATATTATTAAATGTATTATCGTTATTTTTATATTGTTTGACAATGTGTGACAATGTACATGTTTCGGATGTTTACGGATTTTTAATTAAATGGATTCAATTAAATGGAAATAGAATATTAAATATAAATTAATTTAATTTTTGAAAACAATTGTTGGCCTATTATGGTGCTTTCCAAGAGGTATTGTATTTATAGTTAAATTAATTTCTATGCAATTATATTAAAATTATGAGTAGGTATCTATTAAAATATAATATAATATTATATTAGGCACATCATTTATAATTTAAATATCTACTTGGTTGTAAAGACGGTTATTTTTATTTGAAATTAACATAAGTTTTTGGTTTTTTTTTATATTTTGTGTATTTATTTCTTCCTGAATTTTCTCTCTGAATAAACTTTATTCTTGACAATTTGTATGAATCCATTATTATATTTCAGTGTAGACAAAATGGTAAACAACGATTGTAATTTTTTATGCTTTTAAAACTTGTCCCCAAATGACTTTTTTAATCATGCCATTAAGTAATTATGAATAACATTAGATATAATTATAAATTATTCTTGTTGCATGTCCTTATAAATAAGAAAACAATTTGAATTCCTAAAAAAATGAATGCAATGCAACGCATTTGTATAATGAATTAATTTAATTTATTATTATATGTAAAAAAAAATTACATGAATATTGGATACACATAATTTCTCATTTGTATTATTTATTTTTTTCATTTATGTTGAATTTCGTCTACTTTAGGAGTATTTTTTATTTCAGATTTTGTATCATTCAACTTTTCAAGCATTTTATTCACTTAGGGATTTTGCTTTAGTCATAAATTAGATATTGTGTAACTAATGTTGAGCCGTAAATATAAAATAATAACATTTAAATATTACAGTATAAGTTAATACAGTTTATTTATTTTAGTCTTTATGTAGTTATTATCTACTCAAATACCTAATCAATATATTACCTACTAAAAATCATTGTCAGCTGGCTTAGTTATTTATTTAGAGTATATCAAGCGTAACTGTTTCATTCGTGGCCAACAGGTCCATATATTTCTATGTATGTAGTTATTCAATATAATTTAAAGTTTAAGCTGTGTGTATTATATTTGGTAGAAGATACTACCAAAAATTACGTTTATTTCTAGTCCAAAGTCATATTTTGTTTACTTAGGTACTACATAAAAACACGTCTAGCTGAATATATTATATATAGAACAGTTGGATTTGGTCCAATATGTCAAAAAAATGAAAATGATCATAATATTAAGGACAATAATTATATACGTGGGTGAATGACAGTGGAACGAATTTGTTGATCGTTATCAAGGTCTTGCATCGATGCAGTATGGATGGTCATTTTTTCACTTTTTAATCACATTCTTTTTTATTGTTATCTAGTGGAAGAAATGATAGGTATCATAAAAAAACAAATATAATTAATTTTTAGTTTATATTTTCTATTATTTCATATTATTTGTGAGAATCCGTCTTTTCACTTATAATTTCCATTTCGTATGTCTACAAATTCTACCTGCTTTCTTTAGTCTGAAGGACAAATGTATTGCTCTGAGCTCTCTAAAGAAGGGTTTTAGAAATATATCTTGATGATAGGAATTTAGATTTTTATAAGTTATAAATCATTTTTTGGATTTGAAAAAATTAAGTTGTGATTTAAAAAAATACAGTTATTAAATGTTTTCTTATAGTATAAATTACGTAAATATTTGGTTTCTATTATAAACTTTAATTATGTGGTTAAACTTTTAATAATGCCTATACGATTTTGAGTTGATTAATATTGTTTGAATAGCATAATTAAAAGTTAAAATGGTTTCTAAGTTTAATTAATTGTTATACTATATATATGTATGAATAATATTACTATTAATGCTTTGAAAGTGAAATTTTCATCATATTTACATGAGATATTTACTACTAAGATAATATTATTTCATTGGAACTCAATAAAGAATATTTGTTTCGAATTTAAATACGTAAAGACCTACGTTTTAAACGTTAATTTCGCTAGTTCAACAGCAGTTAACTACTAATAGGTCATTTTATTGTTCAGATTCGGAGATGATCCGATGGGTATATTAACTCTCTAACAAATAGTCAAATCTGTGTTTTAGCTCAGGAGATAAAAAAAAATCGAACGACGAGTGGAAACGAATAAACAAATGTTTAGGGCTAATATGTTTGCAGTATTATTTTTGTTATACTTATTTTATTTATTTATTTATATATATAAACGGATATATACCCTTTAGAATGATTAACAATAGTACAGTAATAATTAATAATTAATATTTACAAATAAAAAAGATATTTTTTTATATTTCGATTATACATGGTTTATATATTATATATAATTGGCTTACCAATTTTTTAATCGTAAACATATAATTGTTGTTGTTCACAAATAATTTATTTTGAACGATACACCGACTATAATTCATGTATGTATAATGTATATATATAGCCACGCATTGTTATTTGATATAAAAATAATACTCGTTTTTTGAAATTCGGTACTTTTTTGAACGATTCGTTAATTTTTCGTACAGCATATATATTATATATATATATATATATATGTTGTTTATACGGGTTATTTAAGAGTGGACATTTGCATGTGTATAAGTTGCTGCATCGGATATATGGCTTGGGGCGGTATTTGAAATCGGAACGCGTTTAACACTCGATAAACCCTATCTGCATTCTGCAACTCGATATAATAGTAATATAATATATTATAATTTCGGGGTGTATAATAGTTATGACGTTGTGCGTGATATTATGTATATGTGTATAGTATATCTATATTTTCTCCCCTCGGCGACGTGACGGTTCGACGATCACTCTGTATACAAGCCCCCGGTGTTGTGCGAAACTATCGTGCGATTATTGTACCATGACGATGACGAAGACGAAGATGGTCTCTTTCGGGCGTGCGGGGAAAGGGCGTATAAACAAGTATTCGTGTACGTATTATGTACATTATAATTTACAAGTATATGATTCGGAGGGGCCGCCCAAAAGAAGATCAATGCGCATTAAAAACGATTTTATCATTTTTCAGCGAGTGTGCGCAGACTCCTCGCATCGACTTTAAATCTCCTACGACCGGATGGGTATCTTTTCGCACCGCAATCCGGACATACTTTACGATCACGCGAAAACGCGTGCAGCCGCTCGCGCTCGTCCGCTCGTCCGTTCTGCTCCGTCGAGTTTATCTTCGGCTGACCGTGACGGATTTCTTCGAGGCTTTCTGAGACGTATATACAAGCGTACACTTAGGTAAATTAGTATCGTCGGCAACCACGCAATAGGCCATGTGCAATGTGTATAGGCATTTCCTGCACGACGTAAAAAAGCTATCGACGATTGCGTTCATAGTTAAAACTATTCAGAACAATAATATGATGTCATATTATAATAATAATAATAATAATAATAATAATAATAATAATAATAATACGTGTCATAAATAATTAATTATCAGAATGTACATATATGCTGCCGTATTATAATATTTCATCGCAGCCGCGTTTTCGTCTTGCTTTTGTTAGTGCTGGATTTACCAACAGCATCTCAGTAGCGTGTAGCGAGGTGTTCGAGACAAATATTTATCTTACTTTAGCTTTCACTTATAATTTTTAACCAGAAATAAACTTTTTGCCGGCTAAAAGTATAGATTCAAATGTTTTGAAAGTAGTGTTTTGAAATAAGAAAGAATATAAATGCCAAAAGGGTAGAGAGTTGACAGGAGTTTCTTGTTTTGTGTTATAATTATTTTTCGTTGTTATCATTTCTTCTTTTAGTTTTTTTTTTTTGAAAGAATACTACTACAATTCTTAGCAATCCAGTCTTAGATTCAGAACTGGATGTACATTACATGTTGCATAATTCTCGGTAGTAGATTGTAATTTTATGATTGTAATTGAAAATATTTTAGACAATTGTTGTATGTGATTTCCGTGCTGCGTTCTCTGTAAGGTTAGTGAAAACAGTACAGGTTTGTTTTGTGGGGTTAATAAATTTGTCAAGTAAAAATAATTTTGTTTTTTTTATGTTTGTAGACGTGTCTCGGGGAGTGATAATATATTATTATCGTTTTTGTTTTTTTGTGCCTCCTGAAATTCCAATTATTTTAATACTCAGCATTCTGTCCATTTTTAAAAAAAACAATGTCATTTTTGTCGATAATATCTCTATAACTGTAGTTGTTATCGCTTTATAACAGTGGTGTCTTTTTTTAACTCTTCGTTAAACATGTTGGCTTGGAGTTCATCCGTATTTACATTGCTTAGTATCTTCAAACTTCAAAGCCCCATATGTTGTACTTAAATCTTTTAGTTGATTAAAATTTTAAGTATTGAAAAAAAAGTGGATAAAAACTTTAAATAATTTAAGCGACATTAGAAACTTGTAGTTGTTTAAATTATTACCTATGGACTTATTTATAAATGTATACTGCACGTTCTTTGAAATATTTTAATTTGATGTATTCACATTTTTTTTTAAAATGTTGATGTATTTTAGTCATCATAAACTTAAAAAAATATTCGGAAACAGATTTAAGGATCAAAACAAGTGATTAGGTAGGGAAAGGAACGTGTGCCAGGAGACAAACCTGTGTATGCATTTTTCCAAGCCCCCTCTCAACAGATGAAAATCGAGAGTACTATGCGTACCACTCACGTCATCATTTTGCCTAGCCTTCGATTTGTTTATTCCCGTTCATCGCTATATGCGTACATCATTGCCGTGAAGGCCGTGACCGCGTTTCTCGCGTTATGTTGACGCTCCAGTTCGAAAATGCAACAACTTAAATTACTATAAACGTAATAATTATATGCGATTAAAACATTTTCAAATGAAACGAAAATCTAAGATACCGAAAAGTCCATGTATATGAATGATTATCGTAATTTGTAGTAAGAGTTCTTTACATCTCAAACTTGTGGTTTTTTTTAAATATTTTTTCCCTAACATATATTATATATAAGTTGTAACCGGGGCATTTGGCTCTTAACAGTTATCTACATTTTTTTTCAGTCTCGCTAAGAATCTAATTTTGCGTTGGGCCTTGCGTAATATAACTAACGCCAGTCGTCTAACCGAATTATAATTTTGTAACCTTATTTTGTTGTTGTTGATGAAACGTAGAAAAACTAAAAACGACGCCGCCTCTGACTAGCCCTGTTTGATTTACGTTTATGTTTTACGATAAGTCGTACAACCAGTGTTGTTGCACTTGAATCACGGGCTATAAAATATTATTATTTACGTATTTATTATTAGTTATTACGATCTTATTATCGCGTGTCCAAAGTTTACGCGTCACCAGACGTACAAAACAATACTTTGAGCAGGGTTTTAATATTTTCAAGGCTACGATTCGTAAAAACTATTAACGAATAACGACGGAAAATTTGATTCATATAGTTATAGTTACCTTTACCTATATCTAACATCCTATATAATAGTAATATATACACTGATCGTTAATTGTGGGTATAAGAATATAAAATATATACACCTTTTTTTGTTTTTTATACAATTTCGGGGGAGGGTAGGGGCTGAACCTCTAGAACACTTCCCTCGTACACGCCTTCGCCTGCGCGGAACTCTCTATGACACATAACGTATTCAGTATTATATTATTATAGAACCCCGTTAACGCAGTTATTTATATGTATTAGGAGGTACGTATACTATCTTAAAACCACCTCGCGCGTGTGTAGGCGATCAATCGTCGGCAACTTGGTGTGGGTGCAGCAGGACTCTCGCTTAATAATATAATATAGATTTTAATCGTGCGTGCGTGCGCGGGCGCGTGTGATTATTATGCCACCGTGCGCCGGCAAAAACCATCGGCGCAGCCGCCGTCGCGCCAACGGTATTATAGTGGTGAAAAAAAAATAAACGCTACCGCATGACACAAGCTCGTGGTTGATATCCCTTAGCTTTTTTTTTTTTAATTTATTATTTTTTTACTTTCCCCACTGCGAATTAACGCGAGCATTTCACCGTCGTGTCGTGTATGAAAACGAACACGACATTTTCTGTCTCTCTTTTTCTCTCTCCGAGCATTATATTATTACGCCGCGCGTTGGAAGGGGCCGGTTATTTATTATTATTCTATTTCGTAATTATTAAAAATGTTATTCTACTACCGTGCACAAAGCATAACTAAAAGTACGTTTACCTAAGTACTCCGCCTAGTGTCCATAAATTGGTACGGTTCGTTCACGATCATATTATAATTATAATTATTCTTTTAAGCCTACACTTGTTGGTGCGTATATCATGATGACGCGTGTATTGGGGAAAAGTGTAAAACGATGAATTATCGTAGGCGTGCGCAGGAATTTTCCACAGGGTGTGCAAAATAGTTTTAGAAGGGGTATCTTGTCCCACTACAACAACCCTGTGAGATAATAATTATTATATTAATATTCCCTCTGTATATTATAATAATTAAAAGTTATCTGATAGTAGTTATAATTTATAGACATTTTGTTACATTGATAATGACAAGAAATGTACTAGATGTAAAATAACCATTGTTGTTTAAAACTTTTATTTGTGACCTAAATATTTGCTTATAACCCGAAAATAATTATTAATTTATCACAATTTATGAGTAAAATATTACTCTACTATATAATATAGTTGATAAGTATTATCATTTTAATTTCCGTTATTTATTATAATATTTTTTTGTAAATATTTCAAACAATTGAAGTAACAAGTACATAGGCACGTTGTTTGCAGGGTGTGAAGTTTTATTTTAATTTTAATACATTTTCAAACCACTTCGTGTTGATTACAAGTCTTATTAAAGTAGTTTGTTCTTCTCTCTGTTCACATAATTATTCGCAACGTTTTATAATCATAAATTTACTTAATTATATAAGAAGGTAGCTTAAAGAAATAAAAATAAATTATACGTCTGAGAACAATTTTAATTTTTTATGTAACTTTAAATAAATTGAGGTATTGGTTCCTAATTGATAGTAGGAATATTTGCATTACCTTTATTTTTTTTGCCAATTCTTTTAATTGAAACTACTACGGCTATAGATTTTTGATTTGACTCAATTTGTTTGGTCGTTATTAAATCAACTTGTTAAATTCATAGCTTGAATTTTTCTTAAACTTGCTTTTATACTCTTCCTAGGAAAGGAATTATTAATATTATTATTACTTGTTAACTAATCTGATTATAATTATAGAAATAGTTTTCTGTTTCAAATATGGACTCGATGGATTGGATATTTAAATAACAAAAATTGTATAAAATATATAAATTAAAAAATAATTACTTATGAAATGTTTATATGCACTATAAATAAATTATGAGAACAGTTAAGGTACATATTAATACATATTAAGTATAGTAATAATTTTTTATTGTTTCCATGTATGTAGTTACGGCTTTCAATACTTATTGTTATATCTTATTTAATATTAACGGTGAAGATTTAACGAGTTTTCTCAAATACCCACCTATTAATTTATAATCATGACTTACGAGTGATAGGTTTTATGATTAATGCAACAACCCGGCATTATATTTTGTGAATTATATCCATATTGGGCAACGTCGACTATCTACTCTACTCTATTAATATAATTAAGTTATATTTTAGTATTACACTTCAACAATTATCATCAATTATAACACTTACATACATGTTACGTGTAAGGTGTAAATCATTTTCAAAAAGGGTTTTCAACAAAAAATAATTTGAAAATAATGTACATGATAAAAATATTTAATAATTATCAACTGTTCAATTTTTGAATGACTATTATATAAATTATTTAGCTGATGAGTTCTCAGTTTATTTAATAAGAAAAAATCTAGAATTTTGTATAATCATTATAACCACTCAATTGAACGATTTGCTATAAATATACGTAGTTAATTGTACATAATATTATTACGTATTGCTTTATAATCTCATTTTTTTTTTTTTTATTAAAAATGTTTATTTACAATCTATATTTAATATAATACAATAAGTAAATTTGAGTAATAGAATTTTTGACATGAGTTCACATGATAAGAGAAAATATCCATTGATAATTACTCTTCAGTTAAGACTAGGTAGAACGGAAAACATAATACATTAAGAGAAAAGAAAAATAAAACTAGGTAATAATCAGAGTTCAAGTTTATAAACCGATGTTAAACCTTAGGATAAGAGGTCTCTGGACCATTTTCTTTTTAATCTACGAGTTGTATCGGGTAGCTCGATAGTGGATAGATTGGCGATGAGGGGGTTTGGGTGATGATGTAGTTTTTTGTGAAAACGTTTATATAATTTTGAGGATTGGTCAGTGATGGGTGATATGTTAAGGTCATTATGGAGAGTTAAATTACTTAAATACCCGGGGGCATTGGTTATTATTCTGAGGGATATTGATTGAAATGCTTGTAGATTTTTTAAGTTGGAATTTTTGGCAGCTCCCCAAAAGTGGATTCCATAAGTAGCTATAGGATTGAGAATCTCATTTTTTAAGTTGAAATATGAACCTTTACGTTGCGTCGATGAGTTTACATTTTTATTGAAGTGTTTTCCTCAGTATAACGCATTATGAATAAACATTATTACTACCAATACTATATGAAGGTATCTACATACTTAGTAAGTAAACATAATATGGTGTATACAAATGATGGATGTTAGAAATTCGATAGTGTATCAGATATTATTATTTTCCGTAGAATTAGACTCAAAATCCAAGGTTAAAAAGGAAGACTTCCAAATGGAACCCCTCTGTGTTTTAAACCTTTAAAATCCCACCGTTACAGTAAAAGTCAGCTATTTTCCGAAGACTTAAAACGGTAACCTATTTTTAATTTATGTATTGTTGTCTATTTCGAAAAAGTGTACGTAATGGACTAATAAAGTAATAACTATTGAGTTATAATGGTAATATACTAATATCTATCAGAAGGAAGCTACAGACTATAGCCTGTATTATTTACCACTTAGAACTATGAATTATTATGGTTTTGAGTAACAATTTGCTATTATATACGAAATTGTAATCACTCGGATGATATTCTGAAAATAACAATATTCCGTTGACATAATAATTTCCTTATTCTGATTGTTCGACTTAAGTTTTAAATTAAACTAGTAGCTATAATTATATTTAGATAATTGTGTTATTTATGTTTAATATTCATTATGTATACGTTTATTATTTATTATTAGTTATTTACATAATACTCATATTTATTACTCATTAATCTTATAACTAACACGATGACTATTTTTTCTCGTAGTATCTTCATATGACGAGTTACGTTTCATTTAAATATAACGTGAAAAATAATTTATAACTGTCTTCTCATGTACATCGCAAAGTCATTCAAGTAGGGATGTATTCCATGTTAGATTCTTACAATAAAAAAATTAATGCCGAAGGAATGTGTGTAGGATTTTTAGAAGTTAGAAAATTATAAATTTGTATAGTTATCTTTTAATTTTCCTGCAACTTATCATGAAATAAAGTGAATAGCGTAGTCTGCATGTCATTTGTAATAATATTTTTAATTATGAATTAGTGTCGTCCATTTGTAGTGTTATTAGATTATTATAATATGTATAGAGTCTTTTTAGTTGGTTTCTTGTTTTAATATTTATTACTTGTTACATATTTTTTTATTTTACTCTATGGTCACTGCTTACTGGGACGATACTGTGAGTTTCATTGCAGGATACAAGCCGAAATTATAAGACACTAATTTGTGAGTGTATATTTTTTCCCTTATGATATTTTAGCATTCATTTTCGAACTACTATTGTACAGCTAGGTACATTTTTCCTTTAACTATATATGATATGCGTCTACCTAATTAGATTAAAATGTGTACATTCATTCTAAACAATACGTCGTAATAGAAGTTTAGAAATAGATTATGTAGCCTGTAACTGTAACTGTATGTACTGTTTGTATGGTTTTCTAATTTCTATACATACACATATGACGACACTATATAATATAGTGTATGTTACTATTCGGTTGTATGTGTTGTTCTTTGACATAATATTAAACATTATTTTGAATATAAGTTGTGTTTCACGAACTGTGTCGTACAGGAAATGGTTCGTTCTCATCTATAATAATAGTATCGCTCTTCCGTGATCGTCCCTGTTCATAAAGTGACTGCAACTCAATTCACATTCACACAAAACAATGGATAATACTCGGGAGTCGGGACCCCGGTCCTCAAACTTTTTTGTTACGACAAAACGTTTGTGCGAGAATTTGTACAGATTTAAAAGCTATAAATACGTAGCTTTGCATTCAAAAATAAATTATCAACCAAGCTCGGTTTATTAAAAAATGGTTAAATATTTCATTAAAAATCTTTGAGTTCGTTTTATTTCTTCGTCGTTTTTTAACCCTTTGTATATCTAGCCTGGTTGTATTTATAATTGTAAATTACTGTAAAATTTAAATAATTTCTTCTTGCTCTTTAATAAAATCGTGTTCTATTAATAATATTTACAAATTACTATTAATAACCATAATTACTAAAATATTTTTATTAATCATAAGAGTATTTTTCTAAAATTTTTTTATTAAACCAATTAAAATCTAAAAGTGTTAAAAGAAAATACTTCTAAGTGGAAAAAAGGACCAATATGGTGAAACTCGAGCAAAGCAAAGACCGTTTCTTAAGCGGTCAATTTGAAAAGCAATTTAATGAGCATGTAATACTGACATTTATTTGTTTTACAAGGATATAACATAAAACAAGAATTACAAGATCTTGAAGTTAAGCATCTAGTTTAATGAAAAACATCTATATTGGAATTTTTAATTTTGTATCGAACTTTGAAAATTTAAAAATCATTTTAATCATAATAGATTACAATTTAGTTTCTATAAAAAGTATGAAGAGGTTATGTCTTATTAAATATTGCAATAACGATTAAATTAATTTGTTTAAGATACCTATTTTATTAGTATGTTAACATGGTTTTTATGAAAACCGCAGTATAATATTAAACATAATATAGACCCTAAAGGCTATAGGTAATATTAAATTAAATATTTTAATGTATAGTTTAAAAAAAATTTGTAAAGGTATGAACACTTGCAAAATGAAAACAGTGGAGGAGTGATATACTTATGATGACTTATTATGATGAATCTCTTGGTGTTTAATGTTTTATTAACTTAATTTTTTTTTACAAGCTTATTAATTACTTATCGAACACTACTAATTTATTAAGCAAACGCAGAATATCATTTAAAAACGAATTATTGTAAGTATTATGTATAACAATTTTAATATATTTCTGTATTAAAGAAATATTATTACTATTATTATATCTATAAACGGAACTAAATTCTAACATATATCTGAGTATATTATTGTTTATCAACTCGTGTTATTTTTTTTTTCGTTAAATTCGAAAATACGATTTATTTTTATTTTGGGCGTAGAAAAATAAAACGAAACTGTACGTCAAAAAAAGAAAATAGCTTTGTATTTATTTTCGACGCGTTATTTGTCTTCCGACAATCGAGGAACGATTTATTCGTTTTGTCGTTTCTAGTGAGCTGCCGCATACACACGACAGCCAATAACACTGCATATAATCATGATAGGATTGTTTTTTTTTTTAGTTCTTCGTCAAAAGCGTTACGTGTATACTTACATTTCGTTTGAATTGATTTGACGAGATTGTTTAATTCATAAGTTTTTGTTTATACGAGCAACGTGTTGTTCATTGTAACTGCGACGGTATCGTCATAGTTGTCGTCTTGGGACAGATTAGTATTTAATGATGCGGCGATGATGACCATACTCTGTACGAAAAGGATATTAAATTCCGAAAAGGAGGAATTACGGATTTGTGTGTCGGTATAGCAACCGAAAGCAGGATTTAACCGGAACGTCGTTTCAGTGTTCGGGATCGTAATAACATGTATATATATATGTGTGTATATATATGTACATATATATGTATATGTGTATATATATATATATATATATATATATATATATATATATATTCAAACCTATCCTCGGCAAGGAGCCGAAGAGAGATTGTTGAGATAGCCTTCCTGCGCGTGTGCACGTCGTGGTCTCTATTGTCGAAATCGTTTCGTCGAGGGATACTTGCATTGTAATGCACTCACCGTGAATGTACAGCACACCGCGTGATCATCGTTCTTCCACTTTCGATTACATAATAACAACAACAATAACATAGTGCGCACAATATCGAGAAGTGTTCAGCTGTGTTCGCAGCTAAATGGTGTGGAAACCTTAAATGGTTGTGAACTAAAATGGAACGATAGAGTGCACACAAGGAAAGAAAATTTCGTCCATATTGTGTGTGTGAAAATATTTGAAAAGGAAAAAAATACTTGTCTCACAAAGAGATGCACACTGATTATAATTTTTCAAAACCCGTTTGTATGAGACCCAGAGGAATCTTATACAATTCTTTGGAAATTTGCAGTTATCCTATATGGCTACATATGGACATGCGCAATAAAAGGGATTAACGCAAGAGGACCGATGTCCTAGTCCCACCCCAAAAATCATCAAGAACTAATTAAAATGTTGGTGCTAAGATAGCGGAATTAATTTTATGAACCGTGTGGACAAAATTACATAAGTAGGTATGGTTTTCAAACCCTGCGAAATTTTTCTAGTGTTATAATTGCAGTATTATAATAATGTAAAAATTGTTTCATACATTATAACTATACTCA
Organism: Periphyllus acericola; assembly: GCA_949715065.1. Lineage (NCBI taxonomy): Eukaryota > Metazoa > Arthropoda > Insecta > Hemiptera > Aphididae > Periphyllus > Periphyllus acericola. Next base: position 35,584,569 of record OX454268.1, read on the forward strand.
TTATGCTAGACTTTGGATAAATATAAGAAATTTTGAATCGTTGGTGTACTCGTAAGTTATCTTTATCTTATTCAACACATCATAAATGTCCCTAAAAATATGGCAATCAACATTTAATATTGACAAAGTTTATCTTAAGTATGTCGGTCTATTCATTGTTACACTTTATAACTTATTAAAAGCAATAATATGCATTGTAATCGTCAATTAAAACCAATTGTAATTTTATATTTCAAATGCGAAATAAATTTATATCTTATGTAGTTTCTATAATTTCTAACATTGACTACCAATTAAATATAAAACAAGTTATAGAAGTATTATGTGTTTTCTAGAAATTAGAAAAATAGTATAACTAGTCAGTCACAGAGAAGTGTTTCACTTTATAGTTTATACTTATTGGTACTGTTAGTGTACTTATACTGTTATAATTTATTATTAAATATGTGTCATTGTACCTGTGTCCTCTACATTATGTGCCAACAAGCTGATCAATGATGATTATTGTTATGAATAGTGGGTATATATTCTTGTTTAATGTAAAATATTTTCATTTTTAAAACTTTGATGGCTGGTATATCATAATACGTATATTCCAAGTTAATCGTTTTTAAAATCACGAAAAAAATAAAGGTGTATTATAATTTTTTTTAAATGTTGTTAAGATTCTAAAACGACGGATCTAGATTTGTTGTAATGCATAGTTAAACACTTTTACTATCATAATACCTATATTATAAAGTTTTTTATAACATAAAATCAACTTACCATCAAAGTTGTTTTAACTTTATCTAAAGTTATACAGTTTTAAAGTTCGAACTATCAAGTTATCTATATAAATAAATATATAAACATTTCGATCTCTATCATCTTTTATGGTTATGGTACATTCGTATCTAATTAATTGATTGGCGTCTGGTATTTTCAGCAGTACATACAACGATCTTATTTATCATGTTTTATAAATCCACAACTCACGTATTTCATTGGCATGAACGTGTCCGCCACACAGTTCATTATCCTTATCCTCCAGCCTCATACAAAATAGAACTCATAAAAAGTTTAAAAAAGTGCAATCCTATTTTATACATTTTCTTATCACCGAGTAATCTATATATTTTATTACGTTAAATATAAATGTTTGGAAAAATTAAAATATTTTTGATGTATTAAACAGTATATATATATATTTATATAAGTGCAATTGTAAAATAATTATACGTACATATAGGTGGGAGTTTATCATTATGCTGTTACGAATAATTGTTTTATTTTCGCAAATTAGTACCTATAAGCTATAAGCCTATAACCTATATTATATAATATTTGTATACGAACATTTCAGTGTGTTACATAAATATGACTAATTTAAAACGTTTTATATTAATTAATGAGTGATTACATTATTTTATTGACAGATATTATGATTTTTTTGTATTGTTGGGGGGATTATCTAAGAACAGTAAATGGAACATGGCGTACAATAGTCGCAGTGATACTTCATTAAATTAACGATTCGTTCATTAATTTACTGTATGACCCGTTATAACGCCACTGCAATTGGTTAATTTTTTTAATTACATAATTTTACAGACGAATAGTCTTCCTTGTTAATTTTAGTGTATCATTTTTTCTCTACATAACGTATGATAATTATCTCAGATCCTATAGTACTCAATGCTTTTTATTTCCATCTAAATCAGGGGTATCCAACTTTTTTTACAGTTTGCTAAATCTGAGATATACTACGAAATCTCGGGCGAAAATTGCTTAAAGAGGGACATAGATGAGGCAAAGAAATTGAAGATGGATTAGAATTACATATTTTCTTAAAATGTTCTCATTTTATATTATACAATAAATATTAGTTGTTGAGAACAGTAGCAAAGCAACATATTTTGTGTTTTTATTTTTATAATTTTATCATTTCATTTCTTAATAGGTTATTAATAAATTGAAAACTTGTATATTTTCAAAACATTAGCTGGCTTGGCTGGCCGGTTCGAAAAGCTTGACGGAGGTTGGAAAACCCTGGTCTAAATGAAGCGAAAGTCAATATTTTCTAGTTTACAACAAAATATACACACAATTATATTATGTAGTGCTTTTAATTTAATTTTTTTATTTTTGTTTTAGAAATTGAATAATACGTGAAACATTGAGTGATGTAAGAACGTACAAAATATACTCTATATTATAGTATGTTGTGAGAACACTGAGAACTGTAGAGAGTAATTAATATTATTGCTACCTATATCTTCTAGGGAGGTTTATACGATTTGTCAGTTGATACCTCTATGTGTATTACGTGCGGATATTTGGAGCATAAAATACGTAATTTATTTCGTTATTTTTCCAATGTTTGCGCGAAGCATAATATTTCGTTTTATTATACAAATAGACCAAATAAAATAAAATCTTTGGAAACTAAATGACAATGTAATACGAACAGTTTAAACCTTTAAGAAACCTTACGTTACGCCTACGTATTGTATAATCGTCACTTATACACGCATCGTCATTTTAAAACCCAACGAATACTCTGACAAATCGAGTTTTCCTGGTGCCGAAATAATCAATGCAAATACACTTATACTCCGATTTCACGTATTCAAGTTAAATAATCAAATAACAGAGAAGTCAATACAAAAAAAAAATGATTGAATCTACTTTCCTGTATTAATTGTTGCAGCAATTTTTATCTGCATTTTAGTAAGGATACTATTGATAAACCTAATCATAATACATATTATGATACCATTATGAATTAAAATAAGGACGTATTGGCCGGTATTAACATTTACTTCCGTTTAACATAAACTAAACAGAAACGCTTAAATAAAATTAGAAAAAAACGTTCTCGTGTAGAAAAATAAATAAAAATAAAAATAAAACTCCCATTCAACGATCAAGATTTTAATTTATCATAATTTATTTTAATTACGGTGAAGCTTTCTTCGGCAACCGTGTACACGCTGTATATATTATAATTTATAATAAATATGAAAAGTCAACCGAAGGATAGGTACTATTATAATTCTCCGCTTCCTATTCAGACCGCTATCTATTGGTGTATAACGAAAAAATATGACGACAAGCGTAAAATATAAGCTCTCACTCACACTATATTGTTCTGTGCGTATTATGTAACCATAGCATAGTACTCGTAATTCACGAACTGTGATGGCAGGACAACAATTTCTTTGCTATTGTTGATCATGGAGCATGGAGATCTTTTAAGTTCGAGTTTAGATTATATTATTATACTATATGCGTTAATAATATGTATATAAATTATATAGATAGTAAAAATAATTGCAATTGATTCTCAGTTTATAAATTATACTTGTTTCCTGTTAATATACAAAATCTATACGAAAATATAGACGCGTTGACGTATACCAAATACTTCGGAATAGATTTCACCCCTTCTTTAAACATGCCATATGCCATATTGTTTTTATTTAGGGTAATAAGAAAACAATATAAGACTAAATATGTCAATACGTGAGAATAATAAGAAATAATAATGTCATCAGTGTTTAAGCGTTCACACTTCACAGTTTATCATGTCTACAAAAAATTCGATAGTTAGTCGGCATACTTCAATGTTTTATTTAACATTAATTTTAACGCGGTGTACTCTTGTAAAAATGTTTCATTTATATTCACGTCATACTACTCTATATTTCCTTCTCCAAAGACACACACATAGACGCACTCTATGTTACCCTAGCAACTAACTATTTTTTAATGTTTCAAAGATTTTAGAGCAGGAATCGTTTAAAATAAATTGACTTTCGAATCGATCATAGGTATAAATTATGCAGATAAAATAATACTCGCTCTGCACACCGGACCCGTTGGACTCGATTCGGCGCGTTTGATTAATTATGGACAGTTGACAAAACTAAATGTGTTTCATTGAGTTTCATTCGATTTAAAGTGTCTACTTCAAGATACATATTTTATTAAATAAAACAAGGTTACTGAACCATAGGGTGCCCCTTCTATCCGAATTACGGGTCATACCACAGTACCACACCGTTATAATATATATATTATATTATTATGTGTAATAATATGTACACTGGTGGGTATAATTATGTATACGTTTTTACGGATATTATTATAATGCGTGCCTGCCTAACTATATTGCTGCCGAGCGATTTAAATACATAAAATATTATCCGACTGACAAAACGTGTTGTATATATATGTATATTTTGTTTTACGTTATTATTGTTATTATTATTTTTTTTTTATGACCTTTATTTTCGCCTAATGTTCACGAGGGCGTTGGTCGCGGTATGTCTAGCCGGCCGGAACATTGCTTCCTTCTGGTACTACGTACACCGTGACGCCGCTACTGGGTCCGATGAGTGTTCACGAAAACAAAAAAAAAATGTATACTTAATAATTTATATTAAACAATGGGCTATGACAAGGAACATGTTGACCCATCTTTTAGATTAAATACTTACACGCTGCTATTTTTGGATAAACTATTTTATTGTTAATTATAAATTATAATCATGTAATTAATTACCAATTGTTTGCCAACGAACATTTAATTTCTCCACAGAGATTTTCTTATGTGCATTAAAGTGAATAGTGATGATTACACCGGAGGCCGTCCTAGGTCGCGCGCTTAAACTTCATTGTATCGAAAATTCGAAACATGAAAACATATTATTATCTATTATTATGTAAGCACATTAAACATGTTTTCCAAATATATTGATATTTCTTAGCTTGGTTGATAGTTGATACTATAATTAAACAAATCCTTCCCAATCTATCGGTTCAACTGTTAAAAAAAAGAAAAAAATGGTTGATACTATAATATGTGTACAGTTTAGCCAAATGTATTTCCTCTTCTTTGACTTGGTAGTAAAAATTATTTGAAAGAAAAATTGAATTACCTATTGTATTAGAGCAGCGTCAAAAATATACATTTATTTTTATTTAAATTAACAGTCCTGAAAATTTGTTGTCTTAAAAACAAAAACTTTCATTTCCCAGTATAAAATATTATAGGCTATTTAATTAATATTTTCAATGCGCATTAAATATTTTTTAATAACAACCGTTATTGAACCTGTCGTACTTACATATTTTTAAAACATCTCAGGCAAATAAAAAATGACGCGTAAGAATTTAATTAGAACAAGTATATAATATATTTTTTTTTGGTATCCATTCTTATAGTTTCAAAAAATATAATAATGTTGACGTCGATATTTTACGAAATAAAGTAGTATTAAATAATTATAAATCAATTTTTTAACTTAGAAAAAAAAATGTCGAAAATTAATCCCGAACAAATACTAAGAATTTTTGTTATAAAAAAAAGGTGTTGATAGGTATTTATTATACATATATCTATGTTTAATTGAATCAGTTTATTATATAATGTTATAAAAATTAGTATTAATTGATAAATAGTAAATACTTTATATATTTAAGTTTCTTATTAATCAGCAGCATATGATAATTGTAAAAAAAAAACAATACCTCTACTATTTTAGTTTAGGCATATGCGGTATACCAAACATATTATGAATACATTTAGTTCATTCTATAAGACAAATATTTGTAGTTGTATCTTTCTGTTGTAAACTTTTAGTGTTTGCTTTGCTGCTTTAATTATATACCTGCCATCTAAGATCTAATGAAGTATTGCATGATAGCCGAAAGGCGTTCGTGTGTTTTTTTTGTTTACAATACTCGTAGATTCCAATCATCCACAGTCAAATAAAATGAAGACAAACTTATTTTTAAAATAATATAAAGTAACTCAGTCTATAATAATAATAATTAAAAATCAATGTTAAGAATATAACAATATTATAATATATAATATATATATATATATATATAAGAATATATACCCTAGAATATACATATAATTTTATTCCTCCCCCAAGGATGTTTTTTTTTTATTTTACTGAATATAGAGTAATGTTTTGTTACATATAACATTCATCACCGTAAAGTTTTTAAAATTTGAAAATAATAGATGCTTATGTTACATGTGTAATTGACTTAGGAATTTCATTTTTTTCCTACGACAAAGTGTTCTGTGCAGTTTCTATGAATAAAAATATTCATATAAGCAACTGTTAAATCACGAATATTTTTAACTAAAACCAACAACTCCAAAAAGTATTATACAAACCAAATATTTAATGCTATTGATTATAATTTATTAATGTAAGAAATACATTTTTATAATCATTGGTAATATTCTGCATTTTCTGATCAACATTGCGTAATTTGTAATAAAATATAAATATGATGAATCTAGCGTATGATCGATGTATATACGGTATACGCATGATGGTTCTAACAATTTTAACGGTTTTTAGTAATTTAATATCATAACTTCACTCTTTGCAGTATTTGATGCTTTTTAAACTTTTCTCTACATATTTTTGTACCAGTCACTATTAAAAAATATTTAACATTAGTAAGAATGTCTTCAAATCTATTATCATTCTATTAGAGACTATAATATTTAGCGAATAATTCAATCACGAACACAATGTGTTAAAAAGGGGCAACTCGCTTTATCCATACTAAAATAGCTTGATAAAAAGTGCCGCTCTGTCACACAAACCTATCTGTGTGCTATATCTAAGAACTAAAATAATAATTTCATAAAATATATACGTTTTTCAAGTACAAGAAAAGCATATTTAAAAAAATCAAAGAGTTTTGAAAGAAGAAACGAATATAGGTAACGTGTTTTAGTATCATTTATTTGTTACTGTAATACTCGTATTACTGTAATGTAAACTATATCAGGTGGATATTTTTTGGAGATTTTATTAAATCTCTATTATCTTTGGCTGGCCGGAATTTCGATGAAAAAAACAAAATTATCTTCTGTTTATGTACCTATATTGTGTACGTTCTTTTTTTGATAATCAGTAAAATCGCCATGATAACCATGAGACATTTCATTAAAATGAATTTTTTGTTGACGGATATGAGTATGTATGAATTCTTGTTCGGTACACCGTATATTATGCATGTAAGAGTATAAGACGTTAAACGCGGGTTCATTTCTGTACATAATCAGGTATAATATACTATACACCTATAGTAAGTAATACGTCATAACTTATTTTCAAAGTATACATATGCATATCATATTATTGTCTCGGATATTATACTATTGTTTTCCCGTGAATCGATTTCAGTTTAGACTGAGGAGTGCAATCTGAAAGGAAAACACTGCAAAGTTAATTAATATAGTTTATTTAACTTATACCATGAAGTTTTTTAAATAAAATAAAATACATTTGGAGTGTAAAATAGATATTTAATTGGTCTACGGTAAAAAGTACGATAGGTAATGAGACAGTTTTACTGTATCATTCTATGATATATTATTTTATATAATACATTCAGTTTATCGAATATCAGTCGTATAGTATATGATCAGTAAGATCACATAGAAAACTAAATATGTAAATAATTATGTACGAGATGTTGATGATAATGCGTCAGTCGTCAGTGCTCCTTAGATCGTGATCTAATTAATATTTTTTTAGTACACCCGGGCGTAAATTAAAAAAAATGTCGTTTAAACGTTATTGATTTTATTAAATTAAACATTATACATTTATAATTTTCTACTATATTAGTACATTGTCCCGTACTCTCGTGTGTGTCAATGTATCATAAATCATAATATACCAGATTCAATTTACAAACGCTCCACGAGCATTTATTATCAGTCGCCGTCGAACATAACATAACTACGACCACGTAGACGACGACTAACACGCCAATCTAAATAAAAAATATGTACCATAATATACTAAAATATATTACATTATGTCTACCATAGCGGTTTCCAAATTTTCTACACGATGGTCATCTCTTTTTGGAACCATTTTCAGACAGTGCTCTGCAGTGAATTCTACTACATAGGCGCTTTGCAAAAGGCATAAAAAATGAACACTTGTTTACCTAAGAATAGTGTTATTTTCATGTAAGCCGAGTGCTCCTTGAATAGGCTTGTGGTGCCACAGTGAACAGTTTGGGAACCTCTACTCTATAATATAGTATACTGTATACCTATTCACGAGCCGGATTGACGAACCAATGGTTCAGGACTAGGTTTGTCAGTCGTCAAACATCATGATAATGAATTCGTATGATTGTACACAATTGAACATGTATCTAGGTGGAAATTAAATTAAAAATTAAATGATGGTTTAAAATAATTTTTTATACACATGGTTTGTTGATTTATTGACTATTTGAGTTACCCTACTTCCATTTATCCCCACAATATATTAATATATTATTGCGTTATTAAAAATTGTCGGCTGTATACTGTAGTTACCCTATATAGGGGGCTATGGCGTCTTTTAAATCTTGTACATTTAAATATTATAAAGTTAAAATGTAAAGATTACATATAATAGATGTTATTTTAGTCAAATTATTATCGCAGTTCACGGAAATCGTATTTTGGTCTACGACCTGTATCGCGACAAAAGCGATAGGTAACTTTGCACACACGGTTGATTAACCAGGTACTCCGTATTCATAATATGTATATATAATATATATATATTATATATATATGATTATATGAATTGCCTAAAATGTATTATTTATATTTAATTACAGATTTTTGAACACATCGTTTAATACTTTAATCAAAAGGAAAAATAATTTTAACAAGAACAATTAAATGTTATAATTTTATAATCGTTGTTTCCTATTATTTTGTTCATTATTTGTTCAATTCTCGGTACGGGTTCTTATTTAAGACCAATATTGATGATAATTTAGGTTTAAATGGAAGTTGAAATGTTGATGATATATTTTATCATTACATTTATTTTCAATTTTTTCTGTTTATCATTTTTTGTTTTGTTTTGTTTAATTATGGATTATAATTGGCGTTTACTGTTTTTCGCTGTCGATTTCACTCGTTTTCGACATGTATAACGTAAAAATCATTAAAAATCATAAATTCACGTTTTCAAGCCCTGCAGTGATTGCTTTGAAGTATTATAATTTAAAGCAAATTTTATATTAGAATTATAAATACTATTCTGCCTAGTTGTAAATTATTGTAATTTTTAATTTTAAAATAAAATAATTTTGTTATTATAGGTAACGTTATTATTCTGTAACGTACGCAATCAAAATTATATTTTCGGAGGTTTTAAATAGACGGTACACTTGCATAATTGGATGCATATTCTTAAAAATACAAGGCGATTATATTATGGTTGTTATTCAACCGTTCAATTTTCTATAATATGTAATACAGTAGCCGGTCAATTGTTTAAAATCATAAAGAACGCTGTATTTGTTTTCAAGTTTATTTTTCGTAACGATTATAATTACACAATATATCATAAAATGTCATACAGAAAAGTAGTCTTTACGTACCAATGATATCATGATGCCGTTGAGATTATGTGATTTACGTTCAGTAATATAATAATATTTATGGTAGCATAGTTCAATCAATCGTAAATAATTAATTATATTTTCGACAAATTTCGGTAGTGATCTTTACCAATAAGGTGTGTACACGTTTCCCAAAATTATTCCAAGCAAACCGTTTATTTAAGAATATTTCATTTTGGAAAAAATATTCTTTTATTTTATTATTTTTGAAAAATGTAAAGATAGCCATTTTACAGAGTTTATTTTTCTGAACATTTTGACGTTTTAATATTTTAATTTCATTAATATCATGATTTTTAAAAAAAATTTTATTTTTCAAAAAACTTAGAAAATTTTTCGTAAATAATAAAATAAAAAGTTATATTCTTTAACTGTCTTACCGAAACATTAAATGATATTAAAATATGAAATATTTGTAGTCCTTGTCCATAAGTCATAAAAAAAAAAAACAATTTGAATATCTCCATTATTGCTGGAAATATCGTAAAGCGTAAACCCTCGGTGGTACACCTTGTATATAAATATATAACAGATGTGTATGGAGTAATTGGTGTGCATAGTGTTTATGACGTAATTTTCGCGTTTGGTCAATCGAAAACTGTATGCGTCATGAATACATCGGAACACATTATACCTCCCTCGTACACTGGCTTCGTTTCCTTCCTCCGTGCGCCAACAGTTATCGCGCACATACGTGAATATTATACACGTTTTGTTCATCGGGTCGCCGAAGACAATCGATAGACGTGGCGTCGCTATAAAAACACAACCTCCAACCATTACGGTGACAACGACCCGTGGCCTCTGTGAAGTGTGCATCTTGGTACGAAAGTACATTCATAGTTATATTTTTCGGCGAAAACGTCGTCTGCTTTATTATATAGTACACTGCAAAGTACTCGAAACGAGCCCTCTATCGTTTTATGACACATATTATATTATTATGTATACTTTTGCATTTAAGACAGGACAAATTACGATTTACAGTACAATATTAATTTGAATTGATTTCTTCTATTGACATAGGATATTTTAATTCGTTAACGTCTTTGAATACATCTTAAATACAATAAATAACTACTTCAGTAACATGCGTCATGCACTTACTACATAATACCTATTTATACTGCACAATGCATCTTGCTCAATATTTTTTTGTTTTATAATTATGTTGTTATGTTCTACAATCGGGGCTTGAAACTTGAGTAATGGATGTAATTAATTATTTTTAAATCCTATGAACAAAGAATTGAAGTCAAATTTTCTGTACGTTACGATGGTGTGTGTTTAAAACTTTCAAAACATCTTCTTTTAATCGCTAGAATAAAGCATATTTAAAACAATATTAAAACACGTTTAAAATGTAAAAGACGCTTTCATTTAGATGCTATGAAATCAACTGTATAACGCGTTTAAAGCAATAAATATACGTTCAGAACACGTTTAAAAATGTATGAATTTAAAAAAATATAGCCAAGTTTGAAGCCGGATTGGACATGGACATGCTTCGTTCCATCTCACCCACCCAGTCTTGTAAACCTGTATCAAATTTGCTTATTGTGTAATGTATAATATGTATGCAAATAGTGAATATTCACTAATGAATTTCAAATTTATGTTAAACTCTATCGAAAAACAAGATTATTGTAACGTATTTATTCAAATTATCGTTTAAAATATGCATTTTTCGTGCGTTTTATTAATTTTTAAAAAAAATGACAGATCAATCGGTTACACCGTCGTTTGAAGAGAATAAAAATCCTGCGACGGCGAGGCCGCCTCAACGACGCGCTGCCGCCCGTTACTTCTGCGGCCGCCCGCTGCCGCGACGGGGCAGCAGTAGTAACCATCGCCATCGCTACCACCGGGCGGCAACGCGGGCGCGGGGAGCGTGGCGGGCGGCCCCGGTTTCGAAATGCAGTGCGCCGCGTCGGTGGCGGGAAATATTGATCCGGACCGACTGGCCCGCCTGCCGCGCGTAGTTTCGCAGGGCGCCGTCAGCAGACGCTGTACCGATCTCGCGGTAACAGCACCGGCGTACCATCCCGCGGTTTTTTCTCACCGGTCGCCAGTCTGTCCGTTACCGGTACCCGTTGAACCGCTGCACTCGCCGTCTTCGTCCGCCAGTGACCGTCGCGCGTAGTCGTCGTTTCGTTTTGTTTTTTTTCCCTCCCCCATCGCTTTGCGGCTTAAGTTTTTCATTTTAACTTCCCTCGACCCCGGACTTTTCGTTTTATTTTTTCGTACCGAACAATTATTATGCTTTTCCAATTCGGCGACGGAAACTGATCGATTTCCAGTGTGCCTACAGTTGCGTATTGGTTGTGCGCGCACCGAGTATTTCGGTTTTCGAAGATCCGCGCCCGAGTGTTTTCTCCCGCAGTCACAACTCACCCGTCCGGCTTGTTCGACTTACAGACATGAGAAGATCGTCGTCCTTCACCGCCGCCACGGGTCTAGCCGTTACCCTAGTGCTGTTGTGCGGCTCGGCAGTAGCGCTGACCCTCAATGACACCTACAAGACGGTCATCGACACGTTGGCGTCGTTTAACGATCTGTCCGAGGTACGTCGACATTGAATTGTCCGATATAACTATAGTGTTATCGAAACTGTACATTACCAGACTTTGTACGTATGCGGTATACCGTAGATACCTACTACCCGTGTACAGGTTCTGGTACTCGTAGAGTGTTTTTTAGGGGTTTCGCGCTCGCATCGGGGCCCATTTCAATTTTTTTCGTATCCGCCCGTTTAAGTTCTCTACTCCGGCTAATATCGGATAGGTATGTTTACGTGTTCCGTTTCGTGGCGGCATAGCACAGGACTGTCGCGATTTTATGGCCGCGTGGCTTGTTGTTATTAATAATAGGTGAAATCCGTTGGCGGACGCAAATCTCGGCGGATCGGCAAACAGGTTTTCGATCGGTTTAAAAAAAATAAAATCACTTCTGGATACGTACGTATGTTATTATTTTCGTTATTTGACTCCGAATGAGAAATCTCATTTACACGTTTATGGTAGGTATCTCGTACGAGTATAATGTTATTAGTTTGTGGATCGCCGAAACGGTTCTTTCGAAATGTAGAGTCTATATAGGTACGGGCGGCAATTCGATGATGTTTTCGTTTTAGTTGTTACGTTTGCAATAGATTCGTATGTACAAACGACGTGAACTTTTGTCCTCGTGCAGTCTTTTATGACGTATTTTTAGGAACATTTTTTTTTTTTTTAAATTTTACGTTCGTTTTGTGTTAAAGTAATAATATTCAATGGAAGTAACTGAAACGAATCGTCGTTGAAATATCTATTAATATCTGGCATGCGTTGTACGATTAAACTATAACTATAAATATGTACAGTGTAGTTATCTTCACGCAATTTTTAAATGTAATTTCAGGGATATGAATCGATTGTTGTTATCGGCGTATTTGCGCCCATATATAATTAAATGTAAATGCACTTTTATCAACCAATTCCGGGCAACATTCAAAAGGGTTGCTACCGGAAAAAAAGTATCGCGTACATCACTAACAATTGGACAGCACAGCATCGTTTTATATTGACGGATAACTCCTTTTTTTAAAAAATGGAAAATGGTATTGCACAATACATCTTAAGTTTGATCAGTTACTTATCTTTACAAGTCAAGTGCCAGTAGCTCCAAATTTCTAAAAAAGTACTCTGGCCAAATGATAGTACAACGGCCCCAAGCCTCAAAGTATGAATCGTATTTACATGTCTCATGTCTGCACATTATTTACAACCCATGTATTAATAATTAATCTTCCATCTTCATGTAATCGCACATAATTTTCTGATCTGAATTGCTCAAACTTTAAATGATAACCGTTAACGAGCCCCCTTGGTACTCCACCCGCATTTTTCCGAATAGTGGTCAGTCCTAACTTTAAACATAGTGTTTGGCTATCACCGAAGTCAACCATAGGTTTCTGATCACATTTGTTTTTTTTTCCTCCCCGATTCCGGCCGTCACCTGTCCTTGTGCGCTGCGTAACATAATACGAGCACGCGAATCGCCGCCGCCGCCGCGGCCAATCGAACAAGGGAGAAGCGAGCGCGTAAAAACGGCACAAAGTGATGATGCCACGGCCCGGTCTTGTGGTAAAAACACGGTGGCGGGCGGCGAAGACGCGCAATAACCGGTATTCGCCGTTACTACAATGCCCCCCGATGGACCGTGACCGGGCACATAATATTATGTACGTGTACGTGGGTATATCTGTTGTGTGTTGTAGCTTGTGCCAGGTGTTTTCGGAGAACGAGGAAGAAAAAAAAAAATAACCGAATCTCTAGGTAGTCGCGTTTCTTCCCGTGCGTGCGTGTGCAGTGGGTAATGTGTTGTGTGTAGTGTGTGCGAGTGCGTGTGTGTGCGTACGTACCTGCACAGCAGCGTGGACACACAAAAGACCATCGCCAAATCGTCTCTGCCCCTATAATATTATATTATATAGGTACCAGAGGTAACCTGATAATTTTACGCTCCAAAAAAAAAAAAAACTCACCCCATTGTGTTGCTGCCCAGCTGTGTATGTGGATCTATAGATCGTAACGCCGAGATGTCGGTGGTGGCGATCACGAGGTAATGCACATCATCACGCCGCAGAGACGAGCGTTCGTGTACCAATAATATTACACACTGCGTGTACCCAAAATTGAATATATAGTAATATTATGATATTATGATGCTCAAATGATAATATAATATATTATACAAATTATGTAAAACCAGTTGAATAATTGTGTCTGCGTGACATATATAACTTTCAATCGGTTAGGGATTTGATTTCCTTATTTTAAACCGCGTCTGATAGAAATATACTCGTTACGCGTGCACATAATGTATACGTTACCCGAACACCTACAAAAGAACCCACCAGTCACAGCGGAGTGTGATTATCGACCAACGCTTTCGATCTACATTTTACGAACTCTTGTATGTATGGGTAGTAATTTTTCAATCCGACAGAAGACGGAGCTCATTTATTATTCACATTCGATTGACATTTTGGTACATTATATATGTAATACATACAAGTTCGAATGCAAGCATGAGGCGTTCTTTTGGTACATTTTCTAACGGATATCGTAGATAGTATTTTACTTTTACATTGTTTTCATCGTGATTATTATATTAAAGCGATTGCCTACGATTAAAAAAAAATGTTTTCTTCATATATATTATGAACAATTAGTCGCGTATGATTTGTCTCCCTTATTTGTTGAATATTCACGGTTTACCTCAAGGTTTTTCATCGCGCATCTGTATATAGGTATAACACGGTGTAATAATTATACTGTTTACGGTTTATATATACATACATATACGATGTGCGTTAAAATTATATTTTAAGGTATAAACCACGAGGTACAAACGTTATTGTAATATCGAAACGACAGAAAACGCCGCGAATTTGCCAAGTACCTCTGCTCTGCGTATGTACCTGGACTATCTGGGCCTATTGTTGTTACATAAAGGCAGGTGTTGCCGGTTGACGACCACCTGGCAATATTATATCCTGCGATTCAACTCTTCTAAAACTTCTTCGTGCCACCGCGACATTGACCTTGACTGTAAAATACAATATATAATATAATATACACGTATATATGCGCACACCGGTTTATCGAGAGGGGAGGAGAGCATCCCACGTAAATTAATAGTATAATATTATAGACTAAGCTATTACACAAAGTGTTAAAAACACAAGTCCTTATTATTGCTCGCTCGATATTCTACGTGCTGCAGCTCATCTGTATATATATATTATGTTGTAATAATTATTCTATGTCGTTTCGAGATGCCGTGTACGAGATATATTTTCTTTTTATATAAATACCTATATTATATACTGCATGCTGAGCGATTGCTCGAGATAAAATAAATTAATATAAGGTTTTAACTTATAATATAGGTACCTACACGGCTTCACCCAACTAAGGGATTATAAGTTGCGTATTTGAATACCCAATATTATACTATACGTGCTATAGTATTTATTATAGTAGTTAAGTCGTTTATGTGTCGAATATTACGAATAGTGTTTATGCAATATACATATTAAAATTGCGTTTGTTAATTGCAGTGTTTTTCGTTTAAATTATTATTAAGACTAATGCATATTCATATGGTAATTATTAATTTAATACGAATGCGTGTATGGGTGTTTGAGAATAGTTTTTATACATCGCGTAAGAAATTGTTAGGTTTTTTGTATTAAGTATAAAAAATGAAAACATTTCTACTAGTTGATACAAATGTTTACTGTGGGTTTATCTTATAAAATATTCATTGAACGTATTTAGGGTGACGCCAGTCTGAAGGGATTTGCTCGGTCGATAGCACAGAATATACAATGACGTTAGGTATTTCACTAAATTATGTACATTTATATATATAGGGAGAGTAAGGTCTACGGACCCTGTTCTAAAGGAACTGTGAAATTTCGTAGTTCTATATTGTGTCCGAAGTTTTTATGGAACGTATTTTAGTTTGTATATTTTTTTGTAGAGTTCTTTTTCCAGTCATTTATTCCCTGAAATGGTGTAATATGAATATTATAATCATCTGACTCTCCAGCAGTTTATACTCCCAATGTAAAGTTATTATTTTATTTAACATGTTTTTATGTTCTTTCATTCCGAACGGATGTAACGAAAATAATAATAGTTACCTACCTTGCGTCGGTGCGCTTGTGACATCTGAACGTAACTTGTTGGGATTGTACCTCGGGCGTTATAGATTATTATATTGTACTGTCGGTCTAATTAGTGCTGCCATCGTTTGGTATCTCTTCTGAACGCATGTTGCCGTTGGGCAAATAATATCCGAAGTGTCTTTAGGTATCTAGGTACAGTTGCATCGTGTATACCTGTTGTCGTAAATTTTCAGCTTGGTTTTCGTATGGCCATGTCTTGTTGTTTTTATTTAATACAATTTACATAATATAGTATATACCAACGCTAGAAATCCATTTCTATATTCGCCGTCGAATTGGAAATAAACTGTAACAAAATGGAAAACGCGGCTATTCAATGGTGCGTAGTTTTGTGGTTGCTGCCCGAGTGCAATGGCCGCGACTACGCGGGCAGTTGGTAGTTTTTATTTTCGAACGATATTTAGACTGTGCGATTAGATTATGGGATAGAAAGCGAACGAAAAATAGTGTGCAAGATACCTGTAGAGTGTAGAGTGTGGACTATATTATATTTATATATATCATATATATGTGCACTATAAATCGCATTCACATAACAATAATTGTATAATAAAATATTGCATTTTTTCAACTCTCCGGTAGTTGGATTATTATAAACCCGTAGGTATAATGCGTCAGTCCGTGACGAAACTATGAGTCACGTTTGTATTGGTCCTCTAAGAAAATCGACGAATGATTAATAGCATATTATGCCATGCATCAATGTGTATCGTCAAGATCTGTACGTGGAAATAAATCAATTGAAAGAATTAGACATTAGTTTTTAATATGTATGTATAAATATAAATGTTTTATGTAATTGTATTGCCTCCTTCCTTAAAATTATTATTTTTCGACTAAAATACTAAGTATATGAATTAATTGACTTCTGAATGAAAGGTAAATGAGACTTGATTTACACTCGACGTATGCTTACACATATAAGCTAGAACTGTGTTTATTGCGTAAGGTCAACGTTTAATGGCATACTCGATTTACGAACTGCCTAAGTATTTGTCGTGTGCCGTGTGCGCCTCTTATAATAACTATTAAACTCTCTGGTTTCTTCTTCGTTGTTAGTTTTGTTGCAGTGCGTTGATAAAGCGTATAATATTAATAATACCGTGATTCGTGATGTGTCCAACGGCCAGTCAAGTGCATAAAGCCGCCGCTAAAGTGCAGTAATGGTCACTAAGTACCAAGAGCCGTGAATGTTACCTGTGTGTATTAATTATAATGCGTCATTATTTGCGGTATGTATAAGGTACAGATAGTACCTATCTGTATATATTGTTATTTGTTACGAAAACAACTGCAGTGGACATTTATAGTTATACAAGATTGTGGGAGATTGGGCGGCCAAGGTCGTTGAGAATAATATAAGCGTATTATTTTTTTCGTCTTTCCGATACGCTCTTGTTTTTTTTTTTTGTTTCATCAATATCTGCTGCCTGTTGTCGTGTCCTCGAGCAAATCATTCAATATTTTAAATAACGATTAATCATGGTCCATGAAGATACTTCTATGTGTACTGTGCGTCATACTAAGAGGGTGTTGGTAATGTGCGCCTGGGTATAGTAAGCGTACATCGTATTATATACTCAGATTGTTTAATATTGCGGTAAAGGACGAAAAGTGGCGTACGTAAGTCTGAATATCGATTATGGTTGGTGTAGTGGTTACCGATGATGTAAATGTTGGTGGAGTTAGTTACATGATGAAGCTTGGAATATGAGGCACTTTTCGAGATGAAAAACTCACAAGCGTAAATTGGTTGAAAACTGTAAGAGGGCTTATAAATTGCCGCTATTATACAATATATTGTAGTACCTACACCAACACGTGAGGGCTTATGTATAATTATATATATGTATAATTTGTACTTCATAATATTGGTATACTCGAGAGTTTTAACAATGTCATCTTAACCGCATGACACAATAAATACTGAATTTAATATGAAAATTAACGAAAGATTCATATAGTAGTCTGTGAGTCGTTACTACCACTTCCTGTGGATGAGGGCGAGGTGATAAGTGACTATATGATTATGTTAATACTACAAAAATCGAATGAGAATAATCAGTTGCGCAACTAGGGCTAACAGTTTTCTGGGAAGAGGCTAAATCTCACCTAGTAAAAGTATTTATTTTGTTTAAGTTTCATTTTTTTTTTTATTTCGGTTTGTAATTTTTTTTTCTCCAAAAACATGAAATTTCTATTATAAGTATTTAATATAATGTCGATAGGTGTTACTTGTCGGTACGAATTACCACTATTATTTATAGAATACAGACAATTTTATGAAAGTTAGACAAGTGGATGGTGCATGCGATGAAAATATTTGACGATGTCCGGTTCGATTCTCAATAAATTTCGGTTGAAGTTTTTTTTCGATACCTCCGTGTTCTCAATTACTCGTGAAACAGTTGAAATCAAAAAATGACCCCCTCAAAGTACCAACTAGAAGAAATTTCCCTTCATATAAGAGTAGTACCATGTTTGTATGCATCCGAGCAATCCTTCTGGTCGAAATCGTGTACACAGGCGCAAAAAAAAAACACTCACACACACCAACCCACACGTCATGATAACCTTCAAACGTTCCTTTGTTTCACTGTGAATCTAAACAAATTGCGCCGATTCGAAGGGGTATATTATTGCAGTTTACACGTGTGCGGAGGAGAGATTCCGTCGTATATTTAAGTTCGGCACCGCAAATTACTACGTAATATTATCTGTTCGCATTCGCAGATATCGCGTTTCGAGTGACCGACATTCGTCATCGCGGTCCTCCCCGCACCGCCGGGCTGCGTCCCCGTTCATCCGGCGGACGTGCTCATAAGTTCGGACGCCGGCGCCGGCTGCCGATAAGCGTATAGGATACGCGGGTCGTATTATACACGTATATTCGCGCGCTCTGTTCGCTTTATCCCTGGAGGCGCCCGAGTGTGTCTTGTATATACAATATAATGTAGTATTGTAAAAATATTGATCGCTAGCGCGCGCACTCTCTCCTAGAACGCGGCGGCGGTGGCGGCACCGGTCCCTCGGCCAGAATTGGGCCGCGGGCGGCGGGACGTGGCGTGCGGCGGCCAGGGTTCAAGAACCCCCGAGGGATGGGCTCGGCGACGCATAGGGGTAGAAATCCGGCGCCACGGCCGACTTTTATGCGTATATATACGTGTGGCGACAACGGCGTGCGGAAAACCAAACCTCTCCGCCGCCACCGGACGCTATATAGCCAACGCAAACAGGGCCGCCCCCGCGCGTATAATATTATTTTACGGACGCCGTCGATGTAATTATTCCGCTTGAGTATTATTACTATAAAACTATATATATATATATATATAGTGTATACACAGAGTCTACACCTTGTTGTATTATACGTACTTAAAAACATAAAAAAAAATTATAAAAATGTATTATTATAAATTGTTTATAAATGTAATACTCTAACTCTGATATCGAATAAAAAATTAATTTTTGTTGAAAAATAAATATTTTACAATGCTGTGAGTATTGAAATAGCGTTATGTATAACAACTGGTTTTGACTGTTAACCATCGTCAGGTTATATGAGCATAACGTACATGACGCTTTAATTACTCTCGGCATTTTATAATATTAATACTCAACGTAAAATACATTTTTTATTTCACTTTAAAATATGCCCTCTGCGAGAATTTGACTCTCTGCAGTACACAGCGAGCTTTGTGGATTCTAAGCAATTTTTTTTTGCAAATTATAATATACCATTTCTCTCCCGTGGTGTAAACTGTGGCATCATTGTATTGTAGGCTTTGAAAATGTACAGAGTGTAAATCGGAAACGAGACGTAAAACGACCTCGCGAGTATATACGTCTTTCCTTGCGGTAATTTAAACGTTTTAGCCTCCTACACATACGTGTAGTGAAACTTGTTTTAAGAACTTTTAGTCGACAATTTCACCAACAGTTTCAAGTTTCTAGAATAATATCAACCCTGTACCCTTATCTTTAAAAGTAGCACAACGTACGTTCCGATGAAATGACGTTTATTTCTGTGATTTTTACAAGCCGTATGTGTTGAGGTCGATCGTTCATAGTCGATAACCATATGTATATTATACTCGCAGGCGCGCGTTGCACAGTATAACGGTAGCACGCGTGTACCATACTGCTATAATATTATCGTACACACATATATATCATTTTTGAACAGTAATTCAACACTCGTACTGTGTAATACTGCTATGCTGCTATTATACAGTTCTCCGAGTATTTATGGAGAAAGCGATTAAAATTATAAAGAAATATCGGTTTCAAAATAGTTTTTCTTGTTGTATTTTCGATTCTAAAACGTATAATTTCACAGTTAATTCGATATAAATTACGTCGTTTAATTTCTAATAAAGTCTTCGATTTGTGGCACATACCTTCATCAGTATATTGATGCAGCTTCATAAATGCACCTATTGTTTCATGCAGACAAAAAAAATATTAGAGATGGATTTTCCTTAGGCGCTTTTATTGAATCAAAAGTTGAAATTTTATCGCTGACTATGGTTAATGGTCTCTATATTAAAATATGTGCTCCAGTTTCAAGGGAAAATAGTTTTGCTCCAGCCCGGTTCACTATTTATACATAAAAATGGTGAAAGAAAATGTGTATTTCTTAAATTCGTTTTCTCTTTGTCCGTGAGCTTTCTCTCTGGTCATTTACTTCCATCTATAATTGTATTGTTATAATTTGTATGCTTATATATGTATATTTGAGATGTACCTAAATAATGATCTGGTCGCTTTTATGGTTAATTTAATTAAAGTTATTCAATTAAAGTATTGTTGAATGTAATTAGTTTACATAGCGATAAAATAATTTCACAAATTCAACATTACGAAAATATTTATGAACTAGTTTGATTCATACGAGTATATTACCTTGAAAAATTGTTTTAGAAAAATAATAATGAAGAAACAGTTGTCAACGTGCTCTCTATGTAGTCACTTGTTTACAATAAAATATATTCTTTAGTTTTGAAATTTAAGTTCATGTGCGTATGAAATGAATCAATCGTTAAAAATTAAAATGGTTTTCATAAGATTTTGACTGGTCCCTTGTTTTAGTTAAGTTTTTATTACAGAGGGAATAGTGAAATCAATACTTAACTATAAAATGTTTTAGTACTCTGGCCAAATGAATGACAACTTTTATGTGGTTGAGTCAATCTGTATTTTTGGCTGCTTGGTATATGTGTATATAATTCACTATAAACATACATTTTTTACGTTGGTGTATTATGATTTTTATATGGTGAAACAAAATACTCAGCTATACATAAAAAATCATTACATGACTTACTCGAAATTCGTATCGATCAATAATTAATTTAAATGCGTATTAAGTGGCAGAGGAGTATTTTTAAATCAGATCGAATCAGACCGCTTAAATGTTTCCTATATTTTATTTCTCACGCTTGTAAATATATTAGCTATAAGTAATTCGTCTTGCGCTTTCTAAATGCAGACTTAAAACAATAAGAAAAGCCTCTCAAATATCATTACTTTGGAAATCACTATGTCACGGTCGTTGATATCGGTCCGAGAATTCCCACGTATATTTTGCGGACAGAATGCAGCTACCGGTAATTCTGTACCGACGTAAAAAGAGAAGAAAAAAACCATACTCATACATGATATAACGTATAGTGAATCGTCCTTTTTTGTATCCTCGTCTCGTACACGCGGTTGTGTCTCCCCGGGTACGTGCATAAAAATTTAGACCATTTTTTTCAATAGACACTAGCACGACGACGAGCTCAGCAGCAAGTAGAACACGGATCGCTGCTATTGTTGTGTAAAGTATATAATAATAATATATAGTATGTGTACGATGTATAATGTATATACGTATTAATTTAGAGACCCGTATTTGATTTCTTTTGTATGGCTAACTTTTATAAGTCACTGTGTAATATTTCATCGTTTTTTATTTAAAATTATATATATCAATTTATATGTACAAAAAACGTGTCTTTAGGTTTGAGAGAGAGAGAGAGGAATAAAGAAAGAACGAACGAACGTCGACGTGGTCGAAAATAATATAACAGGGTTAAACGATTTTACATCGACTCGAAATCATCGTTATTGTAGATTGAGTTTTATTATCTGTAATTGACATTTAATGATACGTTTAGTCATTTCTGTAGTAATTCGTGTATTAGCCGTTTTTCGAATTCCATTGTTATAATTTCAGATCAGCCCATCTGATGAGCGTCAGAAAATAATTTTCAACTTTTCTCACTTATTCGGCTTGGTCAACTGATACATGCATGTCTCTTCGAGTACCCTTGAAATGTGTGTTTACTGTACAAAACATCCTCCAAAAGCACCACGCATGTAAAAATACGTTATCCCTTTGAATATTATAATAATGCTCGAATAATTTACACTACTATTGTATGTACAAAGTTTTTAAAAAGGTGTGGAAAACGTACTTAAAATAAATGTTTTATACTTATTATTATTAAACTACTGTTCAGAAATAAATATGTATATTCTTTTGAAATTAAACTAGAATACGTCACATATAATATTGTTTAGATTGAATTAAATTAACTGAGTATATTTTATTTTTTTGAATGTACTATTACAATCGGTTTCTTTTTGGTTATATATGCAATGCTTTTCCAAGACCGGATTAGTATCATCCTATTATATGCATTGTAACAAAAAATAATAATAAATAGAGTCGTAAACTTTATTTAACGATACGTTCAATTCAAAAGATACGGGTCCTTTTTTGTGCCCTTTAACAAACGAATAAAGAAAATTACTCGGTATCCCACGGTATATAAATATTTAATAAAATATAATGATTCAGTGTCTTAGTTAGTGTTTAACTTGTGCGTGAGTCAGAAGTTCCAAGACGATATTATTATTTAACTCGAGCATTCAAATATAATAGTACCTCAAACTGTATTTTCATTATTTGTTATATTGTTGTATTTAATGATTTCAAGTTTATTAAACGACTAAATCATAATTATTTAATCATCTTTCTTTACACAATTGTTGTATAATTATTTATTTGTCTTAGTATTGGACAATAAACAAAAATGTTCAGTCAACGTATTATCGGTTGATACAAGATATACCTTTTACTATTAATACAAAAAAATAGAGAAAACTTTGCTTATATTTTGAAGTCATGTTTCATTGTTAACATATTTTCTCCAATCTAAAATTACCATTTGAATACATTATTGAAAGTTATATAGATTCACTGGTACACTTAATATTCGTTTAACTATATTGGTTAAAGGTATCTCGATAAATCGTGATGTTCGAATTGTAACTTAAAAGTCTTATAGGATGTAAAACACTTTTAGTGAAATTCGTGTGGTCAAATAAATTACAATAAAACTATCATTATTAGATTATTAAATATTATACTACAATACTTTTTGTTAGTGCATTATTTTTTTTCTCCAAATTTTCATTATTCAAACTAATGCGTACCTAACCTAATCTAAAAACCATTATTTAACCATTAAAAATCACTAGAAAAGCAAAAACATTCTATTTCAGAGAATCGTTGTCTTTAATTACAATGCCTAACTAACTGGGTGTAGTTTATAAATGTAAATGTAATTAATAATGAATATTTCTTTGTTATATAAATTAATAAAATAAATTATATGTACTCATTATTGGTGGTAGTAAGTATATAACGACATAATTATGAGAACGATTGCATTTTATTTTTTAAAAATCGTAACGGTTATCTTAGGGGACGTCACGCAGTGATACGGTCTAACAGAGTGTAAATGTTTGAGGAGTAATTAAAAGGAAATAATATATATATATATATAATGTAGCTTAGGGTAGAAGGGGAATCTATGTACCTGTGATTTGGATCCAGATGATTAATTGTGCATCGAAAATCGTCTTTTAATTGATGGATGATCGCACAGAGGCAATGACAATGGATTTTCAACCGTGGTAAAAATGAGTTCAACGAGCCACTGTCGTTCCGTCTGACGTACTTCAAGGTGTATTCCTTGCTTGTCTGATATAAAAATGTATTTTTGCTTCAACTCGCTCGTGTAGTTACCATTTATCGCTAATTCCACCAGTAAAAAACAAAACGTAGCGAACAATTATTATTTAAACCTAAGTACTCACTAGGTATTTGTTATGTAAATAAATGACAAGTATGCAAATTTTATATTTGTTTTACTCGTATGTAACAAAACCAAAAACGTAATTTATTTCTATTTACGGTTTGACCTATACATTTTTATTTACATAATTAGTATATTATTTTATTTGATTATAATACATTTTTGATAGTGAATTTATCAGGTTTATATGTATTTTTTTTATGTATTTGTTAAGGCTTCTACAACAGTGTTTTTAGTGGTATACTTGATTCGTTTCGTAAAATAAAAAAGTGCAATTTTTCGAGTGTCAATATGACAGTTTGATATTTTACAGTTTTTGATGAGATATACAAAAATTTGACAAATATATGTATTGCGTTGTAGTATTGATTGGTCGAAAAAATATTCGACCGAAAAATTCCTTAAATATCAACTAATCTTAATTATTAATTCGAGAACAGTTTAATTTATGAAATAATTTAAAAATATTACTGAAATCAGTTATGTGTGTTTTCGCTTAAAATCAATGATTAATACGTTTTAAAGCCATATTGTGTGACTAGCGGACTGTTTGAAAATTTAATATCAAATAAAATAACCACAAAAATTAATTACGTAATTTATCATTATCTACAGTTTATGCGGTGGTATTGAGTTATTATAATATAAAAAATAATATAGAAATCTACTGATTTGTTTTTGGTTGAAAATTACGTTTTATATGAATTAAATTGCTGTTGTACAAAGGATAAGAGCTGTATTGGATGTTGGGCTACTGCCTACTTGCCACAAATACTGGCTTTGCAGTTAGCAGAAATGCTTTTCATATTTTGTGATCATTTTATAATTGCTCATCTACAGTTTCTTAGTGGACTCCGAGTTATATCGTCTAACGAATCATTTAGTTCAATTGACATTCGGTATGCGAATAGTGTTTTAATTTTGTATTGCATTAGAAGTGCTATAGTTGGTGTCTGGTACATTTACGGCTGTTTTTATTCGATTATAAATGATCTTATAAATAATCATCGTTTATAATGTGACGACTAAGTAAATATTATTCAAAATATCATCTTTGAAAAGAAATGTCTTTATCTTTAAATCGTCTTAATAGAAAGTAATGATTAATGATCAAAATGCACTGATAGCAGTACAAAAATGCATGTTAAATTAATTTTGGGCTTTGTTTTGAAGTAAAATGAAATATAAAATATGTACTAAGTATTTTTATTCAAATGCTTACGATTTTCATTAGTAAATATGTTGTGAAAATTTGTAATTCAATTCTTAGACTTCTAGAAAATAAGTGTAATGTTGTGTTACTAATTTTATTTTTAGTAGTTATTTATTATTTTGGGATATTTTTCTACCAAATCAGGCAAATTTTCTGTAAAATATTTTTAATATTTTTATTAAGTAGACAAAATTATATGCAACATTTTTTAAAATGGTTAAACGTTATTTGTTTGTTAACTTAAGTCTTAACCAAAAGTAAAATACAAACCTGTCTTATGTATTTAATTATATAGTAATAAATAAAATGAATTAATAATATTTATAAAGTTGGCCATTAAAATTAGCCATTTATAAGTACCGTTATTACAGAATCTCTATACGATCTACGCGAATGGTTAGTTGAATATATAATAATCGCATGGCTCACCACTATTTGTTCGGTCGAGACCAATCTAGACCCTAGATAAGTCCGTATGAGAACGGAACGGTGCCTTTAATATAGTTATATAATCCAAGTATTTTATATACAGGCGCCATGCGGTCCAGTTGTATAATGGAAAATACCAGAGGGTTCTATTTTATTACCCTTTGCTATTTCTTAACTCCCGAAATATGAACATATATAATGTAATAGATTAAAACGTACCACGTGGTACTTCCAATTGTGTGTGAATTTTAATTTAATCTTAATGTAAGAATATATATTTTGTGCAGTGTATATGGGACTTGGGTGCATTAATGTATTTATATTTACTTATGGTTTATTCTATTGAATAAATAGATTATTTTATAATTACTGTCTGAATAGTGCGTTCGTGTAAAATGTTATTATAAAGCGGTTATATTTGAACTATTTGATTTGAGTTATTTTTCTGACTTAAATTGTATTATAATTTTATTAGTTTTGATTACTATAGAATAGGGTCTGTATGTAAAATCATTTTTAGAACTAGTTTTACGACACAAATGTATTTATAAGTTGTGACTTAAATACAAACATTCATATTATATGTATATATATGAATAAACAGACAAACGGTCCTGTAGAAAACACCTACAATCAGCTGACGTCACTTTGTATATTTGAATTTCATTAATCATCCATCATCATATCCCATCACAAACAGTTTTAACGCAATTACTATGTCTGACCTACAGTTTCCGAATTGAGGTCGGTAAACGGTTTATATGAATAATAGTTGTGATAAAAACCAATGTTTTGTTTTTAATTTAAGTACAAAGCATAAATATACATACGTTAGCACGTAAATGTATATTGTATACAAATATACAGCGTATATGGTTGTCATGGTAACACTTGGTACCCCTAATGTTCACAGAACTTCTATTAGAAGGGTCATTGGGATGTGTTTGTACCCTTTTTAATTTCTCCCCTTGGCCAACGAATAATATACGCTTGGACGTTTAAATAATAATTCAAACCGTGTCAATTATATAAAAAAAAATATTGAACATTAATCTCATACGCATATTAATATAATAACATTTTGCCGAAAGAAATAACTTGATTTTATTAGCTAACCAATTTTTTCATACTGTTTTTTTTTCTTTGGAAGAATATATAATATATTATACATACAACGCATTTATTCTTACTTCGTCTTGTAATTACTCTATTATAATTATAAAAGATAGAAGTCATTGAAACGTAATGAATTACGTTAGCTTAACGAGCTATAAGCGAACCAAATTTTATTTTTATGTTTTTAATACAAATTCAATACTTACATTTATGTATTTATTAGTTTTAAAAAAATTTCCATAGTTGAGTCAGTATAATTTTAATTTATGTATAGTGATGATGAATTATAGTTATTACCACAATAGCTTTATATAGTTATGATAATTAAACGATAAGAAGTAAAGTGAGTATAAAATATACAGGCATCAAACAAAAAAACAGGTTTAAAATACATATTATTATTTAAAAATAAAATTTATATTATAATTATATTAATAACTAATTTATATCTATTTGTATGTAGGTAAGTGTGTGACGCACATTTTTAACCATGTGTACTATAATTATTTGTGTATTGGTTGGAAGAAGTGTATTTAAATAAATGCCTTGATCGCATCGATTCATTTACGGTTATCATTCAAATATCCCGTGCGCTGGTTTACCAACAAAACAAGCATAATACCTATATATTAAGTAGGTGAGATGTGGTGTTTTGAGTGGTAGCGTGTTTGGCGCCATTTCCTACTTATTCTGGAACAGGAACACACTCGCACTCTATCTAACCGGTTCGAATGGTATTGTAAGGATCGATTAGTAATATATTAACCGTGAAGCAAGGTCAAGTTTATATGTGTGTTTTTATAAAACAAGATTGGTTCTATAGTGTTACTTTTGATTTTGCAGTATGGATAATAATAATAAGAATAAATAATACAATTCGCGAGTGGTCTCCTGCAATTTAATCACTTTCACCGCAAAGTCGAAGTCGTGACCTACCAGCCACAATAATGTACAGTTTAACAGTCACTATTGCGTCCATTAATAACTATTATGGAAATAATAGTATAATGATATTCTACTCTCACGCGAGCCGCGAAGGGAAATAATGTATAAATGTGCTGCGCAATTTTCTAACGCGTGTGTCGTTGTTTCGTTTTGAGGTTGTTGTTTTTTTCTTTTTATATATTGTGACGTCAAAATGTCGAAACCGGTCACTAGGCTAATATCACAGCGATAAAGCGCTATAACTCCTACGCGTCTGTTTTCTGGCTGTTTCGTGAAAACCAGTAAAAACAAGTTTTCTAACAGGTCGTGTAAATCGCTTTTACTCTACCCCGTCTACTCGCGTTATAATATTGTATTATCCCTCGCCATTGGCTATCAATGTTATTATATTTGCGAGGGACCTTTTAGATATGACGTGACCCATTTTGCTGATCTTATTGTTTTCTGTAAACACTTCATAGAGATTATCGTGGTATATAGTTAGTTGGTCATAACGTAAGTGGCTTTTCTTAGAAATGTCTTTATTGTTCTGTTTCCCCATGAAAAAACTATGAAACACCGCCACGCTGTTGTGTACGTGCTCCGCAGTGATAACATCTTTGAAAATACACACCGAGGGGGATATCATCGGATGTTGATTATTATACTGAATCCTATTTCCAGTTGTTACGTGACATTTTACCTTGTCCCTGGGTCTTCTGGAAAAATTGACGCGGTCCGCACGGCAGTCGTTATCACGACGACTGTCGACGACCGTAATCATCTTCTCTATCCATCATAGGAAGGGGACG
This sequence comes from Periphyllus acericola, assembly GCA_949715065.1. Taxonomy (NCBI): domain Eukaryota; kingdom Metazoa; phylum Arthropoda; class Insecta; order Hemiptera; family Aphididae; genus Periphyllus; species Periphyllus acericola. Next base: position 35,613,399 of record OX454268.1, read on the forward strand.
TTGGAAATGTCGTGGTGACGGCCGTTACCTCCCGCAACTCGCTCTCGCGCAACGTCCGTCCGACTCGACACACCATATCGAGAAATACGACAATAATTGTGATTTTTGTATGCATATATGGTTTTTTCTGTGCCGTTGTTTTTTTGTGATTTTTGATCACTTGTTTTTTTTTTTCCGGCGTACGTAATAAAATTAGTGAGACTCAGACCATTGAGTCGGTGTAACTTTTGTTCCTTTTTTTTTGGTGTTTTACAACACCACACCGGTACGGACACCCGTTCCACATCAAAATGGTTGTTGTTTTCTGAAGATTTGTTTTGAAATATCCATCTATCACGTGTAGTTTATATAATGCGATATAACACTCAAAACATTATTCTTTTAAATTAACAATAGTTTTTAAAAACTAATAAAACTTAAAACATTACATATTATCATTACTCGAACGGCAACAATACGAATTAAAATAATACTTTAAAAAAATATTTCAACGCTATTGATAAACACTTCTTGTTAATCATATTTATGATTTTGTAAACATGTTTTTTAATTTAGCTTTTTAAAAACAATTTGACTCGATAGTTATAATAGATACAGTATTACAATAATGATGATAATACATTAATACATAGAAACATATACATATGTGATAAGCCGATAAATTTGAAAATGAATCAGACATGTATCTGAAAAAAAAACTGTTGATTAAAAATGTATAAAAAATTGTTTATCTAAATATTTACATTTAATATGGGGTTAAGTATATGGTTTTGCAAAAGGATTTAATAACATTTTATGAACATGTTGTTGTATGTGGATAATGTATTAATGAGTATGGTCTAAAGTCTAAACCTGTAGAAGTTTTTTTTTTTTATCGGGTATATACTTAATTTATTGATCAATTGCTTGACTAAAATACAATGGGTAATCTGTTATTATTAAATTTGTTCTATGTAATAACTAGAACAGAGTAGGTATTATAGATTCTTTAAAAATGTAACTTCTGTATATATCCGTATATCTTTACATAATATTTCCGGATTGTAATTTTCTTGCAAGTCATTGTAGACGATTTTGTTATATTTTATAGTGGCACTTTTATTGTTAGAAATTATTCCGAGAATACGTAACTTTAATGACATCGAATTCTACGTATTTCTGTAACAATGTTCACTTATCCTACGATTCATAATGGGTGATATACACATTGTATTATTGTTTCTAAAATAAATGTGTACAGTAAAAAACAAAATAATATGTTTATGATTGGTGGGCATAATGAACTGACAAAAGAAATTCCATATGATATTAATTGTTGGCTGTTGTAAATACAATGGCTTTAAATTCGCTTTTGATTCTAGTGTTTAAATTTATAAGAATAGGGTTCTAGGCGGCGTCGAAAAGCTGTTGCAGGGGTCCCGATTACAATGTAAATAAAATAATAATATAATGTATATTATGTAACACAACTATTTTCGTGTAAACGACTAAAATTCTCGAGCCATAATTAATTTCGTCACTTTGCGAGGTTTGTATCACTGGGACTTTGTGTCACACGGTTGTTACGATTTCATTTCTTTTATATACGTGCACAACAAAATGTATATTATTCTCAGGGCGCGTTATACACGCAAACGTTCAGGACGGACGCCGCGTGCACGGAGGTCGTACCGAAGCCCCCTAACCGTTTCTTGGCTAAATCGATATCTAACCCCGGAAACTTGGGGATCTATATGTTGGAATAAAAAAAAAACGAGAGGGTCGGTTTTATTACCCAATAGGGCTGTACACATGTATAGTAATAACGGGCTACTATGTATATACCACGTATGGCGTGGAATTATCACCGGGACAATAATATAGACGATCTAGAGTTGGTGCGGCGCATAGAAAAATAAAAATAATAATAAAAAAAGTAATAATAATAATAAATAATGAGTATGTGTCGCGGGTATATATAGGGGAGAACGCACGTATTGGGAACAATATAAGCAATGCAAATATAAGAGCCGAATATTATATTCCGAGCGGATCGCGTACAAAGTTGCTCCGAAAGAAACGTTTTGTGTTATAATACACGCCAAAAGTCGCGCAACGCCTACCATCTGTATGGCGACACGCGTTACGACGCAGTTTCTCGCTTTCACGAAATGTCCGTTACGTCATATCACAACTTTATCGCAACGTTATCGCGTTTATGTACAACACAACTTATTAGACGCAGTTTCATGTTCGTTATCGTTCGTAACTCTGCTAAAATGCCCGCTCCAAAATTTTCCCTTGTTGAACGCATTTTGTTAGTAAAATTGTGGTACAGACACGATGGTTCTTTTAAAGATGTCATCGAAGAGTTCACCGTTAAATCGCCCGGTTCTTCTGCTCCAAATCGTACCACCATTTGGAGATTGGTAAAACGTTTTGAAAAATTTGGGACGGTCGCCGATAAACCGCGTTCTGGTCGACCGAAGACGTCAATGACGGAAGAAAATTTACAATTAGTGTCTCAAACGTTCGTCGAAAATTCGAATCAATCGGCCAAACTCGTTTCACTCCATATAGAAATTCCTCTCACGTCCTTGAGACGCATGATGAAAAGTCTGAAATTACACATTTATCGTCCACGTCTTTTGCAAGCTCTCAACGAAGACGATTTTGAAGTTTACGAATTTTGTTGCAAATTTGTTGCTCGACTTTTGGCCACCCCTGTATTATATACATACGTGAACACCTAATATTTATGTTTATAAATTCGATTCTCGGCGAATTAAATGTCAAGCGTGATAGTATTATGTTATTGTATTATCTATATTTTTTTACGTAACTGTTATGGTTGTGCAAAAATAAAATATTACTCGCATGTTTATGTTATATATGTTTCGATGAACGTCACGAAATAACGTTTACGACTGAACAAATTCGTGAATCGAATTATCTCTTTATGCGGAACCACAATATCCTCTTCGTGTTTTTTTTATCTTTACGATTGTTACAGTAATTGTGTCATACGTCGTTTTTCCTCGAGTTCTTACTTATAAGTTTGGTACCTATGTAATTAACTTATTATATTATTACGATGAAAAATAACAAAATCATTTTCGAACATAATATCTTAAACGTCTGCAGTATACACACCAATTTAATTTATTTCAATTCAGTATTTCATTTATATATTTCTTTATTTCAACCAGTAAATGTACGTCTGGTACGTCTGCACAGACGCTGAGTATTATAATAAAGTATACGCATCGGCACTGTGAGAATCGTCGCTCCAGGAGATGCAATTTATCTTTTTTTTTACACTTTAATTCAATTTATCCTGCAATGATTTTTAATCAAGCTTATAATAAAGTTTTGAAATCTCTACTGGCACGTGATCAAACTGCCAATGTACTAACGTACGGTTAGTACAGCAATAATAGTCGATTGATTTTTTTTCACATTTAAAAAGAAAAAAGTTGAATTTTTAATTAATAACATGCAGTAATTAAAACGTAGGCCTTTCGAGTTTTGTTTTGTACTTTTTTAATACGTCCGCGAATCTACTGAACGAAGCAGATTAAACAACGGACCATCGCACTCTCATAGGATGACACAATTTTGTGTAGCTGCGAATAGATAATAGTTCTCCGTAATTTTATCACCGTTAATAATTTTAGTGGCCTTGTACATGGTGGTGTAGTGCTAGTTTGTTAAATTGAAGCAATATATCAATTAAATATGCATTCGTTAATTTTTAATTCAACTGTTTTTCAATCGGAGGAGAAAAATGTCTGATGCATATGCGAATTACGAGTATATAAAGTAGGTAATTGAAAGACTGGTATTTTTTTTTATCTCGTCACACAGAGTAGGCGAAACATTAATTTTTCTATAATACTCGTATATGTGTAATTTGCTTTTAATAATTTAATATACTTAATATAGTTCCCGATAACTATTTTTAAGTAGAAACGTTTTTGTACGTGAACAGTGCATAATTTTTGCACTCTTGTGTTTCATATACTTATATTGTTTGGCAGATTTTCAATTATAACGGCAACATTCCATCCCATTTATGTACTCGCATAATAATTATTGTTAACAGACTTATTATGTGACCTCGACAAGTCAAAATTAACAACCACGCCTTACAAAAATTCTTGTTTGCTACCGGTACTTCAAATCAATTTCCTATTCAGAACATGTACAATGTACATGTTTTATTCGAAGCATATGTATATTTATAAATACTTTTGTCTTATATATAGGATAAATATATATATATATATATATATATATATATATATAGGATAAATATTCACCATTGATCAGGTATTTAATTCGGTACTGCGGTGGTAGTTTGAGCGAATTTAATTCAATTGATTTGAATATTATTTGAAATAAACTTTTGGGAAACGCAATATATTTGTCATCGGCCAAAATGTCTTGTTATCTTGAACTTATAATCGGCAAATTGTTTTTGTTAATCTGGCAAAAATGTTTTTTTTCCGCTCGTTATTTCTCAGTATAAATATTTTTTCTATACCATTCAAATACTTCAGACGTGTTGGAACAATAAGTGTCTTAAATGGTACGAAATTTGTTTATATTTTATCCAATTGTTTCTTCTAATAACCGAATAGTGTGCAAAAAAAAAATAAAAAAATAAGCATAATAATGGTTGACAAATATTCATTAGCTTTTGGAAACGAAGCGTAGAAACATTTTAAATAATTTATTTGTCCGTTTTTAATTATTGTGATACATCTTATTGTGTTGTGTTGGATTTAAGCAAAACTCTGTTTTGTTTACGGTTTTTTTAAATTTTTTTTATGCAGTTTATATATACGTACATGCACCGTGCACACAACAAATAATTATGCGAATATAATATACCGATGTGGATTACTGAAGGCGGGAACCATCGTTTGTTAGGTATCTTTTGTTTCCGATTTATTACCGTCTGTTATTCAACAGTAAAATAACATGCTAGCGGCAGCGTATACTACTCGTATGAGATAAGTTACTAAGATGATAATAATATGTATAACACTGCAAAAAGTGTTGTGCGTTTTCTAAAATCGAAATCGACTTGGAGTTAGGACGCACGCATCGTTAACCGATACTTATGTAAATTCATAATAATAGTATAATAATATGTAAATGTTCGATTGATTTCCCCGAGATCGATAGTCGTCAATAACTACGGAACAGTTTGGCGAGTGTGCGTTTGGACTTTCGTTTTCTGCAGTGTGTTATCGATTGAATGCGCGAGGACTTGGTTGTGTGTATTATATGCCCTACAAGGTGTTCCCAGATCGCTTTTTTAATCTAATGCGTCCATGGGGGAAGGGGGGGGGTACAGCCTTACAGGTATTAAGTATGTCGCTATTATTGTGAATCCTACTTGTAGATTCGAGATAAAAAAAAACTATTTGTGTGTGATTATATTGTAGAACAATGAGCCGTGATAAACGAGAGATAATAATAATGAATAAGGAACGCCGAGTAATTTATGGTTTTCATCGAAGAACTTATAATTAAGCATCATGATGGCACAAGCCAAAGCGTTATGATTGTATAGCCATTTGTAAAAAAAAATCTATCCATTCGGACGACGTCATTGTAGGTATATTGTGTGTTTGTTCGTTACGTATTATTTATGTACCTAGATGATAGTCAATTTTTATGATTTTATGCTGTTTTGAGGCGTTAATATAAAAATAAAGTATAAAGAAGTCACAGTATATTATTATGATTACTGTAAAAATGTACATGATGTTCGTGTTATTTAGAATACATTGTATATAATATGTGGGAATCAATTTTGTTGATCTAATATAAATTGACTGACGGGCATTCAAGGCGTTGTCTCTTCAGACAATATTTTAGGCATTTCGATTTTGTATCGATAATACACACATACACTACACACACACACACTTCGACCCATCTCAAGAAATTTGCCTGTCAGCGTGAGGTTGTGCAAAGCTGCAAGCAAGTCAGTGTTAGTCATATCGCTTGTAGGTAAAAAATATTAATCCAGCTAATGGGTCCCGTTTAATTACCATTATTTACCCTATTTCTGTATGCACGCACTGCTGTTTGACTGCGCCCGGATAATTATATCGAGGGTTGCGTGTCCAATAATAATCAACTTTTTCTTTTTCAACGTTATTCAATATGTAGGTAAATGTATAGAAAGGTCTTTATACACTAAAAGAAAAACACGATTTATCGTTGTAGATTATCTATGTTTTTAAAATTTAGGTTTGAATAAAATATATATTTCAGTATTTCAAGATTAAACACGTAGGGCAAAATTCGATCTCAAGCTGAACGTAAATATTGAATGGAGTTAATACATTTATAATATATATTGTATAAAGATATTTGATCAACGGTAAGCATCAAGATAAATACAATGGATTTTAAATATTTTAATTTTGCTTACAGTATAGTAACAAATCGTTGATGTTAATTTGTCTTTACATTTCCTTCCGACATTTTTGATTGACCTATGTTGATGAACTATGTACATATATCTACACACAGGAAAAGCCCCGCCTACATTATGGCCGTATAACGGAGTTTTATTTTTCAGCACGCTAACTAACACTAATTTTCGTAACATTATAGATTTTATCTCTGTTAATTGATATTTTTTTAACGTATCGAAATTGTATGGAAACCCGGTTTGTTTAGGCTTATTCATTTCTCATGTTACGATGATGTTTGCAATTTTGTCGGAGTCCTTTAGTTTATTGTACTAGGTTTCTTTATCAAATATATTTTGCAAGCGTGTAGAGCTTGGATATATCGCCTACGTAAGATTTATTTTAATTAGATTTGTTAAATCAACGTTGTTGTTTATGAATTATAAACAAATTAATGTAATTTTAAGAAAAATTTTTCTAACTTAAAATCTTGAAGAGCTTTAATCTCAGAAGGTATTTCATGAGTCATCACGAAAACTATTTCAAATTTTCTTTCTCTTGGTGTCACTCCTATGGCGCATCTATTGTCGCTGCACTCTTTTTCTCTATGTAAAACAAAATGTATAATATTAAGCGTACATAATGATCTTTTTGTTTGCCGTCCAAGTGCATCCTGTCTATAGAGTATTCAGTTAAAACTTTTCTATTTCTAGTCACTGTTACTTATGCTTAGCTATTATACTACCTTGAAAAAAAAACGAATATTTTCAATGAATCATTGATCATATGCTGGTATTACGTGTAATAAAAGTGTGCGTATCCTGTTAAAAAGATTTAGGTGATATTTAAAATTGACGCAAAGAGATTGCAAATATAAAACTATACGAAGTAGGTTTAATAAGATGATAAACGGTATTTTGACGATGATTTATACCTTATGGTCTTTTATTTCCAATTAATAACTAGTTGAATAAATTATATTGCACTGTTCTTGTTTGACTATCATTGAAAATTAATAATACTTTCAACTTAAATTCATTTTTAGGTATACCTGTATGCACAGTACACATATCTAACTATATTTTTAATGCGTTCAACAAGATCAGTCTTACTTATATTTCATTTTTTATAATTTCTTCTTACTAAACGAGTCATGTATAATATGCGTGCTCTGTGCATAACACAATTGTACAGATATTGTTGTATTCCTTTGTTATTAAATGTGTATCGTTAACGTCATATCTTAAGTTGCATATCATTTATATTTTATTAATATTTTTTCAGATCTATAGCATAATTGAGAGGAGTCAAATAGCCAATTCAACTATACATTTGAGAAGTGTTACTGTTTTTGCTCCGAACAACGAAGCGTTTATGAAGACGACTAAAAAAGACAATGACGATGAATATTTACCTTGCTATCATATAAGTGAGTATTCGTTTCTTTTTAAACGATTCATTTTAACGGTTTAGAAATATAGTAAATATGACACTAGAAATATAAAGTAGGTAAATAGGTGCCTAGTATAGTTTTTGTTTTTAATTTATTCCGGTATTTGTGTTAATTTTTAAAAATGTTTCATTAATTAACTTCATAATTTATTATATATTATTATTTATTAGTTATTACTACTACAGGAGGTAGATATTTGTTTATTTTTAATCAGTTTTTTTATTCTACTACAGTAACAGATATTTCAGATCAACTTTAAATTGAAAACTCGGTTATAAGTTATAACTAATTAATCGCAACTCAAAATATTCAATAATAAGTTAAATAAAAAAATACCCGTAGGTTCAAGTTGAATCATTTTGCCTATATCTATCGGGTTTTAAATAAATTCACCTTTACGAATGCGAGACACATGAGTGAACATGAAGGGGTAAAAGTGCATATTATATACATATATTGTTAGAGAGGAAATATATTTTATTTCCATGTCAATTATGGGCGATGATATACTGAAATTGAACGAATTGGGGTGTAGATATCGAAAAGGAAAAGGAAGTGGTGTTAGGAAATTATGGTGCGTTAACTTATGATAGTGTCACGGGCTTTGGATCCAATAACGATATTACTGTATACTCGAGTTCAGACCACCTTGACCGTCGGTTTGAAATGCGTTTGTCCGTTAAAACCACGGTAGACCATACCATTTTTTATTATTTTTTTTAATTTTATAATACGTATACCGTTGTAAGCGCATAGCGCAAGGTATAGTTCTGATGCGCCGTGGTTAATAACTACATAGTAACGACTTGACACTGTAGTGTATACATGTTACCAATAACAATATCTAGTGGTGACCACAAGTATGACTTACTTAATAATCGTCGACGTATCAAATATTAAGTGTCTTAAATTGCCTGGAAATATTTTTGAATCGAATTTGCTTGTCAAAAATCAGAAAAAAATTGTGTATATACATTTCCGTGAAAGTTTTGAGGCCCGTGTAAATAAAGTTATAAACCTTTTTTTATGTTTGATAAAATTGGTTTTCCTTCGTGCCGTTAAAGTTTTAAACCATTTAAGTTTTAAAACGAAATTGCATGTAATCTATATGTATTGTGTTTTTGAAAATATCTGGCTTTTCAATAAGTCCTTTCGCAAATGTTTACATCATTAAGTTGAAAAATAATACTGATTATACTTACATCTATTATATATGACTGACAACGTTGCTTTTGAACTTTAGTGTCCAACAAAACCTACCCGTATGGTATACGTGGAGAGGCGCTAACATTTTTAATGAACGGAAATATTCCCGTCGCCCCGCAGAGCTTTCAAATAGTATAAATCCGCATAGCCCATAGGACACCTGTACATGCATATATTACCTAACGGTCGAAAATTTAAATGCAATATTCATCCTCCAGTACCGATGTTATCCCAGAATATTTGTCGTTTTTTTAATATATAATTTATGCACCGTACGTGTTTTTTTGTTTTCGTAAAACTTGTGTTTTACCCATTTAAGGGGGCGTAACGTGTGGTATGTTTGAACACAATAATAGTTATTTTTGAATTTTTTTTCAAATCCATTATTTCAACTGCAGTATTTCTCGGGGTATTTTAAAATTGTATTATTTCAATTTGTCGACACTGTGCGAATAGCTGCTATTTGAAATAAAAATATCCTCTACGAAAGATATAATCATACTGCGTACATCCCGCTCATGAATGTCCCGAAGATAAAATTTTTTGACCTTCCTAGTCTTACTAAATACAAATTAATCGTCACCACTATCTGTTTAAATGTGACATATAATGTGCAATACGTGCGATCAAGTTTACAGTAAAATATATTAATTACACGGAAATCCAAACAATATATATTATTGTAGTGATTTAGATTCATTGTATTCATGAATTCAATAGTTTTACAATAATGACATTTATTTAATTTAAATGGTGTGGTTCAGCAGTCTGTATGTTATTTAATTATCTAGGTATAATTAAATGTACTATGGTTGTGCAAAAAATCAACTAAAAAACAATTAGTGTCTCTACGATTACGTAATACACCTAAATAAGTACAAATTAATTAAATGTAATGGCGTATAGTTACTAAATCACAAGGTGAAATAATAAAACCAACTGGAAAAAAGAGATGGTCGGAGATAGTGTTGAGTGTATTAGGTGAAGAGTAAGGCTGAGGAAAAATAGACTTGATGGGTAACGAGTAAATAAATTGAGTATAATAAAGTGGGAACGAAGTACTCTTACGTTGAGATAATAAAGAAGAGCAATCATGAAAGAGGTGAGAAATGTCATAGATAATGACTCATCGCTACATGTAAAGTATAAAGAGATGAATCATTCAATGACGACACTTGATAGAACCAGTGAAGGAAGTAGGGTATGTTGACTCGATGCGGAAACGTAAAAAAATAATTTATAGCTGTTTTTCTACAAAGTTTAACACATTCTTAAGCCACAGTTGACCTATTTTATACATACAAAATAAATACTTACAAAAATATAAAGTAAAGTTAAGTTTTTAGTTCTACACTTGATTTATGAGTCGTAAAGTGAAATATAATCGATAACCTACTACTAACATTGTTAAAAAAATTGTATGTGTATCACATATTAACAGAATGCCGAATATATGTATATCAACATCAGAATAAACCAAAACCTTCCCGAATCAACAGTGGAAATACTTAATAACCACCCTCAGTTACTCACCAACATCATTAAATTCATCACCGCCTCCAGCCTAAAATCAAACATTTAAGAATCAACTTAAAATGTGTAATAATTTATAAGTAAACCTGTGTACGCCCAATGGTCTATGCTGCCGAGGTCTTTTTCTTAAGTGGACGCCACACCCACATGTGTTGTATCCGTCTTTCAAACGTATAGTACAGCCAATTTGCGTTCAGTAGTTCAAATGTAGTGTTGTTAGTTTTAATATTAGAGTAAACTGATCTTTTAACAAACTTAAAGGAAGAACATTAATTGTGTTGGTAAGTTTTTCCAATATTTTAATTTTTAAGCGAGTTATGAGTATGTGAAATATTACAATTTAAAAAATTAATAACTGGCTTAAAAATTAAAATATCGGGAAAAACTTACCATCAAAACACAGATAATGTTCTTTCCTTAAGGTTTGTTTATAGGTGAATTTACTCAAATATTGAAGTTAACAACACTACATTTGAAGTTTGAAACTATTGAACGAAAATTCGCTGTTGTACATTTGTAAGACGGAGACACAACATGCGGGTGTCCTATTAATAAAAATAAAAATAATATTAAATAAAATACCCTCTTATAATACATTGTATGGGCAGGTACGTTTTCCTTGGAAATATAGTACATACGTAAATAAATTGTATTTCCTGCAATCATATTGTTGATCAAACAACAAAAATATTTATTTTCAGTCATTATATTCAATATTTTGTTTACAAGTACAAAAAAATGTTATGGGTTTTAAATCATCTTGACAAAACATTTTTATCACTTCGCTTGAAACTTGAAAAGAAAACAGTATTTTTTGTATAAATATGTATGTATATTTTTTGGTAGGTATTGCATTGTTTGAAAATTCTAATTTCCTATTCAGCGTTCTTTATAATACAATTTGTAAAAACATCTCTAGTTGTAAGAACTACCTAATTTTGTCGTCGAAATAACAAAATTACATCATTATTAATTTTTTAATAATATGTGAACCCTATAACCTTTGTGTACTTTTTATTTTATCTTCCGTATTATTGTTTACATTTTTAAATAATATTTATATCATATTTTTTAACTATGATTCCTTTTTCTTATTTATAGCAAACGTACCAATGAAGTTGGAACAATTAGGGAGGTCAGTGTTCTCCGAACTCGATGGTAATCCGCCCATGTGGATAACAAAGAAAAGTTCGGAGGAAATATACATCAATCAGGCTAAAGTAGTTTACCATTTGGCTAATTACGAGCACAACAACACAATTGGCAAACCTCAAGTGAGAATCAATTATACCCATGGTAGTTAAAAGATCGAGACTAATTTCTGTTGAAAAATAGGTGTTGCATGTTATCGATCAAGTGTTACAACCTCTACGATTGAAGAAGAACAGCCCCCAAATAATCTACAATCCAAATGCTTGGGAATTCATGGCAAATGCTGAATACCTAGACTTGAATGGTTCCCACACTAAGTAAATAATTACATAATTAAATATATACGTAATTATATGTTATATTTTCCTACGTAGGTTCTTTTATAAATCCAACATTTATAATGATTTATTTTATTTATCAAATCATAGTTTTTTTAACGATTGTCACCATTGTTTTGTATGCCATTATCCATTTTATATGTACATAAAAATATTCTTAAATTATGTTATTATGTTGGCAATTAATTTTGCCGAATATTAGTACACGCCCAAATAAATCGATTCTTTAGAAATTAATAATTAATTACTCATTTATTATCATCTTTATAAGTAATATTAAATGTAATATAACTGAGCCGAAAGTCTGTGCAGCCCCAACTTCCAGAAATTGCAATTGTATTTTAAACACTATAATAAGTAGTCGTATAATACATACGGGCCTCATCTGAGAATTGTCTCCGAGCAGAACATACTGCTTTGTCTCGTACGACGTACGACTCATTTCCTTTTGTACTATTTCTTTTAATTACATTTAATCGTTTTCACTAAAGTCTTTTACACCCACTTGCATAGCATGTTTAATTACCTCATTGAAGGGTCTCCATACCACCTCGGTCGGGAGCATACCACGCATTTTTACCCGTGCGGCGTGCATCCTGTTATTATCGTTGGCAAATCGTTGAACATAGATCTTTATATGCGTTCCATCCTTATCAGTATAATTGAGTAATTTACGTATTTAAAAATTGATTAATTTCAAATTATATTCCAACTCACATAAAATTTCAAAACTTGTATAGTTCGTATTAATTTGGGTATCTGCTCAAGCATTTTCTTAACATTAATTTTTAAGTTGAGAATTGAGCAGTTAAATCAATTACAAGATGATATTTTCAATGCATGCAAAATTAAGATAAGTCATAAAATTGCTTATAATTTTTCTATGATTTTAATTTTATACAAAAAATCAATCAATTATTTTGGAAAAACTCTCTTGTAGTGTTAATGGAAGGAATTTACTAAGGAAGTATTAATTATTAAAATTATTAATAAGTTGATATCCTCATCTCGTTTGTTTCGCCCATCCCAGGAACAAACCAGTAATATATTATCGTGTTTACATTTTAAATCAGTAATAAATCATTTAATTTGAAATTAATTCTCGGTGGAGGTCATCTGGGTAACAGGGATTTATTTTTTTGTTTTTTCTAAATATTTAATTTTGGAAAAATATGAGTAAATATTTTTTGGAATTCGCTGCTGTAATAATTAGTGCTTACCATTTTTTAACCAAACTATTTATACTGAAATTATATTTTTTTTGATTAAAATATCAATACCTAGCAATTTTAACATTCGACACTTGTATGACCCAAGTAGTATTTAAGCAAGCTGCAGTTATATACGAGTATATCTATGTGTATTATACATGCGAAAAATACGTAAATATTATTTAAAAGAACCGCTGAATATAGTCCTTTTTTCTGACTTGTATACTCTAATAATACAGTCTTATCTTATTCATATCCAATATTGACTCGTATTATAAATTATACGTGTATTATTAAACATAAAAATACCCCTCGAAAACTTTATTTATTATTCCAATCAATAAGTATGAAATTTATACGAAAATAAAAAATAAAAATAAAAAATCTTTATATATATTTATATTATTGATTAGCCAGTTAATTCATCGCTTTTCTTGGAAAAATAAATATAATTTTTAAAAATCATAGGAAAATATAGTAACTTATTATATTATGCATTTTTATCCATTTTATTAAAACATTTTCTTATGACTTTTTTAATATAAAAATATAAATGTTCTGCTTACATTATAATTTAAACATTTTGTTTTTAAAGTATTTTCCTTGAACGAGTACAAAGTTTGGAAAAGAGACATGTATTTTCTAATCAAGGTGGTCATACATTTTTCATACCCGTCGATGAATTTGCCAATGTAAGTATTTTTTTTTTTGTGATTTAAACTTTTTTTTTTGTTTGAAGTAATTCCACGTGCACATATCATTAGAAGAATAAGTACCTATTCTGATAAAGATACGTAATATTATATGTATTTCACTCTGCATCATATTATGCTGGACTGTTTTATAAATTAAACTGTACCATTATAATGCACAACGTGATCACGAACTATCATTTTAAAGGTTATTTGCGTACATTTAAATTATGACAGTAAAATATTATAACATTCATCATGACTGTCTCTTTTATAGTTTTATGTTTGTGTACAACGCTTCAAAATAAAAAATAGAGTACCTTTGATTATGTATTTCTACCGAGATTAACAAAAACATTCAGGGAACGTTTGTTTTATCAATTTGATGTGTACTTGATACAGGGTTTATTTATTGTGATTAAATATTATTTACATAAATTCAGATAAGCACACGGTTTGGAAAGTAAGTCTCAGTATTTTTACTGTTTAAAATCGTGTAGGTCATTTTATTGCTTTCACAATTTTTGAACGTTGTTATTAGAGTAGGTAAGCTTTATTTTCATGTATATGTGCTACTAAATTACCAATATTACGTTATCCTGCACCACTGAGTATAGCTATCGTGATCTAAGTATGTTTTCAAATGTGAGGTATAAATTATTTTAATTATTGAGTGATTTTTCGAAAGCTCTCCCATTTGAAAAGGCATTATTATAGCATTGAAATGTTGGCTTATTATAGTCATGAATCGTTAAAATGTTTTGGATTACAATATTTTTTCTTCTGTAAAGGATTGTTAAAACATCTATTCGGATTTAATGCATTTTCGATATTATAATACAATAAAAAGAAAACACAAAATCAAAGAAAAGTCGTTCTCGATATTGAAATTTCAAAGATGTACTCATTATTTTTTTATTATCAATTTGATTAATGATTTACTTGATTTTAGCATCCAAAAGTAAGACCAGAAAAAATCGATGTGAAAGTGATTGACGCCCACATTATACCTGACAATGTACTGTTCTTGGGACCGACCAATGAGGGTGAACAATTCGAAACCTTAGCCTTCACTGACATGCTCAAAGTAGTTGCATTTTTTTCAAAAGCCGAAGAAGGAGATAAAACTAAATGTAAGAAATGTTGAAACACCTAACTTTAAAAAAAGTATTTATTGCCCTGTGTGATACCGTTTGTTTTTTTATTTTATTAATTTGAAATCAATACTTTTAGTTTACCACACGGTGTTGTTCTATGCATTTGTACGTTTGGAATAATTTTGACTGTACTTTATTTTTTTATGTATAGATTTCGTGAGCAGTGACACTTTAAATTTTGATGGTATACACCCTACTGGATCTGTTGTAGCAGAAATCGTTAAAGCCAATATACCAGTCAAAAATGGCGTAGTGCATTTGATCAGTCGGCCCTTAATGGTTGTTGACAATACTGTGAAAGAATTCGTTGAGGTTAGTATCATCGGTAGTTAAAATCATGTATGATACTCAAATTTTATAATTTTTTTTTTTTGATTTGTTTCATATTTTACGCATCTTGAAAAATAAAACAACAGTCATACAAGGTTAGTAAATGATAATTTTTTTGCGTAAATATTAATTAAATTTAATATTAAGTTTAGTTAAATTAATTGTTTGTATCATGAATACCTGTAGACTACATAATATTATCCTTCTGATTTTCCGATCGTTATTTACATGCATGAATGTAAGATTTTAAAGCTCATCAGTCATCGACATTGAAATAAAATCTACACCGTATATTCATACTGTTACATATTAACGTGTATTTTTCGTATTATCAGGATAGGGAATATGGTATCTTGCACAGATTCTTTGAGGAAATTCTGAACACCGATAGAGAATTCCTGGAACAACTCGATACCCGTTCCAATGTTACACTTTTCGCACCTTCCAATGAAGCATTCAACGACCAATCCATCCAGCCGTATTTGACCAATCGCACCTACATCAAGTCATTGTTAAACCTGCACGTGGTCAACGATATGCGGTTGTCCATTGAAGATATTGTCTCGGGATCGGTCGATAAGGTATGCCGTTTTATAGTCTTAGTAGATTTTTTTTTTTTCATTTTTCCAATTTTTTAACTCTTATTATCACTGTATTTCTCGTAGTATTTTCTATTAGTTTTACTTAATATTTATATAATCTTTATTACCTTTTACCGTGGTATACTTGCATGTCTCATATTACACTATTTATCTTATACTAAGATATGCATTATAATAATACAGTTTGTATTATTTTTTACTATTCCTACTACATGTCATAAGTAGTATTTTTTTCTTAGCTTGTGGTTTTTGTGGTTTACCATCGTTTAATTTGATCGATAATACAAAGAATCGTGAATATTGTATAGGCCTTTCTAAACGGCTAATCTTAAATTAGCGAGCAGTTCAACGTAACAAGTATCAAAGTTAATAATTTAAGCGAACAACTTCTCAATTTCTCCAGAACTCTACGTATTTTAAAAAACTTTATTAAAATTAAAATTTCTCTTGAATTTAATTTAATTTCTTTCTCAATTATATTTTCTTTCTAATAATATAACTAGTAGATTGAAATTCCTTATTGAATAGGGAATGTGGTTTTAACTTTTTAGTAATTTATTGTGTTTCGGTATGTTTTGAGTGGTACGTAATTATTTTCTGTACGGATAATACCTATATTTATTAATATTATTCGAAATAGGAAAAATCTAAATACTTTCGCACTATTTACTCTCTTATGCAACTTTACAATTGGGCTTATATTTTGAGCATACAATTTTAAACTTTAAATGAATGTGACTTAACATGAGTGATGATTGGGCAAAATTCGAGGGTTCGTTTTATTAGCCATCGTTTAAAGAAGACAAATTTCAATAACAAACAAATAGATCAGTTTAAATGTATGTATTGTATAACAAATGTTATCACAATTCTCGAAAATTAAAAAAAAATTCTTATTAAAATTGCAAATCGATAAATTAGCTCTGAATTTAACATTTTTTTTGTGTTTAAATAGTACTGAAACATACCATTTTTTTTGGATTTGATCAAAATAATTTCTTCTTAAAGAAAAAAAAATCAAATGTTTATTCATATCTATCGAATGCTCTTAACTTGTCTTAAAATATTCATAAAAAGAAAATAAAAGGATTTTCGGTACCCATTTATAAAATCACCGCCATATCCGTAAGTGTTGTACGTATTTCGATTTAATTTTATTCATTGGTATTGACACGTCTTCTTGAAACGTACGCTTTTCTACCGTACAAATTGATACTTAACAGTAATAATTACGTTGAATTAATTTTATTGTAATAGCATGAGTGTGCATGATTTTCATTTTTGTTTTGTTTGGTTTTTTCCTGTCTACAATGGATCAGCGCTTTCAGGTTGCCACCCAAGTGCCACGCAAGGATTTGTTCTTCAACGTGGTAACCAGCGGTAAAAACCGCACGTTGACCCTGGAGGGTGGCGGCGTAAACGCTACCGTGGTTCAGGCCAACTTAGCTGCTACAAACGGCATCATACACATCATTGACCATGTACTAGGCATTCCATCATCGACTGTCGACCGCAAACTGGCCACTGACCCCACGCTCAAGTAAGCACTGTAATGATAGAGTGACTGTCCTGTGGAAGACACCGTGTTTTTTAAATTAACACTTGTCTACTAGTTTGGTGAATTACCGTGAATATATATTCGAAATTTTTTTTTCGGTACGATACGGACAGTGGACATGTGTTTTGGTGTTTAGAAGTTAATTTCATATAAAATATTAATTTACTCTGATATTTAGACTGACCTTTTGAAGATGAAAAAATATTATCTATAATTTTCTGAATCCTTAATACTTCTAGAGTATAAACGATTAAAAATCGATTAATATATCTTAATAATGTTACACATACTGAAAAAAAAAAAAATTTTTAGAAAAGTGTATTAGAAGTAAACTTTATTCATTGATGTTTATAACAATTTATTTATTTAAGTATGCTATAACAAATGCGTATTAAATTTAAATATTTAAATATTTTTAGTTCATCTTTTAATAAATTTTTATTAATTTACAGTGACACCAATTATCTTGGCCAAGTGTCTTCCCTTAACGACCAATTGGGTGATGTACAAAAGCGATTCACTTATTTTGTACCGAGAGACACTGCATGGAAGAGGCTGTCAATTGATAAACCCTCAGTATATAAAAAATTGTTTATGCCTGAATACTCTTACCTTGTAAGTCATAATTACTTTTTGAACTATTAATATCTAAAATGAATTATCTGTTCTCATTTTTATTTGCAATTTGCAATTTTCTTATTTAGGCCCGTCAAATTTTGGAACGCCATTTGATTGTCTCAGACAAAGCATATACAATGGACGATTTCAGGAAAGAAGCCAACAACAATTACAATTTATCTGTCAAACTTCCTACTATACGTGATGTGTCGATGTATATCAAAATCAAAGACTTGCCGGAAGAAGGTATATATTTAATTTGTTAAAATAAAATACATACTAAATCAGATCATATATTTATTATTATGAGGGCACCTGCTATATTCTATTGATTTTTATTTTTTAAATCAATATTGTCCCTTTTATAAATTATATGCAGTTAATATTTAATCATTTAATTTTGATAAATATATATTTGTCTTATAAATTAATATATTATGCTTTTTTTAAACACAATTCTTGATAAATAATAATTTTAATTTCATTGTTAAATGTTAAGAATTTTTTTTTAATAATCTTAAGCTGCAGCAATTATGACCGTTAGCTGTAGGGTAGTAACGGTTGATTTTTGGAATAATAGGTTTTATTTTTTTTGAAACTAGTATGTATATATGGTACATGGTTTCATTGCCAAAAACTCTGGAGATCACCCATCCAAGAGCTAGCAATCCTAGACGGTGCTCAACCGTAGATTAGTGATGCAGCTAACCACTGTGCCCACCATGCCCCATTGCCCCATGTTGAGAATTGTGTATCAATAAAATTTATTTATTACTCGAATTTATATAAGTGATGGATTTTTTCCATTTCAAAGAACAACAACTTGACATTTTTAATGGTTGCATAAAGTAGCTGAACTTCAGAAAAATACCCAGTTTTTTTTTCATTAAATTGTTATAATGTTTACTTAAAAGTTAAAGCTAATACCTTATTATTGTAATAGGTTACTCAATTGAATGGCGAAATGAATGGATACACGTACACCGTGCTGATGTCCGCTGCACAAATGGTATCATACATGTGATTGATCAAGTCTTTATTGACGACAATGATATTGAAGTGAATGCTGCTATCGCTACCAAATCAGTAACTGTGATGCTGTTGGTGTTTGTCCAATGCCTCGTGTTCTTTTATTTCAACTAGTCAATTCTTCTCAGCAGACGTGTCTAGTATGTGGATTACCCTAAAAATGCGTTACACGACGGTCGGTCTTATGTTTCCCCACCCAGTTGTTTCCACTAAATATATAGGACCTGCCAATAACGTTTAACATTATTAAATATCCTCAATCCTCAAATGACACGGTTTGGTTCTTTTCCAAATGAAAATTAGATCCCATTCGAATTGTACCCAATTCTAAAACGGACAATGTATTTTTATTTCCTTTAACGTTTAAGTTTTTATAAAGAATCCCTTCAAGTTTTTTTTTATTGTAAGCTTGTGCCTGATTAGTTTTATATCCATATATTTATATATATGTATATTGTAAATGTATGTATATATATATTTATAATATATATGCATACATAAGTAACTTAATATTTTTTTCCGCATTTGGTACTATATGATTTTCCCTCTTTATCTGGTAAGTAGTGTAGTCTGTTTATCCATAAAGAGGGTAAAATTTTGGTTATATTCAAATGTAAATTTGCTTTTTAAATTGCACATAAATGCATTTGCGTGAATGCATAAACTTCACATAATAAAATTACCTACCTAAATACCTTTTATGTAACTCGACAGATTTCCTTTCCCTTCCTAAAAATGATTACATTTTACAAATTAATCTCAGTATAAATCATGGAAATGGCTTTAAGTCAAAGCGGATTATTAAAATCAAAAGGAAACACATAAATGAGTCTGATAATACAAGATATCGATTATTTCACGTGTTAAAAATATATATTTTTTTTTTTAGACCAAAATATTGATTTGTAAATACTGAACATGGTATAATTATAGGACTAAATAGTATTAAAAAAAATTATATATAAATTATGTATGCCTTATGATAGTTCAAAATAAATAATTTGTTATTCGTTAAATATTATTTAAAAAAATAAAGGACAAAACTAGAATTAATAATAATAATAATAATAATAATAATACAAACCCCATAGATACATTTTAATCTTATTCTAATTATATATTGTAAGTTATATATTTATAAATATGTAAATTATAATTTGAGAAACATTTAATAGGAGAATTAATATATAATAGAAAATATCTTGTTGAATTTATACAAAAAGTTTATGAAAATATAATAATCTCGTCCTTTCATTTAATAATTTTAACTATATAATAATAATTATATTACATTATACTATAATATTCGGTGGAAACAGATAATTAGTGCATTGATGCTTGGTGTCTATTCATGTTTATTGTTTTCTACAATATTGTTCAAGTGGAAAATGTAAACCAATTTGTAGTTTTTTTTTCTAGATTAACGATTGTTCATATTTATTGGCTAAGAAACGAAATTAAAAGTATAAAGAATTATTTGGTAATTTTAATATTGTATTAAAGAAAATAAAAAACAAAAAATATAAATGTGACTGCTTCATCTGAATTAGAATGTATAACGGACGCAAATTTTTGGTGAAAATACAATTGTCTTTGTTTATATTTTATTAACAATTTAATAACTGTATATAGTAGATTTATGTGTTGAACAATTTTTTTTTGTAATATTATGGTCCCACTGCTATTATTTTTCTGTGTACCAACATTTTTATTTTAAATTTATTTCTTATCAAATTATATAAAATAAAATTTCAACGACCTGCACCAACTAATGATATTCTATTAAAGTGTACTTTATGATGTAACATGTTTTCCTTTTTTTTTTTTTTAGTTGCATTATCTGTAAGTGTAAAAAGTTTTGGCACTTAGGCTTGTGGCCAATGAATGAAGTGAGGTCAGTTATATTATATATGTATGCGCAGAGTTTATAATATCACATTCTTAACTACATAATACAATTTTCTTTTTCAAATGCTCGCAATGTTATTATATTATCATAATTATCTACTGCATATATCTGTAATCTAATGTTCTTTTTTTTTTTTTTTGTGAAGTAAATAAACTACCAATATTACAATATTAATCAACTAAGTGTAAGTGTTGCATACTGCATTGGTAAAAATGTATAATCAAAATTTTACTGTCAAATAATTATAACAACATTATGGTTTCGCATCTCCAGGCCAATTTATCCTGTTAATGTATCCTAACTAGTGAAATAAATAGTGAAAACTATTGACTATTTCCTATTGGTACTGAAAGATAACTTTAAACTGACTGTTATACACTTCTTACAATTTGAAATTTTCAAATACTGATGTGTTTTATATACAGTAGACTCGATAATTTATAAAGAAGAAATAATTTGAATTATTGAGATTTCAACATTTTTATTACTTACATATTTATTATTTAACTTACTTTACATTTATCATTTATTTGTTATTTACATTACACATATATTTAATTAAAAAATCAATATAAATTATAACAATTAACAATATTATACATTTAAGAACAGAAAACTATGATACTATCGCCATCATTATTTTTCAATGATATAATTACATAACATGTTCTTTCTGTATGTGTGTATGTGAGATTAACTACACTGCTCATTCAATTTATATGAGTTTATATACAATTAAAACATTTGAATTTTAGAGGTTCTGGCCAAAAGTTTTAGAATATTATATGTTGTCTCCTGCTGTCTCACACTCTATTATCTTCGATTTTTCAAAGGGACTGAAATATATGTGTTTTCTTTGAATTATATAGATTTCTCAGGTGAAAAATTTTAGTTCAATCTATAGAGGGTTTCAAATTATTGAGAGTCTTCTTTATCTAATTGCAATATATTTCCATTCTCTACCAATAAGGATTTGGTCTTATGGAAACCATCAAAACTTAGCTAAACTATTGAATATAAACACAATGTTTATAAATTTATAATCAATTATCCAACTGCAGAATATGTATGTACTGTTCAATTATAATTTTTAAGTATTCTTATTTGCAATGGCATAATTAGGTGAAATTAATCATTCCCTCTTGACATTTTTTAACTGTCAAAGTATATGAATAGACTAAATTATAAATATATTTTTCAAACAATCAAAAGTATTTCATGAATTTATTTCGTATTTGTGAAAAAATATAATTTTTTTATTAAGAGTAGAGAAGGAAAGGATAATTATTTACCGAGTGGATTAAACATAAGATGTTTAATCTTTATTTGACCTATATCATATATGTTTTCGTCAATTACTTACTCCATTGTTCACGTTTACTCATGAGTCATGAGTCATGAGTATGCATAGAGTTATAAGAGTCAAGTGCAACAGACATGTTTATCGGCCCAAGAAATATTTTGGATACTTATTTAATTCACACAAGATAACAAACTAATTAATTTTAACAATTATATGTGAATTATTCAAACAATTACTTTGATTCAAGAGAACGAAACATAAATATGAATCTTTAAAATAATATCTCCTTTACTTTTCGCACAAACCATTCATTGGACTCGTGCATAGCAAACAATTGCCTATACATATATAACGCCTTGATAAACAACCACTTTAGATCGTTTTTAGACCCGTTCACATTTTTTTAGATTATCTATTAAAAATAAATTATTATATTTTTCAATACAGAAAAAGAAAAAATGTATAGAATCCTTTCTGTTTTTATTGTCACAATGTTGTGATTACTCTTGTTTGAGTGGACAGCATAATGCGCGTGTTAAGAATTTGTCTTGCTTTGCTTGTACACGTGCTCAATGAATGTTTAGATATTTTTTATTTTTATCAATTTAAACTCAACGATTACATTTTCTGTCCAATGGTTTTTTTTTCTTGAAAATAAATAGAAATATAAAATAAACCAAATTGTTAGTAAACTGTTAAACTTTTTATGTAGCTACAGAATATATTTTACTGAAAATCTGAAAAAATGAGAAACTGTTAAACCTTAATAGTTTCTCGCTTTGTGTTCTACCTTCTACACCAGTATAATTTGTTTATATTAGACTTTTAATGTTTACATAATTATAATACATGCATAATATTATATACTTCGTTTTGACAAACGTTTCATACATGTATCTTATATCGCATATAGATAGTGTTTGAAAAAACAAAAATTGTTTCATTTTCAAACATCTGTGTATAAATTTGAGCGAGATAAAAGAGTTTCTTATTTTATAAGTGTGGTTTCTTAAAAAAATTATCTTTTAAAGAAAATAAAATAAATAATAATCAATTTAGTCCTACTTTACGAGTCAGAATTACTACAAAAACATTTTTAATGGGTCTATTTAAGTTATTGTTAGGTACGGCCTTTTAATGGAAGTGTGCAATTATTCCAAAGCTTTAATCGGGAAAATTCTAATAAGTACTTCAAAATGTTAAAATTAAATCTAAAACACGATTTCCCTTGTAGAATTTCAACATTTTTTTTTTCTGTCATATATTACAGCCTATTCACGTACGTAGTACCTATTGTAGAAATTAACCACGATTGACGATTCAATGTCTATAATCTATATTCTAGTGACCGGCACTAAATCGAATATCGAAATATTCACGCTGAAATTGGAAATCGAAACGAAACGTGTTGTCGGTATAAGTGTAATTTTATTTTCGGTAGTACACACATTGTATTGGGTTTTTGTTAAATTTAATTTTTAATCGAGTTACTGTCGAACCAAAATAATTCATGGATATTTCACAAAAAATCGAAACAGACTTAAAAATCTAAAATATCTAACACTTATGAAGAGCACAAAAAAAAGTTAAAATCTTTTAAAAATCAAACCATCCCTAGAAAACTGAAAAATTCAAGTACTCCGATAATTGTTTATTAAATTACAATACCAATAAATTCAGTTTTCGTCAAGAAATAGAATCCCATAAATTGTTCATTAGTTTTTCTCTACTATTTGGGAGACAGTTGAGAAATTGAACAAAATACATTCCGATTGGACCAACTAGACGAAGAAGACATTTCTTGTAAGAAAAATAAATGCAAGACTCCTATGTCGGGTGAGATTTCACGGTTTGGTGAATTATACTGCTCTATTGGTTTTTTAAATTTGAAAACAATGTACCATTGCTTTTGAAAATATGATTCTGAGTGAAAGAGGTCAGTTTATAATGGTAATATTTATAAAGAAGCAAAAATATAACTTTTTCAATAGGAATCTCTGAAAAGAAGTGATATTCTTGATTGTCATCTTATCTAAATTTCAAATACCTATAAACAGCGTAAAAATTGTTGAAATCTTTTGAAATTTACACCATCTATAGAAAATGTTTGTCTAAGTGTTTTGCAAAAATGTCAAGGCCTTCTGATGATATCACTTTGAGTTATGATGAAATAACTTAATAACTAACAACGTTTAATCGATATCAAGGAAACGCCTAATTTCATCAAAATATAATTTTCTAACGCTTATAAGATTTTTACGTTTCTCCTGGTAATTTTAAGTAAGGATTGATATTTAAATGTTTATAAAATGACCTCACTAATTTACCAATCAGACAACATTTGGAATCGGAAACTTATTGTTAATATGATAACGTTTATTGCCATGTACAAGAAAAAAAAACACATCATAGTAAAACGATGATATTCGCACTCATAATCTAAAATAATGATCGGACCATCGGAGCAATCTTTCTGGTCAAAATTGTGTAGACAACAGAATTCAGAAACAAAATAAACAAAAAAACCTCATCATGGTCAAACCAATGTATTCGTCGCTTCACTCGGAATCTATAATACTGCAGGATGTGCTAATTTTCAGTTGGGGGTGCTGGGAACCTTCGCAGCATCCCAGCAACTAAGGCGAACCAATCATGATTATTTTTGGTACAGGGTGGTCAAGAAAAGGCGGATACATTTAAAAACTCTGTCAAATTGTTAAATTTGGTCATAATTGAAAGTAAAAATAATGTGCAGAGGAACATGGTAATTTTTATTTACAAAATGAAAAAAATAAAAAAATATGTTTAAGTGTGAAAAATTATTTCATTAAAATGACGACCCTCTTCGGCGATGTACTCAAGACGGTCCCTGAAGTTGCCCATCACTTTCCTCACCATATCGTCCGGAATTTCGACAATTTCACGTCTAATTGACTCCTTCAACTCCTGAATGTTTCTTGGTTTGTCCACATACACTTTTAACTTAACGTAGCCCCAAAGGAAAAAGTCACAGGGTGATATCGGGGAAGCGCGGAGGCCAGGGAACGTCACAATGTCGGGAAATAACGCGCCCGGAGAATATTTTTTGCAAAAAAGCAATGGAAATTCTCGCGGTGTGAGCCGTGGCTACTAAAGTTACGTACCCGAGTTACAAGATAATAGTGCCAGCAACCTTGGGAGACGATGCTCTTCCCACTTATACCAATTTCAAAAACATCCGTTTTCCACTGACCGCCCTGTATACATATTATACGTATTACACGGTTTTTGTCATTTGTCGTGTACGAGAAAAGACTACCAGAAATAATTCGCTAGCCGTATTTGGTTTCGCCGTAGACCGTCGATATACCGTCACGTAATTAGTTATTCATACCCCTCGAGTCCTCGGTGTGATATTGCAAAGAATGCACGCCGTGAAAGATGAGCCGATAGCGGAGTTATTATTAAATAACGTCTTACGGCCGAAACAGCTGCAGGTTGTTTTAACGAGCACCAACGACAAATTGTAATGTGCATCGTTTCAATCTTTACGTTTTACCTTGTGTACCGAATAAACATAAAATACGACGTTATACTATACGTACTGGTACTACACATTGCGCATACCAGTTTTACGAAATTGGTGTTCTTTGAAAACGTAATTTCGTTCAGCGACTCTGCCCGTGGGCGGCAATTTGTTATTAATAACTCGCTTTTTGTGCACATCCAATAATAACACGCCCGGCACGAGATAGACAATTCAAATGGCTCTCGTGAACTCGACTTTCAGTACGTTCCGTTATCAAATTCGCCCGAGTTTGTAATAATTTTAATTTTCTTTACTTTAATATCGCGTTTCATAGGCACTCGACGATTAAACAAAAGCATTTAATAGTAAAATCGTGTAGGCAAGAACTATTGACGTCACGAATCACCGCAATATTACTCCCCTCCGGGGTCTAGGCCAAAATAGCGAAACAAATAATCGGGAATGTAAAAATGTGTTGATCAATAATAGCGAAAGCAAAAATAGCGAATATTTTTGAAGGTTGCGGTCATGCATGCTTCTTACGCTTTTGCATATGCCACAGAGGATTTACATATCTTATTGGTTCGTATTTTTTTTATTAATTATTTGCATCTTTTCTATCAATTTAACACATATATTGTAGGAGCAAACCACTTAGTCACTTCACCCAACTATATGGAAAAAAATTGATGAAATA
Source organism: Periphyllus acericola (assembly GCA_949715065.1). Taxonomy (NCBI): domain Eukaryota; kingdom Metazoa; phylum Arthropoda; class Insecta; order Hemiptera; family Aphididae; genus Periphyllus; species Periphyllus acericola. Next base: position 35,640,111 of record OX454268.1, read on the forward strand.
AAAAAAATTGGAAATTCTCATCGTTATAAAAACATTACGGTAGTCTAAACATACGTTTAGATCGTGTTAAAAAAATATATTATATTTTCGCTCTTTTTATAATTACAGTGTACTCCCGAATATCCGTGGAATAGGGTGGCAGGACATCCACGGATAAACGAATTCCGCGGATAATCCGCAAAATTAAATTTTATAATAAAAACTAAATTGGAAATTGAAATTGAAAATTATTATTACATATGTATTATTAAAAAAGATACACATGTATGTACAATGAATGTATAATTGAATTGTATAATTATTGAATTATTGTATTATTATTATTATTATTATTATTATTATTATTATTATTATATTATTGTATTATTATTATTTTATTATTGTATTATTATTATATTATTATTTTAATTATTGTATTATTATTGAATGTATAATTGTATAATGAATGGCTATGACAAATTCACAACCCAATTAAACCTATAATGATTAATAATGGAAAGATACAATACGTATATATTTTTTTGTATACACATAGGTATGTAGACGATTCCGTGGAAGACAGCGGATAATCGGGAGTTCACTGTAGCTTTTTTTATTTTTACCATTATTAACACACTGTTATTTTTTCGCTATTTTGTCGGATACCTTCCCATTCGTTTAACATAATAAGGCCTAAATTGCCAAGTTCGACGGTATATACCTAATGATTTTAAATGAAAAAACATAACACGGCCACATAAGAAAGTAACACTAAAGTATACACACAATAGTTCCGTACACGTTACCTGCGGGTTCTTTTGGCTGGTAATTTTCGAGACTAAAGAGCAAAAACTAAAATGTTTTCAAACCAGATAAGTTCGCTAGGCATAAACATTTTGAGTACCGCGGGAATTGAACGGTCGTTTTGACAACATCAGTGTTGTGTAAATAATTCTCGTGGCACAACACTGCTATATACTCGTATATAATATATATACTATTTACCAGGGCCTCATTTAGGCATTTTGAGGTATAACGCAATATAAAAAATATGTCACCTACCGACTGCTAGACCAACAATAGCATATTCCCGCCCCTCACATCCGTGGTTTAGCCCTCCGCCCCCTCACCGTCGTCTCTGCCATACAATTAATTATCCTGGATACGCTCCTGCTGGTCAACTCTACACTTAAACAAACAAAATTACAATGCTATAATTTTTTTATCCGCGCAGATTTTTATTTTAGCGGTTCATTATTTTACAACACAACTTTTTTTGCACGATTTCAATACGTCAAAATTCACCGAAAAATAACCTCAATGAAAGACCGCAGTGAAAAACGGTTGTTTCCAAAAATTTGTCTCGTCACAGGACACCTTTAAGGGAGGCATTGAAGATAAGTTATGGGAAACGTTGCTTTTATGGTAACTCGAGCATATGAAAAATAAAAAAAATAAAATCCAAATTGAAGCAATTTCACGGGCAAAAAAAGGGGCGAGCAGGGTTAAAAATCCTCCGGTTTATACCGCGACGAGAGTACAACGTGCACGGATGTCATTTTTCGGCTGTCGGTCGGTCGTTTGATTGACCGGAACCGTCGGTTTTGACGGCTGTGTTGTGTACGTGATGCGCCACGGTCGACCAACAACACCTTTCAGCCGACTCGACAGGCGCCATTCGGACACAATGATAACGACACGCGGAAAATGAATACCGTCCTCCGAAACACGATCGCGACGACATATTATTATAGCCGCCGTACTGTTTACTTCCGGTGGTCCGAAACGTGCTTCCGGTTCCGAAGATCATATGATATCGGCGTATATGTTGTGCAAGTATACCGTTGCCGTGTCCGATATATTTATTTCGCGATCTCCGATGCAGGTCACCCGAAACCTGCAGTTGATATCCTGTGCGGTATTGTGTTGGCGGGCGATTGTAAACTCGGCTCGAAGAAAAAAAATGTTCAGAAGGTCTATTGTAAACTCGGCCTATGTTTTTTTGGCTGCATACGAATTGCGTCCCCGATATAAAAATTGCGATTTGTGACATACTAATTGCGTCCCGGGTTTTCGATACGACTATACGAATTGCGTCCCGGGTTTTCGATACGACTATTCTAATTGTGTCTCGATTATCTGACATCAGAATATACCTTTGACAATTCACGGTTTATCAAATGGAAATTACATACCATTAGTTTTTTTTTATTAATTGACAAAAATGTAGAAACTTATAAGAAAGCATTATTTCATCTAAATTCAGAATGTATAAAAATAATATTAATTTTTTACCGAAAATGTTATTTGCTCATTTCGAAAAAGCAATTCACTCGGCCGCATTATTTGTTTGGCCATCTGTCGAATTAAAAGGATGCCGATTCCATTTAGGCCAGAGTTGGTGGAGAAAAATTCAAGCTCTAGGTTTGAGTAATGAATATAATCTATATTCAGAAATAAGCAATTACCTAAAAATATTTTTTGGTCTCCCTTTTTTGAAATCTGAAGACGTAGAAAACGGTTTTACCAATGATATAGTATCAATTTTACCACAGAATAAAAAAGTAGAAACATTTACAGATTATATTTTAAACACATATATAACCCCCGATTGTGACTTTCCTCCTTCTTTATGGGCAATGTATTCGGGATCAATTACAAGGACAACAAATAGCTGTGAAGCTTTCCATTCAAAATTAAACGGTATGTTTTAATCTGCTCATCCAAATATCTATAAATTTATTGATGTACTTAAAAACGTACAAAATGACACTTACATAAAAATTCGTAGCAGTAGTCAAAGGAAGAAAATAAGACGTGAAATATGTGAAAAACAAGAATTTTTAAGAAATCAAATGATGAAATACGACTATAACGAAATTACACGTTTTGATTATGTTAAAACTGTATCGTTCAAATTTTTACCGAGCCATAAATAATATTACAATAACATGTGATAACTATAACCTTATAACCTAACTTATATTTTTTGAAAATTTTATATTTAACGACGAAAACAATATTTTTGATGTACATAATAATTACGAAACGATAAAAAACAATATTTTTAACCTACCTTTAGCAATATTATATTTTATGTTGCTATTGACAGTCCTGAGTCTGTATTAAATGGGAAGGAAAATAATGTATTTATATTGGACGCAATTAGTATAGTTGTTAAATATTATCGGGACGCAATTAGTGTAGTTGTTAAATATTATCGGGACGCAATTCGTATGAAAAAGGGATCTTGGGACGCAATTCGTTTGCTGCGGTTTTTTTCGGGTAAAAATGATTTTGGTGTAAACTCGGCCCGGGTCTTTTTCAGGTAAAAATTATTTAGGTGTAAACTCGGCCAAGGGTTTTATCAGGTAAAAATGATTATCGGATTTTATTTGAGTATTCAGAGTAAAAATTATAAATAAAATGCATTTATGTAAAATCGTAAGTATAAAAAAGAACACAAATATAAAATTGTTGTGTAACCATGTAAGATTATAATATAAATTAATTTTTTTAAGTGTTTTTTCTAAGATTTCTTTTTTTTTTCATTTTTTGTATTTTGAAATTGAAATTGTGCATTTAGGCTGTTAATTTTTTAATTTTTAACAAAAAATTGTTCATGATATTTGATAAGATACAAAAATGATCGGGACGAGTTTACAACCAACCTTTTTTATTATCTTAAATGTCCGGGCCGAGTTTACAATCTACCTATTTTATTATCTAAAATGCCCGGGCCGAGTTTACAACAAAATAGGTAACCGCGGGCCCAGTTTACATTTGCCCGCGTTTGCGATCGTTTCCGTTCGAAATCAACGGTTAATGTAACAGTCGAATGTAATAACGGTAATCGCGGTTTAGGAAAACTAATGCCATTCATACCTTTATACACCTCCAGCGACTGGGCCGCGGTTTCTCGTCGAGTTCATAGTCACACATTAGTACTGTATACAGACTGTTGTCAATTTTTCTATAGGGTATGTGAAATAAGTGCTAAGGGGTTGGTGTTCGAATTAGATGTTTCCTTTCAGTCTCACGTGCCTTCAAAGTGACGCGACCGATTGTTGGCATAAAAAAATATCAATGAAGATACACGCAGATCATTGTCACAATATTTGAAAGCGTGTGCGATTTATTTTCTATCGATTCTTGGACCAATTTATTCTTGTACGCTGGTTGTCACTGCCGTGGCGTTGCGCCGTAAGAGTACGGCGAACTGTATCCACGCCAGGGGCACGGAATTGTCCACTAATAACGTATATTTTGTTTAATCTTTATTAAAACCTCAAATAACAAATCAGGTAACAAATCGAACACTAAACAAAAACCCTCTTTCGATAGGTCTGCAGAATACGACCGATTTATATGGATCGTTGATTTTTCCAAGTTTTCATTTTTATTGTACGTGTTCATTAAGTGGTATTTCGTGGAGGGTGGTAGTGACATACGTTTCTGCATAAAGTTTACATTTGAACTTTGGCATACTAAACGTATTTTCGCTAAACTTATGGTTTCTTCCATGAAGTAATATTTCGGGGGTAGTAAGTTTTTATAGGATCCTCCCGATCTATATATATATGGCGTCTACGACTGGTATTTGGACATGAGAACTGACTTTTGTAGTTTTGCATTTTACTCTCTTAGTTTTGTATCGAATGCAGCTTATTATATTATTTACAGTAAACTTCATTTTTACAAGCAACAGATAAAATTATATTTTTTACCACATTTTTGTAAAACCATTATATCTATTTTATTCATAACGAAAACGAAACATATGCAACATAAATGTTTGAATAGAGACATAAAAACTTTATAGTGTTTACCCCGGCAATTTGCTTAAAAACCTTTTTGCTTGAATACATTTTATCACGTCTTGATTTTACTTAGTATGATTAGAATTATTAGATAATGAAAATTCAGAAACTGTAGTGATCATATCCCAGTTGCGAGAGTTCACCACCGCCCCTACAACCACCATTATTCTCGTTAAAAATAATACTACTATAACATTACCATACACACGGTTTTGATAAATATTTAATAATATTTTTGTAATCACTTGGAATATAATAATTAATAATATAATATGATATATTGTTATATTCGAAACATATTGCATCATTTGTATTTTAAAAAGTAGTGCGCAAATTATAATCGTACAAAAGTGCATAAACGGAATGTACCCAACGTAAATGCTCGTAAAATATAAATATCAATATCAATATAATATATTAATAATGGAATTAAGCTGTATTTTTAAATTAGTTAAAACATTTAAATAAATTCATAGACACGGTAGTTTTGTACGACATTTTTTGTATGTGTCGAAAATAAATATGAAAAATTAAATGTCATTGATTTGCTTAAATTGCAAAAATAGAGGGTTTAGGGTGTTTTATTTTCATATTGATTTTTCCATTCTAATACTATGACACAAAAGCATAACATGACTCAGATGGCTTTATTGTTGTTAACAATATAAATATTATGTAAATTATATAAATTTATACACGACAAAAAAAATTATACAACTATACAAGTCATGTTACCCGAAACAATGGAAATTAGGGTCTACCAAAGAGAGCAAACAAACCACAGATTTATATACGAGGAAACTTTAGAATGTTGAAAAATAAAAGAGAAAGAGAAATGGATATTGCAAGAGAAGAAAATATTGGAGATTATTTGCCATTTTGCTAATAGAGTTTGGCGACTGACGCGAGGAAACGAGATAAATCACATTTGAAGAGAGTATTGTGACACACGCGTGAGGCTGAAAGAACGGTTTCGGGATATATAAGAAAAAATAAGTAGAGGTAGACGTTTTCGATTCAAACGAAGGAGAATAAAATGATTATTTTGCGGCAATGGGATGGGTACCTATATAAAACCAAGGAAAAGATGAAAGAGAACGACGAGGGTGCTGCGGACAACTGTCCCCCCCCCCTCCCGCACATCAAAATGAATGTAATATTTATTTATTTCACTGAGTAAAATATGTCAATCCTCCTTCTTCACCACAGAGAAAAGATCGGTAAAGACATTTTGTCATGACAAGGAAAAATATTTCGATAAATGTTTGTTGCGAGAAAGTCAAAAAATATGAGGGAAAAATTCCCACTTATCCTAAAGCTTGTAAAACTGTATACACGTTTAAACCTAGGCAAGAGTGAAGAGAAATAATCCAATTTAAAATATAAGATATACGGGCCTAGAGAGTTTAAGAGTGAATCGAATTTCTACATTAAAGAAAAGAGATGTACAATAGAAAATTATGAGAAATATTTCGAGTGTCAAAAGATCTAACGACGATAAGGTCTTCTGTGTAATAATTTAATAAGGTTTCTTATAAGAAGTATGAAGAAACAGCATATAATTAAAATTTAAAAATAGTTTTAGAAATCACAATAAGATCGCAAAGAACACAAACAGCTGACGTTAAATCTATTGTTTAATCTTCCATTTTTTTATGTAAATTTTACATTACTGCTGTTTTAATGAAATATTTAGTTTTTATACTTTTATACTTAACCACAAATTAACTATAATTTATTATGTAGTTGTTAATTGTTACACCATAAAGACTAAAGTGATGTTCCCATCTATTTTTTTTTTTTTGAGGAAATACCGAGTTTTCAAGTGTTGGACCGTGAATATTTTATACTTTTCTTTTGGTTAAAGAAAGAGTAGAATAATGTGTCAATGATGATACGATTTTAAATTAAATGTTGGTCCATACTTCGTTTATTGCAAAAGTTAAAATAAAATTTGGCATATGATATTATATGTACTCGTACGTTATAGGAATATTCTACCGAATTTTTGAAATTGCCAATTTCTTGAAATCAGCAACGCGCCGTTGCCGAAAACATAAATTCAGCAATATAGCTAGCGATTTCATGAACCAGGCAGACTTTTTTTCTGCTGAATATATGAATTCGGCAACTGCACATTATTCCACGGCAAACTGTTCATACAATATTCGTAAATTATCATACTATTTATCTATAGTACATTATTTATATACCAACAACAAACCGAATACGTATACAATTAGCAAAACGTGGTAAGAAATAATGAACGCAAGTTGAATGATCTTTAAATGTGTGTCATTAAATCCTACTGATCCAAACAGGTAGTTTAATAAAAATTAATAATAGTATACATGTTTTCCTTAGTAGGAAAGTTCAGTATAGTAGTTAGTAATTACTTATTACAATTAATATTTTTGTACTTACTTTTTCATATTTTTAATATGATGTATGCAATTTATTTAGTCTATAACAGTTTATTTTTCTTCAAAAGTTAGACGAGTAAACTACCAAAAAAACTATAACGTTAAGGACAAGGGTCGCTGACATTTTATTTGAGATTTCGTGGCGGTCAATTAATGACTAGCGTGTTAGAAAGGCCTTGCCGAATTCATGCAATCTGCGACAGTTTAATGTCCTTAATCCTTAAAGTTGCTGAATAGGCAAATTTGGCAACGACGTTGATGATTTCATGAAATCGGCGATTTCTCGAATTCGACGTAACATGTTATATACGTTATCTGTGTAAGATATAAATAAATAGATTTTAATATACTATATTAGGTTATTTGTAAAGTACCTGTATAATATGTGTGGGAAAAATATTTTACGCAATATTTACTAAAACAAAAGAGGATAAGATTTTGTACAAAAAAATCGTAAGTTAATATTATTTTCACATGCGTGAAAGTGTATTGATTATCCCACTGCGCAGAAAAAAACAGATACCTGCAGTATAAAATGTGTGAAGTTATCAATAATTATTATCAAACGCATGGTTGCTACTGTTTTTATTTTAGCTGCGGGACAGGTCGGAGAACTTGCATCAATAATGGCAGAAATTTAAAATGTTTGCAACTACAAAACATTTGATCTGATCTCGCGGCTGTCGATTCGCAACAAGAACACGATTACGTGTATTAATGACCAGTGAGTAATGACAGATGTTTGTGTCGTGACACGTGAATACTGCGGTAACTCGTTGGATCATAGGTATGTTTTATTTTAATTTTGTTTCGTACGCTGCTGCAGACATTTCATTAAAAATATTTGCATTTAGTTAAGAACGTAATGCTTTGAATTAGACAATAATAACATAAATCGTCGCCGGATAATACAATGTTTTGCGTTTTTTTTCAATTTAAAACAATAATTAAAACAGTTGCGAAGGTTTTATAACTTTATTATTTTACAAATCCTTGAATTTATTCATTCGGTTTTGTCGAAAATAATATGTATATTGATAACAACAGAAATCTCTGCAAAGGAAAATCGTAAGTATGTCCAACTGTTAATTATTGTTTTCACCCAAGGTCGTTCATGGTCAAAAGATTCGCTTTACAATCGCTATAGTATTACTATTATTACACGTAAAGGTACCGATAATAAACTATTTGTTTTGTATTTGACACAATACATGATATTATGCATTCGAAGCCAATCAATGTTTTCAATCTTCGTATCGTAATCGTGTGGGCTGTGACGGAGAAGGTCGTTTTGCGTAGTGCCCAAGTCATCATCGCTATTTTAATATCTCGTCTGTTCCGTCGGGGATAATACCCACAAAACTTTTCAATATCGGACGCACATGTCACAATGTTATGTTTATACAGATTAAATGCGCGTACGTGAAGGTCGATGACATTGGATTTATTTTTCGACGCGAAATAATAAATATTAGTTCGGTTTGGCGGCACGGAAATCAGGTATTTCCGAGTCGTTTTTTTTTTTTTTCTGATTGAACATGTGTGCGACAACGAAGGATACGAGAAAAAAGTGTTTTACAATTTGTATGCTTGCCAGCCAGGTAGGTACGTGACATTAGTTCGGTAATTGAAGATCTTAGCATGACAAACTTCTGGCGTCACACGTCCTTGATCTAACCCATATATACGAGTATATAGGTACAGAATATAGCGCATAAACGTTTATTTTCGTTAATTTTTTTTAAAAAATTTTTATTCAAAATTCACTATAGATGATCGTTGAATTTGACCGTGTATTTATGTTTATTTTGTGCATTTCATGTATTTCTGGTTTTTCTTTATATATATCATTGTTTACAGCGTATTTTGATAGTATAATGTGAGTGTTGCACTTTTAAATAGTGACACGATGCGTTTACGTACCTATTCGAACAACATCGATTGCACAATAATAATATGTATTATATACTCAATAATGTTGCTAAGAAAACCTTTGGAATGCAATTAAATACGTATATGTTAATAGTTATTAGATAGTTGTACTTTCACAAATAAATATTTCAAACAAGTAGGTATATTATACTCTCAAATATAGTTCTTTAAATATCCAAATTAAGCAGTTTGATGAATCTTTACATAATTCATGCCAAAAGTCAATACGAGAAGATTTGTTACAAGATATCCAGTTTGTGGAAATCAATGATTTATTATTTAATATTCAATCGAACTGTATATTAACTACGTATGGCTATAATATATGTATCTAGTTCAAAATATAACTTTTTAACTAAAACATCAAATTCAATTAAAATATGAAATATTTGTAGTTATTTTCTCTGTAAGTCTTACTTAAAAAAAAAGAATCTGAATGCCTTGATTATCTAAGGAGATATCGCAATGAGCAAATTACTTTATCCTCGGTGGGACACCCTGTATTGACAGTATTAATCGGTCGCTTTATAACATTATATGCAATTTCAATTAGCCGTGATATGCGTATATACCTTACAATGCTTTAAGTACACACGTTCAGCCATTTGTGTACATCACGTGTAGTAAACATGTTGCAGACTTTTTACGTTGAAAAAAACGCGCGTGGTGGAATCGGTAGGTAAAAGTTATTTATTTTTTTTAAACACGCGCTTAACCATTCTCCCGGATCTTTCTTTCGAGGTTTACGAAATACTGCTCAATAATGTAATAAAATATATTAATATAATAGAATGCACCGCTGAGTATTTGATATTCAGTATTCACCGATGATTGTTGCATAGGTAACACGAACATTGCCTATACGAATGTCTGACTCATTTCGGCATAACGTTTTGTTGTCAATGAATCTATCATACTAGAGCCGACGTAAGCAATCGCCCGGCTTACATATATGGTATCGCGCATATCTATCTATATATATTTATATATAATTCAAATACCGCTCACTCACTCGCTGATCGCTGTACCTCGAATACTACAAAACGTATGAAATTGAAATTTGAAATGCAGGAAATGGAGTATTAGCTCTATATAGAATCTAGATGTCCTAGAATTTTAATTAAGAAGGGATTTTAAAAAAAATATGTTGGCCCGGGCTAAGACTGTACCGCGTGAACCCGGGTAATTATATGTACAGACAAAACTATCATTTGAAATTTTAAGATAATGTACCTATTACTATGTAAAACTCGAAATCTGTTAAAACTATTTTTTTTACAAATCTCTTTCGTAAACTGATTTTGATTAGTTAAAACTAGAATTTATTATTTAAAATTATTTTTGGAATTCATTACTAGAATCTGAGTTTATTTGTTGCAAAGAGGAGATGTTCATCATTGCCATTCAAGTCTTAGGTAATACTCTTTCTTTTCACGCAGCTAAAGCTCAACGGGATCAGGACAAGGCTTTGTGTAGTGCACGTGTAAAATAAAAATCTTATGCAACTCGCTAAATGCCCCGATAGTTTGTCCTATATAAAAATAAAACTAAAATCTATAAGGTTTTTAAAATCATCATTATTACTTATTTAAAATTTGCTTTGGTAACAAAATTGTATTTTAAGACTAGTATCAACATTGAAATCCTGCTTGATTCTAGTTTTAATTAGTCAAAATCAGTTTTGACGAATTTCGGGTTTTAATTGTAAAATATACAAGACATTATTAAGCGCACTGCGAAAGGATTTCAAAGGAAAATTGTACTTCAAAGCGTCGTAAAATTCGAAACCGTATTGGGCTCTAGGCTCGATGTATAAATGTTCCCCTTTTTCGGTTACCAACGAAATATTTTTTATGTTTATTTTATTAACTATTTTAACTACCGATTGAAGTATACATATGTAAATTACTAAAAATATATACGATGGATGTACTTTTTTTTCAATCCAACATTTTTTCTGATCGAAATATTTAGAATTACTTTAATCTAAAAAAGTAAATTATCTCCCGGGCGAGGCCGAGTGATTCGATTAGTAATATGTTTATGTATACATATATATATATGTGTGCTCGTTAATTATATTATATTAGCACATACGAGTATGTATGTTGGACGATTTTAGCATAATATAAAAGCTGGTACGCAACAGTGTAAAAAATTCCTCTCTAACTCTATCTCGGAGTTCTTGAACTTTTCCACAGCGGTGTCGTATAGCTGTTGTTTTTAGTTTTATGACAAACCCGTGGAATACTAAGCAGTATCTCAAGACGATTATTATTGTTTAATTATTTCGTGAGTAATTTTTACCGTTCTTGTGTAACACGTGGTGTATTATATGCGACGACTGCAGCCACTATGTTGGAGTTATAAAATTCTTGAATACAATAATTATAATTCTCGATCGATCGTATGACGACGACGACGACTTATGAACTTAATTCAATTATTTTGTCGAGCTCAATCCGCAGATTACTCGAGTCTGTTGCGCTCAGAAGCAGTGGCTTGTGAAACTAAAACACTGTACGTCTAAATTTAATTTTACACACCAGTTGTTGACGAATTATTATTTTAGTCGCAAACTTTACGCTCAATATTTGGCGTATTTCTTTTTTTCATACATCGTATACACTCCGTCGAGATATTGCAAACACGTTGCGTTTATTCGATCGAAATAAATTCCATTCAATTATAAATTAATCATGACTAATGTGTGGGCTTATACATGGACGGGAGATAAAATATTTCGTGTTCGCAAGACGCGTGTACCTACTCGAATGTGTTATTATGTAATACGTTAAACGTTTTAGAAGCATTGTAATATTATTATATACTATCCATACCGTAACAATAACATATTTGTAATACGTTCTGTAAACCGACATGTTCACATATGTAAAGGTATACCGTTAAAAGTATATATTGTTATAAAATATACCCCATAATACATAATATATACAATTCATAAGAAATTAGGAAAACCCATTTTTTTTTAGTTACTATTCGAGATATCATTTTTTAGCCATCATCATAATTTTGTTCTAAATAATTTCGCAATCTTGGTCTTTATACGTTTTTTCATTGAATTTAAATTCGTTAAATACTCGTAGTAGTTTATTTATTTTTTAATCGATAAACACGTCAGTCAGTGGTCATCGAAGTGTATATACACTTGACTGTTGGAGATACTCGATTCTTCTGCAGTATTGAAGTAAAACCGTGTCACCATTGGATATCGGTGGACAATAAATTTTCATCCACCGTCGAGTAAAGTACGAGTATTATATTATAGTAGTTTATCGTTTCCAAAATATCTCTTCTCTGGTTTTCAAATAAAAGCTAGTCGATCGCGATCCGAATGATTTATAAAACTCAACCGTCCTTAAATGAATATTCACGCGCGCCTTTGACTTGACACAGAATTTTTTTTTTCGCAAATTTTTCCGTAGGCAAAATACCGTTATACACTTACGACAACGCACTGACGATCGACCAATATTGTTAAAGTTCGATTTTAAACAGCATTGTTTAATAATATTCAACATTTTATCATAGTATTGGCTTGTAATGACGTACTATTGTGTACAGGCAACGGCTATAATAAAATGTTGGAATTATAATTTCAAAGTGAAATTACCGATTTTACACATATTATTCTTTTTGGCCAGGTAATTGGTGTCCATAGGTTATCCTTTTAAATTATAATACATATACATTTGAAATAAACATTTATGAATATATGACATTTAATTATTTCTAAATCTATATAGATCGATACTCATAATGGGTTCCAGGTATTTTTTAGCCAAATTTATACACATCATTGCAGTCTAAAATAATTGGGGAGTCATATTTTAGTAGCTTCTATATTGTTGTTAATGAATTGTAAGGCATAGAATATAAAACACGTGAAAAAAAAATAATACAAGTAAAGTGTTGTTTTGTTAACACGGTATTGAAGTATAACTTTATTCATAAATTTAGTTGTTTTCAAAAGTTGTATTCATCAGCTTAGTGATTATTTTAAAAGTAAATATTGATAATGTATTCTAAGAGTAATAAAATATCACAGTTAAAATGTCAATTCCTCCATTTCTTATTGGAGTTAAGAGAAAAAAAACCTTACATACTCGTACGTTAAAAGTGTCACATATGCGATGACCGTGGCCCTCTTGTCCCCCTGACTATATAAGTAGCCGTGAAAGTACTTGGATTTTGTGTGTTTTGTTTATGTAATTATTAGCATAAGACCGCTGAGATAATATAACTGACAGTAACTGCGACTCATTAAAACGAGCCGCGGTATCGGAACTCAAACATTTTAAATCAGTCTCCGACGTAGGTATAGTAAACACGTTTACGGTCTGTTTATTATGTCGTATACCTACATAATATATTATATTCCTTATGCCGATGGCGTCTGAGATTACGCGAAACAGCTGTTTAGTTTTGCTATCGTAATACGTTTAATCGATTATCCGGTGCATTCGACTCGCTAATATAACGCTCACTCGTGTGCGCTCGTTCACGCGTAACGTAACAGCTGTAGGTGCCGCGAATCCTTTAGGATGTGACACTTTACATTGGTCAAAGTCATACAGGCCGGCGCACGTGCAGTATTTTTCGGATATTTTGTAATAAAGTTGAGAACTTTAAAATCTTTTCCAAATCCTCTCCACCCCAGAATAGCGCGTGAATCAATCAAGTCAGTTGGTTTTTTTTCACCACAAGAATTCTCATTTTCCGTCGACTATGCCGTAATTTCACACTTTTTTACGGGATGCTTTGCGAAACAAACCTTAATATTATATATATACGGTTGATATATAGTGTCGATGTATACCAGCAATGAGCGCCCATAAGTTATTTTTAAGGGAGGGGTGGGGATGACATAACTGGAACCCAATTTCTAAACACGCATTTAAAGACTTAAAAGTAAGTATAGATAGATCATGGATGTACACGACTTGTAAAAAATGTTTTTGAAGCATAGATCCATTGCGACATTACGATTTACGGGAGAGTAGTGAATCAATCAGTATCCATATTATGTATTTACTATTTTTTATCTCAATAATTGTATAATATTAATCTAAAAATAAAATTGTGACTTAAACTTTTTTCAGAGAAAATGTTGAGAACTTTTATTTATTTTGTGTAGATAGAAAACTCTATACCGTGGTTTAATCATTAATGTTTTATCATATCATTGTTATTACTCGTTTGTTATGAAATTATTTCAAAAAGCGTGCGTCAAGGCTCACGAAAAACAATTTTCAGCTGGTTTTATATTTTCCACGTGGTGGGGGGGGATATGTTCCCCACTTTCTTCTCCACCCCAATGATCGCCCATGATACCAGCATGAAAATAAGTGGTGAGAGACCATTAAATCTTGTGACCGAGTCGATCCCGCGGGGCTATGATTCCCGTTGCCCTCATATGATGGTGCTGCGGAGGTTTCAGAGTTTACGGATCCTGCTGCGCCGACACAAACACGTATTTCCCTCGCCGAAACCGTTACAAGGTGTTTGAGAAGGACTTTTCCTCTTCGTCCGAACGATGACTATGCTCTTGATCCGTGTGTACGCGTCGTACAAGCGGTTTAATCTTTGCGCATTTTCAAAACGATAACATCCGTCTCACGGTCGTGTGCTTGCGCGCGCGCGTGTTTGTGTTTGCGCGCGCTTGTGTGTGTGTGTGTGTGTGTGTGTGTGTGTGTGTGTGTGTGTCAGGTCGCGGACGTACGTCTATGGGAATACCCCTTGTGACGTCATCGGCCAGGATCTCCGCGGAGAGCGGTATGACGTGTACGTGTAGGCACGGTCGACTTGTATGAAGCGGCGCGTGTGCAGCGTGCGCGTCGCGTATAACATTATTACGCGTGTGTGGTGGGATCACCGCGGCGAAAACGATGACGTTCCCAGTGAAAGTGTTACACGGCTATGAAGGTCTTGTGATTGCAGCACACGGCACCGCGTGTCCAGTCGGCCATGGGATTTACCGGACGGACACACGGCACTACTGCTACTAGTAATAATAATACAAATAATAATAGTAATAATAATAATAATAATAATGTTACTTATACTAGGCACTGCTACTTCTACCGCACTGCGATACGAGAGATCCGACCGGCATTAGACGCCTTCGAACGTTTCGGTCCGTCAGTATCAAAACGAACGCCCGATCGCCAACTGCACGCGCGACGTGCGACGACATTAATTCCATAACGCGCACATCGCGACCGCTTGATATTCTCGCACAACCACGAAAACGCTGTATGCTATAGTACTGTATTGTGACCGTTTCCTCGAGCACCTTATACGCGAACGAGGTAAGTCACACCACGTGTGTTATTCTTCGTAAATCGTTAGTTCATAGTCACGTATTATAATATATTATAGCCTAAATTTAAGAATTTATTAACATTTGAAACATAACTCTTCGCTCTTTAGCTACGCATGGTTAGATTTTCTATTTTTTTTTTTTTTTTTTTCTACTTTAAAATTTGATTCCTTGGTGCACATTTATTTGTTTTTCGTACTGTTGCGTATATTTAAAATTGTTAAGCTTGTGCGATTTGCGTCACGTACGAATTGAGCATGTTCGTCTGTTAAATGTCTATTCATCAGGTACTTTAATGAATATTTATACGTTTGCGTTTTATGAAATAATGTTAAATTAATATACATAGTAACACAGATTTCATATCATTTTTTTACGATAATAAATTAATCGTTTATAACTTAGTTTATTATTTTGTGATCGTGCGTTATGTTATAGTGGTTTTAATAATATTGTATAATACGAATTGAAAATTGAATAAATATGTTAATGTACCTATCTACCTACTATTGTTTATTATTCAATGCAAATTATAATATTTAATTACGCTTTCTAAAATAATATCTCAAACAAAATTATTGAATTATATAATTTTACGTAGGTGTTTATGACATTCCAAAAGAAGATATTTTTGCTATGTATCAGCTAAGCTGTTAAACGTATACAATTATTTCACTTCTCACGTTGTAAAATATACCAACGCAACTGCAACTAGACAGTTAACATTAAGTTATCAACTAATTAAAAGTTATTTTAACCAGTTACCATTTGCTATAATAAAAGGATTGTATTATTGATTATTATAATAGTATTAATTCAAATAAGTATATTCATATATGCGCATAATGTATCTTTACATGATTTCGGTATCAAGCATTGATTATTTATATATATATATATATATATATATATATACATAGTACATAAATACATACATATATTATATATTTAAAATAACTTAATCAATGTATCAAGGAAAAAATATGTTTGGAAAAACCTATTTAATCTTTTGCGTTTCATTTTTTTTGCTTGTTGATCAGTTAGTTAAATATCAATTAATGTATTTGCGAAATAATCATGTATTCATTATATATTTCTGTTAACTTTTAATGACAATAATCTTGTGATTATCTTTTCTCTCTTGTTGCTAGTCACACTATAATTAATTCAAAATTTCCAACCATTCGAAATTTTAAGATGATCTGACATCTGTATATAAATAATTGTTGTTTACGATTTACAATTTTTATTCCGTGTATCAAGGAAGTCATTATGCTATTATACGTTTGTAAATATTGAGTTAAGTTACATAATATTGCTATTATTTATTCGACAACAGGTAGGTACCTAATACCTATACGTAATTACAACATTTGTTCAACATAATAATGTAGTAAACAGTAATTAAACTAATTTCATTAGCTGCTTTAAATACGAACGAGGAATAATATTATTCTAAAATTAAACCGAAAGTTTTAAATATCAAGATGTGAGATCTGGTGTCGGATTTTCGTTAAAACTCTCTCTATATGCACGCAGGTCATGTTTGTTGTCTGTGGAACTCGTTACTTAACTGCGTGCTTATATGTGTATCATAAGTCTCACTTGAGTATTTCAATAAGTACATATATTCAATGGGTTAGCAGAAGGAACGTAATGTTTTTATAAGTTATTTTAGTAGCCAAAATACGAAATTTTCCGACTCTATATGTGATTTGGAGTTTTTGTTATCTAGTGTAGTGGTAAGAACAGATAAAAATGTATAGACATACTGATTTTATGAAATCCTTTTTTGCTTCAAACTATTTGTTCCTGAAGTGATCGATTAGACTAAAAAGGTTTATACACTTTTTTTTTCTTTACGGTGAAAAACTAGAAAACTAGTATGTACCGATCACTTAGGAAGTTTGTCGATACATGTATATTTTTTATTAGTGCGACTTGACAAGCAATAAGCCATTTGACCGATATAAATACATATATTATCCAGTCTCTTGAACATCTTGTTCTCAATGCGTATTTTCCATAGTTGTCAACTTGTATAATAATGTTGACCCTTGGGAATTCGCAAAAAAACTTTCCGTTCACACCATAAAAGTTTAATTTTGTCTCTCGGTCTTGGGATCAGACGATCACAGTTAATCACTAGGTATTGTTTATCAAAACTTTTTAATCATGTAGGGTGTATAACGATTAAAAATAACAAAATAAGAACACCGCAACTGTGCGTCTGAACATTGTGGATAAAAATAAGTGCTGGAGAAGTTGAACTCGACTACATGCGCGCCGCTTTACAACGGTTATATCGTATAGTGTTTGTGGAAAAGTTTTTCAAGGAACAGTTTCCGACAGTTTTATCAGTGGTTGATATCGTGCAGGATTGTAGAGGAATGACACTTTCTCTGAAAACTAAAAACTAAATGGCATATTATTATTATTATTATGTTTCATACACACCGCAGTGTGCAAGTATGCGGTGCCTGTATACATATAATATGTATGTGTAACTATCGTAAAAACGACCATGCCACGTAATGTAACCGCAGTTACTTTTGCTCATTGTAGTTCATAATAATATACAGTTCGACGGAAAATGTATTTTGCCCATTCGTTTTTAAAACATTGATGTCGTGGCTCATCTATTATTAACTTACCGTTTTATTATACGGCTGAATCGTAGACGGTATAGTGGTATCGACCGAACTGAACGAACATAAAGAACGTCTGTCGTCCGGTAATAATATTATAATAATAGGAGTCCTCGAGGCTCAAAATGATAACTCACTTAGACCGCGACTAGGGTCATGGCTTGAATACAGTTAATAAAGTCGTATCAATTTAGCGGACATTTCATGATTTCGTATTTTAAATTGATTAAATTGATTAAAAAATTGTATAAATTGTACGCAGTACTATTGATTTTCAACACTAGTGTTTCTGACGATTTTCTTCGAACCGTCGAGAATCCACCGTGAAACTATTTTTTTAGATATTCGGAAAAAGCAATCGGGGGTTCCGTTATAGTGACCTAGACGATTATGGAAGGCGAGTGGTAACTGCGGTGGTAAAGCCCCTGAAATATTTTCGCGTCCTCCTCAAATCGTGAGCATAATATATTGTTTTAATGTATTTCTTTAATACACATTAATCCGTGCGCACGGTCGACGAATAATGTTCTCGCAAGTGCAAATCATCCCGCGTGCTATTTCAGGTTATCTGCAGTGGCGGCTATTGTGGACAGGAAACGACCGGGTCCGCGCGCAAGTCTATAATGTGTAATATTACGTCGTTTACATGTTATTGCTTATTATAGTTATTATTATGTGCGCAGCCGCACGCGAATATCGTAACGTTTCGCGCGTTACGTGAACCCACACGCTTTGCGGCCACGACGTGAGTCTATACATAATATAATGTGCCGGTGACAGATATACATTGGAAAAGAAAGACGCGCGTCGATATATGTACCTAACGCGTTTACCCAAACAATGTCTACGGGTGGCGACTATATAACACGTATAATAACGCATATTATTATGTACGATATTATAACGACACGATAACAATAATAATAATAACAACAATGATAATAACACGCGTAATACAGCTATATTGTGCATGTACATTGTACGCGCGTTATACGGCATTACGACGGATTATTGCATAATGTAATAATAATAATAATATCAATATAAATGTTTCGGCATGTCGTCCTGCGGTTCTGCTGCGGGCACGAGGGAAAACAGTGCATTGTTGTAAAGAATACTCCGATAATGTATTTAAGATACTACTAATATATATATATATATAAAAAAAAGTATTTAAAATATGCATTTCGAATACTAATCAGACAAATGTATTTGAGGCTTACTCAAATACTTTTAAAATATCCACGTGAAATGATATTTTAATTTATAAAATATCTTCATTATACACTTAACATCATAATTTGTTTTCAAATGAATAATTATTATTACAGGGCACTCATTTAAAATATCAAGAATTCCCCAATCACTTTTTCTTTGTCCCAGGTGACTTGCAGGTTGCAAGTGCCTTGTTAGATGAACATATTTACTTTTTATCGACTTACTCGTAGTATTCTATTCCGTATTAACTTTTTGAACTCAAATAGTAAACTCAAGTAGTTCATCGAACACATAATGTTAACTGTTTAGTTTTATAACTTGCGTCGACCTAATCCTTATTCATATACGAACTCTCGTAAAAATGCCTATGTAAATTCGTTCAGCTTTGGAAAGTCGTTTCAACAGCGGTAGGCATTGACCGTGCGCTTAGCAGATTGAATAAAATCCGAGGACCTTTTATTTCGTTTTAACCGAAACGTTTTTTTCTGGAAATGATGTGCGCTGTCGCCGTTTTACGATGATTAATATTGCTGTAGACGCGGCCGCATTTCGTGGTAATATCGATTTTGTTAAAAGCGAAATACAATATAATATACTATGTATATATATATATGCACGCGGCGCGTCAGAAATTCATTTGAATGGAACCGAAATCACGAGCACCGCGTTCCCCGACCGTTTAAATTGCTCGCGGCGCGCGCGGAAAAGCAGTGTCAACCCCGGGGATGGGAGCGTAATTGTCCCCGAGATACGTCACTGATTTTATGCGTCCACGTCTTCAGCAGCCCTAATATCGTTGCAATGATAATAATAATGTAGTATGTTCTACACTCGGGTCGCTTTCTCTCGGATTTTTCCGCAATTATGTCGTCTTCGTTTTTCGGTGTCATTATCGTCCGCGTCGCAGCTGACGGCCCCCGAAGCAAGCAGCACCCGTGAAATCGTCCCGACGACGACGTCGCCACGTGCCAAGCAATCGGTATCGTCAGAGAGAAACCGAATGGTTCACGGGGCGATAATAACATAATATAATATTATAAAACGTGTGTCGTTCCATTACGCCGATGCGTTTTATTTTCATATTACGTCGCTATATACGGGTGCACCTATACGAGTATAATATTATGTTCCGCGTTGCAATGGTGTGTGTCATGTTCAGACGTCCGTCAAATGCCACGACGTTAACTCCATTCGGTGGGCGGCAGATAAAACCACCCTCTAAGTCTCGCTCGGTTCGGGGTCGAATCGAGATCGAAATGTAAAGTGATTATATTGTACTAGAATTCGAGAAACACAATCGTAATAGTACCTATCATAAGCATGACATCGTCGTGGAAAACAAAATATAACCATTAACAACCTATTCTAATATCCATAAGACTATAACTTTCTAAAATCCTGCCCGTCGCTTTGATAATACATTTCAACGTTGCGAAACACCTAATTTCTTCTTTTATTACGATGGTTAAGTTATAGTTTTAATAATTTAAGAAGACTCCGTACAAGTGCACGTGTTGTCTTCGTATTACAAACTTACAATATAACAAATTTGCGTTCAGTAGTTAAAATGCTGTGTTGTTGCCGATAATATTAAAGTAAACTGACCTATTGTTAAACATAACATGGAGGACATTGTGTTTTTTTGGTCGGGTTTTTCTGATATTTTAATTTTTAAGCGAGTTATGAGTTATTTAAATCGTAATATTTCACATGCTCATAACTCGCTTGAAAATTAAGACGTCACAGATAATGTTCTTCACTTTATGTACGATATAGCTAGGTCTAGGTCATATGTCTTTAATATTAAATAAGCTAATAACAACACTATATTTGAACTATTGAATGCAGAAACAATTTACGTTTCGGCGTCACATATACTGGATTAGTTATAAACATTTATTTGATAATTTAATAATACAGACAATAATCTGATAATGGCGACAACCATTAATAACAAAGAAATATTATAAAGGAAAAAGTTCAAGTTTCGTTGTTAAATTATAGTTTTATCGATCTTATAATATAAAGTTCAAAGTGATTTTCATGTTATTTGAAAATTAAATTAAATTCATGTGAATACTCTATACTACATTTTTGTCAAAAATATTATGATCATCAGTGTAAATTATAAGTAAGTTTTTTAATGTATAAAGCCAATCATCAAAAAAAATATTGAATTATCATCATAATCAGTGAAACCAATTATTAAATAAAGTATTATTATTTCGCGGTACTTAAAACTAAAAGTATAAAATCAATGCCGTTGGTTTGTCTGAAAATAAATTTGTATAGATAGTTAAATTAATAATTATTTCTATCTGCAACCACCGGATAATGTTTAGCGCGTTACATTAGTAGTAAGAATAATAAACGAAAAAATACTTTTCACGACGTCGCGTTGAAGAGAGGAATCCCCTTGGTCTAGTGTGGCCCACACACGCTCAATTCATCTTATTACTGGAACAGTTTTTTTTATTCCACCTCTGAATCGGATCCATCAAGATTCCATTTGAACGATATGTTGTCTCCGTATTGTGCGTTTACTCCACGACCACGCCGTAGCGCCGCGCTGCGACCGTCAACAGATTTTTTAATTTCATCGCGGAAACAAGATGTTATTGCTATTATTATCGTAGCGACGGACGCACATCGTTATTTCATCTCGAATTTCTCGTAGGTCTGTATTGTCGTCAATGAGTTTCGCTCGCGTTTCTCATTCGCTCGACAACGCGACGCGTATTTATCTTCCAACTGCCGCAAATTTCTCGCGTCACATAACAGTAATTGTGTACGACGATATCATAATGTGTATTTTATTTTACGTGTAATACTACAAAGACGGCGCATATCGTACGCACGTTTTGTTACTATACCATCGATAATGCAAACCTGTAGAGTGGCGTTATTTCGGTCATTTGTGTTGGGCGCGAACCGAAAATCGGACAAATTTTTCCCTGCGGTCACCCGTGCCTAAATTATCCTCGGGACCGCGCGCGATCCAAATAATTAATTAATTCGGTTATAACTGATAAAAATATTTGCTTTTACAGTACACCATAATAAACGTTCAATGCGGTCATAGTGTATCGAAAACATTAAAGTGGGCAGTGGTGTATTTACGGGGGGGGGGGAGGGTCAATGGGTACTGGACCCCCCCCCAGAACCTCTCCAAAAAAAAAGTAAAATTCTTGCATATTTGCAGAACCCGATTTATGTAGACACGCGCGGTCGCGCGGACATAGTTTTTTCCCGTAAACAAAATATTATATAAAATATAGTTTAATATTATTCACAACAGCTAAAACAGATACAATATGTTCTTGCAGCATGGTTTCAAGTTATAAGTGTTATAGTTAATGTTAATTATGTAGAAACTGAGGACCCCCCCAGAAGAATTTGAAAATACGCCACTTAAAATGGGTTTTAAGTTATGTCAACAACTTGGGAGGTGTGTGTGTAGCACTACCTACATTTATAATGTTTGATAATGACTACGTAAGAGCCGACGAAAGTTTAATCGACGAAAAACTCGCATCTCATGTTATAAGTCTCAGACTTTAAACATCGGTATGCGATGAGATGTATACTGGTCTGACGCCCAAGTAATTTGTTTTAAGTTTGTGAATATATTTGAGTTCACCGAAACGTAGAACGTTTTAAGTTCTAACACTAGGTAAGAGAGTTTTGAGGTTGGCCTTAATTTTCAGACCTTTATGGTTATATGGTTAAATATGTATAAACCACGGCCGGGGGGCAACATTTAAAATGATATCAAAGTTTTTCCTATTTTTCCTTGCGTTTTTCGCGGAGTATGTACAATATGTGTCAAATTTCCAAAGTAACTGGGTAAAAAAACTTTCGTCGCACAGATTTACTAGTCGGGCTAAGAAATGTTGGCATAGACCTACAGACCACGTATAATATTGTATATATCTGTAGTACGCCGGCATGACCCTTGTTGCTTCATTCCAAATCAGACGTGCGCGGTCCATCTCCTAAACGTTCGCCTAGTTGTACGCATGCAGAGATGGAAAAGATACTTGCTAAATATGAATTGCCTAACCTGAAGGTACGATTTACATTTTTTTTTCCTTTTGATATAATAAGATATAAAAGATGATTTGTTTTTTTTTGTCATAAATTCTGAAACAATAATTTTTACTCCGTATCGAAAAGTGGGCCTCAACTTATTTTAAACTTGTTTTTTACAAAACATGTTTCTATTTGATTTCGAGTTTAGTGCTTAAATCTGCCTACTAATAATTGAAATTGCACGAGGCAAATTTCAAATTGACTTTTATTATTTCTTAGAAGAAATGTATTTTCATATGTACCTATTTTGTATCTTAACGCGGAAACAAAAATAATAAAGATACACAACAACAACATAGTATACATAACACAAAAGATACAATTTACAAATGTTAAAAGATCGAAGATACAAATGTACCCATTCAACACGTTGCCCATTCCTGTACGCATGATGTGTACAATACAATAATAATAGTATTTCGGCTAAAGTTCACCTCTATCGCCGCAGAGTCGATTACACGTAATGCTCGCGTTCTGTCTTCTTACTTTTACTCTCTCGCGGAATTCGGTCGAAACGGATAAAACATTTGGCGCGTTCGCGGTCGACCGTAACCCGTCCATCGCATCATCATCATCATCATCATCATCATCATCATCATCATCATCATCATAATCATCGTAATCACTAATCGTTACCGAATAATCTCCAGTGTACGTTTGCGTAACTCACCGTACTCACTGACAATTCGCTCGCGTGTCGCGACAACGTAGAAAACAATGATATTGTACGTATACGTTTACGTGTAATGACAATGATAAATAAAGATAAATATATTTCTACGAGTGTATGATGTATATGCGTTATCCGCCTGTAATCGAATTATGCAAAAATACGTTCCGTACGAGCACACGATTGATCCGGCAACAGCTTTGGCTCGAGTCGTTGGCTCGTTAAGGACGGGGGCGATCGCGAGGTCGTCGTGCTTCGTTATCTCGAAAACTGTGGACAGTAAAAAAGTATAAAATACGAAACGAAACCGCGGCAAACGACGAGACAGAACAAAAAAGAAATATTCGCGCATAATATTATTATACCCGTGGATAATCCAAACAAAACAAAAAAAAAAACAAGTCGGTCGCGTCTCGCGGATTTCCTATTTCTCCGAATTCGGCCATGAAACGGTGTATAGTGACTGCAGTCCAAAAACCTGCAGTACAGCGTCCGCGTAGCCCTCGCGTCAATGTTTTGCGCGCTCGCGAGCGGGAGAGAGAGATATAATATTTAAATATTCACACAACGGTATTGGGTACGGCGAGGAACATTTTTTTGACAACCGTTGTTTTCATCTCATAAAAGTCCCGAGGGCCGTTGGTATAATGGAGAGAAAAAAAAAATAAAAAAAAAACCCGTAAATTGTATAAAATTATTTACGATTATTTACTCGATGGATATTAAATATGTATGTATATGAGTACATTAAACTACTTTATATTGTTAACAGCACCACTACGTCTTAGCGGATACGCCCATGTGTCTATATATTGTAATGTTTAGGCGAGTTGCATAACCGAGGGGGTGTCTGGGTAACTAAACAGCCCCCTCGATTGGCTGTACACATCTTGTAGTTATTCATGTAGTTATCATTTCGTTGGTCGTTATAGGGTATTATTGTACAAGGAAATCTCATATTGAAACAATCCTATTATTGAGCTCAATGATGTATAGTATATGTATGCTTGTCCGTTGTTCTCTATATCATGAGATTCTTCGTAACGATGTTGTTCTTTTGCGTTTGAGATTAAACAGTCATCGACGACTTTTCTTCATTTTAGTTATTAACATTAACATTTTTTATCGTTTAACTACTTGATTTGTTTATCTCGCATTATTCTATGATATTCACCATGGTCAAATTGTTTAAGCGACTATCGTTAATTAAGTAGGATGTCACTATTTTCAAAACACTAAATTACCGTTCCGCGATCGGCTGACGTATTAGAAACTGGACACCATAAATATGTAAAGGTACCCTTTGAATTTTTTACAATTTCCGGACTACGTAATTGAAAGTTTCCCAGCATCACTTTGACATTTCTAAAGAGGATTGTCCAAAACGAGTTTATTGATTTCAGCTGCTTTCAACAGTTTTATGATATTTATCAAGTATTTTAATGTTGTTTAGCTTTTATCTACCACACAAATAATAATTATTTAAACACCTCGTGTCTTATTTTTCAAATAAAGAACGCAACGAGTTAACACTGACCGTGTGTTCAAGTAAAAAAAGTAGGTATACTCTTAAGATTTTTGGAAAACATTCAAGATACCCAGATAATCCGAGCGCTGTTCATGCGTGTACTCGGCTATTGTGTCACGTCAACATACAATTAATAATAATATGGGAAAATAGGGCAAGGTGGGTACACGAGGTGAGATGGTACAACTCGATTCTTCCGTAATCAGTAATAATTATTATCTAAGCAAAACATCTTTAAAATACCTTATGTAAGTAGGATAGACGTCTTGTGGTAAGAAATTAGTGATAAATGATTGCTATTTCATACTATCAGTGTTTTTTACATATTATATTTGTTTTATCAATATTTACCTTCCAGCCAGTTAATGTGAACTAAAGCTAACGTTATTCTTAGACAAGAATAGTTAATTATTTCTTAGCAAATATTTTTTTAATAGATTTATGTACTTCTGTGGTTGCCTTTTTCGTTATAACATTATAAATGTATAAATAATTATGTTCTGTAGGTTCAATTGAAAATTATTTGGTTTATGAGGGGCGTAACGAGACAAGTCGTAGGGGGCATGACGGAACTGACCCATTTTAGTTTGAGATAAAGAAAACGTTATTAATGTTATATACGATTTTATATTTATTATTTTAGAAAATAAAACTATGCAAAAATTTGAATTTAAATAAATCACGTTTGTTTTATACTTGTGTGAAGCCCAGTACATACTATTGCCTATTTGAAGATAGGTTTGCATGTTATATTATTTGAAAATTTGTTTAGAATTAGTGCGTCTCATTTAAAAATGTAACAACTTTCCACTCTATGGTGTGAGCAAGATGGGACGAATGACTCTTTTTTCAATTAAATTCTTTGTGAATACAATAACGCAAAACTAATCCTTTAATGCGGTACATTTTAAAACCTAATGACTTGGACTTTTATTCAATATATGAATCCAAGGATTTAGTTCAAAAATGCGTTTGCATAGCGCCTGAAGTTTAAAATCGGGCGTCCCTCGTCTTACTCCAGGTTCCCCTACACGTTTATGGTATGCGCGTACTATAAGTTTGAAGGCTCATCGCAGGAAAATAGTACTCGTATTTAAATATAATTGATATACTTAATATCACTCGTAACACGTAACTACATTAAGGTATGTGCGCCCTTGTCGTGCGATACGACCCGTACCGCGGTCGCAGTAACAACAGCTCGTCCCGCATAATCACGTAAACACGTTCACCCGTTCACGGTTCAATAATAATTGATGTGCGCGTTCTGTTTCTTCTCAACATATTATTACGAAGTACCATACTGTTATCT
Organism: Periphyllus acericola; assembly: GCA_949715065.1. Classification (NCBI taxonomy): domain Eukaryota; kingdom Metazoa; phylum Arthropoda; class Insecta; order Hemiptera; family Aphididae; genus Periphyllus; species Periphyllus acericola. Next base: position 35,667,076 of record OX454268.1, read on the forward strand.
TGGTAAAGTTTTAACTAAAAGTTTCAATTATCGCCTGCAGCGGACAGAACCCGGACGTCGATTTTTATCGCCCAACAAACGAGCCGTTAGTCCGCGGGTTATTCGTCCGACCCGTGTAAACTGATATTATTTCTGTCTGTTTTTCTGCACTGCTATCGTGTTCATGTACACACGGAATGGTGCACGTAGGAATAATTTTATCTAAATTTATTCTCCATCTATTTGATCTTTCGAGATTTTCGCAGGATTTTTTCATAACGTGGACACGTAGAACGTTATTATTTATCTATTTCGTCTATAGACATATTTATATATACGAGTGTATAGGTACGCCTACAATGAACAGGAGACGTTAAAGTTTTTTATATATTTACCTTCAAATAAATTTATTCGATTTGTGCGATATCATCACGGAGGTTTAAATATTATGTTAAATAATATTTCTTATTACTGATTTTTAAAAATGTTGAAAGTCTTCGTTATTGATACTTATACCACTCATTGAGGCTCAAGGGTATATTTAATCATTTATTTAAGACTTAAGTATTGCGTTTGCAGTGAATCCATGTAAAACCAATTAACTTCAAATCGGGACTTCCCTCTTTGGTATTGACGAAATATGATAAAATGGTTCCATTTGATTTTGATGAAACGTTTAATTTATTTTAATTACTCATCAGCAGGACTGAGATTTTATTTGACAACAAAACATCAAAATGACTTGATGTCTGAAACTGTAATGTAGTGATCGTAATGAATAAAAATTCCAAAATCCTATAAAATCGATAGTCCTAGTCGGGCTATTCTCGTGGTGACTAGGATATATTTTTAGCAGAACAAATTAAGTTGCATGACAGGTTATATAAAATATCGTGTTCACATGATCCCGCTGCAAAACAGATGGTTTTAAGTAGAAGTCTATGGTGTGGGTTCCTTACGATAATAAGAACGTTATAACTTGTAAGCGATGAAATTGGTTTTTTTTCTTTCATACTATTTTCATGAATTTATCGTCGAGAGTATCTATATTATGTTCACTTCGACAACGGCCATAATTTCATTATAAATTGAACTTGGAAGTTTTCGTATTAGTTATTCCGTAACAGGTCGGTTTCCATGTGCGCACTACGTGCCATTTTTATACTCGCGTACTTACACCGAGTTCCGTATACAATTCATAGACGTACCATTATAATTTTGCGTTGCTCATCCACTAGCGTTTTTGTCATTTTTATGGACATTTTTTCCATGAATATAACGTTTTTGTTTAAGAAACAAATGTTTACTTTTTCATACGACCTAGCTGCTGCTGTTATGGTCGATCGCACCTACATGTATCTATTTATAGAATAGGTATTTATAATAACTCACAATGACTATACATATGGCCCGATGTACGCTTTTTGCGGTGCTATATAATATTTAATGTTTTTTCTCATTTTTTTTATCGTTCATAAAAAATATAATAGCTTTCTGCGACCGCATTTAAATGTTTTTACACGTTCGGTTTGAGTAGTTATATTAAACTTTACGATTTCTGATAAATTGTCTAGAAATTAATTGTTTAGTATAATACATGTATGTAATATGTATAACATCCATCTAATTTTGTAAAATCAATTGATGAATTTTAAAACTTAATATATTTTTATTAAATCTGCAATACCTAAAACTGAAAATATCAGTATCTTAAATTATTAGTTATGATTCATTTAACATTTTGAACGTTAACAAAAAAAATTAACATTCTGATTTTTGGTATAGCGGATTAGCCTTGCATTACATTTTCAAACCATAAATCACAAAATTATTCGATTATTTATTTTTCGAAAGCATTTGTTAATACTTGCTTGGCGAAATTTCCTGTTAACACCAACATTTTTCCTCGTTTTTTGTTAACATCTGAAAAACTAGCGATAAAAAATTTGAAAATGACCTTTTTTAGTACATTTCGGGTTCAATATTACTACGAAACTTTTGGTTCAGAAATTATTACTAACCGAAATTGATCAAAAAAAAAAAAAAAACATGATTACAAAATCAATAGGTTTCGCTTCGCATATAATCTTAATAGTACAAAAGAATATTTATCAAGTCACTTGGAAATAATTTATAGGTAATTAAATCATACGTGCATGGGTTTTACCATTTGCTCCACCTTTTAATTGCTATTCTTTTTTCACTATTATTTTAAAATTGATGAAGTACCTATTTATTCTATTGATTTTTCAGATGAATATAACCTATAAGTAATGGGTTTTTACGATTTTATTTTTATAGTCGTGATATTATCTACGTCCAATGCGTAGTTTTATGAAATATTTTGTTTTAAAATTCACGTTATGTATATGAAATTATGTAATGGTATTTTTATTAATGTAAATTATTATTGGTTTGAATCATTATTCATAATACTACACGTGAATCGTAATGGTAATGTTTCCATTGTTGAATTACGAAAAAAACTTAGAATAATGAGCTATAACTGTTTACGGATAGCCAACCTTGTATCTAACGACGAAAGGAAAAATAAAAATTCACATTTTTGCGTTTTGCGTTTTAATATTTAAGTATTATGCTCTTTATGTTTTTCCAATTTTGATTTTGTTCAATAATAATATTTTATTTTCTAACTTCGCGTACATAAAAAAAAATAAAATAAAAAAAAAATAAAAAAAAAAAAAAACCACGACATCATAATGTTCTCGGTCGGGTGGTGCTGCTGAGTGCCTGCCCTTAAATGTTAAATTCTGTTATTCACATTATTAACTATCAAATTTGCCCATTGTACATAATGTTGTATAGATTGTAAATTACTTAAATATATGAAATATGAATACTAAAAAAAAAAAAAACTTCGCGTACATCGCTAACTAGTAAATCCACTTTACATAATTTACAACTTAATGTTTGTTTTTATTTGTTTGATCATGAAGAACAATAATATTTTGGCTCTTCATATTACAATTTACGACTGCTACAAATTTTTTTAAGAACTTAACGTAAATCTTGATTCAATGTACATCAATATATTTCAAACTTTAGTTTATCAGCAAGGATTTTAATTGTTAAATTAATAAAATATGTCTCAATATGTTATTTCATTTCAAACGGAATCTATTTGGACTTAAAAGTTACAGGCCATAATTGTTTTATTTTAACAGGTGTTTTAATTGGTTTTGATTAACAGTTGTTTTAAAAAATTAGTTGATTTAATGTTTCTTGTTTTGTGTCACGTGTGATTAGCTTAGGATTAATTGTTTCATAAAAAAAAAAGTTTTTAATTGTGTATACATATTTAAGTATTTCGGTATTAACAAATTTTATGGTCAAAAGCGCCTAAAAACTATGATGCTGTTAACAATTATTCAGAATAATTTTAAAGTACCGAAATAATTATTGATGGTAAATGGTAAAAAAGTAAAAACCAACATAATTTATTCGAGTCGTATTACTGATTTTCAAATTATGAAATGACTTTCGTATAATTACTGATGTTAAGCCCACAAATTAAACCCCACAAACATTATTATCCTTTAGAATAATAGCGTTGATAATATTTTCCCATGTAATTTGATAACAGAAAAGCTCGTATGGAATTTGTACCATTTGTTTTACTTCAAAGTTTGTTTAAAATCAATAAGCTTTTCGTTTTAATCGCTCCATGACCTACTAACATTTTTTGTATTTTCAAAACAATCAGTTTTAATGATATACGATTATGAGAAGAATCAAACGTTTCGAAAATTGTTTCTAAAGAATTCATTATTTGATGTAAATCAATAATGTATCAAATTAAACTGCAGTCGAAAGGCGAACGTTACTACGAAGGCAAAAAAAAAATAAAAAAATAATAATAATTATAATACGTGTGCTCCATATCAGTTCGTTTTTAAACGTAAAAACGTAATATTCTATTAATTTATTCTTCAACTATTGTAGTTTTGTTCAAACAGATTATAATATAGTTTATGACATTATTTAATAAATATATGTTTCTGGTTGTGATGTGTTGGATTTAAAAAAATTAGCTTATTCGTGAGACTTCCGTTTCCACCTTATCCATTACAACACTATTGTAATTTTTAGGTATCGATATTGTATGTACCTACTCGTAGTTTTTATAATATAATTGTTACGACGATTTAAAAGCTAAAGAGTAAAAATCGGTCGTATGAAAAATTCAATCGAAGAAAAAAAACTAAACATTATTTATGTTTGATAAAAGCGCAGTCGAGTTGTTTTGTAAATTATTTTGACCATCACAACCAATTTCAACAGACTGCGCCACTGATGGTAATATATTAACCGATATAGCAATAGAGCGAACTATTTGTAACTCGTATAAATCGTATGTGCTTGAAATACCGTTATTAATTTTTGTGTACCTATATAAGGAATTCGCTTCAGAACCGTGTATTACTTATATAGCGGTTTGGAAATACTTTTGAAATGATAAATACTGCGGAAAGCTGTGTAGATATTATCGGATAGATAATATATTACGTATTTATTATAGAGTGCCCACGTGTACAGGTTACGTGAGTATATACGTATTATTAATAACATATTTTATTAGTTTAAAATCTTTAAGCTTTTGTCGCATAAATCAGTTGACCGCTTGTATTTCTTTCATGCGAATTCGACCCTTTGCAGCTCAGCCGTCATTATTCCTTTTATTCCCCAACAAAAACGGCCTTATAGGCATCTATATATTTTCTTTATAGGTCGGTCCAAGGAGATAATAAGTAATGTCTCTCTCTCACTCTCCATCTCTATCTATAGTAATGCCTCTCTCTCTCTCTCGGGTTCGGATGCACATTATACGAGCGATACTATAGACCTTTTGACGGGCTCAGCGTACATTGGAACTGCTTCATTGTTATTACCTTTCAACTGTAAAATTGAATCTGTTGATTCGTTTTACGCGCAAAAAGCGCGCTGATATATAAAAGTTCCTATACTTGCATGCGGTATAAATGGTAAGAATCGTACGTCAAGTGGTACGTACAATAATGTGGTATGTAAATCATTTTTGCTACATTTATTTTTCCTAGGACTTCGATGAGTATTTAAATTGTACAAATATTCAACTGCTCGTGGATTTCGATAGATTTTTCTGAATAAATAAACGACAATAAAAAAAAAAAAGACCCCAAGCGGATACAGGAACGCTATATAGTTTCGGTCGGAAATTCGGAACGCGTAATTACATTACTCTTGTTTTGAAAACATAAACAAATTATGCAGATTTCCGTCACGTGTCGTACAGTACATAATATGACGTACTACACGAGCTACATATTTTGATCGCGATACCGCTAAAATATTTACATTTGAAAATTAAAACTCGAAAATCAAATAATCGGTAAACACCACGGTTATCTAGATATCCGTGGTAAACACGCACGTTATCGCAATAATCTACGTAACAATAATATTGTATAGACGTGCAAAATGATGCCAAACAGGCTACGCGCCAGTTAGACGAATTCAACAATGATCTGTTGATAAATAATATATTGTTTTCATTGCTATGTAGTAACGAAATTCGTTATAGCATTACCTTTCCATTGTTTTCTGGGCCGATTGTTTTTTCGTCGGTCCGTTTTCACGGCTATAATATGTTACAATTGATTAAATAAGAGTTTATTACTGTACACGTCCTACTTATATAACATAATATATTTATATGCCAACATATGAGTGCGTTGTTCGTGTATTGTATTTGCCTACACGTATGTGTAGGTTGTATAGGTGTACAGTGAGCAGTGACCACGGCCTACAACAATGTAATAACGCGCCAGAATTTATTCGATTGCGGTGTTTTCTTCTTAAAATATAAAATGAACACCCGCTGATAAAATTTGACGTTTGATCAGTATTCGATTAAATCGATAATAGATTGATTAAATAGTTATAGATTTGTGTGTTGAAAGTATACTAGTCATGTTTAAGACGTAAGAACTAAAAAAATAAGAGAGATGTAGGTAAATTATATGATAAAATGTACCTATTTACCACGTAAATGATCATATACATAGTTGTGCGCGTCCTAGGGGAGTGTTTATACTTTACAATCACCCGAAACTAGTGGCACAGTCGGGATTTATATCCGGTAAGGGTAAACACTTAACAATAATGCCGACCCTCTCCGGTCGATGTACGGGAAGGGGAGTGTGAGCACTAGAGTATTCCGTTGTAAAGTATTGAACTTTAAAAAAAACATGTATAATTTAACTTTAAATAATATAATGCTGTAAATCATGGCCTACCTACTGTATATATAATTTACAGGTATCGTCTATATAGTTTATAACAACTTTTATATAGTCCTTTAACTTTAAAGTATTTTGCGCTCTACTCATTACAATAATTTGAATAAACGAGAAATTGTTTAAACGAAATGATACAATTGAATAATCGATTTATTTTTTATACATCTTCAACTTCGGTTTTTTAAGTTTTTTTAACAAAACAAATATGACTCCCCATTCACCCGGAAGATATGTTACTATTTTAGATTAGAGCAATCAACAATTTCTATATGAATTTAAAAAATTCTAGGTTGAAAAAAGCGCAAAATCGTAGTATGAGCTAATGACATTTATTTTTATTTAACTGTGCTATATTAATTTATGTATGATCCTTCATACTTCAAACCTTTACCTCAATCGTATAAATAATAATAAAATATTTCCTAGGTAACTAAAACGGTGAAAAAATTTAAACGTCCAGCCTAGAACCCAAAACTGTTTCAACTATTAAAATTCGATTTTTAAAAAATATTTTCTTAGTGCGCCTATAAATAGTGATAATTCCTTCAAAATTTAAAATTAATCGATACGGTAATTTTGGCTGTACGCTGATGAGAGAGTGAATTATAGTGGTATATGAATTATATATATATATATATATATATATATATATTCTACCCCGTTAAATCCCTAAGTCCTAAGGGGTTAAACATTGGAAAACGTGATTATAGAAATTTAATTATTGTTATTACAGAGTTTGTATGCTAAGTTTCAAAAAAATCCGACTGAGAAACAACGTTTTCCATATTTATGACACTTTACCCCTTATAACTCGCTTAGTGGCCAAATTTTCTAAAATCCTTTCTCAGCGGATGCTTTAATAATAATAGCTATCTGTGTGCTAAACAGACTTCAACCCGATCCGTCCAGTGGTCTGTGCTGTGCGATGATGAATCAGTACATGTATATCAGTGTGTGTGCGCATAATATTGTATTGTAGTCCAGCCGTTTGCGGATAAGACGGCAAGTTTAACAATACATCATATATTATTATTATACGTCCGATACTTCGAATGGTGGAAAAAAGGAATTTTTCAATTTTTGCATTACCCACGTCAACGGTTACACTGCGCGCGCGCGCAGGTAAGGGATGGCGTATATGCATTATACATAGTATACCTGCAGGAGACGGTGACGAAGAGCGTACCATTACAGTATATACTGTAATAACATAACATTATATTGCATGTTGCGCGCACGAGTAGTTTATTCGTCGAGATAACGTCATTTCGTCAACGTAATAAAATAAAATGTTATCTAGATCATAATATTAGGTAGGTACCTATATGAAACTCTATGACTCGGGGCAAACGCGTTTTTTTTTTGTCTTTCTTTAATACCTCGCGAAAGGATTGATTTTTCACGATAACTACTATAATATACGTTTTGGCGCGCGCGCGGCCTGTTGGATATTGTATTATAATCGCGAGCAGTTTGTTGTGCACACGATCGTTTCCATAAATCACGCAAACGCGTATATAATTATTATTAATTGACTTTTGACGTATACGCGGGCGAGCAGCCGGAAGTAGAGTCGAAGACGCAGCGGCGGTGGTGTAATCTGGTTTTGTTTAAGTTGTTGGAGATCATAAATCACGTCTGAATATTATCTGTAAACGTGAACGGGAGGGCGCGCGATTGATGTGCGATTGATTCGCGATCGATGAGCGGCAGAATAATAATATAATAATATTGCTACGTAATGTATGTTCAGGGTTATTCAAGTCTAACGTGTATTCGCAATAATCGGCCGTCTCTGTGACTTTAAAATTCTACGACACCCCTCCCATTCCCGTGCAGGTGCCCGGGAGCTTGTCAAAGGGTTGGTTCCGAGAGTTCAAATCACCCCCGTCACAATCGTCTTGCTTTCTATTCTTTACTTATTATTTTTAACGCTTTGAAATGAAACGATCCCTTTTAATCTTTCTGTTTTTTTTTTTACGGGATTGTCTGCAGTCTTAAATTACCCTTAAAATACGATTCTCTGCACGCCCCTGTAACTTCCATTTTATGTTGACGCTTTCGGGAATGGGACGATAAATAAGATTGTCATCGTTCGAACTTAAACTTTGATATAAGAACATCGTTTTATATTAATTTCATTTTTTCGCGCACTAGAAGTGATTAATTTATTCGGAAAGATAACTTATCTGTCGCGTGTACACAAAGTATATACCGAAATGCTTACAATAACCCTCTCCCCTGCCCAGCCACCGGGCTACAACGGTTAACTATAATTTATAACAATACATACCACTGAAAATTACACTGGTAATCAATATTATGGTTTTCATTTTTTGCAGCGGGAAAAAAATAATCGTGTCGTGTTTTAAATTAAACTCGTAAACAACATTTTGTCGGTCAGTTCGGTACAGCTGACTGTTTGTGAGAAATAAACTAGGTTCATACGGACGTTTCACCGTTGAAAATGTCCCGTTCGCATATCATTTCTATGTATTAACCCTGTGGAATTTAAACAGTACATTAATCTATGTAAATTATGTAAGGTTCAAACGATAGAATGCGGATGTACTCGTATTTAAAATTTGACGGTGATAAAAGAAATATTGTCATCCACGATGATTGATACAATTATACCTGAGTAAAATATTCGAATTGATAACGATAACAACTTTTAGCGTCGTTAAACCAAAGATAAAACACGTTAAATAGTAAATTGACATCCGAATTAACTACCTGTAATGTTACAGTCATCTGCGTAAAGTTGAACAAAAATAGTAACCATATTTTAAACGGCAATATTTTTAATTATGTTCTTGCCTGCCGCTGTAGACTATATTATTATTATCACAGTTATTTGACCATGTGAGCAAGTGCACAAAATCAGCTAAATGCGTATTATTTATCTCATTTCTAACGAGAATTTTGCAAGAATTTCTAGTTTACTTAAGAACAAAGAAAATAATTTATATTGACTGCGTGTTTAATGATAAAATAAAAAAATATGATCAACATAAATATAAATCGCTTAAACTTGAGCAAATAATTATAACAATAATAATAATAAGAGAAAAAAATCACGTGTTATTGATAAATAATAGAATTGTAAATGAAAATACTCAACGCTTAGTAAATAGTTATACATACGTATAGCATTGTATTCATTCATGTCTTGTTTCGCTTCGGTAGAGTGTAAAACTATTTTTTTAATGATTTTAAAGATTTATTAAAAACTCCGCGGTGTACACGATACATAATACTGAAATATTAAAATTTATACGAGTATTACTTTTTTTTTTTTTTACAAATTTTGATTGAAAATCAAGTATGGGAAATCAATGTTTGGGGAAAACTCGCGCTGAACTTATATCCCTGCGGCGCACCGGTGCCCTCAATTGCGTCAATGATGTTTATATTTAATGTATTCAACATTTTATTTATTTTCTTATCTCACTAATTAGCTGTAGTGTATAACGCACATGTAAATTGCTTTGAGCAAAGTGGGGTCACGTTTTCCGGGTTCCGTCGAAACGTCAGTATAGAATCGGCAACTCAGCCGAGTGCGCTGTATTTAACAGATAAGGACTCGTGCATTAATTTACAATAGACATTAAATAGTGTGGGTTTTACTTACGTAGATAGTTGTTTCTGAAATTACCGGCTTTGCGTTTTTTCATGTGAAATTTACGGCGAAAGATTTTGGCTGGCCCATTTTTTTTTTAATAATAATAATAATAATTTTGCTGAACCGGTGGGAGGAGGGGGTAAGTGTACCATAATGGAAAGTTCAAGACGCCGGGGGAAAAGTAAACAAAAACTCGTTACGATAAAAAATTCAATGAAGTACGATGTTATAATATTATATCATGATGGAACTTCATATTATAATACACATTACATAATACTAAGTTACGTTATTATTTAACCTCATAATGATGGTTAGTATGCCTTCGTAAAAACGCTATCATATTCAATTGTAGACGACAGAACCTGCAATATTGGCGATAATTTAATCAAAGTTATGAGTTTTTCAAAATATTTATGAAATTATTATGAACGGACGTTGATAATTTTTACATATTTTTTTAATTTTTTTTAAATCATATCTTTGTCGATGCGTATAGTTTATTAAAACATATTTTAATAGCACACCAATCTATAAATAACTATTATGTTAGAACATCATTTTTTATCATCTCCCGCCAACCAAGAGAAAGTTCCTAACTTTACTATTTCTTTTCATTTACAAATCGTCTTATATATATATATATGTACAGATTTTCTGCACTGATGTTGTTAGGTAATTATAATTATAAATTTAAAATGATTACATATTTATTATTATTAGTAATCGAAACTTTTTTTGCTTACAATTTTAAGAGCGTTCTTTAAATGTTTATAGTGTTTTAAAGGTCACAAATGCAAGACTTATTAAAGGTTATTTAGATTAATGAAAAAAAACAAACAAAAATCAAAATTAATATTTTTTGTGTTGTGTGTTACAGGAATCTATCTATCGCTCTGAAAAATGTACTGGCTACTTAAATGTGTTGTTGGTCTGCTGGCCTTGTCTGCTGGCGGGTCGGTGTCGACCGACGATACGCAAAAATGTGTACCCCCTGGTCCCGGATTGTCGCTAAACGATTTCCTTTCTGGTAAATTTTATCTGTTCGAACGGCAACAGGCGTTCAGCATTAAGCTCCTTCAAACCGCGGTGGCCGCTTCACCCAAGCAGAATTTGATATTTTCGCCGCACAGCATATACACGGCTCTATTGATCACCTACTTCTTAAGTGGCAATGATACCGAAGAGACGTTAAAGAAATTTCTGAACCTACCGCCGGAACAGGTACGATAATGAATAATTAGAATCATTTAAACGGCTGCCCTGTAAAATGTCATATACCGTTTATTCCATTGTTACTGTGTAGCTAGGCGACAATTTTAAAGAGCAGTTTTTCATCGCAATAAATGCACGAAAAAATGTGCAATTTCATCAAAATTCGTTTCATAAAATTTGTGAATGTAAAAAAGAATTAGGAATTATTGCATATGGTTTGTTTATGTATTTTAGTATGAGAATAATTAATCTGTTCTTCTTGTTACCTAATTTATGTATATATATAGACGAATACTTATTTTTTCTCTACTTAAAATAATTGAAAAATAACTTCTGTTGCGCCTTTAACTTTTCACCCTCGTTTTACTAAATTTTCAAGTTTTAAATTAGATTAATTAAGTTTCGATGGAAGTTTCGGAAAGGTATTAATATATAAGGATGCTTCAAGAATTTTTTGTAATGCATGCCAACTTTGCTCTGTATTTGCATAATATGGTATAAGCCAACTTGTCCTAAATTTCCTGAGAGATAGTTTTTTTTATTCAAACCTTTGAAGAAGCGCATTGGTTGACTTTTATGTGTATATTATTACTATATTATATTAAGAGTCTCATGGACTAATGATGTATTAATATTATCATCAAAGTTCGGAACTTATGGCACTTATAATCATCAAAATAAGCGTTTGAATACTTCATTATTAGCACTCAAATAAACAGTTAAAACTCTTGAAATAAGCCAAAAAAAGCACAACAAAAACTAAAAACGTAATATTTTTCTTTGATGCTATTTAATTTTTTTATAAGTTCTAAAAAAAATAAAAAAATTTTATATTTAAAAAGATCAAAAATATTTGGCCCTTTTGAGTTTTTGGGAACAGTTTAACTTCCATCAGGGGTTGGCAAGTTTATTTCTATTGGAATCCAGAAGATTAAAATAATAAATTAACGAGGTTCGGTAGGGAGAAAATAAATAAAACACACACAAAACAAAAAATCGAAAATAATTAAACATTTTTGATATTCGTCAGTGGTCTGCGTTTAACTCATCAAAGATATGCAAAAAAGCAAATATGTATATTCTGAAAAACTAGGGAATAGCTATTTTTGTTGAAAAAAATCATTGAAATAAGCTAAGACGAGCACTTTCAAATGTATTATTTGAGGTCATTGTAACACGACACGATAATTTCTTACTAGCACGACTCTGCTATATGCCATGTGTATCCCAAAAATAAACAAACTTGCTCGAAGTCTCGAACCCCGATTATTTTTCCTAAGCCATTGTTTACACCCGATTTGTCCGCGTGTAGAGCAAACTGAGCGTGATGCAAGCGTACAGAATGGAAAAACTGTTTCACTCGATGAGAGCGCTGAACGCCAGCACGGACTACGAGTTCAGCTCGGTGGACCGTCTCTTCATCTCCAAAAGGCTGCCGGTGCAGAAGTGCATAGCGGACGTGTTCAAGGACGAGGTGCACAAAATGGATTTCGTAATCGACCCCGAGCTGGCTCGCATGTACATCAACAACTGGGTGGCCAACCAGACCAACGACCACATCAGGGACCTGTTGCCAACGTCGAAGATTTCGTACAACACGAGACTCGTCCTGGTAAGCAACACGCGCGCAGCCGCACTGTCATTTATCGGTCCGAAACCGTAGCGCACAGTCCAATACGAACTATAGGTTTAGCCCGCCGCGAAGTGCGTACAGTACAAAGATAGAAGTGTGCGGTACGGAGCTGAGAAATGTGTACCGATCTTGGGCAATAGATTTTTGGTTTCTTAATTCTTAGTATCATTACTATGTACGCGTAGGATTCTAATTTAACTTCTTGCGTTCTTAGGCCAACGCCGCGTACTTCAAAGGCCTGTGGAGCTCCAAGTTCTCTTCCGAGAGCACTAAAGAAGAAGTGTTTTACACGTCGCCCACCGAAAACGCATTGGTCCCGATGATGTGGCAATCCGGAAGTTTCAACCTACGTAAGTGTTACGCGCCTAAAATACGGCTTTGAACAGTAAACATGTACGTTCAATATTATTGATAGCGATCGTGGGCTTAAATATTTGCAATGTTACTTATATTCCAACTGACGTAATAATAGAGAGTTTTGCACAACATTTGATCAAAATGTGTTTATGTAAACACGTTATTGTCTGATTAGTGATTGTGGGGCAATTGATTTATGTAAATTTAGCCCCCCCCCATTTTATCCACACACAAACTGAAAATAATCATTTCCTATACTAAATAAATACAAAAATGTCACACCATAATATTAAAAAAACATTTATTCGTATTAGTTACAATCATATTGTAATAATTTGTTCAGTTCTACGAGTATACGCGTATGGTAATGTACCCATGTTATCGTGTAAATGTCAAAAACAAAAATTATAAAATAGTGAACATAAGCGTAAAGTAATAATATACCCTGGGAGGCCACTTTTATTGTGCAGATTTGCTTTGCGAATACATATATTGTGCTACAGTATGTCTCACCGATATCTCAAGAAGATATTTAAATTCGGTTTTTTTTTTTTGTAAGTCGTACAGTGACAAAGAAAACAATAATATTTTGTTTCTTAATTAAATTAAATTTTTTGGTAAATAAGTTAAAAAGTTATATATTATTTTATCACATGGGTGAATCCTCTCGGGACACAATGTATAGTCGAAAAACTGAATATTATTCATTTTCACCTCGTTTATATGTTGGACGGTATTTTCACGGCAAATGAGCATCGCCGAGTTTAACAAAATGTTTACCTACTATATAATATACTCATACTATGCAGATGTGTCAAATGATCTATATCGCGGTAGGCTTTCGATAACTTTAAAATGTACCTTCGCCGTTATGATAGTATAAAATTGTGATCGTCGTCATGAGTTCGCACACGTTCGATTTGATTTCAGTAGTAATATAATGTTCGTTCGGCATAAACTATGAGACTCGATTTATGCACAATTCGTTCGGGTTCGTCGCGGCGTAATATATTGTATTATTACTGTTATGTGTGTCAGTCGGTCGGACTAAATATACGTGTGTTTCTTCCGTGCGCACAGTGAGTTCCGAGGAATTGGGAGCGCACGTGCTGGAGCTGCCGTACAAAGGTGGCGACGTCAGTCTGTTCGTGATCCTGCCGCCTTTCAACAAGCAGCGAGGCATCAGCATGCTGACCAAGAGACTAAACACGGACGTTCTGCGGGACATTGTCGCGTCCGACGATTGGAGGTCGCGCACCGTCGAGGTGTCTCTTCCCAAATTCAACGTCGAACAGACCATGGACAACCTTGTACCGGTTAGTGTTTTATTTTGCATTTTATTTTTTTTCCCCCCCCTTTCATTATTATATTGTGCGGGCGCGCTGTTGCGAAACCGTGTCGCGCGTACCTGTCGAATTAACGGCCGCGTCGACACAACAATATTGCAATCGTATCGTAGGCGGGTGTTCTATATAATATTATTATTCCATTCGGGCGTGGACCGACACGTACAACGCGTGCAGCGTATAATTGATAAACATTAGACTGTCGCAAAACATCGGTGGGTACCGCCAGTGGTTGGTCGATTGGTCGAATCGATACAGACGAAAACCGTTGGGTTCGCGTAGTTCTTCATTTAGTATTTTGCCATTTCGATTTGAAATGTTCAGGTTTCAGATATCTTAGTAGAAATAACATCGTGGACGGTGTCCCTAAATCCGCGGTCGTGTAGGCTGCAGCCTACGTACTGCAGCTTACGCCTTAGTCCGGGCCCGGGTGTATGGTGGGACATTTTAAAATTCACGAGACCAAAGATCATGTATTACGTGTTGCTTCTGTATTATACCAACTGCGAACATTGCGCTTTCCGATCGTCGATCATTTTGCGTTCAATCGACCAACCAGTTGGTACGACTACTTATTATATAATGTTAAAACGTTATGTTTTTAACGTATTGCCAAGGCGGAACAAACGATCAAATTGAAAAATTAACAAGATGTTAATCAAGTTGATTAACAAGTGTTGAGCTGTACTAAATCTGTACCTAGTTGATAGATTATACCTACTACAAAATAATAATAATTTTTAAAACAATACATACAACAATAAAATATTATCATTCTTACGTCAACAACAAAAGCAGATTATTATTATTATTTGTAATGAAACCATAAATGAATGTTCTGTTGCACAACAAATTAAAATATTTATTTAAAAATAAAATGCACCGATCGATAATTAGTCTTAAATACCTATTGTAACCTGAAATATACATAAACTGCTTATGTGCTAGGATATTATGCATATTTCATACTCGGTAAATTTTCCAACATTACACCATATAGATACTCAATAAATACCTCAAGTCGTAGTCGTGGTCTTATAGGTAGGTACGTATTTGTCTCTCGTGATTATCTTCAAACTGCAGGACGGGCTTCTCAATTATGGCCGTTCGCTGTTGAACCGCCAGAAGTTAAACTTCATACGAAGTACAGAAATAACAATTACACTGTTCCAACATTCAAGTCGGCCGTAAAAAATAAAGAGAATGAAAATATAATTCTATTATTCATATTTTCACTAATAAGAAATATATTGTATAATGAGCAAAAATTGTAAGACTTCTTTACGGAGACGATGAACATATTTAATGAACGTAAACACATAGATAGAATAAGACGAATAGGTAATATTTGACATAGAACAGATACTTCATACCTTCAACAGCGCTACCTATCGCAACGGCGTGCTGACAACAACATAACATGTAAATTAACTGAAATACCAATTTGATTTTGATAATCTGTGACTATTCAAATGTATAATCGTTTTTAATATTATCTATTAAAATATCGGCGGTTAAAATGTTTAATATCGTGTATGCTAATCTACTATCATCAAAAAAAAAAAAACTGATAAAAACGTAAAAACTGGCCAAGTGGCTGCTTGGTGGCGGTGTCAGTTCCAGGATCGGCATTTACGAATATACATTACTATAGCTATCTCTTATTATTATTTTACACAATCACCTGGTTTAACTATTTTACTAGAACACATATATCACTTATGTCTTATACATACTTAATACATTATTAATAGGGCCTGGAATTATATGCACAAAAAACGTACGAAATATGCATGCATTTATGCACTGAATATCATTAAAATATGCACTTTAAATATGCAAAAATATGCGAAAATATGCAAACAAAAATGAAAGTTTAATAAATTTATTTAGTTTTAAAATGTATATAATTCATTAAATAATCTATACTAAATAGAAAAATGTATTCTAAAATGTATTTACAATATTTTTGTACGTTGTATTGAACTGCATTGAGTTGTAATTTGAACATTCACTCATCTAAACAAAAAGTCATGAATGAAAATCAATTTAAACAAATGCAATAGATTTTTAAGATATTTTTTAATTTACCTGGAGAGTTACAATAAACTACTAAAGACTTGGCTAGATTTTAAAATAAAAATGCACGTCGGTTTTCAGCAAATATATTCTTGAATCGAGAAAAACTTCGTTCTACATCCGTTGAAGATATCGGGGCATAATTATTGAGCAAACTTTATCTTATCTTATTATAAATCTTATTATAGCCCATATATAATTGTACTTGATGATACACTGAATTGACGTAAGTCTTGCACATAATAATAGTACTTCATACTATTTTTTTTCTATATATGCATTATATTTCAGAAAATTGCCGAAATATGCACAATAATTTAAAATGGTCCAAATATGCAAAAATATGCCAAATTTGCATATCAACACATTAGGTTAAGATTCAAATTTGTATCTTACCTAGCTACCTTTTAGATAAATAGATAGAAATATGCAAATGCATACAATTCCGGGCCCTAAATGTATTAATAACATCACTATGATGTTGCATTCTAATATGTCTGCACGTGTTCCAGATACTCGAACAGATGGGAATCGGAAACTTGTTCAAGGGCGCTGCCGATCTGTCATCGTTGACCGGCAGCTCGAACGACGTGTCCGTGGACGACGCGGTGCACAAGGCGAAGATCTCCGTGGACGAGGAGGGCACGATCGCCGCGGCAGCCACGTCCTTCATCACGTCCAGGTCTTCCCGGCCGATCGAGCCGTACAAGTTCCGGTGCAACCATCCGTTCGTATACTTCTTGTTCGACAAGGTCACCGGGTCGGTGCTGTTCATGGGTGTGTACAACTCGCCAAAGTCCAACTGAACGGCGACAAGGACGTCACGTGGCGCGATAACGTCACGCCGATCCTGCAACGGCCGCGATCCTGCGCTTTGTCCACTATACTCTATCGTTACCGACGACCACTAGGCTTAGATTAGGCTTAACGTTCGTGTAAATATTCGTATTAAGTGCAAAAATCTACGTCATCATTACGCGCGTATACCGCATAACGTCATATTGTTGTGTTCGCGGGTGCCCATAACTTAATTTTCAGTGAGTTTAGGAACCATTAACTGGAACTAAGTTTCCAAAAACGCGTTTAAAGACTTTTAAATAGATGCATCATAGGTATAAGACCTGCAGAAAATGTTGTATAATAGATCCTATACTGCTAGAGGGTAAATCACTAAGTATCCACATTAGGTATTAATTTAATATTTTGATAATCGTATATGAACAGTATATTGTTATGAAATAAAAATTGTAAATTTCGGTTTTTCATAGAAAATGTGTTTACAACTTTTATGTTTTTGTAGTGTAGAGAAGAATCTATACCGTGGCTTAATGTTTGCTCTTATCATTGTTACTACATATATTTGTTATCAATTTATTTTAAATTATTTAAAAAAGCATGCGCTAAGGATCAAGAAAAACAATTTTTAGAGGTTATTTTTTTATTTCCCAGGAGAGGGGAAATATTCCCCTTTCCCCCTATTGGTCACCCCTGATTGTGTCCATATTACACTCCATATTATTATCATAAGGGCGATGCGCCCGAGGGTCGGCCATTATTTTTATTGTCCGACGCAACACGTTCGGTTACAGGTGGGATTACGGTCTTTGGGTGTCACGTACACGTGATTTGTTATATCATTTGACATAATGTGTTGGCGTAAAAAGATTATATTATAGTTGCCGATAGCGTTCTCGTTTGTTTATACTTACGTACAGCGTTTGATTGTGATATGAGACGAAAAACATTATGTTATTTGACAACACGCGCGACCCTAGTTTGAAACCCTAACGTTAGCCACGATAGGACGCCCATAATAGACGTTGGCCGGCAATGAACTTAAAACTAGCCCGTCTCCGAACTTCACTGCAAATGTAACGTTATTGTGTAATATGACTGTGTCAAAGTCGAACAAGTCGAAAATGAAAAAAAATCCCCTGGAAGTTTCTTAAACGCTCGATTTGTTTGACAACTCAAGTTATTTTTTCCACCCCTCGGACTTCTAACCATCGAGACTCAGCGCCACATGTATATAATATTGTGAATTGTTATGTATTATTATATCCGATGACGGAATGTAGTATAACAATCGCAACACGTGGTTGTCCCGCCTTAAATATATGTAAGTATACCCAATAAAGAAAAGCGCTAACGTTTCAACAGCGATGGTCAATACGACAATATCATAAAATGTACGACATGTATATTATTATATAGGTTTTCCCGTGTATATACGTACTACGAGTATGATGACGTATTTATAGTCCACCGCATTTCTTGCGAAAATATTTTAATATTTAAGTTAATTTGTATATTTTAATTTATGTATGTGTGTGTCTGTAGTATATCGTATTATGTATATTATTATGTATTCATTAGAAGATATTTTTTTTTTTTTACATAACGCTGTAAACGTTTTTCAAGTTAAATAAATCACGTGATACACTATTAATTACTTGCGTTTTCACCATATTATACACAGAAACGGATTTTTCTATTCGAACGTAGAATTTTGTATTTTAGTTGAAAACGTACCGAGAATCTGTAAAGGACGTCACGTGAGAGCTCGCTATACAAAAATACAGGCTGAATATGGTCCGACCCCGCCCGAGAGGTATTTTACTACAATGGACGCTGCTCATAAGACGCACGGATATAAGGTTGAGTAGCTTATGACTATATGAGACTCAAAATCTCCCAGAACAATCCGGACGGATCCAAAAACATAAAAAAGGGTCGCTTATAAGACTCAATCATTTTGCTCAAGAACCCTTCCAATGACGCGAAAGAAAATTGTAGCAAATGTGGAAATTTTTTATTGCATTTCGAAAGAAAATTGTAGAAAATGTGGACATTTTTGATGGCATTTCGAAAAAAATTAGTTTTAAAAAAGATATCAGTGTTGTAGATTGCAGTTATGCCTTGTATAAGTACAAAGACCTTTATTACATTTCATATTAACCACAATCATAGTTATTGTTATCGTAATTTTAATAAGCAATTCAATTTTGATTAGAATAAATGGTTAAATGGTTGAAAGTAAAAAAGAAAACAAAAAAAAAATGAATTAACACATTTTTTAACATATAATAATTAATATCTAAAACTAGTAAATTTTGATAAAAATAATATAGCAACATTAATAACTAATATGAAATGTTTTTTATCATTTTTTTCTTCACTTCGCCTATAAGGTTTATTACTTATTAGGTTATAGGACTCGTTTTATGCTGGTACCAAAGTGAGTTATATATTAAAAGCGGCGTCTACATAATTTAAGATGAATGCAATTATTGTTTCAATGCAATATTTAAGTTAAAAACGTCTATATTTTAATGATATTACATTATTTGTACTTTTTCGTACTATATTCGTTTACATATACCACAATCGTTAATTATAAAGTTCAACGTATTAAACAGAATAAAATATTTCCTAGATAACCAAAAAGTAAAATATGTGTACATCCAAACCCAAAGCCCAAAACTGTTTTGACCATTAAAAAAACAGTTTTCAAAAAATGTATTCTTAATAAACCATATAGAACAAATACATTCCTTCCAAATTTGAAACAAATCGGTATGGTAGTTTTGGATGTACGTAATCAATAAGTGAGTGAAATTTATTTGATTTATACATACCTATATATCTATAAACACATATTTACTTGAATCTATATTCAAATTCTTTTTTTTTAAGATTATTTTCATATTTGAAATCGGACAAAGATCAAAATAACAACAATCGGTTGATCAATGTAACAAATGAAATGAACAGGAACATTTCATTAAAATTGGACTTATATGAGACAATATGAATACAGAGTTTAGTACATCGTACTTTGCGGAATACTCTGCATATTATATATAATTTCGTTTACCCTCGACCTCCCAGCCGCCATTTGTGTCGTTCGTGCTTAAAGTTACCGTGCGACGTACATTGCGGTGGGCGTAAACAATAGTTTGAGAATTGTCTTGCCGTGCTGTTCAGAAGTTAAATGCGAATAGATTAAAGTTCTTGTGCCGATGACAATAATGCTGCCGGCGACGACTGTTTGTGAAACATTTTGTATCGCGTGACTGCGTGAGTGCGAACGGGATATTTTATATTATTATAAGCGGTGAAAAAAACGAGTTTCGTGCAAGTAAAGTTTCGAAATCGTCTCTTGCCGTTTGGTCTGAAGAGTATCGTAAAGCTCATCATATTCATAGGAAACAATTTTGGGGTACGTCACCAAGATCGTATGCGCAGAGCGTTTTCCATGGCGTATGTTTCCTTGGTAAACTTGTGTGTGTGTGTGTGTGTTTGAAAAAAATAAATATATAATTAGAAGTGAATGTTACAGAGAAGAACTGAACATTTTTACTCTGCTCGATTCTACATATTTTACAGAATAAGCATCTGCGGTGAAAATGTACGTAATATAATACAATGTTAACGAGTTAAATTATTATGTCAATGCAAATTAATAAAATTATAAAAACATTTAAAAAAAAATTGCATTTTAAATAGTGCTATGCTATTATTGCATGCTAAATGTAAGCTTTTTTTACCCCCATCAGTGGTGACATATATATGAAGTTGATTTTCGTTTGTTGACATGTTAAACGATTGCATTGGCTTAAACGATGGAGCGAGTGCATTTATCTGACCGGTCATATCCCCGGGGGAACGTATTCGCGCGCGCGCTCGTCCAGCCGAGTATAATAAATGTAATAATAAGAGATGGGCTTAAACGGCGTGTGGCTTGGGTTAACGTAAAACAAACTACAATCTGAATGAAAACGTATAATTTGATTTTTAAAAAGAAACCTTTGGCGCATATTGCGTGCGCCGGAAAGAACGCGGCGCCGCTCCTCGTCTATTAAAACGCGTAAAACAATTATTATTATTATTATTATTATTATTATTATTATTATTATTATTATTATTCCCTTCCGCCGGTAAAACTTTAATGGGGACGCCTGCTGCAGGAGCTTATTTACGGGCGAAAGCTTCGCGGCGAGAAACGCGCACGAAAATCATCCCGTCTCGCGTTCGTGGTCCCCTGCAGCGAATCGATTATACAAGTTAATACGAGTATATGTATAGGTACCCGGGTCCAACGAGATTCAAAATAAATAACCGAAATAAATCCCGCGACGACGATTATAACATACTATTATACACGCTGCAGATCATGCGATGTCTCTCGCCTGCCCGGGCGCATTATATTAACGGATATTATATTATTTAGGTAACCACGTACCGTGTTTCTGCGGTGACCTGAGTGGCTAATCTCAATAATACGTAATATTATGCCGTGCGCACCTTTAGATAATTGAATCATTTCATGGCGTGTTTAGTGAACCTATATGGGCTAAGACTTACTGTACACTAAGACCGTAAAACTAACGGTAACCATATATAACCGAGACCGTAACCTGTTTAGACCGTACTTTTCTGTAACATTGTTATCAATTTTTACCAGACTTCGTTATTTTCATAATCGCCCAAGAAAATTAATGTCCTCGACTACAAAAATTTTTTTTTTTCTATTAAATTTCAGGCTTCAAATACTTAGTTTATTAGCCTACGATTATTTACAAAATTGGGTTACATTTCGAATTTTTTAAATTTGATTAATTGTGTTTGTGTGATGTTTTGTTGATCCGTTGTTCTAGATGTTTGCTGTGAGATCTGCTATCTTGATGAAGTCTATTATTTTTTTTTTCTTGTCCGTAGCTGAATGCTTCTTTGAGTGAGGTAGTAATTATGTTGGATTTGGATCTCGCGTTCTGGTAGTTTGGGCATTTTAAAAATATGTTTTGCTGAGGCATTTTTCGCACCTGGGTTCAGGCTCCTTACACATAAGATGGGAATGTGTGAGCTTGGTGTGTCCGATGCGTACTCGGGTAACCATGATCTCCTCGTGGCGTGTAAGTTTGATTAGTGGTTCGGCCCATTTTTTTGTTGTTTGTTTTATTTCCTTGAATGTCGTTCGTTTGTTTTTCCCATTGATTCTGATTCATTTACAGAAAAAAATGTATTCAACCGAGAGTTAATGGAAAAATTAAATTGATAATAAGCTTCGGGTCTTCAAATAAAATTCAAATAACTCTTCGTCACATTTACTTTTATACATAAATATATTATATTGTATTCAGTAAATAATGATATACCCAGATCCGCGGTTAACCCAAAACTGGTCAAGCTGTACTCAGTCCTGAAGGTAACATGAGTAAGTTGCAGTTGTGATTTAGTGACTAGGTTAAGTTACCATAATTAGTGTCCGAAATAATTAAAGGGGTAAGTTCTATAGCGATAGAATATTATAAGTCAAATGATTATTACCAACTACATCTACACGCCCCGCGAGTACTGGTACAACAAAAAAAAAAATCACTTACTATAATATTTTTAACAAGACAATTTTTCACGTTTTATCATATTCAACTTAATCACGCATAGTTTTATACACACGGGGTATTTCCAAAAAGAAGCATACAATGGAAATACGTGATGGTGTTTTAAAAAAAAAAAGTAAAATTAAATTTAGTCGTGCATATTTTTAATCATTGAATTTGTAATAAATTGTCACTGTTTGCATCTCTTTTTTTTTTGGTCATTAAAATCATAGCCCTACATAATTATAATACAGTCCATGATGAACCTTAATCGAAACATTTGGCGTACGTGCGAAAGCGAATATTTTCCAACAACCGTAAAACGACGTAAAAAGAAATTCGAGTCATTCCATCGTTTATAAAAATATATTAAATAACTAGCTGAATTACCCGGCTTCACTTGGAACAGTTTTGGCCGGGGCATAGTTTTTGACGGATTACTATGTACCTTACATTATTAAAATCTTAGCCACGTTTCCTTATTGTCCATAGCTTATCCAGATTTTGACTAAATAAATTGTTTTGCATCATTTTGTGTGGTGTTTGTTACATCTAGCAGTGTCATTCTTAGCTAAAAACCCGCGGACTGCCGTTAACTTCAACGTAACATTTTTTTAAAATCTTTTCCGACTGCACATTTAATGTGTTAGAAGAAACATTGTGTCAAATATCAAAATCATACGTTTTGTCGTTTTTGAGATAAAACGATCACTGAGTAAGTGCTATTTGCCTTGATGATTGAATTACCTGTGGGGCTAGAAACTAGTCTTGGCCGAAACCAACAATTATGAACAATTACAAACGGGACGATTACGAACATAACAAAAAAAAATCTGCGCTCGAGCCGTTCTCAAGTGATCATCCTCTATACATGCTGTGATCGGTTATGGAATATATTTATTGCTACCCGTCGCCACCGTGTCGGTTAACATTTTTGTTACATTAATTAGAATATAATATATATATTACAGTAAAGAGCATTTTTAATGCTATACAAGGGTGGATACAGAGGTCCTAAACGGAGGGGCAATTTACATAAATTAATAAAATAAACTAATAGAAATTGTCTTATTATTAATCGACATAAAATGAGTTGTGTACAGAAATCTGTCATACTCTCAAGAGAAACACTGGTGATGAGTCTTATCGTTTTAGAACGCAAAAACTTTTAATTTTGAGCATAAAACTTAATGAAAATCTTATGCTTAAAAAAACTCAATACCTATTAAACCACATTAAAAAAAGCATTTTGATAAAAACAAGTCGAAAAGTGTTATTGAATATCGGTATAATTATATATTTGTGTACATTATAAAGAAAATATTGAATTTGCATTGACATTTTTGCCACAATTAATTTCAAATAGAATATTTGATACTCTTTTATGTACGGAGGGGGGGGGCAATTGCCCCTATTGCCCCTCCCTTGTATCCGCCCTTGATGCTATACTACTCGTAAATCTTATTACACAATCAAAACAAAACGGTATATTGTCACTATGGTGATCGTGATCAATTCTTCTTTCGACGATGTGAACTGACAAAAATTATGTGAAAACGGAATGAGGCCAGTGAAAGCGTCAACCGGAATTTTTCCGTTGCCAATGTCTATTAATTGCTCGGAAAATACGTACGCCGATTCGTCGTCTTGTAACGCGAATCGCATATACATAGGATAAATTGAGAGTTTTCACGTACGTCCACAAATTCGATGGACTTCAAGCAAGCGTTCATTTCATCAGCAAATGTTAATCGTGTAATTACTAGCAGCAATTGGCGAAAATCACTATCCAGCAGAATACCTCCAAAGAGCTCATGATTATTTCGCAAATTTGTTATAACGTTCGACCGAGTGCCTCGTATTGCTTCGTATACTCGCATTTCCGTTGTCTTTCATATTTTCATTAAATATATTGACGTATACAATGTCGATTGTATATTATTAAATATTTTATGTAATGTTTGCAACTGAGCTCCCGTCCAAGATATTAATGAATTTATTGTTGCTGTAAAAACGAACGTCAAATTTTATTTTATTCTATTATATTACAGGTGGAGTTGTTGTTTTTAGAAATTTGCATCGCCTTCTCATTTTTTTCCATGTTACCAGGGAAACCTGAGAATCAACAAATACATTTTATTATTTTTTCCAAAATCATGGATTTTTTTTTGTTTTTTGCCGATTTCAATCTTTTAAAATCAAAATTTCGCAAAATCCTTTCTTATTGCTACATATCATGTCGCTAGCTATCATAGCTTAAGCTGTGCGTGGATTAAGAATCAGACAGTCAGTCGGTTAGAAGTTCTTCTTTTATGTGTTCAGATAAACATACATTATGCATATCTAGTCATAAACTTCCGATAAACAAGTAGAACATGAATCGCTCATATTTGCGTCGGAGGAATCGTTGTATTGACTTTAGATGTAAATATACGTACTCGAAAGCGCGTAAATTCCAATATTCTCTCGTGAACCGTATCAAATTGCAAATGTCATAATATTATAATAGCTCGACTCCACGACCGAATTTTCCCGATGCAAATTTAACAATAATAATAATAATAATAATAAATTTATAAGTGTAATTTTATACTCGATTGCGTTACGTGAATATAGCCGCGTTTCGTACATTATATTGTTATAAAGTTCGTTACTCTCTCGCGTGAATTGTAACACGCATCTATATATA
The DNA here is from genome assembly GCA_949715065.1 of Periphyllus acericola. Lineage (NCBI taxonomy): Eukaryota > Metazoa > Arthropoda > Insecta > Hemiptera > Aphididae > Periphyllus > Periphyllus acericola. The sequence continues at coordinate 35,692,681 of OX454268.1, forward strand.
TGCGAGTGTGTAAAGTGCTCGCGTGGTGAAAACAAAAAGAGAAATTAAATTTAATGAAAAACACCGAAACTCCATAAAGTCCCCGAGACCCGGACTGTATATTTATTACCTATTTATCCGATACAATTTGTTACATCGTTTACGAATGCACGGAATCCTTTTGAAGCAATAGTTATATATTATATAGGTCACGTTTGAATGTGAAACAAGAAGAGCTCCGTCGCGTAGAAGTAATATTATGCGTCGTACGTATAATACTATTACACCACACGTTCACACTGCCGCAGTGCTGTACATGGCGAAAAAGTGGTCGGGTAAAGCGCGTTCGTATTGTTTACGAGTCTTTACACGCAAACTAGGCGTATACACCGTCTAATCGAAAACCACTAAACTACGAGTATATTATTTTGTATTCGAGTGCAAAACTGTTCGAAAATAAAATGCGTATTGATGTATGATGTCGTACTAGGTCGGCAATAATTCGAGTATGTATATATATTAGGGTGTTCCTTAGCTATAGATGATGGAAAAAAAATAGCAAAATTGTTTAGGGCTCACCCCCTAAAAACGTGTGTATGCATATAATAATGAATTACGAAAAAATGTTGAGGCAATCAAACAAGCTTAACCCGTGGCGAATTGTACCTAAAGTTTGAATTAATTCAGTTTTTGAATATTTATGAGAATTTTTTATATTTTTTTAAATATTTCGCAAACCGTTGAGTAAATCGAAATCATTTATATAATATGTTTTAAATAAAAATGATGAAATAAATTTGATAGAAATTTTGTCTTGACAAGATTTTAATACCGTCTACTGTTCATGAGATATATTTACTCAAATGTATAAAAATACCGTATTCTCAAAATGTTTACCATTAAAACTATATAAACATTAAATATATTATTATTAATGGTAAATATTCATCAGAGTTAATGTATTATGAAATATTTTTATTTATTGAAGTATATAATTAATGATTTAAATTAATGTAATTTTTTTAATGTTTCCTTTTTACAATTTGGATACATTTGTCTGTGTTCATGAATGTAGTACATATTGTTTTTGTTCTTCGTTGACTGTTAATGCTTCATAAATTATATTATATATGTATATAGTTACCTGCCTGGTACCACAAAGTCGAACTTTGTTTTTTTACCACCAATTATACCATCATTTGAACCAAATTTTTCAGAGTTAGTACCCAAATGTATATCCCTTAAAATCTATTTTCAATTAAATTACCGTGAGTAAGGGAAACTAACTCAAAACTCGAACATTCGTAGAAATTGGCGCAAACAATGGTACAGTTGATAATAAAGTTCAATATAGCGGGGAAATGTTTGTACCGACGGTACCAATTCTGAAAATGTTGGTACAAAATGTTAAAAATGGTTAGGAAAGTTCGACATTGTGGTACCAGGGTTAACGTATCTTCGAGTGACAGCTAGCAGGGAAGCTCCGCGGAGGACAATCTATGTACGAGTGTTTGAACTTTATACATAATGGTATAAAAAAAAAATAAAAAATACATGTACTATGACAAAAAAACTATTAACTAAACGCAACCATGCGATAAGATATGTATATAGAAATAACTAAAATACTTATAAAAAGGTTATACAGATCACGTAGATTCTTACTTGGACCGAGAGCGGTCAGCGGTTAACCATGGTACTTGCCGATATTCCGTATTGATAATATTTTAGTGTTACCATTTTTAGTTATCATTGTTATTGTATTATGAGAGAAACAACTTTATTTAAAGCGAACTGCCCGTCTACCGGGTTGCCTATATGACACAGTGTAAGGATCAAACATAAAATTGTTACAGTGGAATGTATAAAAATAGTATATAAGTGAGATTAATAAATTTAAAAATAACGTAAAACATACGATAAAATATGAACAGTTGATACAATACAAATAGAAAACCGTTACGCATTCATCGCGGTGTATAAAACTAATAGTTCAATAGGGGTTACACAATATATATAAAATTAAGAGTATAAATGCTTATGGATGATATTAAGAGTGTCTCTCATGACAGTTAAGCAAATTTCTTTTAGTTCTCTTAAATCTAATGTCTTGTTTTTGAAGAAGTCTTTAAGCAGAGGTGATAACAGATTGTTATAGTAATCGGTCATTGATTATTATTTTGTTATTATTATTTCAACATTGCAAGTGTATAGCAGTGTCGAAGGGACACCCACACGGTATTCTTTTTGTATAACGTTATTATTATTATCTGTGTGGTGTGTTTGATACAGTCCACCTTTTATATTTATATTGAATCATTTTGTTAATTCCTTTTACTACCAAATCCTTACAGGTAAGTATACCCGTCCGCGGTACTTATGTAACCCGGGTCCGTCCGATGACGCTTCCGAATTCACTCGATCGTCACTCAGTGACTCGGCGTGTACATTCAACTCTGTGCTTATGTACACACAGAAACGGGGCGCAGGGACACTGCTTATTAGAAAATTATTTCTGCTTTCGCCATTCGCACCCATGAATATGCATAGGTACCCCGACCGACTGCTCGTGTATTTGTGCATAAAATATATACTGCGGTACAGAAGCTCTTGTATAGCCTGAGCAATGGACGTCCTACCTGTATTTTCGGCCTTGCAAAATCGCCGTATTTTAATTCCAATGCCATATTACACACATATACACACATTCGTATCGCTCAGGGTTGTACGTAGAAAACGGAAAGGGTAATAATATAATGACGAAGGAAACGAAGGTTTTTAAATATTAAAATATTCAATATCCGCGAATTAATTAATCAGTATCTTCGTGTGTACTATGGTTTTGAACGTGTTTCGTGTGATATTTTAATATTTTATACATTCAATTCAAAATCTTCGTTAACATTTAAAATAAAAAATATAACGTACGATTACGATAGTAATGAGAAAATTAAGTGCATAATAGTGTGCAGTCATGACTACAAATTGAATTAAAGTGTTGTTTTAAGAACCAATAAATTGACCAATAAAATTAGTGTTTAATGTTAAAAAATTACTCGAAATTAACCGTGGAATTATTTTGAACAACATTTACATTTTACACACAAATGTGGGTTTGGTACTTTTTTTTTCGCTGACATATTTGTAATGTACTACGTATTACTTTATGTAAAATGAATAACACATAAACGTAGCAGGCGTATGTATAGTTCTTCGATTTGTTATTTTTTACAATGTTTATGATTTCAGTAATGTAATGTACTAGGTATCATTTAAATTTAAAATTAATTACATAATAAAATCATATAAAAAATATACGTAACGACTTAGAAATACATATAAGAAATCTTATGTAAAATGTATATATATAACTGTTTAACACGACATAACACTTGCCTGATTCACTTTTTATGATTCTTATATAACTTAACTTATAATTAACCTACACGTGCAAGTGGAAAAAGTTGGTAAGTTGGAAAGTGGTCAGCTAGATTAAATAGACATTTAAAATCAATACAACTCGACGAAATTACGAAAGAAGCTCTGATAGTTATCATCATCAACGTTTTATTATCGTTAGTCGTTTCCTTAGTCGATTTGCTTATAAAGTGTTAATTATACATTTTACTATTACAAGTATACTGTAGTTATTTTAAAACCATTCGATTTCTTAACCCATGAGTATTTTTACGGCTGGTTTCAAACCCGGCAGGCAACATATTATTAATTACTTCCTAAGAGTTTTAATTTTCCTCCACTACGTTAATCTTGGTCTAGTGACATATTTTATTTTTATTATAGGTATAATATCGAAAATACCACCACTTTTATTTCGATAAACTAAAAAACCGCAGACGTTTATGTTCAAAGTTTGAAAACTATTTAATTTTTTTATAATACTGATCACCACGTGAAAAAAAAATCTAATGAACGCGCGCAAATCATTTTTCCAGAGATGTATGTGTGTTGTTTATCACATATTATGCTCTTGGAATACATTGTCGTCGTCTTAAAAATGTAACGTGGCGAGAAGAAAACTTGAGAAGCTTTCTCTCTGCACGTATATTTGCACGAGCCAGTAATACATACGACACGCACTTAAAACGCCTCACCAGTATTTCATATAGATATTCTCTTTTGAAATTCGAGAAACCTTCTTGTGAAATATAGCTTCAAACGAAACATCGAGTGCACCGTAGATGGTTTTAGGTTAAAGGTAATGGCTGATGATGGTTTTAATAATGATATGTTCCCTAAATACAGAATGCCCCACCGGGATTTATACAGAGAGATATAATATGTGTTCATAGAGATAATCAAATTAGGTTTTTATTTAATGAGCATCCCTGGGAAAAGGCGATATTGTTGACAATAGTGTATTATCAAAGAAATTAAAAATGAACTTTTTATTTTATAGTTTTTTTGAAGATAGCTTAGGAAGATAGATTTTATAGGGCATTACGAAACGGGGATAACGTGTACCGTGTAAGGTGAACGTGTTAGGCCAAACAGTCGAATGTTCTACAGGTAAAATACGATCAGGGGCAGGGGATAAAAACAAAAAAAACGCCATGACCACGGCTATGTCGTGCGTGACAGGAGGAGGGATTGTATTATCACTGGGTATAAGTAATAATTCCTATACCGAATTTTGGAAATGGTGTGTATAATATATCTACTAGTGACAAAACAAACAATGATAGAAACTTTTGACAATTGTGAGCGCTTCGCTGAGCTTTAAAGTATATAGTGTTATATGAACACATGTAATTAAAATTCAACGGTAAATTGTTAAGTGTTTAGTGTTTTTAGAAATTGATTACGAATCGTTCAACATTTTATATAACTAAACAAACGTTTATCAAACTATTGTCAGCAAAATTCCTTGAGCCCAGGGATTGTCATAAAAAACAGAATTTGACTATCTCTAATAACACGGGAGATATCGCTCTGTGTGAATAATCCCGGTAAGACACACTGTATACCTATTATGTGTCTGTATTTGTTGATAGTGATATTATTTCAAGCGTTAAAAAAAATATCAATGTATTGTTTAATGAATAAAATGCCATTCTGATCGAATAAACACACTCGAATTCCTCGTTATAGTACTTTAGTACATTAGTATAATACTCGTAATATAATATTATATTGAATACTAGGTAGCATAATATATTTTACAACTTTAATAACGATGCATCGATTTTGATTTATTTCCTCGTAACGTTTTCGCCCACTAGCTTTTATTGTTTACGCTCGAAATGCTCTTAGCGGCAGAGAGGGTACCGCTAGATATATCGTTCCTTGTTTTAGGGTTTAGGCCGATTAATACGAGAGGGTTTTGCTCGGAGTAGATTCGGGAATGCTTGCACTGTGCACCCGAATATATAGCGCACCGATACTTCAACACGGTTTTGCTATTTGCGAGGCTCCAAATGTCTAAAGTTAAAAAAAAAAAATAATCTATACAAATATTTTTTTTTAAGGATGCACGTAATCCTCCGATTTAATGTTAAAACGTCGCAATCCATTACTAGTAAATGCCCCTGCTTATATTATGGCGCTTAAATGATAAAAATCGTCAAAGTCTACGTTATTAATTTATAATAAGTTGAACGCCAACTATGTGTATTTCACTACAGGTAGCTACACACGTGTTTTGGATTGTTGTAAAATCAAATAAGAAAAAAATTAATTTTACGTTTTGTGGTGGGGTACGGCTAAAGTGAATATTGTATAGCCTCCACGGCAACGGACGTGGTACTTGGTGTGGGGTGAAACCCTGATCGAAATAATTATTTCGATATGTTTTGGATACTGAGTGAAACGAGGAATATATTGGTTTTATCATTATGTGTTTTTTTTTGTCTGTGTATACGATTTTGACGGGGAGTATTGCTTTGTATACAAACATGGAAATTTTCTGAAAGAAAATCTCGTCTAGTTGGTTCTTATTTCAGGTGGGAAGGGTGTCTTTTTTTAATTTCTTAACAGTTTACAGAATAATCGAGAAAAATAGAGGACAAATTGCAAAATACTTCAACCTAGTTCGAAAATCGAACTCTAAACACTCTAGTATTTTTGTCACGCACCATCCACTTGTTTATTTTTCATGGATACAGAATTTTTCATAACGTTTTCTTAATTTGGTTATTATAATACAGTTTAGTAATACATACATTTTGGACTTTATCCACCATTCATTAATTATCCAACTGTATATGGCTAATGAATAAATAACGCTATCCATGCAAATTGCTTAACTATATATGTTATACAAACAATTTAAATTTAAATATAAGTATTTTAAAAAAATCGAGTTAATGTGTGGAAATTAAAGTGATCACCCTAATTGAAAAACTGAGCCTTAGAGTAGATCAATGAATTAATTGTATTTATTTATTTCTACATGACAAACTGTTATGACATCTTGAATTGTACGATAAAGATAAACTCTTACACTTACATTTCTTAAAATAATACACCAAATTCAGAAAAATTTTGGAATCAAAATAAATTTTAATTAACATCAAAATACTTACAATTGTGTACAGTAATTAATGAACAATGTAGAATTTAAATTATTGCAATGTACTGCGCTATTTATTTCAATTTTTAAAAGTATTTTATTTACCATACGTAAGTGGCTCAACTACCCAGGATATGGATAAAAATTTAAATTTAAAAATATCGCGTTATTCCAACTAGTTTTAACTGTATTGCTAATGTTATTTATTCTTTAGTGGTCGATAGTGATTAGATAATGTTAATGTTATCGGCTAATATTGAGATGATCAATTTATATTGTTGGTTTAAGTCCGACAATTTATGCATTGGCTAAGTTTATGAATAGCTAATTTTGTATTGGGTATATATCGGAAACTATAAAGTCGTAAAATATTCATTTATTTAATTTTTTTATTTAACGCTAAAATTTACAACTAAAAATTAGTATGGTACAATAGACAACGTTAGTAAACTACAAGACATAACAAATAACAATATTATAAGACATAAGTATTAGAAAAATGTGGCAAATATAAAACAATAGTGATAGTTGACGAGGAAATTGCTATATGTTAGATGGTGCGTTGTGAGGGAACGAATAACTATATATTATATAACATAATATGTACGCGAAGAATAAACTATTAGTAAGAATTATACGTCGACGATAATATTGAATTCAATTACAACTAATGTTGAAATCCTTATTTTGGAAACCTTCTCCCCCCCCCCCCCCCGTTTGATAAAAAATTTCCTGGTACTAAAATCCACGGCGGAACTTCACTTCGCATCGACGAAATGTGAAGTATACGAAATGTACCGCGAATGCCGTTGTTTAACTAGTGTACAGCATTTTATACACTGCGACGCATTAAATATATACTCCTCTCCTCGTCGTCCGAAGCTTATTTCGGACCCGGTGCTGCTGACGGCGGTTATGTTACATTTGTGGCTTGTTTGGCTATTACTATTAACAACAACGGCTGCTTACTGTTGACGCGTACGCGCATGTATAGTTTCCGGGCGGAAAAAAGGGTCGGCCGGGTAAATGCGAAACGTACGTGTGCATAATATTATTATATATGTGTACGCAAAGGTGGCGGACGCGAACTACCCCGGGGCCGCGGAGGGACGGTACGATGGTGCGGCGAGTGAAATTCGTCGACGACGACGAAAGACCGTGTTTAGAAATTTGGCTCACACGGGTGGGCTATGAGTGACGAAAGGAAACCCGTGTAATAACATTATGAAAACTGCAGAGAATGTTGTTTGACGTAGCTAGCACGTTTTCATACATTTCTAAATTTATATATGTGCATTTTTGTGGAAATAATATACAGTTTCTATGCTCGAGAAACATTTTACTACAGGACTATGTTCAAAAAAAAAAAAATAAAAATACTGTCGTCGGAAATCTACCATGTACCAGTGCACACCGATGACATATTTTTTCGTGGTACATTATTCTCACTGCGTTCATCAATCATGCAAATGTTATCAGTCACTTCTGGTTCGATTTGCGATTTTTTTATGTGTAAAACATTTTTAGAAAACATTTATTGCAGTATAATCATTTCTAAAATCATACGCATGAATCATGTAAAATTATACGAAAATGTAAATTCATTTTATCTTTGCGGAGTAATACAATGTTTACCATGAACAGAATCACCTTGTAGAAATACAATTATACTTATATTATATTGTAGTAATATAAGATAAAAACCTCATGTTTTATTTCGCACTCGAATTGTGTGTAATAATAATATGTTTTCTCGGACGGTTCACCGCGCGTTATCTCGTTGTCTGCGTGTTGCGTGAAATTGGAATAGGTTCTGCAACTTGCAAGTGCACCTCAAACTTCGGACGATCAAGTTTTATGGATATTATTTTTTAACGTCCACCTTTAAGATATTCGACTGTTGAGCAAACCATTTACCACTGGACCACTGTGACAAGTATCTCCCCGAAAAACAATAGTCTGATCGAGTCATTGTTTGCGATTCGTGTCACCATTCGACATGCTCGTTAGAACAGGACTGGGAAGAATCTTGTATAGTATACATGTCCAAGTATTAAATAGATACAATGTTACTATGGTACCATTGTGCAAATGTGCAATCGACAATCGATTTGCATTATTTGCAATATTATCTGTATCATGCGATTGTACATACATTTCCCATTATATATTTTTAGTATATATTTTCCATATTAATATGATCGCATTTCGCGGATCGAGTACAACATTTTTGTCGATCGATAAACACGAGAAGCCCTGTTTACTTCGCATTGACACGGATGGGGGTGATTATTGAAATTAATAAACCAGCCTTATAATGTAGTATGAGTGGACTGCATTATTATAAAAAATTTTAATCGTAATAAATTAATAACATAATTGAATTATTGAATTAATGAAAATGACACCGAGCGCGCACGGTGTTTAATCTTAATCTCGGTGATAACCATTTATTGCCGAACAAGCCCTATTACCTACACAATTATTGTCTAAACATAAAAATGACGAATAAGTCATCGTATTTCAGCTCCCGTCGAATTTTAACGAGCTTAACACAAAGAACATTAAAAATGGCTAAAATGGCCCAAAACATCTAAAAATGATCGACGCACCACTAAATACCGGCATACGACTAGCAATAGGAGGCTTTAAATCCAGTCCTATAGCGAGTCTAAGAAATATTGCAAACGAACCACCCCCTGAAATAAAAAGAACATTTAACAATATACTCTACGCTGCTCAAACAATAAAAAATAAGAAAAACCTAGCAAACAAATACATTGACATCATAATCAAAGAAGCCGAAAATCTACAAATAAATTTAAAAGAAATAGTACCAAGAGAACCACAAACCACACCACCATGGTTAATGCAAATCAACACAAACATAGAAATAACAGAATACAAAAAAAACAACACAAGTCCTAATATATATAAAAATCTTTTCCAAGACATACTACAAAAATACAACCTTAGAAAACATATTTATACTGATGCATCTAAAACAACAGATAGTGTAGGGATCGCAATAGTAGCAGAAAATAGAACTATAAAATATAAACTAGCCACCGAATGCTCTATCTATACAGCCGAAGCACTGGCAATATATAATGCAGTGTTATACATACTACAAAATAGAGAAACAACACCCAACAACTATCTCGTAATAAGTGACTCACTCAGCAGCATCATAGGAATCCAAAACACAACACACCCAACAGACATATCCAAACTAATCCAAGATAAAACGTACGAAGCACGTGATATGGACATAAATATATGCTACGTATGGGTACCTGGACATTGTGGCATACATGGCAACGAAAAAGCAGACCAAGAATCATCAAATGCCGCCTCTTCCCCCGACACACCATTTCTCAATATATACACATATGAAGACAAAAAAAAATAAACCAAACTAGTCCTAAATCACAAATGGCTCAGACTATGGACAAACCAGAATACAAAGTTAAACCAAATAAAAAATAACATACAGACATGGCAAAACCCAGGACTAAAAAGAAAAGAGGAAACCATATTAAATCGACTACGTATCGGGCACACATTCATCACACATAGACACCTTATGGAAAAAAAAGATCCACCCATATGCGAAATTTGCGGTGTAGACTACACAATTAAACATATAGTCACTGAATGCATGAAACACGAAGATGCGAGGAAAAAACACCATATACCACAACAAATCGGAGAAGCGCTAGGACCCGACCACCAATCAACCACCAACATCTTCCATTTTTTAAAAGAAATACAACTATACAACTTAATTTAAGCTAAAATAAAAAAAAAAAAATTTTTAATTTAATATATTATAATGTAAACTGATTTTAAATCAATGTAAACTAATGGCCACAGCTGCCGATGTTTTATATAGATCAATAAAAAAAAAAAAAAATGGCTAGTCTTAAGTTTCGGCTGGGTCGTATAACAATAATGCTGGTCGCGGCGCATCCTGCATTTAGATACCTAAAATACTGCTCGTTCTGTTAACGGTGTGTCGAGAGGTTTTTTTCGGTAGCATCTTGGGCCGAGCCACCCGTCTGCCGAAGGTATAGCTATGGCAACAGGAAGAGACGGCGTTATTGCACGCCGAGACAAGAGAGCTGTCGGAAATGGCGACGCGAGATTCAAAAAATAATAATAATAAACGAACAAATCATATATTAACCGAGTTTCTATTATTTTCCTTCGAGAAAACGCGAAAGAAATTTTCGGAATTAATACGCGCCTTGGATTTCTTACGATACACTCACATATATATACATATTTATATATAAACACGAAAACCGGACGGCATCGGTAGAGCAGGAAAAGGAACAGGACGTTCAAGCGAGAAGGGGAGGGTGTCGTGCGAAACGTCCTACCCTTCGTCCCCCATAGTGCCTTGTATTATATTTGAGGATGACGAGCGCGCGGAGGGCTGCTCTGCAGCATCACTCGCGGGAGGTATAGAGCGGGCATGGTCGAGAGGGTGCGGTGGTGTATAGGCCGATGTGATGTAGAAAGTCGCGGGTAGGGGGTGGGTACTGGAACTTTCGAAGGGACGCGGCAGGGGATGCGGTGCCGATGGTCTCGTCGCCGCCGCCGCCGCCGCCGGTGCTCACTGCACGCACCGCCGCCGCCGCCGCTGCCGCCGCTGCAGTAGTCGTGTGCCGGGGAATCAGTTTTGGCGGTCCAACGTCGGCGAACAGACGGGCCGATCGCGCTCTACCACTGTGTGACGTCTTGAACGTGCGGGCGCGCGCCCAAAGTCGTGTTGAACCGCGGTATACTGAAACAGTGGCGTTGTTGTTGCGGTACCTACCTAGTTTTCGGTATACGGTGGGTATAGTTTACCCGGTCGGTGCGCCGCGAGCCCGTCGATGTGATCATATAATGTTACGCTGCTGCCGTTGCCGGATCACCGCCGCCACCGCAGCCGCCACTGCCTCGTTCGCGCAGCCCACGCATCGCCACTTGTTGTCTCCGGCCAGCGGACCAGCGACGGACCCACGGACTCGCTTCGCATTAGGTGAAACGATTTTATGACGTTATATTAACATTTTTACCACCCATTGGTCTACAATATATTATACAATTATAGTACTGTAATCGCCGCTCGAATTAAAATAAAAAACCAAAAAATTAAGATCTAGCGAAATTCTAGCTCGAAAAAACTGAACCAGATTTACGTTTTCCTTCCCCCTCGTGAATAGTCGCGACAATGGTTCAGCCGCGCAAAAATACGAGAATAATAATGAGCAGAAAGACTCGGTCCTAATAAAACCGCGTTAACAGTAAAAGTTTATTTTCTCTGCGAAACCTAATAATACTAAAATATAGTTATAATAATTCGTCGACCACGTTTTGTGGTTCAAGAAAAAAAAATTGCGAATAAAACATTTGCATTATTTCTCGGGATAATAATGATTAAATTATTAATTTAAATTAATTACATGAGTCAATCGTTTGCAGGACATACATCGACATGTTTCGTATTAGTTTTTTGGGTGCCTTTTTGATTCGGCTTATCGTTCGAAGGTGCATATCTACCAAAATAGTAATTTTTTATGCATGTCTATACAAATCATTCGTTACCCCGATTATTCAATTAGGTTATCGTTATAATATATAGTGGTGACTTGGGATAAAAACAAAATGAATAATTATTATACTATAAAGTAGGTACTTATTCTTAAGAATAATTGATTTTATGCGGTTCGTTTCAAAAGAACATAATTAATCACTTTCGGATTAAATGACTTAAATTGATGAGGAACAATATGTTTTTAAAATATTTATTCTAAATGCATACTTATCACTGCTCATACTCAAGTTAGCTCGTGAACTGGTTAAATGAGGACAGGATAATAAAATGCTCCAACAATTTTAACTTTCTTTAGGGTGACAATAATTTTATTATCTGTGATAAAATAGTTAATAGCTCTGGTATGTTGCGTTGTTGTTATTATTGAAAATATATACTATATAATATATGTTCAAAAAATTTCTACAGCGCATTTTTTTTCTTCTAATTATTGTGTACTAATCCCACCAGTTATATTATCAGATAATTCGTGTGAATGTGTGTACGTGACTTTTTTTTACCAAATCTTATAAATTTAAACAGACGGTTTACCTATACGCGCTAACGTATGGGCTCTAAATATGATATCCAAGTGCGCACATTATCCTTTTCAAACACCGACCGAGGGCCAGTTGTGTGAGCTGCAATTACCCCACAGCGAAGATAAATCTTGGTCGTGGCACAGTCAGTACACGGACTTGTAGGACTTCAGCCCTCCAAATTGGAGACGCTAATCGCACCTTTACAACTATAACTTATAAGACGTATTATAAAATACAGTCGTTTACTGAACCCGTGGGTTTACATTAGGTACTTTAAATTATTAAAAACGTCTCTGAGACATTATGTTGCAATATTTTGTATTTGTATTTTTTATCTTTTTGGCTTTTTCGTCGTATTCATTATTAAACTGTGCACAGAATTATTTCCACAACGTTATATAGTCTTTCTTTCCACCGTTTCCGGTCAGATCTGCAGTTATAAAGACGACTTAGGAAAAGCCTTATTTTTTTCTTTCTTTCTTGGATAAATCGTTCGAGTGGTAAGTCTTCAACAGTTTTTCATGAACTGCCCGGTGACGACGACGCAAAGCTTAAAGATAAACGCCAGAATTCGATATAGGTGCCTTGCGGTCAGACGGCGGCAACCTGCAGCGACCGAAACAAATGATTTTTATTTTTATTTTATTTTATTTTACACATTTCCGAGAAATTCATTCGAAAGCTGAAACTGCCGAATCGATCTTACCGCGCAGTGACGTGACTACGTCTTGCGAAAATCTAACGACGACAAAAAACGTTTAGCTTTTAAAAGGTTATGATGGATCCGTTCTGTTTTATATTTTGGTTCTCCTAAGCCGACAAATGGGTTTTCAAAACATTTTTCAATTATTATAATTCGTCTTTTGTTTCTCGAGGAATAGTAATGGGACCGTGTTAACATTACACACGTCAAAAAGTTTCCCGACGATTTACCCATAAAAAAAATATATATTTGAATCTTTTTTCTATTGTTTATGTATACGGTATATAGAAATACAATTATAACGTTATTATCCTAGTATTATATATTTTCCATCGAATTTGATGAGACCGATATGGAAATCTTAACACCAAGCCAAAGCAAATACCCATATGATGAATAAATTATATCCTTTGGTTAAAGTTGTATCAAGTTTTCAATAAAAACTTTTGAATAAAACGAAATAATTTACTGCTTTAAAATGTTGATGATACAGTTCAACATAGTCACAATATCAGTATATAAACTGTATTTAATGAATGCATCAATTTTAAACGTCAGTATTGTTTAATACATATGATATGTTCAAAACGATAGAGTAATGCGTGAGATTATGAAATTTCACAGTAGGTACTTAGCAGTTTACTTAGGCTTTATAATGTGGTGATTAAATCGTTTATCAATTTTCTTCCTACAATCTATGAAAAGTAAACCAAGAAATTACAGTTCACCAAAGCCCTATTCAAATTGTAATATTGTATGCTATATGACATATAAGTAGTGCATAAAATGTATATAGAAATATATTGGAAGTTTAACATTATTTGACAATATCTTTTATCGAACTAAAATTTGCTGTTGTGATGAGAAAATTTCAAAAGTTTAACTATCCATACTGTGAGTCTTTGTAGAGTTTTTAGTTTTACCCAATAAATTTATAGTAATTGGTTGTCGAATAAATCTTACAACTTGAATAGTATTATTTAAGTTGTGAAATAGAAACTAATGCAAATCTGTAATTTTTCAATTAGAGATGATTGTTAATAACGTTTTTCATTCCTGGTGGATAACTACGTTCGGGATGAGTTCAATTTAAAAGTTGATAAATAATAAAGTGATGTACAGGCACCTCCAAAAAATGTTACGGTTTTCATTGATATCAAAATTATTATTATGTACGTATGTTTTCAAAAGAAAAAATAGTCGACCGCACCATCTTCACAGTACACTCAGGGATTTTCGCATCATGGCTACATAATAATAATATGCAAACAGCGATATTAAATCTTAGTTATACAATTTTCGGAATAACGTAGCGAGACATAAAACATATCTATGTCAATATATTACACAATTGTTCTGAAATACTTTATTATGTACCATGATGTACAATGTTTAACGATTAAACACTTTTTGCCATTATACTATATAATATGTGATACGTATATGAAGTACACAATGATGATGGGAAACGACTTTTTTTCTTCTAATTAATGAAACAGTTTTACCGTGATTTAATTAATAATTTTCAACTAATTTAAGCGTTGGCGGGTCGGCTTCTTGAATTGAAATTCATAATTAAAAAAAATTATTTTGTACAGTAATACAATGGTTATACAATGTATAATATACATTAATAATAAATTGACTATAAAAGTATTCACAGGGTTCACCGGGTTTTTTCTGATGACGGACACAATAAAATTTCTTACGTGCTATAACATTATTCAAAAGTCTTACCACTGGGTAGCTTTTATTTTTTTTTATCAAATTACCATGTCATCGAAGTTTATATCTTAGCACTTATGCAACGTGTTGTAGATGGCTTACAAATTATGTACATCGAATTTTTTTTATCGAAGATAAAAACACTAAAATGTATTAATACATATATAAAATATAGGTACCTATGTACATTATGTATATGGTCATACACTCATACATATATATACTATAGCATAGCAGTTTTATAAAAGAACATGATAAGCGAATATTTTAATTTGACCGGAACACTGTCGGTGATAAAAGAAAAAAACAATCCGACTGACAAATATATGTATGTATGTACTGTAGTACGTATATGCTTTATGTTAATGCATATACGTACGAAATATATTTTAGAGTACACATATTTGTCACTATAAATCATAACTATATACGTGTACCATTCGTACTCGTTGCTGTGTTGTTTTAAATTTATCGTCAATGCTAATTTAGGTTTTCTGACACGTCAACTTACATATTTTGATAAATCACTCGGAGACAAAGTGCGCGAAAATCGATTCAAGCGTTTACAAATCGGGTTGTAAACTTAATAATATCCGGTCGATAAATTATTTAAATATTTGTCAAACTTTTTATCGAAGCGTCACATAATATTCGACGTACCTACGCGTGCTGCCTATGGCATTGCTTTCATCATTCACGATAGAGAACGATGGAAAGTATTGAATAAATATTACGTTTTCTTTTTAACTCCGTTGCGTGCGCGTGCGGTGACGTTTTTCTGTTTTGTCTTTTGCCGCCGTCCCGTAAGTCAATATTTTATTTTTCATACGAAAAAAAGATACCAGCACTGAAACTAAGGCTGATATTTGGCAAAAACAAAATATATATACATACATTGTTATTGAAACGTCGTCAATCGTATGTGTAGGTGTGTCTGTGTTTTCAGATGTCAGTAGAAATAATATTATATATACCTACATGGAAACAATTTAATTTACTACCAGAAAACGTATTGGAAATCGATCACGTTTTATACGACACGAATGCATGGAAAAGTATACGTAGGTACTGTAAAATATATAAGCTTCATTAATTTAAGTCCCACCCTGTATCGAGCCCAGGGTGTTCTAAACTCTAAAGGAATAAAACGAGCGCGCGGACGGGAATAGGACCCATAATAGGATCTCCTCTTCCCGCCTGTCCGTCCGTCTTTTAATCGTATATGTATTTATTGGAATGTTGGATTATAAACGTCAAACGTTCGAATAGTTTATTATAATTAAAACTGTATTGGATTAAATATCGTCCTGTTTGGAATTCCTTCGAACGCCTTTGTACCTATACAAAACCGGCGCGCGTATAGTGTATACTTATATAGTAATATATACATACGTGGGTCGTACATACGTTACCTATATACACATACATAAAAATAAATAATTAAAAACGTGCAGAGTTAGCCAAACTATAACAGCAAGGGCACGTGAATACGTGGTAATCGTCAAAGCGTATATGGTGTATACCGATATTTTGGTATCTAATATCGACAATGGTGTACTGGAAATGGAAGGAAATTCAACGATCTTTCACACCTTTGCGGAATTTTGAAATCCATTATAATTTAAAAAAAAATTATTCCAATCACAAATTTCCTTCCCACTTTATTGAGACTATTAGGACTGGCAACACTTAAATGTAGTAGGTATATGGTTAAAATTTGTTTGTTTTTGAGTTTCATTAAAAATTAAAAATAGAACATGAATTTATTAGACATTATGATTTATATTATAGACGTATAAAATATTTATAGTAATAATAATAATGACATTTTACGTGGCTATACCTATTTATACAAAGAAAACTCGAACGCTTCACATAATCATATTGTGTCATTTTTAAACGCACTCAATTTTATCACCGCATAAGACTTTGCATGATCATATTTTTTTCCATGCTCGAACTTACTTAACAGTGTATTGTTTTTCGTGTTGGAACTTACATATGTGATCGCAGACCTGCTGTGTGTTTCGTGTGGGAACTTACCAACCCCTAACGAATGTATATGCGTTTTGTCGTGCGTTACGCTCGTTTTTATTCGGCCTTTCGGGGTTAGCTTATAGAATGACCGGTACGGACGAAAGCGGCATCTTCTTGTAATAAGCGCACTCAAGAGTGACTGTGCCCGCGGGAGAGCACCAGAACGGTGTGAACAGGAGCGATTCGTTGAAACTGCCGTTCCTTTTTCTATTATAGCTATTCGCACAAGCACCGCATTACGGTTGGTACGTGCAATGTACACGTCTGTATGTGCCTGCACTTGACGAATCAGCCTTAAGGCGCGTATTATTGTTATCCCGTCTTGACGAGAACTGAACGATAAATCCCCCCTTTGACGGTTTCAATCGATCAATTCGCCTTTCCCCTGTGGTACGGCTCGATTTTCTTACGCACGTCGTATTTTTTTCTCGATTTAATAATAATAATGTACTGCAGCTGCGCTGCAGAGTTTCAAAGTTCTCGCCAATTTGATCAGAAACTCTCCCACGTTATTGATACTGGACATACATCATGCTCACACGTTTCTATATATACCTATTTTATAATATATAGCGTAAAAATGTCCACATGAGGTTTCGATTCTTGAGCCAATACCGACGAGAAATATTTATAAAAATCTTATAACGATAATACATAGTATTTTTGCTCGTTTTTCTTTCGACGGTTATTTAAAACATTACTTTTCGAGCTGTAAGTCTAAAATTCAGTAAACTGATCTCAAAAATTGGACGCAGGTGCAGGTATAAGCGTTTTTGCGGGTTACCAATCTGTAAAAAAGATACGATCAAAAATCCGCTGAAGTGTGTTATCGCGCTATGCTCAGTACCCGTGAAAGACCGCCAGAAATTGTTATCAGACGATATTTTCTCTGTCGTCTCAATGGTGGTAAGAACTTACTGAGACTGAATTCACCAAAGATTTCCTGACTTCTGATGCGCGTATAGACTCCAACTTTGACTTAACACCGAAAGTTTTTGTAGCATGCCTATAGCTATAATCAACTCACCAACACATAATTATAGTGAACGTATAGTGTGTATATCAACGACTATAATTATATATTAATGGAATATTTTTAACATAATTTGTCCCCTTACATTTTCGAAAGTAAAAATCATAAAAATCGAAACCGGTCGTATTTATTACCAATTTATTGTACAATACTCATGGAAATATCTATATTTTATTTTAATTTACTAAATTTATTGTTATGTAGGCATATTTATTTTATTGAAAATTTGATTAGTTTTAATAGATTAATTATATATTCAATATAATTTGTTATTCAATATAGCTCTCGTGTAGTATTTAACTCTGAGTATATTACACTGTTATATTATAGATGACCTAATTGGCTTGGAACGTAGTTTCGTGTTTGATCCCTAAATATAATTTTGTCACGCTTTTAGATCTACGAGTAAATCGACTAGATAAACACAGCGGTCCTAACCGTATTACAATATACTCGATAAGAACAAAAACAACAGGTGTAGTAACGAATAAATGGCCAACTATTAAGCGTGCGATACAAGCGGAGACGAAAAATCACCGATAGTGCTTTTAATGTATACTCGAATTTGATTTTTTTTAGGTCTTACAATTTTTAATTGTAAAAAAGACTTACCTAATTGTGTAGTTTCAAATATTTTTTTTAGCAGTGCAGTCAATGAGAACCTCGTTGACGGGGGATCCCTTAAAATGCGGTCACACCCCTTGGCATATACCCCTTCGACTGTTATTGTGCAGTATACCGTGTAACCAACCGGCCTCACGGTCTGCGCAGCGTCGTGTCTATACAGATGACCGGACGTGTGGTAGGAGCAACGTTATTATTTTGGCACGGACCACGGGTGTGGCATATGCCAAAAAAATAATAAACTATATAAACAGCGTTGACATAAATTTCTGCTCGCTGAAAGCGCACTTACATACGCACGTACACACACACACACACAGACACCAACATCTCTCGATAAACAATAGTACACCAACGCATCGTGTCCAGTACAGCTCGTCTAAATCCTCCCCCTCCAACGGTGTACATAGTTACGCTCGAGATGAGAGCTATTATATGGTTGAAAAAGTTTTTTTCGGTCACTAATACGATTGTTTTTATTGTAAGTTTTTTTTTCCTATTTCGCTAAGCGCTCTGGGTTTTATTTTAATAAAAGCTTTATACCAGTCCCTGCGCACAAAATGTGGCCCGTGCGGCATTCGATGTTTAGGCATATGATTGCTGCAAACAATATTAATATTAATTGAACAAATACGAACTCTTTCGTCGAAACAAAACTGCGCGCGGGTCTGTTGGATTAAAATCAACAACTGGAGTTTGGTGGTGTGGAGACGACGTGAAAGTATATAATACTTTTTGTTATTATCTAATTGGTCAGATATTAAAGCGGTGCTTATCATCTGGTGTCCCGTTGAACCTAAAGGGCCAACGCCGAGGGTTTCATGAGGAATTTGGGAAAACATATACAATGTTGAGTTACATTTTCGATTTATTTATTAAAAAAATAAAACCCATCCTTCTTGTTGTTCTATATTCACGACACTCACTTTTGTGCCAGAAGTTTCGGACTTTCCGCTCATTTGAGTATATACTGCAAGAAACATGTCTGCGGTTCTATGGTTATGTAAAAAAAAAAAAAGGAAGTTTCGCAAAATGTTCAAGTCCCTGCAAAGGTACCGCGAGTAAAAGAAGTTGGAAAACACTGGATTCTAGTATCATCCGTGTTGCCGTATTGGTCTACTATAATATTGACTATAATCGACGGTTTTCAGGCGGGTGAAAACGTGCCAAGCTTGTAATTCGCGAAAATTAGTACATCTAGATTGAAAAAAGTCGTCCGATTTACACGGCAATATATTATTATATCGTGGTAAAAGCCAAAACTATACGAGCGTGCGATGACTGCGACTTATACGTATAGTCACCGGGCTACTAATAATGTACAATATCGATTAAAAATGCGGTTACACAAATCGAAATCAGGATTCCATTCAAAGTTGACGCGATTTATTCCGTGTTTTTTTTCTTCTTTTTACTTTACGTTATATTTAATGCAGTTTTAAAATTTCATCTCTCGCAACAAACCGCACACCAACCAAAATAATTCGTTAAAATATTCCTTTTTTTATTTCGACAAAGTGTTAATTGCGTAGTAGCTTTTGAATATATTTTAAATTATTAAATTTGAGATTTAGCGAACAGCAATGTATAAAATAAAACGATTGTTTACAATACCTTATATAATGTACCTACCAATTATCTTACTCGTGTACTTTAATGATGATTATTATTAATGAACATTATAAATAATGCAGTTTTATAATATTTATTCCTGTTTGAAGTCAGTTTTAGCAAACAATTTTCCGAATTTGTTACAATCATGTGATATTTGATATTTTCCATTGCGTTGAGTATAAGTACTATGTGCTTTGATCCTCAAAATACTCTTTAGAAACTTGAAGATCCCGATCAATATCAACGAATTTATCGGTTGAAATGCAATAAAATTTGTTGTACATACATAGTTTATGCTTTACGGCATGTTTAGAAACCAGCAATAACTAGTAACCAACATAAAAGTTTATTTTCTACGATTTTTCTCACGGAATTCGAGGAGTCTTATAACCGAAGTAGTGAGTCATAGTATAGAATTTTTTTTAACGTACACGGATACGTCCGAACAAGTCCAGGCGATGTTGAGCCTAATGAGCGGCTGAACCTTGCATCCGTGAATCTTGTAAGCAGCGTCTTCTGTACAGGACGTACAGGTATAACGTTTTACACTAATATCACGTCTGATAGTCGTTATATCGGTCTGCGGGTGGGCAATCTATTCGTACGAACCGTATAGGAACAACAATGAAAATCGCGTTCTATTTCTTCATAAAATCATTCGTATACAAAGTTCAATAACTCCGAACCCCTATACACACGACTGTTGTGTTCTTAGATGAAAAACAAAAAAAAAAAATACCTTAGACTTTCTGAGGAGACCGTGCACGCTGTTTTCGCCGTCCGGATTCGTTTTAATTTATCCGCAGAAACGTTATGCAGCTGCTACGGTACATGCAAAAGAATGTATATGCGCCTTACGCGGAAAGAGACGGCACCGTTGCTCGAGACAAATAGTCTTCGGGGTTCGAAACGTGCGGATCGATGAAAATAACAAATCAGTCGTGTTTTTTGGCACCGAAACGATTTTACAGAACACGCGCGCACGAGCATGCGGCGTTAGTTGGTTAGTGTTGCTCGAGCGCGCGAGAAAAACCGAACGACCGTCGTCGACCGCGTAAGCGCTCGTCGCGCTGGGAGGTCTGCTCGTGAGTACTATACGCATGTACACATATTATAAACATGAAATGATGTAAAAATAATAAAATCGCATAAAACGCTCGACGTGTAACGTTATACTCCTGGGGGGGGGCCACAATTATTGCCGGCGGTCCTCAAACTGTGCACCCTGCGCAGGTACCTTCCAAGAGCTCCTTCGTTAGGGTATCTGCGGTTATATTGACTCCACGAACACGTCCGAATAAGAAAATCAAATCCAAACATTTTTATTATAGTTATAAATCGACACGGTCACATAGGCCGTATGCAAGCAGACACGAGCATTCGTTTTCTTCTATCACACCAAAGATTGCGGTACTGCAGCTGCAGGTAAACGAAAAAAATAACAATATCGTTAAAACTTATAAATTACTTAACAATACGTAGTATTTTAAATGAAATCAACAATACTTAACAATACTTAACAATACGGCATACGAGTAATAAAGAAACAATAATTAAAGAGCAATTAATACCATTGATGTATCATTTTTTACGAGTATTGTGGCGTAAGATTGGCACTCCGGGACTTAGGGGTTTTATTTGAACGTATCAAAGGCCCCGTACGAACAAAACAGTTTGAGAACCGCTGCGGTGTGCCCACGTACGATTTGGACATTGTTTATTATCACGACTGTTGAATATTATATAATTAATACTTTATATTATTTGTATCAGATTGTTATTGTAAATGATAAATCGCGTGATCACAACAGGGTCAAGAGGTCAACTGTATATAAGACCGACATTTCGCACATTATTGTTACTACACACTATACTACACTACTCTATAGTATTGTCGATGTGTACGTCATACAGTTTTAGTAAGCTCAGTACTTACTGTGTTAGAAGGCAATTTATTCTACATTAATTTGTACTTTAGTTATAGTGAAATATTACTTGTTATTATTATTGTAACTAATTGTATTGTTTCTTTTCGTCGATCCACATCATAATCCTCATTCAACAACGACGATTTATATAATAATTCCTACGCGTAAAATCTCGGACCAAAATGGCCGGGCGAGGGTTGTGTAGTGAAGGCCCGCAGCACGGGCGCGCGAATCCACCTGAAGTTTTGGGGTAGCTCGTGCACCGGGGGCCGGAAAAACGTGTAGGCACGTGTGTACATCATCTGCACTGCTCGAGTAGGGAAAAACACGAAGCGCTGCACAGAAAAACTCGAAAACAGCGTCCCTAGTGTGCAAATGTTTAACAAGAACGCGATGGGGGATCCAGATTTCCCTTTCCCCGAGTTACCACACCAATATAAAATATAATATTTCAACGCTATACTGTAAAAATATCCATAAACGTAAGCAGCAGTCAAAAAACTTGTTATATCAAGATAATGACACAGTATACATCACCCATATACAGGATGTCGCACCAGGGTTTACCCATTGCGATATCTCCTGAGATAATGGACATGGTCAATTTTTTTTTTTTTTTTATAAGACTCATGGGGACAAGATCATCAGATATTTCATATTTTAATTGAATTGAATTATTTTGATAAAAAGGTGAAAAAAACAATTGTTTATTTTATTATTTTCCAAATGCATTCTAAATTTTCTGGTACATAACTAAAAAAATTTATAAAAATCATGAGGTTAATGGAAATAAAATGTTAAAAATTCAAATTTATCGAACAATTTAACTTTTTTACCTAAACTAATAATCAATTAAAATATGAGACATTTGTAGTTCTTGTCCCTGTGAAGTAGTATGAAAAAAACAGAATTTTATTATCTTTATTATCTCAGGAGATATTACAATGGGTGCGACACTGTACAGTGTATGGTACTATAGTACTATTTTTCAGTTGAAATCAAAAAAAATAATTTATATGGTTATTTCAAATCGTTTTGAATAATAATAATATTTTCAATACTTTTATTGCTGAAATATGTTTTAAACGCTTAAGCTAAAAGTTCATCAAAATGTTTTTCATACCACTCTGACCATCATCATTATATTCGTTAATCAATACATCATATTAAATGTGCATTTTAATTTTTTTATTCCTAGATATTTATAATAGGTAACACGAATATATTTTGGTTTTTCATATTTTTTTCTTTTTGAAATATAACTCCCGGATATTTCATGTTTGGATATTTCATTTTCAGATATTTTTTTACCCGCATTCAACATCAATAGGTAATTTCAATACCGTTAACATATATATTATTATGTATATTTTAATATTTTTTTTTTTTATATGAAATATACTACGAGAGGTCATGGGACAGTTACTGCAGTAATATTGAATCGAAAGCTATGCGATGCAGTGAATAGATTTTTCTTTATTCGTAGTATTTGAACGTCAAAATAGTTCTCTGCCATAGTCTGGCATTGAATAAGTTTTCAATAAACTATTGTCCAATAACCAATGTACATTTTTCTTCGCTCATCGTTTCGTTAGATGTATAATTTGTATTTGCTCGTCGCATTAAAGTCATGGTTTTCGGTTCGCGCCGCTAATAAAGTATTAAACACTATAATATTGTTTTATACGATGCTTTCTGAGATACTTCGATTCCAATGGCCGACATGGGATATTAACATTACATGTTGTGTACGGCACGTGGTACAGACTATAAACTTAAAGTTTCAAACAGGCCACCAGTCCCAAAAGATTTACGTTCTTTTAACGATTTCACAAACGGTCACGACGTACCACGCATATAAACTATTGTCGCTGGAATCGAATAACCTCAAAGCCCACCTATAATATATGATCGCTGCGACTCGGGTAAAAATATCTTTGCACACATCATCCCCCACCCCAGACTGTGTTAAAACTTTGGACACGTTAAACTGTCATAGTTGAATTGTTATACCACATGATATCGAGTTAAATTCCTTCAGACACCGTGTATAGATATTTATAGAGGTGGGAGGATTTACTACGGGATGCCTATAAATTTTGTTTTTCACACTCATATTGAGGGGTAAAATAGCATCAGAACTCCATCCTTGCGGCCTCTTCCTGCCACTCTCGAGGATATATTACAAGTCTAGGGGCCGGAATTATATTCTTTTGCATATTTTTTTTGAGGCTCTGCAGTCAGACGGGGGTTCGAAATCTTTACAAATCATGAAACCGGTTAATTAATGGCAAAAGTTTTTTTTAGCATATTTGAGAATATTTCAAGATAAAAGAATATTTCGTACAATAAAGAATATTTCAGAATATATCGATTAATTTTTATAGACATTCGATATTTTTTGTGATTTTTGTGTGCACGTATAAAAACATATTAACAGACCGTCGTACAAATATGACACCGGAACATATGGAGCAAAATATAGTTGTTAACTGTTTTCAAAAATGTTCGTAATTACAAATACCTTATTGTTATTATATAATTTAATCAATTTTTTTAACATGTATTATTTTGGTTATTTTTTGCATATTAGTTTTTATCGTATACTTATTTATATCAGTTTTGTTGTTGTATTATTTTGCATATAAATGAATATTTTTATTTCAAGAGAATATATTAATAAAAAAGCATATTTTCGCATATTTTATTATGATTTTTTAAAGAATATTGCATGAATATTTTCAACTTTTATAGAGAATATTAACATCTTATTTTGGCTATTTTAAAAGAATATAATTCCGGCCCCTAATTATAACCCACTGTTCAGAAGTCTATCGGCGTGTTACTATAAAGTATTACGTGTACACATCGCAATGATCGTCGATGCTGATTCGTCGAGTGAAGCGTCGAATCGGATTTAGGTACAACTTGCTTTCGCGATCGTCCGCTGTTTCATGTTTACACACGAATTTTCCTCGTCAAAACCATGCCGTTTTTTCAGCACTATAAACCTTTACACTCGTAATGATTTTGTTTATATCCTGATTTCTACGATGATTCTATACGGCTGGCTTATTATCGTTTTCCGCGCCGTTAGCATTGTTAAAAAGTGTAAATATTTGCTACTCATGCCGTCATCGTCCACCCGCGCGTTAATTAACGCGTGTTGTAGCTATATTATTTCACGTATATGTATATACGATTCGGACGTATTTTTTTCCCACTCGTCCGGTCGTGAAAATAATATGATTTTTTTTCTGCAAGCCACACAGGAATTGAATTTAAATATTCCCGGCGCGGTGTTACCTGTTGACTGCAGTCGTTATTGCGAGCCGTACAATACTTTGAAAATGTTATTATCGCAACGTACACACGAGGAAATGTAATATTTGCGGTATTTCATCACTGCTTGGCGAGCAAAAAGTACCAAAATACTTGAAAACGTACGAGGTTACGTTGGAGGTTCCAGTTTTAATAAATCGATTAATTAATTTATTAATAATATAATTGATAATAAAAAAAAAAATGTTACTAAAACGATGGATCTCGTGGTAAAGGAATATTGTTCAGTACTTGTGTTCAAATTCAAAATCATAAAGGTTCATCAAACACATACGAGTAAGAACGATTTGGTGCTTATTTGATCGAAAAAAACCTTAATCAAAATCGTAAAAACAGTAGATATTATTCGTTGAAATTATTCAGTTATGTCGTTCAAACTTTATAACCAACAAATAAAAACGAAAAACAACTAAGCCAAAACTGTTGATCTTTAACTTCAAGTAAAATGGTTGACGAAGTTCAATGTTGTTTCGAAATTATACTTTCAGTTTATCGTCGGTACCAAAAACTTTTTCGAAAAATAACTTTCTGAGAGCCTAAGTAAAAAAAAAATACCCAAATGACCGACGTACCTACAATACACGGATTATTCAACAAGTGACGTAGCTTACATAGTATAGGTACGTAGATCTAAATAAACCATTGTTCTTACCCGAGTTTTTGATCATTTTTTCCGGTTGCTGTTGGCAAAAACAAATGTAATAAATGAACACAATATGTGCATCGTTATTCGTTGAACGCATCGAGGTTATTCATTTTCTTTAATCGTTTTACGTATATTATTTTACATGTTTGACGAATAAAATTATCATACTGTTCGCTTTTTCCGCGCATATAACCGTGCCACATCTGCAGTAACACGCAAAAATACACGCGTTAGATTTTAATTTTGTACTTGAACTAAGGCATTGTTTTGAAAAATAAAGAATGACGCGAACGCGTTATTAAAAAAAAAATATTGTCGTCCTCCGTAGAAATATTTACGGTGTACGTCACTCGTAACTTACGCAATATTAGTAAAGGCTTATATAGTATATATATAATATATATATATATATAAAGGTACGTTCTTTGTATATTAAAAACTTTGGCGTATTTTTTTTGCATACCTATCATAATATTGTATTCTGTATTTATATGAATAAAGAAAAATGTTCGTCCCCAAACGTAAAAACCAGAAGACTTTCGCATTTCACTTTGTTTAATACACAGCAACATCTCGAATGGCGTATGTGTTCCGCGGCGATCTTCCGGTTGAGATATTACATATTACTGCAGTCCTTGCAGTACTATAGTAGTGCGTAGGTTTACTGTGCGGAAGCACTTATGCGATTGGTTACTAATTACTTCGAAGTATATTTGCGCTCTCTTCGCGTCGGATCGCCACGATAAATATTAAATAATAACAAATTATTATTGAATATATATAAATAATTTATTGAAATTAATCAAATTTTCGATAAAATAAATATATATATATAACAACAAATAATATAAATACAAAATATAAAATAAAATATAAATTTTGCCTTGGCTATTAAATATTATGATTTAATTAGTAATTACATGTATCGCTATAATCGCTATGATTGTAGACAACGTACATTTTACACTTTTCATACGCAGCTTTAAATTTGAATAGTTCCGGAAGTAATGATAGGGGAGTTTCAACTTGAAAATGAATAAAATAAAAACCCAGATTTGAGCATTTTTACGGCCAAAAAGGTGGCGAGTTTGGATAATTAATCACCACGTATACTGCGTACGTCGTCGTCGACGGAATCTTATAAACTTTGGCTGATTGCAACTTGTTTCCTTATCCCCCGGTACACTGCGTATAGTGAATAATTTATATTTACACCTATGTACGTATATACGTATTAATATAATGTGTATATTTACGGCTAATTATAAAGTTTGATTTAATATCAAATCTCACCGCGTCAGACAAAAGGCCGCGAGCTCTCCGCCGCGCAACCGTACAGGCTTTAACCGTGTGCGTACGATTTTTCCTCCCACGTGTACGTATTATAGCTAAACCTCTCTTGTGCTGGTTCGGCGTGCACAACGTTTTGCATACTCGATTTTTGCGTGCATAAATATCTTCCCAAAACAACAAATTAAACGAGGTCAAACAAACGGTCAAACGATGGAGAAGAAACCCAAATATTAGTACCACAAACGAAAAAAAACTAAATAGGGCCAGAATCGGTCACACCAGACTAACCCATGAGTACCTAATGACAAAAAGTGACCCACCAATATGTCAATCATGTGGCACAAAAATCACAATCAAACACATTTTTGAAGAATGCAGAACGTACATCAAACAAAGAGAGGATCTCAATATAAGCCATCAAATTGGAACAAGCCTAGGCCCAAATCCCGACAATGAAACCAACACCATTGAATTCTTCAAATCAACCAAGTTACTCAAACTACTTTAGCCAACCTTTCAATGTATAAAATACCAAACAAATTAATTCTAACTATTTCTCTTGTACTTTTTTTTTTTTGCTTTTTCTCTTATTTCTTTGCTCTGTTCTTTATTATAAGTATAATTAATTGATGTTTATAGTGATATGCTAATGACCTAGTAGTCGAAGCAGAAATTGTATACATTTCAAGACCAATAAAAAAAAAAAATATCTTCCCTCGAAGAACACATTATTACTCCACGCACGTACCTCATGTATAATATGAGATGCGTGAATCACCGCGAGAATCTATTTTTTTTTAATACTTTTTATTTGCCGAACGTTTACAGTCAATACATTTTTTTTTTGTGCAATAAGTAAAGTTTTTTTTTTTTTGAATATAGTTTATAAAATTTAAGTGACGCGAGCTAGGTTTTGAACGGGAAGGCGCGCACAGCAGCGAGACTTAGATCCACTCGAAGATTAAGTTACTGGAGTAGGTCCTTCCTGGATGGTGTACGCGCCTGATCGAAAAATGAACAATACAATATACGGCAAGGCGAAACCGGGTGAATCAGCTATAGAGTGTTGTACACGTTGAAAAATGCCTCCATGTGAATAATCAATGCACATCATTATAAACGACAAGAATCGACTTTTCAGGCCCATCATATTTAAAACTGCGTGGCACGTAATAGTAGGTATCGTAAATATGTGTTTGAGAAATCGAAAAACAAGAAAATGATGCAAAAGTGATCGACACTCGCGGATCCAATAGGAATAAATATATAACGCAACCGCATAAACCGATCCGTCACCTGATGCGCGGCTGTGTATTGAATACGAATCGTGTTTAAACCCGCAGGAGCGTACACACGCCCGCGTGGCTCCGTTGCTTTTCCGAACCCTTTTGGCAATTAATAAAACGCACCAAATTATAACAGTATATGTGCGCGCACGCGCCGTTGGTTTTCCCGGTGATTTTTTCCACGACTCGCGGACACGTCCATCACGTCGCAATCGTAGGGCGGTTCACGTTAAGCCGGGCTCACGCTACTGTGCCGTGTACTTTTTAAAACGTGTGGTGCGATACCATTAGTCACTGCTCATTACATACCACAAATGTGTTGTTTGTTCACCTCCAATACCGCTATATCCGATCTTGCAGGTTACGTGTTGCATCGTTTTATCGCAAAACACAATCAGTATCCATCGCACGTGCAAAGCTTGGACTGAATCTACTTTGCGGTAACGTACGGTTACTCCGGCAACGTGGTATAAATTCCGTTCACACAACGTGGTATACTTCAATGTAGCCCCGTGGTTCACGGCCAATCATATAGGTAGTTATTTGACATGACTCGACACTGCACGCCGTATATAGGCAAAACCCGGCTATGCACATACATTTTTTTTTTTTTATTAAAAATATTTTTTATAGATTACTGGGCCTCACTAAGATAACTCGTGTGGAGGCCCAGGGTTATCTATATCTTAAAAATGTATATTAATCTTACATAGTGTATACGATTAAAAAGTTTATGCACTAATACAGGAAAAAAAAGGTTAATATAAAAAAGTAGCGTATAAAAATTAAATACAAAAATTTGAATAAATAGTAGTAAGTAGTGTTCATAAATCACATATTTTAGTAGCGTCATATTCATACATTAACCAGTGTGAGACTTGCTTTTTAAAAAATGGTAGTTGCATATTTGATACGTTATTATAATATAAACGTGTTTGTGCTCCGACAGAGCATATTATTTTAGATTCTGAGTGAAACGAGGAACGTATCGCTTTTTTGGTAGGACATGTCGTCTAGTTGGTACTTTGGGAAGGTCATTTTTTGAATTTCTCAACAGTTTTTCGAATAATTGAGAAAAACTTTCAATTGAGATCCAGAATCAACTTGTTTATACTTCATAGATACCAGATTTTCCATAAGATTTTCTTTATATAGCAAATAAAAAAAAGGGTTGCAAACCTTTGTCATAAGCGATAGAAAATTAAATAATGACGAAATCGGGCTTTTCAACGAATTTTGATTGTATGATATTATAATACAAACTCGTCCATCTAACCTATTTCACTTAGAATAGGATTTTCGAGGACATAGGTTTCAACTTTAAAATATCCATCCCTATATATCTCACCCGATCGTGGGGTCACACCCCACCTAGGAGTTTCATCTGTTTTATGACATATAGATACGGCTACCAAAAGTTGAAATTAGTAGCGACTACGTGTACGCAGCCACTAGACGTCGCTGTAATAATTTGCATTCAATTGGATAAAAACACATGTTCTCAACAATAGAAACAACAACTGTTCCTAGAAACTTGCATTAAAAGCAGTTGTTTCCGTATTGTTGACAGCTTGTTTTAATCATGTTCAATGTAACGATTTTAGCGACGTCTAGTGGCTGCGTCCACGTGTATACGGGTGCTACAAGTTTCAACAACATAGCATAACGCATCTATTACATGTTCGAAAAGTTGATGGATATTACGCCCGAAAAATACCGTTTTATAGTGCTACCGAATTCGTTCCGCGGCGTGTTTCGATCAAACGGTCCACGGTCGTGGAGCAGACGTGTACAGTGGCGTATCCAGGGGGGGTTTGGGGTTTATAACCCCCCCCCCCACCGAAAATTGTGAAGTTTAAAAAAAATTGCTAAATTTTCAAATACTATAATGATATAATATCATATTCATATACCGTGTAAAAATAAAACACAATAATTAAAAAAATTGTAATTAATAACAAGTGTTTATAGCTGAATATTATATTATAGTTGTCTATATATAATATATTATATATGAACAAAAATGGTATTGAAGTATACTTCGAAACAAGCCCAGACGTTTATCCAATAATATCCACACTTCTTAACATTTTCATAACACTTCCGGTGTCTACTGCCACCGGAGAACGAACATTTTCGACATTCCGTCGTTTGAAAACATACTTAAGAAATTCTTTTTCATAAGCCCCCCGAAAAATATTTCTGGACACGCCACTGGACGTGTACATGCGGTATGGTGTACGTCCATTACAGGAGAGTTGGCACCGCAGCGTTGCGGTTTTTGTTTTATACGGTCGAATTGCCTTATCGAAAATCGCCCCCGACGTCAAAATAGGAGAGCTCGTGACATTTGGACGGACACTCTCGAGTGTACGTGCAGAGTTATCGCCAACTATTCTTCTATGCATGTGCTCGTGTGAGTGAGTGACTGCGTATATGCTCGTGTACGTGTGTATACGTGTCTGTGTGTACTTGTCTGTGTGTGTGTGTGTGTGTGTGTGTGTTGTGTAGTGTAATACGAGTAGGGTAATCAACAATCGAATGTATATATGTGGTTTGGCTGTAGGCGGAACCATTGTACTTTTAAGAGCGAATAAAGAGTGTTAATAGCGGAAAGTAGTGGTGGGGTCACGTAACTATGTGACGAATTTTTTCAGACGATTTAATAAAATGCTCTCGATTTTTTCGCTTGACAATGATCGATTTGTCGTGTGATCGACAACACTGACGACTGGAGGAAAATTTGAACGGTTCTCGTAATGAACTAATATAGCATATTTTCGTTTTATTTTAGTGATAGACCGCTTGTATGACGTGGTTGTAAAAAATGAGAACCTAAGATTGTCGTCAATTTTTCCTTGTGTTGACTGTGTAGAGCGATTTTTCTAACCATTCTCATCCCCTAGTTTGGTCGTTAAATTCTTTAAATTTGGGTTTTTTTTTTCAATTTTCAAGTAGCCACAAGAACAATGTTTTCTACAACTTTTTTTTTCGTATCAACTTAAGAGTGTTCTGTGGCAACACATACTTGGTTTTTCAAACGGCAACACCATATTTTTTATAGAAAATATTATTCAGTTAACTAATTCATGTAATTACAAACTATACCATAATAATAAGTGAATATAATAAGACTATTTCCCTTAATATTTAAATCCGAATAATTCAAAAACTAATCGATCGAATTTTGATTTTGATGCATCAAAATTCACAGAAAAATGATTTAAATGAAATACTGTAGTTAAAAAAGGGGTTTCTTTATGAAAAAAAGTTCGTATCGCCACGGAACACCCTTCAGATGGCATGAAAAAAAAATATTACTGAAATCATAACTCTTATAGTAATTTGAACAAAAAAAATCGCAATTTAAACAATTTTACAGTTTAAAAAGGGGGGTAAACATGGTTAAAAAATCACCCTATTTATACATATATATTATACTCCTCGCGCGATACCGTGATACTAAAATTATTTACTAACATTATGGTTAGCTTAACTTAGCTTGTACATGTAATTTGACATCGGCAATGATAACTTATACAACATTAATTTCGCAACCGATATCAAATCGGTACGTATCTTAAAGCAAAACTATTCGGGATTGTGGAGGTCGTCTGCAACAATCGAAAAGAAAGCAATCGATTTTTCCCAAGAACGACGATCGCTACACATACGGTGTACAAGTAGAACTACAGGTCACAACTGTAATACGTTAACTCTGTGTACCCTCCCGGAAACCGAATATTTTGGAAACGCAATACGAAAACCGGAACACGCGTCAACCAAAGATCAACACGAAGATATCGGGAGGGAGAGGCTATAAGTTTCCGTTCTGATTGTGATACAAATACCCACATGGAAGCTGCCCCATACGGTTCTGTGCTATCACTTACGTTTCAAGTTCGATTCAAGTTTCCCACAAACTATAACACGCATACGTCTGTAGGCCCGCAAAACTGACAAAACTGCGGTCAGGAATCGTAAACCGATTTTTTTTTCAATTTTATCGAATAGTTAAACAGTTTTTTTTTCAATTTTTTATCGCATTCGAATATAATATTATTATAGTTATCACTGCGACGACAAATACGTGGTAATAATATAATGTAAGGTATAATAATTATTGTATTGTTGCAAAACTAATAGCATAGCTATAGACTCGAGATAATTCAATAAGGTGTTCTGTGTTCGGAAATCGAAGAATAATCATTTTCAGTTTATACCTTCTTTTTACCTTATAAAAACGAAATATATTTTTTAAATTCTAGTTTTTGCAATGAATACAAAGAACTTAATTAATCATAAGTCTAATAGTTTTGCAAGTTCAGTAAATAATAGTATTACAAATCTACCGATTTCGCGCACTTTACGGCGTATTTGGAAAAATATCTTGTAGAGAGATAGATAGATAGAGAGAGAGAGAGAGAGAGAGAGAGAGAGAGAGAGAGAGAGAGAGAGAGAGTGAGAGAGAGAATTTATTCCACTTACAATAATAAAAAGCTTAAGTAAATATTATTTTTTTTTTTTCTTAAAACTCTGAGAATAATATTATATACATTTTTATAAGACGCTCAAATGTTTATTAATATACTCTCGGCGTTTGTATAAAATCTAAGTCTTACAAATTGTTTACGGATTAATCGAAATATATTCCGGTCCTTTAGTTTATTTGGACTCTTTATATATTATTAATATATCTACAGTAGATATATTATGTACAAGCGAACCGCGCTCGTAGTTTTTAAGATTTACGATAGTTCGTAAACAAACTTTTCAATACCCGGTGAACGCGCTTTCTGCAATTGTTATGAACAAAAATATTCTCGGTTTTCGAAATTTTCCGCTCGCATTAATAATAATTGTGCAATAATTTGGTTTATTCCGATCTCGTTGTGATTCGTTTTCATAATTCTCGTTCGGGTGTTTTCCCGTCCGAAAACGCGTGTGTATATATTACTCCTATTTATGTATATAGAGGCGATGTACATCATAATATTATACAGGTGCGCGTGCGGTCACAGAATTTCGCAAGAGAACTTCGAGTACATAATTTATTTGTGTATATCAGTGATGGGCAAACCACGGCCCGCGGGCCAACTCCGGCCCGCGAAAGTATTTAATCCGGCCCGCCGAGGGTCCATCGACATGGATAGTATAAAATTATAGTATAAAAAAATTCCCGAAATATTCTGAAAATGAACGAAAAAAATAATTTTAAATATATAAATGGATTGGCGCGGATTGTGCACGGTCGTACCCTCACAGCTTGGTTTAGGTAGATACCAGAACTAGATAATAGATACTATGATCATTTATCATAGATTGATAATAGGCATATAATTTATATTTTTGTTCATATTAATATATTTCCTGGATCTCGGTTTGGTGCGTCCTTAACGGAGTTTTCGTATTATAATATGTATGATGTACTTATGTGTATAAGTTAAATTATAGTTTTTAAATTAATTATTATTTAAGGTAAAAGGTAATTTGTAACATTTGTGTGTAGTGCTGTAATGTTTTTATAATATCATGATTCAAAGCTTTAACACAAAATGCATTTTTTCTATAATTCTGGCCCTCCTCTAGAACTTTTTAAACTTTGTGGCCCCCCATTAAAAAAGTTTGCCCACCACTGGTGTATATGTTATTATACGCCAACAATAGGTTAAAATACTAACATATTTTCATAAAAAAAGAAAAAAAAACGCGGTAAACACGGTTAATATGTAACCGTGGGTTTCTGTATGGACTGACTTTAATATACTGCTACTGCGATGGTCGTTTATATACGGTCGTCGCGACGACGTGGTTGTTCTCTATCGTAAGACTCAACGAACGTTGTACCGCGGTACAATGTAGTGTGTAGTTTATATAGGTAATATAGTATACATCTTTTATCGTGAATCGGAAGAATGTAAACAAAAAAGCATTTCGAATAAAAAGTGTTTCGCAAATCCACGAATGTAAAATACGTTTATATATCTAGGGTTGTTGAAAAATAATATAAGTTTCACGTAAATGTTTGAACGATTTATATTCGCCAGGACGATAGTTCGAACAAGTATAATAATATTTTACACAGTGCCATATTTTAGGGGTGGAGGAGGAGCGATAGCCCGTCCTGGCATATTTAATGGGGTACCAAAAAATTAGAAATCAAGTTATTTGTCTTTCACATTGAACATTTTATGCTGCATGGATTATTTTTAAATAATTACATTTTTATCCGTGTAGGTACTCGATTGCATACCTGTAATTTTGAAAGTAATAACTTTTAATATTGATAATCAAAACTATTTTCTATAAAAAGTAGTATCAAGTTTATACCTATGAAAGAGTACATAATATTTTTTGATCGATACTTATTGGTTTGATCTTTTTCATCTTGATTTGTATGGGGATGACCAGATGGGACATAAGGACTGAAGGTTACATACAATGTAAGAAAATTAAATCCAGTCGTCTATAAAGTATTATTTTTAATAATCATACTAAGATGATGGACTAATCGTTTATTTTAGATTTTTGAATATTAAATAATGAATATTAAATATTGCAGTGTAAAAGTGTAGTAGAAATGGGAAAATGTATATATTTTTAAAAGATAGTTAAGGAAACCTGTTTTGCACTGATAATTTTCTTACGTGTAAATGACGTATCTCTGGTAGAAGGGCGGCAAAATCTTTAATATGGCTCCGATTTTACCGGTTATACATTACGATGTCCATAAGTCATTACAGGTTTTCACCTAAATTATACGTACAGACGCTTGAGTGTTCGTGTGATCAATCTTAAAATTATTACAATATTCTTTTGCATTCTTTTTAATTTGTTAACAGTTGCCATTTTATCAATTTCAGTGTTTCATATTACCTAATATAAGTTATAATTTATAACTATGAATATCGAATTTTTGCCAAAAGCGATTACAATTCTATAAATTGTAATCAAAAACTACTGAAATATACAACTATAAACAAAACCAGTGTTTTACAAATTTTGAAATACCAATTATACCCCTTTTTTATTGGTAAAACAACGACATTAAATGAATATAATCTATTTCCAATCCGGTACTTTCCGTACAACATTCATTTTTTCTATTAAGTATAGTACCACATACGGCTTTTAATTTTAATTTGCAGGTAACACTAGCTTATAGTTATGACTGATAATATGTTTTCCACAAGATCAAAGACGTTAACCCGTTAAATGTGAAATTAAGACAAAAAAATTTATATGCAGCTTATTCATTAACTAAGTTCATTCATTTTTTATGTTTAGATTATGCATTTTTTTCAGTTTAGGTAACGAAAAATTGACGTGTACTAAAATACTACATTTCAATAACATATATTTTTCACGCCACTCAAGGATTAAGAAATGGATCCGTGGCAATATCAAATTTTGTGTTTTTTTATTGGAACATTTTTGTCGCAAACAATAAGTTAATATTTTTACGGTTTCCGATGTAAACCATACAGACATATAATATTTTAAATTGCAAAATGAGTAAGAAATATTTTAAATAATATGAATATTGACATTTTTGGCGTGGGAAATGAATATACACATAAACTGATCTATAATTATTATAGTAACGAAGAGGAATAAAATAGAATCCATATTGAACAATATAGGCATACCAGAGGCGTGAAAAGAAAATACTGCAAGGACTGTGCTGGAAGGATACAAATAGTTTGTGGTGACTATGGGAATAAATTAATAGAAGATTCCAAGATGCATAGTCCATAGTTTTTAGTTAAATGTTTAGTTTATTACAATTCAAAATCAACAGTATTTAGATAAAACGTATATAATTGTAATCACATTACTTACGAGTTAATTATTATCTATTTTAATTATTTGATTTATTGTAACACGAGACGAATGATAACCGTGGCGAATTGTTTTGAGGTGAATATAGTCGCGTGGTGAATTGTCCGTGATCAATGGATATTCAGATCACGGATAATTCACCGCATTACAATTCGCCGCAAAACAATTCACCAAAATTGAAATCCGTTGCGTTTCAATAATTCAAAGAATTAAAACAGATTATAATTAACTTGTAAAACAATAAATTACAATTGAATACGTTTTATATAAATATTAAACCTGCAAAAAAATTCTATGCGCTACAAGTAGTTTCTATTTTTTTTTTTTTTGGTCGAACTTGTCAACCATTCTCATCACGAATCCAAGAGTCGGCTTGATCTTTCTTGGAGTGGTATTATTTTTTTTCGCGGGAACCTTTTCTCGCATGATGTCTGGCTGGTCCATCTCTCCGCTGCCCAACGAAGTCCAATCCAATGCAAAAGTCTTCTGCAAACCGTGTGGTGTTATGTAGACGTTGTGTTATTATAATTATTTATCGTACGGAGAAGTTGAAATTGGGATTTTTTTTTTTTCAATATTTTACCAGTCTTACCGTTGCACCATCCTCCTGGGTTTTCTCACAGCCGGTTTCATCGCCTCCGTCCAGCTGTTTGGTTTTTAAAACATTTGATCGACCCTTAGAGTTCGACCACTCCGGTACCGCTGGAGGCATCGAGGCAGTCGTGCTCAGTCGACTTACAGCGCACGGAGAACTTTTAAACGCCCGCATACGATCCTTAACACTTGGGGCATCTGAAGGAATTACGAAAGCTTTTCGTTGGTCGTTTGCATCTGTTGTCGGTCCGGTTGGTTCAAATGATTGTATGAGATCCTTTATCCTCGGCATGCCTAAGGGTATTTGGAAGTACTTCTGTTCGCAGCTTCCGTGTGTTGAAGCTGCAGATTCTCCAAACGCCCGTTGTCGATCCTTTATACTCGGCAACGCTGAAGGCATTTTGATAGCTATTGGCCGAGTAATTGATGACGGTTGGATCTTCTTTGTGTTCGTTATGTATTTAAATACTGGACGTGTCTCGTTGATAATATTTTCGATTGTTCTTTCCATTTTCTTTCGTAGATAGAAAAAATGAAATAATAGTTTAGTAAACTTGTCTACAACTATTGTGCGAAAATGTTTGTAATATAACAATGCGTTTGTTCAAATAAATCACAAATTCGTCAGTAAACAATACGTTTACAAAATGTTTTATATGTTGTCATGAGAACACATACAATTGAAGAATGAAATTAAAAACTCTAGCGATATACTAATCGTTTTATTTATTTGTTTGGTAATAGTTGCGTGGTTCACAACATAACGGAATGAAATAAATTAACATGACATATAAATTAAGAGCCATTATTAAGTCGCATATCCTTTAACTAGCTGCAAGTGTACTTCGCACTGCGGGTAGAATATTGCTGTGTTGATAAATAAGTCATGTATCCTTTAAAGATAAACGTGTGAGTACAAAACACAATGGGACGTAAATTGGCATTATAAATTGGGTATTCACGTTATTAAAATGGATGTGTAATAGTTTTAACTTTTAAGTTAAGTAAAGCATTAGTATTTGCATAAGTCGCTGAACTGCTGAAGGGGTCGGGATTCAATACTGTCGTTTTTTTTTCTTTTTCTTTTTTTTGGCCTGTAGCCTTTACAAGATTTAATGGATCGGATTTTTGTAAATGTAAAATAAAATTGATAAACAGATTTTTTTTTAATTATATTACAATAAGCTGGTAGCAGTAAGTGCATTATTTATTGTTTACATAAGTCTCAAATTATGTCTTAAAGTTCACTTAGTTTAAAAATGTGCACAAATTTAATCATTTAATCGTGAATAAAATTAAATCATTATATTACTATCAAATTATAGACATTTTAAATGGTTTAAGTACATTATTTTTATTTTAAAAGTATAAATATAAACTTTAATTATATGTTGGACTGATTGCCTACATACGCACTCGTGATTTTCTCTTCAATCTTCTCTTCAATCCAAATCTTATCTATATTATCCTCGATAATTGGCATGCTAACAACGATATCAGTTATTTTTTTCTCATCTCTTAAATATTTTATTTGCAGTATCCACTCCAAAGTAAGAGCTTATTCCTTTATCAATATTCAATTTATAAGCATTCTAATATTCTTAATTTCTTTAGTTAATTTTTCTTCTACTAAATTTACGTATATGTAATAGATGTTTAATACTTCAATTGTTTTGTTTTTTTTTTATTTTCGTCTTTTTGTTTTGAATAATTTTCTAATGCCTAACTTGAATTTTATGAGCTATTTGAAAATGTATAAAAAAAACAACATACTGTAAGCGCACATGCACTTATGTATGCGGAATATATATTTCTGCGCTTACTAACTAGTCGTGATTCGATAAATTGTTTGATTTTTATCGATTATGTGAAAAATACGGCATAATTTTTGATATATTCAATAAATGATTCTTTTAATATTAATAGTTGTCTCGGTGTATTGCTCAAATGATTGTAAAATTAAAACCATTTTATGGGCTAAGATTATTCTTGCATTGGAAATATTTCAACAACCAGTGGTAATTCAAACGTTGAAACTTTAAAATTATTATATTCAATGAGGTAAAAATGTTTTATTAGCATTTACTAGTGATAGGATTACAAGAGACGTTTTAAATAATATATTGTACTATTTAAACCACATGATTAACGTTTTGAAAATTCTAGGACTTTACCAGAAAACTAATTCATTAATAATTAATAATAACGATATAGTATGTATCAAGTTTTTACTATAAAATTAAAATATACTTCATGTACTGTCTTATACGAGTAAACATACTAGACTATAATCATTACTAGACATTGTAGATATTGATTATTGAAATTAATAACTGTTCGCGTATTTTGCTATCCAACTATAGACAACAGCCAGCGCAGACGACATTATATTAATGTTATCTAGTCACGGTGTGGTAATAATTATGATTAAACTAAATTATATCTTGAGGTTAGCCGTGAGCGTTTTAAAACATAAATCATACCTACGCTGTGGGTTTGCATTGGTCGAAAAACTTTGAGGGTTTTTGAAACTAAGTAAGTGTCACATACATTTACTTTCTTTCACGCACACGTGAAGTATAATATATGATATAAATGAAAAAAAATACTTTTTATTCAATTAAAATAAAATCGTTTTAAACAGATGGCTTCCGATTTATTAACCTTCCGTCTTATTATGAAACGCTTTATAAAACTGGAAGAATGAAGTTAAAAGTATAATCCAATTACATCGAATTGAACCGCAATAATGTATGGTGACGCAACCAGGATTTATTTTCGGCAAAGATTAGTACATTTAAAATAGTCCCTAGGTCGGTGCGTTTAGTGGGGAAATATGTGAACGATTAATTATATACCCTATTGAAACTTTAAATGATAATATTATGTTCAACTCGACTTTATTCAATACAGCGCTAGATAAATTTTTGTACTATATATGGTATACACATTCACCCGTAGATATCTATTATCCATTGTCAGGATTGAAAAAAAATAAGAAATTTAAACGTAAGATCTATTAAAAATGAAACTAGCATTTTCTTTGAGGCTTTAGGAACCAATCATGGATGTATAATGTTAGCTCGTGATTAAGGAAGCAGCTGATTTTGGAGGAAAAATGAGGGTGCGCTTATTTGATGAGAACCGGAAACTTTAATTATCTCCCTGAAAAGTTACACGACTTAAAGTGTGGCGCTGTGTTCAGTTTTGTATAAAGTGCACAGTTTGCAGAGACGTATTTGACGCAAAAACAATTACGTGTGTGTGACACGTAGTTCGTGTACAAATTATACACAGAATGATCTTTATTCATAGTCGCCACGTAATTTGGCCGTAAAATTGCTTAAATTAATTTTTTTCCCCAAGTTATGTCGTAAAAAGCTATGTTTTTCATAACTTTTTTTTTCATGCCACCTTAAGGGTGACCTGTTAGTTCTAATTTAAGTATTAAGGAAAATAGTATTATATTACCTAATACGAGTATTATGATATAATTTGTAATTACATGAACCAATTACTATTGATTCGAGATAACGTGAATTTTAAATTTATACTTTCCAAACGCAATTTTAAACTTGAATAATTCCAAAAGTATTGATCCAAATTTGGATTACGTTATATCGAAAAATCCAGAAAAATTAACTGAATAATATTTTACGTAAAAATATGGTATTTCCATTTAATATAACATACGAGTAGTTTGTGTAACCGCGGGACATTTTTAAGTTTTAGTGAAAAAAAAATGTTATATTAAACAGAGCTTCGATGGTACATCTTGAACATTGAAATTAAATCCAAATTTAATCATTTTTACGGCCAAAAAAGGGAGTGAGCTGTATGTAAAAAGATGCACGTATATAAATATGCATAATAATACGCGTGCGGTAGAAACGATCCATACCGGGGCGCAAAAGTTTAGTTTCTCATCCCTGTCTCTGGGCAGCACGTTTAGACTACCGGGTCGCCGACGGGGGTTGATATATTATATCCCGTTCAAGAGTTTTCCACTCGTTTTGGCGCCGTTGTGAGGTCGCGTGTACACAGAGGAATTACGAAACTTTCCTTTACCGTTGTTTACGCGCGCGCGCGTGGATATAAAGCTGATGCTTAACTTCCGGCTGCATCCGTTAGCTTAGAAGA
This sequence comes from Periphyllus acericola, assembly GCA_949715065.1. NCBI lineage: Eukaryota > Metazoa > Arthropoda > Insecta > Hemiptera > Aphididae > Periphyllus > Periphyllus acericola. Next base: position 35,734,125 of record OX454268.1, read on the forward strand.
TATCACCGCCGCACGTAGGTCCACCCGATATAATATCCATGAACCATCACATTACACACATTTATTGTGCCGTTCAAAACGATGCTATTCGATTTGGTGTTTTCGTTCGTTCCATATTTCTGCCATATCCTTCCAACGTACGTATTTAAAGTTTGACTTTTACTGCGAACACGTAATGCTGTCTTTCAATGTAACTTATTTATTTACTATCATTTTATATTTTGTCCACACTTCTTGACGAGAATGAGACCAAAAGTTTTAAGACTTCCTTATAGTCCTTAAAAAGATATCATAATACATTATATTTGGTATTGTTGTACGTACCAATCGTTAAAATACTTGAAATTCTGATTAATTCTCAACGTTTAAGCTTTAGTACTCTTAAAGACAATAACCAACATGATACAAATGAAAATTGGATATAATTATTATTTATTAACTAATTTCATTGCTGCAGTTAAAGCAAGTCAGGAATGTTCTAAAAAATTGTATATGCTATCAGCTAGTATATTAGTACCACCAAAATGATCTATATGATATATAATATATATAATTGTTCAATTACAATAAAATTTTGAAAAATATTTTGGTAATTATGTGAAATCTAGAAATGAATATGGTATTTTCTGAAATGTTGGGTGTGGCGCTACAATCGTCTTCTATAAATACAAGCCACTGCATCTACAATCGTATAGACTCTTATAGGAAGAGGAACATACTTGATAATCATATCAGTACAATAAAGTGTGACTGGTATTTGTCCCTTAAAAGATCCACTGACTGTGTGTTTGTGTGTGTCGCATTAATGCTTAAGGTACTATGTTAACGAGCATACCGTTAGGATTCCTTTATATATAGGATTTAAATAAACGCAAAGTAGACGTTGTATATAAAGTAGTCGACGCAAGTGCTGACGCGCGTATGTCGGGCGACAGAAGAAAATAAATCCTGTCGTGCGGGTGGACTTATCGTCACGTCTTCGCAGTTAGGTACGATTTTTAAGTGTATACGGTGATAAAACGAATCGATAAATTATTTTATTTAGGACTGGTCTTCATAATATATAATTTCCCGGGCCACGTGCGCGCGTTCGTCGTAGTATAAAAAGAAACAGTAGGCGGAAACGAGTTTTCTCGAAAATACATACGTATATAGTACATTATATTTATATACCTATGTACATATATGTATATATAAAATATTATATTTACTGCATAAAATAATAAAACGATGAATTCGTAAAATTGTCGACTTACTCGAAGTGTCATGTTGTCAGCCCCCGGAGAGAGGTATATATCATCGTTTCGAATTCCATTTTTTCTTTCTCTTTTTCCTTTCGTTTTTCGGCATAATATAACCACGTACAAACGTGTAAGGGCTTTCGTGTCGCGTTCGTCGTTAGTCTATTCCAGCGGTTAGTCACGTACCGCGGTGCACCAGATGCCGCGTACAATACGGTACTCTCCGAAGGAGGGAAAAACAACGTGAAAATTGAATCTCATCCTTTTACCCGCCGCATAAAATGTGCACGGGTGAGCGTGTGCTGCGCGAAATTACGCGGCGGACGCGTTTAAAAAGAAAATATATAGTATATAAATATATATAGTAGGTATACAATGTACAATGTACTTGCCCAATTGACGGGAGTTTTGAGCCTAAAATTTGGGTTGATGCTGACCCAATCAAAAATATATTTTCATCAGCTCTCAATTTGCTAGACACATTTGACAAATTTGTACAAAATTCGATAAAAATCATAAAAAATGCCACAACAGACGTCACAAACTACTCACACACTACAATGAACACAACTGCAACGATATGATAAATATGGTTTATTAACCTCATGAAGTCGTGAGTCTACTCCAAGTCAATTCTTATCTAGCAATAATGTAATGATATTTATCTACACGATATTTTTAATGTTCTAATATTCTGATAATTTCTGCAGTTGTACAGCAACTAGGTGTATTTATTAATTTGCACATAGATATAAAAATATAACTTTGGGAGAAAACACTATTTATATACATTAAAGTCGATATATCTTGTAATTTATTACAAATAAGAAATAATATGTAAGAACGTAAAATATAGGAAATTTAATTTACTTTAAAATATATAATTTAATAAATCTAAATTTTCCTATCGGTAAACCAGATATTCATGAAAAAGTGAAAAATTTCAATAAATTAGGAAATAATTAATGTACTTAAATTTCAAATTCAAGTCGGCACGGGTTAACCTTAACCGATTGACCCAAAACTTTTTATAGCCCATTTATACATGTATATACACAAATTAAATGGGCGAGACTATTAAAAATCGAAGAAAATTGTTTCTATTATTAAATAAGGGACACCCTAGTGTACACTATATACGCGGCTGCGCACGTCGTTTCAGTCATGGTACCTGTATACACTGCGATACTGCAGATACGGCCAAACGATCTCGGAACGGAATTAACCGACTGCGGTGTAAATTGGTCGTATTAATTAAGCGGTTTATTACTTTTTCAACAATCCCGTCGCCGCACAATGCGAAAGGGTTTTTGATTCCGCCCACCCGGGAAGAAACGCCAAACGATGAACGTTATATTATTAAATACTATTGTACATCTGCGCACCGAACGAGGCGCATTTCATGTGAAAAAAAAAATCCCACAGGCGAAAGCTGCACGCGTATTATTATGCAAACTCGAAACGTTGAAGAGCCGTTACACGCACGTACGCGAGGCTTCGCGGTTATTCGGCTCACAACTTTAGGAAGTATAACGCGCGTGTACTTAATAAAAAAAATAAAAAATATTTCAAATTGTAATTTAAATAAAGGTTTAATTTTATTTCGTGAATTTTAAAGTATGACAGAAAAATACAAAAGTAAATTAACACTCAAAAAATTGTTGATTTATTTATTTTATATTCTATAATATTAATAGTTATAATGATATAATTCATGGGCGTCCTCAGGAATTTGTTAAGGACATAAAGGACATAATGAAATCAAAATATCAAAAATTAAATTAAAAAAGTTCATATCATATCATTATAAAAGTCTGCATTAGTACTCAACGAATGTATTGTTTTTTCCTTCATCAATTTTAAATTTGTTAATTTATGCTAATTTAGTCAAAATATCAATGAAATATTTACTTAAACAATAATAAAACTTCAATTTTTCAAAATAATATATTATATTTGAAATCCAGGGTAGCAAATGCTCTGTCTTGCCCCCCCCCCATCCTGGTGCGTTCCTTGGTGATGTTTTTACTTGGGCTGAGCACTCCTACGAGTTTACATATGTTTTCAATAATTATTCAAAACATAGCTAAGTCATACAAAAATTTGTTTCATAGCTATCCGAATTTATATTTGTATATAGTTGCATATTTTTTATATTTGACCATTTTTATACAAATATATAAGTTATATAAAGAAAAACTTAATTTTGGAGAGATTTACTGGACCTAAGACATTATCCATTGGTTTAATGGTTTTATATACCTATATAAAATTATTATTTTTATTCCTCGTCAATCTTTCGCATTATTACAAATATAATTAAGCTTGAAGTAAAGAGAAAAAAAATCTGAGAAGAAAAACAATTATTTATAACTACAAGTTTTTTACAGTTTTAAATTTTGTAAATATTATCTAGATCTTAGATATTAAATATCATCCATTTTAATTATTCTTATACCTTGTTTGGTGATTCTTTAGGGCATAAATGCATGTATATATTAAGGATTTTTATGGCGTGAAGTCCCTAGCTCTAGTTTTGATTTATATTTTATTGCAATTATATATAGGTACTACCTACTCATTTTTATACGATATCCTTGCAATGAAACGTGTGCAGGTACTATTCCTCGCTGTTCTTCGCTGTAAAAATTGAAACCAACCGTGAGATTCGCTATCGTACATACATTGCGATTTAGTTTACGCTTGAGAGTTTGCGATTGTATAATTTTATTAGCTAGGCAGATTTTGATTTCCCCAAGAGTCATGAAAATTGTATTTTTAACAGCAAAAATTCCACTAAAATTTAAACTGTTCATTTCTATGTGCATAGTTGTCTATACTCTATTGGTTTGTTGTACCCATAAAAGTAATAACTTACAAGTATCGAACTGTAATATACGTATTTTTTATTTTTTATGATTATTTAACTATCCTCACCCCTTTTTGAAATCTGTAAAATTGTTAAAATTTTATTTTTTTTAATGTCAAGCTTCCTGTCATAAAAGCTAAGTTTTTCATTATTTTTTTCACTGTCCCCTAAAGGTACTTTTTGGCATTGTAGACGTTTTATTTTTAAATAAAAACATCTTTTATTCACTACGATTTTTCATTGGGGTAATTTTTCTATGAATTTTGATATATTGGTATAAAAATTAAAATGAGTAGTTCTTGAATTATTCTAATTTAAGTATTAAGGAAAATAGTTTTATTATAATCATCTATATCATGATATAATTTGTAATTCCACGGAATCGCTAATTGCCACTGATTCGTGATAATGCTTATTTTAAACTTTTCATGCTCAATTTTTAATTTTTAATGATTCTTAAAGTATTGGACCGAATTTTTTCTTCGTTAAATTGAAAATTAGAAGAAAAAAATAATATTTTTATAGTTACTGGATACCCTTGAGTTAGCATGAAAAAAAAAGTTATGGAAAACGTAGATTTTGTGATCGTAGAAAAAAAAATACAAATATAAGCATTTTTACGGCCAAACAGTGGGATGTTTAAAGAAACACCCTGTATATGGGCAAAACGTGAACGGTTACACATTCCATAGTATAATGAGTATTTTTTTTCATTTGATGAACATGATGCACATGATAATTGTGTTTGAATATAATATTATTATATGTGAATTGCGCGCTCATCGTTCTAGTTTTTGCTACCCCTATCACAGCGGTGCCCGTTTCCCGCAGCGACTTTTCTCCGTGAAAAATATCTTTTTACGATTTCTACGAAATAATGTAAATCCCGTTCGGAACACGCGTTATTCTCAGAACGAAACGAGCGTAATTTACGTGCTCGAGTATAACGTTATATTATTTTCCATATTATAGTATTTTTTCCTTCTCTCCGACGATACGGACACATAATAACATTATTGGTAGGTATATACGTATATTTAATGTAGAGAATAGCGTATTGGCGAAGTTGTCACATTATTGGACGGATCGGATTACGATAATACACACGAGTAGGCGGACTGAGCTTCAAGTCGTTATATTTATGTTAATTTTATCGGGATTACGTACGATTACGCGTTTTACAATATCACAGCGTTTTATATACGCCGACAGTGTACGACAGCGTTTCTCAACCGGTGGTTGGGTAGGGGGTCGCGAGCCGCCCCTAGATAAGGACTCGACTCGGTGGGATTTAATTAAACGTGTATATTGTACGGGAAATAAACCATTTATTTATATTTTTTAATTAAAAATCAAAAATCAAATAGGTACACGATTAGATTAAATGATATGAGAAAGCATAAAGAAATAATATTAATGGGATATTTGAGGGCGGTTTTACATTCAAAAGTTCGTTCAAAAGAGAATCCTTTTACACATAAATAACATAAATTGGAAGTAGTGAATGCAGAATCATTGTTTTGATTGCTTCTATTGCTATAGGCTAAATACACATATATTTATCAAAACACATATTTGAAATATTTTCACATACCTACTTGTTATTTGTTTCGCGGATGGTTAATGATATGCTTTTTGACCGGCAAAACTGATAATTAGACTCAAGTTAATTATGATTTTAAGGGGGTCGTGAGGTGACTGACTTTATTTGTTACCTCTTTTGGGTGACCGCTAAAAAGGCCGAGATACCATGGTGGACGAGTTAGTGTACATAACATTATCACAATTGGCTTTGAACAACTGTAATTGTCGACACTACATTATAATAATACATAGGCGCAACACGTTTCTACCGAAATTGAATCTTTTTACCGACACCCATTTCCACCAAACACACTTCTATAACACTTACAAGTACATGTTGTATACATTTAATAAGAACTATTATTTAAACATTATATCAATTGTTATTTTACTATTTATCTTTGTTGCTATCGTATTAAAGCTTCCGGTCCCCAATGCCATTTCACTGCTAGTCTACAAGATTACATCGATGTGACAATGAGCGTTATACACATAATATAGTGTAAAATACGTGTAATCTAGTGATGGTATGATTAGAATTTAATTTGGTGGAAACCGAGTATCGGTGGAGAAGGGAGAGGTACAGTTATGGTGGAAACGTGTCTCGCCCTTATTTACATATTAAATATCAAAAAAACGTTTAAAGATTAACAATATGTCAGTGTATATCTCTGGGTTAAAGTATTTTCGCAGCAAATAAAAATTCAAACGATCCGCTTACATAGGTAGGTCCTAAAGAGATTAAATTACAGGGGAAAAAAACCAATAGCTTGTAAATGTGCTTAAAGTTATACGACCGCGAGATCGTAGGTATCTAGGTACTAAATGTAAATGTTATGTTGGAAAAAAATGGATTTTTTTTTAATACGAAATGTTTTAAATTGCGAAGCACGTACTCGACGCGTTCTACAGTTGGTGCAACAATGGGAAATTTATTAAAAATATAATAGACGGAAATATTTTAATTATTCGTACATTTACATTGGACTAGAGGATTTAAATATTTACCCGGAGGACTTGGTTAAATAGTATATTTTGTTACACGCGTTGTTATAGTCGCACATCATGCGGTATGCGCGAGGTGTTTTCAAATGTGCATCGTTATTTTTTCCCTGTCAAAGTTATTTCACTAACCATATTACAATAAATTCTTTGTAATCAAGATTTTAATTCACGTTTCCATTGAACTTAAAATTAATTAATGCGGTAAAATTCTAATGTGTATTTATGATTTGAGTACACAAACGTAGTTTATTGTTCAATTCCGTAAAAACAATCACCGCAACACATTATTATAATACGCAAGATAATAAGATTGCCGGTACTACCGTCCGTCTGCTTTCGTATAGTTTACTTATGTATAAAAACATACGACGTAGATGTAAAAAAAAAACATGACCGTTGTGAGCATGTTATTCTTAATAAGTTAATTAAAAAAATATCTCATTGTATAATTGTGTTTGTGCACAGAATCATGCTACCCTTACAATATTTTTATATAAAATACACCAATGTACCAATAATTGAAACATATTCCTCTCCTAAACGTTCTCTCAACTAGAGAGTCTTAGACGTGTGTAGAACTGTAGACGTTCCGAGGCCATTTTTCGCTGACCAAACTTGCGAGTATAACCATACTCGTTTAACGACTTAAAAATTCACAATGCGAAGTGATGTCGTCTGTTTAACCTTTTAGCTGTATTTACTACCAAAGTACTTATAGTGGCGTGTTTACCCATTTTTTGCCCCTCACCCCCCTCTTGCGATCTAATTGTTTTTCTTATTTCCGATATGATTTAGGTACTGTTATGAAGGAATAGTTTCAATCGACAACTTATAAGACGATTCTTTGTGTAAATGCATTTTCTATCAAAAAGATATCTTAACTCGAGATACTGAAAACTGCATCAGTGTATGCATGTATATACTCGCATGTATATGGGACTACGAGCTACGCGATTGCGGAGGGCGTCACATTTTTATTGAATGATTATTTTTATTTAGGTGGGTGTAGTGTGTATGTGCCAACTAGACCAAAATTTAATTATTATAAAAATGGTCAAATAGACAAAGTTTATTATGATAGGCCAGTGAAGCAAATGAGCTGAGGTAGCATATTGTAAATTAATATTTAAGACAGCCGGTTGGACGAGACCAGGGCAGAGTGTGTGTGTTTCGGTTGAAGCACGTATGTGTAGAGACTACGACGCCACGCTTTAATTTTTGTGTTTTAATTAAAATAGGCTTTTGGTGTGAATTATTGTTTTATTTATAAAACCCATAAACTCTTAATAATTGAACTAATATCGATTAGTTTTGATTACTAAAGAGAGGATAGAGCGATACCCACGAAAGTGCGGTAAACGACAGTGGCGCCCAACGTGGGGCTCGAACCCACGACCCCGAGATTTAGAGTCTTAAAGTAATTCTAAAATAGTTTTTCTTTATTTTACAACCTACAATATTATTTCGAGAAGAGTTTATGTTGTCAAGTTCGCATCAATACGCAAAAATGTAGAAATGTTTACTACAGTAGTTCGTTCACAATACTATCTGATCTCTGGAGTCTGGACAGTGAACACAGAGTGATGGATATGATCGAATGATATCAATAATCCAGAGATATTTCGAAAAAATCGCTGGTAATCAAATTTTTCAAAATCGTTTTTTCGATTGACAAGAATGATCGACTATTTTTTACTGGTAATCGGAGCATTTTAAAAATCAAAACATTTGAATGCGTTTAATAAATATAATCTTAATAATACTCAGTTATTAGAAGGTGTTTAATTAAGATATATTTATTATTTTTTGTCATTAAATATTCTTTTTTTATCTAAATTTGAATAAATTATAAAATAAGAACCCTACTGAAAAAAATTACCAATGTACTCGTAAAAGTAAGAATGCCAACAATAATATTGATAAAACTATTTCAAAGTTAAATTACTCTCTAGAAAAATAACAAAATCCAAATGTTTTGGGGAGTCTTTTTAGTCTGCAGCTGTTTGTACGCTCATTGGTGATCAGTCCCGTTTTTGAAAATACATAGTCTGAAGGAACTGAATTATTAAATACTTCTTTAGGTTGCACTTCATATAAATTCTTTGTCCTTTTTTTTGGTTAGTGGGGGTCTAGTAGCCCTGGAAAAACCAACCCCACAACAGTAATACATCATTGTCTATGTACATACGCAGTAATATTACCAACCTATTTTATGTAGTATTTTTTCAATTTTTTTTTTGTTTTTTTTTTTTGTTTTATGATCAAAATAATTATATTTTACGTTTTCAGATTTATAAGAATTAAATCGCGTGTTCCAGTACGCGCACAACACTTCAATCGCGAATACATTTCTGTACACACGATGGAGTTTGTATAATGTACTTTTGTCACTTTTAAATAAATGCACGTCTGATCGAAAGAACAAAGACGACCGCGATGAATATAAGCAAGAAAAAAAAAGTATATACATATACTATATAGTTATAAATTTACAATACATCATGTTCACGGTAAAGATGCGACTTCGCAGACACTAGTCGTCAGCGGCTACAATCGTTTCAGTCTGCTTACCTTAGCACGAGCCAATGATAAATTATCACGTGTATATGAAAAACAATTCTGGGTAGAACACTCTAGGTGTATTATAATTTATAATGTAGTGTTTTCACTTTATTTGACGTTTTTTTTTTCTAACCGCTCTTAAACCATTTTCTAATTTATTCCAAAAACGCAACCAGATGAATGAAATTCAATTGTTGTTACACTTATATTGCATGTGTACATGTATATAATTATTAATCTCTTATCGCGAATCAATTACAGAGGAAAATAGTTAATGTCTGAACTTCGACTACATCATAATAATGCGCTATAATAATTAGCAATATTTTGCAGCATGATTATGATAACATCGCATTTCTCTGAATAATAAAACAAAATAATTGGGTATGGATGCTTTGGGTTTCAAAAGTAATTATTTTTTGAATATCAAAATAAAACAATCAAAATAAATGTATTCGTGAAACTTTTCCAAGTGTTTTTGGCAAATTGTCTCAAATATAACTTCAATCGCAAGCACTCGTCCTTTCTAAAGTATTATGCTTTATCGAATTTCCAATCTACCTAAACACAGCAACAACATGAAACTTTTGGAGAGTGCTTTAAAATGTTAAAACAAATTGGCATCAGCGATAAGCATAATTAATTGATTCGTTCTTTACATAAAATTCTGGAGGTCGCTTTCCTTAAAAAAAAATAAAAATTAAAAAAATAGTCAAACAGATCGGTCTTAACACGTCTAAGAATTCGATCCAATATTGGTTAAAAATATAAGTAAACAGTTTTTTGGTATCTCAGTTCAATCTACAAGCTTAATGATTATAGTAATTACGGAACCATGTAAGATTATTAGCTATGTATTAACAGTGTAGCTTCATTTTAGTGTTTTCTGAGAGGTCACAGACATCGTATTGCTTTTATAGATTACTATATTTCAAGGTCTTGTGGTTTTTTATTTAGACTTTTGTAATACATTTAATTTTTTTTGGTATCCTAAAAGCTGATTAGCAACAATTATCTATCAATCCTGCTTTCCACTTTCATTTTTAGTTCACAATACGATCAAAAATTCATGTCTCATTTTTATTTCACTAATGTAGTCCAATGACGGTCGCCCTCTGCTATTTTTCCCTTATGTGGCATATTCTTTTAATCTGTCAAATTGACTATTAAGGTGTAATAAATGTCATATGACTTGGATTTTCTTATTTATAAGTTATTTGGAAAGCTTATTGTTTCCCCAACTCTTTTATATAAATTTCTTTATTCGTCACGTGTCCTGTCCAGCTTATTGTGAGCATCATCATACCTTGTCTAACACGCTTGGAGGCTTTTTTCTTCTGTTTTGCCTACACGGTACATGTTTCACTTCCATACAGTACTAAGCTCCAAACATAAACCTTAAGTAAGTTTTTCCTCACTTTTATGTTTTTTTTTTTTGATTCTGAGTAAAACAAAGAATGTATTGGTTTTATAATTTCATGAAGTGTGTTCTTTTTTGTTGCGCCTGTTATTTCGGCCAGAACGATTGCTCCGATGCATACAACTGGGTACTTTTCTGAAAAGTTAATTTTTTAATTTAACAACAGACTTTCGAATAATTGAGAAAAACAGAAGAAAAATTGCAATATAAAAGATTGTTCACAACATTTTTCGTATTTGGTTGTTATTCTATAAATATTAATGGTAATGATTCGAAATATACTTAACAATTTATCGATATATCGATATTAACATGTAATAGAAATCTCATAATTATTTTCGAAACTTTTTTTTATTTGTTATCTAATATTTAACATTGCTTGATAATGCTATAGTTATTTTATTCTTCTGAGAGATGGAAATATTTATTTTAATCAATATTAAAATATGCACATTTTGTTTCCCAGTGTTTGTTGATATTATATTTTATCGAAAGGAAAAATAAAAATGTTTTGTAATAACTTCAAAGCTTTAATGTTGTGACTTTAAAATATTTTAGTATATGGTTTTTATTTTACTCGGCACTTATTGTTTTTCAGGAAACTGGCGTGAGATGTAAATGTGATAGTTACTACGCAGGCACATGCATACATACTACACTATCTAGATATGAGAAGGAAATAGCTCTCTTGAAAAACAGCAATACTTCTCCCGTCGACTGCTTTAGTAAGTGTTCAAATAATTTACGTATTATTATGATTATGAAGTTTTCTAGAGCTTATCGTTGAAAACAAGCGATATTAAATTTAAAATATTTTTCTATAATGTTTATAAAATTGTTATTGTCGAAAAGCGTAAAATTCAAACGCATAACCGCCCCGAAACGGTATCCTGGACACGTCCCAGGACGCACGTGTAGTCAATATTCGTCGATTTCAATAAAATTGATAATCTTCGAGGTAATATTATAATTATTGATCCGCAATCGAGTTTTTAATATAATTTATTCGGTCGTCGTGTTTTATTTTTTAAACATTATACGGTAGCAGAACGCGGTGTGTCGTCACGCGCGCGCGGTAGCGAACACTGACGAATTCGCCTAATAATATTGTAACGCGTATTTATCATATTGTACTGTTGATATTGGAAATGTCCGGGAGCTAAGTGTAAATACATTTCCAAGGATCGAGTGATAAATTACACGCATTCGCGTTAACGTGGTGATTTATTGTTGATATTGCATCGGTTCGGCGCCTAACTATGCCGCGTACACCTAACCGTGGTAGTCCGTCTTCATCGTGACACGATCTTGTAATAGCAAACATTGCGTCGTCGACATCGTTCTTTTTCGACCGTTGCGCTACGTCTACGCTGGCAGCCGTGTCCGTGTAAAATGCGCAGCGCATTGTCGATTATCCGGTTTCACTTGACTTCTCGTCCAGTAATCGCAGCGAATATATTATAGGGATCCAACTACTATAAGAGCATTCAAATCAAGTCTACGTGTTTCTCAATGAGGCCTAAAGTTATTGAATGAAGCCTCAATACATATCTATGGCACAAACTATTTTTAAACTAAGCGTATATAATATATATATTTTTTTTAACCACCTTAAGTGTCCTATTAAAACGACAGTAGTCTTAAGAAATACAATTAAATAGTAAAGTATGCATAACACGAGAGCAATAAATATAATTTACATTGTATACCTATACATGTTTGTAGTTGTTTCTGGAGATTGTCCCTTTCCTTAGCCTAGATTACTTAAACTAAGTCGTAGGGCTTGACGCGTTTGAGGCGCCTGATGTCTTGCGTGTTGTCCAGCAGTTATTTGGCAGCTTCGTTTGTGTGCAAGTCTAGTTTATTGTCATGTTTGTTAGCAGTCTCCTTGATTTCGTCCTGAATGTATGATATTTTGAGATTACGATGGATGACGTCATTCTTATCGAACCGGTATGCTGCGAAAATGGTCTGAAGGTCAACATTTTGGCAACGTTGAATGATTCGGATGCTAGATTTGCTGGCACAACCTCACAGTTGTATACTTGTGTGCCGTAAGTCCAAATCGGTTTGACGATAGCTACGTAAAAGATGCGTTTGCTTGTAAGGTTTGTGGAATGTCATCCAACTAGCCAGAACAGTTTACACATTTTTTTTCTTTGATTTGTTTTCTGGCCGACATCGTGTTTCCAATTCAATCGGTAATCGAGGTGCATGACCAGGTTTTTAGCTGAATCTTTTGCGAATTTTATTTGATGTAAATCTATTTATTCTATATGAATCTAATAAGTATAATAGTAAAATTATTAAATTTTTCACGTCATATATATTATTTTTTCTATTGTAAATATCACATTCACTGATTGTGCGCTTGCACAAGTACCTATAGATTGTTAATACCTTTTAAATGGAAAAAAATGTATGCTAAGACAATAACTGTCGAGTTTTTGTTATAGAAAACATAAAATATTAAAACAAATTAAAACTATTACAAAATAAACTGACATTGAGGTAAGTTTTATTCCTAGGGAGCTTTGGATTTATTTATATTTTAGAAAAGCAAACTAAATGATTTTATAATATGTCTTCGCTTTGGCCTTAGGAAAATAAATTATAAAATCTACCCTTTGTGTAGTCAAGGCTTGTAAACTAAATATAACTTACATTTCATTAGAAAGGACCAGTTATAACAATTTTTTATATGAAATACATACTATTTCTGAACTAATTAGAATAATAATTTTGTAAAATGTATTATATTTTAAAGTAAAAATTATAAAATATCTAAAAAAATACAACCACTACAATATCGTGTAAATATAATTATTAATTAACTCCCGTTCGTATAATTTTACAAAAGTGCAAGTAGTGATATTTAATAATACATTAATGAAATGTAGTTCGCAATCATTCATAACGTGTACAGTTTTTCAGAGAAAGATTTTAAATGTAACCTATTCATTAAAAAGAGTATGGCATTTTTCGTTCATATAAAGTGTATTATTTAAAGTTTTAAACAAAAGTCTTGTTGACTTCTTGGTGAACTATTATTGTTCACTACTATTGTTACAATATGAAACTAAAGAAAATCTTAATGGCGCATAATGCAAACAACAACAGAAAAAGAAAGTTTAGTCTTTGAGATTTAAAGTGAGTAGGTATAATATATATATATATACACACACACATATATATATATAGTATATACGTGTTAAATTCTAAGAAAATATGTTTATTGACTCCTTTTTTTTGTTTCCATTGAAATACAAAGGCGTTATGATGAGATGTATAGTATAAATTAAATAGAATCCATGAAATATAAGACGTCACTGTTGTTGTACGCAATATTAATAAAACTAATTAGTTATATTAGCAATAGTTTTTACAACTCTAAATTGTATTTTTTGTGATTAGACTTTCAGATATAGTAATATCGTATAACATCGTATATAGGTTATCGAATGTTCCATAAAAATTTTCCATTAGATTGGAAATTGATTGTAGAAGGTATTTTAATGGTCATTTTTCAATTTTGTCAGTTATTTTCCAAGGTCCATGAAAAATGTCGAATTTTATCATGTGAACGTATTTTTATGTACATATATGTTCTTCCGATGAAAAAAGATAAATTTGTGTTCTATTATGTCTTAAAATGTCAATGAAAGATTACCGTCGTGATGATATGCTACGAGTATAATCTCGTATAATCTCACAATTAGCAGTTCTGAAAAACTGAAATTTCAGTTATTTTATAAACATTTATCATTTTAACAACAACTTCAGAGTGTTATTACGGATTACAGTTGTAACTATTTATACAAATTCAACAAATTGTATTTCATTTTTGTTCCTAGCTCATGTAGTCCATTATTACCTCACACATCTGATCTAAAAAAAATTAATATTTAAAAAAAAAATAATCAAAAAAATAAATCGCTTGTTTTTCGTTGGACATTAAAATTACACAATATTGTTTCAGAGAAAATTGTAAACATTCGATCAGAACTACTGACTGTAAATAATTTTCGTATCATATCGATTAATTTTTTTGTTCCTGACGTTTAAATCAAAGGACGTACCACAAATATATGTCTATGTTTATTATAATACAATTAATTCAATTGTATTATTATTATTTTGTAATGTTATTAGAAATAAGCTATATACGAGTATAAACATTGACTACAAATCGGCAGATCATCTGAACAGCTGAGTGAACCGGTTAATGTATTATTGATACATATCATTGATACCCTCAAAGTATTTGGAACGCTAAACATAACCTACACGTGTTCGAATTAGGATATCACAATATTTTCCTAAAAACGTTAATGTATTATGTAATTCAGCTAAATGTTCATTCGCGACTCGAGTATTTTACTGGAGGCATCATACTTGATCTCACTTGGTAATATTATCGTCTAAGATACAGTCATAGTAGCGTTGAACTGTTTTAAACAGGACGCAGTTATCACATTCAAAAAATCATATGATGAAGACGTTACTTTTTTTTACACTTTTGCAAAACTCGAAAAATCAGTCCTCAATATGTTATGATACTGCTTTCGATCGATTTTCTACGTGAGGCGTACTGCGTAGTTGTATGAAATGTTTTACTCTTTCTAAAAAAAACGTTTTGAATATTCGAATGGCAACAAATCATACATGACCTTTCGATTTAACGAAAACGCAAATACAACACGTGTGGGAAAGAAAAGAGTATGAACAAAATATTGTATCGTGTGTACGTCGTTGTGCGATTGCTGCGTGCAATAATTATGACGAATAAGATAAGCTGCCGATATACTCTGCAATAGTGAACCGTGCCAACCATCACGTGACTTTATTTCCGATTTCCCATGGGCGAGTGTTAATATTGTACAATATGTCAGTACTCAGTGGGCAACATAATTGTTTTGCTTTTCCTATGACATTTCTATCAAATTGTTTTTTTTTTTTCCAGTTTTGATAATACTACATAAGTTATAGTCCATTACTACACTGATACAGTACTGACATTACTTGAAAATTTTTAAAAACAAAAAACATCATGTTCTTTCTAGAGAACTTGTCCATTATTAACGACTACAGAAATTAATTGAAGCATTTTTGTTTCACCTTAAGTATAGTATTTTAAAAACGCGTTCTCGAGTTACAACACCGAACGGTTTCGAGTGTTACATAAATACTCGTAAAATGAAAAATTCCTTTTACTTCCTATCAACACGATCCTCGACTAACGCCATCATGCAAGCATTGTATTGATCGTTTACTGCACGGCCTTTGCTATACATACAGACGCATAGTGCATACATATTACATCTTCGATGATTTATACAACATCATTTGCGCACAATAACACGTACCGGTCCACACGCGGGCTGGTGTTCGAGAGGCGTTCGAAAAACGAGTTCAAGAATCAAACACTCCGAGCCCGATGCATTTCCCGAGACGACCGAGGCGATGGCGATTGGATGAGTGCGGGAACAGCTGCTGCAGTCGTCAGACCTTTTGGGTGTAAGATTTCCGTACTTATGAGTATACAATAGACTGGATCGCGAGGCGCAGGAAAGATTCGACGATTCGCATCGTATAATGATCATCACGCTTTTCGGTATACGAATGGCTTTAACCTCCCCCCCCACTCCCCCAAATATCCTTTTCGACCGAACACCTCACTCGATAGTGGAAATCGTCCGGTTGAGCAGAAAATGTGATATTTTTATGTACCCGAAATGGTGAGTTCACGACACGCGTACACACAAAGTGACTCGCAAACATTTTATTTGTAACTTTTTGAAAGTATAAACTAAAAACAAAAGTTAATTTTTAATTCGTCATAATTATTCGGGACATATAATATAACAAAGTATGAAAAATAATTGCGTTTTTGTCACATAAACAACGCAGTAATGTAAAAAAACTTCGCAATCAAAAAACACTATTAAAATATATGATGCCGTGATCATTATAATTGTCAATCCGGATGACCGGATTTGAGAGCCAAACCCGAAATGGACGCACATAATAAAAGTTTGAAATACAATGACGTAAATATTATAACTCGTTTTGAAGTTATAATACGACCCTATTATAATTCGGACAATAGTTATTTTGAATCGACAATATACTACTTATTATTATAAAAAGGGTAATAAAAAAAAAAAAACGGGTAAGATATGGGTCTTTTAAACTTGAAACCAATGTACCATATCTCTCGAAAAACAATTATGAGTGAAATAGGTCTGTTGGACCAGTTTACATTTCCTAAAACGATCAATGTAACAGTAGAACCGAATTTCTTAGTCCTAACTTTTGAAAAAAATAAATAAATAAATAAATGTTTCCGTAATTATGAGATTTATATCAAATTTATCGATATATCGATAATATATGTATGTTTCGAGTAGCTACAATTAATATTTATTATATTACAACTAAAAAGTTTTTTGCAATTTTTCATGTGTTCTACTCCATTCTGAATATAAAATTGTTAAGAAATTCAAAAAAAAGACTGTACCAAAGTACCAATTAGACGAAATTTCATTACAGGAAAGTACTAGGTTCATATACATCGAAGCAATCTTTCTGGTCAAAATCGTGTCACAGACAAAAAATAAACCCACATCACGTGACTAATACATTTCTTGTTTAACTCAGAAACTAAAATGAAAAAAATTTAATTCAGCATAGAGCTGATTCAAATTATATTATATACTTTTAGGCGATCTAGAAAATTATGTTTGCAATAATAACATATTGAAACATGTGTGTTTTGAAAATATTCAAGTGAGCGATTGACGTTAGACAACGACTAGTTAACATTTCAAACTCTTGACGAGATAACCAACTTCCTTCTAGGTCGCCTTGAAAATGGCCTAGGATCGTCAGGCTTTATGAGATGCCAATGTCTGATGTTGCTATAATTTTTATTTTACTCTCTGACATATAATATCTTGTCCGGACCTCTCTCACACAATATGGTTTTGGTAGACGACCTCGAGTTGCGTCTCACAAATATCACCAAATATCAAAAACGGCATGAATTGCGTTCCGTCGTGTTTTATCGGTTGCATAAGTTGGATCTCGGTATATTCATCGTGGGAAAACTCAACTTGGACTAGTCTATTCGTATATTGTGAGTACCCTATTCGTGTTAGCCAGAAGACACCATTTGGAGGTTGGTTAGAGAGTCTTTCAATAATTTTATTTTTTGTTTCTTTATTCTGATGTATACAAAAATTAATTATTAAAACATGAAAATAACTATAACATTTTCATTATTATACATAACCAAAATTTTTTTTTTTGATATTTAATATTTTAATATATTATATAATATTTCCATTTTATAAATTATATATATTATTTTCATTATACGTAATAGTTTAAGTAATTTATCTTAAATTAGGGAAGATGAACTACACATATAATTTACAAAACTCAACCAGGTCAATTCTCAACTGGTAAAACAAAATATCTTTATCTCTCTAAAAAATGTTTTCTTTTTCGTGTTGTTGAACTCCAAAGTGACGTATACATTCTACTCTGAATTCCAAGTAAAGTGTTCGACGAAACAAAAAAGTTAAGATGACGTAGGCATTATCAACATGTCAACAACATTAAGATAAAATATTACTTAAGACCCAATTCGAGTATTATCAAACAACACTGCGGACCCAACTCGCGTTTTATTCAAACGATAAAACATCTCGGTACCCAGCTCTACAATTTTCCCGTTTCGGTCTTACCGTTCAAACGCCGAGAAACACAATTGGTTGTTGTTATTTAAGGGCATCGAGTGTAGAAAATGTAGGTGAATCCGACCGCCCTGTTTGCCGTCGTCGACGACTTTTCCCTTTCGCCCCCATCCCCCCGGTTTTCAACGTGCAAACACGATACACATATTATAATAGATTACACGCGCGCGGTGCTGCCGGCAAGCTATATCGCGTCAGAACCACATATCTTCTGCATGCGAGTCGGCCCACACGACGCCAGCACCACCGCCGGCGCCAGCAAACGCACATACATATTGAATCGTACATGTATATGTATATTTCTTTCCACCCTTTGTCCGTCCCTCGCCCCCCGGCTCTAGTAAACTGAGTCCCGCTCACTCGTCCGGATCTCCTCTGCGGAACCTGCGGAGCGCCAGTACTGGCAGCGCAGGATATGGTATACGTCCTGAATTCGCGATCTCGAGCGTCTCGACGTCGTACGTGGTCGCCGGACGGACGCTTGTTACGTAGTACAGTAGACGCCGCTTATAAGACTCACGGATATAAGGTTCAGTCGCTTATTAGACTCAAAATCGTCTGGAACGGTCCGGACGTATCCAAATACATTTTAAAAAAATCGGTTATAAGACTCAACACTTCGGTTATAAGACTCAAATTTCGTAAAATAAATAGTAGAAAATAAACTTTTTTTGTTTATAATTTAGAAATAAATTGGTATTGGAAAATTAAATTATCGTTATTATAGTGAGGTATCTGGCGGCTGCACAGTTATCGTAATTACAGGTACATAAATATACATGTGCATACGCAGTTATCATTGCAGTCAACAGTATAACAAACTAAAATTACAAATTTTTTTCAAAATAAATAATAAATACATTATATGTGCGTATATCCTTTATAATTTTTTATTAATGTACAATTTTTATAATATTTTTATATGTTATATTTACCTATTATAATTTTAGTTTTTTTCATCAGGATTATTAAATGTATTCAATAATAAAGTATGTAATATGTAATATGTGTTAAAGTATTAAAATCAAAGCAAAATATGTAGTAAAATAAAATTTATAAAATAATTTAATGGTCGCCGCTTAATGTAATCACTTTGGTACGGGACAAAACTGATAACATAATCCGATTGATAACACTAAACAAAAAAAATAATAATAATAATGAAGTGTTGCATTACATTTTGATATACATAATATACTGATATACACATAGTTATTAAAAAATATTATTATTTATTACTAATTATAGCATATTTGTAGGTAAAAAAATAAATAAATACATATTAACTATAACTGACTTGAACAATATTTTTTTATTGATGTCTGTTTTTTTTACCGTTAAAAGATCATTGATAAATTTTTCGTATTTGTAATGTAATTCAAAATGTGATGAGTGTTGTTGCACTCCCCTTCGTAATACTCGTAGGGCCTCTCTCATTTCAAAAGAACTTGGAGGTTTATGACCTCAAACTGATAATATAATGCGGCGTATTGATTACAATAACCAATATAATTTACACATTAACGTATATATCCGGCCCGTACTTATACTTATCGATAACAATAAACGATTGATAACATTAACCGTGATTATAATAAGCGGCGACCACTGTACGTAATTAATTTTTTTTTTCCACTTCGCTTATAAGATTCATTCGGTTATAAGACTCACTTTGTGCTGGTCCCAAAGTTAGTCTTATAAGCGGCGTCTACTGTATTATAAACTAGATTATGCGTTACCACGATTTCCGTCGTTTTTTTCGTTCGGGAAATCTCGTCGTCGATATCGTTTTGAAAAATAATAGTTTTTGATTTATTTAATGGTAATAAATTCAAAACTATCGCCTGGCGTGCGGCGAATAGGACCTATACAACAGTCAGGCGTACAAGACGCGTTCACCGAGCCCCGGGTGACGTTTACACGCATAGTATACTCTCGTCCCGACATAAGGTAATCCCAATATTTTTTATAATTACATAATAATCCATCAATGGCTTTGGAATTTTTTTCCCGGCTGGCGAAGATCCGCCAGAGTACAGTAATACGACGAGCACGTCGTTTTAATTTTCCAATAGCGAAGCGAGCGTTTTTAAATACACTTCATAACCATTAATTGACTATTATTATATTGTGTGTAAGATTAAAAACAAAATAAAGTCAAAATAATACTTTTTTTTAATGGTCAACACTCTAAAATAATAACAAATTATCATTGAATATATAAATAATTCATTCAAACTAATCGAATTTCAATCAAATCTTATAAATACGCGCCTTTTATACCTGACTGTGATTTTTTAATTGAAATCGGTCGTTTTGATTGTCACTTTATGTTACATAATACTCAAGGGAATATTTTATTTTATTGTTTATTGTTATTTATTTTCTTTATTGTCATATATATTTATTTTATTGAAAATTTGAATAGTTTTAATAAGTTATTTATATATTCAATAATAATTAGTTAATATTACTATATTATATACAAGTTGTGCGTAAGGCATATTTTTCACGTCCATTGCTCACTGAGAACGATAATCAAAAGTTATACTCGTACATTTCAATGGTACATGCGTCAGGTCAGCTATATTTCAAGAATATTTCAAATATACATGACGCTCTTGCCCTAAACATGCTACTATACCTTGGGTCGCAACTATATACAGGGTGTCCCACTGAAGATTTACCCATTGCGGTTCCGCCTGATATAATGAAGATATTCGAATACTGTATTTTTTTTAAAAGACTCTGGGACAAGGGCTACAAATATTTCATATTTTAATTGTATTAAATTGTTTGGTAAAAAGATAATAAAATTATTTTATTATTCCCGAAAAATTTTCTAAATTTTCTCGAAACTAAAAGAAATATTGAAAATCATAAGGTAACAATGGTGATAAAATTTAGAAACGTCAAAATGTTTAGAAAAATAAACTCTATAAAATAACTGTCTTAAAAATGTTCAAAATCTTCGGTGGGACTCTGTATATTATACAGTGTATAATATAGTCGAATTCCGATCTTGTCGTAAGATAGAGTATTAATGGGCTGCTGATTTTATTAAAAAAAAAAAAAAAAATGCCATTAAAAACCGTCAGTTCGTTTTTTTCAACGAGTTCGATTAATTTTTTTATAAATATTAGCTGTAAATGCATTACGGGTCGGTAAAACGTACAATTCTCGAGTGACCTAAACTACTCGTATATACCCAGTAGTCCCAATCCATTAATTATCATATATTTTCAGTTGTCGCCATGAACGTACACTACGCGTCTCCGAAACGATGTCACTGTTCAATTTAGTTCAATTTCCAATCACATTTTATCTTTGAATTTCCATCTGTAAGCCAGTAACTCAATCGAATTCATGTGAAATGTTTTATCTTCTATTAAATCTAAAAAAAATAATTTGAACTTTTTATTAATAAGATGCAAAAAAAAAAATAGAGAACATAATTTCTTCACCGACCTAGTAATGTACATCAGACGAATATCATAAAAAGTAGTGTAATCATCACATTTCTATAAAAGATTAATATTTTGTGTTAGGTACTTAAATAATCTCTCTATCTCTAGCTCGTTTATCTCTGTCACGACACTCAGTTGAGATTTATGATTTGGTCCACATTTTATATTACATTCTTAACTGCAGCGGAAACATCTATAAATTTGCTTTACAATAATTCGTAAGCAGTTCCGAAAGATTCCAAAGATTTCCGTTGACATTTTTCGAACGTTGACTGAATATAACTCTCAAGTGACTTCTGAACCAATAAAATAGAAATTATACATGTATTATTGTTCTTCTCCTACAAGTGAAAATTTTAAAAATTGGATAAATCTAAAAAATATTGTGACTACACTATACTATTGTATGTTTTAAACGAAATCTCGGCCAATGTTGAGTTAGCTTTCAATAATTGGAAATGAATAATTCGTTACCGGATATCAACCGTATAAGCGAGCAAGACGAGTTACCTTATAGCCTTGCCGGATTGTTTCGACTGTCTTAGGGTCGCTAAAAATAAGAGTTCATCGTTCGACTTAGCACAAGGAGAAATAAGAATCCACCCCTTATCGTTATATTGGGTAGTTCCTTAGTACAGTGCAGGTATTGTACGCATTATTATACGAGTATGCGAAGCAGAAATGTTATTGTCTTAGTGTTTTTAATTAATTCGGTTTGCAATTCAGTTAAATAAAGGTACCTGCTTATTAACTCCGAGCTACTGCAACAGGATACTACACATAATGGTATCTTGTTATTATTATTTATCTTGTTAATATACATATGCATAATATATAAAAGGATAAACTGATGTATCAACGCACAGCCTTAACCGCTGGGTCTAGAGATCTGACATTTTTCACAGAGGTTCCTTATACAACTTTGGCTTTAGTTTTTTTTTTAAAAATTCAACCTCAAAATTGAAATTCATTCCCTAAGGTGGTTAAAGTGGATTTCCAATTAAGTACATTTATTTTTTCGTTAAAATTTTAGATTCATATTTGAATAAGCGCTTAAAACACTTTCGATTTTGGATAGCTATTATAGTATAATTCAGATAATGTATGTATTATATTATACGTACCTATATTATATGCACTTGCCAAGTGAATCAGAAATTTTACTTTGCACAACAAATGATATTGCAATTTTATAATGCCTATATTCATAAAAATATAATTAATTATTTTGCTATCACTTATCACACGAGTATATAAACATCAACTATACATTTGTCACAAGGCTTAACTCTTAAATTCACAGGAGTTGACATAAGACAAGACTGTTTCTTCCAGGATCAGTTTTACGTAGCGTGCTCGCCAGCTTGCTCACCCCAAAGCTTGGTTTTGTTGACCCTCTAAAATGTTAAAGAACATTGTATGGAAATACACAAAATAACAAACGATTTGTTTTTATTTTTTTAACCTATTAATTATTATTGTTATTGGTATTATCATAAGTTCAAAATGTATTTAAATATTTTTTGTTTGTTCGGTAAGGTTTATTTTAACTTTGAATAACTTTTAAATTAAACACACCATCATAACCTTAAATATAGAAGTTTATATATATATATATTACAATTTTAAATTAACTTTAAACAAACGAATGCACTTGAATACTTTTTTAAATATTTAAATTAAACTTTTTAAAACTTTTTAATACAATACAGCGACTGAAAAAATAAAATAATCATCTGTAAAATATCACTCTTATAGCGCAGTAATTATTAATTATTTCACTTGTTGTAACAATGGAACATATTTTTAATTTGCCGAATTCTAGGTACGAAATGTTAAGATGAAAGACATTTGAAACAAATACTGAGTCTAAATGAATAAGCAGCGTAAAATATTTTTACTTGATGTTTTGCGATTGTCTAAATATTGACGTATACCACTTCGTATACCACGTGTACACTACGCATTTTTATATTTAGGTATAGATATCAGTAAAATATATATTAAAATTTAAATCGTGAACTTATATGCGGTTCAATAAGCCGTATAAAAAAAAAATCCCCTCAGTATATATATTTTAATATGGGTAAAATCCAATGTTAAACATTGAGGATTAAATAGGTGATTTATGTTTTTCACCGCAAGTTTAATAATGCACGAGCCGAAAGCGAATGGCAATACGATTTTCAAAACGCAACCACAGTTTTTTTTCACCGTTGATAATTTTGTAATATTTACATTTAACGACATCGTGCTCAGTGTTCTTTCTTTTAAAATATCGAATATCGATATTGTGCACTTCAATTTTCGACGAACATTAAATCAAAACCTAAAATTCATGTCGTTCGACCTGTATCGTTTGTTTTCTTATTTCGATAACGCCACGATACTTCACGTCGCTCATCTTATACTGGCCAAATCGATGAACGTATAATAATTATTATAATTACACGTTCATATTCCATATAAATAAATGTATTTATTGTAATTAAGCGTAGCTTTAATATTCGTAATTATTTTGGTCCATGATTATTTATCATTTCATACACACTCTTCATAGTTGTTCTATTAATAGTACAACTACAACGTTTCAATGAAAAAAAATTAAAAATTAAAAAAAACATGTTTAGAACATACCATATATAATCTTATTTACGATTATTTAAAAACAGACGACTTAACCTAACCGATTTTTCGTAATAACCGATAACTGATGGAAAAAAATGTTGGTCCGAATACAAATAAAAGTAATTTGATGTGAAAATTATATATTTTTACCGATAGTTTTAGCAAAATATCGTATATTTTTTTCATACATTTGTAATATTCTGCGAAGAGTGAGCTTACTGAAATTGCGTTTGCAGTGTATAGTTCGCATCAATTACGGTATAAAAAAATAATAAGTGCACTCATGTATAGTGATATATAAATTATTCGAATACACTTTGTTCCACATAGGTGCATCAAATGAAAAGAAAATTAATATAAACTCGAGTTATTCTCTTAACAATATTATAATATACTCGTACTAACTACATTGTCTACACTTGACTCATCAAAATTAATTTTTTTCTATTTTAATGTCAAACGTTTATGATGGAAGTAATATGATTGCTTAACTTTGGAATATCCATCATCCGCAGTGAAGTGTTGTTTTTTCCCTTCTTATTGACATATTATATAGTTGATTTATGCATCTCGTTTAATATCGAAATATGTTTAAATTTAAACGATACCCGTCCTATAAAAGTATTTATCTACATTTGATTTAAATTTTCAATTTTAAAATATCTGATAAATGTATATAAACTACATGAAACACGAGCAAAACTTCACATTAGTTGAATATTGGATTTTATCCTAAACATAATACTAAAAACATATTTAACTTCGGGTACATTTACAGTACCTATTGTAAAAGTATAAAGTAAAATCGATGAATATTAGTTATTTATTTACTGCAACGTTTTATGTATTTTCATAAAAGAAATATACCGGTGATTGAATATTTTTCACAGTGCTTTTATTATTTTTAATGAATCGTTTATTAGCGGAAATAATGAATTTAGCCGGAAATTTGTTTGACCGGTAAAAAAAAATGACTGCCTGGAAAATCGATTACAATGTTTTACATTTGCCAACAAACTGAAATGAACGCGTCTTTTTTCATATTTTATTTTTCCTTATTTTGTGTTGATTAAAGTGTTTATAACTAACCATAAAAAATCACAATTAAAAAATATGTTTTAGTATAAATGTTATGTTTCCTTATAACCCGTTGTGCAAACATGTATGGTTTTATTGAATGTACGGTGGCATACTACACAACTGAAATTATAGAAAAAATGAATTTACGTTTTTAAAATGAAAAATAACTAAAATTCACGTTGAAATTAAAATCAATAAAAACCTCCGGTGGTTCTATTGTTTTTTTCTCATCAACTACTGCAGTCTCTGATGAAGCTGTATGTATCGTTTTACTTCTCTTGTTTTTATTTATATACCGATAGTATATTGCGCGTAGTATTACGACGATAAAAAGAACATCGGGTGTTAGAAAGCAGTAAGTTGTTAAATGCAGCATCGGTTTTATAACTGCAATGTAGCTGCAGTTGCATTAAACCAAATATTGTCACCGAACACAACAGTATATAATATCATTTAACATTGTTATTTCGCCGCTCATTACGCATGACAAACACTGCGGTTTTTGAACGTTTTAATTAAACGTTATTAAATCAAATACACAGCTGCTTTTTATAATAATTAAAACGAGATATGTGTTACGTGTACACATTTATTGTACACGTATGCAAATAAATAAATAACGTCGCATGCAATTGACGATTAAACGGTTTAATGGTATTGCAAATCAGATCACCAAATATGAGTTCAGCTGATCGAGGCTACATTATGTAATGTATACAATATTTAGTAACGCGTGGATTGTTTAAAAACCTCACTTACTCCAAGGGCTGTAGGAATGAAACTCGAACAATAAGCTTTCAACAAGTGCGGGTCTTTGAAGTGTTTCTCTTAAAGTAGCATGAAAAAAAGAAGTTAACATAAAAAACATAACTTATTTGGTAACTCGACCATTAAAAAAAAATTCTAAATTCAAGCAATTTGGCGACCAAGGTGAAAAACACCCTGTATATAAAATAATACAGTATTTTTTTTAAATCTAAAATGTATATAGTGTTTATATTAGCCTAATTACCGGATGAAATGATAAAAAATCGTTTAAAATATTTACCAAAATATCGTATAATATTATTTTGAAAAAAAGTTCATTGCGACAGCATAATTTATTATATTTTCATTTATTTTTTATTTTTTATCAAACCGATATGCGGTTTCTGTGTGTACACACATAAGATTGTATTGTTTGATCACAGAACTTTAATTATAACGACGCGACGTCGACTGCGCGTAGGTATATAAATAGTTATATGTACTTCGCCCGACGACAGCGGATGAGAATCGAACTTCCGTTCGCATTGTGTCGCCGGAACATTAAATATCGCCGACGATGGCTAAAACGTCCAAGAACAATGGATTGCTCGCGACGGATTCGTTATCGAGCAGCTAGTCAGCCAGCCAACCCCCTCGTATACGGCCGAGTTCAGTGGGATTCGCCCGGGCGCAGCTATAATTAATTGTGATATTCAAATATTATCTCATCCCGGAGAGACACAAACGTGTCTCGTGCAATTAAACTGCTCGGCTGCGTCTAAGATATTATGTACACGCATTGCGTGTAAAGTACATGGATGATTATACGTATACAATATAAGCGCTTGACCGTCGTCTAAAATTACCTGAACGTTCGTACATTATATTATTGTATATTCTCTATGATTGGTCGGAGAGATTAAAAAGCAGTACACAGTTGACCGTTGTAACGCGGCTTTTAATCCCCGTCCGCGTGCTGAAGGTTTTGTCCGTCAGCCGCACTCTACGTTAATGTATACAGGATGTTTTTTTGACCGTGTTCACCCCCCTTTTTTGGCCGTAAACTTGCACAAATTTGGATTTTTTTTCACGTTCAAGTTTGCATTAAAGCTATGTTTTTCATAACTTTTTTACATGCCACTTTAAGGGCTCCCTGTGGCGATACTTTTATTTTTCAAATAGAAACACCCTTTTTTCACCGCGATATTTTATTTTTCAAATAGAAACACCCTTTTTTCACCGCGATATTTTATTGAGGACGTTTGTCTGTGAATTTTGGTGAAATCAAATCTCGAACGAGTAGTTTTTGCACAACTCAAATTTAAGTATTAAGAAATATAGTCTTATAATACCTAATATATTATGATATAATTTGTAATTACACGTGATCGCTATAATTGCAACTGATTTGAGATACAAGAATTTTACACTTTTCATGCTGAATTTTCAATTAGAATAACTTCAAATGTTGACTACGTTACATCAAAACTTCCAGAAAAGTTAACTGAATAATATTTGCGTAAAAAATATAGTGTTCCCATTTGAAAAAAACAAAATTTGTATACGTAGGACACGTTTCTTTTGGCAAAAAAGTTATACATAAAACATAGGTTTGAAAAAAGGGGTTGAGCATGGCTAGAAAATCGTTCCGTAAACAGAGTGAAATTTTCATCGTCAAAATGACGGGACTAGTTTTTATTGGCGGTAGATTATAATATGATTATTATCAAGACGTGCAGTTGTTTTTGAAAACACTCATGTTCGCATAAATATCGAATTCACCACCAAACCTGTTAATTGTTCTTTACAGTAATTTAAAATATACAAAGTTTAGACCGGCGCACGAGCGCATAGTACAGTAATAAACTAATGACGTTTCGCCGGATACACTCCATTGCAGCAGCCACTCGACTCGGCTATTCCCGCACTATATATCGTCTAAACTTGAAATACGCGTGTTAGCAATCAACTGTATTGGTTCGGTATTATTGATTTTACATTTTCGCAGTATATAATATAACAACGTTGCCAGTTAAAACCGGCAAAAATAACCTAATAGTTATAATTATTATGATCTACAGTTATATGAAAAAAAAAAAAAAACGTTCTAATAATAATATGTAGTTTACGAATTATGAAAAAATGTTTTGTTTACAACAGTCGTAAACTCGTAACACGAGTGGGGGATTTTTTTTCTCAGTTTTAAAATATAATCGTCCTGTATTTACGTACGAGTAGCGAAACGTATAGCAGTGGCGAACGAGACGGTTTTATCGCGACTGCAGAGACTACAACAAGGTACGAATATGACTAGGAAAAACGAGATACCATCACGTGGACCGGCGAGACCTGCGTCACCTGGTAAACGTGGTAAAAAGTGTAATTTAGGAAATCTCACGTATAGAAAAAAAAACTACTCGTCCATGAAGTTAATTTATTGCTATTGTAATTTACTTATAATCTCCGTGCACTTACTGTCACCGATGTAATTACTGATTTTTCAACCCAATAGCATCATTATATTATTGTTTATTATTTTTTAGATTTTCAGTGACACGAGGAATGTATCGGTTTTACCATGATATGTGTTTTTTTTTGGTGTGCCTGTGTACACGATTTTGACCATAAGAATCGCTCCGATGTATACAAACCGGGTACTTTTCTGAAATAAAATTTCGTCTGGTTGGTACATCGCTAAGGTCATTTTTTGAATTTTTCAACAGTTATCCGAATAATTGAGAAGGGCGAAGAAAAAGTTGCAAGATACTTCAACCTCGAATCGAACCGTCTAGTATTTTCGTCACGCACTATATCCACTTGTTTATTTTTCATTAAATTTTCATTAATACAAGGTTTTTCTTAAAATTGTCTTTATTCGGTCGTTAGTGTGACTCTTAGGTCAGGTGAATGATATCGGTGTATATACAGGGCTTTAAAACTATTCAACATAAGAAGCGATCTGTGTGGCCACTTGTTTTCATAGGGTAATACGCTTTACTTAGTCATCAGGGTTCTTCACTTCTTATTTCGAATAATATACATAGTATGTACACGATTTTTAACGTATGACTCATTCTGTCCAAAGACAAAAAAATATATCTATGGCATTTCGGATAAAATGCGGGCGGGTTGATGGAGCTGTGTCACGACAATCGGGTGGATAGCTGAAAAATATTAAAGTAATTGTTGTATTATATTCTATATCAGCGGTTCTCAAGGTTTTTTGTTCGCGGAGCCCATATGTTCCTAAAAAAAATTACGGAGCCCCAAAATTCAGAAATGTCTATTTGAAACAAGAATGCATTATGACTGAAGAAATTATTATATTATTAGAACTTTGAAGATTGTAGATGAGTAAACAAAATGATCGTACATGTAAAAAGAATGAAAAACCAGACTTTTATCCAATCTCATTTTGACTAAGGCACAAAATATTATGTGAATTTATAAATAGTTAAAGGTTTTAAATGTTTAAAATAATACATTGGTACGGCACAAATAATATTGAATCTTTTATATAAAAATGTAGCTAAGAAATATAATAATAATTTGAATTTAATCAATACAGATATGCCCAGGGCCTAGGGAGCCACGGACCCCCTAGGGCCTAGACTAACCTTGCGGAGCACAGTTTGAGAATCGCTGTTCTACTCGTATATCATCTCGAAGGCAGTGCGTAAACTTTTATTATTATTATTGTTATCATTGCTAACCAAACGACCAATTTAAAGAGCAAATTATATGTAAACACGCCAGGGGCCCCATCGCATATTATTGTACACATATACGTATATGCGTACATTGCACATGACACGTAAGCAAGATAGTAAACAGTGGACGGTAAGAACACAAATGTTATTAGTCTTTTTCCCTCGTTTTCGAATTGCTAATTAAAAATACAAACGCGTCTAGGTCACTGCAGTGTTATGCATTTCCGTTTTATTCGCATCCATATCCGTTTAAACGGAACCATCGTGCTCCGAAGAATGCAAATCGCTTTATTGAATATACAACACGCTCGTACACGAGTCCAATTATTTTACAATGACGACTACATCACCTCGGAACGGCTTTATTACCACTGTAGAAGTCAGACAGCAGTTGACCGAATTAAAACAATTGTTTAGTTTTATACTTCGAACGATAGAACCGTAATACACGTGCGGTAAAAATTTCAGCAGTCTTCCGGTCGACCGGCGTGATCTCAGATTAATTATTTCAAGTCATATTTACTTGTTATACCCGATAAAGTCGTTCTCGTGTGTCAAACAAACAAGCAGCCGGTGTGTTAAAATACTTTTCATATACAGGGTGTTCCACCGGGACTTACACAATGTAATATGTTCCATGTTAATAAATCTTCGAATTTTACAAAAAATTATAAAATATTGAGTTCATTTTTTAACTTCATTAAAAATACACACATATTTATCAAACTATTGTCAACAAAATTGCTTTACCTGGGGATGCTCATTAAAAAAAAAAACAGAATTTGATTATCTTTATAAGCATGGAAAATAGCTTTCTGTTTAAATCCCGGTGGGACACCCTGTATAAGATGCACGCTGCAGTTAGTCATCGCTTGTCAGTTGCCGTCTATATTGGACTCATATTGGGACGCGGCCAATAATTGAATCCGCACGAGTCAACAAAAAAATATACACATTATTTTTCAAAACCATATTTCAATTCAAAATGTTTGAGATTTAGTTTAGTAAAACACAGATATGTTATACATTTGTGTGGCTGTAGGACCTATGTGTATAATAACAGTCTAACGACGTATGGGTTAAATAGAAATAATACACTTTGCAATAATAAAATAATGTATCGGCTAAAATATAAAACTAGTTTTATATTTATTTTTATATAAATTGTTATACAAAAATTTGTATTTATCACTGAAAAAAAAAGCTTTTAGATACCGAGTGAAACGAGGAATGTGTTGGTCTTACCATGATGTAAGTTTTCTTGTGTTTGTGTATCACAGAAAAAACTATTTGGTTGTAGATACTGTTTAAAAAGTTATCTTAATTCCAAGTGCAATGATATAGGTATAAGGACTACCTAACCGAGTAGTTCCAACCTAGGTGTTTCGTCCATTTATTTTATCACTGAGATTCTGATGACTAATGCTCAAATGACGCTAAACCGATAACTGGAATACTTACCTAGACTATAAATTATTAGTTTTTGATAAAAACCTATCTGATTGCTAATTGTTCAATGACCCCTTTAACCGGCACAGTTATAGTCCAATAGACGAATATTTTTTTATACGTGTTAGTATACGTACAAATCGGGACCGCCTGTTTTGAGCCCATCAGGCGTATAACGAATGAGTCAAGTTATCGTAAGTCCAATAAACGCCGACCACTTTACCTGTTATTATTATTGTTATTAGGAAATAATATGTATATAACGACGGTATTTCAAAGATATGATGTTTTTATAATCATTTCATATTTATTTCGAACGAGTTTCTGATCAGATTGCTCAAAATATTTTAAGCACTTTAATACATAATGTATTTTTTACAAGACTTGCGTGACCTTTTTCGTTTTGATTTGCATCAATCATTCGTAGTACGAGTTGTTTCACTCAGTAATGCAAAACGCGTTTTTGCCTCTTATGACCGTAATTTATACTGATATAATAATATATTATGTTCTATAATTGCATAATAAACAATTTCGTTCAAAACTCACAATTTACTAAATTATTACCGCGCGCTGAAACGCAAACCACTGCAGTTGACGAGAGACGAATACAACAATATTGTTTAACTAATGAAAATTTAACGACTCTAATGCGATCACATTGTCAACGAGCGATAAAAACGTCGTTCGCCGTTCTCGGATTAATCATTTCCACTATATAGCATTTTCAATCCCATTCGAAAGTATATTATAGTCACCAATATCGTAATATTGTTGTTTGTCCTCAGGAATTCCAAAATTACAATCACGGCCCATTTTTTGTAACATTTTGTATGACACACCACACACTTATTAGTAGAGCATGGTAAATGCATTAAAAATCAGACAAATATGCACTAAAATATCTTAAATATGCTTAATATATGCTCTAAAATTTTCAAATATGCATGAAAAGAAAAAAATTCATTATTAAGTTATTAGTTTAGACCATAAATGTGTGGTCACCAATTACAATTTTACCCCACATCCTCAAATATGATTATTTTACCATTTTTAACATTTATAGTTCATTGAAATTTTTTAAAAACAAGTATTACCTGGTGTAAATTTTATCGAAGACAATCTATGAGTAAAATAAGGAGTAAACTTTTAAAACATATATCAAATAATATTATCAACTAGCTTGTATGCTTTATTTACACAACATTTTTTCTAAATTTTTTTTTAAATAACGTTCCTTATTGAATTTAATTCTGTATTCTAACTTCTAAGTTTGTAAAATAATTCTGTTAAGTATTAAGATAACAAGTTGTAAAATATCATAATAATAAATAACAAATTTTAAAATGCTTTATTTTTGATAAAATTTCTTTAATACACTTATACTTAATTTCAGTACTTACTATAATTAAGTCAGTACATTTTAATTAATTTCTATAGTAACTTTAGTCTTTTGTTGAGATCCAAGGAAGTCTTTTATCTTATAGTTTGATTCAAAATCAAATATATTCATATACCTAGTCCCCCCCCCCCACAATGATTGCCCATTCGCGATATCTTCCGGGATAATGAAGTTATTCAAATCCTGTTTATATTATAAGACTTACGAGGAGAACTAAAAACGTTTTAATTGAATTAAATGTTTTCTTCAAAAAATGTAAAAAATGATCTTATCACCATAACACGTTTGGAGGTGTCTTAATTGCGAACGTATGGGAGTTGGGAGAGATTGACTTCGTCCCCGATGAAACGAATTTGTGAGTTCGATGACTATTGGCCTTCATAACAAAACAACAAAAATGCGGAGACCCGATTTTGAACCTTACAATATTAATAATATAAAAAAAGGTGAGACTCCACGGCAGGGTGAGTTACAGGGATGCGTGAATTATACTATTGTATTGGTCTTTTAAATTTGAAACCAATGTACCATTGCTTAAGAAAACAAGATTCTGAGTGATAGAGATCGTGATGATCAGTGAATAATGTTTATATTTATGTAAAAGCAAAAAAAAATAACATTTTAAACAGGAGTCCTTACACAAAATATGTAGTCTTGATTGTCATTTAGTTTTTATTTTTCAAGTACCTATAAATAGTATGAAAATTGATGAAATCTTTTGAAATTTACAACATCTTTAAAAAAAATAGCCATATAAACATTTGGTGAAAACTTCAAGTCCCTACCGATCAATATTTTTTGAATTACAATGTAGAAAAACAAAATTCAATTTTGTCGAAAACCAGCATTCCTACATGAAATTGAATAATTTTGGTAAATTACGTGTTTTACCCAACTTAACCGTAACATATTATATACATTTAAAACGGACATACCCTCAGCTATTATAGTCACTGCACGTCTTACAACTCCGTATTGTAAAAATTGCACACGAAATTGTGGCAAAAGTCACAATGGACCTTCCGGCGCCATACGGTTTTGGCATAATATAACGTCGTAACACGTAACGTATGTAATTACATTACGTTACGCGTGCAACTCGAAAACACGTACCGAGCACGGCTGCAGGATTCGTTATTGTCGATTCGAATGTTTTTCGACAGGGGTCGGCAACCTTTTTTGACGGAAGAGCCAAAAGTTACAATATACAAAATTTTCCAGATTTTAAAGAGCCATTAAAAATTATCGTAATTTTTAAATATAATTTTATTTTTAAATTTTAATAGACATATTAATTATAAAATAAATTTATAATAATATAATAAATTTATAATAAAAAAAACAGTTTTTAATAATAGGGAATAAATCAATGGGAGCATTGGCTTTGCATGTCTTTTGAAAGTTCTTTTAAATTTGGCTCATAACTTGTTATTTTAAGTTTCAAGCACGACTTTAAATTTTTATTCGCTAGTTGGCTTCTTACTTTATTTTTTATTGTATTCATGCAAAAGACGCTTGCTCACACGAATATGTTGACCCGAAAATTGCCAGCACTCCAAATGCCAACCTTTTCACCTCACTGTAGCATCCTGGAAGACTATTCCATGCGTCGAATATAAATTCCCTTACTCTCGGCATTTCTTTTAGAGCTGTCCACTTGTTCTGCACGCATTTCTGAAACTCCAATTCTTCCAACTTACTCTTGAGTTCTATGAACTTGTCACTCCACAGGTCTTTGTTTTTTTAAATCCAGCAATTGCATTTGAAACGATCTAGCATTAATTTTTGTGTGTGTGTGTGTGTAGTTGGAGAGCCGCAACTTTAGACCGAAAGAGCCACATGTGGCTCGCGAGCCGCAGGTTGCCGATCCCTGTCTTATAACCATTGCGCTGTTTCCAATCGTTTGCGATTCTCGTACAGCCGAAATTCGCGCACGGTATCGTCTTAAAACTTTTACGCGCGCCGTGTAGTCGAGCAGAACTTGTGAACTGATCGCGTGTTTGCTCGGCTCCCGTGGTCACCGCGTCGGAAACTACGAAACGAAACATAATCATTGTCGCTAATCGCCGGCTTATCGAATTACAAAATGCCGATATTTTTGTATCAGTCTCAACTGTCTCTGCACTATATAAACTGTAAAGGTACGGTTTCCTATGTGCGACTGGTCGCATACGACTGAACGCAACGACTAGTAGAAACTAATGATCTATATTTAAACTGCGAACGTGGTTTCCAATGCGCGATCGACGCGTGCGTGTCGAAAATAGTCGTTGCGGCTTGCGACTATAGTGATCCGATAGCAGTTTTGTCGTTGAGTCGCATGCGTGTTTCAATCAATAGTCGATTATTTAAGTAATTTATGACGGATCTATTATAATTATTTAAACAATAATTATGTCAAAAACTATTATATCAAAATGTTTGCCAAACGAGGACGAAATTTTGGTTGTGAAAGGAGAGAAGCAACTCTCTCGAACAACACAAAGACTACGGGTATATAAGCAAATGCTGGAACAATATTTCGGCTGTAATAAAACTGTCTATTGATTTTCTTTTATTAATTTCTAATGAATTATACATTTCATCTTCTTCTTCCTCCTCCTCTAATAGAAGACTAATTATTTTATTATTATTAATTATAATTTCCTCCATAGCAGTTCGTAAAATGTGTAAGGTACAGCAATAATTATTAAAAGTTATACACTAAACACGTCTGCACACTACTTAGGTTTGGAATAAAATGAACTGTTATACACCAGCCGCAAAGTAAAGTCGCATTTTAGGAAACCAGTCGGCACGCAGCGTTCAGTCGTTGCGTTCAGTCGTATGCGACCAGTCGCACATAGGAAACCGTACCTTTACAGTTAACACCGACGGCTATAATACAACACGGACGTGTGCGTGTGTGTGTGCGTGTGCGTGTGCGTGTGTGCGTGTACAATGTTACAATAAATGATTATTGACGATCGCGTTCGGGGCAAAACGTTACACACAATCAGGGTAGGTCGCGGGTCAGAGTTCTATCCCGTGCTTGGGTTCGCTGTAAATTGCGTCCCATTTTAAATTTTTTATGTAAATTGCGGCGCGGGCATATTTTGTACATACGTAAATTGCGGCCTGTGTATGATTTAGTAAGTATGCCTACACTTACACGTTTTAACTGTGCAACACCAACGTTGAATATCATTTTTTAATAATTTATGAAAACGATATTTGAAACCATCAACTACACTCAACGTTTTATTCGTTTCGCTTTTCATAACGTCCATTTTTACTAGATTGAAAAAAAATTTAAACTGTAAAACCTCGTGCGTAAGATATTCGATCAAATGCACACTAGCTGTTAGAAATATTATATTAGTGAACATATTGTTATTACCAATCAAAGATTAATACGTATCATTAAATTGTACAGCCGACTGGAAATCGGAATATCCCATGCCGCAGTTTACGTACATTCCAAATATATCCAGGACGCAATTTACGTATGTATTAAAAGTACACGGGGGTCGCAGTTTACACAGTATATGAATATGACCTATTTTGGAGGACGCAATTTACCGTCTCCGCCCGTGCATGTGCCCTCGAACGGTTAAAGTGTATCTTTCTGGTACGTTAACAATTATTCTCAACCGGTAATGGTTTACTTTACATTTTTCAAGCCCGGGCATCGGAGCCGGCGATGATCGAAATACGGGCGATTTACTATATAGATTTTTTTGCGGCGTTTTAAGTCGCTCTCGTCGTTGGTGTGATTGCGTATGATACGCATTACACAGTATACTCGCACGATATTGCGTATCTTATCTACTGACTACCAAGGTACAGGGGTGTCCAAATGTGTCTAAAGTATTATTGTTCCCGTATTACCGTATTACGTGTATCGTTTCGTTAATTTTCCTGGTTTTAAATGTAAACTTACTTTTTTAGCAAGGTTATTGGTTCTAATACTACATCAACTATATTTAAAAATTGAAACTGATGCACCCGACCACTTCCACTCAAAGAGTGTAATCAGACCCGATTATTTCGAGAGCAATATTGTACATTGGTTTAAATGACAAACACAGCAATTAACCCAATTAATCGCCCAACCGAGGAGTCTCACCTGACCTCTAGGAGTTTCGCATTTCCGTAATTGAAATCCTTCGCAAATCAATCTAATATTCATGAATATGCAGCCGTATAGGATGAAAAATCACAACGTCGTTATCGTCAATATTATCTTTGCTAATAATGATTAGTGTAGATAATAAGTTTAATAAGTTTTAATTTGTTCTCATTTGTTTTACCTAAAAACGATGATGAGCCGTGTTTTCTTGCAATTGCAATTCTCGAAAGGACGTCACACACTCAAACAATTGTTTCATATGGTTTAATTTTATACAAACCATATAGATATATAAGTACAGATAAACAGTCGCGTAGTTTTTAGCAACCCCCTCCCGCCCTTCACCCCGTAAACATCATGATATGGGTATCATTTGAGTTGACAGGCTAAGGCACATATTATTTGTTTTTAACAATGGTGTCTACAGAGCATACTCATTTTATTGAATAATTTTATAACTAAAATCCTAGGGACGAAATACGCGTAGGTATGATAGTGTCAATAATTGGTTACCCGTGTTAAATTACTTGGAAAATATATCAGATATTGTTAAATATTCATTGTTCAGGATACTATTATATAGTCCTTATAATTATCCATGTAGTTCGAAAATAATTCAATAAGAGTTAGTTGTCTCACGGGCCGGGGCAAAACCCAAATAATATTATGTTCTTCACAAGTCTAAGATAATTTACTTGACATCAAACGAACATAAGCTACACAGTACACGCCTATATTATACTATACTACTTGCATTAGGTACTCTATAACATCGTTAGGTGTATATTATAATTATTAATACATTTTGCGTCCATAATATATTATTACATAATAATTGATAACGCACCGATATACGTAGCTATACATAAATCACGTCAACATAGAACAGTTACGTGAAGTTTATAAAGTTTTCATAGAAAGTTTGGCAAAATATAATAAAACCTATGAAAGTTAATGTAACATAAATCACATATAGGTATAGCACAGGGATAGCAAATCCGTCGCACGCGTGTATGAGATGGCACAAGGAAACTTAAAATATCGATTATACTATATTTTATTTTAGTACTAAATATTTGAATGATGAGACCACGATGTTAGAACTTGTTTATTTATTTACTGAATAAATATAAATTTTCTGATCTATATATAGTATAAATATGTTATAATATTTTTCATAATTATTCATAAATAATAGTTAATGGCACGTGGTAAAAAAATAATCAGATTAACAAAATCAGATTATTTTTGGCACGTAACGATAGAAAAATTTGCCACCCCTGGTATAGCGTATTACCCTACTTACATCAAGGGATAGCCAATTTTTTGTATCAATTGTCCGACGACACTATTGAGTACTTTCTTACTCATAGTTGCTTTTGAAACTCCTCCCAACATCCCTCTCCCAGATATCACAATTGTTTGGATTTAGTCGTAAGGGGAGGGATGCCAATTTGCCGAACACACGCCTTAAACATACTACAGTTGTCTTTACAATTTTGAGGTATACCTAAGCATTAGAATTTGCTCGGAGGAGTATTCATTTTTTGGTACATCAGATATTAAGACGCCTATAGTATATTCCCAAAAACTGACCCTTTGGTAACAAAATCGTTAAGTCAAGTTCTCAAACATATTATTCCGGTTTTTTCTTTTTTTTTAGTTCGAATGATACGCGAGCGTACAGATTACTGAACCGTTAAACATATATTTACTATAGCTGAAATATTAAGTTAAATTGTATTGTAAAAATAAAGTTTAAAAAAAAAAATAATAATAAATTATATACTTCCTCCCGGTTATGTTGGTCTCGATCTGGTTACTATAACTATATAATATTATATATATATATATCAAATTAAACGATAGTCGTTCGAGCGTCAACATGATAGGGTTAACAAATATATTACTATATTCATTCGAGTAGTTATATATAATATTATGCATATACACGATTAAATAATAAACAAAACTAAAAGTTCAAACGGTATACACATATAATATGGTTTATATTTTCAATCTCGACAGTTATGGTGTATATATACTATATAGATATATTATTATATTATTATATATATATGTTTTGCGCAAACTTTGTTCTTGCACAAGAAATAAATGAAAACAAATTAAAACTTAAATTTCATTAAAACGTCTATTTTTGTTTGTCAACTGCGCTGGTGCACGCGTATACACGCGTAAAAAACTAAGGAGCAAATAATTTAAGTATTGCATTAGAAAAACCCAACACCACCAGATGCACTCGGAACTCGCGGGAAAACAACGAAATAGAGAACAGAGAGGGGGCGAGAGAGAGAAGGGAAAGATGAACTTTTTGTTATGTCATTATTGCCGTAAGTTTATAAACACTTGAACGCGTGTTTCGCGCTTCACAGAGATTTCAAGTGTGTTCGCGATGAAAACCCCGTGTACGACGAATCGAGAAGGCGATATGTATATACACGCGCTGCACACCCTTTTCCGCCGGTCGAAATGCGTTCATATTAAAATATAACGTATTCAAATAAATGTACATAATACTGAGTGATTTTCTAACCATTCTTATCCCCTTTTTTTTGGCCGTGAAAACGCTTAAGTTTCAACTTTTTTTTCAATAAATGTTCAAGTAACCATGAAACCTATGTTTTCCATAACTTTTGTTTTTCGTGCCACCCACCTCAAGGATGTACACTGACGATACAAACTTCTGTTTTTCAAATGGGAATATCCATCTTTTCACTGTGGTATTTTATTGAGGGCATTTTTCTGTGGATTTTGATGTATCGAAATCAAAATTTTAACAAGTGGTTTTTGAATTATCATAATTTAAGTATTATGGAAAATAGTACTAGAATGTACTTAATATTACGTATGATAAAATGTATGATTACATGTAAACGCTAACTGCTACTGATTAGATATAACATACATTTTCCAATTTCCGTTCGCAATTTTAAATTTTAATAATTTCGAAAGTATTGGTCCTAATTTTGACTACGTTAGAACAAGACTCCCAGAAAAATTAACTGAATAATAAGTTTGCGTAAAAACTACTGTGTTCTAATTGAAAAGAAACAAAGTTTATTAGTAGTTAAGTTGGCACGAAAAGGAAAATTGATTGAAAACATAGGTTTTATGGTACTTGAACATTTAAAAAAAATCCAAATTTATACATTTATGCGACCAAAAATGGGGATGAGCGTATGTACAGTAAATTAATCGCCCTGTGTACTTGCTTTTTATTAAAATAAACACTGGATAAATATTACACCAGGTTTTGTTCCAAACAATATTTATAAGACCTGATACAAATGCTTTTCTAAATTAATAATCATGAAATTCTCGTTTACCGAAAAAACTGCAGCTGTTCGCCACATTGCTTATGTTTGTGGTGTACGTGGCGCGTGAATAATATTTTTCCCGTGTATATTATTGTCTTGGACGGTCTTGGAGCATAATATCCATAAGCTCACGTGTCACGGTCTCATACTTCACAATTTACCAGCTTTTAGTGGTCGGAATTATATGACAACAGTCTGACGCTGTACAACGCAATGCGCGTTTATAATATGATCGTAAGACTGATGGAAATTCGCCGTTTCTGTTTCGCTGACACTGACTATGCCGCAAATTTTATTGGGAAAACAAAAAAGTACTACCTCCTCTCGTGGCATTTTTAACGAAGCTTTTAAACCTCCTGTTCGAACCGCACATTTATAATCGATACGGTCGTCATTGTTTGTATACGAGTATATCGTTATGAGAAACAGTCAAACGGTGGTGTTCGCGGAACCGCACGCGATACGCATGAATGTAATAACAGATGCGCGTATTGTATTAGTTTTCCTTGACGAGAAAAAAAAACGATTTACCACTGGAAATTCAACGCGGACTCTAATAATCTTCTAGGGAACAACGAATTGAACCTTTTTAACTAGATAAATGGCGTAGAAGAAAAACATTTATGAGATTGCTGCAGGTTAATGCGCGAGCTGGATATTTTATGGTGTGCCGCGAGAGCGTTTGCCATTTGTTTTGGTCCAGCGAATAAATAGTTTACTTACAC
Organism: Periphyllus acericola; assembly: GCA_949715065.1. Lineage (NCBI taxonomy): Eukaryota > Metazoa > Arthropoda > Insecta > Hemiptera > Aphididae > Periphyllus > Periphyllus acericola. Next base: position 35,775,223 of record OX454268.1, read on the forward strand.
AAAACGTCTGATACGCATTGTAAATATACAATTTGACAGTTAAAAAAAGCCCAATAACAGTTCTAGTCGAAACGAAATTTACTACGATGGTCGAACCGTTATCGTTTCCTGGTCTCGTACATAATATTATCAGTTTTCTTTGCTTCATGCCTATTATTAATTAAATTATAAACACAACTAGTTTTTTAAATTTTATTGATGCATATTTCATTGCATATTTAGACATTTTAAAGTGTACATTTTGAAATTTTCAAGTGCGTTAAAGCCCTGTCACCCTGATCATTGTAGATGAAACCAAATCAAAAATCATAAAAATTAGTGAATTAAGTGAATTAAAATTAAATTTTAGGTTAAAACCATAACTCAATTTAATCAATATCATGCAACAGTATCAAAATCATAAAGTTGGTGTATTACATTTTAAAATTTGAATCGGAAAAAACTGATATCGATAGTGAAATTAAAATTAAAATCGAAAAATATTATTTCGATTTCAAGGCCTGATGAAACAAATTATTTTGAACCACGATTTACATGATACAGAATCGTTCTTTGCTCGGATTAGAATATTATATGTTCTAACAAATTGACAGTGGTAATTGAAAAATTAGTGCGGCACGCGGTGTGTAACTTTTAACCATTCGATCGTTCGAATTAATCCGTGACAATCGTGGGTGCCCGCAGTAAGACGATAAAATATGCGAAACGTTTTCTCGGCACCCGCAGCGGTATCGCAGATTTATCAAGTCCAACACCTACCGTTATTGTTTGATTGTTTAGGTATTACGTATGCAGTATATCAATCAAAAGTCGACTATGCTTAAATGTTTGTAGTATAATTGATTGGCGTTTTCGAACTTCACTGATAATCAACAACGTTGGTTACCGGAAAAACTGAAAATTCAACTACCCGTACCCACCTATTTTACTGAGCGTACTACACAAACGGGTGCAAAATTATTATTTTATTATTATTATAAATCACGTTTCCGGTCGACGTTCGGGAAAATGTTATATGGCGTTCACGTATGTTGCTATAACAATGGTTTATGAACTTATATTATTACGCGTTCGATTAAAATATTTTAACGGATTACTTTACCTCGACGGACCGCCGCGAACCGAACTGTTCGCGGTCAACATTATACAATATGCCGTCAAACCGCTGCAATAATACCCGGCGCTCGTGCAAACAAAACGTTATTATTTTTACCGAACAATGTTTGTACCTACGTATTTATATATTATTATCCTAACACAACGAACAGCAGCCCCTGTCGGATGACCTGTCGGTGGTGCTGTACAGACCTCCGTAATAATACACCGCAGCTACAAGCGGACTGGATGTGTAATGTGTTTATTGTTTAATATGCTGATCAAATAACGCGAGTCCACTCGACCGCAGCACGTTTTGACGGATTGAAATAACAAAACCCCGTCGAGTTATACTTTACCGCGAAATCGTTATTATTGTTTCTGTTTGCAATACACATCACACGCCGTATAACATTATTTCGCTTTACCCAATCGATTATTCATAGTATACGGTTTTAACTTATGCGCATGCAAAGAGTTCGTGTTTATATATTGTTATAGTCGTTGCATAGACGACCGGACAGCGGTTTTTTTTTTGGATTCCGAGTGAAACGTGCGATTAAATGCGGTTCTATCATGAGATGTGCATTTATTTTATTTCTTCCACATGTGTATACGATCTCGATCCGAAGGATTGGTCCGATGTGTACAAACCGGGTACTTTTCTGTGAGGAAATTTCGTCTCGTTAATAATAATATTCATTCGTGTACTCCACTTTGTTTATTTTTAATAGATACCAGATTTTTCATAAAATTTTATTTATTTGGTTGTTATTCTGTACATATCAATCGTGGTGACTCGAAACATGCATATGCTATCGACATTAGCATTTAATAGAAATCTCATAATTCACGAGACCTTTTCATTTATTTTATAAAAGCTGGAATGTTGAGTGTTCAACATGTACCTTATTAAAAACGTGGTTCTACTTCTGTAATATATCGACCGTCCTTAGAAATATAAGCTGATCCACCCGAACTCTTTCACTCAGAATCGTTATTTCGAGAGCAATGGTATATTGGTTTTAAGTTATATTACCTACATGGCATGTTAATGCCCTCATCCGACGTAAGAGTGTCGTCCGGTTTTTTTTTTTTGTTGTTATTACTCGGATCGATTAATAATCATAATAATTATAGGTTAGTCGGTGGACCGCGTCAATAATTATTGGTAGACCGTGGTCGGAGCCTAAATAAGCGGGTTCACTTCGTACACCGTTCCATGGACTTTGTAAATTTTCTCGGCACTAACTCAGGAGTCCCCACAATTTTTGGTTAAAACTGTACCCGCTCAGAATATCCTCCAAGTTACTTCACTGGGGTATAACGTGTAATGAATTCCATAATATATAGTACACCTAAATGTAAACCACGTGGTTCAGCCGATCAGAAAAAATTATTTCGCGCGACACGGTTTAGTGCGAACCCGGCTTAATCGGCGTGGGCATGCGTACATAGGTATATTGTTATTACGCAAGACCAACAGTAAGTTATATAGTCTTAGTTGTGAGACGTACTCCGGCACACGCGGTGTCCTGAAAGCTGTTTAATTCTCTCCGGATAACTCCTCTCTATGTACTTACCTGATACGGTTCAGGCTAAGCCGACCGTAGCAGCTGTACAGATTGGCAACCGAACAGCTCTTAACCGCACCTAAGACACTCATTAATTAATTCGCATCATTAAAACGTATTTTTGGTGTGGGGCAAGTGCTCGGTTGCCAACAGTAGGAATTTTCGCCAACTAATTTGCTCTTGCCGCCATACACCATATGGATTTCATAATGTCATGCGGACGACTCGTACATTTTACCAAGATATTGTGATATGATATCGTTCGACACTGTTCGGGTTATTGGAAATGACAAATTTGCTTGCCCGCACAAATTATTGTTGCATTAATCCTTCATATTAATTAATAACATTTAGTACATGAATAATGAATATATACCTTGACATTAATATTTATTTATTTTTTTTTTTTTTGTTTTTCAATCCGGAGATTGGTTTTTAACAAATGATTTACAATAAATGACTTCTCCTTATCATTCATCGTGCTGGTCATTTGTTATTTGACTAAGGAGCTTAATGTGGTGGTTTCCTCTTGCCTTCCACATCGCAGTGTAGTAGCCGTGTTCATGGTCTCCATGTACGCCTACTATTTCTGCCTGGCTATAGCTGTACCTGCTTACGAAGCATCCACCTATAGCCAGTACTGAAGGTGCTGCTGCCCACCTTCAGGTCCATTTTTGTCGCCTTTTACGACAGGCATGGACTACCGTGGGTGTATTCTGGCCCCCTACCCACAATATTTATTAACATACTATAATTATATAATATTCGAACGCTAATAAAGATCAGTCGAAAAATTGAAGAAGGGAAAAACAAAAAGATTTACTTGTAGGTATACCGGAAATAACAACATATTATTTATCTCGATCGTCTCCTCTTGTGCAGTTCCTGTAGTTTTATGGAAGAAAACAGAAAAATAAATCATAAAGGACGTATATATCGTCTTACTAGTTACAACATGGTAACACGCACTAAAATAATGCGTTTATGGGCTTCGCGCAGTTATTAAGTATCGTAAACAAAAAATTAATTTTATAGAGATGGTCCTCCTATTGAAGTGAAGTATTTGTATATAAATATACAGCATATATAAAGATACAGCAGACCAGTTTCTATTATTATACAACCATGTAAAGCTGTAAATAAATCGATATTTCATTGTATATTTCAACTTAAGTACCGCAAATTGTAATTGCACTTGGATTTCTGTGAATTGCCGAGTAGACTGCACTATTGTTATAACCATAGAATTATTATAATCTGTAACAACGGTATATTGCTGCTATACTTGATGTTGATGCTTTAAGGAATCCCTCTAAAATGAATAATAATCTTAAAATATTTCAAATTGTCGAAGTATATACTTAATTATATTTAAGCATGCTAATCGATATTTTTCCTTTGTTTTAAACTTTATTTTCGTTTCTATAGTGATAATAACGTCATAATAGATATTTGTATCAGTTACTTGAGGTTGGTCAGAAAAAAAAAGTTTTTCAGCCCCACAACATATTTGTTAAAAAAAGGCAAAAAATACTCTACAGTTGTGAAAATTGACCCTAAAAAATTTTAAGACTAATTACATTTTTATTTATTTATTTAGTTTCAGCACTGAATAAATAAATGATTTGTGATTTTAAAATAATTGAACTGAAGACTGATTTGAATTTTAAATCATTATACGGTCAACACTACATATACATATATATATCATGGATAAAATGGGTCGGTTAATGCTGTTATTTCTCGATTAGCAAACAATTTACACGAAATTACAAAATAAAATATATTTAGAGCTAGGAAATCGTCGTAAATTATAACTATCCAAGCATTGAAAAAAATCATCTACACCCGGGTCCTAATTATTACTTTACTTACGTTATACTTTTACGTTACTTACTCAGGGACTGGATAACGACGTCATCTGCAATATTAGTCAGTACAAAATTAATTTTTTGTTCACGTACTGAATCTGTCCAGATCAATCTCGGAACCAAAATCAGACTTATCGTTTTAGCGTTAACTATACGCTAAAAAAAAATTCCAGGCTAAGAACTATACAGGGTCATTTTCTTTTAACCATGCTCACGTTTTTTTTGGTAGTAAAAGAACTTGTGTAAAGCTTATGTCCAAGTTAAAATAAGCCCTATGTTTTTTCTATAACTTTTTTTTCATTCAAATTTAAGGGTATCCTGACAAACTTTATTTTTTCCCAATAGGAACACCATATTTTTTATATTAAATATAATTGAGTTAATTTTTCTGGAATTTTTGATATAACGTAGCCAAAGTAAGGAAGAATTATTAAAATTTAAAATTTTGCATATAAGTGGAAAATGCACGTTATCTCTAATCAGTATCAATTAGAATTACATATAATTATAAATTGTATCATAGGTAATACGAGGTATATTATAATACTATATGCCTTAGTACTTAAATTAGAATAATTCAAAAACTAATCGATCGAGTTTTAATTTCGATACACCAAAATCCACAGGAAAATGCTCTCAATAAAATATCGCAGTTCAAAAAGGGGTTTTCCCATTTGAAAAACAGAAGTTTTTAAAGCCACAGGATATCCTTGATGTAACTAAAAAAAAGTTAAAGAAAATATAACTTTGATGATAACTCAAACAAAAAAAAATTCAAATATAAGCAATATTTCTGTCAAATTTGTGAGTTCATGGTTAAAAAATTACCCTGTACATACTAGTGTATAAATGTGCAAACAATAGTTGGATAGTTTATTTCGCTACTTGTATAGTGACTTTCTCGAGAAAATGTTCAATGGAACTCGACATTGTACGTTATTTTACCATGTTGGTTTGTTCACGTATAATATTAGAAATTCCCAACTAGATTTAATAAATTCGCAGCACCACCTGCAGTGTCATTTTTTATATTGGAATTGTAAAGTATTTCCAATCTGTGATTTTTTTTCTTTAAATACAACCAGTAAATTTGATGAAATCCATTAGATAAACAACAAAAATGGAATTTATCGAGGAGTGAGACCTACTAGTGTTGGAACCCTCTGCGCCGATACAAGTTACGTAGTTGTTTGTCAGGATTCAAGGGATACCGATCGGCACCAGTGTCTTTTTGGCTGAAAGGGGGGATTTGTGGTGATTGTTGAAGTTATTGCGAAATGTTTTAAAGACATTTTTAGCCAATGGTGATGTTTAGGATGTTGTGGATTGTGCGTGTTACATTAACCGTGGACCGTGGTGCAGCGAAGTTATTTGCAGTCAAATGAAAATTGGCTGAAAATCACGGTCGCAGCCTGTAGTACGATGTAATGAACTCGTTTTTAAAAAAACGCTGTTCGTGTTAATACCGAGTACAATATTATAATGTTAGTACGTTGTTTTACTCGAGTCGTGTACACTCAAAGGCAACAATTTTTTAAAGCCTATTGGTACATGGGTTATACCTGCGAACGACTATGCAACTGTAATAATTACAGTCCGCGCGGGGGAAAACGTTATATTCATATTGCACTTTCGATGTCCTCTGTAATTATTGCGGTACATGTTTTCCGCACATCCACTCACTCGCTGGCTTTTCATCGTCTTCTCGGCCATCGATTTTCCATTGCCGATACACACTTTCGGCGCAGATGAGTTTAACAGTAATAATTTATCACTCATCGGCTCGAAATACTAATGCGTTGCATTGTTGCGGTTAATTTTGTTTCAAAATTAATCACTCCTCCTAACGGTGCGCGATTTTCGCAGTTTCGACCCGAAACGTTCAAAGTTCAAGACTAATAAGTTCGTTCGTTGTGTTAATAAATTTAAGGCGGATGCCATTATAGAGGGGGAAAAAACTCATTGTAATAACTTATATGAATGCGGGAACACAAATGTTCGGCGAAATCAAACTTAATGCTTAAACTTTAAAAACTCGTTTGAAAAAGTTCTAAACTTTTAAAGAGTAATTTGAAACTTAATTGACAAACGTTTTACCTTTGTTTAAGACGTCCAGTAGTTTTCGTACTGTAGTCATGTAAACTGCAATAGAATATTGTTCGGTAATCGGTGAAAATATAACGTCCCTGCAGGGATAGCGTTCTTTATTCATTTCTTATATTATATTTCGACAGTAAATAATAGAGGAAATCGATTTCTGATGAAATTTCCACGGTGGCTTTGAGCGTGCGCGCAAACATCAACGAAACCCTATAAAACAAATACTGTCGACGGACGCACGCGAAGAAAAGATCTCATTTCAAATACGAAAGATTTTATACGTTGTCGTTTCAGAGTTAAAAAAAAATTTAAGACACTGCAGCTACTGTTTTCGGTGGACAATCGAGTTCATATTTTGTTCTTCGACCTGCGCTTACGATTAGTTGGCGTACTGCCGTATAGGTATTCTATTATGTGTTACTGGATTCTATTATCCGCGGAATTATTTATACGCGTTGATAATTTTGTTTCAAACAATCCCGTTGCTCTAATCAGGCCAATGAACAATGTGAGTATACATAGTCGTAAAATAATCTCATTTAGTTACAACATATATACATTATGTTTTAATTACAAATTAATTATTTATTCAAACCGAGGTAGAACGAAATGTTTGAACTCAACCAAGTACCAGATATACGCGAAGAGCCTTTAGCCTCCCAAACACAAAACCGTCAATCACTAAATTGGCCAGTTGAAAACACTATAAAAATATTGGAATTCGTACATTCTTGTGGTTCATAAAAAATTATTTATTTGTTTACGAATAAGGTGATTCATGACCGTTTCTGAAAAAGACTATTTTTATTTTCGTGGCTATGACGTCGTGAACTTACACATTTTTCGCTGATGCTCGAGCACCAGCTTGTACATTTAATGTGATATGCAACGTTTTAAGGTTCGAGCAAAATTCAGCAAAATATATTAATGTTGGTCTTAACGTATTAACATAATGTGTCAAAATAAATAAATATATTTTAAAACCAAGAAATTGAATTGAACTGTTCGATTTAACATTGATGTACACCTCAATTCATTTTGGTATTACATTATAATTATTGTTTTATAATCAAGTAGTCTTCACTGGTGAAGAGTTACAATTTAAATTATTTTATTTTTACAATAATATTATATATGTTTTACGATTCACTTTTTTTGAAATCAATAGTTTTTTTGTAAAATTCAATCGGCTTTTAAGTGTTTGGGTAACATGCCACTGTTAAGTTCGTCTTAGCAATTTATTATGCAGTTAAGAAATCGTAAACGTTATTCTTTTAAAATTTAAAAGAATTATTTTCTTTTATGAGCAAACTTCTTTTGTAATTGCTTTTGTACATATTATCATACATCAAATCGAATGAGTGACGATTTTACGAGTTAACCACGGAGTTCAGATCGATCAGTATAATACGTTCGTCCTAACGTTCACAAACACAAATCGAAAACTAAGGTTATTCCACAATTGCAGTAATATACCTGTGATTTGACATCTGCGATTTGCATGATATATTCACGTAATCGTATTAGCACAACTGTCCAATTTATTTGTTCGCGTTCAGTATATATATATATATATATATATGTAGTGATAGGGTTTTATTATTCATACAACGATAAACTATAGGGAGGCGGATAAACGGTAAAAAGTGATAAAATGATAAATAAATAATATTTCAAATTTTTATTGATATTTAAATTGAATTCTAAGAACAACATGTACCCATATATATGATTGTACATCACGCATGCATGTTAAATTGTAAATACTTATAAATAATTAACTGGGTACTGGTTCGATATTCGATTTCAAAACTTAAACACTTTGAGAAAGAATTGAATATGTAATTGTATTACTATTTGAAAATAAGGACAACTCATTCTTTTATCAATATAATGAAAAATATATGATATAACATTTGTCTTTTTCGAAAAACATTGTGTGGTAAAAAGAATTAAGATAACATAAAATCCATTTTTCAAGAACCATATTCATTAGACCGTTGGAAATATATATTATTTCTTTTTAAAACATTATAGAATGGAGAGAAAATTACATGCGTACAAATGAAATGCGACATTCTCTCCGCTTCGCTATTTCTATTTCGCTTTTATATCAAATTATTTATATACAGAGTATCTCACAGGGATTTACACAAAACGATATCTCCCTTATTAATTGAGATTTACATTTTTTTTTTTTATAAGTATCCCTGGGAAATGAAAATTTTGTTGACAATACCTAGTTAGGTGAATATAAGTGTAATATTAAAGAAGTTAAAAATTCACTTTTTATTTTATAATTTTTGTGAAAATCAAATATAGCCATCTTATTTGGTTTGTTTTTTGAAAATTTCAGCGTTTCAACTTTCAGTTTTCTTTAGATTCAAGATATTTTGTAATTTTTTAGTTTACAAAGAAATAATGTTAAATATTATTTTCACCTAGTAATTTTTCCGCTAAGGTTTTCTGATAATATTATTATTTAAAATTGTGTGAATAGTACACTATTTTCTCGTAAACTAGAAAAAATATTAAAAATAAAAAAGTAAATGAAAGTTAAAAGTTGAACCATTAAAATTTTCAGAAAATAAGCCCTAAAAGATTGAATATCTTTGTAATGTATAAAAGCTATAGAACAAAAATTTAATTTTTTAATCTTTTTAAAAACAATACACTTATATATACCAAATTGTTTGTCTAGGGAAGGTCATACAAAAAAACAGAACATGATTATCTCCATTAACACGGGAGATATCGCACCTTGTGAATCCCGTCGGGACACCCTGAATATTGTGATGAATTTTTCAATTTAATTTTCAAAATAAAGTACGTGCGTACGTACATTACCATATCGCAGATCGATTTCGCAGGAATAAAGATGTATCTTATGGCACGCAGTAGTCTCCAGCCTCAGTGAAATAACTTCGTTTCGTCCGTTTCGAAATATACCGTTCGTCCGATTACAACGAATTTTTTCACGCGGCTTAGTGGTTCCAATTAATGTTTCCAGGCAAAACGTCTACCGCGGTGTTATAATATAATAACTCACGGCATAACGAGGTTTTCGGGGGTCGTCGTGGAACAGATGCCAATCCATCGAGTCTGTTGCTCGGCCGCTAATCAATACATCCGGTCGATATCCGATTTCCCACGTTTTCTAACGCCCTCGACTGTGGGAGGGCGTAGGGGTGGACGAGCCCGCCGCATTAGTCAAAACGTCCAAATACGTTCACCGCACAAATCGTTTAGCCGACATAACAAGTGATATTTAGTGCGCAGTGTGCGCGTCCCTCTTCGTCCGAGGCACTATATTAGTACGATTTGTCGGGTATACGGGATTGTGCACGATTCCCTGACACCTTCGGCACTCAATCTTTGGACAGTGAGAAGCAATCGGTTGTGGAAAAAAAATTCTTATTTTGATAAACCAGTGGATCGCGACGAAATGCATAATTTCGGTGTGCAAGGAATACGTTACGCAGCGACAAAACTGTAGTGTACAACGATATCGAAGCCCCTCCAACGAAGAATTCCATTACTCACTTTTTTTTTTCAATTTTGAGTTATAGTAGCGCCTAGAGGCTTATTCTGGAATTTTAATTTTGAGGGGGGGGGGTTGATAGAATTTTTCCAACAAATAGCCGCAGGGTGGGTTTTCCCTGATTGCCTCATACATCGATCATAAATTTATAATACCGTAAGGTATTCAATAATGTTTTTGACGGACCAATTTTAGTTACTTAAGATTTACTACTTTTAGCATTTGAGTGAATATAGAACTTCGATACTATTGGAAATAAATGCGCAGAGTTCAAAGAGGTACGATCCCCTAACGTACATTTTTCCATCAAAGAGAAAATAGCTAAAAATCGAGAGACATTTTTTAATAATAAAAATAATTATATTGATATTAAATACTCTACATATTGTTGATTCAATAAAATCTAGTTTTTTAGATGTTTTTGATATTTGTCGATAACTTCTACGTTATTCGACTGATAAATGCTTATATCGCGATGGACTGATGATATAAGGGTACTCTATTCAAACGTGTCGAAAATAAATCATGTGATCTATTTCGTACAAAAATAATAAGTCAAACCTCTTGCATTGCATAACACAGATATATTTTATGGCGTTTTAGACAGGACAAACTTCTCTCTAGGGTACCTAGATGTTAAAACAGGCAAAGTCACAAAAATGTTTGATAGGAAATAGATATTTAGACATATTTTCTCATCGCCATTTTTCAGTGGTTCTATCATACTTAGTTAATAACTCTTAAGGCCATTTAATTTAATATTGTTTTCATATAATATAGTAACTAAAAACAATAAAATATATGTTAAATTTAACATTGCACCTAATAATATAACAACAACTCATGACTATAATTATTTGTTTGATGAGGCCCTTGGGGGGAGGGATGATGAACCCCTTAATCTCTCCCGTAAATATGCCATCTGTGAGCGCATATTTTTCCCTACTAACCACGAAAACAATAGTATATTTCAACTGCACCGAGGGCATTTTAAATGGTACCATGTATAAATAATAAAAGTATGATTTCCCGCAAAAAAAAAATCGTAACTTGATCAGTATAACAACTAAATTTAACCATCGAAAAATGTTAGAGAAGGAATAAAAAATAATTTGAATGTGCTTTTGAATGTTTATCGGTTCTCCTGGACATTTTGTAAAAAGTGAGTTACGACACTTTTCGTTGGGGGCGTCGATATATTGTAACCAATAGTCTCTGCTATAATTGAAATAGTATGTTACGCCTCCGGGTCAAATGTATGAATACCTTTTGTACGGGAAATCGCATAATCTCCAGTCCACTACATTCGTTTTACCCGCAACTCGTGAACAATATTGTGAAATCGAAGACTGCAGTGTACACATCGTGTGCGTATATACTTGTGTCTGGTACTTGCGTTGTAATCGTCTCAGTACTGCTTACTTTGGATCAAAAATAAAAGACAGAAGGTTTCAAGCGAACACTGGCGTTGTTGATTTTGCCTTGAAATAAAAAAAAAAAGAACAATCACTTCAACATCACACGCGGTCCGTAGATTATTATTTGTCTCGAAATACATAATATATAATACGCATAAACGCATAAATACATTCATGTACGTAAATAATAGTAGTTATATCGGTGGGGTTCGTTTAAACTCGACTTAGGGGGTACTCTGAAGATCTCTCGAGTTTCATTAAAACTTCACATAAAAATTCGAAACGTAATCCTTTATAATCGTGGTAGATTAAAAAAAAAAAAAAAGGTCACCATTTTTTACGGTTCGAAACACCTCGCTCAAACTCGCTGACACGTTGAAAACTTTTAGCCCAAAACAAATGGTATTTTTCAGACGCTGATTAATCGGTTCCGGAACGCACCGGGTCGGAATTATACATTATGTGCGCGAGCTGATTCTTGGAAGATGTTCATTTTATTACATATAATATTATTGTAGCATACGAATTATTATACAGGGCCACCCATCGAGTATATATGCATTGCGATATCTCCTGATACAATGAAGATAATCAAATTCTGTTTTTTTTACAAGACTCATAGGAACTAGGACTACAGATGTTTTATATTTTGATTGAATTGAATGTTTCAGTTAATAAGCTAAAAAAGTATTTATTACATATAGATATGGTCATTTTTATAGAGTTTGTTATTCTGAACATTTTGACGTTTCAACATTACATTTTCATTAATCTTATGAATTTTAATCATTTTTTAGTGTTCAGAAAAATTGTGTATTATGTATTTAATACCGTAGTCAATTAGAAGTTTTATTTTCAACTTTTTTACCAAAACCACAAACTCAATTAAAATATGAAATGTAATTGTAGTCTTGGCACCTGCGAGTCTTATAAAAAAAAATCAGTGGAACACTCTGTATAGGTCTTACATAAACGAAACGTGTGTGTTTTATGCTACACGCTTTTCAAAACATCAACCGAAGAAGATGCGAGCGTGGTCACGTGATTTATACTGCTGTCGTCTGCAGTATTTTATCCGAGACAATAATAATAAATAATAAATGTACACGCGTCTAGGTGTGAACATACGATATTTATTCAAGCTGTTCTACACCGTTCATCGGAACGGGCGCACGACCGACGGACCAACAAATCGGTTGACCTGCTCTCATTCTACCGGATTAAATCGCGTGTTAAATCTCGCACAATATGTATTGTACGAAAAACTAAACTCACAAAGTTCCGAGACCCGAGCACAAGCAATTAGAATAGTCGTTGCGCAGAAGCTGTTATACTAGTTATTCTGAACATTTTTCAGAAAAATAAGTCCTATAAAATCTTCAAAATGTATAAAAGTTATAAAAAAAACACACAACTTGATTATCTCCATTAACACGGAAGATATCTCATTGGGTAAGTCCCAGTGGGACACCCTGTATACAAATTATAATTGTATTTTCAATAATGTTAATTTTTATATTTGATGCGAACCTCAATGAAAATCTGAAAAAAGTATTTAAGTAAAAAGGTCGCTGACTCCTGCAGGTCTAACTAAGTACTGACAAGGAACGTGTCATGCGAATTCCTAAGTATCTTAAGAAACAATGTGTTAGTATTCAAGATAATTATTTACCAACGGCTAATATATGACACGTTAAAGTATGGTAAAGCAATTATTGGTAAATAGTCGCGATCAGCATTATAAGAGCCGACCGACGGTGACGGTGCTGAGGAACACCAGAATGATGGTACAAGTAGTAGTAATGACAAACATGTTAAATAAGTGGTGTATAAGTATAACCTACTGCTTGTATGATGTTCGTGACTTGCCACGGTTAAATCAGTACGTATGTATAAAGAGAGACGCGTTAAAGTCCGTACAGACATATGATTTTGTCTGTTCACCTGGATCAGATCAGAACGATCATGATCTTTCACCCGAATAATATTTTTTCGAAAGTCCATAAACCAGAAGTCTTTTTCCCGAATCAAAATTCCCAAAAAAATACATTTATCAAAACACACTAAAAATCATTATTTATTTTACACTTATATAATATAATATCAGGTCATGCGAATCATCTTGCACGTACTCACCGAAAACACCTCGTCCTCGCGCACACAATATGGGGCAGAAAGACAAGGTCCCCGAAAATTAAACAACAGGCAGCCAAACACGTATAAATTAACGATATACAATATTATTTAGTTTAGATTTTTTTACCCATCGCAAAATTGTCACCGTCTTGATCTTTGCGTCCAATACTGTATCATATGTGTAAGAGTATGTACAAATCATCCGTTTTAAGATACGACTATAAATCAGCGCATAGGTGTCCCAGGTCTTATTTATGTGAAAATCACGGGCACCTAGAACAACAGTATTGAGTATTGACGACTCGTATGATGAGGTAAATTTACTATTGTTCACCAACCTGACAAATATAATTCCTGGAAATGCGAGAGGAGCACTCTTTTATTATTTATGTTTTTTTTTTGCATATTTTCAGAAAACAAAAAATATAAACAATATGAATAAAAATATATGTTAAAAAAAATATGCAAATTCAAAACCCTCGAAGTATATAAAAATATGCAAAATTAGGTTTCACATATTTAATCACGGTATCTTAAAATGGATTTTCATGTCACCAAGCCTACGAGATTGATATGCAAATGCATAAACTTCCCTACTTATAAATTATAATACATACTCTAACGCCATATTATATAAATATAAAAACATATAATGCAGACGGTCATTATTCTAAAAAATGTTATAACACAATATGTAGTCACAGAAAACTTAATTTTTATTTAAATCAATAGAATAATGTTCTTTATGTTTTCAAATATCAACGAAAAACACATACTACCCGACACTCAATTCGGATTCCGTAACTCACACTCAACTATCCATCAAATCCACCGATTAGTCGATACCATCTCCCTAACACTAGAAAAAAAAATGTACTGCCCCACGGTGTTCTTAGATGTCGCTCAAGCGTTCGATCGCGTATGGCATTCTGGCCTTCTATTCAAATTAAAAAATCTACTACCTCCCCCTTACTACCTATTCCTCAAGTCCTACCTGGAAAATCGCCTCTTCACTACACGAGTAGGCATCGAAACTTCTGAACTATCCCCAATTCTCGCGGGAGTCCCCCAAGGCGCAATATTATCTCCGATCCTATATAACGTTTTCTCAGCTGACCAACCAATCACCTCTAATACAACTTACTGTAGCCGAATTCGCTGACGACAAAGCTATCTTTACCACACATACCGACCCAGTCACAGCCTCAAACTACCTTCAAAACCACCTCAATCTACTGTCCACCTGGTATACCAAGTGGAGAGTCAAAATCAACACATCCAAATCCTCGCACGTAACATTTACTCTCCGTAAAGGCATTTCTCCTCCATTAACCTTAAACAACTCTCAAATTCCTATCACCGAAAATGCCCGGTACTTGGGTATGTATCTTGACAAGCGACTCACCTGGGCCCACCATATAAAAATTAAAAGACTATTACTTAACCAAAGACGTAGAAACCTCTATTTTTTATTAAATAAAAATTCAAAAATTAATCTAAAAAATAAATTAAACCTATACAAAATGTTATTAACTCCTATTTGGTCCTACGGCATTCAAGTATGGGGAACAGCCAAGCCATCAAACATAAAAAAAATTCAAGCATTCCAGTCTACCTCGCTCCGCCTAATAACGGGCGCACCCTATTATGTCTCCAGCCACACTTTACACTCCGATCTCCACATCAACACAGTATCCAAAACTGCATCTTTCTTCTACAAACGATTCCGATCCCGCTTAATCAACAATCCAAATCCCCTTATAAGAGAACTCAACTTAAATATTATTCCCGGAAATCCTCCCAGACGACCAGCTCGCCGTTGGTGCAGAGATCTCGTCAATGAAATTAACCTTTAATTAATAAATAGTCAAGCTAAAAAGTGTCACCGCTGGGTGACTTCTTTTATCTGTCAACTCACGCCCATTAATATTAATATCGCCCATACGCTTATTGTAAAAATATAACTTACAGATTGTGTATTTATCTTGAAAAAAAAAAAAAAAAATGTTTTCAAATTGTTCAATGATTCGAATTCTTGTTCGAGTTTAATTTCTATAACATATAATGAGTATAATATAAATTATGATTTGTGATCAGTAAATTATTAACTAGATTAAATGTAGAGTCATAGTCTAAGGCTTAGACTCTAAGCCATCAAATGAGTCCAGACCTTAATACCCTTAAAGGTGGTATTTCAGAGTTAAAACTTAATTATTCTTTTCCCACTAACAATATTTTCTCCACGGGTTGAATGTTGGAATTTATTTAAGTTCCATAAAAAGCGTATGGGTTTTATTTGTCATCATTGTACGGCGTTAATATACGCGTATAAATAAGTATAATTATAATCCACTTAAAGCTAATTGGCTCTTCTTTTATTATTCTGAACTCCAAACAGGTAACACAATGGGTAGAGGTGCTTATCTTGTCTACTTACAAATTGTTATAATTTCCCTACCACTTAATTAAACGACAAATACGTATGTACTGCGGTTAACGATATGTCAACTGCACATTTGTTTTTCTCATTACACCATGATGGCATCAGAAATCAGTCAGACCACAACGTTATTCACTGTGGACATTACACACTAGACGCACATGATTAGATTTTTACATTTTTCAACTTGATTTCGATTGTTAAACCGTAAGGTCGATTGTTGTGTTTTTAAAAATAGATTGTTCATATAAAAAAAAATATGATAGTATGAAGTCATTATTACAAAAAATGCATGCAAATTATTTATATGTTTAACCACCATTTTCCATCGTATTGGTTTTTGAAGTGCATTACGTATACTTTTAACAGTTTTGATTACCATACAGTACATTTTAAATTTTGTTATCATATTTTTTATGAGAATACCCATAAAAATCGAATATCGAATTTGTAGTTCATTATTGATAGTAGTAGTTTAAGTTTCACAATAGTATACCAACAACGAAGAGGAGAGGAGAAAATGATCTGCAACATTTTGATCCACCTTAATGAATTGATGAACTCCGTCCAACAACAATATTATTTAAATATTCTAAATTGTTAGTTACTGATTGGATATTTACAAAAAAAATTTCTGTTTCGGAATATATGGAATTACCGTTTAAGAAGTAAAAAAATAAAATACAAGGTTACATTTTTATTATAAATATAATGTACTATATGCCGTATATGGTATATAATAACTTCATAAGTTGCGTAAGAACAATAATGCTTTTACCAAGAAAATAAGTGTTTAACGTTGAAAAAATCATCCTATATTAATTTTGTATTTCCTATTATCCATAAGATTAATTTCAGACAAGCTAGTATATATATATATATATCGTTTTATTTTATAATCTAATGTTTTTCATACGTTTACACGATATTTTTTACCATTGTTCAGTGTTCTGTTGTCAATCTTTTCTATTTCTACACTATTCGATGGTTCTTTCAAATCTGATTTTATTGTGGTACTCTTTAGAATTGTTTTTTTAATTAAAAATCTGAAAACGAGAAAATTCCGTATTCCATCCAGTTCACAATGAATGCGTATTATATAATCAATAAATAAAATCAATAAAATAAATCAATCAATAAAAGTTAAAATGTTATTTGTAACACGAAATATTTTAAACCGTTGCGCGATAATCGATAACATATATGTGTTATATATAAGACAATGTCTTATTAAGACATATTGTGACATGATAATTTTATAAATGAACGGTGTGGCATTTTAATGAAGTAGTAGTGAAATTGGATAATGTATTGGACTTTTAATGACAAATAATGTTAGGAAATATTTTTAGTTCGTTTCAGAACAATCATGGCCGTCAGGAAGTCAAAAAACGAATTTACGATCGTGAAATCGATAGAATCTCGTACATAGAGACTTTGGTCTATGGTGATACAAAACTCCTCTCATGCTCGTTGTGATTTCGTAGTTACCGCGAGTGCACTATTGCAGTGAACTAAAATCGTTGTACTACTTGCACTGCAATCGAAACACGAACACGCGTATAATGTTCGGAACTGTTGTGGGAGCTTAACGCCAGACATATTTGATCCTAAATTCAATTTCACAGAATACATAATATTTTTATGGCAGATTTCGTATCGAAATGTTAACTACGGCACGATATAAGCGATGATTGATTCACATTTGAGTAGGGCATACTTTTTTTTCTTCTTTCACCGCAGTTAACATCTGAACGCACAAGTAAACCCTACAGCAGGTAATGCACGTATATTTAAACCGCACTTTAGACATTTTTCAGCGAGCGTAGAAAAAGGAGCCGAGTCCCTTTACATCCCCCTCCTGTTCTTCACCTAAATATAGGAGTTTTATCGTCTTAATATACCGCAATAGTCGAGTGTTCCGGATATTCCAAAGTACACACCTGATATAATATAGTAGGTGAATAATAACAGTATTTTATCAAATATGTATTCAACTATTATTGGAATCATTTGTTATTGATAATATCATTACAATGTAAAAAAAATGTTGTTCAATATTACTATAGTTGCTTTGTTTAAATATTGGGACTTTAAATAAAAACTCAAAAGAATAGCATAATAAGTATCTCATAATTAATTAACAAGTTACTTGTTGAATAGCAGTACCTATATCAAACAAATTGATTTGCTTAAAAAAATAACTAAGTAACATCATTGAACTTTGAAACCGTGTATAAAAATAAAATGAAAATAAATAATTTGTATTTTTAAATGTGTATGCCACTGTACAGTATGAAAAATAAAATAAAATCCAAACTCATATATGTAAATCTTTTTCGTATGCGTACCCGCTAATAAATATTGCAATTTTTAACGGGGTTCATCTGTAAAAATTATAATGTCTAAGAGGCTTTTTGTATTACAGAAAGACCGTTTACATAAGGGCACAATTTGTGACAAATAGCCCGGCGAAAATAGTCGAACCTTTGAGGTGACACTAGGGAAATCAGTTCGAACTCCTAATGACGTCCACAAAAATATAACAGCCCGTCAGATGTTTGAAAAAAAACGCAGTTCCATCAATTTGATCACGACAGACATGTCTAAATTTGTCGTCCAAATTAATAACTCTACCTACCCAAAGGTGTTTAACTTTTATCACGCTGCGTTTGGGATTATCTGCACGGTTGAATAGTAATCGAGAACTTTAATTTATTTTGTAATTTTCTAATGAGCTTTTGGCAAATACAGCATTATAGCTCGACGTTTGTAAATACATAAATAGTTTAAATGTGATAAAGACAATATTTGTATATAATACAATAGGATAACAATAGTGAAAATAATGATAATATTGTAACAACAATTAATGTTAAATGGTTTATCAAAACTTACTAAAATTACTTGACAAATAAATCGGGAAAATAACTATAATACGTTAAACCACTACGGTAAGATATTTTATTATTATTCGCTCCTGCTATACTACTTATAACGCTCATTTTAATTTGGTGTATCGGGTGTTGCCGATTCAAGGCGCCGTCTTACAGCTTGCAGCTACAATATTATCAAACTAATAGAATTTTATGAATCGCAACGTTTTGATTTTAATTTATTTTATACATAAACATAATTTTAATAGTATACAATTTGAACTAATACTCTATCGAATAACGTGGTGTAAAGTGATATAATTAGACCGCGGATTATATGCATTTGCATATCTACATATGCAATTGCATATAATCGCCTTTTTTTACCAAGTATGCATATTTCATTGATTCGGTATGTAAATGGCATATAATCGTATTTTTATACAAAAAACACACCGATTATACCCGTTAAAACACATAATATATAGACATGCCAAGGAAGCATTTGAAACCTCGTCAATACAACATGATTTAAATCTGATTTATACACATTTTTCTAAAATACCAGAACTAATTATGAGTATAGATGCAAGAAATTTGCTACTACAAAATTCATTAAAAGTTATGGAGGAATTATTGGCAACAGAATCTGAACTACCTGACGTATTTTCAGAAAAAATCAAAACAAAGATTAGTCAACTACTGAACAAAAATCCGGGCTATGATTCCCTACGTATGATCGACGCTTACATTAATGGCACAAGTACTGTACTGCCCAATACAATAACGAGTAATATGGCTTCTAAGTTTAAATACTGTGACGTCTTGTGTTGTTGAACGGTCATTATCTGCATTTAAACTTGTTTTGGATGACAAGCGCCATAGTTTTATAATGGACCACTTGGAGCAACATCTAGTAATATACTGCTACAAGAACTACAGTTCTAAATAATTATACATAAATGTATCATAATAATTAATAATAAATAATTATTAATTATAAATTATAATAATTATTTTTTGTTAATACATTTCATCATCATCATTTTTTCGTATTTTTTTTTAAATTTAATTTTTAGTGCATATTTTAACATAGTCTACTCGTATGCATATTTCTGCATTTTATGCTGCATATTTGCATGCATATAATAGAGTATTTTCACTGCATATAATCCGCGGTCTAGTTATAATTACTGGTTCTGTTTGCTGAGGTTTATATACTGGCCGCAATAAACTCGTGTACAGCGATTGCAGCTAAGCCATTAGGAAATTTCTTTCGAGCATTTTCTTGTGGATAAAACGTTTGAACGTTCGATAATTAAAATTTGTTTTTTTCCAACGTGAAAACACGATTCACAAACATTTTCTACAATACCGGAAGTGACAGCAGTTATAGTTCCGAGAAAACTTTTTCATCGTTTTTAGATCTACGATGCTACTCGCTCGGTCTACGTTATAATATGGGTCAAGAACATAATTATTATGAATGGTTCTAACCCCGTTGACACAGAAAAATGTAGTCTTCACGTTCTCAAGAGCAACAAGACAAATCGAAGGTGACGAATTGGTCGCTTTATTAGATTATATAGTATATTTTATAACTAGGACTAGGATTTTAATTAGAGTCTTATTTAAGTCCTTATTTATTAAGACCCAAAAGAACATAAAAAAAAATGACCCTTCAATAACCTAATTAAGACCTAAAAAATATTCCCAGAAGATAAAAAATGACTTTAAAACATTATATAAACAATAGTACAAGATACAATTACTGTACAATGGTACAAGATTATTAAAAGAGTATTTATTTAACGCAACGAAAAATGAAAATATTGAATCACTATATTACTTCTGTTACAAATTTATAATTACTATCGAAAACATCTAGTATAAAATAAATAAAAATACTACACAGATTTCAATAAAGTATAACAAATGACTTTAAAGTTTAAAAAATCGCCTCGAACATAAAAAATGCAAAAAAAAGTCAAAATAAAGATTATATATTTCAACTCGTAGATGAGCTGATCACATTTTGTACTTGAAAACAAGATATCATGTAAATCATAAAAAAAAAATAATGCAAAATCTTATGCTATCTAGCCCTGGTTATTACGGTATTAATAAAGTCTTGATTATTTTCTTGTTATCCTGCTGTTGCGATATACTGAGTACAATATAATTATATTATAATATCGGACTTACGAATGAAACATTTGATACGCTATCGAAAAAAAAAAAATAAAGAAAACACCGTTAAATATTTATTGACAAATAGACCATACTCAATCGCTGCAGTGTGTATCTGCGTATTATTTGAACAGTTGATTTTTACTGCTTCCTGGTTGGTGATTCCGAAATAATACTTGTTCGAATAAATCGTAGCGAGAGTTTTCGCGATACGTATTTCTCCGTATCGTATTTTGGAAGCTTGCGAATTTCGCAAAATATTGAACGTCTTATTTTCCCGGTACTGTGTTGCACACGTACACCGTATTTCGACGGGCAGAGGACATATAATTATGCAATACATAAAAACCTTTTCATTTCACCTTTACACAATGCGCCGTGCATTACAGCCTTATAGGGTTAAATATTCTTAGGGACGTAGTCGTTACGATTTATACTTCATATTACGACGTCATATAATATTTCAAAAAATCATTTCGTCCTTAAACGCGAATAATACGTAATTAAAATAATTGTTCCTAACGATCCTTCAGAAACCTTTTTTTTTTTTTTACAACAATGTATTTTTATCCACTCTCCCGGCGCGTTGTTGGATTGAAACTTATTTTTAAATAAGATATATATAAATATTTTTAGTATTCCTTTGGCTCTCATATTTCTAAAGTGATAAAATAAATCCAGTCATGTGTTAAAAATATGCCATGGATTTTTCCAGGTCCGTGCGTTTTATTTCCACCTTAGTTTCGTTCGAGTTTTCTTCAGAACTAAAATTTGTTATTATTTCACGTAAACTGTGCCTCCAATATTGAAACATGTACTATTGATTGAATTGTTCGGGATAATCAATTATATTTTAATATTTCTCTCCACAAATATTTATAGATGAACAATGTGCACGTCAGATTGTCAATATTGTCATAGACACGTGACACGACTGGTACAATGTTTAATACGATTTTATCGTCTCTATTTTAATTTGTTTTTAAACATAACCACTCATCTTTTTTTATTATTAGTTTTAAAAGAAATTGACTATCTTTTACAATTATATAAAGTTAATATAAACTATACACAATTCATGATAAGTCTTAGGAAAGTAGCCACTTGATTGTAATACTTTAATTTTTTAATTTTAAATATATTATAGATGTCAAGCAGGTCATGGCACCATTTTTGTTTTAACCGTCGTTGATGGTTACCGGGAATTGTGGGAGTGACTAGATTTCTAACAATAGGATTTCCATGAGACGGGATGTGAGGATGGAAATGTTTACTATAAAATGCAGCTTCTTCATAAACTAATGTAATTTTACGATCTGAATAAATATTGTGGTTAGAAATGTAAGGAAGTGCATTTAATAGGTTGCGTAGTGCGATGTTTTGAAAGCATTGGATTTTGTTTATATTCAAAGTTTTAGAATTTCAACCAGTCATCTAAAGTTAAACTATTAATTTGTACGTACGTTCAACATCCCTGAAAGAAAAATACATATATATTGTAACTTTAACATTTAAGTTATCGGCTTGTCATGAAAACTGTGGATAAATTTAATTCAGGACCATTATCCAAAATACAATTTGTTCTCACCCCTTTGTGTAATCGTTAACATTAGCCGTTCTGTACTCTGTTGTCAAGTCAGAGGTTTTTAACAGCCACCATAAGCGTGTACACCGAATAAAATATGTTTAAACCTTGCGAAATTTCAAAAAATAGCTGAATAATAAATAACATTTATGGATAAAAACTCCATTATATAAAGAAGATTCTTTATAAAAAAAAAAATATACAAGTAATTTGTTGTGAAAAGTCGGCTTAAATTATTTTAGACGTAAGATTGCGAGAAATGTGGCATTATAATATTTTTACTCATTCAACGGTCACCGATTTATGCGATAAGGATTTCGAAAACGGATTGGAATTCGGCACGAAGTTTATTCAAGATCGACTTTTCCAAGATATCTTTTTCCTTTTTTTATAAAACAGTATTAGTAATATCATCTTACGACTGAACGATATTGGAAGTCTTAAAGCTTTATAATTCCGATATTAGATCAGTTTTAAGACGATCAAACGCTTTTTTTTCGTCACAAAGGGGTTGTCTTAATTTGTGTAGAAAAAAAAAGGAAACACTTGAAGGTTTCGGTCTACCTCACGAGTCATAATTAGTAATCGGGAATGTCACGACAAATCTTCATTATAATTATTATAATTAAATTATTTTTTTCTGATGACTGTGCTCAGTGTTGTATGCAGTGCGGGTGGGATTGGCATTAACTACGTACACAGTTCATCGCTTCAACTTGATCATTCCCTTGCATGTCTCGGCGCCGTTATACGTTTGTTCGGTTTTTTCACGTTCAATTTTAAATTGTATTCCCAACAGTTGTGGATTATTCTCATAACGTGATGTCGTTGTTGCGGTAATTGTTTTCAATATTTCCTTGGAAAACGGATATGAATTCACCGCCAAAAGATTTGTGGTATACGATTGTAACATTGTGGAACTGTCCATCGAATATTAAATAATATAATCTTCATTAATTCAATAATAGTTATAATTTGTATTCATCGGTCGATCTTGCTCTTCCTTATGTTTCTAAGAGAATTGCTTGTCAATTACCAATGGTACAGTAAGTGTTAAAAACAGTATTTCAATTATTCTTCATCTCGTCGAGTCATTAATTATTCGTTTATTATGAACAGGCAATAAATTCTCGAGTTTTAAATTTCACACGTTGGTATAAAATAAAAACTTAGTGTTATTATGAAGATTATAGTATTATTTCACAACCAGAATCACAGTTCATGAAAAATATATTTTTAAAAATATTTTTCACTACCACATGACGTTTTGATTAAGATCTTTCGACTTTAATACCGAACCCTTATAGACAGAACGAATAATTGAATTAATGAGTTACTGAATGAGATCAAATTCGAAATCCTATACTTGGCAAAATAACCACCGCCAGAAAATATTTGACACAGATTTTTCTCACATACAATGTTCATATTTACGTGCGATTCTATGATTTTATATAGTAGGTTACTTTGATGACGGAAAGTTAATCCAATATCATAATATTTATTTCTCGGAATAATCCGAAGATATAACTTTACGTGGTTTACCGTGGCATTCAATTTTTGTTTATAACTTATGAAAATGTCCTATGTCGAATTTTGCCAGGGTAGTTTGCACGAGAACTGGTTTTACGTTAATTGCGTATAGTTATTTATGAGTTATACTTTCGAAGAGCATTATTAATGTTGAAATGTTCACCACAATAATTGTTATTGTATATACTAGGTCTTGGGCCGAAATTAAGTTGTCCCACGAGTAAGACCTATGAGCAAGAAATTGACTTCGATCCCATTACGTATAAGCTCCGTTCGTAATGAATATTTTGATAAAGTGGTATTAAAATTCAATTCCACACTCTATAAAATGACAAAATCATAAAAACCAAAACCGTATGAATAAATTATTATTGTCACCTATGCATTTTAATTTGCTATCCGTGTCCCGCCGAGTCGTGCGGTTACGAAAATAGTGGGCAACGGAAAAGAAATCCCATATGATGGTAGTATACTACTATAATAGTACTACATTGAGAGGGCCAACGGTCGTCGTGAGTCCGTAGCAACAATTTGTCGTCTCGCGTTAATGGAAAGAAGTATGCGCAGCGGACTGTATTAATTTGGCGAGGGTGCGGAGTGAAGGGAATGTGTATGAATATTATATTATGTGTGTAGGCCGAGTTTACATAAGTCTCGCGACGTGCGGTGAGGAAGTTATAATGTGCACGGGCGGTGACCGAGAAGGGTTCGCTCCGATCATCTCTGACGTTGCAGTATCCGCGGCATGACCTATTAATATAATATTAAACATACCAGTCCACCTGCGTCGTCCCTACAGTCGTATTAGTATAACGGCTTAAGGACTTAAACGTAGATATTATGTTTTTGGGCAGAACACAGTTATTTTTCTAACATAGATATGGTTATGGGCTGAATACAAGTTTGTAATTATGATAAATCTCGCGTGACGGATTTAGCGTAACGCTATTATCACTACGGAAACGTACAAACAGTATAATAAACAAGTTCTAATTTATAATTTCTGCGGCATGTACCCTAAGACATATCTAAGTATCATCAATTTTCCTTACATAGGGAAAATATCGCGTAGCATTGCTACTTTTTGAATTCAAAATTTCATAAGAAATTGATAATTCAATTCACAACAATTTACAATAATAATTTAAGTTTCAACTTTTTTTCTGGTGAGGTGGGGGGAAGAATTGTTTTAAATAATTTTAAATAGACCGTTATAAATCAAAAAAAAAAAAGACTATAATACTAAGTATAATACTAGGTATCGTTTTTATTATTATTCTATGATATTTTTTCTAGGTTTATATTCTGACTTGTGTCTTTTCATTTAAGAGCATGTATAACTTGTGTACAAAATATTAAATGATTAGGTAAAGCCCGATGTGATATTATAATATCTATTCGAATTTTCACAGGTTAGTCGTCAAAATTGTCAGTTTAATTGCGAAAGAAACATTTTTGTCTTAAATTTATTTATTCGAATTATACTCATGTCAAATTAAAACTTTTGATATCATAAAAATGTGACTACCAATCTTCCAGAAATACTTTGTGTATAATATGCACTTATGCTTTCTTATACTTACCACTTAAGTATAAGTCGAAATGAAATACTGATATTTTATACATTTACAGAGTATAGGTTAGGTAAGGTCAGGTGTCATTTAGCTGTACGACAATTTGTTGGAAATTAAAATATCGTGATAAATCAATACAATGGCCCAACTGTAAATCAAACAATAATAAAAAGCATTTAACAAAATATCAAACAACATGCTATTATAATAATAGGTATTGTCATATCAATTGAAAATATTTACGGTTATTTTATAATTGATCTATCAAAAACATAATAATTGTATGGTGAGTATTAACGGGTACCTATTTATTAAATGCGGAGTCTTGATTCCAATAAAACATAATAATTAATAATTATTTTTATCAAACTTTCAACATAGAATCGATTCGTATATTCAAACAAAAATATTACAATCACGTCTTATATAACATCTACGAGCATAATTTTTATCAAAGTCTTAACTTTTTCGATGAGAAATTTCAAGAGGTTCAATAACGTTTTACGGTTTCCGAACACTTTACAATCATATTAATTGTCCTTAGAATATAATATGTTTTGTTTGAAATCAAATAACTTACTCGTATGTTGGACGTATGTAGTATTATGGTTTATAAGATTATTTTCATTTTACTTAAACACTTCAACATGACATTTTATACTCACGGTTTGATTTTACAATCATATTATAAGTACAACTTATTCATTAATCAGTTATAATCCCTTAAAAATCAATACAATGCGCTATAATCTATCTATAAGTAGTACATCTAGTTTATTGTTCTGAACTAACGGTAATGTACATTTCATATAATATATACACCCATATTGAAAATGTATATATGCAATAGCCTCTCAAATTTCTGACATATACATGATATATACATATACACTTAGCCACCAAAATGCTTCCAAGACGCCATAAATCACTCTGGTGTACCGTACGCATCTCGTTTATCTAAGCACATCCTACTGAAAAACTCTTTCTAACGATTAAAACGTTTTATGTACGAAACCAAATGATTTATTACCAGAGAGTATGGACAGAGGACACTGTACATAGGAACCCGGAACTGGATAGTAATCATTAGCGCTATAGTTTTTGCGATGTGCTAGAAAAATGTATTTAAAAAAAAAAAATGTGTTTTTGTTTAAAGTTTCGTATTATAAAGTCCATATGTGAGATACCGTATTCTGCAGGTTGATACTTGTATAGTAAACTATTGCTGAATGCTCAAAAAAAAAAGTGTTTACTTTATTCGACTGGTCGAATAATGAAACCAACACAATAGTGCTGTTATATAAAAGCACTGTGAAATGAAACACGATAAATCCTAGATCTATATCAATCTGTGAACACAATATATCCAACAGTACTCTTAACGTATGGTTATACAATAAATTCGTGTCTTCCCTGTTATTTAAGAAAACCTTGACTATTTCAGTTCACCGATAAAAGCGTTGTTATTGTATGATTAAGTGTTCCTAATCATTTCGGTGGCGTTTATATTTATTTTACTCTCAGTTTATTTTCGTACCCCTATTATTGCCGTGGTACATACTTATGTACCTACTTACGTAAAACTGAAATGAAAGCTAAAGGAAAAATCAAATAATGTATAGGCACAATATTTTTTTAATTTTTTTTTCAGGTTTTAATTTAAACGGTCAATATTACATAACAGTATATGAACATTGTACCTATATCATAAGCACACGCATATGGTCGCGGCCAAAAGTTAAAATATAAGATGAAAATTCGAAAACTCAAATCTCTCGGGTTAAGGATCACCGATGGTGTATGCTCGCACGCCGAAGCGCACCCATCGTGTTTGCGAGTGTTCCCTAAAATCGATTAAACACGTACGCATACACGACTGGTGATTTAAAATAGAGATGACACTGCGGACCGTTGGATGAACAAACACAAAACATGCGGATATTAAATCATAATACGAGATGGTTAAATCTCACGCCAATGTAAATTCTTTCTACGCACACACATCTTATCCCACGTGATGATAAATTGTAGGTACTCATTTTTCTTCGCCAGCCTTCAAATGTTCGATTGCTTTTTTTGTCCGTCGACGAAAAGAAAGCACACGCGTGCGCGCGTACGGTTTAGTACGCAGGGTATCCCACGGAGATTTACGCAAAGTGATATCTGCCGTGTTAATATAGAGATAATCAGATTCTCTTTTTTTTTTTTTTCACGAGCATGAGCTGAGAAAAGACAATTTTTTTGACATCAATTTGGTAAATATAAGTGTATTATTAAAATAGTTAAAAACTGACTTTTTATTTTTTAATTTTTGTGAAATTTGAAGTACCAATTTTATAAGGCTTCTTTTCTTGAAAATTTCGATGGTTCAACTTTCAGTTTTCATTGGATTTTTAATGTCACATAATTTTTAATTTTTTTTTTTATAGTTTACGAAGAAATAATGCAAATTATTATCGCCTCGTCATTTTTTCATAAATGTTTACTGACAACGTTATTATTATTTAAAATTGTGTAAATAATACCTTGTTTTCTTGTAAACTAAAAAAATGATTAAAAATCAAGAAGTAAATGAACATTGAAAGTTGAATCGTCAAAAGAAGATTTTATTTAGAAAAATAAGCACTATAAAATAAATCTCTTTGAAATTTATAAAAGCTATAAAATAAAAAGTTAATTTTTTAACTTCTTTAATAATACGCTTATATTTACCAAACTACTGTCAATAAAATTGCCTTTATCCAAGGATGTTCATAAAAAAAAAACAGAATTTGATTATCCCTATATTAACACGGAAGATATCGCTCAGTGTAAATCCCGTTGGGACATCCTATATAGTTTCTTATTTCTTCGTCCCTTTCAATCCGCCGCCGGCAGTTTCTCGAGTGTGTTGCGCCTATACCATTATTATGTCTCGTTATCAATTTATTTTATTAAACTCGGCCCGCCTCACCCTCGAACTCCTCGTCCCTATCGTCTCGCATTTCACGCCATTACCGTTTTCCCCCGCCATTAGCTTTTCCCGAAGATTCTCCTGCACGCACTCTGTATAATACACACCCGTGTCCCGTCATTTTAATATTTATACTTAACTGCAAAACGCATGTACTATGACTCGCGTTTTGTCAGTGTCCGGCTTCACACGCGTTTTATAAATGCGTTCAATTATTATGTTTGAAATAATTGTCATTATCATGAACGCCTGTGCTACGCTGACAGCGATAGCTATGGATTTATATTTTACTCGGCCCGAGTATCTGCGAAGCATACCCGATGGCGCATTTAGGTGGTGGGGCGAAAAGTGCAAATTGTCGGGGGCGGCAAAAAATGATATAGCTTTTGCCTATATGATGGGTTCATGGTTTTTTACATTTTTATTCTTTTTCGGTATTATTTATTAATTTTTTAACAGGCTTGGTGCTCAATAGAACTATACGATTGTACAGGTAATACTCACGGCTAAACAGATATCCAATGCATTCCTCGTTTCATTCAGAATCAAAAATGTGTTGAATTCGATTTTCTTGTATGAAAAATATATTGATGTAACGCAAAACAATATGTATATGTGTTCGATTATTTTTTTTTACGTATAAATTGATACCAAGAATAATGAAAATGCCTATACACATTTATAAATAATACATAACAATGTATGCTAATGTATACAGTATTATTTGTCCCCTATTATTGGAAACATTTTTCATTTGAACGACCAACGAAATACATTTAGCACAGTATAAACTTAGTAGGTTGAACTCGGCTTTCTAATATAATATAACAAGCGAAATTTGAATATAGAGTACGTTTTTGCGGAGGACATTAGACGAAAAAAGCGCCATTAAAATCCGTTGTGAAAATGGGCGATAAACAAGAATCGACTGTCAACAGCATCGTTTCAGTTTATTTTAAGAATCGTTAAAAATTCATCATGACAGAAACTATTAGTAGCTGAATTGCATATACATACATTATATATATAAAGACGTATTGAACAAACAGTCCCTATAACTCATTGACCGGATATCCTTCAAAAAAATCATATATTATACTGTTTTGGATAAATAACATACGTACATGAAGTATTCTCATTTTTTTTATTCTATGTTAAAAAGCAAATTATTTTCTCTTTTACGAAAATAAAAATGATTTCATAAAAAAAATACTTGACTCCCCTTCCCGTCAGTAAATATCATCCAATTTATCTATTGTATTACATGTAAATACTGATTGTGAGTATACTGAATTTTGATTTTCCATTAAAAAAAAATACTTTGCTCAATGTGATTGTCATTTTTATAATTTATTCACACGTTTGCACACTCGGTCATTATATGAACAAGAATAAAATTGTATAACTGTCAGTATAGTTTAACAAACATAGTTGGTATCGACGCGTTGGGCTTTTCGTTTAAAAACAAGCCGAGCTTTATCTTTTAATTAAAACCATTCGTTGGAGATTTACAAAGCATACTACTATATTAATAATAATTAATAACTATTTATTAATTAGTGTCAAATATTATCGATAGATTTAACTGTAATGATATATTGTACTTATAAATTATAAATTACATATTTATCTTATTCATATGTACCTTAACGTTTTACGTGATATGGACGATCTTGGCATACCAAAAAATACGTACCTGCAGTGTATGTGTATAACTTAATAATTTAATCGTAAGAAAATCAATAATTTTTTAGCAACGTATACGTGTTATAGTATTATTGTAACTAACATTTGTGTGTTTCGATTAGGTTCCTAAATTAATTCCGTTTTATCGCGTTAAAATAATAAACGGCAAAGTTATTATTACCCCTTTCACTAATGATTATTGCTGGGCGTAATTAAATCATCCGAGCACAAAAATTAACATTTTATAATACACGGATTTAATTACGACGGTCGAAACGAAAAACGCGTACTGCCGCTGTACATACTGTTATGGTTTAGCGCGAAGAGTTGTCATTTTTGTAATGTTCGCCGTAACACAATAGTATTAGGAAACCAACTTTCGAGTTATTAATAATTGTAAATTGTTTCATATGACAGCAGGTTACAATGTGACTGCCAGCAGTTGTTATTAATCGAAAGTTTAAGTGATGAATACGAGACTTCGAGTACAAGAGAAGGCAGTTTCGACAGACCCAGAGCAATCGGGCGACGTGAGTGTGTCACATTACTGATTCGCTCTAATGTCATTTAATTTCTTTTTTTTTTTTTGCCAAAGCGACATTATTATTTTCGTGTCGTTACGTCAGATCATTTAATTTTGTTTTCTCTAATCGATTCTGTACTTTATTATTAGCTAGACTACGAAGACTATCGGGTGCATCACATCCTGGCGGCGTTAGTCAACCGCAAAGTCATATCCATCAAGGCGGATATTTGCGAGGCCAAACTCAAATGGAGGATACAGCCGAAGTTACTAGTACAACGGTTAGCGGAGAAAAACTCGAAAAACAAACGCAAACTCGGGTACGACGTATTTATATGCTGTGGAGTGGGGGGGGACGAACAGATTGTTGTTTGTTTTACCGGCCAGTTTTGCGACGTATTATTATTATTGTTATTGGTTTTTCAAAATAATTGTTCATTCCACGAAAACCATCATTTATTGTGTATAGGTCCCGAAACGTTTCAATTAGTGCACAATGTAGAAAAGCAAATAGAACGACGGGTTTGTTATTGATTTCCGTTCGACCGTACTGCGTACAACACATAATTACAATATTATTTATTTATTTATTTTTTTTTTTTATTAGCTTTTGGTCACATCTTGACAATTGTTATACGTATATCAGAATAATTATGATTACCTAATGTCGTGGCTTATAATTTGGTTTTGAAATTAAAATGTATATTTTTGTCAAGGAGTTGAATCCTTCCCCCCTCTCTACACAGGTTCTCTTGGGATAACTGACCTTTGCACTCCACATCAATTTTAGACTCGAGTTGTGCCTATAATATACTGTGTACGAACGCATAACGGAACACAACCGGCACGAATGGCAATATTCGTGTGCAGTACGGTACACGCGATAATGCCCAGAAAATA
Organism: Periphyllus acericola; assembly: GCA_949715065.1. Lineage (NCBI taxonomy): Eukaryota > Metazoa > Arthropoda > Insecta > Hemiptera > Aphididae > Periphyllus > Periphyllus acericola. The sequence goes on from OX454268.1 coordinate 35,807,218, forward strand.
TTATCGATCACAAGAAAGTATTGCAATATTCAATATTGCTCGACTAAATGCCGTTTGTTTGACCTAGTTGCAAAGACACTGCGATAAACTAGTATTCGTCGCAATTCATTTGACATATTATTCCGCCTTGGTTGACAAATGTCGTGTTTTCATTGCACTATTCCACGGGTTTCTAGTGCCTACTTATTAAAATACATCGTCAAGTCGTGAAGATACGTATCACTTTGTTTTTCCACTCAAGGGATTCAAAGTTTCTTTTATTTTCTTTTTTAGTTTTCATGCTACGCGCGTTCAAAAGTTGTTACCGTAATAATAATATGTTGTACATTATTCCAAGAACCACGGCTTTGATGTTTTACTCAAAAACTATTTATCCATCAATTAAACCGTAAATAATACTATATTATATAAATCGGATTTCGATGCATTTGGATTTCTTTTTTTTTGTTTTCGGTATGCTTGACACAATGCAAATGCGTGTTTAAAGTGCACACTGTTCTTAGTTCTAATAGAGAACTTTTTTTGGGGAATTTTTCGAGGTTTTCGACCGATTAAGGGCAATATTTTGAAAGTCATTTTTAACCTATTTCTAGTAGTATTACGAAAGAAATGAATATTATAAATACAAATACACGTTATAGTTCTTAAACAACATTAGATAATCTGATTTTTAAATAAAACTATTTACGAATTTATCATAAAAAATGTATTATAATTATAATACCTATGTTATATGTTGCAAGGGAATATTTTTAGCTCATAAATTAATTTTTTGAAACGGAATTTTTCGATATCCTTAGGGTATTTAAATTCGAGCCTTAGTAATCACATTCATAGGCGAAACGTAATGATTATTTTATTTCGGAATTTGTCTCTTGAAAATTATACGCGAAAATAACCGAATGTAAAAAATGATTACATTTAAAACGTATCAATATATGGAGGGTTCTTGATACTTTTCATTAAATATAATAAACACCAAACAAAAATTTTCATTTTCATTCAATTTATAAATTATTAATCAAGAATATCGCATAGGTACGAATACCTACGATCATTATTTGCCTATAATATGTTCAGTAAAACAATAACATAGCAAATTATCAATTTAGTTCAAAAAATAAATTATTCGATGAAACAAATTAATATTAAAATTGAATTTAAAAAAAGGCATCAATATAGTCTGTGAATATTATAACTACAAAACTTAGACTTGTTTCATAAGACATGATTCATTGAAAATTAATATGTATTTTTAAAAGGTAGGTACCCAACTATATATATTATAATGATACATGTGTAATGTGCACAGTATAAAATTAAAAATACATCCTTTCCATTTTCAAACTCTATTATTTATTTTATAATTTATTTATGAATAGCAAAGTCACGACGCCACTTGCATAGACCTTTAAATCCCCTTTGTTTATCTTGAAACCCACTTTTAAGGAAACATTAATACTGGCTCAACTTTTACTAATGGCCCGGCGTTGGTACTTTTTGTTTTACTTTTATAAAACAACAGGCGCAGAAAGGGTCGATGCATGCACTCGTGCCATAAACACCATCACCACAATCATCATCATCACCATCACCATAGACATGATCTGGACCACGAACTGTTTCATCATCATCACCACCATTGCGATGGGATCGTTCGACAAGAAGAACCTGCTCAAGTTGAGGAATGGCCTCAGACCCAAAGACCTGTGCCCTATTTAGGGGGACACATACTTACTGCTGCATTGCAAAGGTAAAGTTCAAAAACATTTTCGTATACATCACGAACGGTTCATCATAAGTTACATATTTTGTAATTGCAGCGCATTAACTATTAACTCCCAATTCTCATTGCGTTAAAAAAAGTTTCGTTATTATCTGTTGGCGATAAAAATTATAACAAAATAAACCACAGCTGCTAGAAAACTTATGAGAACTCTGAACTTTTTTAGCCTTAAAATAAAAAACATGATTAATTTAAAATGTTATCATTTGTTTTATAATTCAATGTTATATAGCATACCCCCTTTGAGTTAGTTTTACGCTAATAAACTAATCACTTTTTAAACAAATCATAATTAACAATATACAATAGCTATTACGAACAGTATCATTTTCAAAAGAGTATTATGTATTCAAATTTCAAGTCATAAATCATAAGATAATTACTTAAAATATACAAACTTTCTTAATAAATGAGACGAACATTTATTTATAAACTTTACGCTTTCCAATCTTAATAAGATTAGGATACGTAATATAAGGTTTACAATAATAATTAGATACTCAAGGCACTGGAAAAAAAATGCAAAACAAGTTTAATTAGTATATTTAATAATTGATTGACAACTATTCATTTGTTTAAAATGTATATATTGAACAGTTAAATAACTTTGTAATTTTCAATTATACAAATTTCATTTGTATTTGTAATTGTATAATTTGTGGTACCTATGTATACTGTGATAAAAATAAAAATGAAAAACGATGTGCATTTCAACCATATTTTTAGAAAACCGAATATACCTACATAACACATTAAAGTGTTGTTGACATATATTTATTTGAGTATCAAATATATAATATCAATAATTGATTAAGTTTTTTTGGGTTTTTACTTAATATCATGGAGAATAGAGTCGAGAAAAATAAATACATAGGACTGAAAAATATGGTAACTGCTTTATATTTTAACTCGATTGAGTTTAAACCATTTATATTGGACTTTATATTTGTTTATATTTTCATAAATAAAAGTAGTTATACATCATAATATTTATAAAATACACAGAAGTATACGAATATAAAAATGTATTAAGGTACACTATGAATGGCCTGGTTCTGATATTATACTAGGTCTACTGCTGGGATGTCGGAAGACAATCGGAATTACATCGAGACTCAGAACCCCAAGACCAGAATAAAAAAGAAAAGCCGAAGAACGAGGTTCGGGGATGAAAAACAAAACGTAATGAGACCTCACCCCGTACCCACTATTCATCCCGACGACTTGCCTCAAAGAGCGAGATGGACAATTATCATCACCGCTGGTCTTTTGCTCATTACTTGCATGCTGTTAGTCGGTGTTACTCTGAGAATGGCGCCCGTAATTGATGAACTCGGTAAGCGGTAATTAAAATGAATTTAAGTATATGATATTACACGCACCCATGTACACGCTTTTAAATAATATGCGTATGTATAATAATATTAAAAAACTAAAACCGTCCGTGCAAAATTGTATGCTTACAATTTTAAAAATTAAACAAGTTAACAATGCAATATCATCAGTTTTTGTCGGCGGTCCACAAGCTGTACAAGCTGAATTGATAAAATATCAAAAAACACACAACTAGATCGCTAAATTTATCACAGATGTCTGTTTCTCATACACTTACTATCTTCATTGGTGTATATAAGTGCGAGTATATAATATTACTTTTTGAAATATAACAGAGCTATAAACATGTCCTAACTTTTACACTTTGTTTTAGAGTACAAATAATTATAGTTATGTGTAAAAACAATTCGGTGAGTAAATCGATGTAGGTATACACGAGACGTTTAATGATAATATCGTCATGCATTACGTTAGTCGGCGAATGACGATTTGATTAAGTAGATGTTATTTAGGTACTTATCAATAATTATACAGTATTATAATTTAGAATGTAAAGTGTTTGTTGGAAACCGAACATAAATAACAGATTTTTAAACTATGGGTTTGACGATGATTTTAAAATTCTCTAACCCAAATAATATGGTTAGGCGTATGTATATGACGTATAATATACAGACTCCCATATTATTCCTCACTGTTGAACTTTGGTCACGGAACCTTTCTAGTTACTCCAATTTATCTCCTCATTTTCGAAAACTTTTGCTTTCTGTTCGCGAGAACACCACTGCTATACTAGCTAACGATTTTAATCGTCTTGCGTGGAGATCCAATAAAACAAACTTTCGTGAAAGTCAGATTCACTATTGTAGAAACAATTTGTTTTCAACCTTATCCAGTTGCGCAGCATCTAGGATATCATGGTTGTCTCAAATTTAAAGATTGCCATCGACTTGCTACTGTACAAACATTTCATGAAATGTTACATATGATTACGGTAACTTCACGGTTCATTACTCACATTTAGATTACATAGTTCATGGAATTACTCCATCATTTCGTTCATACAGCTGTAAACAAATCAAATAGGTACTATCGGATTCCCAGTGACTTTAATTTTACTGAAAACCCATAATAGCACTCCACACTTCAGTTTTTGTGTCACCTGCTAAAAAATACTTCAATTGCTTTAATTTTGTGTTGTATAAAGGAAATCCATCTGACCTAATTATAGTCCTTTTCCATTAATAAATTATTACCTCTCGCTAAGCGACGCATGTTCAATAATTTTTCAAGACAACCTTCTACTTCCATACTATTTTGACAACCTAGAACTTTCATGGAAACAAAGAGTGTCCCACTCGTACCCTATTATGCTCGGGTTCAACTTTTTACTATTTCACGCATACTCATTCTTTCTGAACGACTTTCATGTTTGCACTATTTTTTCACTTGTCAGTTGTCACACACAGATTGAATATTCATTTTCATCTACGATCACTCTTTATTGCTTTTCATTAGACTTTCACCCATCATTGATGTTTTGTAATTTATTTTCGTCGCGACTAACACAACCACTACATTTTTTAAACTACACACCAATACAACTGTTATTATCAATACCAGCCTTTTTCACATTATTAAAACATTTATTTCCTTACCAAAATCATGAAGTTTGCCAATCAAAATAATATATTCATAATACGACAGACAATACGGTCATGTACCTAACCTATTTCTAAATAAATTATATTGAGCTCAATCGTGTTTACTTATTTAAATGCCGTTAATATATTTAATTATAATATAATATCCGTGATAATGGTGAGTATATATAGACGCGCTTGGATTTGATACCGTCTGTTTTTGCACACAAAACGGACATTTGGCAATCGAATAATTTATGGTATATGAATGTGGAATTTGAACACACAGTATCATATTTTATAACGGAGACAATGTGCAGTGTACAGCTATGAGCTTGGTCATTTGATTAGATTAGTCAGTGTGTTTTGTCGCGCCGGTGAACATGTTCGAAATAAAGGAACTGACCATTACCAGAAATTACGATTCTTATTCAGACAACATTTTTATATTATGTTTCCGAATAAAAAATAAAATAAAACGTACTCACAACAATAGATTTTCGTGCGTGTATAAAAATAATATTGTAAAGGGAATATCAGAAAAAAGTCTTGAAAAAGCAAGTAATGCGTTTTTCTTGATATTCACGTCGTATATAATGTTTTTGAGTAGGAAAAAATATAATATGCGTAGTGAAAAAAATAAATAAAAAAAAATCCGAACAAAACTCTGGACAAAACTCTTAGGTAGGGTGAGACTCCACGATCGGATGTGATACAGCCATGGGTATTTCAAACTTAAACCAATATATACCGTATTGCTCTTGAAAAAAACGATTTTGAGTGACAGAGGTCGTGTTCGTCAGTTCGTATTTCTAAAGATCGTCGATAAAGCAGTAGAACCAAGTTACTCAATAAGATAGGTTGAACTTTAAGTGTTTTGACTTTTGAAAAAAAAAAAGTTTCTACAATTCAGAAATATCTTTTAATTGATAGTACTCTGTAAATGTACTGAATCGCTACGATAAAATATATTTTTAGAAAAACTACCAAATAAATAATATCGTGCGAAATAACAAAATTCGTTGAAATACCCGATTTCGTCAAGATATAATTTTATAACGTTTATAAAAGTTGTTTGTATACATTTTTTGTATTGGTTACAAAAAAAATTTTTGAAAAATCTTGTATCCATGAAATATAAATATTAGTATATATACTAATCATTGAATATAAATAGTATTTATAGTGTTCAAAATATATTTTCAAGATAAAATAAAGTATGAGTATATGAATCAGAAGATACTGTTTAGGGTAAAAATGACACAAATAATGGATTCACTGTCAACCACATTTTTTGGTTGTAATTTTGTAGATAAAATCAGTATAACTAAAGACGATTTACACTCAACGCATATAGAAACACATAACTAGTATACGTTTTTTCTAACATTTCAATTGTATAAAATATGTGGCTCGTGACGTTTCTGGAATCACCGATTCATTTATAGTGCGTAACGAAGAATATACTAAGTAGTGCAGAGTTCGTTTTTTAATCTCGGTTGAAGTTTTTTGCAATTTTTTCTCTGACTGTCTCAGTTATTCGGGAAACTATTAAGAAATTAAAAAAAGGACCCCCCGCTCACTAGGTTCCAACTAGGAAAATTTTCAGAAAATGTACACCACACACACATGAATTTAAAATAACCAAATCATACGAAGTTATCGGACGAGGCTGGTTCCAATATTTTTCGCACACTAAATCGACTACGTTCGAACGATCATCCATGTATGCTTAAGGTTAATTCACAAAAAAAAAAATAAGGTTGCGAGTTTGTTCGAAAGGTCACCGCACATGGGGGGCTTTCATTTGGGCGAATGACCCAAAATAATATATCGTTCGGGCGAATTTATACTTATCATTTGGGCGAAATTTACACGGACACCTAATTTAAAATAATTAAAAAATTAAAAAATTAAACCAATTTTTTTTATTAATATGATATCTTATGCCCATTTGTTTAAGATAATCGATTAATGTTAATTTTCCGGTTTGATATTCTTCCCATGATTTTAATGTAGAGTCTTGTTTTTCTTTAGTATTTTTACGTAATACTCGTATATTGATTTTTTGTTTGTTGATTGAATTTATTTTTAGGAAGGTTTCCGTTTGAATTTCTTTTAAAATATGAATTACTTGATAAATATTAGGCTGTGGATGATAAAACTGTGAGTTATAATTACTGTGAAATGTTTCAGCCCCAATAGTAGTGCGAGGTTCGTCAGTTGGTTCTTTTGCCCACAGCAAAGGTGGGAATAAGGCATCTTCTATAATATAATTATCTCAAACATAGTCTGAAAAATCAGAAATATCGGTGGAACAAATAGACATCAACTCTGTAAATCCATTTCAATGTGCCCGCCTGCGGTAGGTAGGTAATAGGTGTACATGGGTAACGTTGCACACGTGTTTTCTAGCGTACACGTCGACACCGAGTGTATAGCTGCGTTTTCCTTGCCGTTTTATTTTAAACAATTATATATAATAACTAAGGACCGGATTTATATGCAAATGCATATATGTATTGGAATAAGATTTTTGAAATCTGATAAGAATTGTGCCCGATTTCGATCATTCTTATTAAGATAACACTAATTGTATATTGCATATTTTGCATATTTCAACGCTTTTACCTATTAAATGCATATTTAATGCATATTTGTAGTTTTATAGCACATATTACTATTTATAGCACATATATTTATTTTTCGTGGTTTTCCTAACCTAACACATTAAGCAACTTCTGATAATCCAGTGCAATAAGGTAAAAAATATGAATTCAATTTTTGTTTTCACTTTTTATTGATGTGGGCTAATATTTTATTGATTGAAGATAAAGATTGTTAAATGGCGAACTTAGTGAAGACGACAAAATACTTTTTTATATATTTAAAACCTTTTCATACCTTTTTTAATACTTATTTTTAAATAATTTTAAATAAAATGTTTTCAATTCAATTTTAAGTGCATATTTAAAAATAAATGCATATTCTGTAGCATATTACAGCATTTTTAGAAGCATATTTTGAGGATTTTTTGTGCATATAAATCCGGTCCCTAATAATAACTGTATTTGTACTCATTAAAAGTGCGACGGCGAAATTCGTGGGTGGTATAATAATGGTTGTTTAAAATGACTTTTGTGCAACAACAAAACAAAATCGAAAAACGGAGAAAAAAAATACACTCGATCTATGTACCTACAACCAATAAAAGACACAGATCGATTGTTGTTTTACGTCTTCTTCGTTTTTATTATGTTCATCGACTGTAGCGCTCTGTATACGTGTGTCCAACGTGACCACGTTTTGCTGTTCATCTCATCGACGTGTTGGTATACAACTATCTAAATGTACGATTATTCGTGATCTCTATAGATGTGTGATGTGTAAATCCAATATCAAGTTACCGAACACTTTTTTAAACATTTTTCAACTTCAATAGTTATATAGCTCGTTGACTAAGTAGACATTTATTATATTATATTCCAAAATGTAATACACGATTAGTGAGCTATCAATTAAATGAATATAAAAGTACACACCGATCAATTGATTTGTTTTTAAACAATACGTTTATGTATTGTTGACTGCGGGAACTTGTTTATTAATCGGTGTTCCCTAATATTTTACCAACTGTAATTATTTATTTATCGTGGTAAATTATTTTCAAATATTTATATTGATACGTTCAAAATGTTTACAAATACTTCAAAAAAACTATATTGACCTATACAGCAAACGAGCAAACTATTACTTTAAGTTAAACTATACTCATTTCCACCCTCACGAGCTTACATAAAATATTGTTTCATGCCAATTCTTATAATATGTTATGATTTCAGTTCGAAATCAAAACGAAGAGTTAATGAATTCATTAGATCGTGAAGAATTCGGACCATCAGAAAATAGCACCGAAGAAATGATGTATAGGTAACGTCTTTCAATAAACTTATATTATTACAAAACACATTTATTATCAATAATACGCTGTTTAACAAAATAAAATGTGTCGAGTTTAAGTGCGTTCGGATAAATGCATTAGTAGCTATCCATATTATGTGTAGTAAATGTGAAACGTGTACTTTAAGTTGTTATAAAATTGTAAATATTGTTGAGTAAAAGAAATTATCGTCCGAAATGTAATTTCTGATTGATGGCAATCACTGAATTCTAGTCATTTTTTTTTTCGTCCCATGTGTTTAAAATGTCTAGAGGATAGGACGTGATTAAATGTTACTCGTACGGTCGAGTTTTCAATAATGTCCAAACAAATATTGTATAATATAAACTAACAAAACTATGTATATCCATATGTACTAACGTTAAGAAAAGTCTAACTAAAATGTGCATTAGAATTTAAAATTGAATGATAATATATTCAAACTTAATGGAAAGTAATATTTAATTATAAGTAATGTTATTGTTATTGTTTTTTTTTTTTACAAACCGCCGAATAAGTTGTAATTTTTTACATAAATTCAGTTTTTCTTTTTTTAACTTCCAACTGGTTAATAATACATTTTTAATTTTTAATAAACAGCTGATTTTAAACATTGTTATCCTTTTGACATGTTAAAGTATATTCGATTATTTATTTATTTTTTTTCTTTAGCAAAAAACGCTTACGAGTATAATTCATTTCGTACACGTCACGAAAATAAACATGAAATTATGTAGTAAAGGTGCGCAGTTAACGTATCAAACATATCGTAGCCCAAACAACAATCGAAGTGCCCATTAACAACTGATATGCGTTGACAGCGAATGCGCTTAGTAATCCTTGCGGTCCGAAATACATCAGATTAACGAACGTGACTAAACATCTTAAAAGTTCGGAATAATTTGCCCGTGAGGTCTTATCAAATATCATACCTATGTTCGTCAATGACCAGACAATATAAAACGTGAAAACCGCCATACACGTGATGCTTATATCCTAGAACAAAAATGATTTAACTATAAACTCCACATCGGTTTACTAATTATCGTTATTATTATTATTACATAGTTTACATTGATATATTTTATTCATCGCGCACCATATTTGATACGATAGCCACTCCAGTCATTTCGTCCCGTTTTTATACGTGTTATTCGAGTTATCTTATCTTTACCAAATACAACACCACTGCAAAAATTAACTTAACTTATCCGACACGCCCCTATATACGATGGATGATTATTACGAACGACAAACCGATTGCTAAATGTAATGCATGTAAAAATTAAGTAGACACCAACACGTTTAAACGAATACTGTTTTTTATCGAATACGAACACGAAATACCTCATTATTGTACAAACGGTAGTCGTCTAAAGCCACTAGCATATAGGTACATAATACTACATAAAATACATTTTAAATTTTTTTCTAAACGTTCATGACAAATTTGTTGTACTACTAATTTTCAGAATAATGTTATTGAATCGAATTTTTACCGATGTTTTTTTTTTTAAATAAAATAAATAATATTTCAAAAATAGTCTGATGGCGCCGAATTATTGACTCAATTTTTTTTTTTTGTATCAACAAAATCAATTTAAAACCATATTTTATTTATATTTTATACGAATATTATTCGACATTTTTTTAAATAATTTTGTTTAGTATTTTACATTTATTACATTTTTTTTTATTATATAAAATCGAAAAACCGCTTATTAAATCCACGTACAAAATATGCGACTATAACTATATATTATGATACTGACTCAAACGGTTTCAATGTTTTAAACATTATACTGTGTACGGAATTAACCAACGTTTAGAAAACACAGGATTGCGTCACTGAATTAATTGTCTTTTAGTCACAAAATAGTGAGATTAGTTTCGGAGCTTTCACATTTTCCGATCAAAAATTCAAAGTTACAGTAAACAAACATTAAAAAGCAATATAAAGTTATGCCAAAACATGTTTTCAGTATAAAACATTATTATAATTGAACGTTGTATGCCATGTATCAGGTACGCATTATGTTCCACGTCCTACACCTAATACAAGTAAAAACATAAATGATTAAAATTTTGTTGAACACTCATTGTTCGCATCAAAATCAAAATTGTATTTTCCGAGAGCAATAAACCCGTTTGTAAGATGTTATAAATTATTCGATATTCCATGACATTTATATTATGCGTACGTACAGTGTACACGATGATAATATCATCGTAATATTTTGTAGTTATGTCCCGTCTTCTGTGCTCAAGGTTTCGAAAGTATGAACACTACTTTTTCTATTAAGCACTCTTATAATATTAATTCCATAGAATAAATTGTAAGCGTATTGACTCGCATAATTTTTAAATTTCAAAAATAATCAAGCCCTACATGAAATCAAAACATGTATAATGTACATAAATACGTACTTATGATTTTTAAAAATTCAGCGCTTTTCGCTTACACGAGATGATGGAAATATAAAATATATAGTGTTGAAAATCCCTATCGTTTATTACCGTTGACTGTAATAATTTATTTTAGAATATTTATTAAACATAACAAACGTACATTTTTTTTCTTTACATGATCAGCCGATCCAATTCAACAGGTTTTTTCGTTTTATATTTGTTTTTTTATAAATATAAAAATTACCGTTTAAAAGCGTTTCTTTGATATATTTTATAATCTATACGCATTTACGAGTATGATGTATTCACCAATACATTTATTGATTATAATTTGTAAAGCAAACTGTTATGTGCTATTATGTATGGATTGACCAGCGTTATTGGCGCAGCTTTATATACAAGTTGGACAGCGAATTAAATCGTTCAATGTTACAAGACAACCGATTTATTATAATTGTTTCGAAAAAATTATCTGTCCTTGGTTCTCATTTATAATATCCAATTTGTTTTACAAATAATGAAAAAAGTAATCCATTCATTTATTTTTTGTACAGTCGAATTCAGTTAATTTAATCGTAACCAATTGCAATAATAATCAGAAACCATTGTATTTATTATTTATGGTATAATACAATATAATATTATTATGTTATACTACGTATAATACCCATATTTTAATAGGTATGGCGTTAGTTTGGATCTTTGGAATTCAAGATAAATAATTGTACGATATGTTGCTTAAATGTATTACATAGCTCTTGTCGGAAGAAATATTAAACATTTTTGGAAAAAATTATAAAAAACTACAAGATGCATCTTACATTTCATTTTTATTTTTTATTTTTTTTTGTATATACATACAAAAAAACTTTATTTATTAATGTTAAAAATAGTTTAATATTGTAATAAAATGTTTCAGCCCTCTAGCAATTGTTCAGACTAAAAATTCACGTTGCGATTTATTTTTAAACCAATTTCATTTAAAATATTCTTTTTATCTGGATCGTTATTTACCCAGACACCATAAATAATTGTTAAGCTAAAATTTCCCTTAAGACACACCGACGGGTGGTGAGCAATTTACTAGAATATTTCTTCCAAAAAGGTTTTAAAGTATTAGAAAAATATTTTGTGTTACCTGCCTAATAAAACGTATTACCAAAATGCAAATTTGCTCGTTTTTCTCACTAGGTTTAAATTTCTACTTATTTAATTTGGATTTTCATGGCTATCATATTGGTATCTAATATATTTAGTTGGTATACAAATATGTAATATAGTGTTACATTTTAAGTTTTAAAATTGAAATTCAATAACTGTATAATAATGTATGTGATTTTAATATTGTTATGTGTTGTTATAAATTATAATTGAAACCCTAAAACCATGTTAAAACCACAAGATACTTATGTGTGTTATTGATGTTTAAATATTTCAAATGGTTAGCATAGTAATAATTATTATTGTAATAAAATTGTTTGTTGAGTGAACTGCGGATATTTCCATTTGTTATTTATTATATTTTAATTGAAATTTTCGAATAAACTATACAATTAAACATAAAAATGTAAACATTTTAAGAATAATAAATTGCTCGCAGGTACCGGAAATATCGTCATAATATATAATATTATAATTAACAGTACGCTTTACTTACAGAACGAGGTGTTGTTGTCAACGTGAAATAACCGTTGACAACTGCGACAAAATGGACTAATAAATACGACTTGAGTACGAAGGATAACTTCACGTCATATTTCTTCCTACGTCCTTTGACCTAAATCAATTGAACACAATTAAAAAGAAACTTAAAACCATATATGGTTAAAACGTTGACTATTACACTAGCGCGTCTTCCATCGTGTCCCGTCCACGACAGACCCGGTATCCAGCTAGGTCCCTTGATGACTGATTTACATTTGTTTTTCCAACCTTTCATGCTGTTCCATTTGTTATATATATTTAAGTTGTAGAAAAACTGTAAAATAAAATAACAATAATAATATTCAAATGGTGAATAACAACAGCCTTAGGTGCGTACTCGAATGGCTATGAGCCACTCATCGACTGGGTCCGCAGGATATGTATATATTTACTTGTAAGGACAAAGGATTAAACGTGTTTTTCTGATACACTAGGCCGTAGGTGATGGGCTTGTCCGGAGAAAAGTCTTGAAACGTACCAAATATTCTATCCCATATAATCAGTACTCCTCCGTAGTTCTTATCCAAACAGTACAAAGTGCTCCCTATACGCAAATATTTAAGCCCTTTTGAATAATGTATAACAATGTAGGGTCCGCGTGCGGCCTATTTGCATAGAATTGTAATACGTCTGTACCGTGATGCACCCTGTGGAACGCCGGAGTGTTGAAAACATAACTCAACGGCCCGAGCGTCGATACGGTCTCGGTGTGGATCCAAATCTGGTACAAGAGACTCAACTGTTGGTGTACTAATAGCAAGACTGGTGGGACCAGTACAGCCAAAGGTGCATAGCACACCTAACATAATATTTCAACTCGGTAACTATTAAACCGGAAATTTCAATGGTTTAACGGGTTTTTTTTTCTACTTACAACCCCTACTAAGCTTTGAAATACCGACTGCCTCACGCCGACAGTGACGTTAAACTCCTCGGAGCTATGGTGGACTTGGTGTTGAGCCCAAAATATGTGAATTTCTATTGGAAATAAATACGATCTGAATAACTGCGTTTTTTTTTTAATAATACATGTACACAGTATTAGGTTCTACAGCGGATACTATACCGTGACTGGCTCTGTGCATCCAATAATAACAGAAATCAACTGCGACGGCTGCAAAATACCAGAAGACTACGGAGTTCCAAGGTAATTCGCAAATCTTGTAATTACTGTAAATCCAAAAGTATACGCAATGTTCCGATCCCTTGTACACTAATCTGTATAAATGTTTAAGTTTTTTCCCCATTACATCAATGGCCGACCGTAAAATTATTTCCAACCACGTACTTGGCACACTCTTGCAAAATGGCGTGGCTCATCGAGGTTATGCTGTCGTTAAGTCTGAGCAGTTCTTTCCTCTGCAACAGCCGCAGTCCGTTTTCCAACGCTAACAGAGTCAAGAAATACGGCCAAGCCTGAATCAAACGTAACGGGTGGCGTTAATAACAATGTCTACGATTTCCGTTAGCTATATACTAGGTACGTAATCTTTTACTCGGTGCAGCCGACCCGCAGGCTATGCCCGCTAAGTCTGCAAACACGTGGGCCCCCTTATTGTTTAATATTTAACGTCCGATTTTGGTTTTTCATCAAGCTGTTTACTTATGAAACTCATCTATTCTGAAACTGCCATTGTTCGTTAGTCTTAGGATCAAAATTGAAATTCGTTTACAGAACTTCAATACTAATGATATTAAGTAATACATGAACATATTGGGCTTTCGGATCCTGATTTTTAAACAAGTTGAAATCTAAAGACTTATTGATCTCATTAGACTGTTGCGTTTTCAATAATTCGTGTGACTTTACAACCGGGAAAATATGTTATTCCGTTATTGTTGTATTTTTCGTAAATCAAGTGAATATTTGTAACCATTCCTTCGAAAACCTCCTGCACTTTTTCCGAGCATATTGGACATGGGGAATCGACATTTTTCCCATGGTCCTTTAAATGACCGTCTGCAGTATTATTACAATACTTTGCATCGTTAATTAAAGAATGATATCGCGGTGCGCAGTGAAAATCCGTTACGTACACGCAACTCGTCGTTACAACACGTCGCGTGGACGGTACCTGTAACCGCGGTGATAAGGCGTTGTTCCTATCTATCGGTTTAGCGCCACACTCACACACACGCACACTCACACACACACACATTGTTTAATATATTTTAGTCTCTTCCGAACGGCTATAATACCGTTCGCCGTTTATAATACGTGGTGCTCCATCCGTATTATCCAATTTGCTTTACCTGTGCGTACATTTGCGGTACGTATTTGACGTCCTTGTACATGTGTCGGTGCGGATTAGCCAGGTAAAACATGTCCCACGGCGAAACCGCGAACGCCTCGTCCGCCGTCTCTAGACCCATCGCGCTGCCGTGTCTCCTTCAATAATTATTAATTGCACCGTTTATATATTATTCAGATGCACTCGTTCGGTAAACAGAAAACGCAACAATGCTCCTGCCGCTGCTGCTGTTGCTGTTACTGCTGCTGGTGCTTCAGTTTTCGATCGTGAACCGTGTCAGCGTGACGATGGACCACACTCAAGGACCGCACGCGAAAGTTTTAACAATATATATTATGTATTGCCGTGGCCGGCGACAGATCTCCGGAGACCGCGACGGCCGTTGGGCGCATTTACGCGCGCTGAAACGTCTGATAAAAGACACGCGGGAATCCGTTAACTGTAACACATCCGCCTCGTAGTATACCGTATCTGAAACCGATATAATGAGAATCGTATAGCTTAAGTGAAATCTAATATACATAGGCAGTTTTTTTTTTTCCGGTATGGCTTCATAAACATTTTTCATCGCCACAACTATAACTACACCGCGGTTATGTAACACGGTGTATTCCGTACGTAGATTAGTGCATGCACTACGGGACTTAATAGTGTTTATGTGTACAGGGTGTCCTACGCACCGCGCACCGAGGGTTTACTAATTGCGATACCTCCTACGCGGAGATAATGAAGATGGTCGTATTCTGTTTTTTATAAGACCCACGGGGACATGCTCGTAAAATTCGATGATGGCCATTTTAAACAGTTTGTTCTTCTGAAAATTTTGACGTTTCAACATTCTACTCGTATTTTCATTAAACTCATGATTTTTTTTAAAAAAAAATCAGTTTCCAAAAAAAATGGTGTACTTTGTAAAATTATTTCGTCCCGTTTTCTAATAACTGCTGATAAGCTTCTAGAAACTAAAAAAAATACCAAAAACCATGAGGTTAATGAAAATAAAATGTTGAAACGTCAACATTTTCAGAAAAATAAACTCTATAAAATAGCTGTTTTTAAATTTTTCGAACATAATAAAATATTTTTTAACTTTTATACCAACTCGTTCTATTAAATTATAAAATATCTGTAATCCTAGTCCCTGAGAGTCTTATAAAAAAAAACAGAAACTGATTATCTTCATTGTTTCAGAAGATATCGCAATCGGTAAATCCTCGGTGGGACACCCTGTAGTTGTATGTACGTAACTATAACACTCAGAGCCCGAAATATTCCTTCACATTAGGTCATTAATACCAGTTTTTCAGAGTATAAAAGACACTTACATTTCTTATATTATACCTACACTAAACATTCAAAAATATTACTTACCTGCCGTAAAATATTTATACATCATAATAATCTATTATTAACATTTTATAGGAACGATTTTACTATTTGCTTCAAAAAAACCTCTGATAAGATTATATCATATTTTTAAAATAATTTACCAAATAAAAACAATTGAATTGAGAACATAATTTTGAAAAATAAGGTATCACCAATTTCAATTATTGCTCAGATTAAAAGTTACAATGAAAAAGACATAATTCTAACTTCATAATAAATAAATCACTTTAATGAATAACCTATACATTTTAAATATAAATTATTTATACTATTCAACGTTAAAATTCCATTTGTTAAAATCGAATTTGTAACACAAGACCATTCCGAGAAAGTATATTATGTTTTCGAAATTACTAACAAAACTTATCGAAAATTATGCTCAGCAAGAGATGAACTCGTATACTTGGTTTCATTTTCATTATTTAATATTAAGTTAATTATTAGTTTAATTTTATAATATCCCTGCTTTAATAGAAATGTACAACTATTCTCATTTATTGCAGTTGCGTAGATAGTATGGACAACGTGATATACCTATATATATAATTAGTGGATACGTTATCTGGCAGTGTGTTACATTAAAATTTATTTAAATTTAATCTGAAGTTGAATTTATCATATGCAATATGCATATCACTTTTTTATACAATTGTATATTATTATCGAAATATAATACGTTCTATATAAAAAATCTACAGTAAAATGAGTAGACAGATCAATGACATTAATAAATTATTTGAAAACTGTCCAAGATATATTATAATATAGTGTTACAAAATATTGAATATTCTGTGGATCTGAAATATGCACTTAGTAAAAGTAACAACAATTAAATTTTAAATCTCCATTGCGAACATTTTTAAAAAGCTTTTATTTTTATAGGAATAATCATCGTTATCCACACAGTATAAATTTGAAGTCATATTTCAAATATATTTTAAAAATTCCCTAAAATGTTGACATTAAAAATACAACCTGGTAGGAATTTTGTACATATCAAACTTCTAATTCATCAGTATTTGTTGAAAAAATAGCAATAACCCGTGACTTAATATCTAAATGTAAAAATAACGGATAGGGACGGGTCTTTTAAACTCGAGACCAATGTACAATTGCTCAAGAAAAAATGATTTTCGGTGAAAGAGGTCGGTTGGATCAATTTATTTTTTGAAAGATGGTCGATAAGTTCTGCAGTAGCAGATTTAACAATCAAAAAACGAAGTGACGCTATAATATGTAACTGCACTCAGAGAATAGCATCAGGTTGCAACAGACTTGTGAGCATGCAAGGTTACCAAAGCTGTCATTGTGAAATAAAGTACAAGACCAATAGGCAACAAGTGTACCTGTCGGGTAGCTATGTAATTCCAAGTGTCATCAATATCTTCCCCGTGACAATAAAAACTAATTATTTTATTATAAATAAAAAAATTTTATTTCTTAAATATAAAATATCAGATATTATTACATATTCAATTCGAATTGAATTTGATATGAACATCATTAACCAATAATGTTTGGAATTTACGTTAAAATCCAATGAATAACGTTGAATTGTACTAACATTAATTATTCGTTATATACTCACAATTTATTCTTAACGATATTTACTGGAAAATAACGTTAATGTTGGAAAAACATATATTTTACTATAACATATTATACTCTACTACAGCGTTTCTCAAACTGTGGGTCGCGACTCCCGGGTGGTTCACGCAGGGGCGGACGCAGGAAAAAAATTTGGGGGGGTTTTGAAAAAATAAGAATAATTACCATTGTTTTGAAATAATTATTTATTGTATTTTTAGAAGTGTTAACAATTAATTATAAAATCAAATTTATTTGCCTCGGTGTTATTGCCATAATATTCAAGATATCTTCATAAGATACCTCTACGTCTCTGTATAAGTTCAATAATACTAATCCATTCAATCGGTCCTCCGCCGTCTTGTTTCGTAAATAGGTTTTTAATCTACGGAGACAAGAGAATGATCTTTCACTCGAAGCAACTGAAACGGGAAGTGTTGCTCCAATTTGCAAAAATCGATGTATAGACTGATATAACGTAGATGTCGTAGATTGAAAAATTACAAATTATTACAGATTCACTTTTCTTACCAAAAATTTTTTTCTAGCATATTTTAACGTCTTTTGAATAATTAATTGTTTTTAGGTACATAAGATAAAATAACTATTACGTTTTCTATTCATACGTTTTCTATTTCTATTCATTTTGGGGGGGGTTGAACCCCCAAAACCCCCCCTGCGTCCGCCACTGGGGTCGCGAGTCGATTTTTGGGGAGTCGCGAGAAGTTTTTTAACTATACAGATTGTATGAAATTTATGTTTCTTAAATTGTAAACATTCTAAAAGTATAGACTATAGAACAACAATATAAGTATAAAGTTATATAAGAATTATTACGGGAATTATTACGACGGGTATTTTTAAAAATTTTTGTTAAATTTGTTTTTTGAAATTACTTTTTTGATTCTGTAAATGTAAAACTATGGGGGTCACGACAGATTTTTGGAAGAAAATTTGGGTCGCGGTCCTAAAAGGATTGAGGAACCACTGCTCTACTACGTAAGCTATATTGTTCCTTAAATTTTACTGAGGCCAAAAAATTATTCGTAATATTTTACATGAAAACTTTATTTCTACGATTCAAGCATTAATCTGATGATTATTCAACTTTGTTGAATCTTCGAAACATCAAATAATCACAATTCTCAACACACAGTTCAGTGTGTTTAATAGTTGTTAAATGTTTACATATTTCACTGGTCAAGAGTGCTCGAAGTAAATAAAGAACGTGGCAAGTTGAATGAAAGCTGCACGTGACGTGATTCCATTTTTTCAATTGTATAGAAGAAGTCGATAAAAGCGAAAACCGCACACATTGTAGAATAGTTAAAATATTCATTTAGTACCTTACATAAAGTAATTGATTACGTTAAAATTTTTTTAATATAATGAATTCAACTATATGTTATATCATGATTAAATGGCATTTCGGTGGAACGAATATAGATACCTATAATCGTTAACAATTATTCAAATATAATTTGTGCACGGTCTTAGCAAATCAAAATTATTTTCTTATAAATAATTATTATTAATATCATCAATCCTTTTTTTTTAAATTTTATTAAATCTTCAAATGTAAATAGACACAGACTGTCGAAATGATTAACCATATCCTTTGACATAATAATTACATATCGATCGTTATTTATTATAAATTTATAACATTTTGGAATATGTATAAAAATATTCGTCACAGTAAATGCACTGTTCTTAATACGCACTATCAACATTTAAGAATTGAACTACCTTAATCTCTTTATTATTTGTTCTACGTGTACAGATTAATCTTTTTTCAATTATTTATCTATTAGACCAAAATTACTTAACAAAAATATATTAACATTGAACTGCATAATATCATGTTATGTAACACAAGAATAGAAAATTAACTGTATATTATGAATATGATAATTATATATGTTGATTTCTGGATGGTTTTTTTATTGTATAAATCATACATGTATATATATAATAGATCATTATGTAATCAGTATTTGATTACATAGTTCTATCCAATTAACTAGTGTATACCTACTATAATTGAGTTACAACCTATAATATTCTACAATGTGTCTATTTGTATTTCAAAGTACAGAAAAATTTCATTAATTAACACATGTGTATAATTGTATGCACTAATATTTAATATTTTCATTTTTTTAACAATTAATTTTTCTTCTTCTGTATATAAAATAGTATCTATGTACATATGTATGTATTTTACTTTATAATAATAGTATTATGTTAAATCAATTATGGTACTTCGGAAAATACAAGGTAAATAAATCCGCTTATAAATTATAATTCCTGTGTAATGTTTAAAAAGTTCTAACACTATAAATATTTGTTAGAATACATTGAATATAATCTCAAATTCTGAAATCAATACTCGGTATTTCAAAATAATATATGTCTTACTGTAGAAAAAAAAGTTATTCAAATGTTTCATAATATGGTTAACAACTATAATGATTAAATTATAATAAAATATTATATTATACAATAATGAAAAGATATAATTCAATTAAATTTAATATACCTGATAATATAATATATACATAGGTACACATTTATTTTACTAAATTAATTTATAATTACTGTTACGCTCTTACAATAATAGAAACTAATAAAGAACTTATCATTATATATACTATATATAATATATATATCTATATATTATATACACCTACATAAGCCAAAACGTTTTCAATTAAGAGACTAATCAGTTATCATAAAGTTGATAATTTTTTGAACCCTGAAACCATTGGTTATTTTTTTAAGAACAATGTAAGAAAAAAAAATATTCTAGTCTTAATTTCTTAAACACTCTAATCATTATTCAATATTATAATCTGATGTATGTTAATTTTTGATGAAAAATATTTATTTATTTGAAATGTACAAAAGTATACAGAACACCGATGATAGGTACCAATAATATCACATAATTATTGGATGTATTCTAATGTCAAATACTTATTAACTTTTTGGGCATATTTATTTATTTATAAACAATAAATTAGTATATAATATTATAATTGATATAAGAAGTGTATATATTAATACTAATACTTTTCCTCGATTTTCTCTAAATTGAGATAACTACCTATATCATTAGGGGGGTGTATTACTGTGATAAACTAGATAGTGTTGCTTTAACGTAATACATTTATTGCATTGAATAATTCAACTATAATTATTTGTTTACACAACTATTATTATGAACGTTTTGCAGTCGCAAAATACTTAATACACTAACGATAATGTGACTGTACTTCCAATGCATTTGCAACCGTTATTGCGACAAGGTTTTCAACACTTTCAAATCATTACTTTGTCGCCCTCTATCCGTTACAATAGCGCACCACATAGTAGAAGCACGTCCGAATAAAAATTGACCTCAACGCCTTGGCTGACGCATACGCACGCCTCGGCGGGTTTTTTTTTTTTAGTTAAAATCAGTACTAATTATTAAATCGATCGTGTAGGCACTTAGTCGTATTACTCGAGTGAGTACGTGTAATGTATTTCATCAATGCTACACGTATTAGATACACTACGTAAATATAAATACTGTACACTGCACCGTGTTCACTATACATTAATCGGACCTTGGGGAAAACACACGGAGACGGAATTTTTTATTCGATCCGGTCGCAAAAAATTCTTGTGGGTATATCGATTACCTGATTGACCCCAAACTTGTGCGAAACAAATAATATCCTTAGTCCACGCGGTCCAGTGTGATTCCTCCTCGCGGGACGGATTTCACTAAATGTTTATACGTTGTATGTAATCGTACATCATATACGTTTGATTATTCCCCACAATTAGTCAATTGGTGCAACAAATAATAACCTATTGATATCCCACTGAACAGTGTACTTTTTTCTTTCGTCTCAAAAAAGTTATATCCATGAAAAACCAAAACATGCCTTACAAAGCCTGTTTACAATGAATTATAATTGCTTATCAAATTCGCTGACTGCAAATCGTTGCAAAGAACTGTTTTTATTTTTCACCTATTATACGAGTACATAATATGGTATAGTAATATCTTTTAAACCGTACAAATCAGTAAAATTTAATCGAATTATGTTTGCAATGAACGAAATACCCATAGATTAGCAGTTGAGTTAGAAAATATTTTTCAACCATACAAATTTTACTATTTTAAACAAATTAACTACTTAACAGGCTTATTGGAAAGCTTTAGACTTACTTAAGAATTATTTAAATCCTATGAAATGCACTTTGTAGGTTTCGTGTTTATTTTTTATCCTGTTCTTGACCCGGCACAAATATAAAATATATATTTAGAACGTACCCTCAAAAATGCTTATAATGCAATAAAGGTTTAAAAAGTTTAGCCAAAATACTTGTTTTGTTTTCAGCGAAATGAAATAGAAATGTATTGTTTAAAACGTGTACATCACTAGTATATGAATTATGAATATCAGTGGGAATGTAATGATTTCTATACGGTATATATTATTATTAATAAATTAAAAAACTGCAGTGTACCTACCAGAAGCAATTCCATTTTTTTCTCTAGGTGATTACAGATAGAAAGTTTGTAAATCGATTGTGGTAAAACGTTTTGCCTCAAACATTGAGTTGCCAAGATATCAAGTCAAACATATTTCAACATTATGGACCGTCGGTAGTGGTCATTACTAACACAACGCTGTTTAAATGTGATTAATAGCACTTATAAATAGTGTATATTATGTCTTCATATAGACTAATCATCACATCAAACCCATATTCATATTATTATGATTACTATAGCTTACAGGTATATGTGCGTTTCTGTTGTCCTTTTTAAATATTGTAAGATAATAATAACAGTGCATAATCATAATAGGTACATATATTTAAACTCATATTTGCCTAACAACTACCATTAATACCAGGGGAAAAAAATATAATAATTAAAGGAATAAAGTAAAGTTTTAAATAGCAAAACTTTTTGGTGTAGTAGCATAGGTAAATGTTTAGACCAAACTAGATTTTCGTCATGTACGATTCCATTAACACAAAATAAAGAGGTAAGTACCGTAAACATTCCACAGTAGTTTGTTAATGCGATTTAAAACACAGAAATCATCAACATTGAACCTGTGAAACCATTTTTTAAAAACACTTTTAACGAAAAGAAAAAAAAAATATTATACTATAATATATGAACACAAGAAGTTATTTTTTGCCATGCTATTGCAGACTGAATCTTAAAAACTCGTGGACTGATTAGAAAAGAAAAAAAACCGTATGGGGTCAAATTTCCATGTTTATAATCTCCGCCGCAACAATAGAAATTAGATAATATCTCGTTAGTGAAATACTAAACACATAACTGCAACTGACTTATACAATAACAATACCATTCGTTAGAAGCTATTTATAAGCCTATGTATACGTGAATGTGATACCATAATTATAAATATTACATGCATGTTTACATAATTTTGTATTTATGTTTTAATTAGAATACTTTTGAATTTTAATAGGTATGTAAGTATGTACCTACCTATTATATTATATCTAACCTAACCGAGAGTGCACATACGTGCACGACATATTTAACATCAATTTTATCATATTATCCCTACATAAACGATAATATCTAATCCAATACGTTTTCCTCATTTTTTCACGATGAATGATGATTATTTATAGAAAAATGTTAATTGTAAACAAATAGGATGATAAAGGAATTAACGAATAGCCATGACTCTCAAGAGTATTACTAAAAAATATGTATAAGTATAGTAATCGGTTTCGGCCTTAGCAGTTAAGCCACATCTAATAAGGTTATATAAAATTATAATTGAAAAAAAAACTTTAAATTGATTCATAAATTAATTAATTCTCATTCACTAAAAGGCATTAATAGGAAAACTCAAGAAATTATAACGAGTAAAGTTGAAGTTTTTGAAAATCTTGAGTTTCGTTTGGTATATTGTCATTTAATTGATTAGGGATCAATTGGCTTCGACCAAAACACCCGAATCCGATATAGTTGCCTAAACATTTTTAGGTATTCTAGCATGACTGTCTGTGAAATTTGTATTCCAATTATGCAGGCACGGTGCTAGAATTTTTTCCTTTGTATGGGGTGGGGGGGGGGTAAACGCAAGCATTTTACTTGTGAATAAATAAAATAAAACAATTTCTTTGTTAAGATTTATAAATCAGTGAACATTACATGATTGCACTTATGACCTATATAAGTATGACTTAAAATTAAAATCTAATTCAATGTACAATTTTAGATAACATTTTTAAACGAGCATTATTCTTCGATTATGATCAGCAGCTGAAACTTGGTTAACGACGTATTCTATTTACAGGTTTTTGGAAATATTGTTTTCTATTGAAAGAACTACTAATAACTGATAGTCTTGAGCTGATCATTTTATTTTTCGAGTAAGTTTTAAATTGTCAGAAGCTAGAAAAAGTTCTCCTCACTCCAAAACTTGAAGGAGGTATGATAAAGGAGTGCATAGCAAAAATAGTTGATAAGTTTCGAGTAATTGTATGAAATCAAGTGTGGTTTTAGTTTTTCTTTCTGTTTGATGTCTATGTATAAGTTTTCAATATCAACTTCATAGTGTTTGGCAAAAGATAATAAGTCTTGAAAGTCTAAAAAAAGTGTATTTTAAGGATTTAAGGAACTAATAACAGATAAAATTGGGTTATTATCAGAAAATATTCTGTGTAGTTCATTGATTAATTACCGGGAAATATTATTTTCCCAACATCATTCTTACTCAGGATCAAATTTTTCGAAAATAATACAATAAAAAATAAATATTTCTTTGTGAATCTTATAAAAAAAAAAAAAATTGATTATCTTGATTATCGCTCTGCAGGAGACATCGCAATGGGTAAATCCTCGGTGGACACTCTGAATACCTACTATCAAATATGAATCAACTATCATAGACTATAAAAACTGCAAAGCAACTGGAGAACTGAAAATGTATAACACTTAGTTACTTTACCCTTGAAAGCCGATATGAATATAAAAAACAACTAAGCGTTTAAACAGCAATCCGTGGTTAATATATAGTAGCTGAATTGTTCTTACATAAATGACAAATGCTTTCTGTTAAATGCCTTTTAATAATAATAATAATATTGCAAAATATTGTATTTAAGATACTACAATTGATGCATATTATATTCGATGTAATTAATGTCGAAAATATATATAGTATGTAAATAACGCGGACTTAAAGGTAATCAGAATGTGATTAGCGTGTTTTGAAGTTTGGTACAAGCGTAGTCTTGAGACAAATATGGAGAGGAAAGTCCATATTATTATATTTTTTCTTAATGTGACCCGAATTCGTGTACAATACAGAACTGAAAAGCTTAATGTGAGGCGACTGCGTGATAGTGCCTACTCAAAAATATAGCCTAAACATTTGTGTGTGCCAAACGGCCAAGTTGGTTCTTTATAGGTATAATATTTCTATATAGGTATATAAGACGTATTATCCCAATATATTATATATTGTTAGTATATGAACTCAATGAAGACACATTCCATAGAACTTATATCTAAACGTACCGTAAATGATCTATGAGTATCGTAAGCTAAATTCAAATTTATTTCTGAATTATTTTTTTATCGTTTAAATTGTTTTATTAATAGTCCGATAAAAATCGACTGTTTTCGAAATTAATGTTGAAGTTCATATAAAGAATAAAAAAAAATCATCAATACTGTAGTGCAGGGGTGGCCAACAGGTCGATCGCGATCGACTGGTCGATCGCGAGATGAATTTGAGTCGATCGCAACTCCCTTTCGCATTTTAATGAATTTTTTTCAGAAAACAAAATAATTGTTGTACCAATAATTATATAACAATATAATAATTTTTTTTTTGTTTTATTTATTTATATACAACCTTTTTTTTTTTTGGTCGATCGCGACGACCTAGAAAAACTCAAAGGTCGATCACAAGCCTATTAAAGTTGGCCACCCCTGCTGTAGTGTATATGATAATACACCTAGTGTTGAATACTGAAATGACTGTGAGTTATTTATCCGTTATGCATTTGTATTATTGTTTTACCATAATAACGTTGTGTTCAGCATGATTTGTAAAAGACGCCGAACGGGTTGGAAAAAAAAGCAGCGATAGAAAAGGACAGCGACTAATTGAGCGCACTTTGCGGGAGAACTCTTCTCGTGCGCTTTGCCTCAGCACAATCCGCTATTGAACTGTTAAATAATAATTGTTTTATGATATTATAGCAATTATTGCATTACTAATAAGCGGTATAACCGATTATTACAATCACGGTACAATCACGAATCGCAAAATGAGCGGTCTTCCTCGCAATGCATATATTCGTGTGTTTTTCAGTTCGTAAAGCTAAAGAGTAAATACTCGTAGTAGGTGATGTAAAAGATGTGGTCGTTTGCTTTTTTCTATACAAAAGAGCTTCGATTCGGGTTTGGATGACTATATATGATATCCAAAGTATAATATTATACCGCCAAATTCATACCATACATTATAATCGTTGCGTTCACTTTTAATATTGATCTGGATTTCGTTATGCAATGATCAGTTACCCCAGAAAAATCCTCGCATAAAATTTCCAAGAGCAATATTACCAAATGCTTTAAATATTGCTTTGTACATGATTTCAACAATAACATCATTAACCATCTAATTTTCATTAAACAAAAAAATAATTGTATAGATACATATATAAAATGACTTACTTATTTTACCGGAATGTATTTCACAGTTACATCATTCTATAATAATTGTACTAATATTACACAAGGTAGCATAAACTATAATAACAACACTTACAGCTATACGATTGAATTCAATTTATTTCTACTGGATTATAATATCTATGTTTTATGGTAAATCCATTAATCTAAAGTCAAGAGTCAATTATTATTAAATAATTTTACTACTTTGACACCTATATGTATATACTATATAATATATATATATATATATATATAATGAATATATGTAATATATATATATATATACTCGTATTATATTCGGGCGTTGTTTAATAATAGTTCAATTTCAAAAAATTAGTAGGTACACATAGGTTGAAACTATCATCGTAAAAGGATGCGGGTCCTCCTTTTTATTATTTTTGTCGGTATGTAAAATTGAATAATATTCAAGTGGAATAAAATGATTTTCCACTTAACGTTAAGTGACTGTATCATATTTATTTTCAAACAGTAACTTCCATTTAATACAATAGTGCTACAGATTATGTTAAACGTAATGTACACGTATACATGATTTACGCAATCTGTTGAAGACTTATAGACTTATAGTATACCTACACATAATAATATAACTCAAAGAGTACTGTTGTTAATCGCTTTATTTACAATTTAAATTCTCTCGAGTTATATTTTGTCCGTCGTAATCTAATTAGTAATTTCACCGCGAACACTGAACGCAGAATCGATAGTAATTATAGTTTATTATACTAATCAGTTTTTAATCTCAAGGAAATGTGTTGATTTAAAATCTGATCACTATAGATTCACAACTTCAAGAGTATTACCAAGGAAAAATAATTGGAATCCCTCCCCTCCCACCAAAATACATATTCGTTGATATTGAGGAATTTGAATTTTAAAAGAATACCACGGCACCATACGTTCATAATACAGATCTTTATTGACACGGATACTACTGAGAGGTCAAGTTAAAACTTTGTCCAAAATATCACGCCGGATGTCACACTTTTCGGGTGAAAAGTACAACTGAGTAAAACGCACCGTTTCCCCAGCAACTATTTGGTTGGCAATGGTCAATTGACAATTCATAGTAAGATCATAGTGAATTTTGTTTAGATATTTTAATACAAGTAGAACCGGTCGATAGAATGATTTTAATTATAACCATTTGACTATGAATTCACTATGAGAACCAAATCGTTGTCCAGGAAACGATGCATTTTACTAGCTTATGATACGTGTAAGACATATTATCCATGTGCCAGATAAATCCGTGTACAGCGTTTATAATACACTATATATTGTTCCTGTTTAAAATGTCTTTTAGATTAATTTCTTTGTAATTTTTAATCATATTAATAATACTGCCGGTAATAATTAGATTTAGTACATTCTGACATTCTGTTTTGAAAAAAATCTAAAAAAATAACAATGGACCACTTAAGCGTTTATATACATTTTAATGCCTAACTTAAGCTAAGGTTACATAACTGCTTGGTTAGAACAGTATTATATTATATATTATTGTCAGTGTATTTTTTCGTCCGAAATCCGCTGCGCTACCTATGGTTGCGATTAAATACTATAGTCTATAACCATGACGAATTTTGATAACAAATGTTTCATTAAGCTACCTTTAATCGATTTTATACTTATACTAGTATATCTTATACTCTAAGGTAACAAAAAATATCATAATTCAATAATACCTACTCATTGAAGTTTACTATTTAAATTTAATTTAGAAGTCCAAAATAATGATTTCCTAACGTTGTGAAGATACAGGATCCTGATACCCACACATGGGTGCCCATCAGGGGGGGGCTTAACTTTATAATCTATATTATTATGCAATAAATAATTTTATTAAAAAATATTTATACTTGACAAGTGTCTTTACTCAATAAATAGTCTGTACATTATATTTACATATCATATAAGACTGTAGGTACAAATGTACAATACTACAATCTATGGTATACAAACACTTTGTATACTGTATAGTGTATATTGTTTAATTTGTGAACCGCCAACACTTTGTACGGTAACAATAATCTAGTGGTAATTATATTGATATTTAATAAATATATTATCAAATCTAAAATCTTAAAATTTATTTATTTCTAATAAATATAAATTTATATTTATTTATTATTTATATATTAAATCTAATATCACAGTGAAACATTAGTCGTAATATTTACTTAAAAGTTAAAATGCATTCATCCATTATTGTTCATTATTTCTATTAAAATTGATTAGAGAGGGATGTCAGATGTACAGTTAAAATATAAATGCTACGATAAGAAAATATAATAAAGTTATGATAGAAGAGTAAAAATCTTTAGCCCCAGATTTTCTACTCAGAACCTAGTTGCGCCTATGTACTCGCTACAAAGCCGCGTCAATCCGGAATAGTCAGCAAGTTCTTTTTTATATCCTAGCTGATTTAGGAGAAACGGTGGGGGGTCCTTGATTGTATCCAGGAAATAAAACGAGATAAAAGAGGACTAAAATGTAGTCGTGCAACAATCCCGTGTCTCTCTTGTTTTTAATGATTTTTATTAAGTGTTGTATATGTGATTGTGTCATTCTACAGTTATCATATCGCCATAAAAATGATACCACAGTACATTTGCGTTCGAATTTCCTCGTACGTACGGATTGTGCGCCCGACTGCCTACACACGTAAACGTTACACCATAAGTAATATTATTTATTTAAATCATAATTGCGTATAATAGGGATTCTCTGCAATACTGTCGCAGCACTCGTATTTCATACAATATTGGCAGTTCTTTTGATTTACACATGTATAATAGCATCGACATATCAGAAACCCAAACATCTCTGGCACATGTTTTTTCTCCTTGTAAGTACGTATGGAGGTTATTTTGTTCGTTCGTTCGTTGGATCGGTCGCTTGTTGTGTTCCTGTGCTCCTCGTCGTTATCAACTTAGTGAAACTCATCGTCCGTCCACGTCCAACGATCTTGAAGCCCGAATCCTACTCTCGAGCAGCGTCAATAGCCTCACAACTGTCAACAGTTTTAGGCACAACTATTTGCCTAGTGTTTCAATGGCTTGTTGTCCCAACTCCAATAAGTCTGCGGCGTTAAAGAAGCAGAAGCACAAAAACCACGAGGTCAATAAATTACTACGACGTTACAGCAAAGAAGCTGAGAGAGAAGTTTATCTTCTAATGCTCGGTAAGTACTTCGAACTTGAGAAGTTTACTGAATATTTATTTATTTTTATTTTTTTGTTTAATCATCGTAAAAGATAGTCAATCGCTCAAATACTATATTAGGTATTAAACAAAACTACACTCGAATATTCATACTAGATCATATGAGTTATGGTGACTGACTTTTCTATTGATCAACATATTATACAGTATATTATTATATAGACTTATAGCTAAAAAAAATAAAATAAAATAAAATATCTTTAACTATGCCGGCTAATTTTTTTATCGTCATTATATCTTAAATAAAACTTCTAAGTAAAATAATGAAGTATATTGAGTTTTGAAATGGTAGTAGTATATGAAGTTGGTATGTCTGATTTAGCCTCCCAAATGAGCGTAGAAAATGGTTTGTAGAGATTTTTTTCTGTATGGAATAAATTTAAAATAAATGAAAACGTAATCAGTGAATAATCCAATATGAAGACAATATGAAATCAGTTCCATCTGAAAGCAGAACCATATATTATAGGTATATAATCAGCCGACAAATGACAATCAATACGTTTAATCGGAACTTTTTGGATGGTATTGTCGTATAGAGCCGAGGTCATCAACATTGTTATTATTATTGTTATATTTAAAAAGTAGATTTAAAAAGAAAACAATCATAAATAAATCATAATAAAATATTATAAGTATTATAAGTATTTCATTCTTATTATGGTCCACCTTTATATTCCTCTAACGAACGAACAGTCGATCGAGATCGACGGGTTGGCGACCCCTGGACTATAAAGTATACATTATGTAGGCAAACTGTATAATATCTGTATAGTATGTTACTGTACAATATCGTTTGCAGAAAGTGTATGGAAATAGTTGAATATGAAAAGACTAATTATTGATGTGCAGTTTTACTGTGATTAAATTCTTCTGTCACAAATGGTTAATAAATTCATCATTACTGAGTCACTGATTATCTGCGTACTTGCGTAGATAATAAATTGTAGTATATGTATACATTGTAATTTTATTCGTGATCGTTTTTCCTCGTATGCGTGTAACCCGCGAACACATGCAGTATTTGTGAGTACTTTGGTGTAAAAACGTCTGTATTACTTATATATATATATTACATTGATCGGTTTTCGTTGTACGACAAAGATTTTCCGTTTTAAGTTGATATGTATATTATTTTAGACGCACTACTGCAGTTTATAATAATATATATATGATGTGCCTGAGAAAAAAGTAATTTTTATTATTATTGCGTACAAATCATCCTCCTTATAGTCTCACGTATCTTTTAGTTGGCGTGTGTGCCGTATACGTGTGTTTTCAGTGTTCATGTGCGTGTTTATATGTGTTCGTCACCGTACCTAGTCATAATACCGACCGGACAGCGCGACAATTGCGCTCGTTTTCCCGAAGTACCGGAACCCACGTTTTCATCACACCTGTGCAGCAGCAGCAGCAAAAGCAGCGGTGACGTTAGCACGCGAAGAGCAGCTGTGATCGGCTGAAAACGGACCACTATATGTAATACGTCTGCTGCAGGACTGCATGTCTCGCGTATAGAGGCTCTGAAGATGAGAACGGCGATAGACGAGATCGACGAAGAGCCAATGGATCACACGCCACGCGAGCCCACCCTTCTGTGTTGCAGCTGCTGGAAAATATGTCATAAGCCCGACTAAACAGCGTCTTGCGTCTCGCCAATGATGTTGCAATGTTGCCAGACTGAGGAGGCTAAGGAATATAAGCGCATCAATTATGTGATCGATTACCAGATAAAGCACTGCAAGAAGCTTAAAAAACGAGAGGTGGAATTACTGTTCCTCGGTAAGTGCGCTGCATTTAGTCATACGTACAGATTAGTTTAGTGAACCATTCGTCGGATGACCGGGTGTAACTGTCGTGTAAATGTATTATAACTTATAACAGTGAAAATGTGACGATCGATTTTCAATATAGTATTTCGTACTCGGTCGAGACTTGCAACTCGCAGTGCGCGTTGATATAATCGAAAAGTCATATGTATACGTATAGGGTTATGCATTTGATTCGTATAAGACGTACCACGTACGCCCTATATACTTTGACGTGTCTAGAACATATACATTATACATAAATAAAGATGGTTCCACCTAGTAGATTAATGGTATAGTTTTACATGTCGATTTAAAGTGAATTGTCTCGGTTCTGAGTTTTATAATTTTAATTTCAAGAATCCCGATGTAGGTATATTGAAACAAAAACACACGGACAATGCCACTGATAGTTGGTAAAATATTAAGAGTACCTACAGCAAAGTGCCAATGGCATAATAATTGTAAATGGTACCAATAAGCATTAATAGGCGCAACTAAGTACAAAAATCTGATGGGCTAGTGATTTTTACATGACTCATATTTAATCAAACGGTTTTTTTACACTTCTATCATAACTGGTCACTTCATTATATTTTCTTATCATAACATTCATATTTTAACTGTACATCTGACATCCCACTCAAATCAATTTTAATAGAAATAATGATTTCACAAACAATAAATACGTATTAAGTAAATACTAAATAATGTTTCACTGTGATATTTTACTAGAAATAAATACACTTAACGATTTTAGATTTGATGATATATGTATTAAATATTAATATAATTACCACTGGATTATTGTTACCGTAAAAAGTGTTTGTGGTTATATATAATATAATATACGATTAAAATTCATATAGATTATAAGACATTCAATACAGTTTGATTTTTTTTGTAATTTGAGTGTAGATCTAAAAATAAATAGTACGATATTGGAAATTAAAACTGATAGCTGTTTTGGGCTCCGCGGCCAATGAATAAACATCTTACTTTTTTTTGTAGTATAATATTAAGTAATTAAATGGATGGTTCTAATAGTTTTAATAAGCTCCAACCAAAATACGTTTAAAAACTAGGGATATAGATACTGGGAGAACTAAGCCCCCTTAGCCCCTAATTGCGAATATGAGTATACCTAAGTTCTGTATCCCTTCCTCCTTCACGATCTTAC
Source organism: Periphyllus acericola (assembly GCA_949715065.1). Classification (NCBI taxonomy): domain Eukaryota; kingdom Metazoa; phylum Arthropoda; class Insecta; order Hemiptera; family Aphididae; genus Periphyllus; species Periphyllus acericola. The sequence continues at coordinate 35,840,249 of OX454268.1, forward strand.
CATGTTCTTTTATTTTTGTATGATTTTGTATTATAACTAAAATTGTTGAGTCAATTTAGTTGATTTAAACAAGATAATTACCTATAAGCTGTCTATATGTCGCATCTACTCGTACTTACTGAAATCACTCATTTAATGAAATGGGATGTCCACTTAAAGAACTTTATACATTTAGTTAAAATTACGTTTTTCTACACTATATGGCCAATTTTGCGACATTTTCATGAAGTGGATATATTTATTTTATCCACATTGTAAACCTTTTTATTTTTATGTAAATTTTATGATTTGACATGTAATTAAACAACAATTATGTTTGTTTATATTTTTAAGTAATTTAGTTTATTTAAAAATTTGTATTTATTATTATATGAGATTAGTAAATAGGTTTATATGAATTTATCTGAGTATCATAATTTGGTATTTGTTTATTGTGTGGTATAACATTAAAATAAAAGTTGTTTGAAGTACATAATTTATAACTGTAAATTGTATGAACTGGTTCTACAGTCTATCAGGTAAATTTAAGATTAAAAATGTGAATCAAATAATTTAAAAATATTGTACAGTTGATAGATCCTTATTCGTGAAAGTATGCAATGAGTATAAAAAATATTATTTACTTTAGTGCATTAAAGAAGAGAATCTCGATGACTCGAAACACGACGAGTCGAGGGAAATAAAGGTCATTTGCGAATTAATTGTACACTCGATTAATTTCAAAACTCGACGTTTTTAGAAACCTAAATTAATTTTTCCTGTTCCCGAACTATCAAGATTCTTCTATACATATTTCATACTGTACCTATAAATAAAACCACTTACGAATTACCGTCACATATGCCTAGAAATTTGTTATTTAATAATAAATGGATATTATTTGGTATTCATCTCTCAAATGTCATGAATTTATATTTTACGGAGACGCATTTGTAATCATTTTAGTCAGTTGCATCCATACGTTAGTAAAAATGCAATATTTATATTTATTTTTATAATTCTCATCTTAAATAGCGTTATTATTGTAATTTATTTATTTCTTCGAAAAGATATAGTACATATGTTTGCTCAACGACCACCGGTAATTATAAATACGCGGTATGACCGAAGAACTCGCGTTTCGTCGGAATCAGTTTAAAGCGTGACAAAACGGATACGGATTACAAGAGAACCATTTTTATTGATGTCAATACAAAACAATATAATATTATACATATAATGAATGTCAGTAAAAAAAATGGGTGCCCTCACAATCTTATAATAATAATATGATGGGACAATATATTATGTTCTTACAATATATACAGAAAATAATAAGGGCGGCGCAGGGACGTTAACATAGCGCCTCGGTCCCTGATTGGTTGCGCCCACGCGACCTTCTTTCGGGGAGCAGAAGGCTGAGACGAATAATGACTGGATAATACATGCGCGATTCCAGTCCTGGAACTCGATGCAGCACGCTACGGGTACACTTGAGGACAGCGGCCGCAAAGGGTAAACGTAAAAACGTCACGGACCACGCGGTCGGACGACACGGCAACGCAACAGAAAAACAGGCCGGAAAGGTCGCCGAGGAAAAGAAAAGGACGAATACGTCGTGGTGCGCACAGCTCGACAGACACGAACGTAATAATATGTACGGAAATACGAGACAAGCGGCCGGGGACATCAATATAATATTTAATTAAAAGTTACCGTTAACTCGGAAATCGCGGTGACCGGGCTGTTAAGATAAGTTGGTCGCCGGCCAACGGTATATTATATATTGATAACACACTTGCTCGAACAACATATATTCGTAAGTGACCTAATGTCGAATACAATTATGCAGTATTTGAGAATCTTCTTTCCTATCTACTTTTTATTCATGGTGTTAAGAATATTTCGAAAGTTTTTCAAAATTTAACCTACACTTGCACTTTAACGTGTTTTGTTTTACATTTGAAATGACTTTGTGTTAGTATAACTATTTGTACATGCTGTTTCTAAGAAAATATCTGTTTTAATAAATAATTATTTTTTTTTTGTCTAAAAAACAAACAAAAGACGGCATTCGGAGTTTTTACATATTATTACATTCGTTTGTTATGAAAATGAAGTCACATTATTGTTTTATACGCACTCGGAGTTTTCAATTGAAAACAACGCGTTAATATAAGCTAAAATAATAATAATTACAGCTATAGGTTACAGCTCGCACAATCACATACTGTAGTTGCCGAGGCGGGAATATTATCGAGTCAGCCCGAGCTTATCGCTACGGGATAAGCAGTGTGCCATTGGCATATCAAGAAAATATTCTTTTAAGGGGGGATAAGCGGAGAGCGCCGCAGCACAAATAAGAGCATTTCTATAGATAAATCGATTTAAATACGGTGAATGAATGGTTAATTAATTATCCTAGGATTCTGGCTGGCTCCATGTATAATATTATTCATATGTAGGTATATTAATACATTGTTTGCGCCATAAAATATTTTATAAATTAAATAGATATATAAAATAAATACAATAGTTTTAAAGAAATGCAAAGGTTTATCAATAGGTTCAAATTATGTTACGTTTACGCATACTTGTATTATTATTATTATAGTATAATGTAAAAGTATTTGTAGTAGTGTTATTTAAAAAAATATTTCAAATATCTTTTCGTAAGTGTCTAGTGATAACTTTATCACGTCTAATGTCCTCAAAGTTTACTAAACATATCTGATATTTCAATCCATAAAATAACGCATGCAAATTATATATTAAAACTCGTCTCGTTGTAGTGAACGATTTCCCTCACGGATTGCCGAACAACTAAAAATAAATAAATACATATTTATTCTTGTTGCTCGTGTGATAAACTTGACAAATTAATGTATTGTATAGTAAACCTGTGGAGCTTATCCCACATATACGGATATCTACACCACTGGCGACACTAAACAGTAGACGGCTACGAATTAAAAATCACAACTTTATTCCTAATAGATTGATTTTTCAAAAACGAGATGTAAATGATTTGCTATCATCCCCTACACGAACATTTAGAAATATTAGTGCCGTCAGCCGTTAAGTTCTATTGCGTATTGACCTGACATATTTTGTAATTTTGTTTGGATATTTTTAGTCAACGAAAATAACACGGTTTAAATGATTTTATGAACATTGGACTAGGGGAGAGAACTCGCGAGAAACCCTGTAAACATGACGCATAATTCATCGCAACCCTCCCCCCCCACATCGGTCAAAAGTAACTGGAAATGCCACTGCGGAGGCAACGATACCGACTTCGTCTTCGAATTCTGAAACGGTCTTTTCGATGGGCTTGTTAAGGGGTGAAAAGATAAAGATAAAAATGCAGATGCGCGTTTGAATTTCCCGCCGACATAGCTGGAGCAGATGCGCGCCATCGCCACCACTGGGCGAAACGTTGCGACCGTTCGTTGGGCGCGCGGACAACGCGACGATCAGCGGCGAGCGGCCGCTACGGCGTTTGCAGTGTGACCTCGGGGGACGGCCGAAAGTCGTTTCGTCGGCGGCCGCGCGCGACTGGCTGCGTTCCGGCGGGCACCGGCGACGACGACGGCATCCGTGACGATGGGTGGTGGCCGGCGGGGCAAAGCAAAAATCGATGTGACCGCTCGGCGGCGGCGGCGACCGGTGACGAGTGACGACGACAACGACACAAGTCGCAACGGACACGGTGAGCAGCGGAATTTTTCCCGATAACGTTGACCGTCGTCGCGGCGATCAACCCGTTGGCGACTTGAGTGTTGCAAAGCCGTTTTGTCGAAGTGCAACAGAGGAGCCCGGTTAGGGTTTTTCGGGGCTTCGGGACGTCTAGGGACGGACCGCGCGGAGGCGGGAAAACGGCAGATTTGAAAAAAAAAAATAAAAATACATTTCATCAACCCCGGCATCGTGGGCGAAACGAATTTGTCCGACAGAGGTCGCCACCGACGAGTGTCGGGAACGGCCGTGTGCGTGTGTGTGCATGTATAATCTCGTTAATAATAAAACCCAGTGCGCTCTTGTCAGAAATGATTGGCTTCTTTGAAATTGAATTAAGTCTAACAGGATAAAGGGGCCGCCGCGGACGACCAGCAGCAGCAGGCCATCGTGAGCGCTGCGTGTGTGTGTGTGTGTGTGTGTGTGTACGCGCGCGCGTGTGTGCAGTCCATGTGTATATGTGTGTGTGCGTGCGTTCGCGTAAAAACACACACAACAACGGGACGGAGTGGTCGCGGAGTGTCGTCGTCGTCGTCGTCGGTCGGTCGGTACTCGGTGCGCGCGAGTACGGGACTGCCGCAGTCGTAGTGGCCCATTCGCGTCGTCGTCGTCGTCGTTTTACAGCCGGTCCGCCGATCGCTCGTCGCGTGTGCAGAGCTACGCCGTCGGAACGGCAACAGCCAAAGGACGCAGCAGCAGCAGCAGCAGCTAGCACCGGTGTTGCACAGCCCCCAGCGCGCGGTACGAGAGTGCACGGCGGTGGTGTAGATTAAAAGTTTCCGGTCGACCGTCTCACGTCAGCTGCTGCACACGGGCCGCCGGATCGTGTACATAATAATAATATATTCTCTCGTATATTATATATTATTTTTATACACACGTATTATATATATACACATATCGGCCACGCCGCCGCGTCTTCACTCGCTCTGCCGTCGCCGCCGCCGCCGCCGCCGCCGCTCTCTCGCTCGCTCTAGCGCGCGAACACCGCTGCTGCCGCCGCCGACGCCGCCGCCGCCGCCGCCGTCGTCACCACACCCAGCCGCGCGCCGGCGAGACGACCGCCCCAGCCGAGTGCGAGATATCGCCGTACCCACACACACACACACACATCATATTATACACGTCGTATACGTACTACATAATAATATTTTAATATCTACACACACACACACGTACGCGTATATTACACTGTATTCGATCGTAATATTATTATTGCACTGTTATTATAATAATACAGCGATCGCGTTATTGTACGTAGACGCGTGTGCGCCGCGTACGGATTCACGGTTGATACGCGACGAAAATCGCGCGTATTCCCTTGAACGGTGTGTGTGAGTGATATTTTTTTATTTTTTTTCGTCGATTTTCTTCTCTCTTTTCTCAGTTTATTCTTCTGCCCCCCTCCCCCGTGTGTGTGTGTGTGCTAGCGCTCGTGCGCCCGCGCGTGTGTGTACGTGTGTGTGTGTGTGTGTGTGCGCCAGTGAGTGGTCGTAATCGTTGTGCGTTCCGTTTTCGTGCGCGCCCCATCGCTGCCGCCGGGCTGTTCAGTTTGTATGTGTGCGCGTCCGACGACTACCTGGAATTCGTAGCAGCAGCAGCAGCAGCATAGCGCCGGCAGGACACAGCACCACCCCAGCACGCCCCGGTAGCCGTTGGACGACAGAAGACGACCGCCGCAGTTAGTGCGCGCGTACATGGACGATGGCGTGCCGCCGGTTATCGCGGCCGTCATAGGGTGACGGGCGGCCAGTGGACGTGGTGGACGTGGACCGCACAACACACAGTGCGTTTCTAGCGAGGCACGGCGCTGTGGTCACTGTGGAGTGGCACGAGGCGTCTGCTGCTGCTGGCCGCGTTGGTGGTGGTGGTGGTGGAGGTGGTGAGAACGGCGGGTGGACGGCACATCGAGTAATAACGGGCTCGCCGCAGCAGCCCACCGTCCTCCGTCAACGTGCTGGACCAGACCGCAAGGTGCTGCAATGGCGTGTTGCTTGTCCGAGGAGGCGAAAGAACAGAAGCGCATCAACCAGGAGATTGACAGACAGCTGCGGCGTGACAAGAGGGACGCCCGGCGAGAACTTAAACTCCTGTTGCTCGGTACGTACCGTTACCATTGCTTGGCTGTTCAATGTAATTGTCATCAGTGTCCACTATTGTTCTCTATGTACTCGCAACCTACTGCCTAGCTCTGATAATGTGTACAATCTACATTACCAACTTTGGTTAAACAGTCATATAAACCCAAGTATAAACCTTAATAGCCTAACGATACACATTGTTCAATGTAAAGCCAAATGTAGCAATTACATATTGATAGGTAGATTGGTTACAAATATATTGATTCAACTAACGTAAATTCTATTCAGATTTTAAAAAATTCAATAAAGCAATAAAGTATAAAATAGGTAGGTCTATTCCAATAACTTATGGTTTTTTATACTATTAATGTCAATCAATCAAATTTTATAAAGTCGGAACAAACAATCTTGGAGTAAGATTCTTAAAAAATATTTTCTACTACCTATCTAGTTCTAGGGCATTAAATCACATTAAATTATTATTTCTTATTGTGTTAAACGTCCATCGTATTTATTTCATTATTATTTTGTGGTCTAATGAAATTTAAAGTTTTGTTTTAGTTGGATTAATAACATAGGTAACCACGTTTAAAAATGAAAAAAAGAATAGTTAATCATAGTAACCTACATACCTGCCTATCCCAATAATAATAACTCAAAGTAATGTTTTTTTAATTATAAGTTTTTTGCACTTCTAAGAGTTCTTATTATATATATTACTAAACACGCTAAAGATGATTAAATTGTTTGTCGTTTAACTGAGTACTAAACCTAAAATATAGGCAAGTCTCTCTGTAGTAATGCATTTAGTTTAACCGCTAGCAGACGTACCTATTCTGTGTGATACATTAACATCAGAAAGTCATTATGTTAAGAAAAATATAAGTATTTTGGAAAATTTTAAATTCTATCCCTTTTATTACTCTAGAAATTGTATTAATTAATTAATTTCATTGTTAAAAGTAAATTCTAGTGTCAATATTTTTTTATTGTAATAAATTAATCATTAAGAAATGTTTAAAATTTTAGGTTCCTCACTTCTTTTTAAGTCTGAAAATCCATTTAGATCTTATTTAAAAGTGTACACTGTTTAACGAGGTATTTGAGTTACAAAATGAATTTTTAAAGACAATAAGAATTTTTGTGATTTACTTTTGAGTTACCTACAATTTATCTTATATATAATATGTTTTTTTCAATTAATATGTTATTTGTATAGGTAGTTTTGTTCTCTGTTGATAAGATATAGATTTAAAAGATAATCATTGTATTATACCTTGTGATAATAAATCTATATACTTCCTTGTAATGTTTTTTAACAACAATTGTATAACTTTTTTTAACAACAAAGTTTAAAAATCTACAAACTGATTATTAATTTAATAATTCATAAAATAGAATATGCTTTTGAAACTATTTTTAAAATGTTTATATATCTTAGTAAGTACCTATAGATAAGCATTAAAATTATAAACTTATAATCATCAACTCGTAGATACTTGATATAGTAAATGGATACCCTCAGATATAAGATATACCCTCATGACAACTAAAAATTGATTCTAACACTGGTACATTTTTTGTGAATTAATATTTTATAAAACAATGAAATGTGCATTCCGCTTACTTAGATGTTCATATCGCATATAAAATTATTTAATATAATATTATAGTTTCATTCAACCGTTTTAAAATTAGTTTTTAAGTAATTAATATAACGTTACACTTATACCTCTACTTAATATGTGAAATTTGTTACACAATTGTGCTGTATATTACTTATTATTAAAATGTTCAGAAAAATTATTACTTATTAAAAATAATTTTTATACTCTGGTTTATATATGAAGTAAATACCTATTTATTGATAATCTTTTGCATGATTACCAAAATTTACTAGTTTTACATGTTCACTTTAAAAAAAAAAAAAATATTAGATGATACATTTTTTAACACATTTGTTTATTTTATATAAGAACTAAAACCAATATTCTTATTAGTTGGAGTGTTAGTTAAAGTTGAGATCACGGAGGTTGATTTTCATGTATAACTTGTTCTTAACTAGTCGCTAACTTTTTGTTGTTGTGTATATCACAGATAGATGCATTTAAAAGTTTTACTTATACTTAAATGTTATTTCTTTGAAATGGTTTATTAAACAAGTTTATGTTTCAATTACTGACAATTGCAATTTTTTTTGCTTTCTTAAAATACAAAATGTGATTCTGTCTTTAACAGTTTTCACTGTGTGTAGGTAGAGTAAATTCTTATTTTAGGTTTATAGGTGTAATGCTTTTAGAATAAATAATTTTATTCAAAAATGGAAATATATTTTTTTCCATCCAAGTATTTACTATTTACTACTACAATAGTACAAAACTATGGCCTGTGGGATATTTGTATCATTGACGTATTGAATTAGTGCTATTATTGCAGTCAAAGTGCTAAGTTAGAACTTGTTCAGAAATTAAGATCCAATTAAAAATCATACTTCTTGTAACAGTTATTTAAGACTTGTGATAAAAAAATCTGATAAAATCAGTTTTGATAAGAAATAATTTTTAATCGTTTTCTAGTATTTTTCGCTTGAACTTTATGGTTTATCACCATCTCGGTAATTTAGAAATTAGCATAGCATAAATTATTTTTATATATTACATTATAGGTTCATTGTCTAGTAGACATTTATTAGATTGACTAAGTAGTTACTTATTATTATTACCTTAATAGATAATATTTTCCATAGATTACATCAAATGTATGTGATTACTTTACACATGAGATTGATTAATGCTTAAAGCAATCTTGATAACTTTTGAAAATGTAGGCATCAACAAATACATACAATTTTTTTAAAATCGGTAATTTCAGATTAATAAATATATTTTAATTACCTTTGAGTGAAAAATGTAACATTGATTATTTGATTACACATGTTAATTAAAAAAAAAAAATAATAAAGTGACTTATCTTTGTTGAGTTGGAGATTTTCAAATTTTTCTATTTTCATTGACCAAATAGTCTCATAAATAATGGAAAAGTTTGGCTTTGAAAAAAACTATATTCTTAGAAGTTTCAGAATTCTTATGTTGTGTTCCATGCCTAAGGCACAATAAAATTAAAAGTTACATGATTCCTAAACAACTTTCAGTTTTGTCCAGTGATAACTTAATTACATTATCTAATCCAGTTATTTATGTCAAGAATATTGTTCTGTTTTAATGTTTGATTTTGAACAAAGATTTTTTTTAAAGAATAAAACAGTATAATAATATTTATATAAAGTTATACATTCATATATAAAAATTATGTTTATAAATTGTATCACTCTTAGGTTATAACGGTTATAAAGCAATGAACATTTTTGGTTATAAATGCACTAGTACCTATGAACTAAATCCACTTGAAAAATCTCATAATTGTACACTTAATTGAATGATCAATATTTTATTGAAATTACTGTTTTTAATTCAAAATGAAATCCTTTTATTGAATTAGATAGTTAATGCAAATGGAAACTCTTACTTGTCTGTTGGTCATATAAATTAAATAATGTTCATTTTTACTTTTTTAATAATAGTGTTTGTTACACAGTTCTTAAGAAGTATAATTTTAAGTGACAAAAAAGATACATTGTTCTGTTTATTGTAATATCTACAAATCATATCAAGATATTTTTTCTTGAAACTATCAATGAATCTAATTTTTTGAACAAAAGATTTAGGATAAAAATTGTATCTGAAAGAAATGTTGACTAATTTTATTTTATTGTAATTATAGAACTAGCCCTTCGTTATGTAAACATATTTTATTATAGTTAATAAATTGCCTTTTAATTTTTGGTTAAAAAATAGTTTAATATCTCAATCAAAAATAAAAATTATAAATTTTGTATATACTATATTGTAAATCCTATTTATTTTTCTTAGTTATTTTTTAACAACTTTTAAGAATTTCAAATGTTTAACAAACAAAATGAAAACAACTATTTTAAAATAAAAATTATTGTTAAACAGTTCATGTCCCAAAACTAGCTAGGTTATTCTATAATACTAGAAAGTATATTAAATAAATAAACTGAATTACTGTTGAAGTAAGATCTAGTTATGAAGAGAAAAGTATAAAAGAAATTAAAAAACATAATATAAGACATAAAAAAACAATATTCTGTGATCCATGTCAAAAAATCAACTTATCAAAGTTTATAAAAGCCTATACCTAGAATAAAGAATTAAAAACAAATGTAATTATGCAACTAAAAGATCCTAGTGAATTCCTTTATCGGTTGTGCATTATTATAGCTTATCCACTTTTATCATTTATAAAGCGTTTTGTAGATGAGGGCAATTTCCCTTCAGTTATAAAACTCAGATATAACTACCATTCCTAAATAGAGCAATCAATCCAATATTACTAATTACAGAACTATCTCCATTCAATCTCACTTATTCTAACTGTTTGAATCTTTGGTTTTAAATTGTAGAACAACACGGTTTTCAACAAAGTAGATGAACCAGTTACCTACAACTTAGTCTTTACAAAAAAATTCAACAATTGTTGTATCCCAGGTTGGGCATTTATTACCAATTTTTTTTTTTATTATTATTTTGCTTTATATTTTTGTAAATTACTATGTTTGCTGACAACATGAAGCTCATAGTGCCATAGTGGAAATAAACTCATTTGATAATATTGTGAGTCTTTAAAGTGGTCTTGATCATTTTGCTGACTGGTGTAATATGATAGGTCTTAAAATCAATGCTTTATAAATGCTGAATCGTGGTATTCACTAGATCTCTTACTCCTATACTTTATGACTATCATATCTCAGGTACAATGATTTTATGCATTATTGATCTCTCAGTTTTAGATTAACTAGAAACTTTAATCCAAGCTTGTACACGATAATTATATTATTTTATCGATGATTTCTAGCTGAGCGTTTTAAGTTATAGGGTTCATGATGCTTCTATCTAAAGATTTCAAACTAGTGAAATCACTAAAAATTTTATATTGTGCTTTAGTTAATCCTATTTTAGAATACAGATCTATACTCTGGTCAACTTTACATATCCAACACAGATTTTTGAAATTCTATGTTTTGTTCTAGACATTCAGCTCTTGAACATACCAATATCTCAAATATACACCTGCCTTCTCTTGGTGAATGCAGAATATTAAATTTAAAATTTAATAGCCGTCTAATAACTAACCAAATTGATTTCCCATCTTTGGTATTTCAAATAAATGATCAAGTCCCTTGAGGTACATCTCATTGTCAAAAAGTCTTCCTTATTTATAGATCCAGCCCAAATTATTTACAAAATAAGTATGAGACATATTTTTATTTTTTTTTAGTTTTAATATCCTATTTTTGTTAAATTGTTATTTCGATTTTAGAACATTTTGCTATTATAATTACATTGTTATTATACTGTTACTCTAATATTAAAAGGAAAAACCAGTCAATTTTGTAATAGGTAAATAAGTAATCTCTATAAATATAGTGTGAATGACTTAAGAAAAAGTTAAATTTTAAAAAGGATTTATAAGTTGTTCGGTCTGTGTTGGTAATTATAAGAAACCATTGGGTATATGACTTAAAAATTATGTTAAACTTTGTTGGTTATTATGCACTTTGTCTCTTAAATTAATATTTCTTGTATAATATTTGCATGCATGATTGAATGATGAGAACCTATCAGCTTTGACATTGAATAGTATGAAACTGAAACCATAGTAACTAAGTATTAAAATTTCAAAATAGTTATAAAAGAATAATTAATTAAATTATATAGTAGAACAGTTAAAACATATGGGTGATACACACAATATGAGAGATATACATCATTCCTTAATTTAAATCATATAGCTTAAGCTAAGAAAACTTGAATTATTTTACTCTTTAGTTATTTATGTCGTATATGTATAAAATAAGAAATAAATTCATTGACATCCTTGTAAAATAAATATTTGATATAGTACAAGAATATTTTTACTGATATTTATTATATTTATGTCAAACATTTTTTTGAACACTATTACCCAAATTCTTATGCTATCCATATTTATGTTAAGGTAAATTTCCTAAAATTAGTTTTATTTTTATAATATAATTTTTACTTAATTAAATATTGGTTCCTAGTGGAAATATTAATTTTTATCTATGTAGTTGAAACTTTATTGTAGTTTTCATATAAATGTGTTAATCAAGCTTAACTTAACATTTTTTTAGTATAAATCATAATATGCTCAATAGGATATCAAGCATATTTTCTATGAAATTCTTAATACAGCTTATCATTATACTTTAAAGTCTAACTATTCATGTTCAAATTCAAAATTTTTTTTTTTTTTATTTATCCGTTTCAGTGATCTAAACCCTAAAATGAAATATATGGTATAAGTCCAAACTTAGCACGTTACTTATTCTTCTACAGACATTGTTACTCATTGTTAATGGTTTTATCCTAAGTTTGTTAAAATTATATTATGATTATGTTGAGTACTATCTACAGCACACTTTTTCTAAAAATATTAAGACTGTTTTCAACTGGTAAATGATCAATGATCATCCTTTAATGCAAAGAGATTATGGTCCAATCACAATTTTATTTTGAAATACCTTAACCATTCTATACAATTCAACATTCTGTATTTAATGCACAAATAAAAATTAAATAATAAAGTATTTTTTTACTTACTTTTTCATTTCATAACATTTTCCAATATGCTTTTTTCATAAACTTTTTTAAATAGGAAAAAATAAAAAAAAATAAAGAAAGCTTGGTAAATAAATTAACATTTTATAAGTATATTTTTTAATTGTATCCATTAAATTATTAATTACATCAGTAAAATCGTTAAATTATAAATTTCAGGTATTTTCTTTGCATTTATTATTCACTTTATACATACATTGCATTGAATTATAAATAATTGTGTATCTTAATTAACCATGTATATATTGCTCATACTATTATTTTCTTTAAAAAAGAAATTAAAGAATTATTATAATTTATAAGCAACACATCATTCAATGAGTCATACCTATTACCAATGTTACAGTCTACCTACTAAAATACATTAATATATTTATGTAATTAAATAGTTATGCATATGTGTCTCTTTTTTTATCATATTATTTATATTTACAGTCTTAATTAGCTAATTTGTTGTAAATAGAATTATACTCGTTTATTGAATATATTAATTATATGATTGACTGTAATGTACAGTGGCATGCCCTGGCATTTCTTTTGGGGATGGATGTTATTGTGTGGTGGAGTGGGAACTAAATCCAGGCAGGGAAATAATAGTTCAACCTGGTCAATTTTAATAAGAACAAAGAAATTGTTTTCTCGCTTCTCTCGAAATGCTACTTTTCTGACTTTTTTCTTATTGTTATCTTAATAGTAACTTCAACTTAAAAAGTACATAAATGTTTTATAAATTATATTGCATTGATAAACTGATTGTTTTTGGTGGTTAATCCTTATAGTAACGATAATACTTGCTTCAAATAATTTATCATTCTATTTTATTATTCGTATAATCATAATAATTTATATTTGATTTCTTATCTCAATTTTCATGACTATACTTAATATTTTGAGCTATTTTTTTACAGGTAATCTTATATTTTATGTTATGTATTTGTTTAGCAAAACAAATTAGTCGAATACAGGAAAAAAAAGTCAATGGGGGATATAACCATATAACCCTAACCTTCCCCCCTTTGCACGCCACTGTTAATGTCTATAATGCTTATTTATATTAAATTTTTACAGTCTTTCTTGAATTTCATGGTGGGAACCCGGATTTCTTATAATTAACAGTTATCATAGGTAATATATTAAATAATTAACATACATCCACTCCGTAATCATTTTAAAAAAAATTGTGAAAATTATTTTTAATCACAATGAAAATATTTTAGGAAAGATATCATATATAATCCAACAGTTTCAAAAATAAATAGTTTGAATCTCATACATTTTAGCTAAATGATGATAAATTAAAAACTGCACTAAAGAAATCAATTTGGTAGTAATTCAAGTGTGTATACACTAAATCTGACTTAATTGTCCTAAAATACAATCAGGTGCATGACTAAATAGATTCATATGTTTAATATATTTTTATACTAGTACTTATTACGTTTAAGTCTGCGTGGATAAAACTAAATTTTATTTATCATCATAAAAGTTATTTTTAACATTAGCCATAATTGCTGTGAACTTTAAAAGTTGACTTCAATGATTTTTTTAATCTAGAAATATAATAAGAACTAAATTGCTTGTAAAAAATCTACTAGATGTAATTTTTGAACCAAAAAATTGCCTTAGCAGCATTACATGACATTCATTGACCACTACGACTGTAAAAAAAAAATGGATACAGGCTTAAAAAAATATCATTATATAACTAATACATTCCGCTTAGCTTACGTTCTAAAAATATGATCGTAAACATGTTTATTTAAATCATTATTATTTTAACAAAAGTCAGATTTCTTCTGTATATTTTATTTAACTTTGTTCAATTATTGACTATTAGAAGTAATACATATGGAAAAATATTGAAAATGATTACTTTGGTAAACAACACTAAAATTAATGAAACAAACTAATAATTTGTATAATATTGTCTTACGTTAAGTTGACCAACTTCTACAGAATTCAATAATATTAAAGGTGTTTGTCCAGATTGATCTTTTTTTTATATCATAATATTATCATGGTTGGTTTGATCTTTTTACAAATGTTTACAAATGTCTGTTTTATTCATGTTCTTAACAATGTCCTACCTCCTACATACCTTGTTAACAGCTATATATGTAATAATCAGAAAAATATTCTTATTATATTTTATGTTAACAAAAAATTTAATTTAATGATTGTTGAAAAAATTGGTAAGAATATATTTTACATTTACATGCATTAAAAAATAGGGTTATCCCGAGGCATATCCAACCTTCGCAATGTATATACTAGATACAGGAATAATTGGACTCTTATTATCGCTGTAAATTGTAATTGCGGAGGCGTAGTTCAAAGGTTAATGACTAATAACTCGCAAGTTTTCTTCGTCACCTCTATTATTTTTAATATGTTAAATATGTACCAAAGTCTGATTATCATATTGATACAGCCTATGTTATGGTATTATTTATACCGGGTTCACTCGACCTGGTATGGACTTTTTTCTTTTATGTAATATTTTCATCTTTTTGGATTGTAACAAATAAATTGTTTATTTTAATTATAGATGCTTTATAATTCTTAAGTTTATTCTTTTAAAGTTATCAATAACATAATAATGTTATACTTGTCATTCTATCTCCTTGGTATTAGTTTGTAGCATTATAACCATAAAATGTTTAGTACGATTCTTATTATAGTATCATCAATGTTAAATGTCGATTGCTGAAATTAAGTCTGGAGAAACAAACCTAGTTAAAATTTATCTAGGTAGATGTGCAGGTATGGTTTTCATTAAAACCTTTATTAACCTCCATAGTATTTTTTTTGTTTTGTGGGGTTTAAAATCTATTGTCGATATTATAAGTTTCTTCCCTGCCAAGTGTGTGTACTTAATTTGGTTTCATTAAATGTATCATATTTGGTTTCGTTTCTTGTAAAGTTGCGAGGCCACGGTTTTCATATCCACATGGGATTTTGTTGTGCAAGCCATTAAAAAAATCCATATTCCGATTACGTAATCTCTGTTAAGGACAAATTTCAAATTATTAGTCACGATGGCTATGAGTACCTGGATAATAATACAGAAAATTATAAGAATTTAATTTAAACTAGTAATTTATTTAACAATTTTCTCATAGTCTTTATTAAAATCTTTAGAACTTAGATAACGACAGTTAGTTTTAGTTAAGGTTTTATTTTTTTAAGATTTAACTGAAGCTTGCTGATTTTTTAAATTATATACACACAAATGATACGTGTATCAAGGATTAGACCAATAACTATAAATCAAGTTTGTATATGATTGGTTGACATTATATCAATAACAATCGCATGTACAGAATATCTCAATATGCATTTAAATAAAATCCCAGACTAAAATACGAGTAAATTATATGACAGCCTATAGAGTTTTCCAAAAACTATAGAGTTTATTATGATATACATTGACTTATTATTTAGTCCCTCGAATCATTATAAAAATAATATGTCCTCTAGTCTTATTTACTTTTAACGTTATATAACTTTGTAAGAATTTATATTTAAAAGATGAAAACGATCGAATAGAATATTGATTATAAAATCTCACACTTTGCAGTGTTACGAACTTGTACAACAAAGAACATTCGTGCGCTTTAGTTTGAACATATGTGTTAGTAAAATGTTTTTAATTTGTTCTTTTTTTATGAGTTCGCATAGATCTGGTCGTAAAGAGACGAAATTTATCGTCTAGAATTATTTCAATAGTTTCCAGATGTGCATTTTTAATGAGAATAAAGTATATTTCAATTTTTCCTCTTAAGAGTTTATGGCGTTTGGCTAAAAAAAAATATTTTGGTAAAAATCCAGGCTCAAGCTACACGTTATTTCAAATGTGTTTTATGATAATTATAAAATATCAATTTCTTTCAGTATACCTATAATTTATATTGAATATTAATATGTTCATACAATTATAATTTATGTTATGAAATATAGTGGTAAAAAGTAATTTTGTTAGCTAACTTTTATATTATTATTTAAATGTTATATTTATTTTTAATTTAATTTTGATTTATTCTCAGTCCTAAAGCATAAAATATGTATAAGAGATTTTATTAGAAAATATTTTCTACTCTTCGGAAATTCTAATAATATTTAAGACCGAATGTGAAGAAAATTATATTTATAGTATGTAAATAAACAACTATGCAAGTATTGACTTTTTATGTTAATTATTAAGCTATAACAAAAAGTAAATATCTATTTTCGTAAACCGGTTGTGATATCATAGGTAATAGGTATATGGTACAACTATATATAAATACAAATTTACCACAAAATTTATAAATATATATAGTATAAATAATAATTAAATATTAACTTTATCGTAGTTGATCTGTGTATTATCTAGGCAAAAAAATCAAACAGATTTATTATATATTTAAAAAATTACAATTTATTTTTCAATTTTCTTATTTTTTTTTATTTCGACCTACCATGTTAATGGATTAACAGTATTAAAAGATACACTCATTTATCTATTTCGTTCAAAAGTCTCTCGAATTCTTAATTTCTTTATCATTCGTTCATTTTACCAAGTATATGAAATGAAATACTTATTTTATTTTTCTTAATTTTTAGTCAAAGACTAATTATTATTCTTGTGCAAATGTTGGTTACTGGTTTTTTGTTAACTACATAAGTATTTGAAAATAAAAATAGCCGTTATCCATAGATTATACATAGAATAAACTTAAAAGACCATCCACGATCTTATAAACACTAGTTACTTTTATTTAAATTCAAGCTTAGTTGTTTTATCATTTCTATTTCTCTTCATAATATATAGATCCCTCGGAGCATGATTACCAACTATTTTAATTTTAGACTCGTACAACTTTTGACTTGGTTTTGATTTTTGGTTATTGCTGTTAATATTTTAAACAGTCGAATTATTTAATTTAATCGATATTTTTAAGAATGTAAGTTAAAACTACAAAAATCGATGTTTTTATTTCAAATAATGTTAAATATTTTAGCGTGTTCTCATATTTAGCGTACGAGGCTTTATGATTAATTTTTAAAGTTTATGCTCTATACTTGACTATAATAATTTATTAGAATTAGTTTACGAAGTATATAAACTATCCATAATAGTGCCAGTAGTCACTATATTGTTAAACAAACTACTAAGGTGTGATGGATATTAATTCGATGTCCGCATTTTTAATTATCTTTAAGAAACTCTGAACTATATCTTGAAGATTGTTTAATGTGTTTTACTACAGTTAAATTTTAATCCCTTCACTGAAACCCAATATTTTCCATACAAAAGTTATTGCAATTTTAATACAATTAAAGAAAGTAGAATCTTGCACAACCTTTAATGGGTAGAACGTAAATGAATCATGTAATTTATGTATATTTTCTAATTTCGAGGTTAACTCAATATTTGTAAAAATGTTAATACAGTGACCTAGATCATGTACAAAACTCTTTCTAATTTCTGTAAATACTATACAAATATGAAAATCCTCATTTAGTACTTTCCATTTAAAATGTTGGTATTATGCATTGATACATTTTCCTTGTATATTATATTCTACCTATAGCATAATATGTTACGTTTATATAAGTAAATTATTTACGTATATTGTATGTATAACTTAATATAACTTTTAAATGATTAGGTTAACGAAATATTTTTTATTATTTCAAAAATAATCATGATAATTAATTGTATAAAAGTCTTAATTAAAAAGTATCTACTATTTTATTTATATTACATCGGAATCGAGATACTTTTCTCGTGTGCAGTCGGACACTTAAATTGAAAACAGTTATGGAAATAAGTTGACATTGGAAACTCTCGTTTTCAAAAGATATGTATGATGATGATAATATAATATCTATTATAGAGTCTACTAGTTGCTGTCCCGCCACATTATACCTCATCGTCCCTCCTATCGGCGAAACGGTTTTCGCATTGCCTAACGGACACGATAAAAATAGTGTGTTGTGCTTTGTGATGAAACAATCGGAAAAAGCTTTTTTTTGTATCCTTTTGGTGATTGTCTAGGGAAATTTTCCGGAAAAAATGAAATAAAATTCAACCGTAAATTATTGTTGCAGCGGCCAAACCGTGTGTAATCTGTAATGCAGATACTCGCGTTTTGTGTGTACTGTGTGATCTTATAATATGATATTATGTATATTTATCATATTTATAATATGTGTTAAAATAATAAAATATTATAATAATGCAACGGCGCCGCGGCCGTGTCGTGTCTCTTGCCCCGCCACACCGTGTGTGCATGTGCCGCCGCCGCAGATTGTGTGTGTAGAGGAGAAATAGTATAAATGCCGTTACCGGTACCAATCGATCGCGGCGTGCACACGACTCGCACAGCGTTGCCGGATTGCGCACGAACACGCGAGTCGTCGTCCGCCGCCGCCGCCACTGTTCAAAATTTCCGACATGGTACCCGCGGCGCTGCCCAAATACACTATCGCGCCCCGCGACGGGCGGTTTATGGGTTGGCCCCCGGGGACAGGCGGCTCCGACGGCTGCGGTGCCGGTAGCGAGCGAGCGGGAACGAGTCGGCCGGCTGGCCCGGTCGGGCGGCGGGGAGGTAGGGGTAGAGGGGGGATGACACTCGCTCGAACTCGGGCCACTTAATATCGTGCCATTTTCAATTCCGTCGACTTGAGATTCCCTCTTCGCCCGCCCTCCTTCTCAACGCTCGTCTGTTCGCCCGCCGCTGGCCGTCTCGCGCTACCGGCGATGATGATAATTTATACAAATTTCAAATTGGTCCGCCAGTGAGTGAGTGTGTGTGTGTGTCTCTCTCTCTCTCTCTCTCTCTCTCTCTCTCCATCCCACTCTCTCACTCCTCGTGTACGTTTCAATAATAATAATAATAGTATACGCGAACAAATTATTGTTAGTTAAATTATTATTATTAGTAGTCGAGTCGCGATAACTCGAATCCGAGTGGGGGAAAAAAATTCCTACCGTTGTCGAGATTGATCAACATTAACGTACAAAAATACGTCTGAAATGTAATATTCTAGTTTTCGGAGTGGTTTAAAGATTATTGAAATCATTCGATTTAACAACATTTGAGTCGTGATAACTCGTAGTGGGAGAAATGTAATACGAATTGTCACTACTATATATGTATATTTCAGTTATCCATCGAGGTAGGAGGACTTTTTCTAATTTTACTCCTGCTCCCCGTGAGCAGAACGACTCCGGGCATGAATAGGTTTCCTTCGAAATTCGTTGCAAATTTATATTTACCGCACTTATTGTTCGTTTTCAGTCAAATTTATTTGTTCTCTAAGACCGTCGATGGAAGTAGATCTTGATCTCATTTTGGTTACGCTTTTTGGCCCAGTATCATTCAACAATTTTAAGTTTGCCACGGATATTTTCCACCATGATACAACTTTTAAAATAAATTAATTCGTACATATTAATCGTAGATATAATCTATCACATTTGACGGTGAAAAGCAATAATTTTTTTTCGACGTGTCTGTAATAATGTCTTGTTCATTGATTTTATATTCTAATAATATGGACTGAATGTTTATCCTTACTAAAAACCAGCGATCGTGATAACGGAACCATTTTGAAAAAATATCCTTATACATTTCGTATACTATTTCCATATGCTGATACTTGTTATACCACACTTGTTGATTATTATTATATTTTTTTTTATACAACAAGAATATAACATTATACCGTGATAGATAACTATAAACAATTTGTGTTATTCAATTTTTTTTAACCTTTATTGAAACGTTCCGATGTCGGCTTTAAATTCCAAAAAAAATCACATTCAGTACAAGGCAACGTGCTGAATTCTTTACTACGTTTAGCTAACCTAGAATTAAAATGTTCAAAGTACAATTTTTTGATAAGTGACCTAAAATGTGATTAAGAACGTTTTCTGCAGAATTTTTACTCGATTATAAATTTATGTTAAACGTGCAAAGAAGAACTATTAAATGCAATTAATTTCAAGTGTTAAATACTTATATAGCACACTTTGATTCTAAAAAGTTTTATTATATTTCTCCGTAATAACACGAGTGTTTATTAATATAGAATAATTAAACAAGTTATAGTTTTCCTATACCTTGAGCAGTATTCCGTTCTGTAACGTTTAATCATTAAATTTCAAATAAAAATCTCTTTTATCTTACTGAGTTATCTTAGAATATTTAGTTATATTTAATTAATATTTAATAATATTTAGTATTAGTTATTTATTAATAATATTTAGTTATATTAGAATATAATCAAAATATGTTAATCAAATGTTCTCGAATTTGTACGTTTGAATACTAAATCTACAAGTTTTGAGTTTTGATTGTCTATTCCAACATCCTATTTGAACTTCGTTTTATAAAAGGATTTCAAATAAATACTGTTAATTAAATCAATATTTAATATGTATTTATTATTTAAACAGTATTTAATTTTTACAAAATGGTTAACTTTTGCTTATTTTATTAAGTTTAATGACAAATAAATCTAGGACAAACAAGATTTTACAGAGATTATACAGTTTAGTTAAATTACAATATATGAACATGATATCATAGAAATATCACGTTCATTTGTTCGATTTAACTTTATTTATATTTAATGTTAGTTTTGTTTAATTTTAATTGTAAAATTATACGTATGTATATTGAATATTATATACCTACCAAAAAGGAGCAAAACGAAGATCTAGTCAACGAAAAGTAGACTACTCTATTTGTACTTAATGTCAAATATAATTATATTATAAACTCAGAATAAGGGTGGGACTTGTACCATCCAAAAAGTATCTACCTTTCAATACTGATAATTTTATAAATTGGTAACTGAATTTGAATTAGACCCTTGATTGTTATTTTTGTAACAATAATTTATTCTTTCAATAGTTTCAAACTGCGTTCTATTTTTTAACAGCAACCTTAAGCCTGGATTAGGAAGCATATGTAAACAATAAACCGAAATAGGCATAGGTGATTTTTTTAAGAAAAAATCACTGTTAATCTGTCTATCCTATATTTAATAGCACGGACTGCTTATCGATATTCATCCCTTTAGCAGAAAACTCTTAATTTAAGCCATTTGAGGTTAGAGTGCCCTTATTAGCCACTGAATATTCAATCATCGTAAAATGTTTGCTTTGGACGTTTTTAAAAACATATTATTCATAATATAAATTTGATATTACTAAAATAAGTATTGCCGATTTTAACTTTTATGCTATGTATATTATTACAATGAATATAATTATGTACTTTGAATTTCATTACACACAATGTACCTAATCGTTAGTGATACGTGCGGCACTATAGTTTCTTTGTGGCACTCTGTATTCATTTTGCATGACGAACTCTCTCCTTTCCGATTATGGTCATCATGTAAACATTTCCCTCGTTACGTGACATATTTGTTAATTATTTGTTTTTCGTTTTTAACTACCTTGTGAATAATTAAATCCCCTAAAGGTTCCTCATCTAATGGCTAAAAATACCGTAGTCGGAAATAATTAATATGTGTGAATAGGGACGTGCCCAGGATACCGTTTTAGGGGAGGGGGCTTATAAATTGTACACTTAATTATAATTATAATTTTACGAACTATAAAAAAAGCCAGTCTTTGGTGGGAGGGTGAACCACTAAGACCACCCCCTCGGCACGCCCATGTGTGTGAACATGGTACATATTTTATTAAAAATATCATTTTTACTTTTCTTGTGTTTATTACTTGGACTTTAAAACTATGTTTAATTGTGTTATTTGTTTTAGACCTATTAACTATTTACGACTGAACATTTGTTAGATGATTGTTATACATTTTATCTCGTGTAATATCTTAGTTAGTAAGAACCAGTCGTTAATTATTTTATTAAATTACTTCTCGTATATTTTTTAATTGTATCCGAATTGTATTGGGCGTAATTCTGAGCAATTTCTAGGAAAATTTTTTTTTCACGAACAATCACAAAAATGTTCAATATTTGATCATGTTTTATGATTTTTTGACCAATTTTCGTCAATAGGTCGATTTACGATTATAAAATATTATAAAATACAAATCTCTAAGACCATTATGGGTGGGGGAATAGTAAGTTCCTACACGAGAGTAGCAGTTAAACAATTACATATGTTAGTTCCTACACGGTATAAACCAGGTAAGTATGTTAGTTCCTACATTGCGGAAAAAGGTACATATTATGTATATACCCAATTAAATATGTATATACGAATTTTCAAAAATAAAAACATATGATGTAAAATAAAATTTGTACATGGACTTCCTTTTCTCAATCCAGAGAATGTTTTACAGAATATTTTATGGCAGACAAACCTGAAAATACAGCTATAACAGAATTTTGTAATTATTTGATAGACAATTATATATCAAATGAATCAATGTTTCCTCCGAAAATATGGGCGCGGAAATGTTCTGATTCTGAATCAGAGTCCATACGACAAACGCATGTGAAAGTTTTCATTCAGATTTTAACTCAAATTTTTATCACCAACATCCATATATTTTTAAAATTATTGAAATTCTCAAAATTTTTCAATTAAATACGTATATTAAAATAAGAACCGCAATTAGTAACACAAAACCAAAAATCAATAAAAAAATACGCCGAAAAAGAAGATTTTATAAATGAAAAAATTTCAGATTATACAACAAACATAATTAATCAATACGATTTTGTTAAATTTTTAAATTTGTTAAAATATAAAATGTCACATTATGCGATTTTTATTATATTTTTTATCATATATTATTTTTGAAAATTTGTATATACATATTTTAATTGGGTATAGAGTATATATAATATGTACCTTTTTCCGCAGTATAGGAATTAACGTACGTACCTGTTTTTTACCGTGTAGGAACTTACATAATATGTACCTTTTTCTATCGTGTAGGAACTAACGTATGATATTTTTTGTACCTGCTACTCTCGTGTAGGAACTTACATTCACCCTATGGGTGTACCTACATATTTTTATCGTTTGTGGGATCGTATGTAACCAAATAACAATGGCTTTTTTGTTTTTAGGTACTGGTGAATCGGGGAAATCCACATTTATCAAACAAATGCGGATTATCCATGGTTCTGGTTATTCCGACGAAGACAAAAGAGGGTTCATCAAACTAGTATACCAAAATATATTCATGGCCATGCAGAGTATGATCAGGGCCATGGACATGCTCAAAATACATTACTCTGATCCAACATGTTCTGTAAGTAATTAATATTATTTGATCAATTTGAATTCTAAGACAATTGAAAATGTTTACTTAATTCACTCTTAAACATGTTCTTTAATGTAGGATAACTTTTTAAATAAATATTAGTTTTCTACAAAATATTCCAATGCAATCAGTTTTTAGATATTGAACTTTACTTAAATGTGATAAAGATTTAATAATTTTAATTTTAAATCTTATTTTTGTTATCTCATAATGGACACTTTTCTATATTTTTAAGTTTAAATAAATTATGATATATTTAAATTGCTTAGTATGATTCCAACATATATCTATCAAAAATGTAACATAATTTTTTTTCTCAACTTCTGTAATAAAAATGTAGTATTTTATATTCTGTACATTATGCCGCATAATTTATGCGGTATGAATTAAATTTGCTCAACAAAAATTCCTTTACGTTACTATTTTTACTGTGGTCTCAAAGAGTTCTATAATGCATAGCATAATTTTATGTACCAGCCCCAAAATGATAAAATTTTAATTGATAGTAATGCTTAATAAACGTTCAAAGTCAACATCACTCAAAACATTGTTGGGTTTAAATATTTTACTAAGTAGATTTCTCTATAGTTTTACTTCCAATGAACTCAAAGTTGAAGGAACAGACAAAAAAGTTATTCAAGAATTCGAGTATCCTAAAAAATCAAAAATAAAATTTCGAAATATTTATTTTATTTAAAATAGTACAATATATTTATTAATATGTAGTATTTATTAAAATATGTATGTATTTACTATTGATTTTTTGAGTTGTGCTGTTGATTGCGGCATTTGCAGTTCAATTATTCAATTTTATTTAAAGCTTCAAAAAGTTCATCGCTGACCTCTTGTTTTCTTTTCGTTAAATAGTTTCAATTCATTATAATGTATCTATGCTTGTGGAATTGCGGGGAGGGGGTTAGTACATTATATTTCCTTTTCTTAATCTGATGATTGAGTTCTTATTACAACCCTTATCGATGGCAAAATGTCTGAATATAATAAATGTTCGTACACTTCCAAGTCGTTGTCTACGTTGATAATTGATATAGTCATCAAAAAGAATATTTATGTCTTTCCTTAAATCATCCTAATTATTTACTGTAACTGATTGTATAATGAACTTATTTTCAATGGTTAATGTATGTACATACAAGGAAAATATTATAATTTCATAAAAAATAAAACTGAGTTATTCACGAAAAAATTTGAGTTAAAAAAGATTTTTTGGCATTGTTTAAATATTGAATTTTAAGGACTGGAGAAAAAGTTTGAGGTATCGACGATTTTGAGTTAACCATGTTCAACTGTACTTAAAATATATTACATATTATTTGTACAATTTTAGCCTTATGCAATTCCTATAACTTACTATTTTTTTTTTTTATATTACCTAGATTATTTGAAAAAAATAATTTTACTTATTAAACTTCAAGTACATGAATTAGAAATCCATTGTCTAATATTATAATCTCTACATTTAGTTAAAGAGTATATTTATTTTAACTTAAAATATTTATTGTAATAATTATATTTTAAAGGAACGTGCGGAGCTCATAAAAAGTGTAGATTTTGAAACCGTCACGACTTTCGAAAGTCCATACGTTGAAGCGATCAAAGCACTCTGGGGAGACTCTGGCATTCAAGAATGTTACGATCGCAGACGCGAATACCAGCTCACAGATTCTGCTAAATAGTAATTACAATTTTTCTTATTTTGTATTATGTACAATATGATATTTTATATTTTTTGTAAAAAGATGCATTTGTTGTGAATCCAGACATTGGTTTGTAAATGATTAACTGATTACTATTAGTGGATTTATTTGCAGTAAAATATTATAATTCCAAAGTCAATTTTCTGTCTTTGAATAGTTATTACATTTATAATATATGAATTACATATCCAATTTTTTTAATGAAATGTTATTCAGTATATAAGTATATAAATGTAATAATGAATAATACTACCTAGTGGTAATATTTTTATATTTTTGGTTAGAGTGTTTATATATATATATATATTGGTATTAAAATAATCTCAATATCTTAATGATCGTTTACAGTTATTTAATGGAAATAGACAGAGTGGCCAGTCCAAGTTATCTGCCCACAGAACAAGACATACTTAGAGTAAGGGTACCCACGACGGGCATTATTGAATACCCGTTTGATCTAGAAGAAATTCGGTTTAGGTAAAATAAAAACTTGATATTAACACATTAAAATATATCAGATTATTGCATGAGCATGTGTTTTATAGTATATACTACTTCTTAACATATTATTGCCAATTTATTTTTAAAATGCATGGATGTTATTGTTTATGGCTATTAATACTAATCAAATGCTACACATTACTCTACATGTTCCTTCAGAAATTTCTATAAAATAAATGTAATAGTAACATAAACATCATATAATAATGATTACTGAAAAACTAAAATATGTATGTCGACTAGAGGTTATAATAGGGTGACAGCATTACGGCTAAAAAACTAACAATACTACACAATAATATAAAAATCAATGAATGTGTGGAACAAAATTAAGACTAATGACGTGACTACTATTTTTTATCTACTAATATCAAATCATGGAATTAATTTAATTACTTATAGTATTTGAAAAGAATAAAATGTTTTTTAAAAATATATTATATAAAAATATTATATAATAATATTTCACACAGCTATTTAAGTGACTTAGCAAGAATCGAGGCCCCTGATTATTTACCTACCGAACAGGACATTCTACGTGCTAGGGCTCCAACTACAGGCATTATCGAGTACCCTTTCGATCTTGATGGTATTGTCTTCAGGTATCATTGTAAAACATGTACATTACCAAAACCTTAAATATCCTGATGTAGCTAACCCAATAAGTCATTTTGCTCCATATCAAAAAGTCAATAAAACAGTTATATTTATTATTTATCTATTAACACTTAATACTTACTAATATTTATATTTGTGCTGCTAACTCACTTAACACACTAATAATCTTGAGATTAGATCCAATTATTACAGTAATCACATGTCAATTTAAAGGTATTGCACTCTACTATAGTTATCTTAAGCTTTTACCAAATTTATTTTAGCTTTTAATTATTTATTTTATTTTTATTTTTTTGCTTCAAAAAAAGTTTTTTCATTAAGGGCACGGCGTGACAGACTAGTTGGTTAGCACCTATTTGGATTTTTAGTACTCTGATGGGTGACCGTTTGAATAATTATTGATGTCGCGCCATGCTCTTATACCTAACATGGTAATTGAGTCTGAAATGCTGAAATCTCTTAACAAAAAAGAAAGTTTCCTATTATTTTTTAATGTTGCCATTTTAAGTTTTGATTTTATTTAAGAACTAATTATTGTAAGTCTTGCTTTTTTCTTTAATAGATATATTTATACTATTTGTTTTGCTATTAAGATAATAATAATGGCTTTTTTGTGTTAATAAGCTTAAAAATTAATTCTAGTTACAAAAGATTTGTTTAAGTTGGAAGTAAATAGGCTATAACTTTTTTTGAAATGTTTTAGTTATTAATTATATTAACTAATCTTGATATTTATGTTAGGATGGTCGATGTTGGAGGCCAGAGATCAGAGAGACGAAAATGGATCCACTGTTTTGAGAATGTAACGTCTATCATATTCTTAGTGGCACTTAGTGAATACGATCAGATTCTTTTTGAATCCGAAAACGAAGTATGTATTTTTAATTTTTTTTTTGTAATATTTACTTAATTTATTTTGTAATTATTAACATAGAATCGGATGGAAGAATCCAAAGCATTATTCAAAACTATCATAACATATCCTTGGTTCCAACACTCATCAGTAATACTCTTTTTGAACAAAAAGGATCTTCTAGAAGAGAAAATCTTGTACTCTCATCTGGTAGACTACTTTCCAGACTTTGAGGGTGAGTATTATTTTTGAACAAATTCTAAGATATTAGATTATGATTATTCAATGTATATAAATACAATATATGTACAAAGTGGATAACTGTTTTTCGGTGTTAGCTATGTGTAAGTATGGTAAGACATGATTTTTATTGTCTGTGTACTTATCATGTTATTTTAGATGAAATTTGTTTTATTATAATGGATTTACTTAATGAGAACAATAATTTAAGGATTGTAAAACTATGTTCATTTAATTATTTATTTTCAAAATACTATTTTACAGTAAAACAATTATTGATAACAAATCTAAATTAACTATACACTGTTCTTTATAAATTTTGATGTATCCATATGTTACTCCATTTTTGTATTTGTGATTATTAATAAGATTATTGATGGGAATATTTTTCTATTGTCATGATTTTTGTTTTATGTTATAATTTGTATTATATTCCTTTTCACTGAGATTTTATTTAATTTTATGCCTTTCAATATTATTTCTTATGTCATGATTATAATATAGGTAAAAATTAAAATTAATTTTCCATAATAAAATTATTTTATTTTAATAAATAGGTAGTAAACAAGACAATAATGCTGCCCAACAGTATATCTTGAAAATGTATATGAAACAAAATCCGGACCCTGATCGCATGTGTTATTCTCATTTTACAGTTGCTACAGGTTATTTTATAGTAATCCAAGACATAAACCTTTCAACCTGTATTTAATTTGAATCTGATATTTTTGGTCTTAATTCAGTACTTAGTACATACATAATAATATTGCCTTTTTATTATTACTACTGAACCTTTTACTTGGCCTTTTAGTTAAACTGTTCCTCAGCCTTTGGATTCACTGAAATATTAGAAGATAATTATTGTTGTTTTTTGAAAATGTAGTTTTAGTCAGCTTAGGGTTGAATGAGTAATTAAATAAAGTCCAATGGTCAATTAATTATTACTAAATTTAATTTATCAAATTATAAATTAAAAAGATAGTTTTAAGTTTTGATTTTCAACTTTATGTGGAAGAATTATGTATATTTGACAAATGTTATGAAGAATATTTACTATCCTTTGATTAAATTCTTCCAAACAGTAATAATGATATGTAATATTACTTATATACTATTTTAGTGATTTTAGTGATATCATGTATCATTAATACAAACAAACAAACAAACAAACATTGTTGTGTATCTTAAATACTTCACTATGATTTCATATTTGTAACCACTAACCATTATAAATTGTCTTAGGTGAGCAAAGGGACGCCATAAGTGCACGAGAGTTTATTCTAAGGATGTTTGTGGATTTGAATCCTGATAGTGAGAAAATAATTTATTCACATTTCACATGTGCCACAGGTATTGGAATGAATTGATAATAATAATTATGCATGAGCTTAATGTGACTTGTGATTTTTATTGTGGTGTGTTGTATTCAAATGTTGCATGAAATAACAACTAATAATAAGATTTACTATTCTTAACAATATTTTACCAAACATCAGTTTTATTACTTGCATATTGAAATTAATCATGTTTGTTGTTTAATATTTTAATTGTTAAAGTGTTATAGGAGAAACAATTCCTAAATATCTATTATAATGTTTGTATAATTAATGGACCTGGACTTACCATGTAAATATTAATTTTATAAAAAATATTTAAAACTAAAGTTGTTTAGTATTTGTATAATTAGTAATAAAAATGTTCTGTGTATAGTATAAAGAAAATAAAAAATACACTAACACCAAAATATTATAATCAAGGTAACTCTTCAAGCATGCCGAATTCCCTGTTTCTAAACATAATTTAAACTATAATTCAATATATTATATTCAATTTAAAAAGAATTTGGTAGTTTGTACATGCGACATAAGAAGAAAACTAAATAAATTATATAAGCTTATCTTGATATTTTAATAATGGCTAATATGAATAATAATAATATAATTTTAATATAAATAATTACTATGTACTGGTTGGTACCTAATGGACAGATAGACACAATAGATATAAGTTAAGAAAATTCAAATAAATATGTAGTTTGTGTTAAAATTCTTATGACATGTGTAATTTTATTTTCTCATATTGATACACAGTAACTTTTTAAAATTTATTAGAATCCCAAAACTATTTATCCTTTCAACAAAGAACTAATGTATCATTTTTAGTTATCATACGATCCATATTATTCCAAATTAGCTCGTCTTTTTGTTTTTTTGTAAACCTAGTATAAAATTAAAATAATATTAATATGATGTTTCTTCTTTGCATGCTGCTCGTATGTTCTTACTACTTATCAGATACGGAAAATATAAAACTGGTGTTTTGTGCTGTTAAAGATACAATTATGCAAAGTGCTTTAAAAGAATTCAATCTAGCTTAATTGTTATTATCACTTGTTATTATTATTATAATTACTATCATTATCTTCGTCATTAAAATTATTATTAAAAATTATTCAAACAAAAATACTTATTTTATTTTGCTTGTGTTTTCTTCAATGACAATTATTTAACAAATAAAGTTATATATTTTATTTAATGTTTTGTCTATTTTTAATAATTTATATACCTTATCGTTTTAATGGTATATTATACAACACATTCATTACTTAAAAGCTATTACTCATAGATTTTGCATTTTCTTGCTGGTTTTTTGAATTAAG
The DNA here is from genome assembly GCA_949715065.1 of Periphyllus acericola. NCBI lineage: Eukaryota > Metazoa > Arthropoda > Insecta > Hemiptera > Aphididae > Periphyllus > Periphyllus acericola. The sequence goes on from OX454268.1 coordinate 35,870,615, forward strand.
CTATCTGCTTGAAATGTTTAACCATCTTTTTTGCATGCTGATGGTTGTCAATAATTTCTTCCAATATTTAAGGTTTTTAAAGGTAATATAAAAAACATTTTTAATTTATTAACAATGTATTAAAGTTTGCATGTAATTTTTTTAGTTTTTTTTTATATATGTATATAAATATATAAGCATGTAATCATGTTTTATTATATATGATAAAGTGAAGTTTAAATTTTGAAAAATTGAACGCAGTGATTAATAATCATATAAAAAACTTTTTTCAGATACCGAAAACATTAGGTTTGTCTTTGCTGCAGTGAAAGACACCATACTACAATCCAATCTCAAAGAATACAACCTAGTGTAATGTTGCACAAACCACGCAAAAACCCATATGTTAATATTTTTTACTATTATAATGTTAAAATAACAATACGATTAGTATAAATCCTAATTATGTATAAAAAAAAACAAAAAAAGCAAAAAAAAAAAAAAACGAGAAAATGTATCCTACGTTTTTGTACAATATTTTTAACCGAGTACGTTTTCTCTCACATTTTTATCTCCATGAGTGTCAGTTTGTTAATGTTGGTGTCGTGTGTGAGTCGGCGTAAATCCGTCATGATTTCGATAACATAACATAATATAAAGGGTAACTTAATTTTTTTTTTAATACAAATTTTTTACTTGTGTAAAAATTATTTGAAAAAAATTACGATTAATACTTTTTATAAGGACGCATTTTTTTTTAATTTATTTTAATTTTTTTAATTTAAAAATATATATGGTTAATCTCCTATATGTTCATTGCATTTAACCCTTATGTTATAATAATTATACAAACTATATAATATTTAAATTTAAAAGAATTGTCAATATGAAATATGTGTACATAAATCTAATGAGATTAAGAAATTATTAATATCAGAATATAAATGTTTAGGTGTAAGTCAAATTGAAACTGTTAAAAAAAAAATTGTTTAACCCTCAAACCAACAAAATTGTTTTCCTTAAACAAGAATGATTAATTTATTTTATTAACATCATGAGGTGGAGGTTTACTTGTGCAATTATAATAATTTTTAAAAACCCTTAAAAAATGTGTAAGGGCGGTTCTAGTCAGTCTCGTTAAAAACTATAAAACATACATTTTAAGCGAAAATATTGTGAAATTTTCTGAGTTACCTGTGTAAATTTGATTAATTTAAAAAAAAATGTAATTTTGGTATTTATATTGATAATCTATGGGAGACGTCTCAACAATGTGCTCACCCCATTTTCGCTCTGTATTTAATTTAAATTTTAAGACATTCGTTTTACTTGTTATTATTATTATTATTATTTATTATTATTTTTATTATTATCATTATATTATTATTATTATTATTATTATTACTTAAACTAATAATATGTGTGTGTGCATATATTATTATAGATAATTTTCTTCGAAACATGTTGTACTAATTAACAACCATCGTTAATTTTTATTTTTTTCTTACATAATATATATTTATTCACAAATCATTACTAACATATTATTTTCAAGAATTTTTTTTAGTTATCCAACTAACAAAACTATCGTAAGTATGTACGATTATCATGGCAACAGCATAACTTGACGATAATAATAATTGTACAGTTTCGTTTTAGATGTGTACATACTCATCTACATTAATACGGAACTTCTATTAACAGTATTTAAGGACATGTTACTTTCACAACATGTATAACATTGCACACTCGTTTTCTGCCTCTCGTGTTCAATATCCTCTCATCTTAACAATTTCATGTGTTCATGTATTGCATTTTTTTCATCTTGAACAGCAGTAGTCTCTCTTCGGGTAAAATACAAATGACCGTCCTCCATTGTGTCATGATGACCTACCAATACACCATCTGTGTATGCAAGTTTAGCCATTTGGGTGGTTTATTATTTACCATATGTTTCAGTTTGTTGTTTTATTCCAAACGTGTTTACCGCCCTTAAATGTACATCCATCGGACACAATTTCCAGTAGGACGTGTGCACATATTAATAATAACAATAATAATAATAATCATTATTATATTTATATACATACATACCGTATATGTGTGTCTATTATATATTATATAAATATATATAATTTTTTCTGGGGTGAACACATCAGCTCTACCACCTGGTGTATTAATTTTTAATTTTTTTTCCCCCTTTGTCCATTATGTATAAATATTGTTTTATACTGCTGCAAGCGATTATTTTCAATACTTTTATAATATATTAAATTATATATTATAAAACAATGTTTGTCATTGCATATAATTGTGTTATGGTATTTATTAATTTTTTTTTTTCTAACATTCATCCACAAATATATGATAATATAAGAATAATAGACATTTAATATTTTGTAAACCACGTTTTATTATTTATATTCTGATATTAAATTTTTGGTTTTATTTTAATTATGATATACTTTGTCTTTTTTTTCTATCCTAAATAAAATTTATTTGTTTTTTTTTTTATTGAATAAGTAATGCTGCCGGATTTTATTTATTTTTATTATTTTTACTTATCGGTTGCCCGATAAAACTAGTGCAATTTCACTTTAAAATTATACGCAAAACATATTTATTAAAAAGTACTTAGTCAAAGTGTTACCTGTTAGTTTACAGTACTAACGAAAATATGTATGTACATATATATATTTATATATATATAATATATATAAAAATTAATTTATATATATATATATATATGTATATGTATAAAAAAAATTGTTTTAATAACAATCAAATGTTGGATAAAAAATATTCCTTGAGTTCATTATTTTGATACACATGTATATAGTTTTTTTTCTGTGTGATGTCTAATGTGAATTTTTTCAAAAAGAAAATATACAATTATATCGCTTTTTAAAACGGTTCTTTTTTTTATAATATATAATATTTTAGTTTTTTTTTATTATTTTCTTAAAATAATAACAAAACAAAAGTCATTGCGAAAAGACTTGATTATTCCATGTTATCGATAATGTGTTCATGTTTTGGTTTTTGAGCAAATTAGTTTTATTTTAAACCATTATTTATTTTGAATTTATTTTTATTTATTTATTTTGCTCCAAATAACATGATTTCATCTGATCAAATAGAAGGTTCTAATGCTCGGGACAGTTCCAAAATGATCAACCTCTAATTGACATTGAATTAGAAGATGAAATGGCCGACAGTACGTAATTTTTGTTATTTTCCTGATATTCACTATTTAAATACAATGAATATTAATATATTGTAGTTTTCTCTATCATGTCTAGGTTTCTAACAGTAAAATTATTTTTCATTAGTTTTGTTTTCAATATTTTATTTTAATTATTTGATATGTAACTAACATTTTTTTAGTCAATAGATATCCTAATTTAAATAAAGTTATCTAAATGTATTTGAGAATAATTTAGTGCATACAAAGATATTTTGACCCTTCAGAAGTAATTTTTTTTTAAATTGGATAAAGAAATTCCATCTTAATTTCAGTTACTGTTCAAAAAGTTTTTGAAGATAGTATTATCCTTTTGGGGACATTGTGTTCACTATTTAAAATTTCTTAAATAAGATCATTTTTATGGTAAGAGTTATCTTACGCCTAGACTGTGTTCATAATGCTTCCTGAAATTATTTAGGCTTTATTTTCTGCTGAGTGGTCATTTGCAACTGAGTTTTTTGTAAACCATTTTTATATATTTATTATTGAACTTTTGCTATATTGTCATTCCAGGCAATAGTAATGTTTTTTAATTATTTGTAAATTGTTCATTATATTTCATTCATAATTTTGTAAATAATGTAAGATATGTATTTGTTGCCTATATTCTAGAACAGCGGTTCCCAACCCTTGGGCCGCGAGCCATAGGTATAATATTAAATATTATATATTATAATTTTATGAAAACGTATATAGGTATGGTATGGGTGGGCCTCAAATATTTTTTTACAAAATTAGTGGTCCGCGAAACTAAAAAGGTTGGGAACCGCTGTTCTAGAACACTAAACTAATGATGTTGAAAATGATGAATCATTTGAAATGTTTTATCAGAAGTATCAGGCGCGGGTAATAATATTAACTTTAAATACATGTGTTTACATAATATTTGTTCATGTAAAAAATAAAGTATTGAATTCAATTTGTTACAGAAATCCCTAAGTTTTCATAATGAAAATATATTTAATATATTTATATTTATTTGTTAACGCCTAATGGCTTTTTGAAAATACAATAATAATAATAATAGTAGCAGTAGTAGTAGGAATAATAATAAAAATAAAAGTCCATAAAAATGTCTCCGTACAATCTAGGGGTTACAATTGTATTGACGCATAAGTCTGATTAAAGGTGCATTCCTAGCAAAATTTGAGGTACTTATGGGTAGATAAAATTGGCTCTGAAATCGGGGGGCATCAATATCACCACCTAATAATTTATCAATAAAATTGTTACCGAATTTTAATTGTCTATGGTCTAAAGACTCAAGCTTGAGAATTTGATTAATTGGACCATAATCGTGGGCAGGGTGTACTATATTTAGGGTATAACCGGCGTAACTTAGGAATCTATTTTGAACCTTATTAAGCCGGCGTTTGTCAACTGCTGTGTAAGGTGCCCAGACCAATGTTCCGTATTCAATAGTGGAGTTATGCTTAGTCATACTCAACAAGAAGCAGAAAAACTAAAATTAGAAATAATATTATATCATCTGATGAAATGTATAAAATAGTCTTAATGGCTACTAGTCAATTATTCAAGGATTCTCAAAGTTCAATGTCAATTGATTATATTATAGATTCGGATTCAAATTTGCATGCAGACTACAAAAAAATTAATATTTGACTACTGTAAAGAAATCACACAAGATTCATTTATCAGTGAAAAAAATGTACCTATTTGGAAAGATCTGTAAAAAATTTGAAACAATTTCGAGCTAGACCTAAAAATCCAAAAGATTTAAGTGATGTGGTTTAAAAAAAAAAGAAACAGATTATAGAGATTGATGAGTGTGAAGAGAAGGTAAATAAATTTGTAGTCAAATAAATGCACGAAGAGGATAGTAAATGGACTGATTTTAAAATGGGTGAAATGATAATTCAAAACAATATTGTTCAAAGTTTAATGAAAAAATTGGAATACATGATATCATTATATTTTGTGATACAAATCAAACTTGAGCTGTTTGCCGATAATTCAAATGATATCATGTTATTCATTCTGAGGCTGACTGCTTCCATAATCCATTTGCAAAATGATTTGAATAATTTAAGTGTTTGGTGCCTTCATAATTGTCTTAAACTTAATGATGATAAGTGTTATTTAATTAACCTAGGCGTAATATTTTTAAGTACTATTCATTTTTCTGAACATATCAAATCAACAATAAATTGTAAAATTGTCTCAAATGATTGGTTTTGTTAAAAGAGTATGTAGGACCTTACTACACACATTTAATCACTAAAAGTGTTATACATAGTAATAAATAATAATCTATTTCTACTTTTAGTCATTATGTTACCGGTCTTACTAAACAATCTTTCTGATAGTACTGATGTTGCTGATATGAAAAGATATTGTCTGGCTAATTTATATAGATTTGGAAAAGCTCCTTTGATATTTTCCCATTCAATAATCGGATCTTCTTTGAGTCCAATAACCGATTTATCTAAATAAGAATGTACCTCATCGGCTATTCTTCGTAGTCTATTCAGAGTTTTAGTGCTTACGACTATCGATAAATATCGACATATACACTTCAGAGAAAAAGTTTTTCAAAACTGATCAACAATTTCAATCAACTGTACACCAAGCAGTCTGACTACAAATTTAATATACATCAATTATATTATAATAAGAAAGAAATGACTGGCGACAGTCCAAGAAAAAATCATTTTGATGTGACTAAATCTACTATATTTTGAAGTAAATTCTTTTATAACACTATATCTTAGAATTCATTTTTAATATTCTATACGGAAATCTATCAGGTAGTTATGACTTCTTAATACTTGATTTTCCTTCATTTCAAATAAAATATGAATTTTTATAAATATTAAAAAAAAAAAATCAGCACTATCATTTTACAAAAGGAAATTGGCATATAATTTGTTATTTTTTTAATGTTTAAACAAATGTACAAAATAATGATAAAGAACAGTTAAAATTGTTTAAAATAAATGAGGATTTTGTAGGAAAATAATGAATAATTATTGTATAAAATCTTTTATTTCTCAGTAGGATTAAAAAAAAATTGTGTAATACACGTATCTTAACTTGAATTATAAATGAATTGTACACTTACAAAATATTTAAATTATCAAAAAAAAACTTAGAATAAAATAGTTCAAATTATATAATTAAAACCATACAGTCAGTTAAGTAAATTATATGAATAATCTAAAACAAATGAAACTTTCCTTCATGTTCAAATTGATCGTAGAAAAATACATTATAATCCTCAATTGGATCAGCCATTATGGTACTTATAGCAGTCTGGGCTACCATAGCGCCTATTATTGATGTGGTAGGACTCAACTCACAGAATAGTTCACTAAGATAAGATTTCAATTAGTATCACGAAGATTTTATGCTGTATTGACCTGTATTATACTTACCCATAGTATTCATTGAAGTAATCAGATTTTGTATTTTTATCGTCTGAAGAATTTGAATTAATAATCGCTTTCAATTCCTCAATATCTTCTTCAGATGTATCAGGATTTGGTTTACGGTGGAAATCATTATGAAATTTTAATAAAGCTATCAAATAAACATGATCTTGATTAATTAGAAATAAGGAATTATTTGTTATTAAACTATGAAATACCTGAAGTCAATACATATGTCGGTGGTTTCTTTTTTACATCATTAGTTAAAAACACCTTATCATATAACGAATGTTTAAAATTTCTAAAAAAGATAAAATAATAAAAATCATTTGATGATTTGATAGAATAAACTTACATAATATATACACTTACACATCTTGAAAAAAATATCCAAACAAGCCATATACATCAGCTATGAACAATTTTACTTGATGTTTTCTACAGTCGTTGCTCAATTTTTTATAAACGTCTGGAGAGCATTCAGTAGCTATAACTACATCAAACAAAGCAACAAAACTGTCAACGTTTTCTTCAATCGGTGTTGTATCAGCAATGACTTTGACGCTTTGGTTGAGTTTTTGTGCAGCACTCAAACTTGCTTTAGCGCGCTACAATCACATACATATCCTGATTTAACCATAGGGCATTATTACATGACATAAGTGCATTTTGTGCTTACGTTACGCTCCTGACTATCATGTGGAATAAGGAACTGTGAACAACGGTCCAGTATGGAAACGTAAGTATGGTCCTTAAGCGTAATAGAATAGACGCCAGATAATATAAGATTTTTCGCAATCTCGGCGCCGAGGCCTTGCAAGCCGACAACAAGAATCTTCGCAGCTCTCAGCCTGGTGATAAAACGACGTTGGTTAAGTTTTAAAAAAAAATTGAATCGCCGCAAAAACGGTCTCGTGCAACGTACTTGTTTTGTCCGGCGTAACCCCACAGACGTATTTGCCTGTCGTAGACCTTGCGTTCTTCCGCAGACATCGCGTTGTCGCCATTCTTCAGAGTTTCGGAGGTAGACATGCCGGCGTGCGGTAAAACGGGTGATACGCTAAAAACAATGAACTAGTTAGAATTAAGATGACGTGCGATTCCCGATCACGGAAATCCCAAAAAAGGTCGGCAATATTCGAACACCGCTAACGTACAATTTCTCCGTACGAGACGATCAGCAGCGAGACTATAGGAATATAGGATTGAGTGCGCCGTAACGTCAAAAAGATAACGTTAAAGAGAGGGAAGTGCACGATCACAAGCCGGCAAACCGCTAATGTACCAGTTACCGCAAAACACAAACCGGGAATGTATATGAATAGAATATTGCAATATCGAGTATTCGTACCAACCTAAGGGGTGTATAAATAATAAACAATAATATTAACAACAATTCCAAGGAGGATGCACGTCTATAATCGTTGGTACCAACGTACGACGATGAGAATAATCTACACATATATGTATATCTAAAATAAAATGAAAAAAAAATAAAAATGTATAACAATTCATCAATTGAGAACGGCTGGGGCGATTTTGCTCAAATTTTTTTTAAATTGTTCGTAAGTGCCGGGACAAGGTTTTTACGAAAAAAAATTTTGGAAAAACTCCAAACACCCGCACAACAAATATTTTTTAATATTTAACGTGTAATAACCTATATGGGTGTTTAACTGCTGTAATGCTTTGATTTTTCAAATTTTGTGTATGTTATGATCACAGCATGTGCACGATGGCAAATCAAACCATGGAGTTTTCACGTTAGTTTTAGGTACATTTTTACTGGCGATAATATTTAATAAGGACGCGACGAAATGTACTGTTAGACGAAAATAAATTTTGCTTATTCATGGCGTTCAGTGGCGTTTTCTCTGGGTGTGCAAGTCGCCTTATTTTGTCACATTGATGTGTGTAATAATACTAATACTGTTATATATATATAATGCATATTACATAGTTATATAATTGTATTTACAAGATCTTTAGATAATTATTTTGTATGTGTCTATAAATAAAAATAATAATCAACTAATAAACAATTTTTAACTCGATTGAGTCGACCGTGTACCGACAGTTGTAGCACTTGCAGCTACGACGGCGGTCGATAAGATAACGAAATATACAGGTATTATGTTGTGTAGGACGTTAATTTTTTGATCAACGACTCGTGGTCTCTAAAATTCTATAATCGTAATTTGTCGGTGATATTGTCGGCTAACTTCGGTGCAATGTTTATACTAAACCAAGGCGTTGAAAATGGAATTAACGTCTAGCACAGTGGTTCTCAACCTTTTTGTGTTCACGGCACATTTTTAAACAATACATTTTGACCGCGAAACATTATAGCAATATATTATGTAAAAAATTACTTTGTGTGTTAAAAAACTAAAATATATTTATTTCTATAAATTATTGTTAATACCCGTATTATTATTACATACCTATAATTAAAAATATAAATGTTATATTAATTGTCTTAGATTGTTTTTTATAATTCGACTGATATACAAGTACGAATTAATGACTGCAGTGCCACTTTCATTTCTTCGTCTAGCCCTAGGAGTGTTTCTCTTTTTTTTGGTTTTATTATTTGTAATATTAACTCGCTTACGGCTTAAGAACTGGTAAATTGATATTTTTTATAATAATACAATACCCGTGTAACACAGTTGTCGTGACCCGTGGCACACCTATAGCCAGCTCGCGGCACACTAATGTTCCGCGGATCACCGGTTGAGAACCACTGGTCTAGCGTCTAGCCACAACTCAAATATATTGTTACGGGTTGCCTATCCAGTATCCTGTATAGTATTTTCCATTTCTGTGCATCAGTTTATTGGGTTAATGATTTTAATTAAAGACAGCGAGGAGTAGAATTTGAATTCAAGTAAAAATCAGTTTAGAAGTTTATCCATTTGCACAAAAAAGTTTTGTATTTTATTTAATTTTTAAAATTTATATTTAGTTTATAGATATTTTATGTATTTAAAAATTTAAAAAGTATGTAAAATAAATAATCTTAATAATATGTTAATATTTTATGAGAATTTGTTTTCTATAAAGGGGGTTTTTCTTAATGAATCACACATTAACGCCTGACGCCGAAAATCAGGAAACGCCACTGATGGCGTTGTAGCACTATATGATCATTGGTTAATATTTCGTAGAAAATTCATATATTTAATGACAGAACTCAACACATCAGAAAATAAAACCAATTTTACGACTTTTTTCAAACGCAAGGCCCCAAATTTAAGCAAAAAGCTCGAGGCCCAGGGCCTGGGCCATGCTCGCCCCCCCCCCCCCCTAAGGATGGCCCTGATTTAATCTAAATAACAAACTATAGTTTATTCTGTTTTTTTTTATTTGCAGCTGGAATAGTTAGATACAATTTAAGCTTGAAAAAAAAAAATCTGAAGAACGAAGTTATGGCTTTATTATGTTAACACAGTGCATTTTGTGGTCATTCAATACTTGAATAAACAATGATCACAGCATTCACGCGAAGGGATGTTAATCCAAACGCATTTATATGCGGCCGTTTCTTCAGTGGTGTAATGACGGAAACATGGTTCCTAAAAACAGATAAAAATAAATAAATAAATCTTTAGAAAAATTGAATAATAGAAAAAAAAATAAATAAAATAAAGTTGGACACGTATCCATAGGAGCAAAATATGTATAACCCCTAAATCCCCCTCCCGATAAAAATAAAGTTCAATAACAGATTAAATCATCTCATTTTGTACGTATATATTATGGTACGAGTATAATACAATTTTTGATCAACTCTTAGTTATACCATAATTATACGAGAATGTGTGTCTTTTAATGAAATCGATGATATTACTCGAACAAGTGTTTAAAAAATCAATAACATAAAAATGTGATGGAATCGATAAGACGTGATCTATGTGAAATGTATCATGCAGACATGCAACGCAACATGGTTTACTGCAGTACCTTGGTGAAGTTTTCGGATCAATTGATTAGTCCCTGAATATATTATAATGCATGTGCGATGTGCGTGAACTAATGATAATAAAGTTTTTCGAATCTGGGTAGAAGACTTCGTGAGTAATCGACAACCAACATTATTTGAAGGCAATGAAAAATCTTAATTCGAGCTATCGTATGATTTGCTGCAGCTGCACTTCTAAATTATTTATTAAAGCCTATGATATAATGTACTGTCGGCGGGTTCCACAATGCGTCCTCGGCTTCTTCGCTCGTCGTGGGGATAGTTGAAAACGAGCCGACATCAGAGCTGGGACGAATCTGATTGAAAATTGAAAAACAGAATATTATTTTTTACTTAAACATTTACGTTTTTCTGTCCGGTAGAGAAACTGTTTTTTTTAAACGTTCACGCAATAGACACGAGATCGAATTCGATTCATACAGCAATATTATTCTTGATAATATTAATACGTACAAGGTCCTCTGGCCCGAGTTTATCGCACATCTCCAAGCTGTTGACCCAATTCCTACAGTTCCGCCTGTACGTTTCCTCCTCGTCGTCGGGTAGGATCTGTTAAATTACATTTTAAATCAGACGTTTGTTTTCCCAAACGAGTAATACAGTTATGCTGGTTTTCTCATTGTATTTTTTTAAACAAAATATTTTGTTCGAACTGTATCGCATAATCTGTCGCAAACAACGGGTAGTTGTAATGATTATGGCAATCCCAAATGATGACCAGAACTGTTATAGAATTATTCGAAAACTACCGCGTGCGCCGAGCACAGTTTTTGAAAAAGCTGAAGGGCCAATCGTGGACTTTTGCGCTAAGGCATGCACCGCATACTCTTGCTAACATTGTTTAATACATTAACACTACGGTACCAAGTTGGTGGCGGAAGGAGACATTACCTTTTTCGGTGCCGACGGACGAGCGGAAACCTTTCGACGTTGCGCGTGCCGGCCAGCACGTCCCGGGCGACGGACGGGTCCGGTGGCCGCTGGGCGCTGGTCGGCAGGCGGCAACGGCGGTGCGGCGGGAAACGGCGACGGCGAAACTGCAGGAAGCGGCGATGGAGGTGCTGCAGGGATCGGCGATGGTGGTGAGGCCGGAATCGGAGACGGGGGTACGGTGGAAAGGGCGGTTAGCGCGGCGGCGTACGCGTCCTTCCACCCCCGCTCGTAGACGGCCCACATCACTTCGTCGGCCCTGAGCCGGTCCATTTCCATGCCGGGGACGTCAGACTTGCTGAACGACGGCGCAGACGATGATGACGAATAAGACGATGACGTATACGAGGAATACGAAGAACGCGAAGATTGCGAACTCGATCCGCTGGTCGCGACATCATCACCTTTATTTTGCATCTTGTCTTGAGCAGCGTTTAAGAGACTATCGGAATGTATCTCGGATCGGTGTCGAAAACTGTTGTGGGCAGATTTGGAAATCTATTGAATTGCTCGGGTCCCAGTCGTCAACCGGCAACCGGATAACAAAAGTCCCGTCTCAGTGTTGGAGGCCAGCATTGATAAATATTATTATTTAAAAACAATGTGTAATTAAATCAAATAAGTAATGACGAGTTATTCGGCAGCGCACAGACGCTGTATTTTATATAGTTTTCAGTTTGCTTAAATGAAAAAATGTAATAATAAAGGGACCAACCCATAACGATATTCTCACACACCCCGCCAAATACACTTAATTGACACTACCACACGAGGGTCAGTTTTTGAAAATACCATCTCCTAGCCGTGGGCTGTTCCCACTCGCATCGCCTACTCTGCAGGTTAGGAGCATATAATCATACCAGAGTACATGAGTCGGTCGCACAGTCTTGAGTCGCCGCGTCGTGAACCCACACGTGACTATATGTAATACACCATATGCGTTTATTACTATTGTTGACTGCATAATAACGAGATTAGGAACTATTCTCATTACAATATGGATAACGTTGACCGTTTCAAACAATTTGAACTACCGAAATGTTTATGGCACAACACTCAAAGTCTTAGCGGCGGTCATCGTACAACAGACCAATTCTAAATTTACCCATTCCTTACAATAGTCTAAAAGTCACGCCATGTCCATCTATATTCTATATACATATATAAAAATGGAGCAAAAAATGTATAACAATTCATCAATTGAGAACGGCTGGGGCGATTTGGCTCAAATTTTTTTCAAATTGTTCGTAATGCCAGGACAAGGTTTTTACGAAAAAAATTTTGGAAAAACTCTCAACACCCGCACCACAAATATTTTTTAATATTTAACGTGTAAATTGTATACCTATATTATAAGCGGCGTTTCCACCTACCTGCAGCCTGACCTTTTTGTCCGTTTTTATAAGCGTGTAGATATCATTGTTCCGATAAATACTCATTATAACCTATTGTACTTATTTACATATGTGGCGCGTATTCATTATCATACTCATCAGAAACGACTGGACCGTTGAATTTAATTATATAATATATAAAAATCGTTAACATGGGGCTTCTGCCAACACTAAAAAAATGGATCAACATGGAGAAAAATTAAGTATTAATATTATGTTTCACTATATAAACTATTATAAATTAAAGTTTAAATTTTGTAATTTTTGTATCGTTTTTATTTATAGCTGTAAATACTAAATACCCTCTTCTTACATATAACGCAATAGTCGATAGTAGAGATAAAATGTATCGATCATTATTATGTTGCGGAATCTAAATCATCCTAAATTTTGCAACGGTACGCGATTGTCCGTCAAGAAACTGATGAACAATGTAAAACAAGCAACAATCATCAAGGGCAAATTCAAAGGAAAAGAAGTCCTTATCCCACGAATTCCGATTATTCCAACAGATCTTCCATTTCAATTCAAGCGGATTCAGTTTCCCGTTCGATTGGCTTTTGCGATGACAATCAATAAATTGCAAGGCCAATCGTTGGAATTCTGTGGGATCAATTTAGAATTTTCATGTTTTTCGCACGGTCAGGTGGTACGTTGCCAGTTCGCGTGTTGGCAAACCGTCTTCGTTGTTTGTTTTTGCGCCAGAAAACAAAACGAAAAACATTGTTTATCATACTGCACTCAACTGATTTCTCTTTCAATTCAAATAAATCAATAAATAAATTCTTGAACTCTATGTTTTATTATCACTCTAAAGTTTATCTGAAGGCGTTAAGTTCGCCGGGTCCACTTAATATTTAAAATAACTTTTTGGCAAAACATCGTTTGCCGGGTCAGCTAGTAATATTATAAAATAGCAATACTCATATTTTGAGCTTGAAAGTTACAGGGTTAAAAAAACCTTTTATGAAATTCATAGAGAGCAGTGTTTCGGAGGACAACGTCGTCGGGGCGAGAATGAAAATCGGTCGTCTTGCTGTAGCTGGGAAATTCGGCAATGATGGTGGACGTCCAAAACGGTTGTGAGCAATCGCGAAAACGGTCTTGCACAACCCGATCCCGTTGTACATGGTAATTTAGTATTTTTTTTTCATAGTGTTATTATGCCGGGTAATAATTGTTTTTCGACAGAATCAAAAAAACAAATGGGTTTCCCAACAAATTTCTCAAGTTTTTCAGAACAAAGTCACGTCCCGAGCGGTGTCGGTAAGCTTTGAAAGGTTTTGGTTTTGTTGTCGTTTTTGCGAACATGGTCGAACGTGTGTGGACAATGTTTTTAAAACAACCAACTGGCAATAGTTATCGGGATTTTGCGAGCGGCGAGCAGTACCCGTTTGGTTATATTTTATAAAAATATATTTATTATATAATTATAAATTCGTTGTCTAGCATTCATAAAAAATGGTATAAACTATAAATTGGTCTGTCGTACCGTTGACGTACACTACACGTGTATGTAATATTTCAATTTTCAAAAATAAAGGATTTAGTTTTATTTAAATTTTATTTTGTTTAATTTAAATTATTTGATGCAATTTGGTACCCAGCATCCAACATAAGTAAATCTTCATCGTCTTCAATATTTCTTTTCAATTTCCACATTTACACTCGCAGTAAAAAAATTTAAAAAACTTACGAAGAGTTCAGAGAACTAGAACTCGAAAGACAGACTGAATGATCACGAATGAACAAAATAAAATGACGAGTTTATTTTTCTGTATGGATAGATGAAAACAAAAACAAAACACAAACAAATGTTTGAACTGAACAAAACGTACCGCAGAAGACAAGTTATTGTGGAAAACTCTAACGGTCGTTTGAATGAAATAGAAGTCCGAAAAAAAATATATAATATAGAACTATTCACTAACTTTTTTTGCTCTGGTAATTTTAGCTGTATCAATATAATACTTACGTAAATATAGAATAAATCAATAGGTTTTAAATACTTATGTGTATGTCTTTGAATAAAAAAAAATAATAGTATATTCAGTATTTACAAATAAATCAAACTAGACATTTAACTGACCAAACATTGACGGACAGAGAAATTTTTTCAGGATTTAAAATCATTCATTTTAAAGAAAAAATGTTTAGAAATAAATTGTAGTAGGCAATTTGTAGTTTTACGTTAGTAAATAGTGAGATCCCTCATTGGACCTTTTTCTCTTTTCCATCCTTATAATCCGTCAATAACTCTGCATTCAGTAATCTCGCAAGGGGAGTGAGTACCTCGGTAGTTTTGTTTCCATCATTTAGCGCATTTAGCCGTTTGCTAAATAATTTTTTTTTTCTAGGTTCGACAAACAAGTTTGAATTTAAATATGATTGTAAAAAAAAATAATTCAATATCACCATCCTAAATAACACTACGCATCTTTTTTATAAAGTAAAGATTTTTAAAACATTTAATAGTTCTCTTTTAAAAATATTTTAAATCAATAACCATTTTTGATAAATATGTAGAATATAAAATTAACAAACTATGGGCTAAAAATCAAGAAATACAACACTCAATAAAAAATTCATGACCATTAACTGCTCAGAGACACAACAAAAATGGAAACATGCAGCGGCATTATAATATAATACCGAAAAATCAACGCTCCGTGTGACACCTTCAAATTATGATTCAACCACATTGGATTACAATCCGTCAAATTCTCTTGTTGCCTGTTTATTGTTTTATTTTATTTATTAATTGTTCAAGAACTATTTACAGATTCAAAACAACCAGCATGTATAAATTGTGCCAGTAGTCTTTGAGTTTATCCAGAACAAAAAACAAAGACTTTCTGTCTTATATACCTATATAATAAAGTTGTACATATTATTTACGGATACACCTTAGGTCTAAAGTTGTTTGGATTGGTTTGCGGGAAAGATGTATCTAATTTTTTTCTCCTATGGTTGCATACAAATAAATAATACAATTATTGGACTTATGCCATGTAACACTCAGACAGAGGGATAAGTGTACTCAAAAAATAAATACATTTCGTCGTACCACGTTTCGTTTGTAATTGATTTGAAACAAATAATTAATAATCATCTTTAAAACTTTTCGTGCAATCGCTAGCGTCATAAAATTAGAACGTGATTTAAAGTGACAACAAGAGGATGCCGTATCCGCATGTGTTTTCTCCGTCTTACAACATGGCAAATTTGCGTTCAGTAGTAGTTCAAATGTAGCGTTATCAATTTAAATTTCGGAGTAAACTGACCCATCGTCGAACATACAGGGAAGAATTTTATTCGTGTTTTGTTAATCGGTTTATGTGGAGTGTGTGGACGTTTAAATTTTTAATCGAGTTATGAGAATCCGAAATAATAAATAAAAAAAAAACTCTTAACGCGCGTAAAAACTAATACATTGTGAAAACCCCGACAAAAAAAACACAGCTAATGTTCTTCTTCTGTATGTTTGATAACAAGTCGGGACACTCCGATTCATCAGAGTTAACGACGCAAAATCGGAACTACTCCGGACGTAAATGTGCCGTGTTGTAAGTTCGACGGAGACAACACATGCGGATACGACGTCCTCGTCGAAAACTAGAAAATTATATCACAAGGACAATATCATAGCGGCTGGTCCAACTTATTTTCCTCCGCGACGGCCTTCTGGACACATTCGTCACCGCCGCACTTATTTCGCTCCAAACCGTTACCGTCATCTTGGCGTGTTTCATCCGTTTCGGTTTCTACGCACGGCAAACGATAAGGCGCGACGTTGAAAGCATCACCGTCTTGGGTCGGGTTCGCGTGTACCTCTACGCAGGGCCGGATCTTAACTTTTTAACACCCGGGGAAAATTAAAAGTACACGCCCTTTTCAGGAAATTCCTGGAATGCACCGCAGTCCACAGTAAACACCGACATACAGTCGCGGACGGATATTTCCACTGCAATACGTACCTATTTGTCCATTTTAAAATAATATTGTTATAACTTGTTAAACTAAAAATAAAAATAATATTATTTTATTCACATACCCACTATTACATATTTCTATTAAAATATTATTTTGTAGTTATGACTTTTGTTTGATTGTTTCAAAGTTCATTTTAAATTTAAAACCTTTACAATACGCCCGCGAAGATTATACGCCCGGGGATAAATCCCCGACTTCCCGCCCCCCTAGATCCGGCCCTGCCTCTACGTTCAGAAGCGCCGCACTGCACTCTTCGGCCGTCGTCACGTCGTCAGAAGGTGTCGGCATGTGTTCATGTTCGGCGGCTTGTACTCCTTCGTCAGAAACGGCCGTACCGCGTTCATCCGCCGTCATCTCGCAGTCGTCCGAAGGTGTCGGCGTAGGTTCAGCGGCTCGCAACTCTTCGTCCGCTGGCACCGTACCGCATTCGTCTGTCGTTATCACGTCGTCAGATGGTGTCGCGGTCACGTCTTTTATGGCTTCGCAGTACTCGTCCCGTGACCCCGTGCCGGCTCCAATATTACCGTCGTCCGGGACGTACGGCCTCCGTTCGGCTATCTCGGAGATCTCCGCGCACGAGGCATTGGCGCTATTTTCCGGGCGGTCCGCGACGACTTCGCTTTCTGCTGCAGGACTTAAGTCTCCGATATCGTCGTCCTTGGTCGGTAAAACCATCTTCGGGTCCCGGTCTTCCTCGTTGGACTGTGTTACCACAGTCTCCAGATCCGGGCCCGTTATCTGATCGGATTAGAAAACGAATATTTAATATTATCATTCGTCAGTCGAACCACGGATAGATATCCTGTGTCTAGGCAGTGTCGATGCATTGGCTTTGGCACCGATCTATTTATATACAGGGTGTGCTACTGATATTCACACAGAGCGATATCTCCCTTGTTAATAAACATCATAAAATTCTGTTTTTTTATAAAACTCCGGGGCTAAATATATTTAGTCGATACTGGTATTGTTAATTTGAATGTTCTATAAAATCGTTTAAAACATTAACTTTTTATTTTATAAATTTTAATAAGTCAAAGATATATTACAGAGCTTATTTTTCTGAAAATGTACAGGTTCAAATTTTCATTTTCATTAACTTCTTTTTAAGAATTTTTCTAGTTTACAAGAAAATAGTATACTATTTACATAATTATAAATAATAACATTTTATCAGCAATTCCTTACCGGAAAAATGACTAGGTAATAATAATTTACATTATTTCTTTGCAAACTAGAAAAATTATTATAAATCATGAATACTGCAAAAACTGAATTTGATTATCTCCAATAACAAGGAAGATATCGCTCGGTGTAAATCCTGGTGGGGTAGCCTGTGTATATAATATTGCGTATTCCATCTACCTACTATGGGTGATGGTTCCTCTTGTAAGGGAGGAGTTAGTACACATGAATATTGAACCTACACAACAACTTTTACATAGTTTTATATTTGGTCCCGGGTTAGTTATCACAATTCTGCGAGTGAACAAAATGTACTTCCTTTCTTACGACTTAATAATATGGATAGGTACTGACATACATTTTCCATCACAACGTCACGTTAACGATTGATGGTCAGATAAATTTACACGACCAAAGATAATTAATGAATATCCGACAGTTATTATTCAACATATTTTTGGGGAACAAAAGGTATGATTGAAATTGAGTAATGGAGTGCGGTGACAAAACATTATCGAAAGTGGTCCGTGCCTTGATTTGAATTGGGAACCACTGCTTTACTGCAGGAGGAATAGTCTGTTGCCTAAAGCAGCGGTTCTTAATCTTTTTAAGGCCGCGACCCCCTATAATGTAATCAAGATTTTGAGCGACCTTTTTACTATGATAACATTAAAAAGTAGTGATAAACTTATATGAATAATATTGTACTACAATGACAATTTCCGGTCCCAAATTTCATATTATAAATCATACGTTATTATCGGCAGCCCTACACTTTTATCAATAATGTCATTCTCTACAGTGATTATTATGATGATATTTACGAAAACACTTTACTAGTTATTTTATATACAGGTGACACTAAATAAATTGTTGGCGCCCCTCAAGGGGGACCAAGACCCTCAGTTTGAGAATCGCTGGTCTTAAGCATGGATGTATCACATAGTAACAATCATTAGTGGCGGGGGTGAATTGGTAAATTTGGTAATCGTGCAATCGTGCAATGCATGTTTTTAAAATTTCATCGATGCCACTGCGGCCTGCGGGTACAGTATAAAGTGATGCGATCTGTTAGCAACTGTTACCTGTGCCGTCAACTCGACAGAATTTGGCCTGCAGCACTCATAGTTGTTCAACGGCATGCACCTTTTGTGACAGTAAGTCTTACATCCCTTGCATTTTGCAATCTGGGTCCAAATTATTCTCTTTTTGCACTCGGCACATTTGCGAAATCTTTTGTAAATTGGCTTGTTCACGAAAGCGTGTTGAACTCGTTGATCCATTTTGCTGTTAAAAAAAGATAAAAACGAATTTGAAATATTTAACAAACGTTAAACGTTGACTGTTAAAATTATTATCGATTTAAATATTTTAATTTAAAGGAACCTAGGTATTTGTTATTCTTTTCGATAATTTTGCCTAGCGAATTGATTTGTTTACGTCAGCCAAATAATATATTTTCGAAACCGCCGTCATTAACCAATGTATTATTTATGTTTTTATCAATAACTGCACTTGGACAACTTTTGGTGAAATACGTATATTATTCAGAAAACCGAAAAGAAAACACGCCATAATGTTGGGTTATTTCAAAATTTAATATTTCGAGGTAAAACACCGTCGAACATTGATTTTTTTGTACTAGACAATAAACAAAAAAACTTAAATAGAAGTCGTTCACATTTAATAAGCCAATAGTGATAATTATAACAACTATAGTTTATTTGATATACCTATTTAAAGTTGGTTAATGCACACTTTAATGTGCATTGGGAGCGAAAGGGTTAATTCGTGGGTTCCCTGTAATCGCGATTCTGTTTATTAAAAGATACAAGTACAAATGGTTAGGGGGGATATAGTCTATAGAGGGTATTGACTCCGATCGCGGTGAGACTTGAATAAAAGCGAGGCGGCACTGGCGATGGTCCTGATACGAATTTACTATATTTCATATCGCTATACGCGTTTAGGCGTTTTCGCAACGGCGACAATGGACTTTTTTTAGTATTATTTTTTGCCCCTTTTCTATTTTTGCTGCAACTAGCCTTCTTATTTCCAACTTCATTTACTTAACCCACAACGGCAATAAGCGCACTTTATGTAACTCAAATAATTGTATACTATCATTATGAACTAGTGAATGAAAAAATATTGAATGCCAAATTAGTCATGCAAATTAAAAAAAAAACCATAATTATGCAACATTTTAACTTCAAACGATTGCAAAAATTGTTGTGATATCACAATTAATTTTTTTCTTCTATTATCCTTAAGAACTCTGCGCGAGGAGCTTTCAAGCTTTTACGTCTAGGTACCTATCAAAGAAAATTTTGCGGGTGGATTTTTTTTTGTCTGGAATCATTGCGGGGACCATCTTCCCTTGATTATCGACTGGTTTTCGGGGCTCACAGGGCACCTGCTCATACTTGTCATACTGCATGACCAGGGCACTCCGGGACGATTCCCACGCCTCCCCCTTTTTAACATGTCTCTGGTGGTGACGGAAATGCAGATTAGACATAATTATATGCGTGGGTTTATATTTTATTATTATCATTATTATTATTATTATTATTATTTGATGTTTGATTGACGTATACCTTATCTTATATGCATATAGGTTCACCTGAATAGTGAATAGCGCACAACTCTCGGCGATGACAAATGCTTGCCGGTGGTACTTTTATTCAAATACTTTTACTCAAGTACTTAACAAGACTGCAGTAGGTACGCCAAGTGTTAAATTGTTATTTATTCATCTTTTAACCATATAATTGTCCATTTATCTCATTTTCACCTTAATAAAAATTAATATTTAGGTAATTTTAATAAAACTTGGTTAAGTATCAACTACAAAGGTTATTAGCTTTCACAAGAGTATTACATTAGTCGGTTGCTTGACGTTAGGTTATAGAAGTTCCTAATCAGATCAGAAGACTCACATAGTCTTCAAAGCGATATCACAATATTTAATTTGTTTATAATTTTTAGTAGTATATGGATGTGAAAATATGGTCTTAGGTATATTAGATTAGGATTGCGCAATAAGCATTTTGTTTTTTTTTTTAAATTTATAAATAGAGCTGTCAATAGTGCACCTTAAAATAAAAAAGTACTTTTCCGTCGCAATATAAAAAAATAATGGAGCAAGCATCAATGAAATAATTAACTATTTTTTTTTTTATTTTTATTTAAAATCAAAAAGATTACTGGGCCTCACTGAGAAAACTCGTGTGGAGACCCAAAAAAAAAAAACTATGCTGTGGTTATTAAATACTCGACAATGAGTATAACTTGTATATTAACTTTATTTTATGATTAATAATTTTTGAAACTAGAACCACAAAATCCGAACATTACGTAGACTTGAGACGGCGCCCAGCATAGGCAAACGTAATGCATTGCTGTCGCCGAGAGTATGCTCGGTATTATTGTGATATTCTTATGCACCCAGATTATCCAGATTTATGTATTTTAATATTTAATCAACATACCTTATGTCGGATACATCCTCCGTCGCCTGAAGTCTCCCGTTGAGGAATGGATGCATGTGTTCGCGTTTATGTGCCCAGTGTGGGCAGTGGAAGATGGTGTGCTCTACTGTGTCGTCGAGATCCTGGCCGTACGTACAGATGCTATCGGCGTCCCGGCTCATCCACCTCAGGTAGCTGCGGAAGCACCCATGCCTGGTCAGCACCTGTGTGAGGTGGAACGTGAGTGTCACCGGCGACCTGTTCAGGCATCTCGCGGCGCTGGATTATCAAAATTTTCAATCAGTCTTTAAAAAAATAGAATTTAATAATTTATAATAATTAAAAAGAAAATGTAATTCTATTTTATCTGTACATTTTCTTGGTGTTTAAGGAAAACACAGAGAAATATGATCAGATAGATGAACCAGATGTAACAACTCATGTTAAAAATGAAACCAAGAAACAAATAAGATTCATGATTAGTTTTTACTCACCTAATACTTTATACTTGTGCATAAATCACTATTTAGTCTTAAATTGATACATCATAAGTCAATAATAGTAGTATACCTGTAGCTTAACTGCTATCACAACACTAGCTTTAATAATTTATGTTGTGACATTGCCTTGTTTATTAGATGCGATTTGTTATCAGACAAAGAAAAATTTACCATAAGCTTTTCAAATGCCAATGCCTTAAGTCTGGTTTATTCTGAACTATAGTTAATATCGACATCATGTAATATAAATTACATTGTTTTATTATTTTTGTTTAAAATCTGTAGGTACTTACCAATTTATGGTTACCAAATTATAACTATGAATTTACATTGAATGAAAAAAACAAAAAAATAGGTTTTAAATATTTTATTTGGAAGCTGAAGGTGGAGCTTTTTGTAAGCATTGTGTAGTGTTTTCATCAACCTTTAAAATATTTGGTTACTGAAGTATTTGATGGTTGGAAAAAAACTAAATAGGTATTATAGAACTTAAGCAATAATATAGTAATACTAATATTGAATATATAAATTATTTAATCACATCAATTTTATTTCCCTCTGAATAAATCATTATTATATTGTTGTCATTTTAAATAAATGGTAGGTATTTCGAGCTCATTCTGCATTAAAGTACCACACATTTTCTGTTTTGAAATCCAATGAATTTTTAAAAATGTATTTGAATAAAGATCCAACAATTGTAGAATGACTGGATACAGATAGGTATGTAATTATTTATTAGTTTAATTCGTTAAGTACTTTTATACATTTTTTTTTCAGAGGTAAACAACTCAAGGTAAAGCGATAGATAGAGAGCGACTTAATCCAATCATTGATTGTGTCATTCTTTGTGGTCGTCAAGAGATTGCTATACGTGGCATAAAGATTTAGAGATTATGTAAAAATTGATAGTATGTTATACATAAGTTAATTTTATAGTTTTACGTATTATATATTGTTTAATAATGTTACTATTGAACTCAAAACATTTTTCTTTCATATTATAGTGGAAGAATGTTCATTAAAATCAAGGACATTTTAGAGCCATACTAAAATTCAGATCACATGGTGATGACTGATGAGTATTTAAAAAATCTTATTACCAGTGAAGGGCGAAACAAATACCTAACTCCTCAAGTACAAATTTAAATCATAACTGCAGGTGGGGACATTATACTACGAAAAATAGTTAAAGATGTAAATGCTTCACAATGTTTTTCAGTATTAGTAGATGAAACTACTGATATTTATACTTTTGAGCAAATGTCTCTATTTGTTAGATATGTTGATGAAAATAATTGTATCCATGAGAGATTCCTGAAATGTAAAATTATTAACAGTTTAACTGGTTGTGATTTAGCTGAATCAATACTAACAGTAAATTAAAATAATATTATGTTTTTAATTAATTAATACTTTAATGGATATTTTGTAAATAGGTCTGAATAGTTGTGAAATTAATTTGATAATTAAGTTTTTCGACTGTTTTCCATTATGAAATAAAAGCAATTTACACCACAAGGTTTTCAGATCAGAAATAACGATTGAATTGACTGCATTGTTTTTAGTATAAAAACCGGAAAATAAATATAACAGTAGAAACATTTTTTTTTTAAACCTTAGGTAAATCAAAATGTAGTAATGTACCAATAACTCATTTAAAATGTATCAATATGATCATTCAAATAATATTGTAAACCTTTAAGTATTTAATAATTTATATGACTTTTTTTGAACAAAATCAATGTACAAAGATGGTAGATCATTATATCATGATAAAAAACCAATTTAACAGAAAATTGAAGGTAGGTGTGATTTAGATTGGTCTTGGAAAAAACAGTTTCTCGTTGTTGCAGTTTAAGGCAGGTAAATGGCAGGTCACAGGTAAAACAGACTATAAAAAATGAAAATTAATTTTTGTAGCTTAATAATTAGCAACACAGGGTGATATTAGAACAAAGTTATAAATTAATTTACCATCATTAACACAAACACTGTATGATTAAATTTTGTTTTTTTCTGTGTGGACTCAACTTAAAAGTTACATATTTCTTAACATAATATATTGGTTCTAACACAGTGGTCCCCAACCTTTTTTATTCTACGCACCCCTTGTAAATGTTCAAAAATCCCATGCCCCCCCTTTAACTTAGAATTAAAAAGACCTTTTTTTGTTTTAATGATACGAAATAATTATTTTTTATTAACTAATGACATATATTTTTTCATCATTCTAAAAATAAAATATAAATCAACTTAATCTTAATATTTTATTTTAATGATACGAAATAATTATTTTTTATTAAATAATGACATATATTTTTTCATCATTCTAAAAATAAAATATAAATCAACTTAATCTTAATGTCTTAATAATATTATTTTTAAATTTTTGATTACAATTTTGGAGAAAGCTAGAAAAAATTTAATGAGAAATTTGAGATTGTTTTTTCCTCACCAAGTCCATAATCCATAATAAGAATAGCCCATAGAGTAATTTACTCTAATATTACTCTATGGCAGCGTTGCTTAAATATTTAATGGAATTTTGGCCATTAATGATCAACTCTTATCCAAAAGTGACAGAAAAAGCTCTCCGTGCATTAATCCCATTTGTAATGTTGTATATACCTTTTAATATTACATTACCTGCATAGGTCAATCATTATAAAATACTAGTAAAATTGTTATCAATAGGCTACCGTCCGAAAACTAATTTATTGTTTTCAATTTTATAAATAAAATATTTCTTGTTATTTTATCATCCCTAAATTCTGGGTTTTTCCCATTATTATCCAATGATCACGAGTAGTTTATAGTTCCTATGTTGCTATTGGTTGTTATTGTGTTTCAGTTACAATAGCATACGCCTCCTACGCCTACGGTAGAATGTGTTATCGCCAAATCGTGCATATAAAAGACCATAAAATTGCCCTCTATAATCAGTCACTCTTTCGACTGGTTGAGACTCTTTTGGTATCATACTTCTAGATTGTTGGTTTATTTTGTAAGGACTAGGGAGTTTTAGGAAAGAGTTATATTAGACTTTTATTCACCTTTTTCTCATTACTAACTTAAAAATATTGTACGCTTTATTGGTAATTTTAAAAAGTTCTTTAAAGACCGATTTTAGTTCAGTTACTCGTGCTCACGTAAATAATTTGGTCTCATTAGAACCGATGGTAAATTTCGGCATATTCTGTTTTCAGGCTTTCGCATTTCGGTACACCATTTTGAAAAAGCGACGCATGTGCCGAGTGTTGACCACAAATCCGGTGTGCCGGTTTCGATTGCCGTCACCCGTACGGGCCGTACTATGTACTACAGTTGGTAAGCGCACGACCGCGGTAACGACGGACCCGGGCGCGGAAATCGTCGTTCGAACGCGCGCCACGCCATCTGTCGGACGCGCGGCGTCCCTAGAAGACCCTAGCGGTGTCGCGGCGAACCGACGCGCCGCGGACGGCCGCTCCGTGCGCATGCGTGGTGACACACCACAGAGTTGGTAAACACGGATAACAACAACTGGGCCGAGATAGCGTTTTGTTTATTTGTACGCGCGTTTGATTACGTCCCGTCGCCTCCGAGTGATATCGTCGTGTCGCGCGTCCACGCAGCGGAATGTCCCGCGGTCCGTCGCGTTTCCCGGCACACGCTCGTCCGGCCGTCGCAGTTTTCCCGCAGTCATCCGCCCGGCCGACGTGAACGCAAACACGACAGCGGTCGGCTCCGCAGCACCGACGCGACACTACGCGCAAACCGTCCGCGTCCGCTGCACAACACCGTCCGTACACCCACGGACGCCGGTGTCGTGCCCGCGCTCGTTTGACATATTTTCGTTTTGACTCTTTTTTTACCTCCGAGCCCCCGCGAGCCGGTCCGCGCGACCGATTCACCGTCGCCTTGTGATTTCGTCCAGTCCCGCGGCCGTCCGCGCGCACCGTTTTCGTCGAGCCCCGGTGATGTGCGTGTAACGTGACCCGAACACCATGAACAGCCGTCCGTCCTATTACCACAACCATTCGTCGTTCTCCAACAATTCCCTGGCCATCTGCAAGGAGATCCAGCGGTTCGAGAGCGTCCACCCGTCCATTTACGCCATATACGATCTCATCGAGCTCATACCCGATCCAATTGTCGCACAACAAGTCAGAGACCATGTCGTTTGCATCGAAGGTAAGCCCGTTCACGTAACTCCACCGATTATTGTCTTCATCGTCATCATATCCGGACCTGTTCGTTGTTAGAAAATATATATCTGACTTCATAAGTAGTTCCGTTTCGATAGTCTTACTTTAACCTCCTTTTCAATTTCTTACACTGTCTATAACGTCACTCGTTTTAAGTAATACATTATGATACCTCAGGTAAATATTAATTTTGCAACAGACTATTTACCTAACTAGAAGCCAACTCTTATTTTTTATTTAGTTAGTGTCTGAGAATTTATTATTAACATTTTAACAGTTATAAACATGGTCGTTATATTTGCAATGATAGTCTTTAATTGAACATAATTGTTGTCATTTATTTCTTATCAAGTAATTATTTTTATGTCACTGGAAAATTAAATTTTGTTCTAATCTGATTTAATTATATGATTATTAATCATTTCAATGATAGCATGAAGTGTATGTATTTTTTATTTGCATTCATTAATGAATACAATACAGACATATAAAGACTATTTTAAAGATGAACGTGGAGTGAGTGACGGTTATGAAGATATTAGAAAAGTTATGACTTGTAGTGAACATTTCCTCATGGATGACAAAGGGCAAATTAAGATAATGATAATTTTTGTGCCTTATTGACATATTTCTATGTGTAACTCTGACCTCTCTTTAACTGTCTAATTATTTAAGAAGATCAAACTAATCAAACATATATTTTTTAGGCTATTGTCTGGTGATAACAACTGAAAAATTAAAAATTTAGTTTTTACATGGGTAACGACTCGTGTAATGATAATACTGTTGCCAATTTATGAATCATACAACTCAGTTGAAATTAACATGTATACCAATATACCATATTATTATATACATGTAGATAGCAAGATAGCTTTGCAATATATTAACATATATTATAATATCTATATATATGCATGCCAACCCACTTTAAAAATAAAATATCAACCCAATATTTATTGTAACTTAAATTCCTGGTAGTTGTTGATTCTAATTTTATTAAATAGTGTAGATAAGTTCCTCAATTTCGTAGGTAAATTTCTTCTAAAAAAATGTATTTTATAAAAACTGTTCATTGGACTAGATAGGTATACTATATAGCAGCGGTTCCCAACCCATGGGCCGCGGCCCACTTGTGGGCCGCGAGCAGCATGGTACTGGGCCGCGAGTCATAGGTATAATATTAAATATTATATATTATAAGTTTATGAAAACGTAAATAGGTATGCTATGGGTGGGCCTCAAATATTTTTTTACAAAATTAGTGGTCCGCGAAACTAAAAAGGTTGGGAACCGCTGCTATATAGGATCATCCGTATTTCTGTGTCACCTACTATTTGATAAATAAGATTGGAAAAAGTGATACCTAATAACAAATAAATTTAATACATATACTATTTAATCAGAAAAAAACAAATGTTAATGATGACCATGAATAAATATAGCTAATAAAAATAAAATTCTACTTCCGCTATATATTGTGACCAATTGACCTAATTTTTGTGAATTTCAATGTCCTTCCCCGCCCCTTAAAAGAATCGTCGAGAAACCGGTTAGACGTCAGCGTTGTTTGGCTTCTCAACAAATTATGTATGTACGTGCGATGCTCGTAGCAAATCTGCTTCCCACTTCATGTTACTGCCGCCGCTATAAGTCTGAATCTAAACACATCCCGTATTCGAGCGTTGACTTAAAAAATCCCGCACGGGTACTTTCAATTGAATACGACATAAGAGTTAGCGGTGTGTCTCGTTTTACGGTAATTACTTGATCTGGGTTGAACAATAATAATTAATAATGATTACTAGAGCTTTTTGTAAAATATAATCATCGCAATTACAATGTCATGGGAATTTTTCGGGAATTCTTATTGTTATGGCCTAAGTGTATTACGGGGAGTATTATTATGTAATACGTTTTGTCCGATATGTAATGATAATTGTTATTATTTTCCTTTTATTTTTGGCGCATATTTTGTTAAATTTTGATACTATATTTCGTATTACGCATTCAGTATTCATACGTACTAGGATTGGTACGTAAATCAATGGTACTATAGGTATATGCGATGATGGGTGTAATTTTGAAATGATTTATTTTTTCTTTCACTGTCTTGTTACTTGTTTACATCATTGAAGTACAATTTTGACCGTCAAGTATGTTATGTTTATTCATATTTTACGATTCACCCAATCAGTTGGTGTTTTTATAATAATTGATTTTTTTTTCCAATTAATTTTAACATTTTGTTTTAACTTTTGATTAATAGTTAATACAATTTATGAAATTCTAAAATTAGTATCATATAATTCACTAAGATATATAAGTACATGGCTTATCAGTAATCAGTAATCACTATTTATATGGATATTTGGATTAAAATACCTAATCTATATATATATTAAGTATTATAATTTGTATTGTAAAATACCTTAATATTTAATATTCTATTTTGATAAATATATTTATATTTTAAAATCACTTTAAACACTATAAAAATATACTTCCTAACCCATAAATAAATTACTAATACCTATTAATAACTGAAAAAATGATTTCCAACTTTCTGTTTTACTGTATATTTGGATTACATCCATTGGTAATTGGCAAACTTGCAATTGTATTATAAAACACAACCAATTTCTATAAGAAATAAATACCACTTAAATTTAGATTTTCATCCACGGTTTGATTATCTTTTGTTGTATGTTTTTATTTAAGTATTTTGAATTATTAATTTTTATTTCATAATTCAAAACAAGTAAAAAATTAGCACCTAAATATTATATATATGAGTACATTTCTCAGCACTCTAAACATAAGAAAAAACTCTTGAAATAACTTTGAAAAATGTTAAATCTCATCAATCAAATACAGTTTTTGTTTTTAATCTTAGAACTCAAAATGTTAGTACAATTTGTATCATATCCTAACATGTCTTCAACCTTTTTATGCAGCGGGCAACATATTATTCTCTTAAAATCTCGCGGTCCGCATTCCTAGTAAAACATGTATTTTATTCAAAAAATGTTTGATAGCGATATCTTAAAGCTTAAATGATGGCTTATAGCCGTTTAAATTAAGATATTTTATGCTATACTTAATATGTGATCGTGAGCTGCAAATAATGACAAGCTGGGCCGCGGGTTGAAGCCTTAAGTTAAACGGTGTTTTCCATATTTTTATGAGCACTTATTGTCATTACAAATTTATGCTAATAATGTGGTAGGAATTCAATAGAATAGTATTTCTTCCGAATGATTCCAAAGGAATATGACTGGGGTATGGCGCCTTGTTGCCCAAGCAGTCCAACCAAGTTCTGTACTTCACTTGATGTAGCTTTTATTTTTATTTTATTTTTCCTCATTTCCACTAAAAGTATTTAAGCAAAACTTATTTCAAATAATTTTCTTAATCATACAATGTGTAAACTCCATTTTGCAATCTTTCATAAAGAAAATATATAGGTAATTATAGATATTTTTATATTTGTGTTCAAAACGACCAGGTATTTAAATATATTAATAAATGTTTAAAATATAACTAATAAATGTTTAGAGGTTGTTTATATTTTAATAGACACCACGAGTAAAACCGTGTCTTCCAAATTACCTATAACTCTTTTAGTATACATTTTTCTAGCGTATATACAGTTGTGCTTGCAGACACTAGAATTTACTGTTTAATTTCATTGTAAGAAAAATTATTAGTGCTGTCAAGGTGGACTTATCTCTAAACCGCATTTAGTACAGCTATGTATAAGATAAGATTGAATACTCCATTTAGTGAAAATAAAGTATTTTTTCAGATAACAATTTATACGTTTTGGTAAATTAATTAGTTATTAGTAATAAGTTATTAGTTTATTACTAAACAATTATAACAAATTAATATTTATACAATTGAGTTTCATCTAGAATCTAGATTCTAGTTTCATGTACGATGTACGTTTGTTATAATACCTCATGTTATACGTTATAATTGTAATGACTCGAAACATATTAACATGATTGACGTATGTAATTATGTAGATACTTAAAATATGTCGTTATCAATATTAACATACAATATAAAACTAAGCTGTAGCTGTGATGTAAATAAATCTAATCACTTACTAGAATGTCTCATTAAAAATTTGTTACAGTTATTTCAAGTGTTGATATGTTGTTAGACACATTTTTTAAGAAAAGAAATTGATGTAATCAAACAAAACTCCATTGTGTTTATTTAATGATCAATAACGCGTTTGTCGGGATCATCTACATATTGAATAGAAATAAAATTACAGTATTGTAAAACGTCTCTTTCATTTGAAATGGTTATGCTCGAATAATTGTTTCTTGTATTAATACTTGGTATTTTGGTATGTTAATACAACTAATACACACCCATCCACCCACTGCACCCACTCCTTCGAGATCTAAGGACATTAAATTATTAAAACACATTTCATACTAAATCAACTGCTTTTTTATATTACCCACGAGATAACCAACCATTTAAAATCATTCGAAGAACAAAACGTTAATACATTATGAGATTGAAGTTATGTCAAGTGATTACTATAACTATTTTGTTAATTTTCAAGTTTAACTTATTTTTCTTAATGTTGATAGGGTTAATTATATTTGAAAATTATTTAAATTGTTGTATTAATTTTTAAATTGTACGGAAAAATTTAAAAAGAAACTTTTTTTATTGTATCTTCGAGCATAAAATAAAACTGACACAAATAATCATGTCTTAGTTAAATCGATAGTTACTTCTAGGATATTCTTTGTTAAATAAATACGTTATAGGCTTAAAGTTTTATCAGTTTTTGACAGCAGTAACTTAAACTTTTGTAATCAATATTATTTTTATATTCAGTGTTTTAGGTAAAATATTTAATATCAATCAAATCGTCAGATAACTTTTTACGCAACAATAAAATGTGTAGCTTAATATCAGTATCAACGTTTTGACTTACTATATTCCATTCTTACACTACGTTGTTATAATGTGTTAGAAAATAATCATATATTGCGTTGGCCATCTTGATATTCATCTAGCGTACGAATAATTATCTCCTATATAATACAATGTATTGTTCGTATTCTATTCACACTCGGTAAATTCTTGATTATCTATCCAACACAACAAATTGAAAACAATTATGTGTGAGGAAATATGTAACGTATAATAAATTTACTTCACGTGTTTTAAAATCATTAATCGACAATAATATAATATTAAGTACAATATATTTACTCATATTTACATCTCTATAAATTGATGTGTATAGTATACGATAAGAAAAACGATTATTTCATTGGAAAATCCATTCCAAGTGTACCTATAATCTTTATGCATTATGCATGTTAACCGGAGAATACATACATTTACATGGATATTATATAAAGTTGAACTTGGTAATCTTGCTTTATTTTTTTCTGATATATAAATACTTAATCGAAGTACAAAAAATAATTCTAAAGGACCTGAGTTTTAAACATAATTTTTTAATCAAACCATTTATATGTATTATGAAAAATATGTCATAATAAAAAAATAATAAATGATAAAACCGTCATGGTGCAGGGTGGTTGTAACTCCAGCCTTCTATAAGCGTTTCTTTAAGTTCAATTATTTAAAAAAAAAATGTATACTTTGATGCGGGGCCCCCTTTTTTACTCAAGGAAAAACGACACCTGCCGGTATCTTGTTACTTTATACTCGGTATGTTATTTTATTATGGAGTGCAGGCGACATAATATTTGAACAACAATATAGTATATTCTAGCGTTAAATAAAACGCGAAAACATGCGTTTTTCGGTGTTATATGTACATATTATTATAGTAGTCGTTTGCCGCCGCGCGCGTCGTCATACACGCGATCGTTGTTGCTGAAAATCTCCACAACCGCGGCAGCTCGGCGCATTACTAGTTCGTCTGCCCGGTTTACCGTTACGACCGGTTAAAATAAAATAATTCGTACAATACGAAAATATATTATTTACACACACAATATAATACGTAGGAAAAGTGGGGTGAAGTGTGTACGTGTAATTTCTACACACACACACACACACATAGATAGGAAAAAAATATGATATGATATATATATATATATATATGTGTATCTATAGAGGCTACACGCGTGTAATCGAAGAAACATTGCACATAGTACATTCATATATGTATATGTAATGTATATAATAGGTATACACTGTGAAACCTGGAGGCTTTATAACGCGCAGTGTGATGTTTTATACTATCACCGGTAAAATTGCTATTGCTATTTTACTATTATTGTCATCGGTTGTCTCGGCTCGTCGTGTAAATAATATAATATCATCGTCGCACGGACGAATGGGCAAACGGTCGCGGTTTTCCGTGATAATAACATAATATCATTCTTGCCGATTTGCCGTGTCGTCGTATCAGGTACAACGAACCCGAAGAAAATACGTCTTCTTCTTGTTCTTCTGCACGCGCCATTATCGTCACCGTGCGCGCTTAATTATCATCGAAAACCGTTTAACCTCCGAAATTGCATACCCCGGGTCGTTATTGGACTTCTAAAAGTAAAGCAATAGTCATCGGTGTAGATAGCGACGAAGACAATCCGGTGATGTTTAATTATAATATTATGCCTTACGTTACTTTAACGGGTGAGTATTTCGTCAGTTGTCATCAGTACCATCGATATTCATTAATTTTTACATAATATCTGCGTGCACATCTGCTGTGCATATTTAACGGAAGCGTGAAGTGACGAGCAATCCGCTTTAACTTTTTTTCATGCATATGGGGTCGTCGTTCGTTTTTTCAGTATTTTTTCTCTTATACATAACCTTGTAATACTTTTTCAAAACTATTATTATTATTATTTTATCGATTCACTCCTAACAATATTCGTATAGAGAAGCAAAATATACAAAAAAAAAAAAAAAATACATAGGGTCTTATAAATGACACGTAATATTATATATATAGTATTTCATTGGCCATCAATTTCCTCGAGTATACTACGTGTTACAGTAATTTAATGGGATTGCGCGTTCGGAATTCATACACAAAACGGCCGTGGCATGTGATTGAATTCAAAAGCAATAACGCCAATAACGGAATATGAGAGATTTCTATAAATTGGTTTGCACGTCGTATCTTTTTTGTTGCATTTATATTCAATCATGTTTAGATATTTGCAAGTCCAAAAACAATTACATTTAAAATATTTTGTGTAATTGTCGTCTCTCTTGCGAAAATAACATAGGCTTATAATTTAATTTTGTTTCTCATTATATTATAAATAGTTTAATGCTTAATTTTATTTTGTTGAGATTTTAATTTCTATAATTTCTTTTGCAGATTTTATGTACTGCAAACAAATACACATATAAATTGACATATCTATTAAAAATTACAATTTACATCATTATTATACGAAAAAAAAAATTCTTTATGTACTTTTTCTTATACGTAAACTGTATAGTAAAAAAAAATATAAGTAAAAAAAAATGTGATTGTTATGATGTTTAAAATATATTTTAGTTAAATATTTTGGTATGTATTCATTGTATAGTGTAGGTATTGTTAAATGTACTGGCGGGGTATCTTTAGAATACAAATATTCATACATTTTATGGTACAGTATATTTTTTAACTTGTAATACATGTATGGTAAATGAAAGGTCTAGAAGTCTGGAGATACTATCGACGTTAGGACCCATAACTTTTTCTATTTTAACAAAAAAGAGGTATCATTTTTTTTTTTTTTTGAACACCTGGTATTGTGGCTTAAAAATATCATTACGGCGGTACGCAAACACCAAATATTACATATTTGATCTCCAATAGTGTAAAAAACTGTATTATATAAATTTGTTTATTGGTATAAGTCATAACAGTGATAAATAGTACAACTCACCAATCTTAAGGGACGTTGGCCAATTACAAAATAACTGTTTTTCAATGGATATTTTATGTGAGAATAAAAATGGATGTTCGTATGATATGTAGGGCCTACATTGCAGTGTATACCTTTTTTTGTTGACTATACGAGTAGATTAGTGAATAATAAATTATTTCTTCAGTAACTTACATCTAAACACATACTCGTAAATTGTAATAATAGTAAAGCTTTTACTATAATTCTCATATTACTGATTAATCTGGAGATTAAAGTATAATGTGTATAATTATTTTCGTGAGCTATGAAAATGAATGTTTTAATTTTTTTCGTAATGGTCCGTTTTGTACAGCAATAATGTTATTTCTTCATATCTTTGTGTTAAAATTTGGATACTAAAACTTGAAACCTCAACCGGATAAAAATAAAGTCTATAAATAGCTTCTGAGAATAACGTTGAAAACTGATTAGGTTTGTTCATGCTAGTTGGAAGTTAAAGTGTATGTACCTACTTTTCATTTGACTTGATATTAATCAATTACATTCGTTGTACATTTTGTTTACTAACTGTAATGAACGTTGTATACAGTATACTGTACCTATTATGGATATTGCAAATACCTTATGATATATTATACTATCGTCTGTTGATATTCTTGAGTGGTTAGTATAACAAGTATAGATATTATACAATTTATTCTTTTGTTTTTTTTCTTTACTTTGCCAGTATTTGCATAGCCTATGACTTTTTTTATTCTCAATACGGTTGCCTACAAAAAACCGGATGTACACCTGCGTAGGTAGACACTTCTTGTAGGTGTAGTTCAGTTAGGCACTTTATAAGAAGGTTTTACTAAGAGTTGTTCTCAGAGGTATTATTAAACATTAAACCATTTTTTAAAAACCTTTAGAGGTTAACTCACATTATAACTGTTATAATTTATTTTTTGTGCATACAGTCTTTTATAAATATATATATCATCTTAGAATTTTAACGAGTTGTGCTTCTGTAAGATTTTAATGTGTGAATTGTTCATAGCATTAGATTATTAACATTTTACGTGACAAATACGGAAGACACAAAAAGAAAAATAATAATAAAATAGACCTTGACATGTAATTATTGTCGTGTCAAGTCCTTTGCAGTTGTACGCCCACCACATATGTTATTAACATATATAAAAAAGAGGAACCCCGAGACAATGACGTATGCGTCTAATGCGGATTTATCGTTTAAACTCTTCTAAATTATGAACGTTGCAATACGATGAATATATAAGTGTGCATATGTTTCTTGCGCGTGCCTATTCTAATGTATTATTCTATATTATGTATAAATGAATAGTATTTTAACTATACTTAACAATTTTTGCACCCGCGCAAAATAAATTTGTAGTCGCCACAAGAAAAAACGTATTCCAAATATTTTAGGTAATAAAATATAAATACTATAATATGTATACCGCCGTATATCTCATGTTCCCATGCTATAGAATGTGTGTGTGTTAATAATATTGAAGTTGTTTACTAAAAACTGTTATATTATAATATTAATAGAGATATTAGTATGGGATTTTATAAAACGTATCAATTCGGACTGTATGGTAAATAATAATTTAGCTTTTTTATATGGATTTTGAAATTAAAACCGCTATAGGTATAATTGATTAGTTTTGTATTGGATAAATTATATTTTGAATTTATTAAAACTGTTCATGGTTTTTATACGTTTATTAAGTTTATTGTAATTTTTAATTCGTATAATTATTTTTACCTATAGAAACGTAATTTTTACTAATTGGTATGATATGCATTTTAAAACGTTGGTAATTAAAATTATTTAAAATTATTAATTTAATTATTTGTGATCGATTATTTTATTAGCAAAAATCAATTTAGTTATCATACCATTGTAACGTAGTTCATACATTTGGGTCGACTATTGACCGTGCCATTTAAATGGGATCATATATGTTTGTATAATAGTAGTTAGTGTGCTGCTAATAATATATGCATCACATTCCAATTCGAGTATAGAATTTATTAATAATTGAAAGGACGGCGGCGATATTGTGTCAAATCTAGACGACCTAGTGAACGTATATTTCTGGTATAAAACATGCGAAGTAATGAAATGCTCAGTTGCTATATAAATAATCGGGAAAATTAGAGAATCAAGAATTGCAAAGTGTAATGATAAAATACTTAACTTTACGTAACCGCCTGTTGGGTGACAACGATTTTAATATTATTGTATTTACATTAATCTAGAACGTTTCAGAATCTTTCCCCAAGACTTCGTGGCCAACGAACTTCGATTGGTATCAAACTCGTGGTAGATGCTGTAGAAAAATATATATGTGTCGTGCTAGTGCAATAATACATTGCATTCTCCTCTACTCCGCATTTAGTCGTGATAGCTGGTCGTCGCTCCTCTGTGTGTCTCCTCAGTACATAGAAGACAATCCTTTCTTTCCTGCCGCATTTACCTTGACAGATTAGTCACGCCTGTATTAACAATACCGAATTTATACGAAACAAAAAACCCTCTGCACATATAATAATAATAATAATAATATTTAAGAATTTTACCTCTCTTATACAGCTGGTCCAGACTTTCACCCACCTCCACCACCATCACCTTCGACAAAAACGGTCCCGGTGGAACGGACAATAATAATAATTGGTACAGAGAAAATAAAATAATATTTTTCTTTGAGACTTTCTTTCTCGATTGATTGTTATTAATCGCGCGTGCCCTTTTGACTGCATCTTAAAAATAATAGTAAACAATCGTATTTATCGAGCTATAGTTTAGAACACAATAAAAATGACATTAATTTTGACATTGTTGGTTGATCCTTTATTTCGTGTTAACATTTTTGAATTTCAAAAACTATATGCGATCTGCTTAGTAACACAGTTTTCTCAGTAACACTGTAATATCGTTTTTTATACCTGTGTAAAAATGTTAAAAGGTTTTATTTAAATGTTTAACTACTTATAATTGAGTTTTTAGTCAGATGATTTTTAGTCATTGATATAAACATCAGTCTTAGAATACTATTTGATTGGATTAATGTCAAATACGACGTATCCATCTATTATCTTTTTTATCTATAATTATACTGAAACTACTTAAAACTGTCTAAAACTGGTTCTATAGCTTACTATCTCCTCCTTATTAGTCAATAGTTTTAATAGTATTATATGATTGATGTAATTAAGTAACATTTTATATGGACAGTATGTTTATAGTAGGAACATTTTAATCATATTCATCTGTATTATTAAAGCAAATATTCTACCATGTCTAGTTGAGATTACTAAAACCATTTGATAATTCGAACTTAATTTATTTCCATTACTCGAACTTGTTCACTCATTTTTCAATTTAAGTTATATTTTGTAAATTTATTATAATTGTAATTATAAATAACAATAATACACCTGAAAAAAATTTAGCCCTAAAAGATAACCATAAATAGATCCATTCACATTAAATTGAATTGCTTGTTTTATTTGTACTAATTTATTTTATTTATCACTCTATTACTTGAAATCATCAAATTAATTACAAAAATAAAGATGACGGTTCCCATCCGGTTTGAGTTTTGCTGAATAATACTTATCTAACCAACAATTGTACACGATTATTTCGATTCTTTTTTTAATAAGCATTTAATATTATTACATACGTTGATAAAATTGCATATTTAAAACATGTAAAAATATCGTTTATAAGCATTCCCACAGTTTATGTGTATATGTACTTCTTAAATTACATCTTCACGGCTACACAATATGTACATTATATACGTAGTTACATAATTAATGCATGACAGTGAATATTGTTTCAACAGCAGAAGCTCGTTACTGTAGTAGTTTATAATTTTATTGTTTATACATTCTTTTTATCCAATTTTTATACATTTTTCTAAGAAATATGTGTACATTAACACCGCTACCTGCAGTACTACCTGACGATATTTCCAGGTGGCGGGTGTATTGCCATTAAAAAAACAATTAAAATAAAGATAAGCTAAGTATGATTATTGTGTAATAAACATATTTATAAACCAAATAATAATTCCAACTTTATATGTAGATATATGTGTATCAAAAATATCTCTTTATACTTGATGAATAAAATATTTAATTTTTGAATTATTTAAAACTATATATTAAAAAAAAAAATGACCTATTAGTTTAAATAATTATGTTTAAAATTAGTAGGTATATAATTAGTAATTAATGTTACAGAAAAATATATATCTTGGATTTAATGAGTGCAATAGTTTTAATTTATGATAAGGATATAAAGTGTAAACTGTAAATCACTTAATTAATATTACGTTTTATTATCACTCACACAAATGTTCATTTCCTACTCACACAACAGCAGTACGCGATTTTAACTGTTAAACTAAATGCCTATCGTTTACTCCTTAAAATCGGAGCACTTCCGACCCCCTTAACTTTACTTTTTATTAAACGCCTTCCAAATCGGTGACTTCGACCATACTCTCAGGAGAGTATGTTTATTGCATTTATGAATTCTGTTATTATTTATGTATTTGTACTTGTCTTTTCTCTAATTAAATTAAATTTCCTTGATTTTTATCTTCAGTTTTTTATTCTATATTTCCTTCTTATCTGAATATCTTAAAAATATTATTCTTTATCTTATTATTTTACCATTTTACTTTAGTTGAATTTTATGTTTCCAATTTGAATAATTCTATTTTGTGAAATTTTGGGATACAAAATCACAAAGAAGGAAAGTAATCTAAAATAGCCATTCACGACGAATTCAAATCAGTTTTCCAAATCCTTATCGCATTAGTTGATAGCGATTAGTACGTTCTAAATAGAAAACGTCTAAGTCCCTTATGTTGCATCGTTGCGCTTAGACGAGACAGAAAATGGCTTTCAATCCCCTTAATTTTCTTTTAAGTCAAATGATCTCCAATTTTTGTATCATTTACAATGGGTAAATGTTGCTATTATTTAGGTACATTTTGTACAGAATAACATAACTCGATACTTGTGTAAGCTCATTTGCTTAAACCAGAAATATTTTAATGTGAACACAAGTTTGAATACAATCCAATTACTTATGAATAGCGTTCGTGACTATGTAATCTAAAGAAAATTATACTCTAAGAGGTACACTTAATATGATTATTTACTCGTACGATGACTTATTTATTTGTGTACCAAATGTCAGTTTTGAGTTACCAATTTATACTATTTTACTAAACACATTTACAAATGAGAAACATATTATATTATATTATATATACCAACTATGTATGTATTTAATTGTCATTATTTAATATTTCATTAGAAATTTAATTTTTATTGATCATACTAATTGAAATTGAAGTGGACAATTTTAAATACTTCACGTGTTTTATTATTATGTATATAGAATTATAGAGTATCCTGTCGTCTTAGATATGGTGGTGTAAGGCCACAGTCTTGTTTTTTATGCTACCCAAAATACGCCACTAAATTAAAATTACAAATATCAGAGCAATAATAGTTTTTAGGAAATTTTATTATTAGGAATGTTACTTTAAAAATGTAATTCTGCCGTTGTACGGAGAATAGAACACAGCTACTCACTAAAAATAAACCGTTAGATGGCGCTAATAGTCAATGGAAAACTATCTGTACAGATGGCGCAAACGCATTAGATATAAGTGTAGTTTTATTGGAATTGAGAGGCCCAGTCAAAAGCACGGCTTATGGATACCATATGGTTGCATGGCGGCCTATAGTGGGCTGTGGTGAAAAACGTCCAGAAATGTTCTTATCAAATTCGTCTAAATACTGCTTCCTGCTAGAAATCCTTGTGGATTATATTCGTACTGAATCACATAATTAAACGGCTAATGCCTATTTCTATCACTATTAATAATCTACTTTGCCTATGAAGGCGCTTTAAGTATGCAGGTTTTTGCCTAATTTGATAAGAACATTTTAGCCGTCAATGTTAATAAATACGTATAACATAACATCTAATATAAAGATGTCCTGGTATCTGAAAATAGAATATTTTCGACAATCTGTGATACAGTCATTAAATGTAATTTAATTTAAACTATAAATGATAAAAGAAAGTTGGAGATTTAAATTTTCATTTGATATAAACGTAATCACTATTATTGTTGGCCAGCCAAAATAAATATTACAACACCGTCAATTCCATCCATATTAATTGATTGATACATTTCTCTTTTTAATGCACATGGTTGCTTTATGATATAAATATATTCATGTATATTAAACCATTTAATGCGTTGGACAATAGATAATTTGATCTACTCTTATTATATTATTTTTTTATGCAATTCATTACACCTGTTTACGAACTAAAACTTTTTTGTACGTTTAACTTCTAATTAGTTGCATATACTACTGTCTTTAAAATTTTAAACTAAGAGTCAGCATTTTAATCCCTCACAAAAATACTTCATGCTTAAAGTAAATTAAAGCTTTGTGTTATGCTTTCATTAAACTGCTATTATTTAAAATATCCATAAATTAATATAATTTTAAAAGTTTTTAAACCGTTATGCTGGGGTTTTTGATTTAAAAAAACCGCTTAGCTTTCATATTTTTTTAAATCATGCAGTGATTAAGTTTTGTAGAACAACATTTTTTCTTTAATACTTAGGTAGAACTAAGGATCTGATTGCGAAGATTTCGATTACTTTAGGTATTTTCATTTCCATATCATTCAGGCGTGGGTATGTAAATATATATAAAAAAAATAATCAGTTGATATATGGTATATCATTGATTGATAGATACGATAAGTTATGTGTATTTATGTTATATATTCTTGACGTATTGCTAGTGTCAAAATCTTGGCAATAACTTTAACGTGTGTTAATGTGTTAGTTGTACAATTGTAAACAAGTTTCAAATTAATATCAACCGTAGAAATTAAAAAAGTGAACATGTATTTAAAAAAAAATCATCATTGCGCATTTATCTCACTTTGCTTACCTTGACATAAACTAATATTTCATAATTTTTTCAATTCGGAAAAATTGATAGATAGTTGTATTATAAATATGATTCAATGTGACAAGACTCAATACTGTACCCCTAAATTATAAATGTTTTGTTAAAAATTGTTGACAGTATAAAAACTCAAATAATTACATTTAATTTTTCAAATATTTTATATTTAACCTAGTTTCACTGCTTAAATATTGATTTTCCGAAAGGTTGTATTAAATGTAAAAAATAGGTACTTACATCGTTATTATACCAATTTTTCGGTTGCTCTGCTTGGAGTTAATAAAATAAGTACCAATATACATATTAATTGAAAAAAATGTGTAATTTACAACGTAAGTGAACACCATAGAACGTTTCCATCGAGTCGTTAAAATCGTTGAGCAACCAAAAACTGGTATTTTAAAATCATCTGAACTAACCTACCCCCAACATTGGGGCACATGCCCAAGTCCCTAGACAGATTCTGGTCCCCTTTCTTGTAGCTCTATACTACTGCCACTGCCGTCGTCGTGTTCTTTTATTCTCCGTGGATTACAATGCGAGACCCCGTTTTTATTAATCGAAGGGGAAACGTCTCGACTTCAAATCTTTAATTACAAAGTCCTTTGTGATAGTGATTTTTTCTATTCATTTCGGTTCATTTTTGCATTCAAAAAAGTCCTTTCCCTAGTCCGCCGCGACGTTATTGTTGCCCTCTTCAAGGTCCACCGAACGTGGATAACATACTTAATTATCATCGCGGACGGCATCGAACATTACTATTCATTTTTACTTTTTGAATACTCCTCCTCTTTATTATATTATATACTGTGTAATGTGTATATATACGGTATAAAATGGCTTTACTTTCAAGTATATATTTCACCAACACTATAACTGGTGACGAGTTGGACACTAATAATGTTATTAATGCATTGGATACAATAAAAATAATACCCCACGCTGAGAATGTAAATTTTTCACCTTTATGAGCTGTTGTGAAGAATCCCATTAAATCCGATGATGTGCAAAAAACCTAGTTTTCCCTGCAGGGGGAGGTGAGTTTAGTATACCTATACGGCGTGTGTTTATAATGTTACGATTATTGTATATTATATTGTGCTCGTGCGTCGCACGCCGGATGTATACTATAAGGATTGACAAGTGCGTATCACAAATAAAGAGGGCTTGTTCCGCCCCCCGCCGCGGTGGGGTGCCATTATTAAATACAGCTACCATGTTCAAACGTGTGGAGCCTCGACGACGTGTCCATCGTTAAATCCGCGTGCATGAGTAACAGCAGCCGGTCGTCTGGTGGTCACTAGCTCATATGGGTGTAGGTAATTAAAAAAAAGTACGTTTTTACCGGATGCGTGCTCGTATTATATAAGTACGTCATATTGTAATCATCCTATGATGCACAAATCGTATTATATATTGCACAAAAGGGATTAAACAGAAGACTTATGGTGTTAACGGGTACACGTGTCGTTATATAGCTACCTATTTCGTTTGTGTACATACAGCAAGGGCTGCCAGCTAGGCGGCCTAGCTCCTCGAGTACACATGATTATCATAATGTATCATGTACATATTACGTATATTATTTAGGGATGGAGGGATAGCGATGCCAAAGTAATTTATGAGCTTTGCCATCCGCCTTAAAGCATCACCCGATACGATCGCCGTTAGCTCCGCATACGCCGCCGTCGCAGAGCTTATTGAAAAAGTTTACTGGAAGATTTTTCACGCATACTGCTGCCAATCTGTTGCCTCGAAAAGTTTGGGGCGAGTACTTTTGGATTTTCGTTAAAATATAGACACGGATCCTGGAGAACGGGAATTAATGGTTGCGTTCGAGCCCGCCATAAATTTTGTCTTACTTTTTTTTTATCTATATATGTATGTGCTTACACGCATCTCAAATTAAATGATTCGGTTTTGATAGAATTTCAATTGGCTGCAAGAAAATCATTATTGTTTCTGCTCCCGGTTTTTGTTTTGTGTGTGATAATAAATTGAATTCCCAGAAAATAAAATTTTCCAAAGTATACACGTTCGATTCATCCACCACTTTTATACTTCTCAAACGTATTCAGTAAATATATTGCTTTAAACTTTTCAAAATATTTTATTTGTTTTGGCTCACACATTAAACATGTTGTTTATGATACCTATCAAAGTTAAAGATGTTTTCGTTTTCTTGGTAAAAAGTTACCCTTACATATTTATATTTATACGTATTAAATATCTGTATGCATGAAATTACATATAACTTTTTTTTTTTCTTAACTTAAAATTTATTTCGGTTGGTTTT
This sequence comes from Periphyllus acericola, assembly GCA_949715065.1. NCBI lineage: Eukaryota > Metazoa > Arthropoda > Insecta > Hemiptera > Aphididae > Periphyllus > Periphyllus acericola. The sequence goes on from OX454268.1 coordinate 35,914,109, forward strand.
GGCATTCATGTATTAAATCATGTATCAAACAACATAAGACTTTGTGTTCAAGATTACATAATTGTACGTCAAATAATATATCTTAAGAAGTAATTTATATTTATAAAACTATGATTAAAGTATTGTGATTCAATCGAATAAATAAATAAAATATGTTTACGTAGAATATTCGGAAAAATAGGTTGACAACTTGGATTCATAGTCACTGCTATCCTGATTTATACATGATACCTTTGAAAAACTATAGTTATATTATATTAATATTTTGGTTTTCGTGTAAACGTATAAAATCTGTTTGTCGAACTTTTTGATGTGCGTAATAGGAAGATACCGAAAGCACTTTATTTAGCTTATTATGACAAATATTTATTAATAAAATACGACTTTTGCTAATACGTTTCGAATTGCTTTGTGTCCTTTGGGTTATTTTAAAAATTCGTGGTCGTCGACAAGAGTTTTCCTCGAATGTCGTTATTATATTTCGCTGGAACATAATGTTGTGGTGGTTTGCCAAAACGCAAATGGTTTGATTTGGTTTTTGCGTGCGTTTCTTGTAATTTCAATGGATAGTTGGAAATTTGGCACGACGACGTCTCACTATCGTCTTGTCTCGTCTATCTGCTTCTCTTGATTTCCTTTTCTACTTCGTGGACTGTCTAATAACGTCTGTTTACACGCGTTTAGCGTGTAGAACGGTCTATTAAATGTGGGGAGGATTCTGTCAAAATATGCTCCAATCACACCGTGGTTTAAATATATATATACGACGTATACTTATCGTCCTAAAGTATAATAATATGTCGTTGAAGATGTCCGTGACAAATATAAATGTGCGGAATAAGCGACGGTATATTTGCACGCGTGTACCATATACCTATATGATATATATATATATATATGTGAATTTTATCGGTTCCCTGTAAATGTTTTCGTACCATAAATCGTCTCATCCGCGAGCAGAAAGAGTCCCAACGGACGTTTTTCACCTTGCCCTGTTCAGTGTGTCGCAGGATATTTTTCAACGCGCCCTTCTTTTTTTTCGAGGAGTCGAAAAAAAAACCAAACTCACAATACTGCGATTGTGTATGTATGTATACGTACAGGAATATGTACGGTGATATGTGCGTGCGCGTATACCGCGCCAGTCAAAAGAATTTCCCCCATAGACCACTGTCTAACCATTGTGCGTTTCGCCCTTTTTTTCTTTTGCTTTTTCTTCACCCGATTCTTTTCATATTATTATTATTATTATTATTATTGTTATTATGCTTTTCGATAGGAAATTGGTCTTCATATTATACATGTATTCCGGAACGTCGAAAATCGAATTGTTTTCAGGCCCCGAACACAACTCTTTGATGTTCACGTTTACGTATAATTCGAATTACACTCCATGTGCTGCTGCGTATGTATAGGTACATCGCGAATATCCGGTGAAAATCGTACATCAGGCTTCATTGGACTGCGGATATTTTTTTCTCGCTTATTATATTATGCGTGTTCCCCGTTCGTATTAAATTTCTTTTATATATAATTATTCTGATCAAATCGCCCCGATTGTTCTCTTTTTTCCGACTGCGTATAGCAATTTCACATAGATAAACGTTACAAATTATACGGTACATCGAAGCTTCTTTCCGTATACATGTATATATATAACACACGAACCCTCACGTCCATATACGTACACACTTACGAGTCCTACCTATAATATAATATAATATACCTACCCGCAATCTTTAATATTACAATAGAATTTTCGATAGGCGTGCGTACTACTGAAAAATTAATTCATTGAAATATTATATACTTAAGAGATTTACCAACATGTATATTGTATACGTTATAACTTATAAATATGCTATGTTGCATGTTTCGTAAATTGCAGAGTTTTAAAACGTTTAATATGAAGCCCTCGGAGGTTTTTTTTTACTATAAAGTGTAGAATTAATTTAAAAATTAAAAATAATTAAACCATCTCCCAGTTCTAATTTAACAAATTGAAATTATTTTTTACGCTTCGCCCTGTATATGCCTCTTGGTTTATCCCTTGAAAGATTAACTCGCGTTCAATACTCGGACGCGCCGACCCCATCCAAAGGGTTAAGAGACAGCTGTGCTATTGTACTGTCATTTTTGTGATTATAACTTTCCGGGCTATTACACATTCAGGTAATTTCAAATGTATTAGCCTAATTTAAATTTAAAAATTACCTTTAGGTATGTGTACATAATACTAATATTTGTAACGGCTTATGTGTCTGTCTATCATTCGAGCAAATTACCATTCGTCAAAAAGGGTTTACAGCCGACTAAAATATCTGTTAAGTTAGTATATGCACAAACATAATTTGTAAATTAAATAAAATGTTTGCGTGTAACTAATAATAAATAACTAGTCGACTGGAATTGTATTGTTCAAAATTCAATCGGCATGTCATAAATTGAATATTCAATCGAGAGGGAACATGCTTCTGCGTCTAATACGCATAATAATTCTATCAACATATATATTTACCGAAACCCCTATTTTATACATGAACAGATTAAACATTTTTAAAACTTATTTCATCAACATACTCTATAATCTATAGTTCGCAATGTTTTTTAAATTCTTAACGGAAAGATAGAAACGAGTTGGTTGTAGAATTTTGTGTAATTTTTATCCTAAGTTTTGATCCTGTTATTTCTTATCGATTTATTAGACAGCTCTCCTGAGGTGTAATTTCTCATTATTTTGCATAGATTTTGAAAATTACAAATAAATAGGCAAAATTTAAGTTTTTCTAATGAGTTTTTTTTTGCAAACAAGTACAGCATTTTAAACTTACTTTGGTAATTTTCATTTCGATGATGTATAAATGAGAGTTTTGAGAGTTGCATTAATTAATATTGCGTAGCTAGAACTAAAAAATCATTAGTCGTTATAACTTTTATAAACATAGAATTTATTTAGTTTTCAGTTCATCGCTATTATTGAGTTTTATCACTCTATAATTGTTGTAATTGATATTTTAAAATCACTTTTTGTCGTCAATTTCTCACTGTTACGTATAATACGCTGTAGGTACATATTATGAACATTTTGATGTTTTCACATTCTATTTATTAGTTAATTTACATACCGAAAGCATGGAAGCTATACACGGTACTTTAATGTACTTTAATTATATGTTCCGTATACACGAATCTGGTGTATATCCGTATCCGTATCCGTTTTTGTCAAATCATAGATTTCGGTTCACGTTTGAAATTTCCGCACGGAACATATATGAAGTAGGTATTTTGGAGAATTAGATAATCGAATGAGAAAAAACAAGCTAGGGTATTATACAACGTTAAATGTACGAGTGTACCTCCAAACACAACATGCTATGGATATTACAACGGTTAATGTGTATAGTGTTCGCTTTGGGTTTTTCGTAACATGGTGTTTAAATTTTTAATACTCACTTTTTTTTTCATCGAAACTTGAATACGTATACAGTATACACGTATATACGTAATGTAACACGCGAAAGAGAAACCCTTGTGTAATAATAAATTTAGTTTCCGGTCTGTTCCTGTTAAAAGTGGAGGGTGAGCTTTTTTTCTCTGGAAAAAGTCTAAGGCTACGAACACGTTATTGATGTAGAAGTTTTGTGAGTGATTTGAATACCAAATTAATGTTCATGATTAGGGTGTAGGGCTACGAAAGGGGGGGGGAGACTTCAGCAAGAAAAGAAATTGCCTGAAAAGACTTAATGCTTAACGCCTGACGAACTTTCAATAATTTCATCTTAAAATAAAATGTTAACCGACTGAATTATTTTATAAAAAGTGATCATACATCGGAACACGAATAATTTAAACTTATTTTAACTTTTAATAATATTATATAAAGTAAAACTAGTATAATAATATTTATGATGATAAATAAATTGAACAATACATTTTTATTTAGTGAATTCTATTCATCACATACCTACCTATAATATACACATTCGTACAAATAATATATTCACGTGTATACATAAAAAGTTATCTATAATAATAGAATTTCTCTTGAAAGCATCTGTTTTATTAATTTATCGAAGTAGGATGCTACTGTATTAACATATACTATATGTAAGTAATTTCTGTTTAATAAAACGGTTCTAAATAAGTTTTTATTGAAAAAATAAAAATAGTTTTTATAACGGCTATTGACAGCTGTGACGTTCTAAATCGAGCACTTATTATCCATTACCATTGATCCGTCAACATTTAAACTCTTTCAGATTTTTCAAAACTGTCTACTATTTAAAGAAGTGATAATAACATTTGGACGTTTTTAATTTTCTAAACACCAGGTTCAATTTATTTTTCTACTGAGAAACTGAATTAATTAATTTCTTCCTAGTTCTTGGCATCGTGGCAAAACACTTTCTTTGTAAAGTTATTTCAATATTTATTTGTTTGATAAAATATTCCTTAGTATTTCTACGTTAAAATAGATTATTAAAATGTTGCACGCATGCACAATTATGTGATAGTATATATGCGCATTGTATTCATGAGAAATGGAATTGTTTTCGAAATGTAATTTTTTTCGTATTAAGATTATTCATATCTCGTGCAAATAGAAATACCATCAAAGTAGTAGGTAAGAATAAAACAATAAAATATGTTGCTTGCACAGTTTGAGAAAAAAAAATAATATTCTTAATAAAATTTCAATGTTTTATCTATGTGTCATCGTGTATTTGAAATGAGATTGAAATTATTTATTTGTCTTGAAACTGAACGGTTAATGTATGTTTCATTAAATTTTTTTTCAGTGTTGTGATTTGCTAGGATATTATATTTATTATATACAATATGTATTATAAATTATTTTGTATTTACGCTATGCTAAATTGACGTGAACTTTTAAATAAGTAAAGTAATGGAACACTAAATTCGAAAGTGTTTGTCAATACACATAATCATCTATTTTCCCTCTTTAAAAAAAAACCGCAATTCCCTATTTATTTCAGTTCCTCGGAGGTATATCGTTTTCAGTTAACGGTGTACGCTGCTTCGAGTTTTTCACTGCCCAGTTGAATTATAAATAAAACCTGTGGTGGGCAATTTACGAGTTACTCACACGAACCATCGGAAACACTCGCATTGTTTTCGGACGAGAAAGAGTACGTCTTCCTATTTCTAATCCACTCCCGGGATAATGCATTTTTTATTTTATTAAAATAGTCCCTGTCCCTGCAAGACAGCCGGTTGATTCAATTGATTGATGGTGGTCGGAGATGATACTTCGAGACTCTTAAAATCCCCCACGGCAAATTATCTTGTATTGCTTTTCGCGTTTGATTCGCTCTGGACGAAAATTTCGTTTTGCAAATGTAATTAAATTGGTCATACCGCCATTGTTCGTCGATATCCTAGGCTATTTCTGGCATTTATAAAGTAAATACACAGTATGACGTTATCGTTATAGTATTGCAGATGATTTCGATATTGCCTTCTCTATATTATTACACACGAAGAGGATATCTCTATTTTCTCAATCTCTTGGCTCCGAATTCTTGTGCAATCGCAGTAATCGCACGTACTTCTCCGATGTTATTTCATATATGATTCATCCAATTTTAAAAAAATTGCCGAGCTCATATTTTTTTTTTTCTAAATGTTTTCCTTTGGGTAGTCTTTATAGTCGTGTAAATGGTTAATGCACAATAAACAATTCCTTAACCGGAAATGTACGTACTGTGCATGGCTTATAATATTTTCCAGACACGGCGTATATGTAGGTCATAGGTGTTGAAACAGTGTTATAAATTCATCATAATGCACGTTCGTTCTAGTAAGTTTTGATCTAAATTTTCGCTCTGCTATTAATTGGGAATACATTTCTTCTTTAGTCGACGTTCCATCTCGCGCTTCGAAACTGTCGCGTATAATTTATTCATGTCGCCTCATCAATATAATAATATAACGTAATTTACATATGTCCGTTTATATCATTACAGACGAACACGAAGTAAATACTATAGTTTCTTATATGATTATTTAACCGCGCCGTCCTTGTGCGTTAATCAATACAAACCGCCGTTCATGCTTTATAAATTTGCCTGTTGTTTTTCTCGTGGAACGTCGCGTCGCATAATGCCGTTATTATCGTATTATTTATTTTTACAACGTGTTCACTACAGAGAACTTTGGAGTCGAGAGTGTCGAAAACCGATTTAATATACATTTTCGAATTATGGCGCTTCTTTTCGCGTCGGTGTGTATCACATGAACAAAATAATATCGTTTGTATGAAAAATTGTATACACTTAAGGATATAAAGATCCTAGTGCGAACGGTTCCGTGCGGTATATTGTATACTTCGAAAAACGTATTTTTCTGGCCATCATTCAAATCAGAATGAGTCATTGTGATCCGTATACGCGTATATATATACTATATATAAAACGCGGATTAGATTAGCTCACTTTTTATATATACCCCGTGCTTGAGCTTTCGAGACTTTTGAAAACGGTCGTGCACATGATAAATATACTACGGGGTAGTAGCGGTGAATCACCTCCGCTATAATGCACCATGAGCCGCAGTCTCCTCTAACCTCATCATGACGTATCCCGGTGAAAAATAAAACTATTAGCCAAACAACGGCGGGCGTCGCGGCCCGTTCCATTGACCGTGACTCACGTGATCATACGTTTTCCAGAATCTTTTTATTTTTAAGTCGCCCAGCAGCCGCCGACACCGCCACCGCGTTCATCCCCCCGCACACGCACGATAGTCACGCCGCTGCGTGCACTTTAGATTTCCACCATTAATGCTAAAAATAATATTCGGCTAGCGTTTGGCAACCGCGAAGTACAGATCATCTGCACCGGTGGCGGGTTCGATGTATGAATTACACTGACATTTATAGAAAAACGGATTGTGCGGTTTAGCGATTTCAGGCTTCAGATCTTGTACATGTGCGTATTTCGTGGTGATTATATGTATGTAAATCGCCCAGTTCAAATGTAATATATTATATGGTATTATCTTCGTTTTAATATGGCGCAATTAGATTTGAAATTGCGGTCGGTCCAACTACATTACGGTTTTACCGATGATATAGAACACGATATTATTTTATTATTATTATTTATTTTCGTTGTTATTATTATGGTTATTACACATGTATTGTTGTATATTTTTTTTAAATTGCACTACACTGCATAATATTATTGTGTGTACATAGTTAAGTGTCGTTTAGTCCAATACACACGAGATGTGGGTCGAACGGAGTTTGAATTATATGTTGAATAGTCAAGCTCAATTATTATAATATTACGATTTATTATTATGTTAATGGTAATCATCACGCATATTTATTGGAATGAGGTCGTCTGGATTATTGTATATGTGTATATTTAAATCTTAGGTTATTGTCCGTCGTCCATGATGAGTTTATCGAGCGTGTCCGACGATGGTTTGATTGAAAGTATAAACTGTACGATAAAAAACTCGTTGTACACTGGAATTTTGGTCTTTCACCTAGTTGACCTTTTTTTTTTTTTTTAAATTTAGTATTAAACCATTATATTGACAATTAAACACTTAAATAGTTAAATATAATCATACAAAACACGTTAATTAATGCGTCGTATTGAGTTTGACGATACAGATATAATGAATAGTTGACTATATTATAATATACATTATTACAAACACGTGTTTTCTTGACCATTCAATGATTGACAGTATTATGCGCTGAACGGTGCTGTCAAAAACTCGAAATTAAATGTATCCTAAATTATAATGAAACCTATCGTATTATTATGTATTTGAAATGTTTAGATGCTGCAGGGTGTGTACTCGCTTAATAAGTATTAATATAGGACATGTTTTCGCCTACTCGTCGCACTCCACTGCTATATTGATGCGTGTATTATCTATTTAATTTACAAAGGCAAGATTCAGGCTCCGAGCCAAAACCGTATCGCTGTTCCGACATCGTACGTTGACTTTTTTTCGCCGAGTTATTGTATGTATTCTGCAAAAAAACGTTTGCTCGCTGTCGTTCGATTGATTTAGTTTGGGTTGTAATACGTTTATTAGTATACATGGTGCGTGTTCGTTCGCGCCCGGTAGCGGCATTATATACACGCGTATAGGAATGCGTCAAATATATTATTATGTGCACTTTTTATTAAACGTGTGTTTATAATTTATATGCGTGAGACTATACTGGAATATTGGAACTAGACAATGGCTATGTACATTTGGATCCGTTAGAGCCGTTTTATAATATTAATAACTATATTTAAACGTATTTTGGCTGTGTTTATGTCTTACACTTCTATCTTACCATTCGGTTCGATTATACGTGTATTTACACACACACGTGCGCGTTAAGTTTACAAAGTTTCCTCCGCGAATCCTACCAAACATTTCTGATGTACAGCTGTACGTATTTTCTGACGTTAAAGAATCCTTGTTTTATACCTGCTAGATTAGAAGATAACACATGTTACTATTGGAAGCCATCGATATATTGATTATAAATTAGAATACACAGTAAATATTATAATAAGACGCGTTGAACTAACGTACAATTATAGTTAATAACGTATCCGCATCTTATAGAGTACTAGATTATTTTTAGTTTTTACCGAATTCATTGATTCTATCACGTGCATTTTTTTCCATCCGCATTTAAGCGAATCGTAACAATTGTCGTTTCGGCCAAATAATTCCATAAGCAACTGGCTCCGAGTGTAATAATATATGCAAAAACGATTAAAAAATATTGCGTGCTCAACGCTTTGGAACGATTTTAACCGTATTTCCTCGAAACATAAAACGGGGGGACTCGTGCCACGATCAGTTATCGTGTTATCATCTGTAGATCACACGGGTTCTTCTGTATTATATCTACGTTGGTGTAATGAAATCTCAAATGACGTCGTTGATGATGAAAAACAACCGACTTAACGATCTTTTGCATACATTTCGTGCAACGATTGCTCCGTATTCATCGGACCGTGACGCATATATATATATATATTGTACTGCTGCGCGCTATAGAATAATCGGCGTTCCCCGCGTTTTGTATTGTTTTCTTTTTCTTTTTTTCTTTTTTAATATTTATGACCCGAGTTGCGGCCGGTGACAGTTGGAATGCGCGAAACAGCTGTATAAATTGTATGATATATAGCTGTACCTATATTATACATTATTGTTGTAAAACACGGCACCCGACTAACTGTGACGACGACGACGACGACGACGACGACTTCGCCGCCGACGAATTAGTACAAATTTTATTGATACTCTTCGAACCCCTTTTTTGTATTTTCCTTTCATCTCCTTATACCCCGTACATAATACACACGCAATATAATATAATCAACCGAATATAATAAAAGAACGGCCAACAGCGCCGAAGGCGTTTTTCTCGTATATCCACCCCCTCGGGCCGCGCGTTGGCACGGGTCGCGACCGTATCACCAGGAGGTCTGCTCCGATTATCGTATGTATATTATATATTATATTCATAGATGGGTACAAATATATATATGTATATATGTTTAGGTATAATACGGTTGTGTGTTTTATAATTGTATGTACCACGCGCGATTATAGTACCTATTATAGGTACTGGCTACTATGACGTGTATATTGCATCAGATATTATATATATATGTATTATTGTATTCGTATATATACTAAGCGTGTATTAAACGGGGCGGCAGATGGTCTCGTTCTTCTCCAAACTCGCCTTTTGGGCGCGTTGCGTACGCACACGTCTCTCGTCGTACTGATTTAGAATGATTTATCAGGTCTCCTAGCTAGGACTGTAGCTACTCCGAAACGACGTTAGGCGGGGGTCTTTGGTGGTCCCTCGCGGTTACCTCGATGTCCTCCTCGGCTTTTTTGCCTAAGGACAAAAGAGTCAAAACACGACCGTTGCCCCGTGTTTGCTCCCCTTCTGCAGCGTGTACATAGGTGCTCACAAAACTGACAGTTGTGACGGAGACTATTTATTTTCTCTCGGATTGAAAAATCTAAAACCAATGGCACTTGTAGATGACGTGAGCGAGAGAGCCCCCCCGCACATGTCATTTATATACGTGAATACAACACGAGTGTTACAACACCACACTCGCGTCTTGTAGTATATTCATTATGCGCGACACCGCGCGCACAACCTTCCGACGCCTCCTCTGTCGAAGGGCACACGTTATATTATTATTATAATGATTTTTGTTTTGTATATTTACACAATGCGATTAGTGAACAATGCCTCTTAAGTCAACTCTCTGAAAACTAATCCAAAGTGCCTATAATACCGTGATATATTATTTCGTAGTTATAGTAGGTACTATAGTGAAAATGTTAGTCGTCGCGAGTGCGCATATCATACATATAATATTTTTGTACCCTTATTACACTCTACTGCGATGTCCAGTTAACTAACGTAAACACCGAAAATGTATAATGGTATTTACATTTCGTACTAAAAATTATTTTTTCATAAATTTCCTATTTATAATGCCGCTTAATTAACTTATTAAGGCATGTGACGTGTTTGGTTTTTCTACTACAAGAATTAAAACATCTCGAGAAATGTTTTAACGTGTGTATATTTGTATTATACTAAAGTATGCGGCAGCATTGTATTTGTTAAAATATGAAAATAAATAAACTGTTTTACTTAAATTAACACACTATAATTAAAGAAAATATATTTTTTTGAATAGTGCTTTAGTGCTACAAATCGTTGGTCACTATACCACTATATACGTATTAGTTACTATCAAAAAAAGTAAACTGCATACTGATTATAGTTTCAAACTGCAGTTTTTTAAAGCTACACAATATAAGATTATAGTCATTAAAATAATAAGTTATGAGAATAGAATATATTTAGAATAGATATGCTGATAAATAATATATATATATATATATATATATATATATTAATGTTAAGTTATTCGCGAATAAATCTACCTAGGTTAACCTAACCTAACCTAGAACTGTTTTCTGTTCCATTTTATTATGCTTTATAGTTAATAAGTAATAACTAATAAGTACATTAGGTTATTTTTTATTGAATCTTAGCGGTGAATAAATATATGCATACGTTTTGCAAAGTATAATAAAACCGTACTGTTAATATGAAACGTATTCAGATAACAATGTGCCTGTAAAGCATTATATAGTGGCTTTTACAACGTTAACAACGTTATTACTACTACGATAAATCAATTTTTTTGAATACAAATTCAATTATAGAAAAAAATTGATAAAAAAAGAGCTTATATTTATAAATGGTCGTATAATATTGTGTAATTGTAATAATGATATTTGCATGCCATTTGAACTTCAATTATAATTTATCAAAATTCAAGTTTATTATAATATTATGTACATCAAATACTTATAATAAAATGTATACGGCATAAAAGAGTTCGAGACCATTTTATTTGAGCTTATTATATTCACTCAAATAAGCGTTGTATTCAATATTCAAAGGTCGTAATAATAATCGGGTGTTATGTATATTTTACACGGGAGTGGTCGTTCTATAGTCGTATGAGGGTGGCTGTCCCGCTAATTATTATTGCTCGTACACGGCTCGTATAACCTTGCAGTCGGACACACGCACAAACGCACCGGCGGCGGAGGCCGTTCGGTCAACCTTTTTGAATTTACATAAGGTGGGTGGTTTTTTTTTTTTATTAATATTTTGCATTATTTATACCGAGTCGTTTATATCGTTGTATATATTTATAATGTGTAACATACATATAGGTAGCTGCTGATATATTTACGACCGCAGTAGGTATTGTCACGTGCGTTTTTCTCGATTTAAATAACATCTGTCCGAATCGAAACGACGTACCGTGTCCAATATATACACGGGTCGCACAAAAATTGCATTTAACGTATGAAGTTTTTGATTTACGTCCAATTGATGCATACTGTACGCCAGGACAGGAAAACCGTCAAGTTTTTCCGGTCCGACCGATAAAATATTTACAAAAGTAAACCCTCTTTGGTCGTGTCCCCCGGGGTAAAAATCTTTTCCTCTGTTGACCGAAAGCGAGCTGACCAAACCTCTCTGTATACATCCGTTGCCTTGATGAATTAACACATTAATGATCCGTTCAAAAGATTTGCGACCGCACGAATCTCTTTCCCGTAGCAATTGTTAGTTCTTTATACTTGTGAACACTGTACTACGTAAACTCTTTTAATTCCAAACTAGATCGTTTCAAAAAAGCCGTTCGAAATGTAAGCTCTTTTATAATATAATCGTATGATATCGATCACCATTCCTAGACTGCATATAATCATTGCTTTCATTTCCGATCAATTTATAAAAAGCTGCAGCTGTGATGTATTCGTATCATCGTGTATTCGCGTGTAAATGTTTTATTGCTGCCTTTAATTTTCTAAATTTGTACCAATTATACAACTATGTATTCGATTTCATTGCAGAGCAAATTTTCAAAATGTATCGTCAATCCTGTACAGTTTTGTTCCTACTAATTATTTTCAATTGCGCATCATTATTTCAATGTATTATATTATTTTAAACAGGTTTTTCGTTTGCTACATCGCCGCTGTACCGCACGAAATACCGTAAATAATAAACGTGTCATTTCACATTTACATAAACATAGGTATGACTTATATTTATATGTAGGTATATCAACACACACATAGTTTTGTTTCTATAAGCATCCAAAAAATGTTTTTTTTTTTATTTATTACAATTTGATACGTCGACCATCGCTCATCGATTATAATAATAATACGATTCGTACCTTACAAAGCATGCACGCGCGTGCACTGCAGTTGATAACCTATAATTTATACCAATCGGTGATCGATGTATTCAAATCTCCGTTTGACGTATGTATTTAACAATGCTCGTCCAAATGTTAGAAAGCACCTATATATATATATATATATATACATATAATATATGAATGCAGGCAATCACTGCACAGCACAGAGAGACGTCCTAACTCATAACAATAATATATTATATTATTACGTCGAAATAACAATATCATGCTTTCAACGGAATAAATGTCTGACTTAATTGTATACGTACCAATACGTATGTTTTGGGCACAGAAGAGAATACGCATTTTCCCTTGTTTTAATATTTTTTTCGATAGTAAAATAAAAACGTCATACTGAGTGATTTTGCAATATTATACAACACGTTCTCTTTTCACGTCAAGCAGCAAATAGCGAAAAAAAAAAAATAATAATACCCATGTTAGGGTATAACTCGTGCGTATACTCGGTGAGATTATAGAGTCCAGTTTTAAATTCACAACGACTTACATGGTTTTTTTTTCACTTCTTTCTTTTTGGATCGCCCGGAGGGGGTTTAGTTTTGTTAAAATAGGGGTTGATTTAGTGCCTTTTAATGAAAAGAACCGCGTCATTTTTTGTGTTTTTTTTTTGTGTTTTGGTGTTCGACTCCCATATCGCTAACAAAAGTGTCCGGGGATTTTTTCTTTCCCAGGGTTCATTACTCAATTAAATTAAAATATATTTTTATTTCGTCTGAAAAAGACTTTTGTACAAAGGTGTCACACACACACACACACACGTACCAGCACCACGCGGACGTAGTATACTTCCTAAATATTGCTTCCCTATTTTTCTTCTTTTGGAAACGTCGACGACGCGACGGTGGCGCATGCGCTTCTGCCGACCGGAACATCTGTTGCCCGATATCGCCGCACCGCGCGCCGCCGGATAAACAACGCGCACGGGTATACGACGAATCGTGACCCTACTCGCGGCCACATGACATGGTCTGGCCGGTTCCGTTCGCATTCCGTCGTGTTCGCGCACCGCCGGCAGACGTGTTTCGTAGTCGATGCGATCAAATCGCCGAAAATCGTTCGCTTTCGTTTTTTTTCTCACCATTATCATTTTGCGTAGTACTCGTTGAACGACAACAACAGTAATAATAAAAATATACTACTACACCGGCTGTTCGTTACACATCGATTCAAGAGCAATAATAATATATATAATATATAGTAGTACCTATTGTCGAACCGTTGTTATATATTATAAAATACGCCTAAGACTCGGAACCTCGCGGCGTTTGTCGTCACGATGTTAAGTGCCGCCACCAAATGGGTAACGACGACACCGTCTTCGGACCCGAAAACCGAAATGGGACCCCCGTCGAGCAGGGGTGCGGTGCTCAGGGTACACGAGTCGTTTTTGAGATCGCTCAAACGCAGGTCGCTCCGGGTGAAACGGTCCAAATCGCTGGTGATTGCTGAAAAACGTAAATCAGGTAAATTGCCCATATATATTATATTTCATGTTCTCTTCATCGCATGCGTATATACCGCGATTGGTATCTTTTTGACGGCATAGTATCTGTTATAATGTATAATATGTATCATATTTCCGACGCGTGTAACTAAAACTTGTCGTGTATCCAGTGAAACGGATCGCGTATAATATAGCACGTAATTGATTTCGTAGGCGTGAATGATTTACGTGTTAATAATTTGTACACGTTTTAAATCGTATCCACTGTTATAGTATGCACCAAAAGTATGTATAATCGACCTAGTGATAATTTTCCAATATTTCCTCATCTACGGGCTTCAATGATTTCCCAATAAGTTATTCAATGTACCAGAACTGATTGTTGTACTATAATATTAGGTGTACTCGTTGATATAGGATACATATAGGTGTCCTTCTGATTTAAAATGTAATTAGTTTAAATTATTTTTTTTTGTTCATACTTCAAAATGTACACATACGTGTCAACGGGTTATATTCGGTTTTAGAACAAATTACCTGTGCTGTTGGTCCACCGACGATGCATCGGATATAATAGACTAGTATACCCACTTCAATAGAATATAGAGTTTGAACGTCCTTCATCGATGACAAACAGTTTTTGTAGTCTACTTTTTATCGTGTATATACCAATTCGTCTTTAAAAATATAGTAATTCAGATTTCCTAGGTGATTCTACTGCAGGCATATTCATTTTTCACTTCAATATTAAACTATTCAATATTTTCAAAATCTTATTATTAGAGTAATAATTGTGTACATTTACATTTGGAACAAAAACAACAACAAATAATCGTACTTCTTTAAATAAACTTTTCCTTTGCAAATCGTGTGCTTACTATGTAAACCGCTTTATGTTCTTTATAATAATACAAAAACTAATCTGGCATTTTGGATCTCGTATATTTGGTAATTCGCTGTGGTTGTATGGTTCTTCTCTAGTCACCACGATGGTGGTTTCACCCACCAAAATGATAAATGACCCAATGCGCATCCTAAATGTAAATGTATTATATATAGGTATATATAGGTACCTGAAGGGTATCTGAGAGGGTCGGGAATTTTTTGGCGGCAACATACAATTTTGATTTATACCTATGTTATAAATGTATATACACATATGTGTACATAGTATACACTGCTATTACAATTGCCACAAATTTAAGGGAAGTAGTATTGTTTTAAAATATAATGGGGCCCTAAAATATAAGTTTTAATGAATATAATTAAAGATAAGTTTATAATGGATGACCCCCTCGGATCTTTTTGTCATGGTCTTCTAGAAATATTTTATTGTATGCAGTGTCCCTAATTTTCAATCCCCCCTTCTTTTTTATTAAATTAGCCATACCTTTTACACAAATTGGATTCAACATCGTGAAAGAACTAAGAAAAAAAATAATGAAGCAAAAAAATGTACACTTCTTGAGTTTTTTAATCGTAACTTATTTTATTATTTATTGTGTACCTCGCGCTGTGTATACTTACTAAGTCGCTACTGTGCTCAAAAAAATCCAGCTAACAGATTGCATTAACCTTTTTCGAAAATCGAGGTCACCTGCGCCATTATTGCCGACCCTTTTGTTTTTTTTTATTTTTCGTCCAAAAAACACTCATGAAAATAATCACAACTCTGTTGTATATGCTTTGTGTAAACTCGTTGGACTATAGAGATAATAGATCCAGTGAAATGACTTGTAAATATCAGAAGAGTATACATAACTACCTGCGTATATAGTGTTATTATTTTTAAATCTACGTCCGGTGTATTTGTTCAGCCGTCGTTGAGAAAAATTGTAAATAAGCTGTAGCGCGGTGCCACTTTGTACATAGGTACCGTATGTGTGTGCAGTGTGTACTTTTACGAAAGCACATACAAATAGTTATAAGATGTAATAGTGGCAGACGGGTAGAGTACCTACCGAGTTTTTTGTACGGTACGCCCTGCTAACTAAATATAAAATTAATGGCTCGTGCATAATACTGCGTACAAAAGAAAAATAACAGATTGTTTACGCGATTATATCAATTAGCAATGTAAGGAAAAAAAACCGAATCAACCGTCATCATATTCATCATTGTATAATGTATATATTTGTATACGCTTAGCTGTTTTGATCGTCTTGAAAAAAAGTCTCTAGACAGCATGTGTTCTGTCCCAATTATGAGTAACAGGCAATTGCGCCATTTACATAACAATAAAAGCGTGTTTTTTTCACAACTACCATATATTATATACGTACAATATAATGAACTATAGCCCCCTAAACTACAGCATCGAAACGTTTGTGTGTATGTGTATGCGTCTATACAAAAGTCTGCAACGTCTTAAATTTGCATACGTCTTTATTCTAGTTTTTTACTCCTAACCACAAACCATGTGCCACACTTTTGGGCGTACGTTTCGAAAATTATATACACCGTGTTCGGAATATTGATCGATGATCCATGGTGCAGGCGACGAGTACAATAATGCGCATTTTCTAAACCGTGCGTGTATATGTAATACTTTTTCGATGTTATTAAATGCGTCCTGTAGCAGTAGTGATTGGTGGTGAGGTGTCAGGTATTGGGAAAAGTAAAAAAATAAATAAATGTTTCTTACACACCGACGGAATTTCAAAACCGATGACGGCGAACGGAGGAAGAGACGCAAGGCGGCTTTCCTATGCACATACTGCTACGTGATCGGATTACGTTTATGGTATCGTAACGTCGCTAGTTCGTCGGTCTCCTTCGGGAGGTATACATACCGGAAGCACGGTGTAGGCTTATACTACGCGTATTGATTCGACTATTTCGTCTTTTGTTAGGTTAGGTGCTCGCGCTCTTGTCCGAGATTATTAAAAACGACCTATAGCGGCGGCGCGCGTTTACACGTTGTGAAGTGTCCTGCGGTGGAAAATTACTACGTCATCGAAGTCCGAATATTTTTATGTGCGCGTTCAGCAGCGATTTACCGCAGTCTCTATAGATTTCTGAAGCCTATACTAATGTGTATCCAATGATATGATGAGTATATATTTTTTTGCTGCAGTGTATGACGTCAACGATATTTCGATAACGGTATATTATATAAGTAAAATAATTTGACGACCTAGGGCTGTCGGTTACAGATTTCGGTTTGCATACATATGTGTATCATGTTATGCGTGTTCATATGCGCGTAGATTCGTGTTTTCCAGGTATAGATTTTGTATAACATATACGTTTGTGTGAAAATGAGTTAGTTTCGTCGCGTAAATATACGTTTTACGTCGTGTTGGAACTTTATCAAAACACCGTTTCTCACAAATGGGTCATCGACAAGGTCTCAAAATAATAAACGTACACACACACTACGCATATACGTTTTCATGTACGTGCTGGTGTACGTGTTAATATGCACGATGCTCATCCCTTATTGTAACGTTGACTGGGTTAATTTAGGTTCAATTCTTGAAAACGAGTGCTATGCGCTTATACATATATATTTGTATACGTGTTTTTTTTTAAATCAAATATAGTGTTTACTTCGACGCACTCGTGTACCCGTGTATATATGGTTATAAATTACATTTTTAGAGAAATAAAATCATATTTTGATGAAATTTTCGTTCACGTATGCGATCAATATTCAATTTAAAACGAATAATCACGGTTTATCGACACCATCACCTCTTGAGCTGATTGTTATTTTTCATGTATTCACATGACGTATGTGTACGTATGTATATGTATACCTACTGTGCACTGTATAAATAAATATAATTTTTTATTATGTACATTCGTCTTGGAGTTCTGATCGTTTTGACATCCTACCGGGAGGAATAATATTAAATATCCCTTATTAAGTTTTAATTCATTCTTCTACGTATGGATTATTAATTATCATGAAATAGGTCTGAGCTGCTTTATCGTATATAGTATTTAATATATATATAGTCAATAGAACCGCAGGACGTCCGGAACCCTGCAACGTGTTTTCGCAACAACAAAGCAGCTCGTGTTTAAATAATCGGAATAATTTTACCCTGTCGGAACTCTCGTGTTTAATATCATAATCATTTTTAATGGAAATTCTATTTTTTTTTTTATGTATGAACACTGGTTTGCGTGATGAAATTAAGGGGGGATATATGTTATCGTATCGAAGAATCTAGGCGCCAACAGTCTAGGTTAAATTGCGTGCGTGCCACTGTAGTTCCTCCCCTTTTATCGGCTTGGCGTCGCCGTCGTCTCGCTGAAAGGGATTATTGTGGAAAATGAAAAACTTACGTTGAGTGTGTATATGTACAAGATTTGGAAATATTGTTGTTTGAGGTGAAAATGCCAGCTACATCTATAGTCTGCTTCCGCCGTTTCGTGTTTAAAAAAAATATATTTAGGGTTTCAACTTTTAATTAATTTAAAACAAAAAAATTATACCACCTCTTTTCGAAAACGGGAAAAAGGTTTAAAACTTTACATTATTATTCATGACTAGTATATATATATATTTTAGTGAAATCAGAATAGCGATTATAAATGACGTTTTTTTTAAAAATTATTTTCATAACTGTGAAGTAAAATAAATGTTCCCCAACACTCCTCATCGAGTGATTTGATTATATTGTGACTCAATGATTGAGTTAACCCTGAAAACAATTTGTTATCATCTCGTGATTTGGAGGGTCATATAATTTGTTATTATATATATATATATATATATATAAATGGGTTCTCGCGGAGTTTAAATCGAATCACAAAGTTTGAATTGGAGAAGTTGTTGTTGCAGTAGGAAAGGGAAGCGAACCTTTGTCATGTGTTGTATGTATAGTTTGCAAACTCGTGATTGGCCTAGGCGAATGCAATAAATGTCATTTAGATCCACGGTCAAGTATATTGTCCTTATCTTAAATTTATTCCACAGTCTGTAAGACGAATTTTTATTGCTTATACCGGAACGCATCATATATTCGTTGTTTCTACATTTTTGAGCAAATGTACCAATTTAAATTTGACGTTTTCGAATAATGATAATAATAGGTCGTTTGTTCTGAGTCGTATATAGGTAGGTACTTGTCGTTGACTGAACATATTATAACACAAACACGCGTGTAATAATAAGTTATTATTTATTTATGTGGTTATAATTCGTTACGCGAAACATTAACCCCGTACAAAACCCCATAATATATGTGTATTTATTTTATGTAGCAGCGAGGCATAGTGCAGAGTAGAGTCTATTATTATTATACCGTTCAAATTATCTTCCGACCGTTTCCATATTTTTCTGTTTTTGTTTCATTTTTTCGTTTTCGCGTATTTGCTTCGCGTAAACACCAAATGCAGATGTGCCGTATATCATTGTCACTACAACAGGGCTTGTATATATATAATACACAGCGCATATGTGCGGAATACGTGCGCGGTTTTATCTCTTTTGTGTTCGCTACACGCATCACGTAGTATTTATATATTATTTATGTATGTACCACCATTCGCCATTATTATATTGGTATAATATGTACTGCTGCAGCAGCGGCGTGTGATTATTCTGAAAAACCGTAGATGTATATACGTATGGCCCGCCGAACGTTTTACGCAGTTATATATTCGTGTTTCACTGTACAGCGCCCTTTGCACACGAGCATAACTGACATAACTACGTAAAACCGCACTTTCTCACCCCGGCTGCTTCAATACCTTTCGCGTATAATTTTTGTATAAAATATATGTATGATATAACGTAACACAACGCGCGTGCAGAGCAATCGTCACCGCAGTCACACATATAATAGCAATATCACTACCGGCGCGCGGCGACGGCGGTTCGTGGTCGTATATAAAACGCGCGCGAATTATTGAGTATTAAAAGGAATGTAAAATGTACATACAACATCGTAATATACATACACCGTACTAATGAATAACCTATAAAAAAAATTGCTTTAGTGCTTTCCGGATTGTAAACCGTGTGTCGAATCGTTAAACTGTCCGCTTCCGGTAGCTAGTTTTTCCTCCTCTACTCTGGTGTCCCGGTATACGAGTATATAATATAGTGTTCTTGAAAAACCATCAGCGACCGTGTTAAATATACGTATATCTTGATATTTATATATATATATATATATATATATATATATAGATATATATAGATATATATAGATATATATATATAGATATATATAGATACGTACACACACAATTGAAAACGCAGTTAGATTATTTATACACAAACTCGATACGTTAGCGTCGCGTAACACATTTCGTGCCTCGCAACTGTTTGCCGCATTCTAGTCTCAAGCATTGGAGAACGCACGTTTTGCTTATATTATTTATGTTTCCCTCTGCTCTTGCACTGCGGTTTGCAAATTAGGACGCTATTCGATAACAATTAAAAAAAAAAAAAAAACGTCGAATGTTATCAACAAACGTGTTTATGATCATGATAGCTTATAAACATATTATGTCGTTCGGAAAAAAATCGCATGCCCGTGAATTGCTCCGGATTCAATGTAAACGTTTTATTTTTAACGTATTTTTAAAAAACATTCGACTGCTTAATGTTTTTTTAACGCTTCAATTTCGTTGGTTTATCTTGAAAACTATTTTTATTTTATGAATAATATTTGAGTACGACCTAACGATCATTCTGTGACAACATTATCAAAAATATCAATATAGAGCTGTGTACAGATATAAATATTATGTATACTTCAGCTCACTTATGACTCGTATGGTAAAATAGAAAAATTCAGTAAGAATATAGTGCCCATAGAGTTATAAATATAATTATTTACTACAATTCTGAAATCTTATAAGTACATATTATAATTTGAATTGATATTCAAACATTTTGTTCTGTAGAGCCTATGAGGTTAAAATAAATATGTAATACGTAAACACATAATTTTCGGTGTATGCAAAATAAATTCAGAAGTCTATACTTTGATAAATCAGAGACAAGTAAAAAGGAAAGCCGAAAACTTTGTTATCGTCTTATTTGTAAGATTATTCGAGAAAAAAGTTTTCACCTTTTCTGTCCGTACGGCTATTCACATTATGTATACAGTACACAACCCTTACCGCCATGGCAGAATTCTCTTTGAGTATTCCGGTCATATATTTCCGAAATCGTCCGGTTTACCTGCTCTAGGCCCCCTCGTCCTTTAACGAACGTCGTTGTATTTTCAAACCGCCCAATGCATTGCCTAGCAACAAATAACGAGAAAAAATAAAAATAAAAAAAACTTAAATCGATGAAACCTTTAAAACATTTACATATTCCTGTAGGCACGCATATAATAATGTATGTGTTTTTACGCGACCGAGATGGTCGAGGAGTAGTATATATTGCTTTCGTAATTTTTTTTATGGGTAGTGAAACCGAAAGCTAAACGGAAAGAAAATAAAAACCACAACACACCGTCTGATGGTGGGACCCTCTCGATTTCACGTTGACGACAACCATGTGCAGTAATTATATCTTTAGACGGCCAAATACTAATTGTACGCGTAGGTGTCTCATTGTTTTAAAGTTAACTAATTACGGAGCTCCTCGGCGTACATGTCGGCACTTTTGGCCGTGAGAATAACACGTAAAATGCGTTATATTTTTTAAAGACCCGCAGCGACTTGTATTTCTTATATAAGCAATGATGCTGCGTAATATCATACGGTATTATTATATATGTTGCTATAATTATTTTTTATACAAGATGTGTTAAAAAAATATTCCTAAAATATGTTTAAAAACTAATAAATTTTCCAAAACCATTTCGGGCGTACGGCATGTATGTATACATGAGTTTGTATATAATCTATATCAATGTTTTCCAATATATTTTATATTTTATAACACGAACTCCCCCCCATGTGCATTTTTGTAAATATCATCTCCAGTTGATTTAAATTAAAAAATAAAAAGTTATATTATTTTCGTTGTTTTACCCCCCATGTTGGGAACCACTAGTCCTTGAAGTAGTATAGGAGCATACATTCGATTGGTTATGGATCCACACCACTCTACGATGTATATTCAATAATTTAAAAATTCAACAGTGCGATACTTCTATGTACGTGTATGTCCACGCATATAATTATCTTTTAGGATAAGGCGGCAGCATTTGCCTCGGCAGCAGAGACGCCCAAGTCGCAATAACATATAAAATGTAGACAGTATACCTACGAGTATAGCTACGAGTTTTGCACGAAAATGTATACAATACGTTCAACGTAAGTACATGAATAGCGGCACGGTACACACGCGCATAATGAACTGCATATTATATCGTAGGTACGCAATAAATTAGGCGATAATTGTAGGTTTTGTTTCCTTAAAAGTGTTCCTCGCGCGTCGTACAACATACGTTTGTATGTACCGCGACTAGTCGGTTGACTTTTATTGCCCGAAGATCCGCACGAGAACCGCGGCTCGTGCTCGCATACATTACTGTACAACTCGTTTGTAACAGGGCACACGCGCTGCAGCCATGGAGCAATTACGCGTGCACACGCACATTTCACCGGTAAACGACCGCTGTTTAAGGAAATAAAAAACGTCGTTGGCCGAACGAGCGTCTATATATGTGTATTATAATGATTCAACACCACTATTACCTGTGTACCTCTCCAGAACAAGCATCGTTCGGTGTGTGTGTGTGGGTGTGTGTGTTATACCTAAGATGTATATTGTATATAGTACGTGTATATCACGCAGCACATGCTGTGTGTGATTTTTGGTTTTTTTTTATTTCTATTTACTATTTTTATTGCACAATATTTATAAAACAATGTTAACAACGAGCGTATAGAAGTGCACGTGAAGTTTGATTGCTGCAGTCTGAAGAAGTTTCGTGTGAAGCGGCTTAGTCTATTACTCGTTGATATGCGGTAGGTACTATTCGGCACATGTGCGATTCGAATCATATTTTTCCCCTCGTACCGACTGCCGCTGTTCATCTGATACATATATATATATATATATTCAATATTTATGTAAACCATGTACGTATATTGCCGCGCGTATATTATTATTATTATAATAGCGAACGAAACTCTGCACGAAGAATTATAATATTTTTATACAAACAAACAACTTCGCACCAACTTCGTGTGTCAATTTTTTCACATTATTTATCATATTATTTACATGCAACAACTGCAACCAACTTACGGTACGTGTGTATACGTAATATATTATAACATGTATATCGTATGCGCAGTCGTTCGAAAAACGTTATGTAAATGAAGGAGAAAAAAATCTCACGCATATTATAATGTATACTTAAACTCACACATTTCTATAATATTATGTTCGCGTTATAAACTGTACTTGATGTTTACTTATAAACATGCGAGTGTATATCTGATGGCGCCACTATAAAAAAAAAAAACTTACTAATTATTACAAGTGCAACACATAGTAAAATCCAGTCGTTATACGTACAGTAGTTCGTGGTTGTTTACAACAATCTACTTTTTCACTCTACTTCTCTCTCCACGTTCGTGCATATTTAAAAGTTTATTATATATATATATATAGGTATATAAATTATACGCTCCATCGGCAGCGGGGGTGGCGTCGCCCTTTATATACGTATATATAAACTCACAGACCGACGCGACATAGTGCACTCGCGTATTGTTTTTATATGCATTGCAAACAAAAGCTCGAGTCCTTCCTTCCCCTCTGTATACGTGCATTAGAGTCGATGACTCATCGCCGTGCCCGGACGAGAAAAGCCAATGGAAATAATAATATGTCTATTGGCGTGTACGGGTACAGAGAGGGGTGAAAGGGCTGATGGCAGTATAAGCACTCGCACCCCGTAGTATAAAGTATTTCTTTCTTTCGCTGCACACCCCTGCCGTTGACGACAGCTTTCCCCTTCGATGTATAAAACCGTGTATATACACTACACCTCGGTGTACATACCGGCCCTTCCTTCTTTGCGCGCTTCGTTTACCATAGAAAGTTCTTCTCCCCGCCCGACATTCATGCACGACCTTTTACGAATTTTAATTGTTGTTGGCAAACTTCAATTTTTCTTTAATCGACATAACATTATAACGTTCGCCGTATGTATTATATAATGTGTATCGCACTATACGGTAGGTTTAATTGTCTCTCGACGTTTTATATTACTCATGTTCGCATTCATTTTTGCGTTATTCCTATTCGTTTTGTACCGGTAAATTTCGTGAACCGGGATGTCCGTCGCTCGGGTGTGCAACACAATAATATTTTCGTTTGCAAGAACGTGGTATATACTACTGTTAACGTATTATATAAATACGCTGACCCGTTCTCCGATCGTTGTGTCAATCCGTTAAAATATATGCAAATTCTTAACCGTCGGCCAATTAAAGTGTATTGTAAATTGTGTTTTTTTTTTTTTTTTGCTGCCAAGAGACGTCACCGGTTTGTAAATATTACATCTCGAAGATTATTTTACAAAGACTCGCAATTCGTGTTGTACCGTCAAACGTGGACTATACCGCTACATAAACTTTCCAATGGTCTCCCATCCGAGAACTATAACTAACTGCGCAGTACTGGAAAAGTATCAAACCGATCTATGCACTTCCCTCCGTGTACCTGCAATTTTAAATGTGTTTTTTACATACGTGTTTTGAGGACGGTGAACGTACGTATGAGTTCGGTTTTTGGATAACACTTTTGATCGCGATCATTTGATAAATTCTAATGCGTTCATAAATTTTAATGCGTGCGCGGCACTGCACTCGTACAAATGTTTTATGTGCAATATCAGCGCTTCGTTTTATCGTATCGCACTATATGATAATTGCAGTGTATATGATCGTGTACGTCCACACGCAATATGATATGTAGAGCAGAGGCCTGTTGCAGCGAGAGTGACCAGCAAGCGCTTGCTATAATATGTATTATAATTAGAATACTGTCATAAAATTATGGCCGACTACGCGTCTACGCAGCGTAATACGTATATAATATATATAACGTGTGCACACGCTATCATTTTGTAATCCGTGCGTACACGCATCCCGTCACGACTATCGCATATGCAGACGAACGGAAATCTGATTTAACAGTCGAACGATTGCTCAACCATGTCTTAAAGTTTTCTAGAAAAATAATTTACCATTGAGTATTCAAAAATAAAAAATAACACCTATTAAATATGAAAAAAATGTTAAAATTGTATTTGTACGTAAGGAGTTAAACAAGACGACTGTTATCAAAATAAATGTGTGTTATAGTTTATTTTTTTACGAGTTGAATTTTTAGTGTAAATTGTTTGTAAATTTTTCAAATTTGAATTTACATTTTGACATGTATTCCCTCCTCCACTTAATTACGTTCCAGAAGTCTTCAATTTGCTCACCTGTCACGGTTAATACGCTTGTTTGAACGCAATTAAATCGTTGTATACAACAATAATGGACGTATATATAGGTATTAATATGTTCACAGACATAATCGAATTCGATTCGCATTATTCGTATATACGTTTATTATTATGTCCTCTACTCGCAAAATTGCTACATTGTAAACATCTTCCGGCTGTAGTTTTCAATCAACACGATTAAGTCTTTATCCGCGAAGAAACCGCATATATTATTATGAATTAAGTATACGATTCCTGCCCGAGCTCTCGCATAATAGAAATATACATAGGTACGCGTGTACGTATGATATAAAAACGTGAGACCGTACGCGTAGTATATACCGTTTATGACCGGATAATCGGCGAAATACGACTACCATACATGTCACAATAATTGAATACATCAGACGCCGTGTGCAGTTAAACGATATAATGTTTATCGTATTATATTTTTGTCACAAAATCCGGAAACCCTTCGTGTATAATACGCGTGATGTATAAACGGTATAATATTACGCGTATTATAAATTATAATAGTATATAATGTCGGTGCTATGGGTGTCTAAATTCGCGCGCGCAGCTACGCGTAAAACGTCGTTTTCGGGATGAGACTTGCCGGGGTAAACGATACACGACACATGACGTGTGGTGCACCGAAGAAATCGAATATAATATATTTACGTCGTTGACTTATGTAGTGTAATATACTTATAAACTCAATATAAAGTTATAAATATAATATATTTGGTACAATTTCAAAAACTATTGAACGATTGGTTAATAAATTGTTTAAGTATAAAGTTTTTTTTTTTTGCTTTTATCGTCAAACATTACAGCAATGCAGTTTGATAAAAAAATGTTAAGTTATAAAGCAAATTTGGAATTTCTTTTCCTGAAAAAATACCTTATTTGTCTAATTGTCTTGCGTCATTATAGTCGGGGGAGAAATGCCACGACCAAACGATTGTCATGAGTGCGCACCCTTTTTTTGATTTTTTCGTATATACATTATGCTAATAATAAAGAAAAAAAATCATATAGAATTTTGTCACTTTTTTGTTATTATATGAACACAATTTTTTCCAAAAAATACTATACAAGTAGATTTACATAGTTGAAATATAACTCTTTCGAACTAAAACCTTCTTTTTTTGTTCGTGTATAATCACGTCCAAAATGGTTTGGTTGCATGCTTGATACTTTCACTCATTTGGACACAGCTGTGGATCACTCATTGGGAACCACTGTACGTACCCCTATGTGCATTATAATAATAATCATACGCGTTTTACGATTTGTGGCGACAGTGCGTTTCCTTCCGGTGTACAAGTTAACGATAACTGTAATTGTGTACTAGTGTGTGTGAACGGATGTCGCCGTCCGCGACCATCTTCTTGCATTTCGCAAAAACCGTGCGATCGTCTCGATCGTATAATTATAACACGTACGCGTGTCCGCCCCTTCCCCTCCCCATCATCGAGACGAGCGAGGGGAACGTTTTGCTGGACGGCGCTTTAGCTATGCTCCGGAACGAAATCATATATCCACCGCCTCCATTGCAGTCATCCAATACCGCGATTAGGGATACGTGTAGGTGGAGGGGTGGTAAACAAAACCTTGAACAACAACAACTGTGTACATAAACAGCTCGTATATTATTTGAACGACACCAAAACATATTCCGTCGATTCGGCGAAAAACATGTAAACAAAATGGGTTTTGCATAGTATTATTTGATATGTTATTTTTGTTATTATTTCGACGCGTACCGGCGTACCTATAAATATATATATATAAATGGGGATTTCGACGTTTACATGTGTCAACTGCAGTCCATGATGGTCGCGCGTGAATGTTGACGACTCCGCGATATAGAGCCTTATGTACACTCCTCTCGCGAGACGTTCAAACCTTTGTCGTTGGAGGCATTGTGGTGTAATGCAAATATGTCGTTTACGGGGCCAATGGGTTTTGACATTTTGCCGATATTACGTGTTTTTATGCACTACGTTTCATTTTTATAGCATACAACATACACAAGCGTATAGGTACGCGCTCGAGCGATTTTTCACCCCTTTTCGATGTTTATACGTGTAATATATTTCGTATTACAGTATTATTATAAATACGTGTACTTCGGTTCTCGCGTGCAAGAATAAACGCCTAACCGCAACAGAAAAATGTACAATGACGTTTTCTGCGGCTGCTAGATGTGTGTATAGCAGTTTTTGGCGTTGACGATGACAGTTACG
Source organism: Periphyllus acericola (assembly GCA_949715065.1). NCBI lineage: Eukaryota > Metazoa > Arthropoda > Insecta > Hemiptera > Aphididae > Periphyllus > Periphyllus acericola. The sequence continues at coordinate 35,942,022 of OX454268.1, forward strand.
TTTTTATTTATCTCGCAATAATGCCTATAAAAAAAAATAGTACATTCGACCGTTGTATAATATTACACACATAATATCACCGTATATGCGCGTGTGACACGCAGAGGGACGGTGCGCGGACACGAGCCTGTTTTTATTTCCGTAAAATCCACCCCGCGGCAGTATAGGGGGAGCTCACACATCGGATTTCGGGTCGATTATGATCTCGAAGCGCGCGCGCGCGTATATAAATGCGAAATGTATATTATAATAAGCTATATAGTTTTCGAGTACTTTTCTTTTATTATTATTATTTCATACGTCCACTCGTACGATATTGTTATTTTTAAATTGTAATTCTTTTATCCCGTCGTACTTCAAATGACCGTTTTACCTTTTCAAACTGCAAATACAGTCGTCATCAAACGTATGTGTATACGGTATACCTATAACCTATACGGGTTGTCCCACGAGGATTTACTATGTAAGTGTATATATATATATATGTGTGTGTATTTGTAAAATGGTGGGAGTCGTGAAAACTCCACTGCCACTTTAAATTACCCACCCGTAAATCCTCGTGGGACACCATATATTACGTATATACGCGTAGAACCGTTGTGCTATCCCGCACAGCTACAGTCGAATGTAGTACACGCGCCACGGATATATACCGGTTAATCAGAATTTCATATTATGTCATAAAAAAAAGTTTAGGTTTTCTTGTTTGATATTTATAAAATTCAACCGCTTAAACTCCCACTTAAATTACGTCTAAAAATGTTAATCACGCCAGTATTTTTTTATTATATTATTTCGTATGATTTCACTATTGTAAATTATTCTGTATTTCACATATTTGTATATGAGTTCACTGTCACCCGGTATAGCATACTATATCGTATATGGAGACCCGCGGTACGAATAGCCGTGTGGTCCGTTGCCGTATTGAGCAATCTTATAAGTCGATTTTATTTGTACCCAAACTTGGTTACTATAAAATGTTACCACACTACTGCGCATGGCGTAGTTATAATATCCAACAATTTCACCGTGTACTCAAGTGCGATTACTGATGACTGATGAGTGATGTCAGCGCTGAAAAATGAAATATACTTGAAATAAATAATAATAATTATAGAGACAAATAATTTTTATTAAAGGCCTACTCGAGTATGAAATAGTATTGACGAAACACCGCGGAAAACGCCGTAATAGTGGGAATAGTATGTATAGTACCTTTACGAGTATTATGACAATAGTCGTTTTTTACCTCAGTCGCGATCCACTCGGTGGTAACTTGCACGTGCAGGCGAAACATACCATCTATATAATATTATGTATAATATACCTGCACGGTCGACGTGTATCTGCAGTGTTCACGCGCGTCCTGAGAGAGATGGTGAGGGAGAGAGTGATGGAGATAAAAAGGAGGGAAAACATCATGGTCCGTCCTCGGGTTTTGCTGTAGCAACGATGTCGTTCGCGTGCGGCTTGTGGTGGTAATGCTGCTGCTACGAGATCGTAAAATAAAAGCGTTGGCGCGGAACTGCTGTATATATATTATTATAAACGATTTTGAAGGGAAAAAAACCGGTTCACGGTCCACAAAATAAAAGCGAACGAGTCGAGTACACCGTACATATCGGCGGCGGCGGCGTTGGACAACGATGATAATAAAACAGCACGTCGGTCGCCGTCGTTTTTGAATACAATGCGCGCGTTCGAATCAGCTCCGCCTCACCCCCCGGTCCGGCCCACGCCTCTCTTACTCTACACCGCCACCACCTTTTGTTTGTAATATATACACTTTTGCCCTCAAAATACCGCGTGGAAACGGGAGATTCGAGCCGAAGTTGATCTCGAAATTCTAAAACATTTTAACAAATTTACCCAGCAATCGCGTGTCTTCTGATTCGAGCGTTGACTGCGTTGATCGCAAAGCAAACGGTTGCCTCTGGACGCGGGCAGCTTTTGGATGAATATAATATATTTACTTGGCCCTAAATCCTATTTTTATCATATAAAACGGCATATGTTTAATTAAGTTAAACATTTGCGCACGAAAACTACAATTATAATTCTGCAGTTAGTCCAAAAAGACGCACTGCTTATTACTTTATACGTAAGATAAAATCTTGTATATTAGAATGAATCTATTTGTTTGATATAAAACCCTTTGTGTAGTTCGATAATAGAAAAGCCAAATTCAATGTAGAAAGCCGTTAAAATACAATTTAACACAAGCAATACTTTAATTTAATTTCTTCATAAATATGATACGAGCTAGTATATGTATATTTCTAGTAAATGTGGGTGCCTTAAAACTGAATGTGTATATTCAATATTAATTCTATGGATTCGTCTTTCCGCTATTGATGTATAATTTAATGTTTATTATTCGTTCAACGTTTGCAATAATTCATAGTATACTCAATGTAGGTATTATTATTATTCTTTGGTCGTTCCAAGCCCTCGCTGAGAGAATTATGCGTACGATAAACGTTAACTGCGAACGAAATTACAATATATTTTAATCGCCACGAGTAATTATTATTATTATTATTGTTACTATTACGTTAGGCATAACCGCCGCACCATCAGGTGTTTACGAGCATTTTGCCTTTCCACAACATAAATTTATTCATGACGACTTCACCGAAAATCGTCGTTGTTTATATTATATTACATCGTTTTATCGACGGCGCGTGTACACTGTATAAACGACTTTTGTTATATAACTTATACTTGTATGTATATACTTACCATGCGGGCAATATTCACATACTATAATATGTATGTTATTTGGAAGTATACCTTTTTAATTTACTATGGTAATAACATTGTTTGGACAGTACATTATTATACATTATGCGCTCTTAATTTAATGACCGATTTCGATATGTCATCGCATTAAAGCTCTTCCGTTTTCGAACACAAACAAAACTATTCATTCAAAGCTGTTCTTAGTCACTCTGTGTAAAAAAGAGATAAATACGCGAAGTAAAACTCTGAAAAAGTAACTCTCATTGACAACGGCCTGCACGCTCTGAACATTTATAATGTATATAATTTTTTAGTGCTCTCCGTTTGAAGAGTTCTTATACCTTTATGTATGTTGCGCAATATTTTATAGAAAATCCTGAGTTGTTTCCGATTTATTATATATTATATATCTTAATTACTACCCTCCCAGCGTTATTTTTATTTTATTATTATTTTTTATGTCTGCCTTTCAAGTTGTGGACAATTCATAACAAAATGCACTGAAATAGAACATAATTCAGGCCGCGGTGGTGGCGGTGAAGGGTCGTGTTGAGTTTTTGTTACTTACAAAATATTATTAGTGAACTATTATGCATTGTGGTAGGTTATATAGAAACATGACAGGTGCACTTCGCCGCTTTCAATAAAACTTCAAATGATTGATTATATTCGAAAAACGACTTGAGCTATGAATAAAAATAAAATATATTGGATTCAACGGTAATTAGATTAAGGGTTCAAATATGCTTTCTAAGACTTATTACTAACAGCAATTTTACGTATGTTATTAATTTATTATTATTATAGTTATCATATTAATTATTCCGACTACGTTTCACGCATTAGTATTATAGTAATGTAATATAGAGGGTAGAATATTCGAACAGTCATCATCGTTATTCTAATATTAAGCGTGAACGCTTGTTTCCCTTTGCTCGCATCTCTGTATCCGGATATATTATAATATTTATGTTTAATGGAGGGTATTTATCTATAGTGAGTAAAAAACTTGATTCTTTATAGTTGTACTAAAAATCATCGACGTTTTGTTTATGCTGCGCGTGCTCAACTTTTCATCATTTTTATTTTTTTTTTTTGCTAACTTCTTATGAAAATTTTTCGACTACATGCTACCTCTGAGATTAATATAATATGTAAACAGTTAGTATTTGATTTATACAACTACAAGCTACAAATTTGTTGTGTAAAACTTCGGAACTGAGTACTTGTATTTAAGTATTAACTGATGTCAAAAGCCCATCCGTCGCTTCATTCGTTGTCTAAAAATATTAAAGTGAGAAACCTTGTACTTTCTTATGATCTATTGCTATTTTTCATTTTAATTATTCTAGTGTGTCGGAATAACCAACAACCATATTAATTTCAACTGTAGAGTCAATTAGTTTCCATTAAGATTTGAATTAAAAATTGTATAATATAGAAAAAGTCGCATCGATAAAATAACGATGTTTGTGCAATGACGTTTATTTGTCTATTCGTTGCGTTTATTTATTCCGTACATCATAACCATATCACTGATTGCGAACGATTTCCGTGCTCACGCTTACACAATACCACATTTTTCTCGCTGCAATCTTACGAGTATATATGTACCGTCGAAACACCGAAATGATAAATTATATGTAAAAATAATGCATATAAGACAAAATACCATACGTATAATAATGATTTTTTTTTCATCTTCTTCCGCAGATTCGTTTGTAAACAGCCAAGAATGGACGTTGTCCCGAGCCGTACCGGACCTGCGTCTGGGCATCGTCGGTTCGCTGTCGTCCGGCAAGTCGGCGCTAGTGCACCGGTACCTGACCGGCTCGTACATGCAGGAAGAAAGTCCGGAAGGCGGTCGGTTCAAGAAAGAGATATCCGTGGACGGCCACAGCCACCTGTTGTTGATCAGAGACGAAGGCGGTTCACCAGAACTACAGGTGATTTCTTATTATATGCATACACATTTATCGACGGAATAATATTATAATAATTATCTAATGTCGCATTAATTATTTGTACACACTTGGAGACATTGCAGTCGCTCTCTTGTATTTTTTCTTTCGCGTACGCACACCGCAACCCCCGCGCATATAATTATTGCTTCTTATATAGTCAAGCATATCCATGGGGGTAATCGACCCCTTGATGGGCAGGTGCGTATATTAGGGGCTTTAGGCTTTAGGATTGTGCTCCCTATAATGTGATGATCTTTAGCCCTGTGCAGCATTTTAGTCTATTTAGATTATTTATGAACGTCTCTTGAATTAACTTTTTATGTAAATACTTTTTTACAGTTCTCCCCTTCCCCAACATTATTTGCGGTCTCGTTACGCCTGTATGCCTGTACACAACGCGATTGACGTATTGTGGGTTTTTTTTTACGATGCCAAATTAGCGCCCTCAAAAACTTAATATATACTTTATTTAACTTAAATATGCAAAATAGGGGCTCTAGAAACGAATCGCTTTATTTTTCTTCGGTTTTTTTGTTTTATTTAAAACCTAAAAACGGGACCAAGAAAACGTTGTTTCTCCCTTGTATCCGCGTTATTGCCGTGTATTATGTTTACAGCCTTCCACCCAGGAAATGTGTACCGTGTTCACACCTGGCGTCAGGTCACAGTCAGGCCTTTTCGAGCCCAATCGCAAAACTAACCCCCAATCAGTGTTCTATTGATTTCCGGAATATTGCCTCCTCGAGAACGCCCCCGAAGCCCGAGACTACTACGCGCTCGCAACTATCGGGTTCTTTATTCGCGTTTCGCGGCCGTCCGGATATTGTCACGTACAGCATGTGCATATATATACGAGTATACTGCAGTTACTCGGGGTCGGATCATCGTAATTCCGTGTCCAAGAATGCGTTTGCATACAAACAGCTTGAAAACGTTAATCTATACTCTTTGTGGCGACTGGGTGAGCGGAAGTCGTTATTACATTAAGTCGAGGGGAAATCCGGCTGCTGCTGCTCTTGAATCCGACGCAATCACGCACGATGTATATTCGACCCACAAAGGCGAAAATAGCCAATCCGCGTATAATTGTGAATCGGTGCATGTATATATATTAAATAACTGCAATGCAACACGCTATTTGTCATAATATATTCATCGATCAGTAAAGCGTGTTACGATTAACGTTCGGCAAAAATACAGCGGTCGGAAATTGATTAAAGCGGAACGAATGATTATATACTGTGATTTGGAGACGCGATATATAATAATAGGTTAATATTGGTAATATATACTGCACTGTTGCGTTAATTTAAAATCTCGTATATATCTTAATTTATTAAAAACGTAACGGCTGAAATAATGTATCGTCTCTCTCCGTTGACTTTGACGTATGCTTTACACTCACTCTAATCCCCGCGGGGTTGATGACGTTAATAAAAATTGTGTACGAAGAATAATATAGCAACAGTCCTCAAGACTAAATAATGCTCCAAAACTTTTCAAACGAATTCGGCCGAGTTACTTTTTGGTGAGGTTATGACATATTATTCTATACCTGCGCTGCATAAAATAGAATATTTCCATTTGTCGTTGTCGTCGCTTCGTTGTCGCGTGCGTATTAAAACTTTGAAACTGTCTAAAAACAAAGTCATTATTCATATTACGTGTATGTTTTCATACGGATACTAAAGGGAGTCTATAAATTATATGCTACAGCCGTCGTCGTACAGGTTTTGCAAATTTAAAACTGTGCACTTAAAACTGTAAAAAATCTTAATGGCGTTTTTGTCTGCACCAATAATAATTGCTTTTATTCTGCGGGTAATTAAAAATTAATTATCGAGAAAAACGGTTAAGTACTTCAATGCTTACGAAAATAAGAAAAGAGTAGTTAATAATAATATACCTCGTTGGAAATTTTATTAAAAGTCACAGTCATTGTAAATTTGTCTTAATTGTCCAAATTAAACGTTGTCAACATAATTAGTGTATAGAAGTCTTTATGTGGTCAAACGTCGTGTTCGTTTATTATTTTACGTTCATTAAAAAATATTATTACCATTATACAAGTGATATATCTAAATGACTGTAGCTATACATTTTTTCTTCAAAAAATACCATTTATTTATAAAAATGTCACTAATGTCAGCAAATAACATTGTAACAATTCAACATCTCGAATATAAAATAGCCTAACGTCAATATTGACTATGTTCGACATTATTTGTTGTACTTATGATGTTTCAGTACACGTTTTTAATTGAATAACTTTAAAAAACAATGTCCCATATTATATCCAATAAACTGTTAACATTAATAATAACTATATATTGCCTCTAACATAATAATATGTCAATTTTATTTTATATTTGTCCGTAAAAGTTTATAAACGAACTTCTTATAGGCATTTAATAGTTTGAACTTGAAATGGTAATTAATAATATCAATATTTTATGGAACCAATTTTAAACGTCAAACATATAATGCGTAAAGTTAACACAGTTTAACTTGTTGAAAATTAGTTTTTATATTTTAAAATCGTGTACGAGTATGTAACAATGTAACATAGTGATCAAGAGTTTTTCACGTTTCACAGCTTTTCTACGTTTCACAATTACAGATGTTTTCTAACTTAAACCATATCATATATATATACTCGTATATATAATATTATCTCGAATTCGATTATATTATATGAAGAATCATCAAAACGTTATTAATTGAAATAATTAATTAAAATTTTCATACCGGCGATTTGATATTAAATTCGTTTTAATCATTAACGCACTTTTAATCAAAAAATTCTGTCCGTAACCGTGACGCTACGTATATAATATGTATATGTATATAATATATATATCATCGCGATGTTCGTGTGCGATAAATGAGCTTCAGCACACGACACATATCATTCCGCCGTCACTATATTATACGTATATAATATTATAGCGCGCGATGACATCGAATGATTTATGATACACCTCAGCTGCTGCTGCTGCTATACATGACACTCAATCCAGACCCGATTTTTCTTTGTAAAAACTGCTATTACTATTATTATTATATATTTTTTTCACGAAAATCCTCGTGTTACGTACCCCCACTCGCGTATATATATATATATATATATATATATATATATATATGTATATGTTCGGCTTAAGTAGGTACGCGCGATATAAAATATAATATAACAATAATAAAGCTTTAGCCCGACCTTCGATGTTTTATATACCACCCCCTCGTCACGCTAACACGTCGCTCACGTAGTACGGATAAATAATACTCTCGTCGCTGTTTGTCGAGTCTAAAAGCTAAGTGCCAATCGTTTATCGTTTATTTGTATATACGTTAAAGCGCGTGTACATTGTCCGTCGACTGCGATTCCCGTTTATTTAACGCCCGTGCCTCGTGTATGAATATATGCATCGTATGTATTATTGTTATAACGCGTATACGTAATTCATTATAAATATATATGTATAGTGTATACACATCGGACGTGCGCACGAAACACACTCGAGACAGCTGTCCTGCAGTTTTGGGTTTTCGCGAGATCGCAGCTGGAAAAAAAAACATAACATTTATATAATCGAAGCCGACGCGCGTGCACACGAACCGCTATGTATTTCTAAGCCGCAAAACATCGCTATATATATATGTATACTTCACAGTTCACAACGGTTCTCAAACTGTGGGTGTCCCTAGGGCTCTGCGAAATTAATCTATAGACTAGGGCGGTGGACACATCTGAATTATATCGAGTTCAGATATTATTACTAGTTGAATTGTTACATTTATATAATATTATTTGGACCGTTTGAAAATAGCTTGTAGTGAGTATGGTGTTGATAATATTAAAATATCAATAATAAATCAATAAATATTATAATAAAACATATACACGCATTGCAAAGAATCAAATAAAAATGCAGATTTATAATTTTAGTTGAATTATGAGCATTTAAAATTGGAATTCCTGGTTTTTGAGGCACCTTGCATTATTCTTTGCATCTTAAAAGGGGTGACTCCGCGAACAAAAAAAATTATGAGCCGTTTCAGTATACAGTGTGTGTATATTATTTCCTCTTGCTGCTTATTGTACACTGGCTAAACATTATGTACATCAATCGCATGTAATTGGATGGCACGGCCTCTAAATTACAAGTACGCGGGGCTTTATCGATATACTCGTATTATGTTTATGTACGTATACCTATCCTATTGTGTGCGATTTTTTTTTTTTTTAAACGGCCTCTCGTTCGTATCGAAATCGAATTCTTCGCGCGCAGCTTTCGATTTCTTTTTTCGACGGTCGTTTGAAAACTGTTTCGTAGATATCGCGTCATTATCCGTATAAAGGAGAACGAAATGTTATCGCGTCGCTCTCTAACGCCATTCCACAGCTACATGCGTCTGGTCACCGAGCTTATACGTATGTATTTTATGTTTATAATACGTCGTATATACATCACAAATTCACCACGCCGCTGCGGCGACAGAGTGGCGGAGTCTATTTTCACTTCTTTTTTTATTTTGTTTTTTTACCCACATAAAGTCGATAAAATATTGATTTTGTATTTTTCGAATGTTTGCCGTTGCTCTGAGGCAAAACGTCGTCGTCTCGTATACATTCATATATGTATGATTTTCAGCGCAAACACGCATCCCGTTCTTCATGCCGCCCGCCCGTGTTATATATCCATATTATGCATCGTGCGTGTACATAATATTATTACGTATACATTATACGACTCGTATATTCAATAAAGAACTCGTACGCGGGTTTCTCGCATTCGAGCGGACGCACGCAAACGAAACGAAATCGATAAATACAATAATAATAATATATATCTACGACCTGCACGCGCGTGTATGCATGTACCGCTGTGGGCTTTTATATATATATATTATTCGGAATAATTTGATATGTTATCAAAAGCGTATTCCGAGTGGCGAGCACAATGCCGTGGTAGGGTAGTATTGAAGAAAGAAATACTAAACGGGATTGTGTCGAAAAAAATTAAATTGGCTCCAACGAACAAATAGTGCCACGCGACTATAGTACGTAATAATATGTATTATATACCGCTACATACGTTTTTGGCGATGATATTATAGTGACGTTGATGTATTCCGGTACAGCTGGCCGACCATCATGATCAGCTGTGAAAAGAAACAACGTGCCGTGCGTCTACAAGACCGGGTGGATGTTATGTGTTTGCAGCGAACTGCAGCCAGCATGCATGTATGTATATAATATACGGGTGTAGCATTATTGTAACCGTCGTGCAAACGTTCGAGAGGATTATTTTGTCAACATACTTCCATCCGAAAGATTCTTTTGTGGTATTCCATTGTATGACACACGATGCATGTTCGTTTGTATTTTTTTTTTCTAGAACAAATGAAATTTGTCCCTATAAAACGTCTGAAATGATCGAAATAATATATTATGATATATTTCGCGTGTTGCACTTTCGAGCTCGGGCAATCTTTCTGTAATGTATAAAATAAAGTACATACGCTTGTGCGTATACAGTGTTTTAAAAGAATGTCACGATGATGTAAAATTATTATAATTTTCGTTTCCGATGCACTACTCTATAATCACAATCACTGGTTTTATTTTTTTGAATATTCAAAAAACATTGTCGTGCCTTATATTATTATTGGCTTTTGGCGGTTCGCTTGCTTTATAATCAAGGCGTGACTTTTGTTGTGTATAGATATATTGTAGAAGTAAACGCAAAATCGGTGGCGGTATATGAAGGAGTCCGCTCGAACGTAAATTTTTGTGCAAACGGTATTTTCCTTCCGACGGTTTTTTTTTTTACTACTGCTGCTCGCCCGTCGACATTTCTGTTCGTCTCTCTGAAACCCAGTCACGTAGCATACACACAGCACGCGTTTAGAGGCCGTTGGCGACGGTCTGGTAAACTAGATTAAAATCGAGACTGCGCATTACTATTGTTCTTCCTGTTGCCGGATGAAGTGAAGAGGAACAGCAATATACGTATATAATCATATTCAGTTTCTAGTCCAATTGTGGTTTTATTAACATTATTATGTAAAAAGCTTTCGCTTGACCTTCGTCTGCCACCACAAAACGATGTATCATACAGGGTGGTTGCTTTGAAATGGACCGAGTTTTATGTTTTATTCTTCCGTTAGCTGCAATGTATACACTATAGTCTATAGATGATAGCGATTTATTTTCCCGTATTTTTCTTACGCAAGCGTTATACTTTTATCCCTTTATTCTTATTCCTTAAAACTGCTTATTAACTTTTGATTTCCAAACTTATCCATATCGTTGTTCAGTGTTTATATAATATTACAGTTTTTGAAAATTTGATACACCATAATTTATCCCTGCGGACTGTATAATGGCTAATTAATTTAATGTATAACGTAAAACTTTTGGTTGCTGCAGATGAGTAGCAAAGAATGAAAAGAAAAGATAAGAAAATATGTTTACTCATTGCCATAATTTCTTCAGCGTAAACTTATATACTTTCAAGTTATTAAATTCCAAGTTTCATATCACATTTATAATATATAATATATAATATATGTATATATATATACGCGTGAATTTAAGTTTTCTGAGAAACAATCTTTGGAATTCAAAATAAAAATTTTAGATTTATATAGTTTTATTAAAATATGAAAACTTGATAGTGAAGTTTAAACAAATAAATGGTAAAAATGATAAAAGCCCGGTTTTATCGGTCGTTGTGAACAAGTACATTATATAATATATTGCTGCGGTAAATTGTATATACGTGAAGATTAATTACTAATATGTATGACCCGCAAGGTATTATTACAGCGGCAAGAAATGTTTTAATGGAAATTCGTTTCGAATAAAAATATCACCCTGTATAGATGACAAATTTTTACAATATTACGACGACCGCTCGACTATAAACACAGTAGCACATTAATACGCGTACATATATATATATATAAACCATCTTTTAAGCTTGTATATATACTTATATATGTATATATTTACAACGACGACGACGTAGTAAGTACTCGTTCGTCTCCGAAGGGGACTGCTTCGTGTAGACGTCGCCGTTTCCGAGCAATCTCGCAAATTTTATTACAGTCGCCGTCAATTCGACGCGTGAGTCGTCTTGTTCGCCGTCTCGTGTCGTCGTCATCGTCGTCGTCCCCTTCACCGTCGGCGGTACCCTCTATCTGTCGCGCACTGGGTCGTGCGTGTATACTTGTCAATTATACATCATCTGTTCATCTCCGGTCAACGTCCTCGGGATACGCCGACGAAAACGTGTATACATTATTATTATATAATTAGGCCTGCCGCGCATAACACACGACCCGCTGCAGTAAACGTATACTATTTTAACGTAATAACAGTGACTTAAACAGCAAGTCGGCAAAAGCCGTACGATAGGCGACCGAATACTATAACATATTATATAGGGTATCCCACAAAGATTTACACAGAGGGATATCCACCGTGTTAATAGAGATAATCAAATTCTGTTTTTTTTTATGAGCATCCCCGCGCAAAGGAAAATTTTTGACAATAGTTTGACAAATATAAATGTATTATTAAAGAAGTGAAAAAATTAATTTTTATTTTATACCTTTTTTAAATTTCGACGGTTCAACTTTTAGTTTTTATTGGATTCATAATTTTTAATAATTTTTTAGTTCGCAAGAAAATAGTATGCTATTTACACAATTTTAAATAACATTATCACTGATAATTTATCAGCAAACCTTAACAGAAAAATGACCAGGTATAGTAATAGCTTACATTATTTCTTTATAAACTAAAAAAATTATTAAAAATCATGAATCCAATCATAACTGAAAGTTGAACCGTCAACATTTTCAATTTGTTGTGGAAGTCGCGACACGATGTTTAAATACCTCCGGTATGTGTAATAACTAATAAATAATATACCTAAAACCCGTAGTATTAATTGATATTTGTAGTGAATGCGTTTGCTTATGGTCGCCTTTCGCATAGGTACATAATTGCTGCTAAATCTTCGATATTTTCGCTCCTTATAATGTACTGCTCGCTCTCGGTTTACGAGTGTAACCTGTATTTGAGCCTTATATGTCAGGGGCAGCAAAATAAACGAGGATGCACACTCCCCATCACAACGTTGTAAAAACATACTAATATATATATATATGTATATATATTAGATCAATTTAAAAATAAATAAATATAAGTGAGTAATTCTTACATAGGGGTTCGTGTTATTCAAAACATTGAATCTCAAGTTTCTATATCTCTAAAATACCATTATGTATCACACACTTGAATTTAACTCAAATAATCTCATATCAACAATATCAAAAAAATACAGAATTATAAAACCATGACGTTGATGAAAAACCAGAAAATATGAACATTTCAGAGGTTGCAAATTTATATTTTTGCAACCCCCGTTCTTCCCGTTGACGCAATTTGTGTACGCTGCGCATACCGTTTTATCTCGTTACTCTTACGATCGATTTGATTTTCACGTATCACCCCCGCACGTGATTCGGTGAAAATCTGCGCCCGCGTGGACAAATCCCCATCGTCGCCACGCGTTTCTTTGAACCTATTCCAAAAATATCACAGTACTGTAATATGTATTGTGTATACTCACACGCTTAATATATATATTTATATTCGGCCATGGGCAAATGGAAAGCGTGAGAAAATACCGCGAAAATATAACGAATGGCGGATCGAGTAAATCGAGTGGGTTACTCGCTCGGCAGTCGGTGTAGTACATATAAATAATTGTGTGTGTGTGTGTGGTTTTATGGCAAAATTGGGTGAGAAATACAGGTATGTATATGTATATATGTTTAGTATATAGCGCGCGGCGTGATCTATTGTAATCGATGCGTTCTCTAAATTATATATATGCGCTGCACAACAACGCGCTCTTGGTCAGTATATAATATAAAAGAAACCACGTGTATTTTGGAAATCGTATAACTCCGTGAGAACTCGCGCAATGTTATAACTACCTACATGTATAGTACATATGTATAGTTTTGTGCGTACTGCACGTATATATAGATTTCCGACGCGTTTCTGCTTTTGTGTTTCCGCAGTGCGTACTTTTTCCGCGATCATTACCGTGTAAAATAACAAAATATTGTATCCAGTAGGTTTGAATTGTTACTGCACACTTCAGGTTAATCCACTTGAAATTTTTCGGGATTTATGAGCCGATTACGGGTCGACGGGTGCTGGGGAGGGTGACCCTCGGTGACCGTCGCTCTATATCCGGTCCGTTGGTTCCACCGCACCAGGGTTATCTAATAATTGTCGGTGACCGTTTTTTTTTCCACGCAATATGCGTCTTTTGTGTGCTCTCGCGGTGTACAAATATAGGTGAGCTTCACATACTCGACCGGACCTTTTGTCGGTGACGAGTTTTTTTTTCGTTTTTTTTTTTTTCACGACGTTTGAACATCCCGCCACTTCCTCCTTATCCTCCTACAGTATATATACATACATGTACATAATACATAAAACAGTCACGCAAAAGTAACGCGATACTAAATATATTATATTATATTATTAATATTTTCGCACCTATGCCTTTAATCCGACGCGTTTAAATTAAGTTTTTAATCCTCCTTGCAAACATCGCTTGGCGTGCGTATATGTATATATATATATATATGTATGTGTGTGTAATGCGAAAAGAGGAAAAATAGGTGACGAAATCGCCTATGCTACAACGATTTCACACGTGGTATAGTGTTACAATGTTGTTTCTTTAACCAACGCAGCGCCACCCTTCCTTTGTATTGTGTATCACCGTCGCGGTATTGTAATTTTACGCGTAGTTTTCTCGTTCGATTTATCTTTCAGGTCGGTCCTTTTTCGATCCGAACCGCGTCCTTAAAATGTACGTGCACCCGCGTAGTCGTGTTTGACGACTCGCTTTGACATGCAAATATACTTCCACAAATATATATAGAGGCCACGTCGCCAATCCTATGAGTTTGTTCTGGTCGTATTATTGTTTCACTACGTATTGTTTACGATACGGTTTATATATATACGATGCAGCAGTCCCTTATTTCCGTGTGTGTACAAATGGATTCAATTTCAACGTTTGTTTGTCACGACTAGACTTTGATATCGCAGGTATACACATAGTGTCCCTCGCAACTTTCTCGCAAAATTCCGGCGTTTAATAAACGTATCTCTCATCGTGACGCTCATTGTAAAGTCGTGTTAGCGAAATCACCGCACGTATATATATATGCAGAGGACAGTTTAAACAAAAACGTTTTCAGTATATTGCGAAGCGTTATTGTACGTATATATATTTCCGTACTCTTATCGTATCGGGAATCGAATTTATTTCGTATCGCAAATGTTTCTAGATTTTATTTATTTTCAAATGACGATAGTAAATCTTAATAGACTAGGAAATAAAAAAATAAGGGTTGCTGTTTGGATAGTATGAAACCCAAAATAATAATTAAAATAAGAAAAGAAAGAATTGGGGTTTTTTTTCAGAAAATATAAAATTATAATTAAAAAAACTTTAGTTATGATAAAAATGAACAAAAAAGGAGTAAAGCACGTTCAATATAATTTCACCCAGTACTCTAGTATAGCATGTACACAAGGTAACAAGGACACTCCTATAGTTTTTGCAATGCCTTAGGTGCCATTCATTCAGAAGACCCTTTTTATTTTTCATTCATGTCCTTAAAAAAAACATCAACGGTTAGGTTAGGGTACAGTAAACATTTGGAGTTTTTCGTCACTGTCCCTCCACATGGGGTGATAATAAAATACAAAAATTTTTGGCGTCATTGAAAAATAGTATTATTTTAATATACTATTTATTTTTAAAATTTAAATGTGTACGTAGAAATTAGTTTTTATAGATGATATATTTTCAATATAACTTTAAGGACTGCTTTTTGAATATAGTGTGTACATTTTTGTTGTTGGACAAACGCTGTTACGGTAAAATATTGAATGAAAATAAATGATCCATGAAAATGGTTATTTCGAATTGTTATAATATTAAATACGACAAATACGTATGTCTTGATAAAACAATAGAAGTTCTAACAAAAATAAATCGCTATCGCTTTACCATATAATATTTTGTCTGAACTGGATTTGTTCTTCAAGCCGTATACACTGTACACTATACACATTTTGACAACAATAATATTATATGTTTTCTCTAAAGCGATTCCAAGACAAATGCCCACAATCCGCCCTCTTCTATCCTTGGATTCGTTGCTGTGTATAATATTTATAATAATATAGAGTAAACCGTTTACACAACCATACTGCATTGCGCGCTGCGAGAAAACGTTTAAAAAAATCGTTGTTTTTCGTGGTAAACCGCTTATGGACGGTATTATATATTGCGAGCGCGTTTTTTTTTTATTTAAACCGCGCAAATATAGGGTCATATACTACTACGACGACTACACTACGCTTTTCTGGATTACGTTTGCGCACGGATAAAATCGAAAATTGCTGCGAGGGGGTGGATAGGAAGGCGGGCCGCGGGGGACAACAAAGCGTGTATAAATAAGTAAACGGATATTTATGCAAGGCTACTATACTGTACAACTATACATTTTATAAACAAAACTGCGTACAAACGAATCAACCGAACCGTGGAAAATGCTAAAGAGTTGAACGGGGGCGTATACGGTGTGGATCAATATCGCATCAATTGGGTTACGGTGCCACCGCCGTATACGTATAGTCGTCTGCTGCGGCACAGAACACGCTGTGCGTTGGGTGGCTCGCGAATTTCACTCACCGAAGCCTTTATTCTTTGGCGGTAATATTTTCCAAAAACCCATCTTGCTGTGATTTAATCGCTTTGTAATATTATTATATTCCTACTCCAGACTATGGTCTGCAACAAACACGTATCCACGAAACGAGCTGTTTCTTATACCGCAGTCCCCTAGGGGTCCGCGCGTCAATGTTATTATAGGGTTGTGTTCAAAGTGAAAATATCAAACACGCTGCAGGGACGAGATTATGAACAAAAATAGAATGGTTTCGCTCGTCTCATAAAGTTTGAAAATCAATGCAATAACTTATTTAAGAGACTTATAATATTGTTAGTAATAGTAAGACACTTATATGATCTATATTTAAATAGTGGTATAAATTAAAAACTCTTAATGTATTTTTGTTGAAGAAAAAAAATTGTGTTCATGTTACGAATAGGTGCGTGTAAAATCAAAAGATTTTTTTCTTCACACTCGTAAGAGTGGTCCTCGGTTCAATTGTTGTGGCTTTGGTGGGTGCTGTTTTGCTAATAACATTGCTATTAACATTATTTTAATCGCCCATAATATGGAGTCTATGTATTACTACAATTCAATACGTTTTACTGTTTACCGCATGATATCTGTATATATATAATACTAAAAAGTAAGTTCAAGACTCGGAACGGTGGGTACTTGAGCCCCCTAGCACCACCACTAATTCCACATCACCGATAATATGTTTGGCGTGCGCGATGCGTAGTAAAATGTTGGTAAAAGTTTCGTTGGAAATCTATCGCCGACCATGTACACTACATTCAGCGTAATATACGATACTATATTATCTATACGCGTACGTACACGTCGTATCCGGGGGGACCCTTTCGCTCGATCTCCCGGGAAACGCCCGCCGTTTCGCATCATTTCCGTTACACGTATACTCGCGTGTCCGTATAATACGTACGTATGTATGCGTATTACTGCACGTTTACCTGTATCCGTAATAATGGGGGAGTTCGGCTGCGTAAGTAAAAAGAGGCCGTGTGTGCAGCAAAGTACCTACACTCGAGCCGCGGCGTCGTATGCACAGTTTACGTATACCCATGTATATATAGTACAGCTCGTGTACGTGTTGCGTATAATATCTACATGTATATATGTATAAAACCGCGTTAAATTATTTCCGATCAAGCGTATGTATTCGCGTTATTTATACGCGGACCGTGTAACATTATTATAAGGTATATAATATCGTTCGTAACGATATGTACATTATACGCGCGCGGTAGGGTGAGGTGGATGATTGCTGTCTCGTAATTGATTGTAAATAATTAATACCGCGGAAGAAGTACGCGAAACGATTACGTGGTCGTCGACGCAGGTGCGCACACATACTGCGAGCTCGCGGCCCTCGCATAATAAAATATTAT
Organism: Periphyllus acericola; assembly: GCA_949715065.1. Lineage (NCBI taxonomy): Eukaryota > Metazoa > Arthropoda > Insecta > Hemiptera > Aphididae > Periphyllus > Periphyllus acericola. The sequence continues at coordinate 35,959,930 of OX454268.1, forward strand.
TTATAACGTTTACGCGTGTGCCCCGTGTATTGTTTCGGTACGGGAGGCGTAATAGATTTTATGCAAATTCGATATCACGACGTCGTCGGCGTGTACAAACTATAATAGGCGGCAGCGAAGATTACTGTATAACAATCACGTTATACACGCGGGTGCTTAGCGTCTATTAATATTTTATTCGACCGAGATCTACTGATGAGGTATAATAATAATAATAATATACTCGTTTCTTTGTCGACGAGCCCCGCTGGACCCGCTAGCGGATGAAAAGTAAACTGAACGAAAGAGCGGTGACGGCGTCATAATAATAATAATAATGTTGAAGTACATGCGCGTATTACTTACGACGACGTGCGAAAGAAATCCGTTTTGTATAACACGTGGCGTGAATATATTTTTCCGATTGGTTGATTTCAAAAATTACGTTTCATGTTCAGCGTCTCACGAGAAATTAAATTCGAAAAATTTGCCTCGGACGCGCAATAAACGCGTGCGTATTACGCCACTCGTGCGTTACACCTCGGTGGTGTGTAAAATATATATTAATATATCCTACCTACACGCCCACCACCCGCAAATCTCTCGGAGGTTCAATCAAACACGCGTTAATATACGTAAGCTCCGGGCATGAGTGGATTACAATATTGCGCGCTGCGGAAAAGTAAAAATAAAAAGGTCAAATACAGATAAGACCTTACGTGTATACTGTATATTATGTACAATATACCTATACATAAATAATACATAATAATATAAAATACTTGATCTGGGGTGTATTGGCTGCGACGATGGGACACTTTTAAGTTTATCATAGTTAAATTTGGTTTATAATATTTCTAAGATAATATAAATATATGGAATACCTGTGTACGAATATAATTATGTTGCAAAATTGGTCTCTACTCCTTTTAAACGGAGTTCTGTTTTACTAAACATGTTTTCAATTAATGTTTTGGTTATACCTGTCAACTATGGAAATTTAGAAATTTAAGGCAAATTTAAAATTGACTTTTAATATTTCTTAGAAAAATTAGGTATTTTCAGTATTCATTAAGTATATCTTGTAACTTTAGATATACATAATATAATATCTAAATATATAGCGTGTATTGACATGAGTAATCAATTTATTTTTGCATCACATGTTGCTCGTAAAATTGTAGCACTTTCGGTATATCATTGCCAGTTATACTCGTATACGTTTTTGTTCGAATTATAATGTAAAAAAAAAATTAAAATATTATAAATAATTTGACCCAACATTTTTTTTTTTTGTTATTTGACCTAAAACGATGTTAGGACCGGGTGATAATAATAATATAAAATAATGCACAACGAGCCGCGAAGAGGTGTTGTCGTTGTTTTTGTGCGCATAAGTTGCCCCCGTAATACGCAATGACAGCACCGTTTTTACATTCGAACATCGACTGCTGCTCGGGGGTGGAAAGGGAATTGTCCTTTATCACGGTAAAAGTATACGTGTACAGTATACGTGTGTAAGCATTTGTATACTCGCGTGGACGTATAATATTGTGCGACTACGTGTATGTTTTATTGTTTTTAATAATCGACATCGCACGTCGAAAAACCGACGCACACGGCCTTGGCGCGTTCGCGACAGATGTGCGCCGCGCGTTCCCCGGTCGTCGGGGTGTTTCGATTATAATTGCGCACACGCGACGATAGGAGAGGACGATATATTAGCCGGAGTAAGGACAGAGAGAAGCGTGTGAGGACGGAAAGAGAGAGGACACGCCACACACACACACACGACCTGCAATCATCTCGCGTGCAATAAGTACCCATACGTTCGCAATGTTATTCGCATACACGTGCGCCCCCGCTTTCAATTATCGCGTCACACGCACGCTCACGGCGCAATATTATATCATTATAACATTATGCTCACCTATTTGCGGCGTCAACGATAACGCGGTGTGTGTAATAATAATTGTGACAATCGTCGCAGTTCGCCCTGCCGATGTGCGTATGCGTCATCGCGTGCAGCTGCTGTGTGACAACTGCAGTCTCATTTTATTTTTCAGAACTATTGGTCTACCGCGTGTTTGTGCGATTCCCAAATGTTTTTCATACACACGGGATTTCCGTTAGAACAATAAACATGTACTAAATACTAAATATCATTGTATATATCATAACTATACTTGAATTGTTATTGAATGCTGTTATTAAATTTACACTATACGAGTTAATAGTTATTTTTGATCAGAATTTTTAAACGTTAATGAATTTCTAATTGTAGTAAAAAATAATGATATGAATAAAAAAATAACTGTAATCGCAAGCTTTAATAGCGTCATTTAATATTGTAGTTTTACTATATATCCCTTAAAACTCGTGTACGCGTAAATAATGTAGGTAAATACTGCATCATTATCAAATGATCGTGTTCAAATAAATTAGTATTTCGTGAAAAATAAATCGAATACTTTGCGTTGCGCCGTCGTTATACATTTAAAAGTACCCCTTTGCAATCGTCATCATGGTCGGGACACACGAGCTGGTACCCATAATATTTTCTTCGGATCTTTTCGAAAGATTTCGTACCGACAAAGTAAGGATGTGCGCGTGAGAACGCGATTGCAGTATACGAGTATACCCCTTTAGGCTCATTTTGCACTCCATGTATCTGTAATATCCGAACGAAATCTGTTTCCTACTTCAAAAGTTTTTAGGTGGACAACAAAAGGTGTGATAAGAATGACCTGCAAGCGTTACCAGTGCGTTTCCAAAGCATTGTGATAAATCATTTTCACCCTTAGCGTACACTGTTCGATCTGTCGTCGTCGGACAGCTGACGTTTCGTTCGGTATAAAGTCGTTTACACTTATCAATTTATCATATTACATATATGATAAACCATCCCGTGGCGTACTTATAAGTTAAAAAACTACAGTTTAGTTATTTATACTGCTCAGTCGTCAGTGATCAGTTAATGTGTCGTGCGTGTGATTTAAACAAATCACCGCACAGCCGCGGCCGTCGTCCGAATAATATAATAATAATAATAATAATAATAATAATAATAATAATAATAATAATAATCTTTACTTTAATTTTTAACATTTTAATTTTTCTTCGTTACTCCTGACGATCTTGACGGTGAAAAATTGATAATTTTTTTAATGCTACGCGTAATTTTTAACCTCCGGATCTTTTTAAATACAAAATTAACCCACGACTATTATGCGTTTTCTCATCGTTTAGATACCTCCGTGTGTATCACTGCACCGAGTATATGACGATAATAAATCGTCTGGGCGCACACGTGCGGTATTATTACTGCTGCAGTAAGGTTGCATTTCAAATACACGCGTTATGATGCGCGATAATAAATAAAACTCCCCTTCATATTGTACAATAATATAATAATATGCTATGTGTGTATTATAATATTATCTCGTGGAAACATATAATATGTATGCGTACGTCGCGTTATATAGCGCTGTTGCGTTTCGTATGGTATACCTATTATACGCGCGAAGTCGACACCGAAATTGAAATATACTTTATTATAATATTCATTCCTCCGTTTGAAAAGATAAATACCGCGTATCCACATTCGTACGTGGCGCGTCCTTTGATTGATTGATTAATATACACTCTCGCGTGTTGTTATTGTGTACGATAACGCGCGTAAAAGGTAGCGTATGTGTGTGCGTGTGTCGCAGCAGTAGGCGTATTATTTCAAACGCATTAATAATCGCCTTTCTATTATATTATCATAATAATATAATATGTTGCGTGGAAGCATAGGAATCGCGTATGTGTATACGACCGGGGGTGGCGCGTATTTGAAACCCGTATTGTATATATATACATTTACATTTGTATTTATAATCGGTACGGTCGAACAATGCGTTGTCTATGGTAAATCGGTATGTGCAGCGCGCGTTTAAAAATAATATAATATAATAAATGTATATTACGTGCTTGCGTATATATGCTGCAAAGCGATTTCAGCTGGTAAATCGATTGCTGCTGCTAGCGCACGTAATCTGAACTCGGTGGCCCGAATTTTCTTTTCCACGGCGATAACGCTTGTTCAGGCATAATTTACATATTGTTATATTCGTTTGCGGTGAACGAAATACCGTACGTAAATGATTTCCACACGCCAATGGTGTGCACACGATAACGCGGGAATTGAAATAAATAAAAATAAATATTCCAGTTTAAACGTTACACCACGGATACATTGGCACATAGATCTACAGAACAAAAATAAGTAAAATACACCTTTTACCTGACAACGATTTGGTTGTCATAGAAAATTTCCCGGAAAATGCATAGTCAGATCATAGTCAAAATCATAGTATCAACTGATTCTGCTTTTATTGAAAGATTAACACAAAATTAACTATTATTTTGACTGCAATTTTACTATGACTACCTCATCGTTGCCAGGAAAACGGTGTATTTTTCTCATATCTGTACTTTTTACTCGACGATAGTGTGATATCCGGTGAGGTTTCGGACAAAATTGTAGCATGACCCTCAGCGATATCTGTGTCAATAAAATCAATCTCTCAAATCGCCCGGTCTTGTAGGTGGGTACGATTAACAAATTTGCATATACAGTTGAGCTTGATACGACGTAAATATCCCGAGAGTTCCCGCGCCCGCAAAGCGTGTGTTGGGGGTACATGTTTTAATGACTTTCAGAATTGAACGTTTTCAATGGAAATAAATGGTGTCGACTGTATTATATATACCAAGTTTTTGTCCTTCGCCGCGACAGTTTTTTTTTTTTATACAATTTTATCTCGTGCGAGTAGCGCGCGGTATCGACGGGATCGGAAAACAATTATAAATAATATTACGACTGGTGAAATCGTCATCTCCTGCGAAATATTATTATTATTATTATTATTATTTTACTCGAACCGAGAGAAGGATGGCTGTATAATTTATTCCGGATGAAGGGTAGCAGCCGATGCACGGGAAACGTGTCGCGCGGTGGGGCGACGTCAATTTCACAACCAGTCGCGCGCGCACCATCAACTTTTGACACGTCGTCCTTGAAAACAAACGAGCGCGCCGCGCGACCTCTCCGTGTGTCATCGTTTCGTCGTCCCCTCGATCCTGCTTTCGTCATCCTCTTATTCCTGCTCCTGCTCCTGCCTTTCCTCCGCTCCATATCGATCGGTTTCGACGATTCGGCGCGCGCGCCACCCTCGGTAGCGGCGGCACGGCTCGACAACGGCTGACGCGCGAGGGGGTGCGCGCATATACATTCAGCCGTTCGTTGTTATCAGACTCGGTGTTCAGAGTCGTTTCGTCCGTTCGAATCATATCACCGTGTACGTCCACAGTTCGTGGTCTCTCGCTGCCCTCTCGGTTATACGATATAAATACATATATATTTAAATAAATCGAATTATTCCGGTCAATCTTTGTTCGGGTAAACGAACAGTTTTTTAACCCCATAATATTATCCTCTCTACTGACAGCCGAATTTCAATATTTTCAACACATCCCCCCGCTGTTCGTGTGAGCACTATATACACGTACTCTTATGAGAATATATAATATCCGCGATGACCGCATTATAATAACGATACGTATTTTATTGTTTACAGTTTACTGCCTGGGTGGACGCGGTCATATTTGTGTTCAGTCTGGAGAACGAAGCGAGTTTCAACGCCGTGTACGGGTACTACACGAAAATGGCGCACTACCGCAACTCTGCCGAAATACCTTTGATCTTGGTCGGCACACAGGGTAAGTACGCATACATTCTACAACGGTGATTCTCAAACAGTATGAGCCGCGGGTCCGCAAGGGGGCTGTTTGTATAATATACGAGGGGACCGTGAAATATTTGTTTACAACAATTTAATTTTAGTCGAGAATAAAAATTCCCTATATTATTATAACGAATTTGGTGGTAAAAAATGTCTAAATCTTTGATCTTAGGGGGGGGGGGACAGTCTTACGTTAAATAAGAGGGCCCGCGTTACAAAAAAGTTTGAGAAGCACTGTATCTACAACACCGCGATGTTATTATGCGTCAATATAAACGCCATGTTAGGATCAATTTTTCTATATCAATATATTTAGTATTGCTATGTATACACGGAGTCTGTATAATATTATAACTATATTGTTTATCCATCCGTTGCGTCCTTTATACTTTTACCGCGGACAATTTAAAACTTTAATGTTTCAATAAACTTTTACTATGTTTTTTAAACATAACTATAATTTTATCGAGGGGATAGGGGAGAGATATGAATTATTTACGACCGTATACAGGAGTAAAAAAACACTTATCTCGGTACGATTTCGGTTCACTTTTTTAAGGTTTTATCTTTTCAAATCGAAATTTAAAAATAAAAAAAGCATTAATATATACAATAAAGTATGTGAAAAATGACGGGGGGTTAGCTATATCGGATTCATCGTCCCCTTAAATACGCCACCGCTATATTATGCGATGAGGCCCCACGTGCAGCCGTGCGATGTTCGCGACTTTGAAAACAGCAACAATATAATATTCGATCTCTCTTCTGGGGAAATGTCTCGCATCATATTTATTTCATACATATATAGGTGTACCGAACAACAGTCGCAATCGCGATGGTCTTATTTGTTCCCTAGGTGAACCATATATATATGTGTGTGCAGTGTCATAAAATCGATACTTTTATAACGCGCTAGTGTTAATGTATTATACATTATTATATGGTATATATGTATACTCGTTCTGTTCGATCTGGTTAAATAATGATTTTTATTGGTGCATCAGCAGCAGGGGTACATAATACGAGCTGATTATACATCTCGAATTTCTCGGTGCTCCGTATCCCGTTTTCGTTTAGACATTTATGTGCCGTATATATTGCAGCTAGCCCCGTAATAAAAAAAAGGTCCTTTGCGTCAGATTTAATGTCTTTTACATTTTTAACCGACATCGGCGTGTACACGCGCTACATATACATATCACGGGAGGTCGTAATAAACCAATAAAACCTATGTACACTCACACACCCGACTTGTGTGTTGTACGTGGCGTATATTACATCACGGATAATATATATGTATATATATATATATAGTAATAAGCTAATAACCGTGTTTTCCTTGTATACAGATGCGATAAGTGAAACGAATCCTCGGGTAATCGACGACACGAGGGCCAGAAAATTGGCGGCGGACCTGAAACGATGTTCGTATTACGAGACGTGCGCTACGTACGGTTTGAACGTGGACCGGGTGTTCCAAGACGGTAAGACGCATATGAAAAGCATACGCATATACTATTTATTATAATACTGTATACACATCATACATTTTTTCTGACACATTTCCCCGCATGTTATCTCAATTATTATACATATATAGGTATTTTATATTGATGGATGTCGGTATATCTGAGAATAATATAGATTCAAAAACTACCGGACATATTTTTACGCGGTTTTTCGCAAAATGTTCCGCGTTGTCCGGCGAAGGTTTGAAGCCGTTGAAATCCTTTGATAGTACCACTACCGACCCCAAAAATCGGAAATAATATGTCAAATTTCGTTAAGTTTTATTTTTTAAATCCATGTTTTTCGCATGCGGTCAACTACAAACTATGTAATGTAGTTGCTTGCTTTGGAGTTAAAACTCCGAAAATTCTATACACAGGAAATTTCTTTACCGATTTCGATTCATCTGCGACCGGTGTAACGACACTTGTATGATTTTATCCACCTACCAACTGCTGCAGCAGTCTGCGCAGACGCCGTGTTTTTCGCAATAAAAGTATTCAGCCTCAGCGTGATAATGTCGCGCAGGAGTTTTCTATCATTTTTACTACGAAAATCGTAAAATTCCGGGATTTCAGATTCTGTAACAATTCCTCTGCGAGATTTTCACGATAAATTTAAAAATGCAATTCGATTAAACGGCCGGTAATTTGAATTTATAATTTAAAAGTATGTAATGACCGAACGGTTTTTCTTAGAATTTTCAAAAAATATTATGCTTATATGGTGCTAAGAATTGGTGGTGTTGAACTTTTATAGCCGGTTTAGGTATGCGCGCGTTTCGCACACAATTATATTATAGATTCGGTGCGTAAAGGCGTAGAAGTGAAAACGTTAAAATCGCACGTTTAACGGGATTAGTGGAATGGACCTAACTTGTATAGTGACCGTACACCTATTAGTGGCTTAAGATCGAGCCAGCCTTGTACAAATGAAATCGCTTAAAACGCCTAAATCAACGTCTCGACTTATAAATACAATAAAAATGTTCGTGTTTTGCAGCTTGCCAGAAAATCATTCAGCAAAGGCTTTCCGCGTCCACCAACTGCCTGTCGGACTCGCGGTGCTCGACTCCCGCGTCTTCGTCGACCACCACTCCGGTCGGGTTATCGTCCTCGTCGTACAACCATCATCACCTCCTGTCATCGCCGGCAACCGCCGCGTCTACAGCGACCGGCTCGCGAACCTTCTCGCAGGCCTCGTCGCCGTCCCCGACCGTACACGGCGGCGGCGGTGCTTCGTCGCCCGCCCATCACGGCGGCGCGTTCAAGGACTCGGTGCTCCGATCCAACCTGTCGTCGACGCTAAACCGACAGCCGCTGGAGCTGTCCATAGCACTGGACAACAACAACGTGTCGACGAAAAACACGGTGTTCGACGGGCTCTCGGTGCCCAAAGATTTGCCTACGCCCAGCTCCACGCCCACGACCACCAGGAAGACGAGAAGACGGTCGAACCTGTTCAACCCGTCCAAGAAAGACGACAAGAACCGGTGTCTGACCACCGGCGAGCTGGGCAGCGGCCGGGCGATACCCCTGAAGCAGGGTTACTTGTACAAGCGCAGCAGCAAAGGCCTGAACAAGGAATGGAAGAAGAAATACGTCACGCTGTGCGACGACGGACGGCTGACCTACCATCCTAGCCTGCACGTGAGTATAACTTCAGCTATTTCGAGGCGCAGATTAAGTGTAACGTGCAGCGCGCTTATAAGTATAGGAACGAGCGAGCGCGTGCTCGACGTTTATTCAGAATATTGTATATTTATTGTTTTTCTCCGTTCGCAGGACTACATGGAAGACGTGCACGGGAAAGAGATATCGTTGCAATACGTCACGGTCAAGGTACCCGGTCAAAAGCCCAGGGGTTCGAAAACGATCATGTCATTGTCGTCAACCAACCACCACCACGGCAGCAGCAACGGTATATCCGAACACATGTCCAACATATCGATATCTAATTTCCAAATGAAAGACAAACGGACGGCCGACAAAGTGATGCTCACCGCCTTCGAACTGCTCAAGGAGCCCAGCTACAAGAACGGTGGTTCAGCGTGAGTCTCGTCGCTTATATACAACATATAATTATGTTTCTCATACGTTTTCACCCGACCGAAGAAGTGTATGGTAAATTATTAATCAACACGCGTTATTTTTTTCCCCCACAGTAATTGTGACGAATCCACTGTGGGCATGTCGAACACTTCGTTGTCGGTGAACAACGGTGAACTCAAAGCCGAAACGCCCAACGTGAAGAAGAGACACAGGCGTATGAAGAGTAGCAACATTAAGAATCAGGAATGCGAAGGTGTGTATAACATGTATACTTAGTCGTCGTAGTATATGACTATATGAGCTAGGATATACGTCATCACTTTATACTGGGTGTCCCTCGATGATTTATACTAATTTCAATATATCTTGTGTTAATAATGACTGTTAATTTTTTTTTTCATAAATCATGTCAGATAAAATGTATTTATATTTATCATAAATATAAATGTTTAATAAAACATTTAAAAAGATCTTTTTATGTGTCGTATACTTGTATAGTCCGAATCCATTTCATATGGCTGTCGTAGACCCAAGGGTAACAACAATATAGATAGTGTCAATCAAGTAGTGAATGCAACAACTTTACGTTAAAACTTAACTTTATTGAACACAGTGTAATACAATATTAACAACGACCAAGGCCGGTTGCCAAATTGACTATAATTTACAATAACTGAATAAGTACAGCATGAAGTGAATTCTAAGAGTTCTCCAAGTGTACTGTTTTATTACAGCGCTCATAGTGCTGTATTTATAACTTATAAATTATAAGTCACTTTATGCTGAGTATTACAATATTACAATATTACAATAACAGTATAAAAACAAGAATCGCTTAGTTTGCATATGCATATAAATAGTCATCCGTAGGCACAATCATAGTTGTTTTTATAATTGACCCTATCGGTAGAACTGGCGTTCATTACATGGCTTATTTTTTTAAAATCTGTATGGTTTAGAATTATTCTTAATTCTATAAACTTCAATATTGCTTTAGTGTGTATTCTAACCAATCTGTTTAGCGCATCTATTTTAACGATTGTAAATATTATTCGTGGTCAGCCGAAAACTTTTGCTGAAGCCCCCATGTTGTGTGCTCGAAAAGAGACGGAACATGTTATAGTTTTCAGATCTAAACTCTGTTTCGATTTATTTGAGAATAAGCCCTTACGAGTAGTTTCGATACATATGTACGTGTGTTTGGTATAATATGTTTGTATAACGGTTGTATTTGTATTTGCTCGCATAGACACCGACGGATATGAATTTTTGATCGTTTCGTTGGACAACAAACAGTGGCAGTTCGAAGCTAACAGCTCGGAGGACCGGGACGAATGGGTTGCTGCTATCGAACAACAAATTCTCAACTCATTACAAGTCAGTAAATACTTGTTTTTTGCTAATATATATTTGTTCTAGTGCAATTCAGCTCGACGAAAACATTTCAAATATATTAACGTTTTGTTTTGTTCCCATCAGAGCAATGAGATTATTAAAGTGAACGTCGGTGGTAAATTCGGTTCGTCCTGTAACCGCACGGAAGACGTGCAGAGCATCCGGACGCGGGTGCCCGGCAATGGCCAGTGTGCCGACTGCAATTCGCCGAACCCGGATTGGGCCAGTTTGAATCTCGGCATACTCATGTGCATCGAATGCTCCGGTGTGCACCGTAACCTAGGTTCGCACATATCCAAAGTGCGGTCACTAGACTTGGACGGTTGGCCGTAAGTATCTATTTCTATGTCAAATCACCCTGTCGCTCGAGGGAAAAAAATAATGTATACATTATACGTATACGTAGAAGCTCATAGAACAGTTTCCCAACATTCTTTTACTCAACGTCTGCTTTGAATTGTCAAAATTCTGTCACCACTCCTTTTGAAAAAAAAAACTTGCAAATAAATTCTTATAATCAACCATTTAAGGTAAATTATTTTACACTGTAAACAATTTTTACTTATAAATGTACTAAACATATTGTTCGAGTTTGCTACAATAGAATAATTTTACAAGATGATTTCCTGCTAATGATTGTCAACCCCTTTCTCATCGATTTCATGATTTTGTGAGAAGTTTTTGAACTGCACTATAGCTACTAAATGTGTGTCGACGTAAAATCCATAGTTAATATGTCCACTTCTTTCCTAAGATGAGGGTACATATAGGTTTTTGTTGGGGTCAAAAAAATTCGTTTGATAAAAATGTAAGTGACAGAAGAATCGCCCTCCCCCTTAGCAACCCCCTAAAAACTATAAAATAAAACGAAAAATATTACGTGACGCGTTCGGTTTATTTCCTCTAGACCGTCTCACCTCAAAGTAATGATGGCGATGGGCAACGATCTGGCGAATTCAGTGTGGGAGTCCAACGTCCGACCCAACCGAACCAAACCGAACCCGGGTTCGAGCCGGGAGGAGAAAGAACTGTGGATACGGAGCAAGTTCGAAACCAAAGAGTTCCTACCGGCGATAGCGCACACGCCCAACCTATCGCAACAGCTGATCGACGCCGTGTACAGGTACGCGTCTCTCGCGATACGATAAATCATTCGTTCGTGTACCGCTTGCAACGTGTCTTCGCCTCGACGACGATGATCGTGTTCCCCCTGTACTATTTCCTTCTGAACTTACACGTTCTCGTTGTTCGCAGATGTGACATGAAAGCGCTCACGTTGGTGTTGGCCCACGCCACTGCTGACCAGGTCAATTGCGTCGTCAGCCACCGAGACTTGCGCACGCCGCTGCACCTGGCCTGCTCCGTGATCAACCTTCCTATAGCTCAGCTTCTCCTATGGGTGAGTAAAACAAAGCGCGCGGTGTGTGGGCACGTGTTGTGCGTGTGTCATTACGACGGACGTAAACGTTTATTGTTGTCTTTTTCTTTCTTTTTTTCTCACAGTACAAAGCCAACGCCAAAGCGGTGGACCACGAGGGTCGGACGTGTCTGCAACATGTGCGGGCAGCTTGCCGCAACGGTTCGGCAAACGTCCAAGACGCCGGCCCGTTGACCGAACTTCTTGTGCAAAACGGTTGCCCCGAAAACGGCACCAGCACGTTAACGAGACCCTTGGACATACTTCCGTCCAGCGTTATCTGATTCCTCGACGTACTGTTCAGCGCTCGCGCGCGTGCACCGCGATCCGTACTGTGTAACACTTCGTTTAGAGTCTCCTTGTCTAGTGCGCGTGCGATGCCTGAGAGTATATTACATTATATTATATGAAAATAATAATAAAAAAAATAATAATAATAATAATTAATGAATACCGCGCTGTGATAAACCTAATAAATTGTAGTGTAAACACGTCCATGTGTCTAGTCGTCGTTTGTTCAATTCGTTTGTACCAGGGTAACGACACAAATCAGATGGACAACCACATCGCGTCCGTGACCTGTATTATTATTATTGTTTACTATTTTATAACAATTGTGTTAATTGCTTATTATTTTAGATTAGTATTGTACTATACATTTAATGTGTATCGGTGTATACCTGTGTGTTATACATTAATACATTATATATACTATATACAATATACATGTGTTAATCAAGTATTTATAAATATTATATACTTCATATAATAGGTATGTTGTTAGATGAGTTTTAAGCTTCTCAGTTTTTTTTTCTTATTATTTTTTTTTCTGTGTTTACAACATAATTTAAAAAATATTATTATTGTACGTTTAAATGTGAAGTGAGGACAACACAATAATAGTGCTTAGTGCTTATTAAATATTTGGAACTCTTTATTATTTTAGACCTTTACGAATGTTTAAAAAACAAATATTTTCTAAAATATTCTAATATATTCTCACAACAGCTATTACAAATACGTGTCATTATTATTTCACCGCTATAAAGGTTTTTACTTTTTATTATTTTTATCACATTTCAATAAACCCAATATGTGACAAATCTAAATTTAATCAACAATTTTATACTTGTTTATTTATCATTATTTTTATTATTTATTCAAATAATACAGTTATTACTTTTTAACCTAAATAATGTAATAGAATAAAAATATTTAACTACATAGTATATTGTATTTTCATTAATTTTTTAACTTGTTCAATAAGCATATCACCGGGTCCACTAGAAATATTGTAATTTTTTTATTATGTTATCAATTATCGAATGTTTAATGGCACACAACTATACTTACAAAAATGTAATGTTATATCAAATAAAAAATATATTGTGGTAGGTAAAATAGCTTGAAACTACATATGTGTCTTTGTATGTCAATATATTAACAGTAGTGGAAAATACATCGAGTATATTAGTTAAATGTTAAATAATTAAATTATTATTTTAATGGAGTAATTAAAGTACCAGAACAACTAGAGATGTATAGAGACAACAGTTTTGATTGAAAAAAAGATTGAAATTAGTGTATTCTTGTATAACAGCGCATATTAGGCATCATTTACCTACAGGGCACACCTGGTCCAGGCCTCTCTCTAGATGTCAAATTGATTGGCAATGCACTGTGGTACATAAAAACATTCATACTACACAACTTCAACAGATCAATACCATGATGTGATATAGGTTTTTTTTTCTGATCATTAAGTTTTTATAAAAAAATTATGGAATGAGGAACCCTTGATGCTTGAGGGCATTTACATTTATGAAAGTACATCTAAATAAAAATTGTATCTATTGGAGACTACTTATACATTACAATAAATGGTAAGACTATATTAACTTGAACAGAGAAAATGAGGTATGAGAACAATACAAAATATTTATGTACTTGTTATAAAAATTCAAAATTAATATTAATTTAAAATACCTGAGCTCGATGAAACATTGATATTTTTTTATTATTATTTACATAGTTACCAGTAGTAAGGTAAGCTGAACAAGTAACAATTATATAATATACAAGAAAGACTAAAAATATAAATTATATAATAAAGCCAGATCCCTAATAAAGAAACAGAGTCAGAATTAGTATTTAAGATGAAGGGAACATTGAATGTTTTTAGGAAATTTATCAAGATAAAGGGTTTTGCTTTTAAAAAGAGTTTATCTAGCCTGTAAAGGACAAACAAAAATTCGAGAGAGATCACAGGTCAATGATTTCATTAAAATGTAGAGTACATAGTGGTCAAGCTTGTAAGCGTGGTCTGGTAATAACGTGTGACCCGTACAAGATACATAGACGGTTTATATGAATAATAAAGTTAAGTTAAAATAATTAAACCAAGTTTTTCGTTGAAGATTGGGAAGTATATATTTCTTTTTATATTCGATTATTGGTGCTTTGTTGCTTCTTAACTGTAAGTGCTGCTTTTTTTTAGAGTTTTAGAGCTACAAAATCCGAACTCGACGAGTAATGATAGCAGAACGGCTTTACGAAAACATCGAGGCTTTCTGATTATATTTATACAATTTATCCTAAAACGTATTTTTCACTGCGTGTACACGTGACGTACAGTAATTTAATACAAACGGGACCCCTGTCAAGACGTAATGCTTTGAAACAGAAGAAGTTATGCCTTTGAAAGAACGTCGTAAACCGTAAAAAATGATTTACGATGCTACATGTCGCGCATTTTACGACTATTGTAGGACGTATCGACAGCGCGCCTGGTGTTTTTCTGCGGTTCATCTTTCCGTTCAAAGACATTGGTCAGAACCACGGTAGATAATACTACCGCGGAATAGATAGCCGAAGAATGGACACTCGAGTTCTTATCATAAATCATTTTAAATGATAACCGAGCTGATACCCGACGGTTCCGGCACGTTGCACTGGTAAACTGTTATCGTTTCGTACCGTAGTGGGCAAAAATCATTTTCTTTGCAAAGTTCTTCCGAGTAACGTTAAAGTTAAAAGCGGTGTAGGCGGTTGCGAATGTCTCCGTCCTCCGAACGTTGAACGCGTTTTCCATTCGGCACTCTCGCTCCATGGCCAAGTATATGAGCGCCGTTTTCCAGTCGGTCGCATTGAAAAGACCGGCGCTCTCGCCTAGCGTCGTCCGCGTGCTGTGTGCAAGGGAGTACGGTTCGAACCCCGAGGAGAAGGAGCCTCACGGCGGCTACGACAGCGGCGAGCAGACGAAAGACGCCGAACGACAGCGGCTGTTGAAAGTGGCCATCATAGGCGTGCCGAACGCCGGAAAGAGTTCACTGATCAATTCCGTCATCGGCAGAAACGTAGGTCACCCGTTAATTAATATGTACACTCGCAACTCGCCAGCCGTGATTGGTGATGCGAACACATCGGTCTCCAAACATTTTGTCACTCGTAACTCGTCTCTGTATGCACCACCTTATTTTGCAGATATGCCCGTATTCTCGAAAGGTTCACACCACGCGTTCCGGCACCCGTGCGGTTCAAAGCATCGGAGACACGCAGTTGGTCTTTTTGGACACACCGGGTCTAGTGGATTCTAAAGAAATCGAAAAGTGGGTATTCATTGATCTCAATCATATTTATAATAACTGTCGACTATAATGCGTTTAATTTGTCTTAGGTATAATTTAGAAAAAGCGTTTGCAAATGACTCTGTAAACTCTATCCAAGAAGCGGACATTATTGGTGTTGTTCATGATGTGTCCAATCGATATACAAGAAGCTATTTGGATCCCAAAGTGCTAAGGCTTCTACATCTAAATCCTAATAAAGATTCGTTTTTAATTTTAAACAAAGTAGGTACTTAAGTTAAGAATGAACGCACAAATTATTTTATAAAGCCTAAAAATATTATTTGTCCAGAATTTTGATAACTAGAGATTCACTAAAAACTATAAATATGATATCTATGCCCTTAGAAAATTATAATTTATTGTTTCATGATAATAAACTATGTCATTAGATATTTTTATGGTAGTAAATGAAAAACCTACGATCTTTTATAATCTTAACAAAATCTGTATGATTACTGATGACAATAGTACAAAACTAACAATTTTTCCTAAGTACAAAGCTAAATAATGAAAATTTAAAGAATAGATACATAGTATACATTTTTTTACAGTAAATCTAGACTAGCAACCTTCTAACAATAAATTATAGTGATTAATTAATTAAGATAATAATTATATACTACATGCCTCCCCTGATGTATTTTAGGTGCTTGCACTATCATAGTGTAATATTAAACCCTTGTTTTTATTAAGATGTATTTAAAATGTAACAACATATTACATGTTCAACTGCCGTACCTGGGGGGAGTTTTGGGGGTTCAACCCCCCCTACCGAAATTTTTTGCGTTATTTTATGTCATAGTAAAATAACTATTTCAGTCTAGAATAATCGATAAACCATTGATATATTATATACGTGCATATACGAATGACAGCTATGGTCTACGTTATAAACTTTAATTACCTACACAATATTATAATACAATTAGAACACATATTTTTGGCTTAAACCCCCCCCCCGAAATTAATTTCCAGTTATGGCCTTGACATGTTCCAATAAGTTTGTGTACAATAGTTTTATATATTTATACCTAATTATAATACGAGTGTATGATGTGCAGTGGTTGGTCGAGTTGTGATATGTTAGCTGTGATTTTGGCGTATGGCGGTTTTTCTTTTAAGTTATGAACTGGGGGTTTTGTTGCCACTTTAATATTAAACCATAAATTATTGTGTATTTCAAATAATTGTTTTCTTTTATTTAACTTTAAATTGGAACTGAAAATACTTCAATTTTATTTTAGTATACTATTAAAATTTAATGATCTGTGTTTGTAGCAGATAAATTAATGATATAATAATAAAAAACAAATACAGTAGAATCTTTGTAATCCGACAGATATCAGACCACGCTACTGCCAGTTTAATGGGGTTCACATAAAAACACATTTTTACTTATTGAATTTTACATTTTTATTTTTTACTCATATTAAAAAATGATTAATCTTTTGATTGATCTTTTGTTTGATTAATCTTTTAATCTTTTGAGGCAGGTTTAAAAAAAATATAAATTTGTTCTTGTTTGAAATTATGCTTTTAACACTTTTTTTCTTGGTATGTATAGGTTAATATAGCCGGATTACCGAGATTCTACTTTAGTTATAATATTATCAGAATATTTTAAGTAGTTACTCGTCTATATTGATATAAATGTCTAATATTGCCTAACCGTATTATTTGAATTTATTATTATTTTGCATATATTGAATAATCAATTCTAGTGAATCATTCCTATGCCAATGTGTTTAATATTTTAATATCTTATACTTATTCATATTAATTCTCTGTATTTTTGTTTTTAGATAGATCTTTTAAGATCAAAAATCTTTTTGTTGGATTTAGCACGTTCATTAACATGCTTTACACTTAACAATTTTCATATTCCTGAACCATATATTTTGACACCTAGAGAAGAGAAACGTCATAGTTCAAGAGTACAAGAAAGGAGTTTAGAAAAAAAAATGAAAGAATCTGTTGGTTGGGACAAATTTAACGATGTATTTATGATATCTGCTGTTCTTAATCAAGGTTCATCAGATATAAGGGTGAGTTATTTTAATTGTTTGGAAAATATTTTATTTATTATTATTTGTTTTATATGTAAATGTATGATTTACATTTAAAAAATCAGTCAATATATATCTATGAATGTTAATTAAAATGATAATATCTGTACCAGTATCAATTGCATTTATTATATTATTAGTCATTAATCTTACAATGTTTGTTTAGATCAATATTTAAAACTGTTGAAACTCTTTTG
Source organism: Periphyllus acericola (assembly GCA_949715065.1). Lineage (NCBI taxonomy): Eukaryota > Metazoa > Arthropoda > Insecta > Hemiptera > Aphididae > Periphyllus > Periphyllus acericola. Next base: position 35,977,962 of record OX454268.1, read on the forward strand.
CCTTTTTTATGACTTATGGTTGTACCTATGACTTATAACGAGCTATAAGTAAATATGTTTAAAGTTTGTATTATTAAAAAAATAATGTTTGAAAAAAGGAAAGAGTTTACAAATTGTGTTTTATTTTGTTTTTTTATTTTTTAATTGCTGCCTGTTAGAACTGTACAAAGAAATACACTGAGTCTTAAACATCTGAGCTCTGCGTTTGAGTATCTATTGATGCCTAGAGAATAAGTACTCTCTTAAATTACTAATATTTAATAACTCTTAGTAGTAACTCATTATTGTGGGATTATAACCACTTATATTAAAAGGTGTTAAAGTTTAAATTGAATAAAATCTAAAATGTTCTCAATTGTTTCTTGTAATTTACCTGTTTATGTAAACAAGGATTATTACATAGACAGGATATTGTGATTATAATTGATAAAATTTAAAAAAATATTAAATTTATCAAAAATGGTCAAAAAATGATTTGTGAAAAAATACTGTCTTATACCACAGAATACTTATATATTTTTTTAGTACCTTTACCAAAAAAATATAATATTTTATCTAATTTCTATTTAAATTTCCTTTTTATGTGATTTGCTGTAACAATGTCATTTTTTCTTTCAGGAATATTTGTTACAAAGAAGCAAACCATCTCCATGGTTGTTTTCCAAAGATGTAATAGCTGATAAAGAAGACTACAAATTGGCCCTGAGTACAATTGAATCAATATTATATGAAGATTTACCCAACGAAGTTCCATACAACTTGAAAGTAGAATTAGAGTATTATGAAATATCCCGTGAAGGTAAATTTAACTATTAGAAATTTTTGTATATAATAAATTCAATTTTTATTTTTTTATAAATTATGATATTTAGGTAATTTACACATTGTTGTATTGATCCATTGTAAGACGCCAAGAATAGAAAAACTAGTGATGGGCAAAAAAGGCCAACGTATTAAGAACATTGCTAGGGCATGCGAACAACACCTTAGGAATCTGTTTCTGACTGATGTATTCCTCAAAATGGTCGTTACCGATCTACCAAAAAGTATCGACCACCATATGCCAGCTGATATACAATAAATCAAAAATTCATCTCATGTAATTGTAAATAAGTATAATGTCATTAATTCTTGTTGTTGACTACCAAATATAATATATTTTTATGTATTTCAATGTGTTTATTAAATCCACAAAAATTATGATTTGATAATATTATCAAGCACACATCATTGGCTAACGATTGTCCTTAGTTACGGACACGACACAGGTTGTAGACTTCAACTGGTCGTTTGCATAATCGTGATTACAGTGTGATTATAGTCGTGTCCTATTACCAACATCAGAAGGAAGACAGATGATGTTATACCGCGTCGGTGTGCGTGTACAGTTATGTAAGCCTACCGTTAAACAAAACTTTCACTCGTGTTCTGTCCCGTTCAAGGTCAGTCTTATGTCCAAATAGATAATATTTATCGGAGAAAATATTTCAACGATCAACTCACGTATATTATGCTCAAAGTAAAAATAAAACAGCGACCGGTCGAGTTCGATCGTTTCGGTGCACTGTGAAAAACCACCGACCCGCGAGAGCCGTTGTGATTGTTAGCTCGTTCACGCGCGACTCGCAATCCTTCAATTTTACCCGACACCTGTTTCCTTGCATTATTACTGGTTTAGGTGTTCGGAATGTTCGGGGACGTAACATCCTTCCGTGGTTTCCTCCGACTGCTGCAAGCGACTTCACCGACGCGCATGCGCACCGTGTCAAGGAAAACCGGTACCTAGTAGCATAATATTTACGTCTATCGTTTTCTCGCGTTTGCGATATTTTGTTAATCTGTGCAAAACATGGTTGTTCGCGTACAATATTCAGCTGCCACACTTGACGCGTACGGAAACGGAAAAAAAAAACTTCTCATCTTTTTAACAAGTTGTACACGCATCCGAGCACAATGCAGAAAACCCCAGCGCGTGTTACGAATTTGGAACAATCTGTTTTATTGCGAATGCGTATAACGACTTGTTACGCGTATCTGTATTGTGACTTTTGCCTGGAGAAGTACGAAATGTTTTTGCACACGATTCGATGCATTCCAATTGTATGGCGACGTGACGTTCAATTTACCAATCGACGGCGAATCTTGAGAATACGTCTCATTGAATAGCTTTATGTACGCACAAAGCGGACTTAATAAAAAATTGCGTTTTAATTTACGATCATTTCGTTCAGCTGTCGGCCGCACACTGCGGGCACTTGCTTTTAAAACAGTACATACGTTATAAACAATGTTATTAATTACATCGGAGGTCGTCCAAATCAATATTGTTCTATTACAACACGTGTATTATAGTGAACTAATAAGCCTCCTGCCGGGTACACTTAATTTTTATTCCCTTTTTACACATTTCCATAATGTATACCGCCGCGTTACCGTATCAGTCTATTGTATTATATTGTGTTCCGAGTACCTACTACCTATACATAACACATTGGAGAGGAGTAGTTTATTTTCTCTCGTCTGAAGAAACACATTGAAATGCTATTCCTATGGCTGTAGACGTGAATATTATACAGTTGAAACTATTGAATAATAATAATAATAATAGTATGCTATGTAACACGCTCGGACCTCGGTTGTAACTATAATATAGTCTTAGAATTATTAGAAGCCTTGTAGGATTTTGCGAAAGTTTTTAAAAGCAAAATTGAATGATAATAATAATTTCACTAATAGGTATACATACATACGTGTTACATATTACATGGGTAAAGTAGCATTCGTTATGAACACACAATACGCCGTGCGTATTTAATAGAATACTTTTTTTTTTTCATTTAAAGATATTATCTACAATATGTACAATGAGTAAGTAAGTAAAGTTTATACATTTTTACAGCACATGAATAGTTTGTGATGGACTTTTTTCTATAACAAGTAACAACACCTCAGAATATATATGTTATATGTATCTATTTTATTTTAAAGCGTATCTCCGGACCGATTTCGTTTAAGACGGCGTTTACCAACACTAACCAGGAGAGATATAGGATAATATGTTGCTGATGAAAGGATTCGGACAGTTTATTCATTTGGCGTGGAAACGTTTCTAATGAATTGTAGCAAGTTCATCGATAGTGGTCATTCTTGAAGAGATTCGTTTGTAACATACCATGGGGCTGCAGTTATGAGTCTAAGACTAATTGACTGGATGACTTGGATAGGACGTGCGTTAGACTGCATGTATATGCCAGTGGCGTGGGTTTCAACAAGGTGTATGCGTTGACAATATTCGGTAAAGTAAAGCGTGGTAGGATCCACCCCTAAAACCCCCTTTCCGTTATCAGAAATTGATTTTTAAATCTCACTTATTTATACTAGTATATAGGTACTACAATAAACTTTAAATAAATTCGTCATTTTAAATTGTAATAATATTGGTAGGTATTATAATTAACACGTCATAATATGAACAAACAAAAAAGTTTATTATTACAAATAGTAGGTACGTAATATTATTTAAAATAAATACAAAATACCAAACAGCTATTGCTTATAAATTAAATCAATTCTTCTATTTTTGGTAAGAAAATTGTACACTGAAACATTTTCTTCACGGGAAAAAATAACACAAGGCCAACAATATAGCTTATTTGTTTTTATACAACCTGATAACCACTTGAAATTATTGTAGTATTCATATTTAAATGTTCGAATATAATTTTCAGATTTAGTCGTTAACAATGGTAATTTTGGTGTTGGTCTTCCAACTTCCAAGATACTTTTTTTTTGGTCGAAATTGAGTGAACCGAAAGGCTTTAATAATAACTTTACAATTGGAAATCACACACCGTATTCATTTTAAATTATTATTATAAACTGGCTAGAAAAAATCACGTTGCCTAAATTGTACATAAAATCATAGATTGTACATAAAATCAAAAATTATACATAAAATCATAGATTGTACATAGAATCATAGATTGTACATAGAATCATAGATTGTACATAGAATCAAAAATTATACATAGAATCAAAAATTATACATAAAATCATAGATTGCACATACAATCATAGATTGCACATACAATCATAGATTGCACATACAATCATAGATTGCACATAGAATAATAGATTGCACATAGAATCATAGATTGCACATAGAATCATAGATTTGACATAGAATCATAGATTGCACATAGAATCATAGATTGCACATAGAATCATAGATTGCACATAGAATCATAGATTGCACATAGAATCATAGATTGCACATAGAATCATAGATTGGACATAGAATAATAGATTGCACATAGAATCATAGATTGCACATAGAATCATAGATTGCACATAGAATCATAGATTGCACATAGAATAATAGATTGCACATAGAATCATAGATTGGACATAGAATCATAGATTGCACATAGAATCATAGATTGCACATAGAATCATAGATTGCACATAGAATAATAGATTGCACATAGAATCATAGATTGGACATAGAATAATAGATTGCACATAGAATCATAGATTGCACATAGAATCATAGATTGCACATAGAATAATAGATTGCACATAGAATAATAGATTGCACATAGAATCATAGATTGGACATAGAATAATAGATTGCACATAGAATCATAGATTGCACATAGAATCATAGATTGCACATAGAATCATAGATTGCACATAGAATCATAGATTGCACATAGAATCATAGATTGCACATACAATCATAGATTGGACATAGAATCATAGATTGCACATAGAATCATAGATTGCACATAGAATCATAGATTGCACATAGAATAATAGATTGCACATAGAATCATAGATTGCACATAGAATCATAGATTGCACATAGAATCATAGATTGCACATAGAATAATATATTGCACTTAGAATCATAGATTGCACATAGAATAATAGATTGCACATAGAATCATAGATTGCACATAGAATAATAGATTGCACATACAATCATAGATTGCACATAGAATAATAGATTGCACATAGAATAATAGATTGCACATAGAATCATAGATTGGACATAGAATAATAGATTGCACATAGAATCATAGATTGCACATAGAATCATAGATTGCACATAGAATCATAGATTGCACATAGAATAATAGATTGCACATACAATCATAGATTGCACATAGAATAATAGATTGCACATAGAATAATAGATTGCACATAGAATCATAGATTGGACATAGAATAATAGATTGCACATAGAATCATAGATTGCACATAGAATCATAGATTGCACATAGAATCATAGATTGCACATAGAATCATAGATTGCACATAGAATCATAGATTGCACATACAATCATAGATTGGACATAGAATCATAGATTGCACATAGAATCATAGATTGCACATAGAATCATAGATTGCACATAGAATAATAGATTGCACATAGAATCATAGATTGCACATAGAATCATAGATTGCACATAGAATCATAGATTGCACATAGAATAATATATTGCACTTAGAATCATAGATTGCACATAGAATCATAGATTGCACATAGAATCATAGATTGCACATAGAATAATAGATTGCACATAGAATCATAGATTGTACATAGAATCATAGATTGCACATAGAATCATAGATTTCACATAGAATCATAGATTGCACATAGAATAATAGATTGCACATAGAATCATAGATTGCACATAGAATAATAGATTGCACATAGAATCATAGATTGCACATAGAATAATAGATTGCACATACAATCATAGATTGCACATAGAATAATAGATTGCACATAGAATCATAGATTGCACATAGAATCATAGATTGCACATAGAATCATAGATTGCACATAGAATCATAGATTGCACATAGAATCATAGATTGTACAAATTAACTAATAGTTATACACCTTAATTTGAAAAGTTCATAAATTATACTTCAACTTTTCATTTACTTATGACAAAATTAATAATATTGATTTGTTGTTTATTTGGAGTTGAGCGCATTCGTTTCGACTTAAGGAGAAGTTGACTTGGACTTATTTGTCTTCACTGATTTTGATCTTCCCTTTTTTTTAGCTCATGAATCTATTTTATTTATGTTGTGTGCTGGAGGGTGTTGATAGCGGAGATTGGATCTTTTGCTGACTACTATAATAATATGCTATACGTCGTAGTCCCGGACCTCGGTTGTAACTATATAGTCTTAGAATTAGAAGCCTCGTAGGATTTAGAGGTATATGTTATAAATATATGATATGTGATGGATAAAGCGGGTGGTACGAATTCGTTAGGAACACACAATACGTGGACCTATTGTTAAACGTATACGTATAAAACGCGAAGTTGAGAAAATCTGTTCTACGTCGTGGTACAAGCGTATCATATTGTACGCCAAAAAATAATTTTGTGAAACGTCTGCAAGTTCTTTATTGACCGTTATGAAATGATTGAATATTTTTTTTTAACCTAGAACCATTCAGCTTTGTGACTTGTGTTGACAGTATTATTTATGCTGTTTTGCTGTATGGTCGATCCGATGCCATCTTTTAATTGAACAATATACATAATAACAATTATAGTAAACAATAGGTAATATATTATTATTGCAAAGTGTCACTCAGGGCCGTCCTGAACAGCATGAACTGTATGGAGGCTGAAATATTATGTGTCGACTAGTTTTTTTTTCTCGTTTCGTTCGCTCAATGAAATTGATAAATGATTTAAAATTTAAATTGTAACTAATCATATTTCATTTTTCATACATTGATATGTTAATTTTAAGAAATTATCTGTTTACAAAAAGGATTTAGGATTTTAAACACCGCAACATCATACCTAATTTATTTAATTTCAGTTTACCTATTAAAAACTATTTTATCACCTTTCGTTTGATAATCGCTATTGACATCTTTCCGCAATCCAAGCATACCATAATATCATTGTGTTGGTTTGCTTTGTTTCCTCGAAATGTATATTTCCGTCGAAATAGTCATCAAATATATACCATAAGCATTGTCTGTAACACATCGACGTTCGACATATTATAATATCGTCATTCAAATTTAAGATTGAACGCAATCTAACGAAATAAAGACAGCTTTGTAGATTAAACAATTATTAATACGCGAACAGTCGTGGTGCAATGGTCGTATTATAGAAGTACAAACGTGTTGATATAGTTTTCTGTTATCAACATTCTTTTACGAATCCCAATGGTTTTGAGAATGCCTCTATAGCGAAACATTTGGAATTCAATTATTATTATTAATGTCCGATAACCGATTTCCAACGTACAGCGCGTAGAAAACAACACAATATATTTTGACACATAATATAATGTATAATATACGGATATTTATCTAGCAATTATTGTAAACAATGAATGCATTTTACGATCGAGAAATATTTTATAATAATTTGCTGCCAAATTCCACTTCCGTAAAAAAACCGAAAACCATACAATTTCGACGTTCCTTATGTTAACACACCTTACCGTCATGTGAACGAGTCGGATGAAGTTATTAATTTCTACTAGAAATAACGAATGTCCTCCATTACTTCTCGGGGGGCTCGCGCGGCCGTGCCCCGCCTAACCTAACCGAGAGAAACCGGTTGTTAATTGCGTAAATAATATATTATATAAATTATTAATATTATCTAACCCGGGTGATTTGGCTATTGTCGTTTTGCGAATAATTAAAACCCTAAGTTTATACGGGCGCGCGCGATCGTTGCAGCTTGGATAAATGACCGCGCGTACAAAGGTAACGCTTATGATTAGGGCTAGGGACTTATAGGAGTTTGCATATTTTTCAATAATCATTTAAAACATAGCTAAGTCATATAGGAATTTGTTTCACAGTAATAGGAGTGTAGGCAATCATTGTTATTTTGCATATTTTGCATATTTAGCTCTTTTTTTCCAATAAATGCATACTTTGCTATATTTGCATTTTTAGTACATTTTTAACATATTTTACACATAAAATACAATATTTAATATGAATTTTCTACAGATTTAAAATAAAAAAAGATTAAAATTATTAAATATAAATTATTAAATAATCTATGTATCGAGGATTTTCAAATTATCATTAGAATCAACTAATTTTTTTATTTGTTTTTGTTTTGTTTAAAGGCAAACTTAAAAAAGAAGAAATGAAAATAATGAGAAATTATAATAATTAATAAATAATAATAAAACAATTTGTAATTTTTGGTTTTTTAATGCAAATTAAATATTTTTAAGAGCATATTTAAGTATTTTTGGATAATTTCAGAGCGTATATGATAATTTTTAAGGTCATAAATGCATGCATTTAGAGTAATTTAGAGCATGAAGTCCCTAGCCCTACTTATGATCATCAAGATACTCCGAGTACATGACGTAATTTTCACCGGTTGACTCGAAACGCGTACGCCAAGCACAAAGTAGAAGTATTTTTAAACGCCTATCGTATGTCTTTTAGAGAAGACCAAACGAACGGTGTCGTGCGGACAGAACGGCTCTGCGACAATGTAATAGGTCGTCCGCGGTCCAAACGCGAACGAGAAAAGACTGGGTGAAAAAAGTTTCCGCGAAAATGGATCGGATGGACGCATCCGATGGTTTAAATTCGATTTTGAATTTCTTATTTTCTCTGCTGCGAATGAGGAGTATCAAGTATTCAAGTGTTACATATCATCGGGTAAATATTGTTCTACGTGGACTTTAATATTTCGTTTATTTTCTTCGTGTTTTCGGTTATTTCATATCTGATCGCGGAAGTGTTTATAATAATAATGCCGTTACACAATATTATATTCTAATATCGTTGTTACGTAACGGAACCCGATGGGTGTTTTCCGAGAGCCGACAACTCCATTAGTGGTTTCGATTGGTCGTTCGTTCTCGTCGAATTATAAACAACTTTGGATCGGATCACCAAATTACGCTATTACGGCACATATTATATACCTGATACGTAAATTCTATTAGTATGCCTATTACAGCTATTAACTACCGAGACGAACCAGTCGACGTAACTACTGCAGTAATGAAACAAGAATAATAACACCACGAGTGCATAATATATAATATTATAACGTTTTTTTTTTTTTTTCATTATTATTATTTAATTGATTAGTATTACAATCTGTTTACAAACAAAACAATAAGTAATAACGTTGACTGAATAACGAAAGTAAACGACGCGAAACACATGAAGAGGAGACCGACCAATAACAGAACCTCGCAGTGATATTATAACGTTAAAGTAAAAACTTATCTCATTGGTGCCTACCCGGGAAAACATGGCCATGGTAAATGGTCGTTTTCATTTCAGTTGGATAAAACTATGTAGCCCTTTACATACCTCAATGTTTCGTTGATAGTACCGAAACGCTTTGGTTGTTCTGCGTGTATGAATTTGGACGGTAAACAGTATTTACAACTACGGTTTAAATGTTTTAATTGGTTTAATCTATCATTGTGACATGGTCGTAAGTACATACTAGGTGACAATAGCTTATATTTTACTTTACAATAGATACTGTTTAAAATAGTTTTTTATAGCTGCGGTTGAATCGTGCTTTTTTCTACGACGGCGCGGCATGCCGACCGTGCTGCATTTAACTGGAAATGTGTTTATCTAATAGCGGAATTATCTTTGACTACATTGTTATATTTTAAGAAATTAAGACGCATTATAACTTATTGTTGTCAAATACCCACAAAGGTTAAATTATAATTTCGGTACGGTTTTCCAATTTCAAACGCAGCTCGACATTCGAGACTGGAGCATTCGAGTATTTTCTCTGCCCATTCAGCTCACTGAGTACAATAGATTTTATTTTATTATTACTTTAAAGTAGGTATATAAAAGAAAAAGTTAACAAATTATGGAGATGTCTGAAGCGTAAGTGACGTCTTGATCTATTAAATTTAATTAAATTAACAAACTAACAGAAAGTGTCATCAATTCTCATGACTTTTTTGTAACTGTTATCAAATACTATTATTTAGTCTATAATTGATTCAGATTGTTTATTACTTGTAAAAAATAAAAAATGAGGCACCTTAATGCAATACTTCTAGTATTATTACCATAAATAAAAGATTAGACAATTATTTATTATTATTATTATTATTATATATTTATTATTATTATTTTAGACAATTTTTCATTTATAGATATTACGTGTGGTAGCTACTTTAGTATTTTTACGTCAGTTATTTGATCAGATATTGATCAATAAACGCAGCGGAAAAGGGCCAAGAGGTAGGCTTGATGGCTTGATAGAGTGACTAAGTACATATTTGAAAAGTCTGGGAACGATCGGAAACGTTGGGAAAACTTGGTGAAAGCGGCAATAGTCTTTCATGGCCAAAAAATTAATAATAATAATAATAAATGGGTAATGGAAATCGAGGTTCTCCAAGAGGTTATCGAAATAACCGAAATCGCAGCTCTTCAGTCGATCGCAATATTTCGTTTGTAATCGATCGATTGGTGTTAATGTTACACGTTTGAAAATCTTTCAACGGAATTCGAGGAAACGAAGTCGGGCATCGGCAGAACAATGCATTATTATACTTCCCATCGCATCTCGTAACTTCGGAACCGACTCGTGCGACTGTCATTATGAATTATAACATTAAACGTACACGGTTGCTGCGGTTGTGTCGTATCGCTTCTCGCAGTCGTCGACCGCGGTAAAAGTAAAAACGAACGACGAAGAATTAAACGAACGCGACCCGATTGACTGCGCACACTCGGTGTCGCATTGGAAATCGTCGGGCGGGTATATGTATATCGTCAAAATATATCCTGTCCAAACCTTTCTCGTGCCTGTGCAAATCATCGTTCATAATTATAATTAGCGTGGAAACACTATACCGCGAGTGTAACCGCGCGGTAACCGAATTGGTCCGTCTAACTCCTGTGCAGTTTCGCAATCGATCAATGTTCGAAACCGGAAATTCGTAGCGTTACGTATATTTTCCAGGATTTTACTGCGAGAACACTATGAAAAATACATAATACCGGTATCTACGTGGCACACCGCAGCGCCTTCATCACTTACTCTGATTTTATGGTTTACAATATTTTCGTTACGACTCAATCGTTCCCCGACGCATTATAGGTTTTCTATACGTTTCTGCGATACCGCCAATCATACGTTTTCCATCATCAAGAATTAATTAACTCGCGACAGGCACCCGCTCCATTACTTCCTTGCTCACTTTGCTTATTTATTGTTGAGCGAGTACCGCTTAGATGTTTACACGTATTTTTTACATTCTTTTTTTAATACACTGTACTGTGTATATAGGGTGTCCCGTCGGTATTTACACATAGCAATATCTCCCGTGTTAACATAGAGACAGTCAAATCGTGTTTTTTTTTTCATGATCATCCCTGGGCAAAGGCAATTTTGCTAACAATAGTTTAGTAAATAAAAGTGTATTTTCGAAATTCGAAGATATCCATTTTATAGGGCTTATTTTACTGAAAAAATGTATGCTTCAACTTTCAGTTTTCAAAGAAATAATGTAAGATTATTATCAGTCAGTAAAACGTTTACATCTTGTAAGCTAGAAAAATTATTAAAAACAAGAAGTAGATGAAAATTGAAGGTTGGACCGTCAATATTTTTAGAAAAATAAACCGTATAAAATAGCTACCTTCGAAAATTATAAAAGTTATAATATAGAAAGTTAATTTTTTAACTTCTTTAATTATACATTGATATTTATTCGAATATATTGTCAGCAAAATTTCTTTTGTACAGGGAAGCTCATCAAATAAAACAGAATTTGATTATCTCTAATAATTAACACGGGAGATATCGCTCTGTGTAAATCCCGGTGAGACACCCTGTATTCAATTTATGACGAGTCACGAGCGTACATGTTACCGATTAAATAGCTGCATGGTAATTCGATTGAACTTAACGGGTTAAAAATTTAATATTATCGAAATTGCTTCAACCGCGACAGTGAAAACGGACGATAAAACATTTGAACCCGTAAAAGTCACAAGTTAAGGCGGATTTTTTTTTTTTTTATATTTTCACTTGGTCGTACGTGTAGTAGCTGGTATATCTGCATATAATCGTATAAACAGTAAATGTTTTTTTTTTTTTACAATTTTTAATATCGTTCATAATATTCTTGCAAATACCGCTGCAGCAACAATCTGAATAAAGATAAACATTGTTCGCGAAATGAAACGTTTATAGTTTATACGATCCGTATGAGTTTAACATACCTACCCATAATATTGTATATCTCATAGTTTAACTATTTTAACCGAAATGATTTGAAACGCTTTCTACGTTTAATTTATTAAAACTACGTTTTATCGAGTTCGACAAACTATCAAAATATCTGAACACAAAACGTGCGTTCGGCGTTGGTATAAGAAATCTTGATTTGAAATTAAAATATACATATAGATGTAACCATGTACTAATATTTATTTGTTATTTTGTCGAAAATCGGCTTGCGGTAAATGTTGACTTTTTTTTGTAATTTATTGTTGGTTGTTATCGATTATTCGGAAAACTAATGATAAATTCAAAATATTACTCTTCTTTTAAGTACTACCAACTAGACATAATTTCCTAAAAAAAATCTATCTCATGATTGTGATGATCGAAGCAATCCTGGTCGGAATCGTGCATATCAGTTTACAAAAAAAATTAAATAAAAACACGCATCATGGTTAAAACCAATATATATTCTTCGTTTCATTCAGAATCTGAAATAGCGATAATGATGTGATGGGATTCATTAGTATTTAATTTCACATACGTTTTTTTAATTTGTTTAAATGTTTTGTAGGCGGAAATGAAATCATTCGGCAAAATAACGAATGCGAAAACCGAGTGCTTCTATACAACGATGGCGGGTTGCTAAATGTGCATGACGCTTATAAAGATTATTTTAAATTGATATTATTTAATCGGAATAAAGATCAAATAGTTAGCATTCTTCTTATTTTCCGTGGAATTAACAGGAGATAGACGCTCCGATTTTATAAAGACAATAATGACCGTGCGAATCATACATAAAAAAAGTTGAAGATTTTTTAGGACGGAATAATCAAAAATATATAGTTGTTTTTTGTTTTCCTGAATCCTGTTTTCCTTTCGCATGCAGAGTATGTATAATTGTACACCTGAACTACTTCAACTTATTGTTACACATTTTATATTGTTAAAGAAATTAAAGAAACTGAAAAATCACACTTTTTTTGAGCTTTTTTTGAGATATTTTAAGTACATTTATTGGTTTTCTATAGGTAAGATTATGAAATTTATATTTTTCATATTTTTTTCAAATGTTTAATTTTAGATTCAGTGTCGTTTTATAGAAAAGATAAAATTCGATAAATTTATTAACTTTAAGATTTATACTTAAGGAATCCAGCAAATAAAAACGAGACGTTATACTCTACCGTGATATGATTTTCGTGTCCCTTAAAGAATACTCTTCGAGTCTTAAAAAAAACCTATACTAATCCATCTGAAACCACGTGAAACAAGTATATCTATATGAATATTATATCATGAGTTATTGTGCGGTGGCCGGGGAGGGGGGAATGTACCACAATATCAGAATTTGTCATAACAGAGCTTATTATATTTTCCATATACGAGTGATTTTTTGCCCACCCTCTTTTCTTACGATAACAGTCATGTTTACACGACTAGTTTAAGTGATATTTTTTATAGGTGTATTAAATCGTATATAATACTTTAACATATATTCAAACGTATAATTACGTTCGCCTGAACGTGTCGTCTACCCATCGCAGCTAAACCTCCGAATACTCTTTGATCGTTTTATTCCGATGCTATCTTGTGCTGCAAAAAGTCTGTATGGTAAATAATAATATATACACATAATGAACAAACGAAAAACCATTGTTGTCGTTGCATATATTATAATATAAACGCGAGAAAACTAATTAATGCACGTAATTGTTTTTTTTTCCTCATTCATTACTATCGAAAAAAATATAGTTTGAAAAGGTTTTCTAATCCACGCACGCAAAGTACACACTGCTGAGCGCAACGAGTTTGGGCGGATCACCTTTTAACCCGATTAAATTTAAATTTAATGAAAACGATGTGTTTGGGCGATTTCCTTATAATGAGAGCTTCGTGCATTCGGGCGAAGAGACAAGTAAGGGAGTTTAGAAACAAGTACAATACTTCAGGCTTCATTGCTGTCATTTTTACGAACTCGCCTAAACGTTAACCGTCCATGTACCGGGCCATACAGCTAAATATAGCTTAGTACTTGTTTTCGATAAGTCACGTGATGTACGTATGATATAATATTATATTATATAGTTACGCAAATAATTTATGCAGTATTTTTGTTGAACATGTAAGTATACAAGGTATAATGTTTGCGTTTTACCATGTAGTGCGCAGTTTTAATTGCACATCACTACTGTAACTAAATTATACACATAATTATAATGTTATCCGTGTAGCACAATCGGATGTAAAACCCGTGTTTCAACTATATAATCGAATCGTGAACTTCGTATTTCACGGATTTATTAAAACTCGCGTGTGCGTTTTTTTTTTTCTTTTCAGAGACCTCTGAAAACCGGATACTGCACGCCCTTGGTGTTTCTCATACTTTGTTTGTCGGTTTTTAATAATAAGTCTATAAACGCCGAACGCGCGTATAATGTGTACAACTATGTAAGTACACATAATTTATCATATAATTTCAAGGAATCAAAGTCCTCGGAATGTATTTAAAAAATAACACTCGATTCGCGTGCATATCCTTACGTTTTATTACAGATCTGTAATTATTAACGCTATTGCAAATGGATTAAAATATTTATTTTTATTTTTTTTTGTCACCAACAAAGTTAAACGTTTGTGTAATCCATTTCGTTTTAGATAAGAATATAGACGAAGGTTTTCCGTGCACAGCGTGCAGCGTATGAAATTACTTTTGTACAAGTTTGGAATAAATAATATTCTGTTGATTATATAATTGATACAACCCCGATGTAATAATAATAGTTAAGAACCCAATTTACATAAATAAACGTTCTTCGATTATTAATTATTTATAATCTTACGAAAATCTTCAAATATTATCTTTGGCTTGTAACTTAGTATATGTAATAACTCTACTCAACGGAAACCGTATTTCTTAACCAGTTTATATAGGTTTTATTAAAAATACAAAAACAAATTAAAATTGTTAAATCAAATAATTCATCGGTAGAAATCACAGACTTTTATATATAATCCTTCACTATTGCTACAATTTTACGTTCATAATAATTATGCACGAGTGAAGATAAGTAAATCAGCAAGATAATAATAATAAAATTATGTACTCTACCAGCTCTAATTATGACAATTATTTTGGCTTTTAAGGTAAACACGAAAACAATTTGGGGATGCTCATTTTAAAACTGGGGTGGTAAGGACCTTCCTCCTAGTTGCGCCTATACGACCCAGAACATATTTTAAAAATACTTCACGATCAGCTGACTACCATATTTGTTTGTTTGTTTATAAATTTTAAACTTTTTATTATTTTTATTCCTTCAAGTGGTCTTAAATAGAAACCAATCCTAAAGTTGCAGGTTACCGCCGTTACCGGGCTCATGTAATGCGGTCTACTAATATATTCTGTACAATGTTTATTTTGCAGCACCGCGAATTCTTCTTACATATTGTTACAACTTACTGTTTCATATTTCGTACAATCCTGCTGATTTACATCGAAAGTGCCATTTTACTACTTACGTATGGTCATGCCTCACGCGTAATACGCAACAGCCGCCGAGCAGGGATTTATTAACATTGATATTTTTCGTTTTAGAAAATTTGAAAATTGAAACATGAATGGAATTCAAAATAAAATGTCACTGCACATATTATGTATTTTTAAGAAAAATTAAAGCGTATGAGCTTTAAAAATTAGACGTGACATATAAAAAAAATAAAACAAACTTCGTACCTATAAATTGCATTGCCTAAATCGTATAGACGAGTTCTAGAGAGAAATTAATGAGTGTACCTGCAGTGTTGGCTTTTAAGACGAAACATTAAATTGGTCCTCGATATCATCGCACGCATAAATTATGTGTTTTAACGGTTTCGACGCGATATGCCTTCAGAAGAATAGTGGATGCGAGACGAGTTTGTCCACAAGACAGCATTATAATAGTTATAATAATATGACTGCGAGCGTTGGAAAAGCTATAATATTCTTTCCCGTGAGTGGCATAAGAGTTACAAAATACAAATTCGGAGATGACCTCAAACGGATTAGACGCGTACTGCGTCGTTCCCACACTCGTAAGATATGTAAAACTGCCGGTGAAGACAAATTATAATATTAA
Organism: Periphyllus acericola; assembly: GCA_949715065.1. Taxonomy (NCBI): domain Eukaryota; kingdom Metazoa; phylum Arthropoda; class Insecta; order Hemiptera; family Aphididae; genus Periphyllus; species Periphyllus acericola. Next base: position 35,994,343 of record OX454268.1, read on the forward strand.
TTATAATACCGGTCCCGTGCTTGTAACTCTGGTGCACTGATCTTCTGATCCTACAGCACATAAATGCAAACGGTGCAAGCTACTTTTACGTCGACCCGTCGGTATAATAACACGAAATTATCATAATATGCAATGTTTATAATATTATAATATAATTTACTACCTGCAGCGAGAAAACGACGATTTTCTTCGCGGCTGCTTTTTAATTCGAGCCCAAACCGCGCGCGTCACTTGAAACATAATATATTATGCGTGGTTTTAACCGCTTGCGGTATACCTGCTGTGTACAATCGATTTAGAACTATAACCACGCTCGCTCGGTGCCCATTATTCTATAGTACTTGGTGAAACTTTAGACTGTGTAATGTGTATAGAGAGTACTAAAAACAAAAAACGGTGTTTAATATTTTACCCTAAACTGCACGCGTATAACAGATAATCATATAACAGGATATGATCGCGCGATGGCCGCATATTTTATACGGCGCTTGTAAACGAGATTCCCATGTAATATATGCGTGCGTACAGTGAAAACTTTACGAGTCGGATGATATATTCCGTTTTAGAGAAGCTCACTATACTATATACTTATCCAGGACGAAATGTGCTTTGTTACTCGCGTTACGCGCAAGACTATAATAATTATAATATTTAATATATATATATAATTATATAGGTAAATGCAATGTCCTCGAGAGGTTTCCGGCTTGTCCGTCCGATTTTATGCATTTCTGGATACGGTTAATATGAGCGTATAAAGACAACATTTTATATAAGCTCAAAAAAATCGTCAAATATACGAAAAAAGCTCATGTGGCGCCTCTACAGCGAAATCCTGCTACCTCGGAACCTCTCGAAGACTGGTTTAAGGACCTTATACACGATTTATTGATCCTTTGTACTCAATACCACCTCAATGTTTATACCCATATAGCTATGTACTTTATATTGTGCGTTCGACAGGAAGCGTTTGCATTTAATTCGGTTGGGAAGAAGCAGATACACTTGAAGCAAGTAATCGTAGTAATAGTGTCTTCTCTTATTTTGTTTCATCGCAATTTTTTCACGACACCACGTAAAAAATGTCTGATGATGTATTCGTCCTTCGTATGTAAACAAGAAATCAGCAATGGATGCTGCACAGAAAACACATATGCTGTACAGGGAAAGGACACTCGGTAGAATTTTCCTTTTTCTTTCGGAACTTTTATCGGTCACCCAAAAATAGTATTTCAGAGATAATATATTATATTGTACAACACGTTTCGCGTAGACCACAGAGCTTTTAACTCGTCGATTTATGGCCTGGAAATGTTGGGATATGTTTGGCCCGTACAAAGCTTCCCGCTGCACGAATCTAGGCATTCGTTTTTGCTCTCAAGACGCTTTCTTTTCTTCGATACTCACAACACGCCACCCGCAGTAAATAGCAATATTATAAGAACGTCATAAAATGATACCTGTATCGTTGACTAAAAGCGTAAAAAATAATTCATTATAAACGACACGCGATTTCGCAGCCAAAGTGCAATATTCGTACATAGGTGCGAAAGTATTTGTAAAAAATTTAAATTTTAGAATTGATTACTAGAACACAGTTTTATGTAAATTAACGGCTATTACAATATGTTTTATTGTATTTCACCATCTCGTCGCGCCTCGGTCATCGTACCCATTGTGGTACTACGGTACGCGCTCGCACGGGCCGTGCAATAATTTCTCTCGACAAAAAACAAACGAATTCCCAATACCAATAATAATAACAACAATAATAATAATACACGATACAAACGTTTTTTTTTTACGGCGCACGGCACCTTTACAGTGTACCTCCGGCGACTCGCGCCGGACACGTAGGTATAGTATGTGTACGGTGTTCTTTCCCGTCGTCGACTTCTTACCCACACCGACGTCACTGCGCTTTCCCTCCGCGGGACCCGCGGCTCGTCTATAAAGCGCGCCCGGGGCCGGGCGTATCGCGTACTGCTCGTCCGTCGTCCGCGCACGGAACACACACGCGCCGTATGCCCACCCGTGCACGCACACCGCGTCCAAAGAATTACCGAGAAAACCTCCCACGTCCGCACACACGATGCGTGCCGCAGCGGTGCTCTTGCTGGTCGCCCTCGCCGCGATCGCCACTAAGGCGGCCATCCTCAGGAACGGCGCCGAGTTACGTGAGTATACCGCATTCGTAAAAATGTTGTGTTACGTAGTGTCAACGAGCCCGGCGCGCCATCCGCCGACCGTGATGTGCCACATCGCACTGCGTTACGTTACCGCGTTTGTACGAACACGACGTTTGACGGTTATAACCAGGGCTCGTGCATTTCCATATCAATCTTGCTGAGTCGTATTCAATGCTAGGTGACATAGAAATCCATATCAAGGTACTGTGGTTAAGCATGTGAAATATTGTGTTGCGTATTTTTGCATACTTAGAGGTTTTTTAACTATTCGGCATATTTATGCATTTTTCTATTTTACTGTGCATATTTTCACCGACATTCGATCAAAATGCAATAATTTATATTTTTACACAGTATAAAATATTATATGGGAGTTTTCACAACATCAAATTATTAAAAATAAAACGTATAGAGCTGATAAAGCGATAGTTACGTAGCCCGCATTATGATATGAGTGGACATTTTTTTGTTATTCCAAAATGTACTTACAGTATTTTTATTTTTTAATCTACATATTTTTGATACATATTTTTAGATTTTTAGTGCATATAAATGCATATTTCTGAACTTTAAAAGGCATATTTCAATGCATATTTTCCCAGCTTTTAGTGCATAAGTGCATACTTATTTTTTAGAGCATGAACTCACGAGCCCTGGTTACAACATAATAATGATATGCAACGGTTTAGTAGCGCTCGGGGACCCGGGACAAGTGCGTCGCGGCAGCTATACGGCGTAATAAACAGTAATGATGTACGAAACTATTGTGGAGCCGATCCCTTCGGAGGGCTGTGCGACGTCTCGTACGAACACCGCTTTCGCCGCGGTCGTCGCGTTTCGCAGGTAATCGTACGCGTTAGTTTTCTCGACAACCGTAGCCGAAAACCCACGATTTTATGCCATCCTTGTGTTATTGCACCGACGCGAGCTAGTCTTGTATTCCTCGAGTCCAGTCGGTTTCGCGCGTCGATTATCGCTATAATATGTGCCGCACGGGCAACACGGCAATACGTTTTCGTCGGAACGGAAAGACGTAATATTATAGTGTATCGCATAGACGCGGGATTTCTCGCGGTTTGTTGTGCAATTTACGGATCTCGGATCGTCGTAATAGCCATTAAACGTGATACAAATACAAAAAGGTGAAACCACCGCGGTTTGAATATATACCAGGTACACGCGTATTGATCAAAACAATAACTAGGAGATCAAGCGACATCTTTTAAGAAATTTGTTAGAAATAAATCGTAGCGGAAATGAATATTACTATAATATAAATGATATACTTTTCATAATATACTGTTTGGTCAAGGACACATCCGAAGAAATGTCATGTACAATATAATCATACACACAGATGTGGATAAAATGTTTACTATGGGTAATCACATAGGTCCTTTTCTGCGCTTATGTTTATGTAAATACATATATACTCTATCGAACTTATCTGCCATTAGCTCCATTAAAATAAATAAAAGACTTCAACAATATTTCCGTAGGCGGCATAATCAAACCGACGTCGTTTGTCAGATTTAAACTGTTCGAACTAAACCGAAAATGTAAAGTTAACTTTTTAACAAGAAATTCCACTGCCAACTCGACTGTAATAAGATATATTCATAATATCTATTGTGAGTTATTATATCCCAAATTATTGACGTCATTGAAATATTAAACGTACCTACGTAATAACTAATTAATATCATGTTTTAATTTGATTTATGAAACATCAGCAAAATTTAATTACTTCGTCATAGCCATTAAGACATTTTAAGTATACGAGAGGGTATACTGGTACTACCTACTTTTTTAAACAGTACCTTATACCAAGTACCAAAAAGGTAATTTTTCTCCTTAAAAGTATAAATATTCAAATATATGACGTAGTATGTATATATTAATGAACGTAGTGCATATGCCTAATTTACATAGGTAATTAATTTTTATAATTTATTTTATTTTAGTAGCATATTAAATTCAAAGTTTTACCACAGGTTACATAAAACGTATCCTATGAGGTTATATATTATCGAGTCACAACTTGTCTTTACATAAATGTGAATAAATTAAATGCTATCCTAAAGAATTCCGGTTTTTAAATATCAGTGTACTTGACATAGTTATATGAAATATGTTGGTTGAATAAACAAATTGTTTTTCAATTTGTCGAGAATGAAAAAGATTGACGAAAGAAAGAAATGTTGTAAAAGATATTTTCCAAACATAAACATTGTTTCAATGTGAATAATATTTTGATACTGTTAGTGCATATAATTATCATCGTTTAAACACAAGACGTACGTGTTCAAATCAAATAAAAACAGCATGGTGTTATTCAGTTTACATATTTGCACTTCATATTTGTATCGATGAAATCTTAAGCTGCGTGTACAGTACAACATTTAAACTGTCTTATTTGGACGAGGGTGAAATCATTATGGTGTAATATAATAATTGCAGAGGCATCGATGTGCATATTATAATAAGTATAAAGTCAACAGGTATCTTCTTTTTTTTTGTTGTTCGCATTTCTCCGCACGTGCATAATCTAAACGTATTCCGAGCCAATAACAATAGCTTATAGTATTACATTCGACATAAACGTTGTGCGATTATATTTTTGCTGCGTGTCAACTTACTTGATTCTTACCGAAAACGTTAAGAGTAATAGATTAGTAATATAAATTCAGTCGTGGATATATCATAATTTATAATTATTCATTATTATTATCATCGTAAACATGATATTTTATTTTATATAGTCCACGCGTGCTAATCAGTAGTTTTTGATGACTTTTTTTTTTTTTTTACGACGAATGATCTTTTTTTGAACAGTTGCGTATGTTACTAAAAGAGTCGGCGCGTGCAGTCATAGGTCTGCCATCTCTAAAATAGGTTATTGAAAATCAAGAATCAACTCGTTCGAGATGCAATTATCTCAAAACAACTGCAACTGGCGCGCAGCTGAGGCGACGAATTGGCATCGTTTACCTCGCAGATATCGCATTTCGAAATCTATAATCACGGAGGGAGAGGGAGTGAGAGAGAGAGAGAGAGAGAGAGTTCAAAGAGTTTTCTCCGCAAAAGACAATGAAAAAGTAGAAAATGTATAGATATATAATATACAAACACAATAACAGCACGCACGCTGTATACCGGTCCATGTACAAAAACTAACTGAAACGCATTAATAACACTGCTGTTGTCACATGAGAAAATTTCACATTCGCCGATATTACATGCATCACGAACACCTATTACACATCATAACGAGACGTACCGAAAAAAATAAAAAATAAAAAAAAATGAACGGTTTCACCGCCGTTTTTATATAAACAACATTATCTTATAGGTAGCGCGTAACACTTTCATTATGTATCTCTATATTCTACATGTACGTACACCGTTGTACATCTAGCTCGTTGGGCCGGATCAATGACCGCGGGTCAGACAAGATCAAAAGGAGAAAAAATTAGAATAAGAACAAAAACGTTAAGTAGGTGGATACACTGACATATATATATATATATATATATATATATGAATGTAGATATTATACCTATATATAGCGCTAATGTGTAAAATTCGAAAGTGAACACCGAGTAAAAGTTATTTGTCAACGCATATTATATACGTGTAGGTACTATAACGCAAGAGTTCATGATGGTCCGTTTAAAAGCAGATTGATTATTATTATATTATATTTTGTTCCCTCTCGGTGCTGGCGTTACATTCAAGCCGTACGCTTTTGTAACCAAACCTGTCCGCGATAATACGCGTTATTAATAATACCTTATGTTTGTTCCGAATGTGCGACGCAAAGGAAACAAAAAATCGCGCTGTACGACTGAGAACAACGTAGAAACGAATTCGTTTTTTAACCGTAAATGGCCATGAATTATTATATTACGATGTGTATATATTTGTACGTCCTTTCTGCTAATGATAGATGCGTACACAAAGTCGACTTTGGAGGTCAGCAACTATATTATGTTATAATATACAAACCAACTCAATCAAAACTGCATGTTTTACACGCGTAATTTAAGATGATAAAATAATAAATAGTATAATTAAGAAAAAAATTAAAAGATTTAACCATGGCTTTAGTATGAAACTATACCGTAGGAAAAAATTAATTATTATCACGCGAACAAAAAATAATAATTGCTTCGTTTTCAAGTCGTCCGACCAAGACGTATTTAATTTAAACAATACACGTAAACCCATCACGAGTTTCATTCCTATATGAAACACCACAAGTCATCGTTTTCACGGGATAACCCATTTGATATGTGAAATTATCGTTTGTTGCAGCGACTTACTCGGACCCGTGCAAGAGAAACGATAAGGACTTCAGTGGATGCCTGAAGAAAACTCTTCAATACTTGATCCCGAAATTCAGCAAAGGTACGCAGCAATGACATCATAAAACTATTGGATTGGTTCTAAAATATGGATTGGAGATTTTTGGATTTAAATCTTAATTCGCACGAATCACAAAACCATAATATAAGTTATACTTTGTACGGTTTTCAGAGGGAATTCCTCAGCTAAACATCACGTCCCTGGATCCATTCTACTTGAACGAATACCTGATGCACTTTGAATCACCACAAATCGAAGGAAAATCGTTGTTCAAAGATGTTTACAACCACGGTTTGGGTTCCATCAAAATCGTCGACGTCAGGTGAGATTTCGGAAAACTATGTACTTTTACGTTCACGTTATTACAGTATAACATACTGTTATGTGTTGTTGACGTTATTGATTTGGACTGTTTTTAAGCTTATACTTTTATAAAACCGTCATCGCGAGCGTCTTCGCATAAAAATGAAAACGTTATTGTGTGTTTCAGATCCATCATCGATGATCCGGAAAAATTGGAATTGGAAGTGGACTTTTACATGCCGAAAGTGATTTCCAACGGCAAGTTCAAGGGCGAGGGAAGGATCGGCCAGATCCCGATCGTGGGCAAAGGCGTTTTCAACGTGACGTCTTGTAAGTGGCAAAAGCGCGCGACAACAGATGGAAAACTGTGACATAATACACGCACTAACTCTATCGGTTTTCCTTTTTTTTTTTCGCGTGTACAGATGACGTTACCGGCTCGTGGATGTTGAGAGGCAACGCCATCGAGGTGGACGGGCAACGGTACATGCGCATCAAGGACGTCGGCATGAAACTCGACATCGGCGACATGAAAATATACGCGACTAACATGATCAACGGAAGTCCCGAGCTGAGTGAGTACAACGCACAAAACTCGTTCTCGGGTAAAAACAGGAGGAGAATGAGTGTGTGTCGATTCAGTGTCGGCTCAAGGAGATTTGCGGGGGGAGGGCCTTGTGCGAGATTGTTTTTTAGTTACAGATGAAAAGGATAAACATACTCTTCCTAGACACTGCGCGTAATATATATATATATAACGGCTATTTCGGGCACTTAGCATACAACTCGCGGTTAAAACTTTGTGGCTCCTTAATATTTGTTTAAATGCAATTTTTCTAATAATCAACTAGTGTCCCGGTGTCAGTACGAGATATTTTGAATGGCTATCAATAAAATTGTTTAATAATATTCGCTATACAAATGTATCGTAGACCACACGCGTGAAGTTATTTGATTAAATATTGATAAATTCATAAACCAGCTATCGGTCGTTGCTCAAGACCGAAACAAACGTTTTCTCTTTCTGCGTGTAATTTCGGTAAGGTAATGCTCAGGGCCTGGTGAGCTCCGTCTGGGGTGCCACTTGCGCCAACCCCTAGCCAGTCCGCGGGTACGTTTATCATTATCATCACGACTGTTGGGTCCGTTCGCGGTGTTGAAAACTCTTGTGCGCGCGAGGAGAAAGCGCGGACGCTGCAGCACGCGGCAATAATAACATATATATATATATATATTTATGCACTTGCATTGTCATCATTTTTGTTCACGTGTTCGTTTGTTGTTCGTGCGTTCTAGGCCAAATGGCGTTGACCTTCGCCAACCAATTTTGGAGGGTCATATTCCAAATCATGATGCCGTACGCCGAAGAAGGTTTCGAGAAAATCACCAGACCCATTCTCAACCAAGTGTTCCTGGAGGTCCCTTACGATCAGCTGTTCCCGCCCAGCCGCAAATGAACTCTCCGCTGCAGAAAACCGCATCATAACTATATACGTTTGAATTCTTTTTAAGATTCCCCTCCCCCCCCCAAAAAATGTTTATTATATACACACGTAGTACCTTATATAAATATACCATTTACAGTATATAATTATTATTGTCTATTATTAGGTGTAAGTTTTCTACTTATGTAATGCCGCGCTGCGCTGTTGCGTACGCCGCCAAAACGCATCGTCGGAAAACGCAGACTATATTATATCCTGCGGGCGATGTTATTATTTATTATTGTTAAGATATTATATATTATTTTAATATTAAATACGGTACGTGCGTTTGAACTGTTCGAATAGCCACGTGAATAATTTAATAATGACCATGTATTGTTGCGAGAAACCCGTATTATTGAAACAATACAGAATCGCCGAACAAAAATTGTCTTTCTTTTTTCACCCGCAAACCTGCACTATTACGTACTCACTGTAACACGATATAATAATGTGTACACAGGTGTGTTAAATAGTGTAATAAGTGTGTGTACAGGAAATCGTTCACAATAGCGTAAATCTAAGAGACGTGAACGCTACCTGCTGCCCAAGCAAGTGTTTTTGGCAAATCGGAATTGAAAATAAAATATAGAAACAATCCACCAATCCGTATATTCGTAATATTTTGCTTGTCTGCCACACTATATCCTACTGTTCAAGCTGAACTCAAGCTATCCAACTCACAAGCCTTGTTGAAATCTGTCTTTCCTTTCTAATTTTTGTTTCCTACGTCGGTAAATCGGGGTCAGGGAGACCTACCGCAGTGTCACTCTTTTTTTTTTTATTTTAAATTTTAAATATATAATCTGTTCAAGTATCTGAACAATAAGAATATGTGATGAAGGAAATTTTTTTTTTGAACATGAGTGAGTGAAGGGAGGAGTTACCCAGTGGTAACATTGCCCTAACTTGATTTTATGATTATTATTAGTTTAGAAGATCACGGCACCATTCTCTTCTGAGCCTCCTGGGAGGGTTTCCAGGAATTGTGAGGGAGGAAAGGTTGGAGGAGAGAGGATTAATATGGAGAGGAAGTTTGGAATTGAAGCGTTTGTAGAACGTGACCGCTTCTTCATAGACTGATTTGATTTTTAGGTCATTGTGTAAAGTTAAGTTTGAGATGTACTGTGGAGAATTTGTAATTTTTTGAAGGATTTTATTTTGGAGGGTTTGTATTTTGTTTGTATTCGACTTTTTAACATTACCCCAGAGTTGAAGGCCGTAGGTCCACATTGGCTTGAGCAGGGATTTATAGATTAGGAGTTTGACATTTAGAGAAGTATGTTTGTTGTTCGAGATTAGGGTTTTAAGGTTGCGGAGGCGTGCATTTAGGGCAAACTTTTTAGTTTTGATGTGGTGTGACCATGTGAGTCGGCGGTCAATTGTCAAGCCTAGATATTTAGCCGATTGAGATGATGGTATTAGTGTCACACTTAAACTTAAAAATGCCTTCGTTATAGTTTCGCGTTCCGCATCTCATTTTCTTCTGCGCTCACCATCTCGATTCTTCGCCCATCGCTACGAATCTTTAAACCACGCGTTCACTAGTTTTGTCGATTGGCTAATTCAACATCTTAAACTATCTTATTGCGCTATACTTGCAAATATTTTTGTACCATAATTACCCTTAGGCTTTGCCAGTGTTTCGAAAGAAATAAATGAACGATAAGGACAGGACACATATGAATATTATAATATAGCGTGTATTATGGTACTCGTACGAAGTACGACCGTACAGCACTTTGTTTATTCGCGGGTTAACTGCGTTGTATTATAAATTAGGGCTCATGATAATCTGGTCATGTCGAAGAACGTGTGTTAAATTGTTGAGCGAGCAGTAAACAAGTGTACGCACTACAATCGAACTCTGTTTCAACATCACATAACCTGCAGCGCCACTAAAAATCACGTAGTGGAATAGAAATCAGGCGACACGTATCTTGCATAAATATGTACTCGTGTACGTTGCAGTGGGCTTACGTTCATCGAACGACCATACAGAACAATATTTCAAAATCGTTGTGTGAACTCATCACGAACACACGCGCGCACGCATGCAAAATTAATATATATTATGATACACGCGCGTATTGGTCCGCGAACGATATGAAGTATTTTCACGTTCGTATTTCAAACCGTCGTAATATCGTTTGTTTTTCGCTGGTATAATATTATTCACTGCGCCGAGAAATCGTATTAGTATACCGACACAGGCGCCCATCCGACGTGACACACGCGCCTAGAACTTTGATTTAATTTTAATCTTATATGTATTAATATTGCATGACCTCGGCTGTTCGCATCATCAGTCTTGTGAAGTACTCGATTAAAAGTATTCGAATACTAGTTAAGTACTTAAACACTTTCTCGGATTATCTGTACTCAAAATCAAATAATACGATTTTCATTTTCATTTACTGTTTTTACAATCATGTTAAAATAAATAAGTTACCAACAGCCAACAGATTGACATGGTCCCACGTTGTTAAAGTTCCATGGAATTGTAAAGAAAGGGATAAAGGAACCATTCAAAAAAACTATGTGTGATTTTGGTATAAAGTGTTAAGTTCTTTTTGTCAGATCACATCTTCTACATAATTTATGTAAGGCATAGAAATATTTTTAAAATTCTTACACATTCTTTTATGATTATAAGGTAAACAACGTTGTTACGAGAAATTTTAAGTATTTTAAAGTATCTATAAATATTTTTTGACGTATCCTGTACTTGTATACTTCAATACTTTTTTGTCAAATACCTATTCAAATACATGTTTTAAATACTTTTGAAAACAAGTATCTGTATCTGTACTTGTATACTTTTAAGAAGTTTTTTTCATACGCAGTTTGATTGGCGCGCTCGTAAACCTTATGATTAATAGGATAATGGTGATTAACATGATTTTTGGCGTAGGCCGTGATTATATTTATTGCTGGTCTGAACTACTGTAGTCGGCTAACTATTTATTTTTAATTATCCTTGTATCGTTTTTGTCGTATCGTGAAAGTATAGGGTGGTTTCCCAGTCTGCCGTCACACATATAGTTCACACTAACACCCAACTCGCCGTTACCCAGTTTTCCGACGCTCATTTTTAGATAGTTAAATTAAAAACAAGCAAAAACAAAATAAAAAAAAATACAAGCATTTAGATCAAGTAAGTCAATACTTCAAACGAAAGACATATTGCACTACATCAATGTATTCAGTAAGATTGATATAGTTTGAATCTATTATGATTATGATTATTTAACTATTATACAAGCACATTATTTTTATTTTCTAGTTTCCCCGCTCATACGTTTGACTCCAAGTGAAGAAGATATTTCCCGGTGTCAATATACTTAATTACAGTAATTTCGTGTCCTTTTAACCTAAAATGTAATAATTTTTTTAAACGGCCTAATTTTTTTTTCAACAATCATTTTTTTCATCAATTTTTATATTAATAACGTTTATAAAATACTATAATAAATCGAAAAAAAATAATAAATTCCTAATAGTTACAACTGGTACCATATGTCGGTGAATTGAAAATTTTTAAAAAAACCTTTTAATTTTGGTCGGCAAACTGGGTGACGGTGATTAGGGAAATTTGTTGAAACAAGTAGAACCTAGTTTTTATGTCACCGAACATACCACAAGTTTACAAACCTATCGATATCGATTTGCAGTAGGACCTAAAATGGTGCTTAAAAGTATTACCTACAACACTATGATTCAACATCTAATATATTCTTAATTTTCTTTACTTCAACTGGACCAGGGATCAAAATGCATTCAATTAATTTTCAACGTGTTCCGAAACTGTTTTTTTTTTCTTTCTTGTCCGGTCGAAGAATTTCAACTCTTGAAATCTAGTACCTAATATATGCAGATGCTTTTGACAACATTAGTTAGAAGAAGAAACGATACCATCGTCTGTCGACTTTATTGTTCCGAGTCCAAATCAATTATCACGATATTGTGATAATTTTATTTTTGGACATTGCAAATGTGATTCGTTGGCCAATCACTATGCTGAGCACTGTCACCTGGTACGATGAGCCAATGAATATCCGTTTAAAATCATTGTTCGACGATATTATCTATCCGAGTGGTATATAAAAGGTACAGAACTCTTGAACAAAAAAATGATTTAACGGTGTTTTATGGATCCGTTGGACCGCGGATGTTTGTACCGCGGTTATAGGTCACACTGTTGCAACTGGTTTTCTGAACAAAAGATGTGCTTAAGACTGGTGAAAAAATAATACTATAGTTATGGTGTCAAACGAACATAATACAATAATTTAGCTAATTGGGCGATGTTGGTTTAGATTAGATCGTTAAAGTGATAATGACCCAAAACCTCGGCTCCTGTAGTTACGCACCACGCTTATTGGGTATACATTTGTATGCAAATATGCAATACCAAAAACCTACAACGAAAAAAAAAAAATAAGGGGTTGAAACTGGATTGCGCCAAACCCGTTATGGATAACGATCGGCGGTATATAATATAGCGGCGTTACGGTTAGGTTAATACATTGAACGGTTATTATATTATCCTTAATAGTCCCACTCCATTTTGCCGCAGTTGGGCACGTTCAATTTTGTACGGTTGATTGATAACAACTCTTTGTGAAAATGTAATGTAATCCAAAAAGTGGATCGGAGTTTTTAAGTTTTTTTCTCGTCATAAATTATAATACCTACATTTGACGTGAAAATGTAAAACGCAATAACGGTGTAATTATAATCAATAACGGATATCGGATTTTTATCGGAAACACTCGCATTACGAAAGAAAACCCGCGGTACACGCCGTTGTTAAAATGATCATCTGCATTCATTATTTATCGAGTACGTAATACAGCTTAGCCGGCTAATAGCAGAATTCGACATAGAACGGCGGCAGCGAAAACATTTCCGGACAGAAGTTTTCCATCGAGTCCAACACGAGGGTTGCGTTGTTCCGGGTCTGGCCGGCTGCGGACGAGATGTCCGGCACCATTATCACTTGCATGCCGGCCGCCTTGGCCGCGGTCACCCCGTTCGCCGAGTCTTCGAACACCAGGCACTAGGCAATATACACGCATGATGAGCACACATCACACTAGGTACGGTCTTGCATAAATATTATTAATCGTACGGTTTAATACAGGTTACGAGTCACGCGCGTGTGTCGAGTGCATTATGATTATAATATTTGTCACGACTTAATGCACGAATAAAAACTGTTCAATACGTGAAACGAACTCTGTGCTTGAAAAACATTGTTATAAGACATTCAGAAAAAAATTGCGATTTCTATTGAAATCCGTTTCTTAGTTATGATAGTATATCATGGACTGAGTTATAGATAATAAAACAAAAGGACAAAGGTGTTTCATTTTGTGTTGGTACTAACAACTTATATCAGTATACAACATGAAATAATAAGATGGTAAGAAAATAATTCTTATCCACCTCCAATATCGCATAGCCTCGCTCTGAGCAGTTTTGACCCGCGATTCCGAAGCACAATATCTAAGATTTGCCATTTTTTCGCATAAGGAGAAATGCCAACAGAAAAATCGCGTGGGTGATTATACGTCAGTGCTGATAGTTAATATCGAGGTAATAATTTACCATATTATAATAATACGACAACAAGAAAAGAAAATGATATACGGTTACCTTAACATTGTATGTATTGTAATATACATATAACAAAAACCGAAACGATAAAAAGAAGAAACGATTATTGTTTGCTATTTACGACCGTACAACAAGTCCTAGACTTTTGGTTATCACGATACGCCGCGTCGTTCCTATAACATAATATACGATTACCAATGTGCACTAAAAACTAAAACGACGTTATCAAATGCATCCGGGTGTATAGCGATAACACGATAACGTTATGTTACGAGCGGTGTACAAGATTCCGGGGTTGTTGGATCGCGCGTGCGGTGCAAGGACTTGTGGTGTATCTGACCTGGTCGCACGATGGTTTATCCGGAAACCTGGAAGCGCAAATTTTGAAAATGTCCGGCGCCGGTTTGCCGTGCTTCACTTCCGGATCCGAACCACCGGTCACCACGTGATGGAACACCGAGAAACAATCCTGCAGGTTGCTCGTCTTCACGCGATAACTCCACTCCGAGCTGCTCGTGGCCACGGCCATGGGTACATCGTTTCTACGGAAATGTTCCAAGAGGTCCGCGACTCCTGTTTAAACGGCACACAAGCACGTAATCGTGAATTCCGCGGGTGTCTGTATTATTATAATATATTTGTGAATCATATCGGGCGTGTGTTTACCACAACGGCCGAGAGCCAATTATAAAACTGATTTCATTTTACTTACGAATCGTTTTTAATGAACTTGAGGAGAAATATTTAAATTACATACAGATAACCTAAAAAAATGTCCTGAACAGATAAAATGTGCTAAAAATATAAACACTTATAAATTATGATGTGTAGTAAAAAGTTTTATAACCAATGTGAAAAATTGAAAAATATTTGAACTAAATCGTCCGAAATCAACACAATAAAATAAACACTGTAAACTTTAATAAAAATAAAATAAACTTTAATTTAAAATGTAACTATTGTATGATTATTTTTATTTTTATAACAGTCATCGAAAACATCGAATGAAAATAATTATTACTCATACTTCTTAACAGTGTACAAAATGTCCTTAATATTAAAAAAAATTACCTAGAAAGTCCAAAATATGGAGAAAAAAAAATCATATTATATCCGAACTTGTTGATGATCAAATCACAATTTACGCTTAAAAAGGAATAAATGTCTTGTAAATTATAAAAAAAATTGGAAATTCTATTTCCCTATTACTGACAGACAAATATTATATTCCTGGAGTTGAAGTCGGATAGCGGTCGAACGAAAACGCCCGTTAGAAAATATTATACAGACGTGTACAGGGTTCAGTGTCGCGAACGGACGAGAAAAATATTTGAAGAGTACATAAACAACAGTGATTGCGCAAGGGGTGAAAATCGTAAGATAATTTGACAGCCACCTGCAGTTTAGAATTTATAGATAATACAGTACACCCAGATAGATTACCGTCAGTCAAACAGTTACTGCGAAATAGCTACATATTATTTTTTATCATAATGCTGCCGATGGGCTGGAGAAATTGAACAAAGTTTTTTTCCCGTAACGGCAACAATATATTTGTACTACAACCACAACTACCACGTACGTATACATTATCCATCAATCTCGCGGAGGCCGTGAAACGTCGACCAGTCATGGTGTGTGTCAAAAATAACTTAATTGTTGACTATTATACGAGTGTATGCAAACACGCAGTACACGTGTAGTACGCGTATTATGCATTTATAAGTACCTTGATATGATACACAGTATACGTGGACGACAATAATGTTTTCAAAAACGAAAATATTTCTGCGTCACAATCCTGCGTCCTTGATACACACACGATGTAGGTAAGCTGCAAATAAATCTCCCGGGATGACACTAGTTATACGGCACGGTGGCTTATGAACTGTACGGGTATTATTCAAACAATCGATAAATGAACTTGACGTGTCGGTAAAATTAAATGTAAAATATACTGCCAACCGCTTCGATGCTAAAAAGAATGTCCGCTGAACAGCAATGGTTCGTACCAATCGGGAGTAGGAGTTTGTGAACAGATATTTCACGATTTTTTACGTCAATACTCGAATCCAACTAAATAATTATATTTATATACGCAGACTGTTAGAGACACGCAGAGCGAGTCGTATTTGCACATAATGCGAAATGAGAATAGCTGTTGGGCATTTATATAACATCATATTGTAGCGTTATGGATTCCCAACCAGCTTTTTTATACGTTTACTGCATTTTTAATTTCTTTCTACGCAGACTTAAATTTAGTTCATTTTAAAAATATATCAAATTTAAAACTAATTTTAATATTTCCTGTATTGAAAAAGATTTCTATTTCTTTTTTAATATACCAGCTATATAACGAGCATGATTGCTGGACACTATGCATTCCTTCGGAGTTTTTTGATAAATACAAATGTTTTAGTAAAAATTTCACAATATTGTAACCTTATTTTATAATCCAACCCAACCTAAATCAACCTAACCCAATCTTACTATCTATATTTACATAAGAGATACCTACCACATATAATAAATCCTTATCGCGAGACACCCTGTACTGGCTAGACCTATGATTGTTTATAATATGTCATAACTAGGGCCAACACTTGTATGCATTTGCATATTTTTATTGGTTGGTCAAAAAAATAGCTAGTTAATACCAAAATTTGTTTTATAACCTAACGATGCTGTATACAAAATTTTATTTCGCATATTTTTGCATATTATGGTATTTTTGCATTTTTAGGGCATATTTTAGCATTTAGTATATTTTTGGAGCATATTTTTGGAGTATATTTTTGGATTTAAGATCTTAAAAACTCGGGAATTACAAAATATTAATTTGTTTCACTCATATACCTTATTATTGGTATTTCAGCTCATTTATGAAAAGTGGTTATCTAATCTTAATCGGCTAAATTATTAGGGTCAACAATTATATGTCCGTATATCGGTAACAGTATCGCATAGAGATAAATTGATCTCAGATAAATATCATATTATATTTTATCGCACCTATTACAGTCGTCAGTCGGTCTTTATACTCGTGTGGTGCGTTATTAAATCGACCGTTTTAAAATGCCGAAAGTGAGAACTTCTAGAACACTAGTCGTATCAATAGTTACATCTCTGAATTTGGAGAAAATATATTTTCTTTGGATGGGAATATATTGTTTTGTAAAATATGTGAGGCAAAGGTTACATGTGAAAAACGATTTACAGTTTTACAACATCTTAAAACGTCTAAGCACTCACGTGGTATTCAACGACTCGGCGACCAACAACAAAAGACTCAACAACTTTTACCTACTACATTAAAAATTAATTCTTTCAATAAAGATTTGTGCAAAACGTTGTTAGCAGCCAATATACCAAACTTTTATTTATTCAAACTATAGATTTTTACCAACTACCATAACATCTTTAGAAAGCCAGAATTGTTTTACTAGCAGACTCAATTAAATTAATAGAAACTGCGCGAAGTAAAATATGTGAAGTTAGTGGTACAAATGGCACTGATATTAATAAAAAATGTGAAGATGTTTTTAAAAAAAATAATGGTTTTCATATTCTTACGAAAATTTCTAAAGTATTATCCGGTGATGTATCCACATTAGAAGGTATTCCAGAAAATTTGACCAGCAACGATTTGTTACATTATAAATACGCACCTATTACATCCGTTGATGTAAAACGTTCCTTTTCACGCTACAAAAATTTGTTAACGGACAATCGACGCTCAATGCTGTTTGAAAACTTATACAAATCATTAATTGTTCAATGTAATAACATCGGGTAAAAATTAAAATGTTTATCATCTGATTAATGTTTTTGTTTTATAATTTTAATTTTTTAGTTTTAAATATTTTTTAATATCACACATTTTTGTAAATCATTATTCATTGGCAATAAATAATAATATTGTATTATTATAGTATAAATTGTATAATACATAAAAAAAATAAATCATTTAATCATTTTTTTACAATAACATTTTTTTAGAGCATATTTTAAGGGCATATTTTGGTAATTTTTAGGGCATAACTGCATACATATTTTATAGATTTTTAGGGCATACAATTGTTGGCCCTAGTCATAACTGTCACTGCAATATTGCAAAATTCTGTATATTTTATTAAAAATAACATATAGTTTTGAATATATATGTGTACACATAATATATTACTGGATTTTAAAATAAATACATTTTAAGAGATAATATTACGCTCTCATTGTTTATTTGTTTTTCTCAAGTTCTTAAGGTCACTGAGCCCAAGGCGAAAATTCCTGTCTGAACCCTTAGTACCCTAAACCGACCCCGCCTGTGCCTAATTTATCGTGCTGCCCGTAGTTGACGAGGAAACAGTCGATATTTCTAGCCTCCCCCACCCTCCAGGAAAATGTTGTCCCATCAATACGACGATGAATGTACGATTAGAAAAGTTTTCTCAAGAAATATTCTCACCAGGCATTAATTGTACGTTTTTCAATTCTTCCGTTTCCATAGCACGGATTTTATCCAATAACTCTTCAGGAGTCATGTCAATTTTCAACTCGTCGATAATCATGGTAGCAACGTCGATTTCCTGTCTGCCGAGAAGCTTGCTGCGTAAATCGTCGGGAAGTTCTTTGCCGTATTCCGCAGCGATTTTCACAAAAGTCTTCTTATGAATACTCTCCGTGTCTATGTATTATTATAATATAGAACGTAATCTTTATGATACAATAACTTTTCGGCGCGAACTAAGCGTCATGTAGTAGGTAAATATTACATGTTTGTACTTAATTTTTCACGAATTTCAATCCTATCTATATTGTGTATTTTAGTATTTAAACTACCCCTATGATTTCTTGGTAAAAATAGGTACGGAAATCTAATATGAGTATCTAGGTTAGGGTGTTCCTTAGCTATAGATGATGAAAAAAAATAGCAACATTTTTTTGGGCTCACCCCCTAAAAACGTGTGTATGCATATAATAATGAATTACGAAAAATTTTGAGGCAATCAAACAAGGTTAACCCGTGCCGAATTGTACCTAAAGTTTGAATTAATTCAGTTTTTGAATATTTATGAGAATTTTTTATATTTTTTTAAATTTGATTATAACACCTAGATTCTAGGTGTTATAATCAAATATAATAATGTAAAAGTTATAATATTTATTAGCTAGCTCGAAAATTGTTCAGTCTCCCAAAATAAACTGTATGCGGGCAATTCTAAAATTGCCACCCCCATTGTATTTTTGAGCTTTTTTGTAAAAAAAATTATCGCCCAGCATTTCCTCCAAGTTACGCTACTGCACAATATACGAATAAATGTGTAAACGTAATACGAACAGCGTTTTGATTTAACCAAAAATAATTACAGCCGCATTCCGTTCACAGAAGTAGAATATTGTGAACGACCCGATTAAAGTATACTTACCTAAAAGCGTTCCGTCCATGTCGAAAATGACGTGGGTCACGGGCTTATATACAGGCGATTGCCTCTCGCTCATTGTTGGATTATTGAATTAACGCGTTCGCAAACTTAATGCCCACGGCGTAGAGGTATCTGTTCAATTAATGATTCATAGGACCAATTGCACACCGCACATCGTAGTGTAAACAAGATTTTTACGGTTTAGATTACTGTCGTGTGCCGGTGCAATGTATTTAAAGCCAGTATAACAATAATATTGTGTTAAGAAAATAATCAATGAGACTCGGACGTTTTTTACTTGGCTTCGCTGCGCAGTCTTTGAAAAACTATAATGCAAATTTGAATCGCTCAAGCTAATCGTTTTTCGTTCTCCTCGCCCAAACAATCGGACTGTCAATAACCTGCAGATTCGTGGTAAAAATTGTTGTCGCAACGCGATGTAACGATTACCCGAAGATTCTTGTACAACGATAAACGCGGTAAATAATATGAAGATCGGTTTCACTTTCACGGACAGTGGCGAAACGAACCTAAAATTACTCATAAGCAACCTAAAATGTACATATCCACCCACCCACCATCTATAAGTACCTATCATAAAATTAAAATATATTTTTTTTCAAAATTATTACCCACTACCCTTATACAGTTATACCCATAGTACTTATATTTGAATATCTCTATAAATTGTAATAAATACTTATACTAATTCATAGTTATGGTTTGTCACTTTTATATTTTCACCCACGACCCAGTGACCCACCCACCCATAGACCTAAAAAATCGAGAAGCGACTGCCTCTCAAAGACCACGTTCGTTTCGCCACTGTTCACGGAGGTAATTTTTTTGAAGACATTAGCGCATAGACCGCTGTAGTTTCACATTTTGTTAAACAGGTTGTAGGGGGAATATTCGATTACATTAATTGTATTTCGCTATTTACAATAACGCCTAAAATAATCCACGTGGGGTCGTGTGTGGCTATATACGTATAGGTACCCCTACACCCGGCTACGTTCGGTGACGGTTCGAATCCAATTTCAAACAACAGTATTCAAGGAACGAAATATAACTGCGGAATAGAAGTGTACAATTTTATTGTTCCGTTGTGGTTTGAAAAAATTAAATAACTTCAAACTTCTATTCGTAAGTCATCGCGTAGGTCAAGCGGTGCACACTATTTTTAATAATACATCGGACATCGTTGCGCGGCGAACCGTGAGCGCCCGTCTTGTCAAGTCGCGTTGGCACCACGAAAAAGTCCAAGATAATATGCATACAACCAGTGGCGTATCCAGGGGGGGGGGGTTAGGGAGTTATAACCCCCCCCCCGAAAATTGTGAAGTTTAAAAAAATTGCTAAATATTCAAATACTGTAATAATATAATATCATATACCATGTAAAAATAAAACACAATAATTAAAAAAATTGTAATTAATTACAAGTGTTTATAGCTGAATATTATAATATAGTTATCTATATATACGAACAAAAATGGTATTGAAGTATACTTCGAAACAAGCCCAGACGTTTATCCAATAATATCCACACTTCTTAAAATTTTCATAACACTTCCAGTGTCTACTGCCACCGGAGAACGAACATTTTCGACACTCCGTCGTTTGAAAACATACTTAAGAAATTCTTTTTCATAACCCCCCCCCCCCCCCCCCCGAAACATTTTTTTGTATACGCCACTGCATACAACTACGTAATAGTATGCTGTTGATCACGCATGATGTTTACCGAATGATTTACGATACGGACGAGGATGAGCCGAACGCGTATACAAATAAAGTATAAACATAAATTAATGATGTATAAATGACATAATTAAAATAGTATTACATTCAGAGAGTATTCATAATAATATAATACATAACATAATCGTTTTATAAGTGTGTTGAAATATTATAAGATTTACTTTTCAATAGTTATATTTTAAATTTCCCAAGTCATTGAAATTGTAAATTTTCTAAAACATTTGCAAAATATGAAGTTTGTAGAGCGATAAAATAAATAAGACACATAAACTATAGAGAGATCAGAGATGTAATACTTGGTTACAATAAAAATAAAACACAATAGCTTTAAACTTAGTCCTAATCTATGTACCAAGAACCTAGATAAACTATATAAAAATTCAAGTATTAAAGTAGTATTAAAGGTTAAGGATGATCTTATTGAAGTACATTTATACTCATTATTGATATTGTATACATTTACATTTACAAATAATATGAACAATAAAGATATTAATATTAAACAATATATTAGTTCTCCTGAAAATAACATATTTTTGTCTGACTGTAGATTTTGAGAAAATAAATATAGATATAAGTTTTATATTAGCTATTTAGCTTTTTATTATTCCCTCATTAATTTTCCTTTCATTTTTAAAGGTATATATTGTATTTCATAGTCAATTTAATTAATTCCTTATATTATCATA
This sequence comes from Periphyllus acericola, assembly GCA_949715065.1. Classification (NCBI taxonomy): domain Eukaryota; kingdom Metazoa; phylum Arthropoda; class Insecta; order Hemiptera; family Aphididae; genus Periphyllus; species Periphyllus acericola. The sequence goes on from OX454268.1 coordinate 36,016,185, forward strand.
TTTTTGGACTTATTTCCACAGTTAGTATTTACATATTGTTTGCTCATTATATTCTAGGATCATCTTACAAATTGTCATCTTTCAACCTTGAATTGAATTTACATATTGTATAATATATTAATATATACTGTCATTTATAGAGCCATACGTTATACTGAAAGTCTGTTTAAGTTTTAAAAAAAAGTTTTATATAATAATTTATTTATGTTTTTCATATACACTACATTTCATTCATTATAAAATGCTTTAAAAGTTCAATTCAGTCCTATGAATTGAATTAAAATCTATTTCATATTATTTGATGATATTTTAGAAAATCTCAAAAAAAATCTGAAGTTGAAAGCTATTTAATTTAAAATCTAATCAATTTTATTTGACATAAATAATTAATAATCATATTCATGACACATTAAATATTATATAACTTAAATTCATGTTATTATTTTTATTATCATATTATTCATACTTAATTTATAAAGTAATAGCCAATAGGTAATTTGATACCTACTGAATCAGTACTACTGATTAGTTGAATGTTATAGCTATTTCCGTCAATCACAGAGGTCTGTTTATTATAAAATATAGAAAAATACCTTTGCGCTACACAATTTATTAAATATAATATAATATTAAGTTTTAAGTTCATGTATAAGTTTACAAATGATTATGATATATGGTATAACTATTTGTATAATGTATTATGATTTATATCATTTTTATCACCAATAAGACCCAATAAGATTTTTTTTATACAATTAGTTATTACTTATTAGTTATTTCCACTAGTTTGGCAGTCATAATAAGATGTACTGTTAAAACCTCATAATATACTATATATATAATAACTTTAATAAGCGGACTGCCCACCATGCGGGTTGCCAAAAGACACAGTATACAAAGTTCAGTATTAAATACATAGGATTGTTAAAAAAAATAGAATTATGGTGAATAAATAGATAAATAAAATTACAGGTTTTTTTTTAAAAATTGAATTGATTTTAAAGAAAAAAATATATACATATTATATGTTTGGACAATAAGATAAAGATATATAAAAAAAAAAATAGATAAAATTAACAGCAATTTGCAGTCTTGTTTGAAAAAATGACAACTTAGTTGATATGTTTGCTATAAAAATGTATTAATGTGACTTTGTTGTTTAAATAATATTATGCTAACAAATTGTTGAATTTAATATTTCTTATGTATAATATAACTCATAACATATTTTTTTAAATATTTTATAAACATTTACTATATAATTTATCTCAATAGGACAAAAGGAAGAAGTACATTATCTAATGTGTAGTCAATTACAACGATAATTAGTTAATAATTTGTTATTTAAACGGTGGCAAGCCAAATTGTTCTGGAATGAAATCATCCATACTGTTCAATATTACAGACGCTTCAGTACATAATTTTTTCGGCAACAAAGGATCTGGTAACATAACTACTTGCATACCTGCATCTTTGGCTCCTCGTACCCCATTCGGAGAGTCTTCAAATACTAAACACTAAGAATTGTGGACAGTTAATTATCATATAAATGTATTCAATGAGAAATTATTGCTAGTAGATTTTAGTAGTTACTTTATCCATAGATGGCTTATCAGGAAATCTAGATGCACATGTAAGAAATATATCTGGAGCCGGTTTCCCATTTTTTACTTCCGGATCAGTTGCACCATTGACCACATGGTTAAAGAGAGAGAATAGTGATCTATGTTTAGAAGTCTTCTTATCATAACTTGTTTTACCACTGCTGGTCGCTATTGCAAACGGTACATTATTTTTGTGTAAATGCCGTATGAGTTGTTCTACACCTAAAAATGTTTGATTGTTTTAGAACAATTTTTTTTTTACACTTGTAGGTAGATACACTTTAACAGTAAAATAAACGTCAACAACCAAATAGATTAAAATTGAGATATTTAAAAGTGTATAAAGAAAATAAAATAATAAGAACCTGGTAGTACATCAACATCAGACATAACTTTACTTTCTAACTCACGAACCATGTTAATGTACTCTTCAATCGATACGGGCAGTTTTAATTCATTCACTATCATCTTGGCACCATCCAATTCAGGGGCACCTAAAACCCTGTATCGCAGGTCCAAGTTGTAAGTTTTGCCAAATGTAGCTACAACCTTCCTTACAGATTGCTCGTGTAATTTTTCAGTGTCTAAATGTTTACACAATATCGATGAATAATTAATCATGAATAATGAAAGAAACAAGTTGAAAACATCATCGATAAAACAATACCTAACAGAACACCGTCCATATCAAAAATAACATGTGTTACATGATGTAATTTCTTAGCTGCACAAAATGTACGGCTAACATTTTTTAGGATACAAGTAGTTTCTGCGTTTAATAATCCTGAAATTTTTTTAATAGTTATTAAATAATTTTAAATAAGATATAACAGGTTGACTTACTCATATTAAAAAATTTGAAATAAAATTACTCAAGCACAACATTCATCAAATCAAAATTTTTTATTTATCAATTATAATGATAAGACTAGATTTGTTAAGAAACAGCTGACTGATATTGAAAACCAAAAAGATTAAATAAAATAAAATAAATAAGGTCCGTGAATTAAGATAAATATATATTATATCTTAATTCATGATAAAAAATATCATAACACATTTAAGTTTTTTTTTACTAATAATATTAAGAAATACAATGTCTGTTTAGTTAAAATGCCATCAACAGGGGAAAGGAGGTAGTCCAAAATCTTCAGGTTTAAAGTCCAGCAATGAAGATATTACTTGAGTGGCATGACTAGTTTTTTCAACTGGAATTATTTTATCCGGCACCATAACAGTTTGCATACCAGCAGCTTTAGCACCAGTTACCCCATTAGGGGCGTCTTCAAACACCAAACACTGTAAACACAATAAACATTATTCATTCATATACAACCGATACCAATAATACAAGCTTAATGATACAGACGGAAGAAATGTACATACTTTTCCTGGTAAAGGATTATCATCGAACCGTGACGCACAAACAAGGAATATGTCTGGAGCTGGTTTACCCTCTTTGACTTCCGGATCTGCACTACCCAGTACAATATGATGGAATTTCGAAAAAACATGTTGGTAGCTCGCTGTTTTAACTTTGAAACTGTTTTCTCCACTACTGGTAGCCACAGCTATTGGTACATTGTTTGTATGCAGATGATCGATTAACCTTTCAGCACCTGGAAATAGTGGGAACATAGTATGACAATAATAAACCGCAAAGCAAATAAATTCAAACCTGGTAAAAATGGAACTTTTTCCATGTTTTTTATCTGGTTATTGTACAACTCTTCATTAAGTTCATCAGGTTCCATGTCCAATCCTAGTTCTTTTATAATAATAGTAGCAGTATTGATCGGTATCGTACCCATCACCTTGACGCGCAAGTCGTTTGTATATTCTTTGCCGTGGTCTTTCAGCACATTGGTAATGCTTGACAAGTACACCTTTTCCGTATCTATAATACAATTAAAACGACACATAATATTACTGCATAATAAAAAGGACGAATACGTTAGGACAAAACACTATTTATTGAGTATCAAATGAAAAATCAACTTGAAACAACTTAAGTCCGATTCGGATGGGTACTCGCCTAAAAGTAATCCGTCCATGTCGAAGATGACATGAGTCACTGGAGTAAACTTGGACATTTTTCACGATTCGTATTCCGTAGTCGGCAGTCTTGAGGTCGAAGGAATTCCGGGAAAAATAAATAAATAACAATTAACAATATTTGATTAAAATTCGGCCGTCGGACTTGGTTCGCGATCGACTGGAGTATGCAGTTGACTTTTCGATGGGCGATGATTTTTATATCGAAAACCGTGCGGCTCGCAGTGTTCAACTTTCGCTAGACCACACGCACGGTATTACTGTACGCGTTTACCGCATACAACGAAGGGCGCTGCCGATCTACATTTCGCTGCTGTTATCAAGATCGCCGCGATACCCAGTCCAGGGACAGTATAGATACCGCGAAAAAGTATTAAGTCATTTAAAAAAATCGCCCGCGGTCATATCAGTTGCGGTGACCGTAACCGCTATCGCAATAGGTATCACATCTATATATGTGATGTCGATTAATAATAAAAAACAAAAAATCGACGTGATTGAACACGGTTTTCGATCGACGTAATGTGCGTAATATTATAATTTGTATTCGACGATAATGATATGCAAACGACCTTCGCCGTCGGAGTAAAAAACATCGCATTAATGCGTCGGAGCCCGCCCCAAAGCTCGTGATATTTACACGGTCTCTCCGACTTACTGCCCTAAAGAGAAAACCTCGCTCCGCATTCAGCGTGATACGAATGTATTTTATGGCCTGAAATCCGAGTGAATTCACGGCATGAGCGGGTGGAGCGGGTGGAGCGGAGTCTGTCGTATGAGCGGTTGACCAGAATAAAAAGTAAAATCTTGATCCCGTGTTAAATAGGTGCGTACCACGCGGGGTATTGGGATCAACGGCCGCAATCGGTCTCAACACTGTACGGCGAAACTTGCGAAACGCAAATATTGTGAAAAATGCAGAACGCAGCAGAGTCGCATAATTTCCTCGTATTCCAATGGTGTGCACGGAGGACGGGTTAAAAGTTCGGAGGTAATGATGCGCAAGAATTCGCATTCCAAACGTTGACGGATACAGAAGTAATTAGTTCGGTGAAAAAGAACGGAGGTCATCTGGGGTCCCTCGATTCGGGTGTATGTACCAAAGATTCAAGTCGTAACGCGTTCGACACACGCGTCCACCTGGCTGGTCGATTGGAACAAGAATGCTACAAAGTCGGACGATAATTTTATGCGACTCGCCCACCCACGTCTACCGTATACCGGTCTTTGGATTTTTGGCGGGACAACGGGTTAATTTCAGACAAGACTACAATGACGCGGTGTTTTACACGTATCTTCTACTACGGCCGGAAAACCGGCTGCTGCGGTTGTCAAGGTCCTACGTCTCGCCGGTCTTGCGCTATGTCGTCCGCGAAACAAAATCTCCGATGACGCACGGTGGTATAGCCGATAGCGTACACGGGACAGGGTCGCGCGACCAGAAGAGGTGGAGAGAACGACACATGATATGTTGTTATACTTCTCGTGCGGCCGTAAGATTAGTACGTACTTTTTCGGAGAGAACAGGAACGCTCTTGACTGCCGAATGCTACTATTTTCATACGCAACACTCCGCGGGCTACGACAATAATATTTTACGATCCCCGACGGCCTTCGATTAGCGACCGCGAGGCGCGTGCGCGAAAACCGAACCGAGTGCGCGGGAGACCGGACCGCGTTCGCGCCTCGGGCTCACCCACCCCACCACGCACTCATCCCACGCCCTCGTACCGTACACGTCTGTAACGTTCAGCCGACGACGACCTAATAGAATATTCATACTACGACTTTTTTTTTTTTTTACCTTCCTTCGCCCGTACTCCATTAACATAAATGTACGTATACGGTCGTGCAGGTGCGTCGATGTTTTATACATTTCCGCGCGCCTATGATGTCGTTGTGATGTTCGACACGGCGGTTTTTTTTTTTTCGTTAATTAATTAATTTTATAACGCGGACAGTATACGTTCACTCGTGTTCCGCGTTCGAGAAAAAAAACCGAACGGTGTGTAAAAAACGCGAGTTGCCTGCGATTGGATTTAAATATTGTTTTCGGATTTTTTTTCCACACGCGGAAATCCTCGAAAAACCCGCTGGTAGCTTTTCGTCGCGAAATTATCATAATAATTTATACCGCGCAAACGGGTCGGAGAGACGAAAACCGGATTTCTGTGTCGGAACGGGGAAAACGCGCCAATCACGTTTGCCACCCTGAACCACATGTTGATTACGGCACGTGATAACGGATGTTGTTGTTTGTATCGTCCGTCGTCGTCGTCGTCGCCGCGGCCGCCGCCCGAATTGGACACTCCCAGTTTCGTTGTCTTTTCAAAACGACCGTCGCCGTTTTGATGCACCAGTGATTTCTATGGCCAAGTCCAGGAACGGTCTGACGGCCGTCGGCCTGTCGGTGTTAGGAGCGTTTTTGGTCCTGTTGGCGTTCACGACGAAAAGCTGGGTGGTCACGGATGGCAAGCTGGAACATCCGAAATTCGAAAGGATCGGTTAGTAGTAGTTGTACATATGCGCGCGCGCTCCACCTCGGTCACGCCCAAATCGGGGGCGATTTTCGTCCTTATTGTCCCGCCGAAAGGGGACCAGATAACAGTGCAGGGTGTCGGGTTTTCCTCTCGTCCAGCGTCACGGCAACCGGATGAGGACAACGTCTGCGCGAAATGTGCGTCAGCATTCGCGTATTCGCGATCATCGCGAACAATACATTGACCCCCCTCCTCCGCACCTGTCCAAAAAATCCACGTCCGAATGGCGTAATTGTAATTTTTTATTTTTTTCTCGACAATTTTTCCGCGCTTTCGTGTGTTAACAACGCCATCAAAGTACTGAGCAAACATTTGTGGCTGTTTGTTCACCTGAGAGAATGTAGGCACAGTTCACGGTACACATTTATTTCCCACAGCCTGATTCTGACTCATCGGGGTCACGGCTCCTGTTAGAGTAATCACTTGATTATCCTCCAATTTTGAATATTTGTACTGTAGGTCTACAGAGTTTAAGTATACAATTGAATCATTGAAAGTATGAACAATTATTGGGCTTTTATGACCATTATTATCTTAGGCAATGAACCGATCTATGAACCGTTTGTACCTATTATCAGATATTTTTTACTTTCATTGAATATTACTTATTTAATTCTTTTTAATTCAGTCAATATTATCTTACTGTCCTTAAGTCTACTATATTTTTAGCATTTATCATAGTTTTTATTTTAACAATTCCCATAAAAACATTCTTGGTTTTGATGGGTTACACTGTTACAGCATTTTGTTGGTTACACATTCTAACATTCAACCTTTTATTGTTTTATTAATTTAAATGTCTTAAGTTTTAACTATCACAAAATTAAATTTTTAAGTGGTTTAAAATAGGATGTCAATAAATTTAAGTTTTGTAAATGTATATCATTAAAAATTACTTAAAATTAATATTTTCATTTTCACAGGTCTATGGGTAGTTTGTTTCAAAGACTTTGAAGACTCGCATCATTGGTACGATACAAAATTTGGAAATTGTTGGTGGGTGTTTGAAGAAGAATACTATATTATCTATGATATATTATTTAAAGGTTTGTTTTCTTTTTCTGAGATATTTGGTATAAAATTAATTTTATTTATTTTCCTCAGGTTTTTACATTGCGACTCAATTTTGGTTTTCCGTTTGTGTCCTCTTAACAGTAGTTGGTTTATTCTACACCACACTTTATATGTATCTTAACAGAGCATATGAACGTTATGTACAAATTCTTTTTACTATTGGAGGACTCAATATAGCTGCAGGTAAAAAAATTAATCTCCCATCATTATGTATTACGATCATGTTATTAAGTATTTATTTTTTACTCAGCCATATGCGGTACTATTGCTTTGGTAATATTTGGAATACACGGAGATAGTAGAGTATGGATGCCACATTGGGAACACAATGACATAGGCTGGAGTTATGGAGTAGCAGTTGCAGGAACCATTTCCCTTTATGTTAGTGGTATATTATCCATAATAGAAGGACGAGTACATAAGATCAAGCGTCAGAAAATGGCTAATCAAAGGGCTAATTATGACTATGATATACATGATCTAAAACAATCATCCCACACTGACATATGAATTTCTCATATTTTTATAACGCCCCAATAGCAGCATGAGCATGTTCTTATATTAGTTTATTTTTAATGAATTGGTGCAGTGACTGCCTTTTAAATTCAGACTCGTAGAAAAATGTCTGCATTAATGATCTGATCCTTTTGGCATAGAAAATACTGGGTATTTTTTTCTGGTGACAAGTATTATTAATCATATGAATGAGCACTTTTGATCTTTATTCTAATAATTGTTTTCTGATAACAATTTATTACTTGGTTATTTATGAATTTTAATTGACAAGCGGTAATAAATGATTTGAAGATCATAATTTGAATGTGCAATTGATATTGAATAGGATGTTTGAAAAAGTTTTAAATGTCAAGTATTCAATTTAAAATTTGTGAATCTCATTTTTATATGAAAAGTTGTTATTCAACTTTAATTGCTTGTGCAACAAAATATTTTGAGAATCTTGAATGCAAATGTAGTATTTAATGTAGGAATAAAATGTATTATATATTTTTATATTTAGATTAACAATAATTATCCGTCCAATTAATTGTAAGTTAATTTTAATAACTCATGTTGCACTATGTGCAACAATATTTTTACACTTTTGTATCACATACAAGGTACTATATATTATTTTGTTAAATATGGCTTATAGTTGTTTAAGGCAAATTTTTATACATAAAAAACTATACTGTGTTATTAATGATCGCATAATTGTTCATGTTAACATTTTATACAATACTTTGACTGTTCTTATTAAATACTCCTCGCATTAAATCTTATAATTGTTTTAAAAAACATAGATGATTATGTGTGTAGAGTAGTTTTTATAAGCGAATTAATTCCGTCCATTTTCTTAGTATTTTATGAATTATGTGATTGTTCTAGAATGTTTATTAAATATTTTAAATTAGTGAATTTTAATCTAAAATTTTAATGAAAACGAATTAGACATTAATCAGATGTAACGCGGTATTAAATTGTTTACCATGTATAAATAATTGTGATTTTTTTTTAAATTTAATTTTAAGCTTTCCTAAGTCTTTAGATTTATATTCTTTGTATTACTTTATTATTTAGTTCGAGACGTATGAACACGATCGTTTCTTTATACCAAGCATACATATCTTTATTTTTTATTATTTTACAAACGCACGACACGCATTTTCAAAACGTTTGCACTGTATGATAACATGTCTGAACAAGATGTACTTTGATAGAAATAAAAAATTATAAATTTAAAATATTACAGTCTGTTATTGATTGTTCGTTACTCCGTGTGAAATAGGATGAAAATCTTCCCGTCGTAACCATAACGCAATATTGGACACGGGGGACATGCAGCAGGAATGGAATTATTATTATTATTATTTGACCTGCGAGAAGAGTGTAGTTATTTACGAATTGACAAATCATTAGGAGTTGAGACATCTCTCGGCGGGACGTCTTTGGCGCTACCCTTGGAACGCCTTGTGGTGTCGCAACCGCATTGTCCGGCCCCCCCGCATACGGCTGTTGAACGTTTCTCACGACGGCGGCGGCGGTCTACGGTTCGGTTCCCACACGCGATGCCCGGTGCTGCTGCATCGACCGAATAACGAGAATAACATTTTATACGTACGATTCGAAAAGACGGGTCGAGAAAAAAAAAAAAACCCGGAGACCTTCAAACGGGGTTAATTATCGTTTTTATATATGATTTTTTTTTTTTCTCTCTACGACGAATTACTACCTACTTGTCCTCCGCCGCGGTGTAATTCTTACGATTTCCGAACGTGTATTTTTTATGCTTAAAAAATAACAACCGTATAGGCCGCGACGCCGTGTATAATTTACGCTACGTATCTGGCTGCACGCGCGCACGTGTTCGATGGTTACCATGTTATAAATACATATTTAATAAAGTCGTAGAACGCAATATTAATGTGCGCTTAATGGCATTATGTGTAGAATCCTGCAGCGGTAGTGCGTATAATTATTATTGCCCGATAATGCCGTGTAATAATGATAATAATAATAAAGGTAGGCACAGCGATCGTCAGAAAACGCTAGGTATACGCGCGCGGTGTAACGGTCGTTTGAAAGAGAATAAAAAATAATGTGTTAAATCATGTTATGCAATGGCGCGGTGCATTTCGTCGGTAATACTACATGACCATTTGAGGTGCGCCTTCATTATGTTGGAATACGGAGTCGGTCTATTCGTATAGGCGCGGGCAAACCATCGTGACCAGCTCATGAGAAAAAAAATCGTCCTACCTATACTTGTACCACGGAATAGATAAAAAAAAAAAAGTGAAAACCGCGACGACGACCGGTTGTCATTACGATAAATATGTACTATATAATATTATAAAATTTGATAATGTCCAACTCGCCCTCTCAGACCGTACGACGCCACTCGGCCACTGGCCAGGGATCTATATCTGAAAATGAAATGTACCGGCAGCAGTCGCGTTTCTTCTCTGTTTGACGAGAGTATAAGGCAGCATCCGAGTGGGTTCCCGGTTATTACTGAAGTAAATCCAGGATAGAATCTGGACTCGGATGCGAAGAATAATATGATGTCCGCACTACGATCAATGCGCGTTCAGGTTTTCCAGAAATGAAATATTGAAAAGGACTTCGAGGGCTATCCACTCCATTGAAAACGTTGGTTAGGTATCTGTATGCACGCGTCACCGAAGTGTTCGGGATGAATATTATAATCCACGATTTTGTACATTCCTAATTGAATCACGGAGGCAATACGCGGCGTCGGATATATTATTTTACCGTGAAAAAAAAATGTATGTGCTGTTAAGAACATGTTCTTATTCCCAGTTCGCGTGCGGTTGACCCTTTTTTCTTCCCGGGATTAAAAACAATTCAATTCACCGAAGCTCGCCGCCACGCCTAAGTCGCGGCGAGTGTACAAGCGTCCAAACTGCGCGTAGAAATGTTTGTTGCAACATGATCATATGTTTTCCAAATGTTTGTGCTGTTCAAAAAGTAAGTACAGTTGTCCGCTATTGTTTCGTTTTCAATTTTTTTCATAATATATATCTCTCACTTGTATAATGTCTGATCAAGTCATCAGTGCTGCGTTTATTGTTATACATAGCATACTTAAAAATAGAAAGTAAAAACCGTAAACGACGCCGATTTTGGGTGACTCCTGTTTTACAAAGTCGAAAGATTGATAATGGTACCTACACAATTGCAAGCTGATTTTACACTTCAGGACACGGGCCACTTTAAAAACTTTTGTCGTATGTCTTCTGAAAACTTTGAAGTACTAATTGGTCACAAAATGTTTAAAAAAGACACCAATTATAGAAGTTCTTCCCTTTTATTGTGTCGATATCACACGAACATACATTTGATAGTTCAACCCATGCATAATTTTTTTTTATTTTGTTAAAGTAAGATTTTTCTTTTGGGCTCCATAGAACAGGTTTTTCGCGATAGGACTCAATTAGTTGAATTACTTTATCTTGATCCCGAGCGTTTTCTGAATTGCGGCTCATTATTATTATAAGCTTAATTTTATTTTATAAAAACATAAAATAATAAACAATCGCTTGCAGCAACATTACGACACTGACGAATTCTCGTCCAAGCCAGATAAGCAAAACGCGCCGAACACCGCCCCGCATTTCCCATAATTTTCGAACAAACTTGCAACTTGCAACTAGGTCTACACCGAGCATAGAAGCAACGTTGCAAAACATTGTAAGTACCTAGCCAAAAATGATTACAAACAATTTCACACTAAATCTACTAATCACACAAATCCATTAGTATCCAATTCAGCCAGTGAATCCATTCCAGATAACCCCCCACGTCGCTTAAAAAGAAACTGGTGTCGTGATCTTTTGAATCCCGACCTGTATTAGTGAATAAAAAAATCCCCCTTTCAAGTCTGAGGGTATCCACACTGGTGGACTTCCCTCCCCACGTAATATCATGTTGTTTTTTTTTCCTATCTATTTGCAAGTAACCACATTTACTTATTGTATATAATAATATTACAGATTGTAAATACACTTTTGTTTGAAATAGAAAAAAATAAAAAAGTACCTAGCCGGTAAACGTATCCGCGGCTGACGAGCTAATTGCCGGCAGCAAGCGTGCGGGGGGAAAAAAAAAAGGTGGCGCGTTCGGCGGTCACTCGCACGACGGATATTGCGTATGGTGGAATCGATGGTCGATCGGTGCACGGCGCGCGCACATACCGTTTATATCGTAGCCATCGCAATATAATAATTATTATACGACGACCGTCGTCGTTGCGCTTGATTAGCATATTTAAAGCATTTCGATTTAATCTTTCAAAAACACTGGCCGTGCCTGATGCCTACTTACCGGTCGCGGTGACGGCGAGGAGAGGCGTGTTCACGAGAAAGAAAAAAAAACATTTAAATAAAACTAAAAACCGTTTTCGCCGTCGTCGTTTGAATTGGCGCGCGCCCCGCCACAAGTGCAACGACGACCAGCGCACACGTGACCCAGGGCGTGGTCCCGCCTAATAGTATCTCTCGTCGTCGCTCGTGTCGCTTTTCCAGATAAAACGAGACCAAACAATAAGCACAACAATATTCGCTCGCACCTCCGGTCGTCGCCGTCGTCGTCGTCGTTGTTGTTGTTGTTACAATATTTTTTTTCGTTTTCCCCCGACGAATTGTTTACTTTTTTCACACCGCCTTTATCGCGTTGCCGTTCGTCTTTCTTTGCTCCGGTATCGCGCGTCCGACGGTTTTTTCCCCCGCGCCGCAGTCCGCGCGTTCCACCGCCGTCACGCCGTGTGTTGCCGTGCGATAGTCCCGTCGTCCGTCCCGGTGGGGAAATGCGGTGAACGACGACGACGACGACGACGACTACGTCACCTTAACCCGTCGCAGGTGGAAAAAACGCATTTAGTTTCCCGGGACCGAAGACGGCCGGCAGTGTAGTAAGGTATCGCGAGCACGACGTGCAGATTGTTTGTTTGTTTTTCCGTGCAACGTACGCAACAATACAATATTTTAATTCGTAACATTTGATTAACAATCGCTTATTCACCGGGCCGGTAAGGTTCTGTATTTTTTTTTTTTCGTTCGGTTTTCGTGGCATGCCATTAACAGTTCTCTACTAACCGTTTACTCGTAACGCACGACGCTTGCCAGCACCATGCCGGGGTCTACTACGAATTCCGAGGAAGACCTAAGGTATGCGTAGGTCACCATTGTCAAATCGCAGTGACCACCCTCACTGTAGTACCTAATAGTGTGTGTTAGCGCTTGTTGTTGTTATGGCCGTAGGTCATCTATTACATTTTAGGCTTCCATCCTCGTTGTCGACCGCACCCGCCATCACTGTCATCATAAGATGAATAGCCACAGTCTTTAAAGCTTCCATCCGTTAATGTTTTATACCTAGTACTTTTTTTGGTTATTCATGATTTAACGTTTGATAACATTCAGTTATTATTATTTGTGTTATTGTATTTTGAATTATGCACGCTTTTATATCATATTTCACTCTTTGTTATGTGTATTCAGAAATAGAATAGTTACGCTGTGTTAGAACTTAGTATATTCAATACCATTTCACTAATGTAAGCTTATTGCATGTATATCCGCCACAAAAAAAAATATTTCTAGTAACTAGTTGTAATTATATTAATCATTAGTGTTCGATCATGTTATGCCTAATTGTTTACATGTATGTCTATTTTAGTAACATATATTAGTACAATAGTACTTCTATGATCTATAAGGTAATGCAGGATGTCAATTTCAATTTTGTGTTTAACACAAAAAGTTTTACACTTTTACTATTATTTATTCAATTCTCATTAAAACTAATTTGGAATGTTTATTAATTATATGAGAGCCCACTGTTGAATTTTATTTAAAATATCTAAATTTATCTTACAAGAATGATAATTTAAATTAAAAAGTTAAGTACCTAGTACCTATAGTATTAATTGTGTTCTATACATCTATGTCTTGAAAAGTAAAGTAAAATTAATTTAGTAAACTGAAATTGAGATGTACTACGCCCAAATTACAACTATAATTTTAACTTAAAAATGTATTGATGAACTTTTATTTATCGATGTAATTTACAATAACAATGTAAAATATATTAAAAATAGATAGAATAGTACCTTATGTGCATGTAACATAACATGTAAATTTATTGGCTTAATTTATTATTATTATTATTTTTTTATTAACACTTAATTTAACTTCAATTGAAACATAATTAAACAACTAAAAATTGAAATTGTTCAGCACACCATGTAATGTAATAAGTGCTAATAACTAATTAATAATATATTATATTTTTGTGTCAATCAAAACCATATTTTACCTATACAATTGTTAGTAGTAGTTTATTATTTTTAATTAATTATTCAAATTTTCTAGCTACAAAAATTTATTTTTTGACACTTTTATATGAGTTGTTATTATCGTATTATTATTTATGTACATATATAATGTACCATATATACATATATAATGTACCATAAGTATAACTTGAATAACTACCTGATTTTGTAATATTTGTAAAAGTGAAACCGATAATTTTTTGATTTTAATTAGGTAGTTATTTTGTTATTATTATACAGTACATTCTTATAATAACTTTATTTTAATTTACAGAAAATGTTTTTGTTAAAGCTTTACTTAGAATCATTTTTATTTTTGTAGAATGAAAAAGCGTAGTTTGGCTGGTAACGTAGCCCTTGGCTTTTACGTGTTGGCTTTAGTGTTTGTGTTTACCGCATTTTTCTCAACCAGTTGGTTGGTCAGTGATGGAAGAATCACAGGTATTTAAATTACTTTTTGTGTTGTTTTTGGATTTTAATTCATTATTTTTTTAAATTCAATTTAGGTGCAAAATTAGAAAGTTTTGGACTATGGACACATTGTTTTCGCTCACTACCCGATCCCAACGATCCAGCTGAACGAAGATTTTTTGTTGGATGTCATTGGATTTTCGACCCTTTCACCAAGGGATACGATGAAATCAAAGGATTTTTATTACCATGTAATAAAAATTAGTAACATACATTATTAATATTTTAATATTTTCCTTCAGTTCTAATAAATCTTAATATTATTTTTTTGCAGTTCATGTTGTGGCAACTCAGTTCTTCTACACAATCACATTCCTAGGAACATTGTTGTCTGCTGTTGGATCATCAATGTTTCTTCTATGCTGTATGCCTGAAGAAAAGCGTTTCATTCAAATAACTTTTGCATTAGGAGTAACATTGATTGTATCTGGTAATTTCAATGTCTATGATTATGTCAACGAATTTTTACTATATCTTCAATTGTTTTCTACTTAGGTATATCTGCTGCGATCGCTGTGTTAATATTTGCCTTGTTTGCCAATCAACCTCGGTGGATGCCTGGCCATGACAATAACTTTTTCGGTTGGGCATTTGGTGTGGCTATTGCAAGTTTCTTTGCTTTACTGGCATCTGGAGCATTTTACTTGGTAGAAACTAACATTCAAGTGAAGAAAAGAAAGTATTTAAAAGAATCTCAAACAAAATTTGATATGGAGACCAAAACATAAACATTCAATAATAACGATTCCCACTTTAAATAATAAGATTTTTCAATATTAGGAAATGTTTTTTTTCATAAGTATTGAGCGTATTTAGTTCTATATTTTATTGTATACAAAATTTGATATCAATTCTACGAAACTAATAATCTCATTTTAATTTTTTTAACATTATAATTTTTTTTAAACAATTATTATTTATTAATTTTGAATTATTGTGATAAAATATGAGTATATAACAATTTGACTGTTTTATGAAACCAACTCCGTCCATTATATTCATAAACTAGTTCTATTGCAGTATGTTAAGTTATATAATATAAAATGATTACATTTTTTTAATAGTCTTTATTTAGTCATAATATTTTTATCTTTTATGTCTGTATGAATCAGTTGTTAAAAATAAAATACTTACTATAGATCTAAGATAAATATATTAACATTTTTCCTCTGAGCAAGCCTGTACTTTTATGTAGCTAAATACTAATTATATTGTTAAAATATTTAGTTTTTAAGAACATCCTGTGCTACTGCAGTTGCAGGATTCATCACTGTAAGGGATGAACACCATTCATTTTCATTTTTCTTATATGCAATCTACATTCTTGAGATCTGTATTTATTTTTATTTTATATTTTACCCTACATACATAAGCAGTTATTACACCCATCACCCTTGTTATAACTTATTATAACATTTAATTTAAAATCACTGCACAATAATTATTGTATTAAGTTTTTGAAACATTGCTTCTTATTAGTTAAAAATAATTTATATATGTCTGATAGAATGCTATATTATTCAAAATGAAAAAATTGTCAATTGATTGTTGATTCTGAGTAAAACTTATACTTCTGTTCTGTAAGATAAACAATTATTTTCTGTTGTAATATCATTGATTATAAAAACAATATATTAATATTTTTAGTTAATGGTGTTACTAAAAAATTTTAAGTATTTAAAATTAAAAAAGTTGTTTTAAAACTATTCATAGTAAATTGTTAATATAAATATGAAGCAATTTATTGTAAATGTTAATTCAGTATTTTAAATAATATAGTACTTTTTAATTTTCAGTCAATTTCAGTTTGCTTTGATATCCTATTCAAAACCTTACATTTAATTAACTATGTGATAATCATATATTTCATTAAATGTTGTTTAAGAGTTAGTATTTATCTAAATGCACGTATATATATTTGATTTACCTAATTATAATAATATAAATAACTATTTTATTCTCATAAGGTTACATTTATTTTATACCACTTGTATGCATTCTATAACATTAATTATTAAGTTTCATAATAATTCATTACGAGCTTAAACTGATTTTTTGCAGTAAAATATTTTATGATAGACTTATAGTTACATGTTAGCTGTTTTAATACCATTGTTATATATTTTGTTTATATCTTTTAACAGTATTATGCGGAGCTGCCTTATGTTACGAAACATTTAATTTTTATATTATTTTGTAATGTAAGTAATATAGGTATAATATAAGTATTATATTATATTATTATATTATATCTAAATTATTTAAGTACAATAAACATCAATATATTAGATATTATTGTTATGTTCTGGTTATTCCAATATTTTTTTGATTAATAGCTTCATGTATATATTTCAGCAACTATTTTCCAGTTATATGGGTGCAACATTTTTTTCATATGCACCGCTAAGCATTTAACACTGTGGGTCATGCTGACCATGGCCCATGGGACTTGGTCGCATGTAAAGTAAATCATACACGTGCTTATCATTTAACTGTTCTTTTATAGTCATATGAACTTGGAAATTAGCACGCGATTGTAAAATAAATTGTTAAGACAATTTGAATTTTTTATGTTTTGCCTCGGTTGCTGGGAATAATGAAGATCTCATGGGATGACCCTGAACTATTTTCTACTTCGTTAGATTCCGTGTATTTTTTTTATTATTTTTAAATTATCGCAAGTGGTGTAACTTTTTTTAATAACAACTGGTAGCAATACTGTAGCAGCGACCTTCGCATATATTTTTTATTCTGTTTTCTGTCACTTGTTAGTTACATCCCGATAAAAATATTGAGTCAACTGACTGAAAGGTCACTTTGAAAAACGTTCTAGTTCTCGAGTAGATTTTCTAATGCACTCGGATTCAATAATTTTTCGGAAAAACTAATATATTTTTAAAGCCGATACATATTTATTCCATTCACCGTAGAAGCGTTTTGGTCCCAGAAATTACAAGTTGGTCATAGAGAAATTCGTTAAACAAACGAACCGAGGTGAAGCACGTTCTAGAAAATTGGGTAGAATGTAGAAATCGTAAGTAAAGATTGTTTAGGTATACAATGTACATACTCGTACTATGCATACTCCAAGTGTAAAGTGTAAACGTTAATATTTTGTTTGTTTTCGATATCTACATTTAATTCATGTAGGTAGTTTTACGATTTTCTTTCAATTATTATTTATTATCAATATAGGTACACGGGTGCAAATAGCGTTTGAGATTTGGGGGTGGGCATTGGGGATGCTTAACATCCCCAATTGGTTTTCGTGTTTACGTATTGATAAATATGGTTTTTTGAATGGAAAAGAAATACTAAGTAGTTGTTTCAAAAATCCTATCTGTTGTTTTAGTATTCTCGCAAAATCCATTACTACATTAATTATAATACCCTATATAATTTATCTGTTTGTGGAACAGTTTTTCGATTTGTCAATTGTATATATTGAAACTAGTAAAATTGATAAAAATTAATTGTTTTTGCAGCACAATGTGATAAAAGAATTTTATTATATTAATATGTTTTTAAAAATATTATAAAGAATTCTTTTTTTCTGTCAATTAAAAATTTATAAATTGTCGATGTAAAAAAATGGTATAAATCCACATGTAATTTTTCTCTGTATGTTAATACAGATGTGTCTTTATAGCCAAAATAATTTTGATAATTCACTCTGGTAGAGTACATGTTTTTATAATTATAATATAGCTGAATCACCTGTCTTCATCCATGCATAATTATGAACGTAAAATTATAATGATGGTGAAGGATTACATAAAATGTTGTGATTACTACCAATGAATTATTTGATTTTACGATTTTAATTTTTTTATATCTATGTAAACTGGTATTTTTCGTGGGGGCTTAAGCACCCACAGATTTTTCATCGAAATTGAGCCACTGGGGGGAGGGGGCTAAATCCGTAGCTACTTAATGAAGCAAAACTGGAAACCCAATAAACACGTAAAAATGTACTTTGCTACGCTCGGCTTCAAATATAATATATATATGTTTTTGAGCCATTTATAGGTATTTGAAAATGTCATGTATTCTTAGCGTTTATAGGTAAAATGTCGATAAATCAATAACTATGGTTTTATCAAAGAGTCTTGAAAATTCAATGAAAAGTTCATAATATCTATCTAACTTCTAACTGGTAAGGAAAAAAAAAATTTTAAGAGCGCTTGGATATTTCATTTTGACAAAACAACAAAAATCACGAAAATCTGCAACATTTTTGTTGTTAAAAATGCATAAAACTTTCAGTTTCAATGCTTATGACTTGGATATGTGATAAAAGATTTTTCATTTACAGCCATTATAAAAAATGTCATCTTAAAGTAGTAAAAACTTTATATAAGCGTTAGAAAATTAATTTTTTTTTTTTTGTCTGGGTACAGTATTTCGGCCAGATGAGTTGATCAGATCATCAGGATCATGGGAGGTTTCCGATAGGAACTGTTGTCTAGTTGGTACTTTAAGAAGTGTAATTTTACGAAATTCTCAATAACTTTCTTAATAATGGCAAAAACCTGACAAAAAGTTACAAAAACGCTAAAGTTTACCACTTAGATCTGACTTCTTTCGAGAGCAATGGTACATTGGTCTGAAGTTTAAAATATCATTACAGCAATATTCTTCACACGTCCCAGTAACTCGCGCCGTGAAGTCTCACTTGATCTAGGTATTTTATATGTACCATTTCATCAACGGTCAACATATAATAATTGTTATGTCAAAATTATATTCATATTAAATTCTGTATACGTTTAATACATTTATGCACCACGTAACGCATAAATAGATATTATTAATATGTACGGCTATTTAGAGCAAACAGTAACTACAGATACAGAATATAGTGTTAATATAAAACAAATTGTATTTACTCTTTCAACATTGAGTATTGAAAAATTATTGTACACTTTTAAAGCAGCATTCTTCTGTTAGTTTTAGCATGTGGGCTGTGGCGTATTTACGGTGGGGTCCATGGGGTCCATACCCCTCCCACCCCCACCAATCATTGACCCCATTAATACTTATCTAAATATTAATAAAAGTTATAATCATAAAAAATTAAAAAAAATTTATGAATATAATAATGAATTCTAGGAAAATTGCTAGCTGTTATCTTAGGGAACAACCGATAATAATAATTAATGTAGGAGAAATTGTACCAATTCTGTAGAAATACTACGTAATGCCTGTTAAAAGTTGATACTCAGGCAGGTCACATACCAGAGAAATTATGAACACAAAACTTTTTACACGCAATTTGTTTCGGAAACTAGTTTCACGGTTAAACGCATATTGAAGAAACCTGAACAATGAAATTATAATCAGTTTTCGAAAACGATGAAGACGTGATTTTGCTCTGGTGGTGGTTACGTAAAAAAATTGAAGAGCAAACGTCGCTAATGGATACCTACACCCGATAGATGTATCTAATAGAATATAGTATAACGTTTATATATAGTACCAGTATGGTTGCAAATGAGTTATAAAATTATATACCCGTACATATACGAGTATATATATTATATATAATAAAATATTATAAAACAAATACTTACTTTACTAAAACATTTGTATTTGATTTTTATTTACTATTAATTTATTTAAAAATGAATGAATAATGTATAAATAAATCAATGTATGCACTTTTTTTAGCACAACAGTACACGTGTATGAACGAAAATGTTCATGAAACTGAAACAGTGACACCGGAATGACAAATTTCGCGTGATAAATTTCGTAAACTAAAAATAAAAATAGGTATATGAAACTTGGTGTGTGGGTTTCCCATAACAATAAATTGGGCAGTTAACGCAATTAAAGTTGCGTATTTCATATTCGTGTTATAAGTTATATAAGTTTCGTGCTTTCTAATTTCTCAGGTGTGCGGCTTGCCTAATAATTTTAAAGGGTTGAAAACATACCTTAAAATTTAAATCAACAATGAATGAAGTAATCTTTTAACTATTTTGGAAGTACATGTGTAATTTTTAATTTTATTACTATGTAGATAAGACTAAATGGACTAGAGCAATGATGTCCATTCATCGGCACATATATACCTAGATGTGGATAGAATCATAAATGAACTGGCTTTAAGTCCTGGGAGATTAGATTTGTGTTATGTTGAATGTTGTTGTAAAATCTTATGAAATAAGTTTGTGTATTTTCTACGATTAAAAGTAAATAAATATTAACATCATAACGGGGATTATTTTTAACGCATCGTAACGAATTGAAAACCTATATTAGGGAGAGGGGGTAACAATGCCCCCTACTTCATTAGATTGGGAAAATTACCTGGACCCCCGCCATGTAAAATTCCTAAATACGCCACTAATCTTAGCAAATGGGTTTTATTCTACTTCAGTATTTGTACTGCAATATATTTTTCAATTTAAATATTGTTAAATTTGTAAAAGTTTGAAAGGACTATAAAAAACAAAAAAACAATTGTTTTGGGGGAGGAGCCTTATATGCGCCTATGCCCATGTACACGTTTTGTATAATAAACTGATAAACGATCAAACTAGAATTTCTTATGCTTTTAGGTGTATTTATTCGATACGGCCGCGTCATCTATTTTACACGTTTGGTTAGTGAAAAATACTCTTTCACTGAAATCATTAAATTTGTTTTACGCAAATTCATTTCACCGACCAAACGACTCGTGTGTTGTTGTAGCGTTTAAATACACACGAGCGTCAGAATAAGTTTATTTGTTATAACTTCAAGAAATAAATTAGATATATTTCTCAAAAAAAGAAAGTTTCAACATATTCCGACAACATTACTGCGGTAATCTGACGAAGGAGAGGGTAACCCTCTCCTAACTCCTTCCACTTACTCGTGGACCATCCGAGGTCAACATGAAAGATGGACACCCGAAAATCGAAAAAAAAAAAATATATTTGTATGCATTATAGGAATATTACTTTTTTCGTTAAATACTATAATTAATATTTGAAGCACTATTGGCGACAATTTAACACTCGGATGGATAATTAATGTTACTATACATAATAATAGACTATCTAGGTGATGAGACCATGAGGTAATGGTCACAGGTCCATTTTCTAATGGTTTTCTGTTGTGGATAGGCCCGAAAGTATTACAAAACGAGCCGATCAAATGTTCACTACATGACAAACATGCAAACAAATGATGTTCAAAATATTTTACATACCTTTAAATGCGTTGTTAGTGCGTCACTTTATTCTTGTTGTTTAATACTTATACGTGTCTGCGCGTAATAGCTGAATATTTGCCGACGGAGACATTGTCAAATATAAAATGCATCAGTAGTTACACTCAATATCAGGTACTCCGCGTGAGGTTCTTGCGAAATGCATCGTGCGATTTTAAAACGATAACTATAAAGTCGCACAAAGATTGACCCGTCCAAATAAACAAATTAATAACGAAAACGATTAGTGAAATACGCAGACTTCTACACCAGTATCATACTAGTGTGGAAGTCGGCGGTGAAGTACCGGGTCGACGGTGTAGAATGATCGGACTGTAAGGTGCCGTCCAACCATATGTTAATCATTATCGATTCAAAAAACGAGTATACTGATTTCAGCGGAAACTAGAATTAATTTTTTAGACGAACAGCGGAAACGTATAGCATCCAAAATGCAGTGAAACCGGTTTAACAGTGAAGCTAAGCGCATTAACAAATTTTAAATTTAAAGATAAGCAGATGCATTATTGCATCGACACTCTAATATTATAACGAGTCGTGTGCTTTATTTTTTGTTTGTTGTTTTATCATCGTAATATCTTGTTCGATTTCTAAGTTGCGTACGTCGTTCCATAAAAATTAAGCGATTGGTAAAAAGCGTATATCAACTTTTAGTGAGTATAGGCACCCACCCATATTCCGTATGGTGCGTATACGAGTATTGTACTTTTTATGCCACTTATGGCGAGGTAATAATATTAAAAAGTTCAGAAAAATGTTCAGATATTTGGTTGTGAAAAAAAAAAATAATAATAATTACAACACTCGGAGAAATACCGGGGATTCGGGTATTATTCGATCCTATTTTGCATTAGTCTTTCAAACGATTTCGAGCTGGAGATCGGTGAAAAATATCCATAATATTATACTAATTATACCGAGATATATTATATAATCATTGCACAACTATGGTTAAATAATTATCATCAGTATATTATATGATAATTAATAATTTTATACTTTTGTGTTTAAGTCATAAGTCTTAATACGCAAATTTCGACGCTTATTATTATAATTAATATTCATTTAATAAGACTAATAAGTCAATAAAAAAAAAAATGACATAATTAGGTGGTTTTATAAAATACAATAAATCACACCTCCCTAGTAACCCATTGCTTGGTTGTGATAGAGGATGGTGGGTTCAAATATAGTTCATAATGAGATTTGAGAGTTTAAAAGGTTATAAGAATAAAGATAAAAAACGAAAGAAACTGGATATATAGGATTTTTAACTTCAAACTTATGTACCATTGCTCTCGAAAAAACGATTCTGAGTGAAATAAGTCAGGTGGATCAGGTAATATTGTATCATCGTTTAATCAAAATTCGTTGAAATTCCCAATTTCGTCAAAATTAAATTTTCTAACGCTTATAAAAGTTATTTGTAGCTTTACGAAAAATATTTTTTTATTGGTTACAAAAAGAACTTGAAATTTAAAATAGTGGTTTCTTTTCCTCAAGGTGGCAATAACTAGGGATTTTGAAAAATTTTGCCCCCAGTCAAGACTGTTCCGTACGAAGCCAGATAACTCAGCAGTATATAATATATACACACGCTCGTCTAATTATGTAATAAGTTAATTCAAATTTTTTCGAAATACTAGCAAAAAAAAAAAGAAAGTAATTTTGTTATAACACGTTTATTTTTAGTAAATAACAAATTAAAGTTATAACACCAAAAATAGCTTATTGCGTATAAACTGTAAATAACAATAATGTAAAAAAAAAAAGAAAATTGATAACTAATTGGGTGCAATTAAAAGAAAATCGCGTCACAGATAACTGTTTTAAATACGACGAACGTTCACATACCATGGCACGTATACTAAAGTAAAACGAGGTGCCAAGGTGTCTAAACGACAGTCGCTCTTCGTCTATGCCAAATAAAACGAATGATTGCTCGTGTTTAATCATCGCCGGAAGACTCTCACGATCCCGGTTGTCCTCGATGTCCTTGTAATTCTCGTAGTCCATGCAGTCATCGTCCTTATTAGTGGTTCTCAACGGGGGCGATGTCGCCCCCCAGTGGGCGGTGAAGGGTTATCGAGGGGCGATGAACTAGTTTTGGGTGGTAGGGGGGCGGTGAACTAGGTTTGGGTGGTAGGGGGGCGGCGAGGGTGTTCACGCAAAAACGTTGCACATGGTGCGACCTAAAAATAATACATACTTGATAATCCATATAATAGCTATCTATATAAATACTAGTATTTACAATCAATGGTACTATGTTGAGAAATGCACAATAACTTATCTTTGATTTTTTTCCAATTTATTATCTTTCTTATTTTGGCGATTGTGCGTGCACATTATATTTTATTACACTGTATTATCTTAAATTTTAGAATTCTCACATAGGGGGGGCGTTAAAAAATTGATTGCCGCTCAAGGGGGTGGTAACTTAAGAGAGGTTGAGAAACACTGGTCTATATCGTCGTAGTCCTCGTAGTGCATGGTTATGCAGTTCTCGTTGTCCTCGTATTCCTCGTTTACTATCTGATATTTTACCGGTGCATTTTATCGGTGCATGACGGCGAACGACTTCGCTTTCGGGTGGAATTTACACCACCAGGGTTGGTAGTCTTCGTAATCCGCCACGCTCGTCAAAATGCAGTCAGACGGTCATAACGATCGTGGACGATCAGACGTTTGGCCGGTAGGTGTGGATAGCACAACTGCAATATACCTCGCTCAAAAGCTCCGGGTAACGGTCGCAATATCCCGGTCATCGAATTGATGTCTAATTCTGAATTTAACCGGCCCGCACGGGGGGGTGTAGGAAAAATGCGAACGACTACGCTTAGCCGTACAACTGATGTAGGTAGTTTACACTATCAGTGCCGATCGAATTCGAAATCCGTGCTAGCACTCTTCCAAGTACCCGACTTTCACGGAGCTTGTCGATAGCAAAATACTGAACGGGACGGTGTGGAGAGCATGACTGTGATTGACAACATTTTAATGTAGGATATGCGTGTTTTTTTGTCTGCTGCTGAGACTTCCGTTGTTCCTGTTGTAAGCATGGTAGGGGATTCACCGTCCCTTTGCCAGATTTTTTCCTGGCAGTGGTAGCCGTCGACACTGGTGCCACTGGTGCCCTTACTACTGGGATGGCCTTCAGGTGCCTTAGCACCTTTGGGAGGCTTTTCTTTATCTCCCGGTGGATGTTCTTGTGGAATTCTGTGTATCTAACCGGTTATGTCCTCAATTGACAGCTCCAGCTAATTGGTTTTCCCCCTAATCTTCATAGCCGCTGAAGTCCGTCGGCTGGATCTGCTGGAAGATGCTAGATGTCCGCCTAATCCCGCAGGACTACTTGCAGTGAATGTTCCACTACCTCTCCTCAAGTTACCAGTTGCTATATCGGCGACGTTGGCCTGGTTGGCTACCCCCCGCGCTTATTTTCACTGTTTGGGCGGTCGGTGATCCGTTGATGTTTCGTATTGTACTGTCCATATAGATTCCTACGAAAACACAGGAAAGGTTTGTCCACCGCTACAGAGCTCGGTGTGTAGCGGTAAGGCTGTGTACTGTATGGTTAGCCAGGTGCCACACAGGATCCTCGTTAGCACGTATCTATCCCTGTGCCAAGAGACCCCATTGACGAGTTGGGGGTTGGGAGAGCCAGTTTTTCATCAGCGACAGGCATGCTCGGGCCTCCTGTCCCCAGTCAATGAAGCCCAGAGACAGGTCGTCGAAGTACCAGGGGCTGTGCCCCCGGTAGTGAGCTTGTCCACGACCGTTTATTCGTCCACCTCGAAGGTATGGCTTATTCCACGGCTACCCTGCATATCTGCAGGGCGTTCCCCTACCAGCAACCTGGGGGCGCGCCCTATAGCATGCTCATGCACACGGGGTAAATTGTACACATCACCTTTCACCTCTTGTAACTTATGACGGGGCATGGCTGTTTCAACCGGTTCCTTCACGAAATCGACGGCGCTCTGTCGTCCGGGTGTTCCCACTTTGGATCCCTCGATGGTTACGCTAAGGTGGACGACGCGTTTTACGTTCTCTTTCGCTTCAAAGCGGTCCGTTCGACCCTGATGGACGATCCCCTTAATGTTGATGAACCCGAACAACTGGAAAGCGGTGGTTCGGTTCTCGAGTAACGCGAAGACCTCCAAGGAAGGAAAAAAGGAAAAAAGGAAAAATCAAAGTCCATAGGGGAATTTCTACAGGAAACAGTGTCTTGGCTCTAGAATAATTAACATATCTTCCAACGAAGATTCAGCAATGTACATATTGTAATAATCATTGTTAAAGCACATAGGAACACAAAAGAAACGTTGTTTACACATAGAATGCTAGAATGGACTTTACGATCAAGTAATAACACTCTTCCGTTGTTGGGGAAACAGTTAAATACGTAATCACAACTACATATAGTTACTAACGTAAATAAATTAAAATAGTTTTATAATTTTGGTCAAAATATGTATAACATTTAAATATATTCAACTACACAAATTGACTGGAATTAAAAATTGTATTCCCTAATTTATTTTTTATTGGGATATGATATGTAAATTATGGTACTCGTATATAAGTGATGAAATAATGTTTATCGATTATTTTATAAGATAATTTTTTTAATGCTTGTATTTAGGTTTCTTAATAATATCTTAGCCTTAATAAATGCATTATATTGTACTGCTACTTATAAGTATTACAACTAACGGATATATAATTTGTAAATGCTTACAGAATTTTTTAATCTGAAAAGAAACGTGCATGATTCAAATCATTGTTAATAAAATAACAACAATTTTATTTTACATATTTTGCATATTTGTAATTTATAAGTGCATATTTTTATTAATTACGTATATTTTTATCTTGGTTATCAAGTGCAATAAAGTGCAATCAATTTGAAAACTATGAATTCGATTCAAATAAAATATATTTATTTTCACTTTTATAATGTGGGTTAATTTTTTCTGGACTAGAGTATTATAATTTATATTTATTATTATTATTATTATTTAAATTATAATTTTATATGTAATAATATTGAACAATCTAAATTTTATGATCACAATAGCCCACCTATGGTATTAAATTCGTTTTTGATCATTTTTTAAACTAAGACATGTAATACTGCATTACAATATTAATCAACAATAAACAAAGGCGTTTGTGTGGGACCGTTTGAATATACTTTTAAAAACTAAATGAAAATTCTCCGAGTTTTTTAGTTTTAGTGTTAAATTTTTATAAAAATTGCCTACACAAAACCCCTTAAAATTATTTCTGTTGCAGTTTTTTGTTTTTTTCCGGTTTATCGATGTTAAAAATACATAACAATTATATAAATCTACTGACAGTTAGATTGAAGTGATTGGACAAGTTTTTATACGAACCGCGTGCCATGATATACGGTTTGATGTAACTCAAAAGTTAAAAGCAACCTAAATACTGTTTTTTTTTAAAAAATATATGGCCGTCGCGAAAACTACGCGATGATTTATTACATTTGCGCCACCGTGGGTTTTCGAGCGAATCGGGTTTTCATAAAATAATAATATATTAATATTCGCTGGCACGGTGGTTCGTGACGTCATATATAGACGTATTAACATATTACTATAGTGATAATTATATATTTTTTTTTTACACACGCGGAGTCATTTTTATACAATACGTTTATTTATATACCATATCCGTATACGAGTTAAAAGATCTTACTGCGCCCAAATGTCCGATCAAACGCATATAAGCACTGACGACTTGTTGCCTTTTCGTAGTACTACGCGTCATTATACTCTATAACTAGCCGTGCGACGTTGGTATAAGGCCAAACGGTGAATTACGGTTCTGCTCCCGTTGTTCCCGCCCCAGCTTTATTAATTTATTATTATTATTGTTGTGGTAATGCGACTACTGCTGCAGTTTGGTTCCATTTTTGAGAACAAAAAACACGTGTACTATAAGATACAGTCAACAAAAACTTAATTTTAGCCTTTACGCCGGCGTATTGCGAGTACTTGTTACATTGGTCATAGCTATATGTATATTTTATTATACTGTCGTGATTCACATCGAACGTATACATTAATGCAGGGTTATTAATATACGATAAAGGACGCATAAAACATCAACACGTTGACATTTTCGCTGTATCGAACGTACATTTTTCTTCTTGTGTGCACATGAATAGTTAAATCAGGGGTTAAATTCGAACGGATTTTGTGCGCGCGAAAACTTTTTTCGGGGAATTGGGTGGAGGAGGGAGGAATGCAAATTAGAATAATGTGTTCGTGCATACATAATACAATTGAGATTACATTTCTATAATAGCTAGGCCCGTGCGCAGGACTTACTTAAGAGTTGTGGGTTGGGGGGGAGGTGTACGAAAAAAAAAATATGAAACTTACAGATTAAAATGTTCGTCGCAGTAGGTATTTAAAGTATAAGCCTATAAAGGGAAGGGGAGCTTGTCTTTTTCGCAGATCTAGCGATCGCCAATGGGGTGATGTCCATGAAATAGCCGATGCCGAATCACCGTATACGAGTAAACATTATTTAAACTCTATCGACCGATTTCCGTAAGTATCGCTTGTTCCACACGTAAATAATATTATAACACGATTTACAATACATACAGTGTAACAAAATATGATGCGTATTCGGTTTTCGCGCACATAAACAATGTATTATGTAGTCAGGTGTAGCCTGCAGGAACATATATATGTACATCACAACCATGGTTTTCGCGAGACTTGAATTTTAGGCGGTAAGAACGTGCGAAATGTAAACAAAATCGCAGATATATTATAAATGCATACATGTTTATACACCTAATTGCGTAGTAACAATACGATCCAATCGTTTGCGTATACGAATGCATAGGATTTAAAAAAACTTATGTTTTCTATAATATTTAGAAGTTACTGATATAGAAGTTTTTCTTAACGTTATTTATTTAACAGCTGCGTTGTTCAAAAACTTAATATAATTGTTCTAAGCTTTTCGTCAATAACAATTTAATACACGTTTAATACATTTTTTATACCTTACCGTAATTAAATTAAATAATACATCTCCACGTAGCAATGTTGAGAGCGTTATAAGTTATAACTAATGATCAGCAAATTGAAATTGCCGTGCATAAAAAAATCTAGACGACCGCGATGATTCAATAACATATATGATATACTAATTTTACATTATAAATATGAGGTAATATAGGTATTTTGAGGGTTTTGGCTCTTAGTCCTTAATATTATACCTAATAATTACCCATTATATATTATAATTGTATCTAATAACTTCAACTCTACACCTTAAAAAAATGAATTTTCTAATATTAATATAATATTATACGTAAATTCCATTTGTAATACCAACGGTGTAATGGTGTATACCATTAGCATTGCATTTATGTACGTAGGTACTATAATTTAGATAATAGATCGTTAAACCTAATACTACTACACGTCAGGTAAATATAATTTATGATGTTGAGTATAATTATGTTTTTGACTTCGTGCATTATATTCACACCCCACACCATCGGGGGTTGAAAAAGTCTACGCCCTATTTACGAGCCTGCATATCGCATTGCATATTCATATCGATTTATGGTACAAATATATATATATACCTAATTTTTATTGTTTACCCTACAACAAATTAGATAATACGAGTATATGCGTAGGTTTGAAAACCAAAAATCTAGTCAAAATTACCAACACGTTTTCTTTTTAACGAGCAGTAATTTTTAAGCTCTCAAAATCAAATGTATTGAGCACATTAAACAAAAAATGCAGGTGAATTATATTGCTATATAGTATAACAGCCTTAGCCTATACTATAGTTATAAAGCTATATAACTGAATAATAATATACGAGTATATATATACAGCATGCAATATTGTTTTTTTAAACTTGAAACTATGTACCATTGTTCTCGAAAAAACGATTCCAAGTTAAAGAAATAAATCTGGTAGATTAGTTAAAAATAACTCTCTCATAGTATCAACTAGAAACCATTTCTTATCAAAAACCTCCCTTGTCTGTGATATGGAGTAATCCTTCTGGTCGAACTCGTGTACACAGATACAAAAAAACCACATATCATTCCTTACATACATTCCTTGTTTCACCCAGAATCCGAAAATACAATGTAATTTACTAGTTCTCTAAAATTTCTTCTTTCGATATAACCTAGTATGAATATTTTTATGAAATAATTTTGAACATGCTATTATAGGTTTAAGATGTTGAAGTAAATTGATTAAAATATCTCCAACCCGCTTAATATCATTTGAAGTTCCTTGGGATCACGTAGTTCCATAGGTGAAAGTCATAAGTGAAAGGGGGGTTATATTTATCAAAACTTTAAGTTCAAATATTTTAGTACCAACTGCTCCTCTCCTCACATATACTACAGCAGTTTGACGATTTGCACGAATAATTTATTACGCGTACGGACGTACGGTTAAAAGGGGGATTGAATTGTGAATCTCCTCGTTTCCAGAAATGATGTCACTAATTTTGTGTTTTCTGTTCACGAACGTCTCTACGTTCTAACTTTCAAACGTAACCGCTTTAGTGATGTGACATAATAAAAATAAATAATACATAAATCCGGATTCTCCGCTTCGCGCTCGGGCCAAACTCGTACACGTGGTCCAATGACAAACGCGCACGCGAGCATCGTGCCGTTGCGATAAATTTGTAGTGGGCGAGTACGTTTTACCGTCATGATCATCGCACAAATCAAATACATAGTAACGTATTTATGGTTTTGCTCGGGAGGATATGAAATTATGAACACTATGAATGATTTTTTTAAATGCAAGCCCATGATAGCTACAAGTTATAGGAACACACCCATATGGCCTTAAGCGCTCGGAGGAGGGGTTGGAGTGATGGGGAATTTCCACCCCCTTGGACTTCAAATATGATATACAATTTCGAAAATGTTGAACTTTTATTATTGTTTAAGTAAATATATCGTTGATATTTTGACTAAATTAATACAGATTAAAAAATTTAAAATTGACGAAGAAAAAAACAATACATTTGTCATGTACTAATGCAGACCTTCATAATGATATGATATAAACATTTTTTTAATGTAATTTTTGTTATTTGATTTCATTATGCCTCTCCCTGATGACGAACCCTCGTCTCTCATTATATAATAAATAACTTTGGTGGGTTTTGGAAATTACATACCTATCTATCGATGTGTTACCGTAAAAGTCCGATCACCGAGTAAAGCTAATAGTTTTGACATAGTCATTTTTTCGGGCTTATATACTACAATTTGATTGGGTACATCATATAGGATGTAGGTATACATTAAACTGGTAGGTGCTGATGAATACACGACAAATAAATGTAACACTGAAAAACATCATATTATCAAAACAAATAACTGATGTAGGAAGTAATTTAAATGTATTTAATTAATTATCGTGATTTGTGTTCAATATGTACATCGTAAGGGATGTACACAAAGGTTTTAGTAAAAGCCGGAAAAAAAAATCATAATTTTCAACAGTAAATCCTTAAGCACATTGACTCGTAAAACTTAGCTTCAACTAGTGGCTAGTGATCGGGCTTTTTACGGTAACCAATAAACCGTTGTGGTCCGTACAACTGATGGTGGTGTGGCAAAAGCCTTGCGGGGGTGATCCGTGCCACAATTCCTGAATTACGTCACTGGGAGCGAAATACGCCGGAGCAGTAAACGCAGCTTTTATTCCGCGGTCGTGGTCGACTACGTTTTCGAATCGGTTCGGTCGGGAAACCGACCAATGGTAGCACACCACGGCGCCCGACGGAACGGCGACGGTCGCGTTTGGCGCGCCGCCGTCCCGGCCGCCGGTGTCGTCCGCGGCTCCGCGGTCCCCGGACGCGGCCCCGGACCGTTATCACCGACCGCGTGTTATCAACCGTCTCGGCGGAGATCGTCCGCAGCCGACTCGGCACCCGAACGCACCGCGGACGAGATAATAGTCCCCGATAGTGCGGCTCGTTAAGTCGCGAGTGCACTTCGAGTTGTTTACGGCCGACGCGCGCGCAGCCCGGAGTCCAGCACAGCCATTCCCCGAGAGCGTAGGATGCGATTGGTCTTCCACCGGTCAACCACCCGAGCACCGCGGCACACGTTATTCGTATAGTGCGCGTCCGTAGAACTATCGCTGCGCCGGAGATCCGCACGGCCGCCGACTGCTGAGAGATGGATACGTGGCACAGGATGCAGTTGAAGCTGTACTCCACCTGTCTGTTCTTCTTGGCCCTGGACTGGCTGGACCACTCGGTCGTCATGGGTAAGACCTACGCTTCCCGCCGCTCCCCTCTGCACGACCGCGCGGGCCATCTTGTTACGAGACGTTCATAAACGCGATGTGTTTTCTTTTACGCCGCAGGTTCCGAGGTCGAGAACCACTTGGAGATGGGCCGTGACTTCCTGGCTCGAGGACAGCTGCAGGACGCCCTGTCCCATTATCATGCTGCCGTCGGTAAGCTAATGGTTCTATTTTGTCGGCGACGCGACTTGATCGCAAACGACTCCTTCGTAGCTCTGTTGAACGTTCCGATATTGTGTAATATAGTACATAGTATCTCCTGTCAACTCGCCGTTTTGTCTCTACGGTTTTTTAGTTTTGATCCTCGTGTTTCCCTTTTCCCATTTCATTTTCTTCTACAAAAGTACAATAACCTCACGCTTTTATTATCATCAAATATGAATTCTTACCAAATGTTCAACTGTAATGTAAAATTTAATTTCATAAAATAAAATTCATTCTTAAATCGGATCCATCTTGAGTAACTTGGATAAATATCACTTATATTTTTACTAGAATATGAATGCTTTGAATTGCTTGGTTACGTTATAAAAGATTTTTTAGTAATATGATACATTGAGAGTTAAATAATTACGTTATGTAAAACAATTTGATGGACTTAAAAACTTTAAAACCACCAGTTCTACTTGTTTGGGCTGTTATATGTAAGTAAGATTTTTTTCTTTCAATTCACACTGATAAGATGTGAATAATTAAAAATTTTAAAATATTTTTCGATTATTTGTTGGTTCGTATTTTTTCATTGTACATTTTCAATTATTTGTGTAGAACTACAATTATTCTCTATCATAATTTGAAATTATGTTTAATAAACTTTTATATTTTTAGAGGGTGATCCGGATAACTATCTAACATATTTTAAAAGAGGAACAGTTTACTTGGCTTTAGGAAAAGCTAAATTTGCGTTAATAGACTTTGGTAAAGTTCTTGAACTTAAACCAGATTTTACTGCTGTAAGTGATTTCAATTATTATTTTTATGTTAATTTAAAAACCAAAATACTAAATAAATGTCTATATTTTTTAACTACTTTATTTTAATTTTAAATTATTAGGCACGTTATCAAAGAGGTGTTGTCCTCATGAAACAGGCTTCACTTGAAGATGCAAGAAAAGAATTATACAATGTTGTAAGTACTAATGTTAATACTTCATTCTCGTGTTTGTATTATTTCAATGTAAATGAAAATGTATTTTTAGTACATATCAAATGGTGATTTTTCCCATGAAGCATTTGATTTGTATTCTAAACTTGATGGTCTTGCCTATGATATGGAATTAGCAACTTATTATCAAGAAAATAAAGATTATGAGAGTGGAATTAATTCATTGGATCGTCTCATTGAGTATTGTCCTTGGGCTCCTGCATTACGTGAACAGCGATCGCAGTTATACATGAGTTCTGGAAATACGCAACATGCTATTATGGACTTACGGACAGCTACTAAACTCCAAGTTGATAATACTGATGGCCATTTTAAATTGTCAAAACTTTATTATAGCATTGGAGAAGTGACTGAATCGCTAAAGTAATTATTTCTAATGTAAAACTTATTTTTAATATTGTATTGAATAAACTATTATGTTTAACTGTTTATAGAGAGATTCGAGAATGTTTAAAATTAGATTCCGATCATAAACAATGTCATTCACATTACAAAATTGTTAAAAAAGTTGAAAGGCTGGTAGTAGATTGTCAGTCAGCAATTAATATCAAAGATTTTGCTAGCAGCATTCAATTTGCTAAGAAGGTAATGTTTGATTTTTTTTAAAACCATAACTTTTAGTCTTAATTTAGATCTTGTTTATTAAAATATTTTTAATTTATTCATAAAATTATAAATAAGTTAATAAATATAAAATTTTAAGCTTAATTTTTTTTAAATGAGTTGTTATAAAAATCTACCAGAATCAACTAGTTTGAATTTAATCTATCATGGTTGTGATTATGATAATTTACTGGTGAAATATTTTATGAAATATATATATATGGATAGTTAAATTTTTTTTTGAATACTTAATAATAATATTAACTTTTTCACATTTTTTTTAGACATTTATGAAGTTAACATTTTCCTTTTTATCAAATTTAAATTTAAGGGTGTAATCTATGATTTGATTAGTATCATGAAGTAGATTTATTAATATTTTAAAATCAATGTAGAGTATTATAGCCTTCTAGTAATTAAGGTTTAGCATGATTTGTTAATTTTATTGATTTTATAATGAAATTTATACACACAAATATTGATAAGTTTTTCTCATATAGCTTAGAAATAATTCATTTTATTGTAATTTGGGAATTAAATTGTATTATGGTTGAAATAGAGAACATATTGTATTGATCTATATTGCCTGTTGTTGAAAGCAAGACAGTAAATGTCTTAGGTGTTTAGTGATATCTTAAAATTTTATTTGTATTATTTAAACATTTATTTTAATTATATATATTATATTTTAGGTACTAGACTTAGAGAAAGAATCAGAAAAAGTAAGGTTCTTAGCCTTAGAAAAACTATGTCAGAGTTATCAGCATACAGATGAACCATTATTGTCATTGGAGTACTGTAGTGAAGCATTAGAAATAACTCAAACGCCCGATCTCTATTGTCTTAGAGCAGAAGGATACATTGCAAACTCAATGTTTGATGAAGGTATAAAAATTAATATATTTATGTAGATGTATTGTGATAATTTGAATCTGAATGGAAGAAAATTTAGATTAATTAACAACAATGTACTTGAAGGAATCAAAAATTAATTTAAGTTATTTCTATTTGACATGACCTAACTATAATTGCAATTAATCATTGTCAATTTGTATAAATAATTTTAAAATAAAAGTTGCTATGGCCTATATAATATTTTATTTTAATAATTCAAGTTAAAAATTTGTTTGCATATACAAATATTTCTAATAATGAAACATTACCCTCCTATAATCATTTAAATTAACATTTTGGTACAAAAGCTTAGAGTTTTTAAAAAAATTAACTATATCAAAATGACTGCCACCCCAGCTTATAAAATGTATTAGTGTAATGATAATATAGTTTTTATGAATATAGAACTTAAGTATAATTAAGCTGTAATAAAAAAGTCTTATGTTTATATTACATCATTTTTTTTAAATAATAACACTAATGAAAAAAAGTTATTCATTTATTATTTACCTAACTTATTATTTTTTTGTTGTTTAGCTATTAGAGATTTTGAACATGCACTACATATCGAACAGGATCACAGACAAGCCAAGGAAGGATTGAACAAAGCCAAAAAATTACAAAAACAATCTGAAAGAAAAGATTATTATAAAATATTAAATGTAAAAAGAACGGCTACCAAACAAGAAATTATTAAAGCTTATAGGTAAGTCATTATAAGTAATAAATTATCAATGAAACAATAATAACACCATTAAATGTTTTTAATTTATAGAAAAGCAGCTCAACAATGGCATCCAGATAATTTCCGTGGAGAAGCTAAAAAAAATGCAGAGAAAAGGTTCATTGAAATCGCTTCTGCGAAAGAAGTACTGACTGATCCTGGTAATTAAATTTATTTATTTGTCTGTCTACTATGTTTAATAATTATTATGGTATTTGTTTAATCAGAAAAACGTGAACAATTTGACCGAGGAATTGATCCACTCGATCCAGAATCTGGACGTCATCAACAAGATGGTTTCAATCCATTTCAACAGTTCCATCAATTCCACGGAAGCCCATTTACGTTTAAGTTCAACTATAACTAATTCATATGGTCCACAAACAAAAGGTGCCATAGAGAGTTTAATTTTTGTCCTATTATGTAGGGCTCAAAAGGCTGTGCGTGGTAAAATGTAAATAAAATAATGCATAACATTTGTCTTTTTGTATAATGAATATCGTATAATAATTTATTGTAAATAGTAATAAATCCAAGTTGTACTGTAACATGGTAACTCGATTCGATTCATTTTGGCTCGGCGAGTAAATAGCTTAACTGACATTTTTATTAGGTTAACACCTTCTCACTCTATTCAGTAACACCGCTAATCGCTATGATTACAAAATCCAAATGGTTATAAAACAAAAACTGATAATAATTTTATTTACTTTTAGATTGTTTATTTTCTGTGTTTCTAGTTTCTT
The DNA here is from genome assembly GCA_949715065.1 of Periphyllus acericola. Classification (NCBI taxonomy): domain Eukaryota; kingdom Metazoa; phylum Arthropoda; class Insecta; order Hemiptera; family Aphididae; genus Periphyllus; species Periphyllus acericola. Next base: position 36,052,503 of record OX454268.1, read on the forward strand.
TTTTTATTAATGGTTGATTGACCACTTTATTTTATTGTGATTATTGTGCAATTTGTACCCAATCAATTAGATAATTAAAAAAAAATGTTATTGTAATAAAACCATTTTACTTTAATTTTGTTTCTGTTGGCATTTAGAAATCTTTGGATTTTTCTATATTTTGTAAATTGTGCATTTATTATTGATCAATTATTAAAAAACAACCATACAACTAGTCATGTACTAGTATTCTGAAATCAATATGAAAATAATAATAAAACATTTCTCTTTGTAAATGTTTAAAACTAATCTTAATTGTTGTTTGGTTATTTCTTGAAAACCTGTTCGAAGAACATCTTCATTGCATATTTCTGTGATAATGGAAAGGTCAGTAGATAAAGGTGTTAACTTAGGGTGACTATTTTTACATAAAAAAAAACGAGACCAACAATTTTCGTATGACTTGTATTTCGTAACATTAACTACATGATTATATTAATAGAAAAGAATATCTTCATCCACATTCCAATCAGTTTGCTTATTATTATTTTACAAAATAAATTTACACTTTTTCAAATCATCTGTGTTTGACATGTTATTAGTTTGGGTCTAACGAAATATTTTTAATTCTTAAAAAGAACTTTTCTTTGTACAACAAAAATGTATCATAGAACTGATTAGTTTTTTCTATAAATTGTTTTTTTGAGTATATAGTTTTTGTCTTTAACTTTAAGAGTAGCAAGTTTACACTGAAAGCTATAAATGTTTTAATTTTTAAATTTTTTATCTTTCTACATAGTACTTATAATACTTCTGATACTTGACATGCAAATATGTTTTTCCCTTCTATTCTTATAGTTAAATAAACGACTTTTAATTGACTTTGTATGTAAAATCATGTTTTAAAGCTGAATACATTTCAATAATTCTAGAAACTGCTGGTTGTAATATTATATTTATTTATTGATCATTTAATAATATGGAAATAATGGGAGCATCTGCTAAAAATGGGATAAAAAGTGTTCCGTTCGAAGTTTGTTGGGACAACAGGACATAACGATAAAAGATAGAACGATTTCATTTTAAACGAGACATATGGTCACCCTATGTTAACTGAAATTTTTTTTGAAAATGCATTTTATTGCATGAATAAAATTGTTATAGTGTAACACACATTGTATCAAAGTCTGAAAATGTTTTGACTTATGGTTACAAAGATAAAAAAAGATTAAGGTGTTATTAGAAGAATTTACTACTTACAGTGGAATAAGGTGGTAGTAAACATTCCACATAACAGAGTGATAATGGATTTTAAGACTTTAATCCATATTATTATTGCGATTTAATATTTAGTTACAAAAGTAACGTTCTTGAACAATTTTAAAAAAGTCAGTTATTACCTTTATCCACTGACCCCTTAAAATGTTCCAAACATGTTTGGTATGTCATGTTAATATTAATGTTAAGTTAATGAGTATTGTACGCCGAACATCGTTGTTATGACACGACAAATTTTCTTTTTACCTTTTACAGCTATAATTAATCCTGCATTATTATTTAAGTGTACAGTTAAGAATAGGTAGGTACCATTCAGCAGTTCTGAACTTAAACGATTAAATGTAATCATATGACATGAGTAGTGAATCTGCGGGGTATTCCAATTTCCAAGGCACTCCCTGCGACTCGTATTAGTCCATGTAGGGTATATAATAATACTCTTTTCTTCACGTACAATATAACGTAGGTACGCCAATTTAGACATTTTCTTCTACAAAGGATGCACAAACAATTGACCTGAAAAAAATTCCAACCGGGGGGCTGTAGAAGAAATAGACTTGCGTTTTGCGTGTGAACATAAAACCCGGCTTGCATGATTTATTATCAAAAAAAAAAAAATGCTGCAACTGTAATAATATATTTAGTACGCACCTGCTCAGTATCAGTATAACGCGCTATCGTTGAATGCCTATAACTTTCAAACTAAGTGCGAGAGGGCACTGGGGCAAGGCCTTTGGCAGGATAAAAAATGTAGCCCCTAGTGGCTACTAGGTAGTACCTACGCTATAGTCAATAATAGCGTATTCACTCCCCTGACACCGGGGTTTCAAACCCCCCCCCCCCCCACCAACACAAACACGACCAAACCATTATCTTGGATACGCTTCCACTAGTAAACCATTTCATTTCTACATTTTCACAAACAAAATTACAATGCTATTATTTTTTCATTTTAACTATTCAATTATTTTACAGTGCAACTTTTCTTGCTTTTCATATTCACTCAGCATATTCATTTATTATTCCATCAAAATTCAAAGATCATTTTCTATAGTTAGTAAACCTAAATTATCAAGTCCTATATTAGCATACCTAGACTAGGAAAAAAAGAAAGGTCCTCATCCGAGGCCCCCTAATAACGGAGGCCATATAAAGTTGCCCACTGTGCCTAATGGTATATTTATGGCCCTGCGAGGGGAGCAAAACAGATTCGTAATAAGCGTTTTAAGTAGAAACTATTGATGAAAGAAAAAACAATTGTAAAAAATGTAGTGTCCTGGTGAAGAAGATTGGTACTTCAAATCTCACTACGAGTATAACGTCAGAACTAATGGTTTGCGGCAATTTCGGATAGAACCATAAATTCTAAAACGTCAGTTTACAGGAACAGGTTTTAGAAAAATTAAAATTAAAAAATTCGCGAGTGAGCTCAACTCCAATTGGACTAAGACTACTCATTAATAATATACTAAGATTTACTCATAAATATTCAAACAGCTAATAATGGGATATGCTGAGTGTTTTCCAATTTCACGAGAATTCGGTTATAATAAACAGCCGTTTGGATCATTTTCATCGGCACTCGAAACTTTATTGCATAATAAAGTATATTCTTAGTATTCAACGCACGGTGGTGCCAAACCACTAACCAGTACGTAATTCGAATTCCAAGTTCCCAAATAATTATTGTGTTACCGACCCAAATAAATAAGATGCGTATTTATTTACAAATCAATATTAAAATTTAAGAGCGACGACTATCGGGGTGGTAGGATGCTATTGTTGACACTCCCCGGCCCAGTCGGGAAAAAAAACATTTAAGCACTTCGTGTGCGAGCAAAATAAAACAGATGCACTTGTTTTTAGCTTGCTGTAAATTATTATTACATCTGTAAAAAACCCGTATCGAACGTAACGCGTGCTTATGAATAATAAAAATATATTATTATATTGCATATTAGGTATGTTTATTTGCTATACAGTATTACTTACCGCACAGGTAAACACATAGACTAAGTAGAATGTACTTATAACATCCGTATTGTCATATTACATGCTGTCGTAAATCAATTTTTCAACAAACATTCGTTCGTAATCAATTTATTTCAGTTGGAAATTAATATAATTTTTTTGTTTTTCAATTATTTGCCGTAGATTTTAATGATAATAATTTATTTTATAAACGCCCAGAGGCATGAAGTGCAGTATATTATACTATTTATAGGTATAGTACAATATAATGAATATCATCGATTAACCTACTGATTAGTGTCAATATAAATTGTAGCCATATAACAAGATATAAACGTAAACAGTAAACACGCATAAATAAGAAAAAATAAAAATAAATTATAGTAGGTATAATAGTTTTAGACAATTAGTTGTAATAGATAATATAATAACATAGTGAAATAATATTTCAAACTTTTTTTTTTTTTATTAGATTTTGTTAAACAATTAATCTCAACAATTAAAAGGGAGGGTGACATTGATTGGGGGCAGAAATTAATTTAAATAAGGAAGCCGGAATGGTTGAAGAAAGATAAGATTGGAAGTATTAGGTTTGGTTGAGGTGAAGATAGAATGTGCTGGATATTGAATGATATTTTGAGGGAGTTGAAAAGAGAAATTAGATCGGAGCGCTTGAGGGCTAGTTTTGGACAGTCAAAGAGGGTGTGCGAGATATCGCAGATCGCGGGATTATTGTGGAGTGTGCAGAGGTTTGAGTCGTTAAGTGAAAGTTTGAAGGAGTGAGAAGGAAGTAGGGTATGGCCTAGACGAAGTCGAGAGAAGGAGCTTATGGATTTCCTGGAGAGGTTTGTATTGTGGAACCAGGGATAACGAGAGATCATTGGGGAGATAGATTTATACCATGAGGCAAAATTAGGAGGGAGAGATTCCCAATATTTTTGCCATAGTTTATCTATGCATAAGCTGAGATACGGATTGAAGTTGGACCAAGGGATTTTGGTGCAGGGTGGGCATCTAAGTGAGGCTGTGGATTTGGCTAAATATAAGTATTCGTTATCAGCTATTCCTGAGTGACCAGGTACCCAAAGAAATTGGATATCGAAGCCCATTTCTGTAAGTGAATGTAATAGGAGTCTGATCTTGATTATGAGTGGTGAAGGTTTAGATTTGAAGATATTTGAGGAGAGTGCTTGGAGACAGGAGAGTCAGTCCTTTCAAACTTATTCCAGTACAATTTACGTACAAATACATGCAGGACCGTCATAAGCTTTTTGCGGCCTAGAGCAACTATATAGCATGGGGCCTATACAGTGACGTACCCAGGGGTTGGGATTGTATGGGCTTAAAAATGCATTTTTTTCGATGTTTTTTTGGGCATTTAAATCCAGGCCCTAGTAATAAGACTAAGTTAAGCAATATAAGTCAACATATTTTTGAGCGCCGAAACTTCTCGCGACCAAAACACACTTGATACATTATTTGTCGATGTTTTTTTTTCTTTTGTACCGTTGTCGTTTTACGTCGGTCCAAACCGTGTACGAGCACGCGTCAATCATGTCGGCCGCGCTCAGTGAACGTTATGTTATTGTATACTATGTATAATGCAATCGGTTTTAATGACGATCGGACGGTGTACAATAAATTACTCCATTAAAGTCTGCAATTGTCAGAGTTCTCCTTGGCGAATCGCCGTGCACATTTAAAACGAATTGACCAACTCAAGGGGAACGCATTCCCGGAACCGACATCGATTACTGTGGAATAAAACATTTTTCGTTTCGTTTTGATTGAAATCGCGAATCCTGCTACGTACGCGCGTACAAATCGTACAAGTGTATTTTCCGCTGAGCGACAGTTTTTTTAAAGCCCCCTCCCACCCCACCCTCTTTCTCATTTGTTTGTAGTGTTTGTACAGTATCTTATGACGGAAAAAAAGAACAACACCACTTATAGCAGGGTGATTTTTTAACCATGCTACACCCTTTTTTCGGCCGTAGAAATCCTTTGGTGAATTTATAATAATATTTCGATTTTGCATAAAAATTATCTGTTTGATATTTATTTATTTTATTGTTAATTAATACACTATTGTGCAAGTAAACAAATATGTCTAATAAATTATTAATAATGATTAAAATCAAAACACATGTATCCACTAACGGCACTACCTATTGGCAGGATATAAATTGATGTTAAAAAATTATAGTTAGTGTAAATAAATACTTAAATAAGCGCACGCTTATTTTAATTTTATATTTTATGTATGAAATAATATTTATCTCAAGAGTGTAGTATTCTCAGTGAAACACATACAGCCATACAGGTCGAAGTATTTCTTTCTTTTGATTTGATTAAATTCGTTACGGAGAATAAACTTTCACAAGAGCAAGGTAACGAAAAAAATTGAAAATACAGAATAAGCTACCCACTGTTTTTTAACGTAGGTAGGTATAAAATGTATCTGGAAGCGAATTCCAGGCTTTCAAAGTCTTATTATATAATTTCTCATAACCACAATTGAATAAACAATATGTATTTAAATAAATAATACGTGACACCTTTGGTCACCTTTGGGTCACGTGCCATAGGTTCGCAACTCCTGAATCCAGATCTATGACTTAAGCTGCACAGTTCCGTAGATGCAGTTACTTGGCGAACGGGATGTCTATCGCGGCCCACGGAAGCGCAATATCACCAAAGGCGCATTGATCATCGAAAGGCCTAAATGGCCAAATTTGACGATGACAGCACGTAGCCAAAAGAACTTAACTTCCCACAACAGTAGAGAATAAGTCAAGGTTAAATTAATTAATTTCGTTGCCAAGGGCGCTGTTGGTTCGACTGTGCTCTAGCTGTTTGCCTGTTAGATTATATTATGTTTATGCTTATACTAAATACGAATAAACGAGAACTCCCACCAGTCCCACCTAAAACGTGCTTGTTTCATTGGCTTAGTATAATCATTATTCATTAGCCAGTTTCAATACGTGCATTAAATAGAGCATTAAAATAGTATAACTCACATCATTTTCATAAATCGTTTTTTTTTTTATATATACCACCATTATGTATAAATATATTTAAGTTTTTAGAGCGTTCCAATATACCTCTTGGTAGACATAATTTAAAAGTACCTATTTTAATAGCAAACACTAGTTCCTATCCTATTAAGTATAATTATAAATATTACTCAACAAATATAACGATGATGAATGTATATTTATGGTTAGGTTAGGTATGCATATGTACTTAAATGGTATTTTTAATTTTCAGACGGTAAACTTATAAAAATATGTTATTTCCCTTTCCATTTTTAGTGAACTATTTTGAAATGGGCCTGTTTGTGATTTACATACACAGGCCATATAGGGCTGAATAAAAAAACAAGAACGATTAAAGATAGCTACCTAATACCGAAATAATAATTATATAGAAACAAAAAGATCTTAAAATGTATTCAGCTAAAAAATAAAAATGAAATATACCTATTCAATTGTGTAGCTAATGATTCTTAACTAATTTACAAATTAAGGTATTAAGCTCTGCAAGAATGGCTAACAAGGCAATCTAAATTCTAACTATACACTTATACAGCGTACCTATATACTCGTATATACAATGAATGTATGAAACAATAATAATTTTTTAATATAAATATTTATTTTTTTATTTTAATTATTCATTTGATTTTATAATATCTATCTAGATATTTTTGTATTTAGATAACTTTTTTCCTTATTTTTTTTTCCTATCATGACTACAAACTTAAAGTTTGTAATAACAGACATTTTAAATACACTACAATATTAGCTAAACAAAAAAATATTAATAAGTTTTTACTGTATTTTCATAGTTTAGTACTTATTTAACTTAAAAAAATTTGGTACTGAGAAAGTAAACAAGTTTTTAATTTTGCTAATAGCTAACAACTGAGGGAGAATTATTTTTAATTCAACGTAAATTAATGGGACTCGTGTGTTTTCTGTTTACATAAATGCGCATGTAAATGTTTAAATATTTAGTCAATTATCAATATTAATTATTATGTTACAGCATATTACCTCATATTTTCTAGTTTTTCAAAGACTTAGCTTATTGTGATTAGATAATAGATTGTTATATGATTAAGATTTCAATTTTGATCACTTATTTTTCGATTAAAAATCTATAAAATTCGACTCGCAGATTTATAAACTCCTGTCTGGGTTTTTGAAGACGAGTTTAAAATATGGTATTTATAACGACAAATTTCTTTTTAACTTCAAGGATTGCCTTATTTTATAGTTACAACACGGGTCTTCACTCTTCCTATTTTCGATTTGATGTTACAATCCGATTTGATGATATTACGTGTATAAAATTGTGTATAAGATGTTCAAGCAAGAAAAAGGAATGTAACGTTGCTATGGTTTGATGGATCATAAGTATATAATAACTAATAAGTATATGAATGTATTAAATGACATTACATAAAATGTAATGACTAATGAGCGGAGCATTAATTTGTGAGGTATTTATAAACGTTATTTTAAGGTTTGATTCATACAACACCATTAAAAGTTATAGCATATACAAAACTATATAATATATAGTATACACTAAAGTTACCCAATCATTTGTACGTACTATACAATCGTACCTATGGTAAAATATATTGTAATTATTTCCGAACGAGAAAATATACCTACAATAAACATTTTTTTAAGAACCTAAGAACTTATTTCGTAGACAACATGTATATTTATAAATCAATTTTATTTAAAATTATTATTTTTACAATAGTGTGCTATAGGTTACAACTATAATTGGTTTGTATTTCTGTGTTCGTAGAATTAACTGTCAAGAATTATACGGCATAACTTATAAATTATAATATTCATAAGAAAACGCATGAGTTATAATAATTAATGATAATATGTATGAAATTATAAATTAATTGACGTAAGAAAAATAATGCGTACAAATTATAAAAATAGGTTCATATGGGTACTACTAGGACATTTTGATTACGAAATTCTTAATTCAAAATTGTAGGCAATAGATTATGAAAATGAAATTTGTCCATATAATTCTTAATATAGACGTCACAGTAATAATTAACAATCGAATTATAATAATTATAATAAATACGGAATGTATTTTTACATTACATTATTTTTTATTGTACACATGTTATTATTGTTGTACATGGTTATCTATATTTACGTATCATATCTCATACGTATAAGGTATAATTAGTAAGTAGTAAAATTATTCATACGTATATACTATATACCAATAAATTTTGTGTTGCACAATTATTATGTAAAACCAATAGTATACCCATTCATTATTCATATGTATAATATATAGAGATGTACATTTAATATAGAAAAAAAAACTGAAAAAAGGACCGGGTTTTATTAATTGTACCATAATCACCCTAAATGTTGATGGTCACTTTTAATGAATTAATTCAAATAATTCAAGTACAGGTCGCTCATTGTTATAATATACCCGATACAGTAGATTTTGGTTCCCTTGATAAATCGAAAATTATAATACAGTGTGAGACGGCATTAAACACTCAACAATTCGAATATTTCTGGCCAGAACCTCTATAATTCGAATTTTTAAATTTAATATAAGCTTAAATAAATTTAATTAGTAGTGTGGTTGAACTTTTATGCTCGTATTCAGTAAGATAACATATATTATCATGTAATATTAGCAACAAAAAAAATAAAATAAAATACTGCGGCCATATTGTCGCATCTTTTTGTTCTTACATTTATTTTATAATTTTCCAAATTGCTGTAATAGACTCTAATCGTATCATTTATCTGTTATCACCACTATAAGTCTCAGCAATAAGCGAACAGTTGTCGTTGTGGACGCTAATGGACCAGACTGTGACCGAAAATGTATCTCAAAAGAACATAATTGATTATTTTAATTAAATATATTATGTACAAGTGATAAATCATAAATATGTACTAAATACGTACCTAGTGTACTTAGCACGTCCTAGCTACTATAAATAATACATCGAATTAAATGAAAGAATAAATATTATGTGTTTTGATAACAGTGTTCAACTCCCTCTAATTCGAATTATTACACTTTTCCCTCGATATTCGAACTGTCGCTGATCGAAAATCCATTTGAATCGAATTTTTAACTAGGTCCCTTGAATTTTGAATTATCGAGAGTCACCTGTAGATATTATTATATTTCCATAAACTTTGCCTGTTATAGCTGTTGTGTAAAAGTTTCCATCTTCCAATAAATGTATTTATGTATCTGGTGCGTTGTCGCGACGGGTACTGCTTGGTCAGAGATAGATTAGACGGTTTTTATAATGCGAAATTCGGTAAATTTCTGTCAGCGAAACCCTCGTGGTGGGCAACATCACGAGATATTACCACTTTCGTCCTGCACGTTTGTAATCAACTAATTAATACGTATGTGTCCTTGAGACGTAATCGCTGTAGGTATACGTGTACAACCGTAGCCTTTGCGCTGCGGTAATACGATATCGTAGTATACAATGTACCTATACATGTAGTAGCGTTTGACCGCAATGAAACGGAGTACTTTTCGGAAATGTAATATTACGCGGTGTACGCGTTAACCATGATGATATGTACTTTTATTTATTTTTTTATTTTTTTCGTCGAAATAACGTGTGACACTCTAACATAATGACCGTTGTGCACGAATGAAACGAGATGTCATTATTTTTAACGTACGACGTTTAGAACTCGGCGGGGTCAAAATCAACCTAAAAGGCACCGTGCGGCGCGCGTGTAAATTGATATTATCTTCGGGTACACACGCGCACATCGCAGGCGTATAATATTAGCGGCGACTCGAAGACGCGTGCGTATGTCGTTTTGACTCTTTCGAAAAGGATAAAAAAATAAATAAATTCATGCGGCGTCGATCCTATTTGCATAAATAATGCAAAATACTGTTGAAAACGATCGCGAAATCATCTTTGGCCGCGTGTTGAAAAAAAATTACCGGGCGTGTAGATAGGTAGGCACCTACTTGTAATAGGCACGCGATTCTTTTCTTTTCTTTTTTTTCTTTTTGTCGGGCACTCCGAAGAGATTCGTTTTGTTGTTTTGTTCTCGTCGCGCTGATTTCGCGTCTGTCGTCGCTTCGACGGAACCGAATGCGATTTTCCACGTATAACGTTCGAATATTGTACATTAGGTGGCATCGGCCGAGTTTTCAGGGGAACCGCTGAAGGGCAAATATTATTGCTAACTAACCGCATTGTCCGAGTCGCGTGTGATAATAGTGTCTCTGCGAGTGTACAATGCGATTTCATTATCCATGAATAGGTAGCGTGATTGTTTTTAGACAAAATAATAATAAAATATACATACATAATATCGAACTGACAACGGTCGGGTTTGTTTTAGTTTCACGCGAATGCAAATCGGACGTATCGCTATGTAGTGTATCCCTATGCAGGAATGCGACTAACCTCAGCACTATTAAATGTTATTTTAATGCGTTGAAATTTTTCGATTCCATGTTTTTGCTATACTTTCAAAAAATGTTTTTAGTCTCTACGATACAGCGCGCGAAAGCGTAAGATATCATTTTTGGTAACACGCAAAACGTCAAGTTCAATCGCCTAATAAAATCTTTTACAACATTTAATTTTTTTCACCGGTAATTATAGTGGTTTAATTAAAAAAAATTCACTTTTTATCGCGCGGTTTCGTTTGGTTGCATTCGTATTTGTTTCCAGAGAGAAAAAAATCGAAACTCCTCGTTATTAAGTAAATAAATAAAATATACATTTTATTCAAAGGTATATTTTCCGAAAATATCGATGTAAATATAATTATTTTCAAATTGAATGATGTCATTTTAGTTGTATTACTTTGCGTAATCAATCGTTGTGTATTTTCCAATGAACCGCTGTTTGACCCATGTTTATAGATGCTCCTCAGTTTTCGTATAATTTTGTATAAAACACCAGATCATCGTTCATATTTCCACTCTTATATCACACAAAATAATACGCGACTGAAAGCAGAAAATATATCCACATTGTACCCGAATTCCGAAATAAAATACCTTTATTGACTGTTATGCGATTGCATTGCATGATACATACATTTGTTCATTGTTACTTTGGAAGTGTAACACACTAACACCACGAACACTGAATACAGTCTCATAATAGATAACTAGGGATGAGAATTTATAGGAGCTAAAATAGACAAAATATGCAAGGAAAAATTATGATATATGCATCTATGAAAATATGCAAAAAATATATTATAATATGCAATTTTTTCTATAAATAAAAAACATGTTTACAATAAATTAATATAAATAATTTTTAACTGAGTGATAAAAAATTAATACTAGGTATAAATAAGGGATAATAAAATATGATTGGTAGGTGTATTGATTACATATTGATGGTCAGGTGATAACAGTGATAGCTCAGTTCACCATTATTACTGTTACACAAATAAAAATTGTATTTTCTGTGGACCTAATAAAAAGCTCGGAAATCCTAATATCGTGTACATCCATAATAAAAACTTCTTTCACACCTCCGTACCTAGAAATTTAAAAAAATGTTGTAGAAAATATCCGATAAAACTTAAAATAGTTATAAAATTTGTAAAAAATATGAACTTGTAATTTAAAAAACTCTCAGGTTAGGTGAGATATAGCATCTTTTAAGCTTGAAACTAATAATATACCATTGCTATCGCTAAAACGATTGCGAGTGAAAGAGGTCGAGTGAATCAGCTTATATTTCTAAAGATGGTCGATATAGTAGTAGAACCAATTGGTAGGTTGATTTTTTTATGTTCTAACTTTTGCAAAAGTAAAAAAGAAAATGATTTGAAAATTATTAATTGTCTATTCAATTCTAATATAAGTACTCAGTAACATTTTTGAGTTGCTACGTTTGAAATGTATAGAATAACAACCAAACAACTTAAGTTGTGTATTCAAAATTCGTCAACATTAAATGTTTTAATGCTCATAAAATTTGTTTGCTAATTTCCGGTGAAAATGTTTTCATTGGCTATAAAGAAAATCTTATGAAAAATCTTGTATCCATGAAACATAAACAAGTGGGTATTACGTGACGAAAATACTAGATTACTTATAGTTTCCAGAAAATGAATAACATTTTTCGAGTATAATAAAATAAAAAATCATTTTTTTTTACCAAAACATTAAAGTCAATTAAAATATGAAATATTCATAGTCATTGTATCAGCGGGTCTTATAAGAAAACATAATTTGAATATTATATCTTCATTCTCTCAGGAGATATCGCAATGGGTAAATCCACTTCAGGGACACCCTGTATATTATTTTTAGGAGTAACATTTTTTTCGTCATTTCTAACCCATCTTCGACTAATATCAAGTACAATAATACAAAATATCCACATTGAACATAACGTTATAAGATGTATTCTCTGTCCTGCATTGATTTTGCAATGCTATAAATTCTAGCAAAATCTTAGAATAGGGACTTTGTTTTAAACAAAATTAAATTAGTCGTTAAGTCTACTAGAGCTCGACGTTTCCAGATTTTCGTTTTTTTATAGAAGTTCTACAATTAATACTGTTTTACATAAAGTATTTATTAACATTTTTATAAACTATTTTGATAGGATTTGACTTTCGAGTAATAGAATGAAAAACCCCAGATAGTAGGTAAGAAATCATTTTATCAATATTCAAATTAGTTTTCAAAATCGGTTTAGTATCACTATAGATCAATCGGCGCATTAGTCAAAGGGTGTAAGTCAAAATAATTGTATTGCGCGTTTGACAGACACCGCATAATATAGCAAATCACGGTGCATATTAGTTACCTCCATCATCAACAATTACATTTTGTATTGGACATTATTTAGGTTCAAAACAATATAATTTTACTATGCATTTGATCGTATGCTATAAAAAAAGTTGAACAGCTACAAAAGTCAACTGCGGTGTTGGATGATTTATTTTTACTTTTAAATTTTATAAATTTACCGAACACAACTACCATAACTATTATTTTATTACTTAAAATAACGATTACGAACCATAAAGATCAAACACGTTTCTCGGCATATCAGATGTAAAGTATAAAATAAACTAATTTTTAACCGGTGTTATAATTTATAGAGTTTGTCATATAATGAACGCATTATTAAAAACGTCTTTAACTGTGATGGTTACTATAATTGTGAAAAAAAATATATATATATATATACTTGGTAGATAGTTTTTTTTTTAAGTATTTCGGTGTGCTTATACAGTTATATATTAATTGTTCTGTTGTCAAATGCATGTCGAAATATGCGAGGTCGGCATAAAATTGTCCATAGTTCGTAAATGTATACGCTTATAAAAATACATTAAAACTGTAAAAAACTGCCTGTTGTGAATCTCCGAAATGAACTGCTAACGCAACGAAATCTATCAAATTTCAATTGACACGTCTTGGTGGTCGTGTACAATTTTAACGCGATGGCAATTACTATTACTGGCGCAAAACGTCCAATTGGCAGCGGCACTTTCGCTTGCATACGATACTTCTAAAAATAGGGACCCTTGTATAGTCTACCCGACGTTGTATTATTAAGACGGGCGGTCTGCAGGAGGCCCTTCAACCTCGCCCATATTTTCGCACACCGAGTACTTCACATGTACCGGGTATACCATATAATATACCATGTACCTACGGCGCTGGTGAAACTACTGCAGATAAACTGTATAATTTGTTAACCGAACGTGGTTCGTTGGAAGTTTGTAATACAGTGTGTCCCACCGGAATTTACACAGACCGATATTTTCCGTGTTAATAGAAATAATCAAATTGCGTTTTTTTTCTTAGGAACACTCCTGGGCAAAGGCGATTTTGTTGACAGTAGTTCGCTAAATATAAGTGTATTATGAAAGGAGTTGAAAAATTCACTTTTTATTTTATAATTTTTGCGAAATTCGAAGATAGCCATTTTATAGAGCTTCTTTTTCTGAAAATGTCGACGGTTCAACTTTCGGTTGTCATTGACATTATGATTTTTAATAATTTTTCTAGTTTACATAATATTTTCAACTTCTTTAATAATACACTTATATTTACTAAACTATTGTCAATAAAATTGTCACTGCCCATGGATGCTCATAAAAAAAAAACATAATTTTATCATCTCTACGAACACGGGAGATATAGCTCCGTGTAAATCCCCGTGGGATAACCTGTGAATAAATTATAATGGAACGCGGCATAAGTTTCGGCGAAACTACGAGCACCTTATGTATAATGGACTCGCAGACCTGCGCCACGTAAAGGTGACACTTTGGTGATAATAACTATCGAAATTATCATACTCTCGGTCTAAACGATAACCCTTACGGTAACGATATTTAGGGGCGATTGTAAACTCGGCTCGAAGAAAAAAAATGTTCAAAAGGTCTATTGTAAACTCGGCCCGTGTTTTTTACAGGTAAAAATGATTTAGGTGTAAACTCGGCCAAAGGGTTTTTCAGGTAAAAATGATTATTGTGTAAGCTTGGCCCAAATAAAAATATTCTTATGATATTTGAGAACCATTTAGCATTACCCAGAGGACACCACGAGGAGGCAATACTCATTATCCTCCAAAAATTATTTTCATTATGTAGTATGAAATTCGTTATATTAATGTAAAAACGTGTAAAAATGTAAATAAAATGTTTAAGTATTGGATTTTATTTGAGTATTCAGAGCAAAAATTATAAATAAAATGCATTTATGAAAAATCGTATGTATAAAAATGGATACAAATATAAAATTGTTGTGTAATTATGTAAGATTATAATATAAATTTAATTTTTTAAGTAAATAGCCATATTTTTGACGCATTCACGATATTTCCTTATTTTTATATTTTTAAAGTGTTTTTTCTAAGATTTCTTTTTCTTTTTAATTTTTGTATTTTGAAATTTAAATTGTGCGTTTAGGCTGTTAATTTTTTAATTTTTAACAACAAATTGTTCATCACAAGATACAAAAATGATCGGGACGAGCTTACAACCGACCTTTTTTACTATCTTAAATGTCCGGGCCGAGATTACAATCTACCTATTTTATCACCTAAAATTTCCGGGCCGAGTTTACAACAAAAAGGTAACCGCGGGCCCAGTTTACATTTGCCCATATTTAGGTGCAACCATTGATCATATTTTGACGTTTAGCGGCCCGTAAGTGTTATGAACTCGCGACTCGGAATGAAACGGACTCGACAACATCAACGTGCAGCGCGTGTACACGTGCCTATATCGTACCCGCGCGAGAGCCGATTGTCTAACCGATTAAAATCATAATAACGAAATACAAATAGCGAAAACTCTTAACACTTTCTAATTCCTCGCACAATAATCCTACGTATCATACCACTGCACCGCGGTACTGTTACACCGTGCCCGGTGCACGTACGTCGTACAAACGTTCCGGGCTGAACACTATCGCCGGCACATACCGCCCATCCGCATCGCGTACACGGGACGTAAATGATATAACGACGCGGACCTCTCATAAATCTCATCACTGCACACTTCTCGTCTCCGTGTGGCGTAATACAAAAAAAAAAACAGTAAACACCTTAACGCCACAGCACGGTGCTCGTGGCGGTTATTATAAAGTTAGATTTTTTGTAAATCATCTTTGTGCCCGATTCACCTGCAGTTAGATGATACATTCTTCCGTTAACACCATCGCATAACCCGGCTATTACCATTTTGAATAACACTTTATCATTACGTGACTCCGGAGAAAATCGCACAGACCGCGACGTGTAATTATTTGCAGAGCGTATAATGTGAAGTTCCGTATAACCGTTTTGCTTTTAAGATTTGTTTGTTTGTTGATATTGTACGTCTCACTATACCGTGCAGTGGTCGCTGTTGTAATTGTTGTTTGTCGTGGGCACTGGGCACCTAACTGTGAATCGATGATCGAGATCGCTTTTCCGGATTCAGAACACGTGCAGTTTCTGCAGTCGACTGCGGTTTCTAACTTTGTTTCTCGAAAAAAAATAACAAGTACCTACCGCTGAACCGATCGATTACCGGGCATCCCTTCGCGTTTAACGGGGACGTGTTCAAATGTTGTTTGAAACTTATCGGTTATCGCAGGACTATAGGTTGTACGTTTTGTAGCCGGACGTTGAAAGTGTACACGAGCATGATCGATGATGTGCGCGTTCGTATTATCGACAGGAACTGTTCAACACGTGTGCGTTATATCATTATGATAATATAACGCACAGACACATAATAATTCTCGAATGATCTGGAACTTCGTCGGGAGAATGCGTGTGCGATCGAACACATAGTACAATAATAATATTAATATGCGATGACTAATAACTCGCGGAGGAAATAACACGTACTCGACGTATTCTAGCAAGTCACATTCAGACTGTTCAGACAGCCATACGATTTTATAAAATATATTGTACATGTGCACCTATACGATTAATATTATTTTACAGTCAATTCACAATGTCGAAGCGAGGGAAAAAAAAAAATGAAAATTCATATAAAATAATTACGTTTCGTAACGTATATATATACGTTTATATTATTATAATAAATCTGTGATCATTAAATTGCGCGCTGCTGCAGTTTGGAAATATAATGTAATAATGTAATATTTTTTTCCCTTGCTAGTAAATAGATTCGTTAAATATTTGCGAGTAAGTATTTCCTTATCATACCCACAAGGATATAATATGTATTGTAATTGAAAAAGAATAGTTCAAAATGTGTTTATGGTTTTTTTTTTTACATACAAAGGAAAAAGTTTGTACAATATTTTAATTTCCATTTAAATTTTTTAACAACTATTTTTTTCAATCGATCACATTGTATAGCACGGTTAATTAAAATATATTTTGTTATTTCTTTTGCAGATGTTAGTATTTTTTTATTGTTGTTGCGAAACATCACAAGTACTGAAATTTTTACGTACTTTAAAGTGCTTCAATCTGTTAACGTATACTAATAATGTCTACTTTATTCTATCATATATTTGTATAAAACGTGTAAAATAAATCAAACTACAAAACATTATGCTTACGTACCTAGTAACTGTACGTAGAAAGAATTTTGTTCGATCAATTAGTTTTTTTTTCATAATTGTAATATGTATAATATAGGATAAAATAGGAAAATTTGATGATGATAATATATGATTAATTGTAATTACTCTAAGTATATAGATTTTAGTGGTCTTACGAAACGGACTAATAATACCAAAACTATATAATGAAATAGCTTCATGGATTTAAAATTATTCGATGGGCGATAAATTATATAATATGTGAATAAATAATAAATAGAAAAGATTATAAACATGGTTGTTCAACAATGTTTTAATAACATGAATTAATACTTTACAACGCAGTAATACCAATTAACGTAATAAGCTTCAATTTTTTTACTTTATTTATTGACATTATAATACACTTGTAGAATATAATACAAATTTTATCAATTGTAGTTAATGACTTCGTATTTGACATTTCCTTTTTTCGTTAATTTTTTTTTTTACTTTGTATTGTCCTTGATGGTCTGGCACCTTTAAAGATACTTATCATAATAAATTGTATTTTATATTTATTATATTTCACAAAATGTATTGCAGTATCTTGATTTCATTAGTTACACCTTCGTTTGATTTATCATTACTTAAAATATTTTTTAATATTATTAATTATCAGGTTTAATTATTGCATCCAACTCATAGCCTTGTGTTCTCTTATATAAATATTAGATTATCAGCATGGTAATTAGTATATTTGTTTTATGATGATGATTTTAGAATTTTTATAAAAACTTTTTCGGATAAAAAAATTCACTAAAAGTTCTCTTCGTTCACTTTTTTTTCAGGTTAAAAATGATTCAATAGTATATTGAAAAAATCATTTTTTTTTTTAGTTTTTAATCTTGTTGAGCATCTGAAAAAAACTAAACACTAAAGATTTCTTTAGTAACTTCAAGTAAATGTGTGTTTTGTTTATATATCTCTTAATAAAATCAATAACCTTATGTTTTTCGCACTATTTTTTGAAAGATTAAATACATTAAATTCTATAAGTATTATGGAAATTAACATTTCAAATTTCTAAGTAAATAATTGAGCAGATAATGAGTACTTAATATTTGCATACACTGTAAGACTTATGCACACGGTGTTTCGCTCAAAATCGTTTTTCGAATACAGGGATATCATTACTTTTAAAATGAAAAACATTATTCGACTTCGGTATCTCACATTCTTAATCTTTCAAATTTCAAATTTAATATTTAAATCTCATCTGAATTACAAATGTAATTATATACTATTATAATATTGACTACCAAGTATTTTAGTATTTACAGTTATATTATATCTGTAAAGTGCATATATTATATACTATATGTCTATATATACAGTTATTACAAAGGTTTTAAAAACAATTAATTACTATTACGGTTTTGTCGTATGTGTATTATTTATGCGAATGTTTACATATCGTATTTATGTAAAATAATAATAAAAGCTATGCTATTATGTCATTATAAGCATAATTTTAAATTATATAGGTTAGGTAATGAATGCTCAATAATCATAATTTTATATAAAAAAGAAAGTACTCGAGTAATTTGATGTAATATTTTGGTCTTGGAAATATAATTTTGTTTTTTATAATATATTATGTACTAATATTGAACCGATGATTATAATAAGAATCTTAAATGATTGTACAATTTCCTGAGTTTTCTATTATTTCACAAATAGTATAGTTGTGTCATTTTAATAATTTAAGAAGTACAGACAAATTTTGTATACATTCTCTTTCGAGCTTAATTTTTGATAATAATAGCATTATAGTCTTTTAGAGAAAATAAAAACATGAATGTATTAGCTTTAACAAATGAGAAACAATTTCATTATTGTATGTACACCTATTGCGAAGAGAAACTAAACATGTGAGATCTAATCAGTAGCGTAATTGATGGGGGGAGCTACAGGGGTATCTCCTCAAGAGTTTGTGGTTAGTATAGTTAGTATGTATAATGTAGCATGCATAATTAAGCAAATATATATAAATGTTAAGGTTCCTAAACGTCGACTAAATTTATGCGATGTCAGTTGATATTAGTTTCAGTTCATTTGTTGAAAATATTACTAATTTATCAACTATCCAATAAAATATTATATATCGTTACAATAATCATGTTCACCAGTAGGATATACTCGTAATATAATGATCGATGACACATTACTACAATAGTTCGCATACTCGTTGAGTTTGATATTTAATTTTGTTTACCATTACGTCAGTTGACATTTATTTTTCTATTTGGAATAAAATGTCGGTCAAAGTACGAGCACAAACGTACGTATCCATAAGGATAATTATAACTTCCTTACATGCTGGTATATCCTTCCTCGGAACAATAATGAATACTAATTGACTTATAGATTATTTCATGATGAATTGAATAGGTATTGTTTGAGTTATCTTATGTTTTGTTTCCTTTCACCGAAAACATTACCTACACCACCGGATCCGATATACAGCACCTATACACATATTGGTCATATTCCAATTCTACGTTATAGTTCATAGCTGATGCTCATGATGTTGTATTTCAACGTTATGACTTTATGAGATTGCGGTCATGTTTTTATTTGTCACCTGCAATAATCCGTCCTATATCATATATCCCTAAGTAGTGATTTGCTTTCGATTTCTTTAGCGTGAGTTAGGGATTTTGTCACCTACTAGAACTAGACAGTCCCTTCAGGAAACCGTTTGTTCTCCGGTATTCAACTATAGTTCTCGTACCATATTATATACCCCACGGATTGCAGTCATTATATACGCAAACAATTGTTTTGCTTATCCTATTCGACTACAGTCGGTGGGCTGCAGTAAGATTTGTAGTACTAAGATGAGTTGAGATTGAATATAATTTGATTCTTGTATTTTACATGTTTATGGGTGTGGCATAGTTTAGTAAGTTTTTTACTTTGGGTTTGGTTACACAAACGTTTTGAATCTCTGTCTTGTCCGATCACTGAGAACAATCCAACGTCAGCGTAACGACTAACGAGTACGCGCTGAATGTATATGTCAGCACCGAATAGCCTCGGATCAGCAATAAACGCATCAAATGACATAGCAAAATGGTTTATTTTTGTTTTTTACGTATATAAATTATGTTAAAACGAAATTATGTTTGTAAAACTACCATAGGAACGGGGTGACATATACTGAAGGAATGTATTGAACGAAAAAGAGATTTTTTCGTTTTAGTTGATTTACCGATTTCAAAATTTCTTTTAAAATCAATAACAATTAGGTATTCATTATTCAAATTTCATAAAGTATTTTAAAAAATGTTGTTGTTTTTTTTTATTGGCTGGTAATTATTAGAAAATACTCATTAATAATTTACGAAGCGTAATGTTAATGTTTAACATTGGGTTTCCGACAATCAAATATTCAGAAAACGTAAAGGAACGAAACGGAAATAACTCTTAACGCTTAAGTGTAATATAATATGTACGGCGGGATATTATTATAAAAACAAATAACGTGTAAACTGCGCAGTATTGAAAAAGATCAAGCAGTTGAATATCAAAATATTATATATAACGGAATTTATAACGTATTTGATTTACGATAAAAGCTGAAAACATATATTTAACACGGGTACAACAACTGACAATATGCAATATAACGGTGTAGGTACCTAAATACTATAAATGCAAACGAAAATGATTTATCTATATTTCACCAACTTATACTATGGTGTTGGTAGGTAAGTTTGCCTCTGGAAAATCATAATATTAATATCTATACTTTTGATTGGATTGGAATTGGTCTGCTCGCATCAAAATCTTGCTTTATAATATGTGAATAAATGCTGATAAAATATTGTTTATTTACTCATTCATTCATTTGTTATTATATTCGTGGCACGTAGGTACGTAATACGTATATAAATAATGAATTGAAACCGAAGAATCAATGTCTATAGTTTTGTGTTGTTACCACAATAGTTTTATTCATAACAAAATATAATGGAATAAAATGAAAATCTGGATTTTAAATATTATTCACGATTTTAGTTGGTACCTACTCACCCCGTGGCATATAATAATATTTGATTCGTACATAATATTTTATATACGTCGTTGTCGGTGTACATAATCATGTTTGTAGGATATTACGTATCGTATCGCGGTGTGATAAATTAGTGGCAATTGTAAAATTCATCAACTTCTGATAGGGCATTGGAATGAGTCATACTATTTGATAATTACGCATGACACAACCGCATCAAACCGTGGTTTTTGTAAACGTAGCTTTTTGCACATTATTCGTGTTTCGCACTGATTCGAAATGAATCGTTCCATCATGGGCATTATATCATAATAACATATCATATTGTATTATATAAGATAAAACGCGTGATATAATAGAAAAAAATTCGATCATCAAATGCACACCGGGCTTGGGCAAGCGTAAGAAGTATACATGCAGCCATGGCGCATTAACGATATTAATGATGGACGTTATCTTTTAAATGGTCGGACCGAACCCGCGAAGTGTTTCATTAGGATAAAAAAAAAAAATTATTAAAAATAATAATAATATAAACGCCACAATGTTCCGAGCACAAAACAACGACAGCCGTACCTATCCGCATTTAGCGGTCAATGGTAATAGGTAAATGGACGTTACAATAATAATCGCAACTTTAATGTCATTAATCAATCGGACAACACAGCTCTTTAGGCACAGTATAGGTACGCTACGTCTTACTCCATTCGCATTCCACTTCACACAGTGAAGTATCGCAGTATACTCTCGGCGATAACAAATTGCAATGGCCCAATAATATATATCCATTAGGTAGCACTTACACTTTAAAAGTTCATTATCATCGGGACTAAAATCTAAGTATAATGTGCAATAATTGTTTAATCAATATTACTGTTATATGACCTATTATTATTATGCACCCAACAGGTCTATAACCTAATAATACGTTTATGATTTGTACTTTAAATTTCAAGTCGTCAAATGGAGTACATACTTTATTACCTACTGTAATACGTATATCTAGTACACAAATACTTACTACCTGTATAGAGCACAATAATTGTTTCGATAATTATTGTTAATCACATATTTTAATAGTGTCGTTTAATATTAGTATAAGTTATCCAATATAACCTACCTAATTAAGTGCTATCGTTTTAATTACAATTAGACTGTAAATTAGTAGTGAAATGTACGGTATGTATTCAATGTTGTGTACAATAATTACATTTTCACGATTCCGAGGATTTAATTATATTTGCGAACAACACGTTGAAATTATGGCGAAATATATTATTCATTTAATGACGTATTGTTTTTATTTGTTGCGATGAATATCGTAATTTTATTTATTAAGTGAAGAATGTTAATTCAAGGTTACTCGAACAAAAAATTTATATTTAGTCAATTTCAAAAATCTATAATCACTATTTTTTATTAGCTCTTAGGATTTAGAAAACGCAATTACACCGTAGACAATTGAGATTCTCCCAATAATCATTAAGAGATGCAGTGATTTATTATTGTTTTAAAATGTATACTAATTATACATATGTATTCATTTCTCAGGTGATCGAAGCGAGACGAATATTTAACTATCAGTCTTGGCTATCTGTTCAAATTTTCTAAAATATTTATATAATTGAAAACTTGATCTACAAGTGCACTAGTTCCAAAATATATTTTACCGTTAAACTACTCCTGAAATCATATTTACAGCATAAATTCTTATATCGAATAAAAATGTCTTAATTTGATATTGAAATTGTATTTATTTCCTTGAATAATATTGATACTATATTAAAACGATATTTACTTAACGTTGAATGTTCACTAAATGTTTTCTTTTTCGCTTTATGATATCGGTTTACTACCTACAATCTATATTCTATATTATATTCACTGGCAGAAATTACACATACGCAGATATCTATTATCTATCAACTCCTTTTTATATTTCTTATTCCGTAACCTATTAAAGTTTTCCCAAGTATTTTAATTTAGCTGATGCAGGAATGCATTGGTATGGAAATAATTATCAATTTTGTCTTACGAAACATGCTATATTTATTATTTTCTTAATCTGCAAAGTATCAAGTATTAATAACAATATTAATATAAAGAAAAATATTTGTTTGTAAAATTGTCTCCTCGATATATCCATAATAAAGTCCATAAGCTTATTTAATATTTTAACAGCGCAAGAATCAATTTTTGACTGCGCAAAATGTTGTGTAAATAATAAAATACTTTCGACTTTCATAAAAAATAAATGTTTCGAATTATTTTATTAGGTAACAGACATTTTATTTACAATGGGAGTATATTTACATAATGCTTACATTTTATTCAAATACAAAACTAACGTCTATAGTTATCGGACTAAACTCAAAAGACACATTCTAAGGACACACTAAGGATACTTAACAAACTTGCAAATACCATTGACACAAGATAATTGATAGTTGTGGGCTTGTGGCTTATGCTATACTAATTTATGATTAGAAAAAACGACATTAAGTAAGACACGCACATACATAATTTAAGTAATAAGTATACAAATATAATATAGGACCAGGCTACAACAAATTATCATTAAGCAGAAAAGAATTATTAAAAACGGTTTCAATTTATATTAAGGAATTAGGCTATAACAAATTATCATTAAGCAGAAAGGAATTATTAAAAACTGTTTCAATTAGGTTCCTGCACCACTTTTAAAAGTGTATTAGCTATAGTATACTTTCTGAAACCTTAAATGTTGGTATACTTTCAAATTATGTTAAATAATAATTAATATTTATTTGGTCGTTTGGGTAATTCATGAACGTGCATGGTAATTTATTATGTTGGTCAGTTTTTTAATCAGTTATTTTTAATGATAATATTGTACATAGGTATACAATTTACAATATACAATGCATAACTATATATACATTTATATAAATATATATATGAATATGTTACATATTATATTGCACAAGCACAAATCTCGATAGTTAGTAATAAGAAAAAATTGATGCCAGATGTCAAAGTCCAATATATTATAATAATGTTTTTTTTTCTTATCAAAACGAGTTCTACAAATAACTGTGGGAGACAACAATATTGTTCATTTAATCCACGTAAAAAACATTTTTACATATTGATGTTTGACATTAAAAGATGAAAAAGAACAAATGGTTTTCGTTTGTTTACAGAGCATTTACTATCTTAAAACTGGTATATCATATCTACATGAATATAATATTATTGTTTGAGAACTAACGTAAATTGTAACAATGTTTCTTGTTAGTAACAGAGGGCAAAAAAGAGTGAATAAATATATTATGCTATGGCTTTTTATTGTATTACATTTATAATTGTATTTATTTAGTTTAGACCGGTTATTATCGTAAAAGTGAAGGGAAATGTATTTGCTGCAGTGTAAAATATGAGTAAATATTTTTTTACTAAAATGAGAACAAATACTCAAAATTATATGATTAATATCTATAATAATCTATTTTTCTGTAAATGTTTTAGTGAGGGACGAGGGCGTAAGAAGAAAAAATAACCAATAATAAAAATTACATATTTCCTTCAATTACTATTAGAAATTATACAGTAAAAAATGATCACTGATGTCGGATGATTGAAAAAAAACAATTTACTGTTTCCGGTTATGAATTGATAATGCTAAAAAGTACAAGAGAAACTATTTGCGTATGTGTAACGTATATACAGTTTTTCAAACAGTCATAGGGACCGAGTAATTGGATTTAACTATTTACTATTCATTAATAAGGAGAACGAATAAAAGTTTATTTATTTTATTATATTCTTTGTCAAATGACATATATTCCGTTGCTTTTAAAATTCTAACGGATTTATGAGTTTTTACAAAATAAAACAACGTCTATATTAAGTATAGTTACAATAAAAATAAATAATCTCTTTGACATATAGTTATACTAATAATCGGATAAAACAACTTATGGAAGTGTAAAATAATTTTTTTAAATTAATGAATCTAACAAGAAAAAAAAATGCATACTTATAAACTGTATTATTATTAATTTTGTGATAAATATCCACTTAATCACTTATTGTGTAACTATACCATAACAAAAACAAATAAAAACAATGTAAAAGAATAACTCATACTTACTTAAAAAAAAATTAATACATTTATAGTAAAAAAACTATAGACATTATTGTTCTGTAGAAATATTTTACCCAAGGGCCAAAGGTTAGTTAAAGAAAAGAAGAATCGTAGTATATATTACGAGCCGACTATTGGTACTTATTTTTTTTTTAGTCAATAATAATAAGCAAAATACTATAAGGTAAAAATGGGCATGCAATTTTACGAAACATCAAACATTAATCAACTATATGGGAGTTTCATATACATAGTAATAATAAAATATAGTTTGTAGAGTAATAAAACTAAATCATATACTGACCGTAAACAGAACTTTATACTTAAATTACAGATTTACATTTTATATGAGATCTCATCATTGCTGAGGATGTAAACATTGTTAACATAATTTGTAGATGGTCATAGTACAAAGTAAAAACTCATTTTATCGTTCGTAAGTTTTAGATAGGTACGTGTAAGTCATAAAATATTTTTTTATTTTTTTACTTAATTGTTTAGTGGTTTCTTAACTAACTTTTATTACACGTACAGCATATATTTATACTGCAATGTTATTTTTATAGTGTTGGGAAAGAAGCATTGTTTTTGGTGAAGAAATACATTTTTTAAATCGTTCAAATTATTTGTCGAGTACTTATAATTAGTCGTTATCAAATAAAAGTTAATTTCAAAATAATTTTCTTATAATCGCATTTGCTAGGATACTTTCCAAAGGATATGTTAGGCTATTTTGTAATAATTAAATATAATATTGTATTTAACATAAATAATAATTCCATTTTTAGAAGAATTGAAAATATGTATTAAATTGTTGAATAGTTATCAAAACAACATATTTACCTGTATCGTTGGGTATCGTTTTGGAATATGTTTATTGGTTTATTTTTAAAAAAAATATGATCGCTACGGCTAGGCTTTTGGTAATTCAATTTTAGATTTAATTTGACGTTTGGTGAATTGACAAGTAGACTTTCTGAACTTCAAGGGAAATGCAACCATGCAAGTATAACAATGCGACAAAACTCAACGAGGCTATCCCAAATTATCACGAAACCATCAGTTTCAATTACCTTTCGTTTCGTTCCGGGATTGAGGGCAGTGGAGTCGGCAAGGGTCCTGTAGAACTTTTGTTTTATTCGACAATACGCAGAAAACTAGCCATTACAGCTTCATAGGCTTACAGTATTATACAGCCGCAGAAACTGTCCCGACCAAGGCGGTTAGATATAACAGTTATCCGCCCCGTTGCCTCTTAATGGACATGTGCCCGGGAGATGGTAATTTGATATCTTCTTTTTTGTTTTTCACTTTTTACATTCTTGTCAAACTTTCGTACTCTTACGTTAGAATGGCGATAAATAGCAAAACATTAGTAAAGAAATGTTTGCATAATTGTTTGAAGTTTTTTAGCAAATACTCTACCACTATTGGGTAAAATGTAAATATAGTAAATACTACGGATATGCTAAGAATTTGACATTTGTGTATACACTATACATAGCAGTTATTGCGTTTAAAAGATAACCGTTAACTTTTATTTTATTCCAGATCAATTTTATCCGATTGATGATCAATGATCATTGTTTTATTCTAGAATGTTGAAAATTAATTGTAACCCATTTACGAGAAAATTCTATTTGTGTTGTCGGTTATAGCACTTTGTTGCTTACAAAAGATAAATTGTTTATTTTTTAATTGTTTTGTATTTAAAATGTTATTTTTATTATGTAATGAATCAGTTTGGGTATTTCAAAAATAACTAATTACAATTTATAACATAGGTTTCAGACAATTTGAGGAAATAATATTATTGAAATTAGGTATGTGGAATAAATTTAATTTGTTTCACTTCGTACTCATCGGAGTCTAATAAAATAAAGAATTTATTTCAAAAGTATTGAAAGGTATATACTGATAGTACGTAGGTGTAATGACATAATGTAGCACACTTGACACTATTTACCACATGCATAGTATATAATACGTATTTAGTATATTGTATAATGTAATATACTTGGCATTAGTAGATAAGTATATCAGTATATGCACATCAAGTGGTACATGGACTATAGCTGCTAAATATTCTGTTTCGAGGAGTTTTTATTGGATATACACTAAACGTTTTTCAGAAATCGATTATTCAAAAATGTAATTTTGGTTAAGAGAATTCTCAGAAACATTTTCAATACACCTTTTCTCGTATATTCTCAGTAATAGCGTTGAATAACAGATGTTTGGTTTTGGGGCATTTAATTGGTTTCCTTTGAACCTTTTAATTAAAAATTCTTTAAACATTATAGGTACCAATGTCCAATGGTAACGCACGTAGCTGCAACCTACCGTTACGGCATTATATTATACAGCTATATACGATTACCTATAATTTATAGTCTATATATTCTATACTATAGTGTACATACGCGTATGTAACATGTACAAAATTATATATTGATGTAGGTATATGTATACCGTGTGATTGACTTATAAGTTACGATATTTTGAAAATTATAGGAAATATTTTACGCTGCGCGTTACATAATCTTATAACCGCGATCGTGATACGCGTAGTGTAGTTAAAAAGAACATAATACCTTTTGGTTAACACCTATGTACACGAACGTCACGTGAATATCGAAATAATGACAGCTGCGATTTTAATACAATGCACACTATGCAATTTGAAACCTTGCAATTTTTGTCGTCAAACCGTCGAGTGCCTTTATACTTGGGTATACTGCAGTTGGGTAAAAGTGGTAAAACTCATTTGCTCGCGGCCGCGGCGGCAAAAGATTTCGGCCCCCGGGAGGGGGGGGACCGTATTTGAAAAAAAGAAATACGATCTGTAAGGGGGGAAAAACGTAGCGTTTCGGTCCCGTTAAAATCCCGAAGAACTGCAACGGTCACGATACGCACGCCGCGCCGCGCGAACGGTTGACGAGGCCGTCGTCGCGATCGTCACCGCCGCCGTCGCGCCGCCGCGGCCGCGTCATAGCAGTTGGTACACTCTGCGCGGCAGTACTATCGCTGCACAGTTGGTAATTGGTTGTCCGGTGAAAAGCCGCCAGCCGCGCGACTTCGTCGGAACCACCGCAGAGTCAGTGCACCAATGGCTAACGGGTGAACGTCGTCGTTCGTTGACGGTCCGCTCTTGAAACGCGAACGGTCTTTGGACAATTTCAACGAACAATAATAATACATTGCACGCGCATCGTCGAGCCGCTACGGCCAAACGTCGTCCGACAACGTACGCAGTGCGCGCGTCGCGAACGATATCGTTTGTTGGGTGTTTTTTTTTTTTTTTTGTTTTTATCGTATTTTTAATTTTCACCGTCTTCAGCGGTCCGCTCGAGACCAGTACGTCGTGTGACCGCACGCGAGATTGCTTTACGTCTTTACAGTACCGGTCCATGATGGTACGTCTCGCGGGTTTATAGTTTGCTGTTCGGACGTCGTCGAGGAAAAACAAGGGATTTACCTACGTGATTTTCCGGTGAGTACTTACTCGGATATTTTTAATAACCCCGCCCGCATACACGATACTTCTGTAGGATACCTTTGTAGGATCACCTGACACTCTCGAAGTCTCTTGCACTGTCGATCCCGCGTGCGGACTCAAATGGTATTCTGTACACCTCGCAGCCGTCGTTCATGAATAGGCCCGCCTATTGTGACTTTTTCCACCTTGCCTACCGTTGTTACGTGTGTACCATCGTTGTGATCGTGTTGTGGGTACCGTTTCGGACGATACGCAACAAAATAGTAATAGTAATAATAATAATAATATGATACTACCGCACCTTGTGTGTGCTCGTACAATAAACAGGTTCGACCGGGGGGGAAGAGCGGAGCAGTGGATACCTGCCCGCCCAGTTCACCCTACAGCCAGTCAGTCAGGTGAAATACAATGGGTTACGTACATTCCGTTCGGGTTTTGGGGTTGTCTACTTTTCACGCTCGCGTTCCTCTTCGCCGCACCTCCCCTCCGGCCTTCGCATTGTAACTGTGCGTGTACGTACGTCTATCCGGTACATTTGTATGCGGCTGTGCGTCGGTAAAACTATACGGTATGCTATAGTAATAGGTAGGCAGTGAAATCACGAATTTTTGTATTCATATAATATAATATTATTAATTTCATTGTTATCGTTTCGTAGATAACATTAGTTCTTGTAGCTTAGGGTACCTACCCTCCTAAAGTATCCCCAGACAGCGTACCCGATCGGACCTTAGTCGTAATACGCTATATCGTATCGCGACCAAAAAAAAGTCCTATGTATAGTGGTGGTAGCCATTGTGATGTTCGAGTTGTATTACTTTATTTGAACGTCCTGGTTCTAAACACGATTTTTACATGTTCAGTTGAGGTTTTTTTTATCAATTTTATTCTTAAACGTTCTATTATCATTATATAAGTATGTTTAGTATTTTGTTGGCCATTAATTATTGTGCTCTTCGAATCGCGTTTTGATCCGACGACTGTTTTAACCAGGACTAAATAAAAATCCTCTACGTGTTTGCCGGGGAGTCGCGTATAATTACCCATACTACACCTAACAACATGACCTAATAGCAGTACTCGACACGTCGGTCTTCTCTCCCATACGCTCGATGTATTCAGGAGTTAAACGAGTGTCATGTACCGAGATTAAAATACGACCGGCAATATTTTTTTCCCGTTTCAGAAGGGGGTCATAATTTATGAACAATAAGGCGAAAAATATAATTTCAAACGAGTTTTTATTTTGTATGCCATCATGTAAACCATCAATTTTAAGTAAAAAATAGTTGTGAACATCCATACTCACAAGTCACAATCCGGTTAGTCAACTATCTTTTTTCGTTTAGTTTTATTTACATTCTGCATTTTCACATTCTTTAAATAAATGAATTATACAGTGAAATCAAAAGTCAACGAAAGCAGAGATTTTAGATGTACGTATTTAATGGACGGTTCACAGCTACTTCCCGTTGAGAAATATTGCTTTTTTGTTCATCGCGATAAAAAACGTAGTACAATAATGTAAACTAACCAGTCCAGCAAACAATAGGTCACACGCGGCGGAGCTTAGCATCAATATTATAATAATTATGTCGGTGTTTGATATATTTTAGTAAAAATAAGTATAACATGTATAGAACATGTACGGAAACTGCCTAATACAGCTCTGTGTAAAGTAATTACGTATACGTATACGTTTAGTCAGTCCTGTTCGTAGTTTTAATCTCTATGATTCATCAAATAAATATATGATTATAATCTGGTAATATAATATTTCACTCGTAACATCTTTCTCCAAATGTTAATTTTGCAATAATGCGGCCGCCAAATTATAATTTCACTTTCCATACCACAACATTACCCGGAAGGCCTAAAACCATATCCGTCTTAATGAGGAAACACGTCTTGTTTGCAAACTAATCAATTTTTATTTACCTAAATGTATGAATTGCGGTGATTATAGCAATATTTTTTCTCGGCAACAGTTACGACACATTCTTTTAATATACATAATATGCCATTATAAAACTTGACCCGTATAGATTCGGTGGAAATTTTATGACTCCAGTGATCGGTGGGTCGAGTGTTTTTGTCGTATGATGCATAGGTAGTAGGTACCGATTGGATTATAATACTATGTTTACATTTGCAAACTACTCACACTGTAGTAACAATTAAGAAGTTGTCGGTTAATTAGTGTGTAATGACATAAGATTATTATATCGTTTCTGTCGAAGAAGACCAAGCAACGACCAATAAAATATACAAATAATCGTGTAAACACGAAGAAAAATGTTTGATCTATGGCTTCCCAAAAGCAATAACAAAACCGATTGCGTTCATAATAACTGTCAAACTATAGCATAAAAAAATTACCACGTTAATTTGGTCTACATGTTAAATATTTGTCGTTTGAGTTTATTACCTGTATTATGTTACTATTATATTAGTATTTAGTATACGTTAGAATATTTCTAGGATTTCAAAATATATATTTATAGACTAATTAATTAACCTCCAATCTCCATAATGAAGATGACTACTCTTAAATATCTAAAAATGATCTAAAATGTTGGATTTAACAAAATATTTTACTGTAAAAATTAAAAACTTTGCAAACAATACGATTATTCGTCTGCTATATGTTTTGATTTCCCATTAAATTGTCTTATCGATGTACCCTCGTGAAAACAAAATAATGTTTTTATAATGGTTAGCAATAAATGATGACAATAGATATTCATATTTTATTGTATCCAATCGCAGTACCCAAAATATGTACCTCTCATATTAATATAGCGAAAATCGCCTACGACGGAATCGCATGGGACCAAAGAAATATTCCGTTTAGCATTTCCCGTATATCCAGTTATACCATAAAACTTTTGACAGTATAAAATAAAATATCTAGCCTATGATAGGGTTCAATATTATCTAAAGTCCGTCCTAGTTAGGTTTCACTGAATTTGTATACTTTAGTTGCTACACATATTTAAAACATATGAGCAGAAAAATATACGTTTGTATACTGATGTAACTATACGTATGAGTGTATGTAAAAAAATATATAGGCGCAGTATATACAATGCCCAGTTGTACCATTCATGTACCCAGCGGCTTCGTGGATTAATTAAACATAATAATTAATACAAAGTCCGATTGCGACCTTGTTTGGGCGATACAAATGCGTTGTAAGTATATTGAGAGCATTAAAACCAGGAACTGATCCTGTAACTAAAGACTTTAACATTATTTTTTCTCAAGTGGTTAAGCAATGTTAACTTATAAAACATTCTTCGATTATGTTTTTAATTGTTTGGTGGATGATAGAATTTACACGTGATTGGTTTTGCTATAACAAATAACTCGCATAGGTTTTGGAAACTAGATTTGTTTATACCACTTCAATTACTATAAATGGTGGGTATAAGATTGTACAATTATATTCATGTATCTATCTAAATTTTTAATTATATTTTTGTTTGCCGTCTCACTATTATTTTGAGTGCCGATGTGATATTTTATCGAAGCAAACGATAACAAATAGCGCGACGATATACCGGAGTAGTTGTTCATCCATCCAAGAATATAAATGTAAATATTGTTGGTCGTTTGCTTATATAAAAAGGAAAGTACTAAAATTATAACTTGGAATTTGCAAGTAATGGTTTTATTATACCATCGATAATATCAGTGATTCACCATTACTTCGTTTGTCCGTTAAACGATTTGATAATATGCACTAATTGAGAATTTTATAATTTTAAGTTGCATATTTTTTGAAGTAATAATAAATATATTAATGTGTTTTATTTATATGAGTTAAGTTTAATTTCACTTAACATAATAAATACAGCATACTATAGTCAATAAATAAACCTTATTTTGTTATTAAAACATTTCGCCAATTTTTAGTCTAAAAATGCGTTTTAAATTATTACGATTAAATCTTTCATTACGCTCATTAAATTTAATCTTTATTTTAAGTTTTACTGTAACAAATATACTAAAGTAAATATAATTTTACGTATTCAACTAAGTCAGTACTTTCATAATTAACTCATATAGTTAAGTTAGTAAAATTCAATTTTATTGAACGCAGTGTAAAAAATACACCTTAGAGATAGCTTTTTTTTATTTCTTCTATTTTTATTATGTTGATAATTACAAATACAAAATAATTAATTCAAGGCCTAATGTCTAAAATTAATCAAAGAAACAAAACGTCTTACCATATTTTTGAAAACTTCCGTCAACAATGTAAACCTCTAATAACAAAACAGTGCCGAAAAGAATAATATCGAAATAACAACAATAAGGCCAAAATATAATAGTTATAATAACCGATGACAAAAATATTTTAATGGAACGTGTCTACACTTATCTTTGGCTATGCTCCAATTTGACAACGCTATCGTTTATCATCCGGTTACGATATATTCTATCTTCTACGATTCGCCTCGGGGTGCATTGACCATCAGCTTGAAGATCAAATAAATAAAATGTATAATGTTTAGTTATATCTTTGAGTACGCCTGTCTCATCATATTCTTTTATTTTTTAATATTAATTTAAATATAAATGATTATTAAAATAATATTATATTGAGTTTTATGCGCCTATTAATTGGTTTTAATTAGAATAATGATTTTGAGTTAATATGACTTTATTATTAAATTAATTGATTAATAATCTTCTTATTTTATTTAAAATTTTAACAGAAATATTGCTATTCTATTTGAAAATCACTAACCGAAACTTGATAGAAATCTACATTCCATTGATCACTTACAAAAAGATTTAGGATATTGTTATGAAGTTATGTTTTATTGTGCAGAAAATATATGAATGAAACAAAAAGGAAAAATCTTCTTTCACAATAATGTCTTGTAATAATATTTGAGTACATTATATTATGTACAATACTAGAAAATATTATTCTTATACCGGTATACCTTTCACATTCTAAAGGAGCTCAAGGACCGTAATCACAATTCTATCGAAGATTCTACGCTTTACGAACTAATTTTGTTAAACGGAGATTGTTTGGATCAGGTTCAATGCATCTAAATTATTTTATAAGTATAAATGAGATACAAAATTATAAATTTTTATTTTGTCATGTAGGAACTTGTATATTATTAAACATTATATTTTAGTGTAATAAGGTTTTTTAAAATTATATATATACATATATTCGAATGTAGAAAAATATTTTAAATATTTTAAATGTATGACTTATGCAGATTCATTATGTAATTATCAAGACAAACAGTACCTATATTTATAAATAACCACGATTGTGAACTTATAGATGCAGATGTACTATGCATATTATATTACTCTCACATGTAAAAATATTTTTTATATTATTCTATATAATCATTAAACAATTCCAAAGTAAAAATAGCATAATATTTTATTGATTAGATACAAGCTTAAAATATTATTATAATATTATGTTCCAAACTATTGTTATTCAATTGTAAATTATATTTACTATAAGTCTTGCAATATTTGTTTACACTTATAATTAATAGATATATGTTATGTTTTTAAAAATATTTATGACCATTAAAAATATTACATTATATTAGTGTATCAGCTTATTATTAATAGTTATTTGTGAATTAAGTTTTATGCATATTTTAATTTTTGGTGTGTACTAATTAAAACTTATAACCTACTCATTCAACTCATAATAAATATATAATTAGCACGATATTTTGCTTCAATATCAGTTTAAAACTTCTAAATGATGTGATATCGAAATAAAATAGGTGTTTATTATTTTTCTTTACATGCTATATTATTAAACAGTAAGCACGTACGCAATTAATCATACCAATTGGTTTGTTTCTATTTGTTTTTTTTTTTCACAAAACTGCTTGATCACCGTGCTGTTCACACACCTATAATATTATGTGTATAGTTTATCGCAATAATAAAGTTTGGATGCTGTTGATAATGTTATTGGACGCTGTTGTTAAGATCATATATTTGGATGACTTTGCTACTTCCAAATCGAATATATTAGGCAAAATGAAAAAATCTAAGTTTTAATAATAAATTCTTAGAAGATAATCGCATATCTACGTACATATTATATTTGCAGACGGACCACGGTCACTGACCGCGGTAAATATACAACTCCTAACCTGTACCAACTCGGGCATTTGGGTTAGAGTTTCGATAACAGTTGGCCGTGTCGTTGTGACAACCGGTTCCTTGCATAATATTCACGTCTTTCCTTAATGAGCAAATATATCGTTTAAAGGTTTACAGAACGGGTTCCCACTCGTATAACTATATTATGTCGTATACGCGAATGTATTCGTGCATTGAAGTTTGTTGGTGTAAAACCCACGAAAATTAATAATACTATATTATATAATACTATTACTGTTAAGATGGACGAACAGAAATTTTTTCATGATAATTTGTCGAGTGATGTCCCGTAAATTGTAACGCAATATAATCTCAGTGTAAATAGAAATCGGCGACTCGGGTATTCAAAATATGGTCGAACATCGACTTTGGAATTATCTGCGTGTCATACGATCTACGTGTTGTGTGTGAACAATAATATTGTTGATGCACAACACCCCATTTGCTTGTTCGGTGGCTGGCACCTGGAAGGCGGATCAGAATCGAGAACAGTTGCCTGCCTGCTGGCGCCCCCTTGTAATTAGGATATTGTCTGTGCATATGTGTTTCGGTTTGAAATTCAATGCAACGACGATGTATGTTTGAGGCGTTATGTGTTTTTCCTTATTTAAATGGAGGTCATGGCTATGGTTCACTGAGAAAAGAAGGTATATCGTAGTAATGAAAATAATAATAATAATATGTTCTTAACGACATTTTTTTTATAAATACTGACTGACTGGCACATTTGGAATGTTGAGATATTGAATAGGTCAACATTTATTCACAGTAAGTCTGTTTAGAGTTAAACTATTGAGATAAACGTAGTAACTACTAAAAATTAAAAACTTACTTCAGGTGTATGCACGCACATTTACTTAACCGGGTCGTTGCCAGTAAATCTGATTTATTTATGTGGTGTATGAGTGATGTGTATATATTTTTTGGTTCCTATTTTATGAACCGCGTCTGAAAATTATAAAGTAAAAGGATATAATATATAGGCTAAAGTAAGACGTGTTCCGCGTGTCATGGTGTGTACATCAATTAAAAATTAACGCTTTCAAAACATTTCCGAACAACTATAAGTTTAGTATAGAAGTGTAAAATATTATCTGTATGTTTATGTGTGTAATAACCGTGAATCCAGGAGCTGCTTGCTGTTGCAGCGTACTCGTATATTTTATATATACGAGTGCGGTTGGCAAAACGCTTACAAACTGTAAAGATTATATCACGTGATAATTTGCGAATGTTTATTTCCTCCAACTTTTCACAAAATTCTGTTTGATTGTTATGAGAAAAAACAGCATGCAGTTACCCTTAAACACGTGCGGCACTTAACTAAATGTTCTAAGTAAAATTGTGTTACGATTACCCATAGTATGAACCTTTATTTAAAATTGTATTTAGATATGTACACCAAAAATTTAATTGAAAACATAATTATAAAATAAGGCGGATTAGTTGTGAAGATGGTTTTTATTCCTCAAATGAAACAAGTTTACCTATATATATTTAGACAATATCCCGTGTTAGTGTTTATCTTTTAAAAGTGTCTCAATTGTCTAACGCTCGCTCTATTATTATTTTTATGGAAGCGATTAAATAATCGATATTAATTCGTTTTATAGTTTATATACACATTTTATTGATACAAACAACATAATATAGACGCGGTGTGTTTTACTAAACGCTTTAGCCGAGCATTCGTCGTGTTGGGTTCCTTCTTTTCAGAGTTCACGGTTGATACGATACGATACATATTAAAACTAGAGTTTCTTTCTATTTTAAATCAGTCAAGGGCAATGAACAAAATTTTAAAGAAATAAAATTATTTTCAATGTTATCAATTTAGACACATGTACAATTTTTGGCGACCCATGTAGATCTAGACAGGAGGTCTTCGAATAAATTTATACAAGGTGATCGAAATGTTTGTATTATGTGTCTACTGCTCCTTATGACTTGTACATTTTAAGTTCATATGTATTATTTTCATAAATAATTTTTGTCGTTGTAAACACGGTCCTTGACACTATTCACATGTTTTGTATCTTTGACTAAATCAAAGCAGCTTATAAATGTTCCAAGTACAAGACCCTGATGCACCATTGCACTTTCATCAAAGAAGCTTTAGTGAGGAAAAAAAATCTTATTAAGACCTAATATTGTTTGTAAATTGCAATAAAAATTGTATGTAAAATAAAATACAATTTTGAACACACATTTTTTTTAAATAATTATATTTTATTTTACGTCATAATGAATAACAAATCGACACACTCGATGATTTTTAATATACTGCAGTTGGTTTAATTCGAGTTAAAATAAAAATAATTCATAATGAATTTAAGTAACAATGTTTCACAATGATGTTGCACGGTCTGTGAATTAAATAAAATTGAAGATGCTCATTGCTCACGTATGTGTAACGAACTATTTTTTCGGTGTAGCACTACACTGTCAGTTTTATCCGTTTCGCTTTTGTCTTATCATTGTGCTTTTTTATTTGTAATTTTTCTTGTACTACAATTTCCCTACACTTAAACTAACAATAAGCAGCATACATTTTTACAATTTTTACAATTTTTACTTGCTTAAATTGTAAAAATAATTACCGAGTGACAAAGTGTAAATAAACAGTAAACAAATACAAGACGCACACATTTTTTTTATTAGATTTATCTTCTGTATTATGTATTTAATTTATAGTGCACTTTGTTGATTATTTAAAACAATCTTTTTATAGTTCATTATTTAAATTGTATCTTAGATTGTAGATACTATTTAAATGTAATTTATGTTTAATCGCATACTAATTTAAACAAAGATTTAAATATATAATAAATATTGTAGTTACAGTTTATAGTTATTTAATCATATTTATTATCAAATAACTATTTCAATTTACTCAGAGAAACAAAATATCAGTTTAAATTGTTTAAAATATGATGATGGTGTTCTTAACTGTTTTATTGATAATAGTTAAACTTCTATCTAAACCATTATGTATTTAATACGGTTGTTAATTTTGTGTTAGTGTTTGATAAAACTTATTTTAATTTATTCTTTTACAGATAAATAGATCTAATGCTTGTGCCATAATGAAGCACGAAAGTCAGCATCCAGAGCTTATTCCAACAGGAAAAGCAAAACCGTTTAAGAAGAGCATCAGTTTAGGAGCCCTGGGTTTGGGTAAACTGTGGCGAAGGCGCTCTGTGACTATAACCGAATACGATCCATGTTACAAGGTCGTTTATCTGGGCAACGTCCTCACAGGAATAGCTAAAGGTATGTATACCATATAATTATTAAGATTTTCAAACAATTTCAATTGTGGCATTTCGCCTTAACTGAGAACGTCATTTGAGTATGTTGTATAAATTATGACTCCCACGTCCCGAGTTTGTAAAGCAATTAAACGACTCGGTTGGATCGTAAACTCGTTTCGAAAGCCTGAGGCATTTATTCAATCAAACATATTTTTCTTATCAAACAAAATAAGAATAAATAATTCAAAATAATTGTGGTAGGTACTTAATCTTCATTAATATAAGATAGGAAATATTAATCGCAAAAAAATATTGTTATATTTTTAAGTAGTAAAATGTAATTATAAAAAATGTATTATAATGTTAATGATGAAACATTCTGGAAAAAATGTATAATATAATATGAAGTATACAGAATAATTTTGATTTAAACTTAAGAGAATGCATATTATTAGTTTTAATCTGATTCTTAGGAATAATTTATTTTGTCTATAACTTAAATGTAATTATATTCTGCTCTGTGTTTTTCTTTTAAACTGTTTTAATAATATTATTAACATCTTCGTAGTTTGAGACGATGAGTGCCTATATTCACGCCTCTCGTTAGTTGTATATAGTGACAGTCGACGGACACACCATTGGAACCCTATCTCTTATATCCTCCGCCTCTTTACCGTTTGGAAATATCTTCTAATGCATTCCATTGTGCGAATTTGCTACATTGTTTAAAACGGCATTACCTATTCGTGATAACATGTAAAATAAATTTTCGTTTTGGCGTCACTAGCCGGCAAGATCGAAACTCCACCCATCCCTGTAATCATCAACCGTGTCTTATATTATTTAGCCGCTTCTTTCTCTAACGTGAAATTTCTCGCTATCCACTAATTGCTTCAATCATTTGACATTTGATGTCTTCGGTGTTACCTATATAAAATACTCCGACAACGAATTCATAGCACGTGTTAATTTAACAATTTAATTACTGCGTGTCTTTACTTATACCGATTACCGATGGGTAATGACTGATGAGTGATGACTGATGACCAATTCGTAATTGTTTAGTTTAATTTAAATATTGCGCAGTTTTCGTAAACGATAGAGATATCATCATAACATATCGAAGTGACTATGAATATTATTTTATTCTTTATCGATATCTTATGACTTGATAAGTAGTAATAAAAAATGGATGTGCCTCTTAAGTATTATAAAATATCGGCTACCACTGATAACACTTTCTAAAAATAACTTCCTAATCCTGAATCTCATAACACCACCTTGGAATACATGTTACATATCACCTATTGAATGGATGCGTGTAAGATAGTTATAAGAAATAACAACTTTCCTGTATCCTTTAATTTGTAATTGTACTTTAATTGTTATTGTTGAGACTAATTGTATTTACAAAGTTTAAATAAAAAAAAAAAAAAAACAAATTTCCTAACTGATTCGACAAGATATTTAAGATGACAATCGTTGAGTATTATATTTGAATTGTTGGTATAATAAATACGTTGAAAGTTGTACATTTCATAGGATTTCCATTATGGATTGTTGCCACGAAAATAAATACGATTTATTGTAGTTGATAGAATGATAGGTATAGTAAATATGAACTGATAACATCGGTAGACATACAAAGTTTTGAAATAAATTATTGCATGAGTTAGTCACAGTTAAACGCTGTAGTTAAACTACTTCAGGCGTCGACTCTAGCTTTAAGCTCCTGGATAGATGACCATCCTGGTTCTTAGTGACGAAGTCATGTCTCTACAAACAAACCACGAGTGCTCATATACTAAACAAATAACCTTAACTCATACACCTATCCTCGAAGATTAGTTACCGTGTGTCAATTAAAAGTAACCAATGACCTTTATTACAGTTAAAATTAATAAAAATATTATTTCATTGAGTTTTATCAAACTTATAAATAATTATAAGAGGTGATTTATTTAAAGGTTAATTTGAAAAGTTTATTTCATAGAATTACTCTACCTTATATTAATTTTAAATTACTTTTAATCATTGAAAATAATTAATAAGTGTGTAGGTTATAACTTATAATTAAAAAACATACATGACTATTTTTCCATTAGCTTACTTCTATGCTAGTTGGTACATTTATTGACATTGTACCTAAATACTTAATACTATTTTATTTATAAAATTAATTATTAATTATATAACTGTAACATTAACTATGTTTCACGCATGTTGTATTATATTGTATATGCGCGTTACTTTTTTAACTCATCAATGAGTATAGGGTACTGTGATTTGTGAATTTCAATATTTTGACAGTTAAACGGTTAAACCAAAACCGTTATAATAACATTTTCAATATTTTTATTTTTCATTACATACAGTTTCAATTGATTGGACGAATAATTTGAGTATAAAATAAATTATACTTCTATTAAAAT
This sequence comes from Periphyllus acericola, assembly GCA_949715065.1. Classification (NCBI taxonomy): domain Eukaryota; kingdom Metazoa; phylum Arthropoda; class Insecta; order Hemiptera; family Aphididae; genus Periphyllus; species Periphyllus acericola. The sequence continues at coordinate 36,093,349 of OX454268.1, forward strand.
ATTTTAAATATATATTATGCCATCGTACAATTGTTAGTATCCATATTTTTGTTTAGTGTTACAATTAAACATATAATACAAATGTTTTGTAGGTACATCATTTGTAGATAATAACATAAGTTGTACCTACATAATAATGTTATTTTCTTATAAATACACGTCACACATTCTTATAGTTTATAGGAGCGTAGTAAAGAAATACAATAAATAAATTACCTTTTATAGTAATCATTATAATTCATTGTTTTATGGATGAACCTGATTTTTTTTATGTTGATATGAGTTATAAATTTATAAATTATAAGAAGTTATGAAAGTATAATGATTAAGTCTTTATAATTCATACTTATGACTTAATATAGTTTTACTTGTAAGGTAATAATATTTAGAATTATTAATTTATACGTGTTAAAAAAAAATTTCATTTTTACTGTATACATATAAAATATGTATACAGTTCACACATACACATGATTTTATATACTTACGGTACGTAATTAATAGTTTTATATTTCATTACGATTTCTACCATATAGTGTAAACATTTGATATCCTCCCTGAATTTGACCGTTTGCAGTTATTACCTAAATTGTTCGGATTTCGCACCCCGAAGCTACGAGTACATGTGACATCGACTGTGCAGTGTCTAGTTTGTGTATGTCTATTTTGAACAATTATTATTATTTGTCTTAAATATTAGCATTGAATTCTGCCTTGCCCTTAATCAATGATCACCCGGGCCATAGTAACTATCAAATTATATCTCTTTCTATGGCCTATATAATGAGCTCTATATGCTTATATCGTTGTATAGATGCATTGAAAATCGAAGAACTTTGTGCAGTCTAGCGTGGTGGCGTACCAATGTAGTATTGCAGTGTATACCTATATCATATTATAGTAGTTGTCGAAGGTTAGTCGGTCGGCTTGTTTCTCCCGTAGGAATGTACCCAATAATAATAATAATGTATATATATATATATTTTATGTATCTATATTCCATGTACATTGTACACTGTGCACCGTGCAGTATACATATATACTATACATTCTACATGTATAGAGAACGATCTCAGCTGAAAAATTTCTACACGCTCTCATTTGGGAGGTACTCGTAAATCTCGGAATTATAAACATCATCTTATACATATGTATATACTTTTATGGTACTTCTATTATTAAGTTATAAATTATATGATCTTTATTACTACAAACATGGTGGCCATACTGATTTCGCCTCCAGAGTTTCAAATGAACTTTGACATTTTTCATGGAGATTGCTTCTCTATAGAATAGTAAACAGTATAAACTCATAATTCCTATTGGCTATATCGTATGGTAAAATATTACCTGTGTCGTTGAATTGGCTGAAAAGAGGATAATATATAGACAGAGATAATATTACTGCGTCGCCTGATCACCTGACGGACTGTCGACGACAACAACAACAATGCGAACGTTGATTAATAAAAAAAAAAAAAAACTATAATAATAAAATATAATAATATAATGTTGGATCGTATAGTCGTTGATGTTGCCGTCGCCGCTTTTGTTATCACTCCCGGGGCCCTCATTGTCCCGGGCACTGCGCTGTAGTCTTCTTCCCAGTTTTCGATTTCTAATAAAGGACTACTACTTCTACCAGATACTATAATATATTAATGCTACTATTACTACTACTATACTACGCTAGGTTTTTAGTTTTGTGTTGCGTCGTAAAATAAAAACAAGCGCGGACACTGTTCTTCAGGAATGTGTGACGAGAAGAACATTGGTTCCCAAAAATCCTAGAAAAGTGAGAAAATATACATATACCGTATGTATAGATTTATCATTGTTGAATATAGAAAAAAATAGAGGTAGGTACATTGGTTCTTAAGTGTGGTAACGGTGGGTATGAGGCGTTGGCGATTGTTGTAGATAGTGGTGTGTTCATCGTAAAGAAGAAGCCAAAACGAAAAACATCTAAATAGTTCGTTTTACCCAGAAAAAAATAATGAACCGTTGTATTGTGAATACATTTCGCATGACCAATAGGTCCTTATCCTCGGGGAAAAAAAACATTTTCCAGGTGCAGTGCGCACAATATATATATAAGTTACCTGTTATTTAAACCGGCTATATGACGTTATTAGTGCACATACTTCTTTATCGAACATTATTTACCGCACATAACTAAATTTTAATCCTCATATTATTTATTTTGTACATACTTGAAATCATAGCGTTGTCTTATATGACTTTCAAACTATATTTTAGTACTACCATAATGACAGTTTAAGTTATAGAAATATTTTACCAAGAACAGGGTGACACCGACGATTTAATTTCTGAACAAATTTCCTAGACCAATTGTTTCCTACTTTTTTTTCCAAATTATTATTTCACATCTAATTGAACGTTTATGTTTGTGCGTTGTAATTTTTCATAAATTTGTAATACTATGTTTTCCTAAAATAATTATAATGCGATGTTCTTAAATATAAAAACTATTACGATTTCTGAAAAATAACTATTGTTATTTATGGTAATTTACAAAAAAAATTGTGTTCATTAAAATAATTACACAACTCTAAAAACCTTGAAATTGAAATTTTTACTCAGCCAATGTCATTAATTTAAAAAAGAACTTTTAAATACTATAGTTAAATAAAAATCTAATGCGTATGACTATGTATTTTACCAAATAATTTAAGCTGCATTTATATACGTTATGAATTCAAAATGTAGCTTATACTCGATTGTGACAAAAAACAATTTTCATTAATTTTATGATTTTATTTATTTTTAATTTACCATCACGTCATAGTGAACCCATAATGCGTTAAATATTTAAACTATTCTTTATTTTAGTGATTGAGACTGTGTATATTATTTTGTATTAATATTATACTATAGTGTATACTGTATAGGCTCGTATACTTGTCGGGCCTCGGCTATTCGAGACTTAGAAATGCATTGTCGGTATTAAGGATTATAGTCAATCATATTTCTTGTGTACGTTTTGAATACACGACTATATAGTGTGTCCCTCAATTTCTTGAACATAATAATAAAAAAATTGATTAGATATTAGATTTACTAAATTTGACCATAATCATAATACTACATGTGGTTTCTCTGTACCACCTATATTGAAGTGGCCTTCAAAAATTTGCAAAACAGTTATTAAACAGTCATTAAAGTTTTTGAGTTATTATTGTACTTGGAAACGACTTAGTACTAAACAAGAAATAAATATGTATTCATAATTATCATGAATATATCGCAATCATTTTTTAGTATAATAATTTATTTTAATACTTACAAATATGATAAACCATTTTCATCTGTTTATTTATATAAGATTAAATACTTGAGAGATAACAATGTATTTTAAACTACAATAGTTCCGTTTTAGAGTATGGCTATAAAACAATTAAGATAAATACAATTATTAAAGACCTGCTTCAACTTTTATTGTGTTACTGTATTAATTATTTCCTCAAAAACTTCGGTGCAATAACATTTAATATGTAGGTATAAGTTTCGAGTGAATTCAATAAATATGGTAAAATCGGCCAACGAAATTATATGAATATAAAAAAAAAATGTTTGACATTTTCTTTAACTTTATTTCCAAATTGTAAACGTTAGAAATATAGATTTTAGTTAAAACAATATTCGAATTTTTATTCTTAAAAATATAAATCACTTAAAACTTTAAAAGTAAACCCCTCAAGTATGTATTATATTTATAATTGTATACTTTACACGTTATTCAATCTTTTTAGGTGTTATAATTAAAAACGATTGCTATTATAAATCAATTATTATGAATATTTTATATAACTGATTATCGCTGATCATTATATATTTGAAAAATTTATGTACCTGTAATTTAAATATTTTAACAGACTTAATTTGTTTTTATCACGTGATAAATTCCTACTATCTTAACCTTAATGTCTTATATTTAGTTATTTCATCGTAATAAAATCAATAGAATTAATCAACAATATTTTTTTAAACAATAAGTAGTCCGAAGTAATTTGTTCCGAAATCTAATTTATGACTTGAAGTCTTAATTGTAATATTAACGCAATGGTACCTCTTATATATATTTTTAAAATAAAATATTTAGTAGACAGTTGTTCTTAATTGATTTAAGTAGTTACATATATAGACACGTGGGTGAACATTTTAATAAACCGTGAGATGAATTAGTCACTCTGCAAGTTATTTGTCATAAATAGGGGGGCACGACCTTTTGTAGAGTTGAGTTTTAGGTTCTAGTTCTAACATGTAGTTTAATTTGTCATTAATTAATTTTGTACCTCGGTAAAACAGTTACATCGCATACATAGAATGACGATGAACTTTTTGGAACATCTGCGTATATTGTTATTAATGAGTTATACTAATGCCAATAGAGGACGATTAAAATCGTCGTAAAAAAAAAAAATCATTTAATTAATCTTTTAATACACAAATTTATCTTTATAGTTTATATACCACCAATTAATCCAATTAAGTATCTCATACTTGTAAAAATATATTATATTTATTTACAAAATGTAATTGTTAATTTTCTTTTATCATATAATATGTTATGAAATTCGATTGATAAAATGAATTAAGTGACGTATGTCCTATCCTCAAGATTAAGTGGAGAGCATCGAGAGTCATTTTTAGTATGTATACCAGTGATAATGAACACGTTCAACGGTTAATCCGTGTTAAATCCTGGATATTTTCAAACGCTACTTCAAAGTATATCCCACATTGAAGGATCGACCTTCGATTACTCCAACACCGGAATCACACTTTTTCTTTACAACTCCTTTCTCTTGATTTAACATCAAAGATTGATCGAAGAGCGCATTAATTTTTTTATTGATCACTATTTGACGTCACGATACTTGACACGGTTGGAGATTATTTTTTGATTCCTAAATCATAGTACACGCACAAACTGACGTCATTGTTTTTTGTGTTATTAGAGTGATTTACTGTAGATTACCATTGGTTTTATATTATGTCTCACAATCGTGTTATACTTATTCTTTTAGTTTTTTTTTTTTATTTTATAGTATCTTTTTTTTGCTATATGTGAAAAAATATGTCCTTAAAACAACAAAATGTGTTCAACCAAAGTTAAATTTAACCAATTTTATGAACAATTTATTACTGTAAATAATGCGTTATGTTTGGAAACATTTGCATACTTGTTCACCTAAAACGATATTCCGATCATAATCATTGTATACGTTGTAAGGCGGGAATATATATATAATTTACTCAATATGGGCCACAAAATCCGTATGTTGTTTATTTAGAAAAGTATTGAATGGACTTTGTAAATACTTTAATTGAGTAATTTAGGTCAAAAGAATCTCGTGATTTCAATTATGTGTAAGCACGATATGAATACCATTTTTTGACTACAAATTAATTACTACCTATTGATCAATTCCTTTTATCGAATTAACTATTACTGGTCGCTTACGATTTTCGTATATATAAATGTGTTTTATAATTTAGCAATAAAAATGGTGATTTTCATTAAAATGCAAACATATATTCAAAGGCAATAATACTATTATGAAATTGCATAGATTAAATGTGTCTATTTTGAGCTAAATTCAATTGGTGTGTCTGTACAACTATTTTCTCGGCTATAACTTATGTAAATGCAATTTATATTGACTTCTCTAAAGTACGTAGTTCTTTTCATATATTTTAATATGATATTTTCAATCCTATGTAAATAATTATTGTATTTCTTCTTCTCATCACGATACTAACTGTTCGACAATGACTTGCATTTAGACAAAATCCTACAACGTAATAATTCGAAAGTATTGAACATTTAGTTGGGAATCTGTGGATGTTAAATTAAAGCCAAACCCATAATCATTATTCTAAGTACGCAATACGCATAGATATGTTGCGTAATATATTTGTATGTATAAAGCGAACATATAATTCGAAGTAAAATTAATTATTTTTTCTGTGTACAATTATAACAGGTCTAGATAATAATCCCACAAAATCAATGATTATAATTTATAAGTTATAACACTTTAAATATATAATGTCCTTGAATGTAGGTAACTTTTCCTAGATAATTTTACTACGTTCATATTAAAAATCTTACGGACATTCTAGAGAAGTACAAATGTAATAAGTTTTGTAACTATACTTATTATCTATGTTTAATGTTTATAAATGATAAAATAATATAATGTTTGAATTGATACATTTTATAGAATCACAAATCGTATTGATTTTTTTCCGAACAACATAAATCTTTATTGGTATAATTCAAAAATTGAATGTAATTATAAGAAAACAAAAAGTTAATTTATTTTTACTTACATATCAAATCGGATAAATTTAATTAGATAGTCTTATTTAAAAATCAGTGCAATTGAAGCCTACAATAGTTTTAAGCTTAAACTTATATAAGGCTTAGTACTTATTTGAATGGTGACAGTAGAAAATAGAAATATTCAATGATAAACCATTAAAACTACACTACAAAAATAAATAAAAAACTTGAATAACGTTGTAGTGCATGTGTCATGTGTATGTGCGTGCGTGTGTGTATGCCTATGCAGTTTGTAAAACCTTTTTATGATATGTCTGCTTTCGGTTAGCGAGGTAAATTTTAAACATATGCGTTTTTAAAATGTATTATTCCTACAACTTAACTCTATAGTAGTTTAGTGCATTCCAACGCATTACATTAACTATCACTGACGTTTTAACGGTCGAAATATTAATTAGGTACTGTTATAAAAAAAATACTCGTACACACTATGTTGCGTCCCATATAATCATTGACATGGAACCAGGTGATCCCGGAAAACTTAATGTTATTCATATGTTATTAAAAACGAAACTGTAAAAACATAAGTAATTCAAACTGAAACGTAAACAAAGAGTATAAAATAGCTCTCATTAAAGTTCTGTGATCATTATAGTTTTCCACAATGACATCGATGTGCGAAAGTGTAGTCTAACGAGGAGATCAAGGTCGTCCACTTCAGTGGTTCAGACTTCAGAATACGGGGGCCGTTTAACCGTGTAAGGTAACTTGAATGTCGTGTGAAACCGGTTCATCCAGAAGATAAGCTAAGATAAATAAACCTCTATGTAAACATTGTTGTATAGGGGTGACAACAGAGTGGATAATTCAATATACACGGGTACAAAGATATCAACAGTAGTACAATTCAAATTTAATATAATTAAAATTGTTCATGTATTTATGAATGAAATGATAATTTTCCGTTCAGATAGTAATTATTTTAAAATTAAATTAATTAAAAGTCTTAGAAATAATGTAACAAATACGCGGACAAATACCCTATAGCAGATGTATTAGTTAATATTATATATATTTAATCAATTGTATAATTATTCTATATTCTAATATTTTAAGGTCATGAATAAAAATCCAATTGAAAAAGTTCATCTTGTCTCATTTTGTGTTATTAATATTTCACACTTATCACAATCTTAGTTAAACCCTAAATACTTTTATTATGTATTTCACGGTACTATTTTTATAGAGATCGTAGTTGAACAGAAATCAGTACAGTGATGATATTTGTACTTCAAAAGAGTGGTTTCACAATGATGAGGTTCGGTTGATAATTAATTGGATTTAACTGAAAATAGTGTTGTCCTGTATTAAATTATTCAATATGAGACCTATAACATGAAATACGTTATACCGGAAAACCACTGTACCGTATTTCCTCATTTAAACATATGCCTTTATCATTAATACTAATACACTCAACTGGAACTGTTTTATGTGTTTTTTTTTTTGGAATAAGAATTTTGCTTAGTGTTTTTTTGATGGGCTAAGGATTCGGAATATTTTTAATTTTGTTTATTTAAATATAACAACCCTCTTCGAGTAAAATAGCATAGAAACATAAATTATTTGGAATTTACCATTTTAGTCCGAATTCTGCTTTGATAATTTTGTCTCTCCCCCTTACGAATCTGTTCAATAGGGCTCATTATTTTTTCGAAGAAATAAATAAAAATAAATATTCATACGTAATTGTATTATAATTGCTCTTTATTTGTAATTTGTATACTACCAATTAATTAGTAATTTAATATGATTTACATCGATAAATATTTATGGAATCGATACATCTATGAAAAGATTGTGTTTTATCTGTGTAGATCAAAGAAATAGCATCGGGTTGAAAAGAATAATAATCAAAATAATTTGGAATCAAGCTTACTATTTATAATAAGTGGTCCATCCTTGAGAGCAGCCTCCACGCTTACAATTATTGCTAAAACTTTTAACACCATAACAATCTTTTGAATCCAGTTCTTCAATCATTTAAACTGCACTGTAATGCGACAGTTACGTTAATACGAGCGGTTATATTATTTATAACAAAGTAGACTAGTTTTTTTTTTCTTGAAAAAACCGCCCATAGTCAATTTTTCCCTCTTCTTGTCCTATCGGTCGCCTGGCCAACGCTGGTTAATTGGTTGGCTTTTTATTTTTTGTTATGCCGCTATGTACATATATTATTCCTGCAGTCACGAACCGGTTTGGAAATGATGCTACCCGCCGTCGTAAAGTTCCGGGTCTCCCAAGAGAAGAGGGAAATGTGCGCGCGTTAGATACGTACGATGCTAGAACACGACAGAAAGCGGATTCTTCGGACGAACGTGAAGCCGATGATCGTTGCGCAATGATCTTGAGCCTTGGTGTTGTGCCAAATAAATGCTCGCCGGACACACAAATATACGTTTCGCATTGTCTCTTCCAGTTTTCACCGCAATACCTACAGTCAATATATGCCTGCCTGTATGAAAACGAGTACAGGGTTTTGATAAAATATTTTAGAAAACTTTATGGTTGCGCCTGCAATACGCACATAAATAGTACATATTAGTGAACAGTAAAATGTTAAGTGATAATCTTATATCGGTATATGATGACTGATAAGTAATTAACGGTGTAAACTCAAAGGTCGCATAAGTATTACTGTTTTACTCTCCTGCAGGTGATGTTAATTTTAGCTCCGGTTGCAAGTGCCTTATCCAATTATTATTACGCTTATCTTGTATTCGTACTCGCGAATTTCGAATTTTTTATTTTTCATCGGTTTAATTTGTGTTTACATTTTTCACCTGAGACATAAATCGGATAAGGCTTTAAAAATGTGCTTGCTGACCTAAATCCGCATTGGCTATCGTTCCTTTAGATGTTCCGATGCATTGACCCACTTATAACCATTGCTTTATTGGCGTGTATATTATTCATTGCCGAGGAATTATCAGAGGAATCGATTTAATTAAATATTGCAAAATTAATAATTTTATTAATGCATTATTTTTTGGGCCACTGTTGGCTGCCGCGTATAAATTAATATAATATTTCTGTCTGTAAAACAGCTCGATCTAAAAACAATGCTTTCCAGTGTACACGTTACTAACTATTAATAGCAATTATGAAATGTTTTATATTCGAGTAATAATATACAAAACGTACATAACGGTCTACGGTCACTTTAAGAGGTTTTGTCTAAGAAAAAAATCCTGCTTATACTCATTGAGATTATTCGATAATACTATGTGTATACCAGCCTCGGTTCCAGAACTAATCGAATGTATCTTCTTCGTGTGGTCAACATTGAAAAGTGCCGTAATTATTCGTATTGTTTCTAACGGTAATCGCATTTTCCCGGTGTATATTTTTCTTTTTAAAACCAATATCCTATTACCGAAATCACTTTTATTTTAACAGCAACTTGGTTTTCCTTGAGCGACTTCGTACAGTGTCGGCGTGCACATACGGTTACTTTCACATCGCATTCCGATTGATTTTCGCACGACTCGAATACCAATGCATGCACATTATATACGCTAAGAAATGCATGGTACCAAAAAATAAATTCCGCGTGTAATGTATACACATATAAAACCATTATATTTTTATTTGCTCGCATAAAATAATGTTCCGTCTTGTTGATGGGTAGATAATCTTCGATGGTATTCAAGTTTACAATTTATATTTTTACACGATCTGCCTTAATGTGTTTTATAGGATACAATTGGTGTTAAAAATGTGCCTCTCGAAATGAATTGGTTTGATGATATACTTCGAAATGTCATTATCAGATTATCGTTCAATAATACCATTAATATTTGTATTGCATATTTGACCTTCACCTCTAATGTTTAGATTATGTATATTAACCGTGGAAACTAACACCAATACGTTTTACAAATTATTTAAGATCAACGAGTCAATGCACTAACCATAGGTATTTACGTAATTTTCTTTACTGAAAGTATCATATTCATGGAAAAGAGTCGTTTAAAAAATAATAATGATCGCTTGACATGAGTTGGGTCACGCGACTTTACAATGTTGCGTCGTAGAAAAGTAGAATAATCGTATTGTTAAACGAAAAGAAAAATAGACTGTCATCCATATATATTCGTGTATCAAAAACGATAGCCGACTTGGTTCTAAAGAAATGGAAAACTCGGTTCTAACCCGATCGTCTTTGATACGCTTTAGAGTGTGATTAAAATAACACCAGAACGTAAACGTGATCGTTGTTTTCCTCAATCGGTGGTAGTCGACTTCTTACGTACCAATCTCAGACCTTGGATTTCATCCATTTTCCCTGAAATATATATTGTCCGTGAACCGTGACTATATCGATCTGTGTCCAAACACGTTATTTTGTAGGTGAATATGTGCGTAGCTATTTGTCGTCTCAAGGTGTCTCTAATGCCGTTTTAACCTTCTTTTATTAAAAAATGTATAAAAATAATGTAAATTATAGTATCTATACGTAATGTGTTAGGTCATAGGACTCTATTAAAAGTATATAATATATTAATTCTTTTATTTACTGTACGAGTATTTTAAAAAAAATTTCTACGGCACTTGAACGGCCTTGTGCAGAAAGAAAAAAATCGGTTGGCTGCGGAACATCGATTGAGTAAGGGTATACATTGTATGAATATTATATATATATATATATATATATATATGTGTACGAACGAGTAATCCGAGAAGAAGTCTAACGCGATGTTCGTATGATGCGATATAAGATGGGTATTGTTTTACTCGGCGTTTATGTTCGGTTGAAAATCTAGAATTTCGCTCGCAACCACGCGCCGGGCACGTAGCAGTAGTGTATAGTTAGAAAGGTACGATTTCAATGTGAATCGTACGCGTATTTAATTGCAATAATTATGACAATATTCACCACACCTATACGACGAACGACTACATCGCGATCGCGGAACCGGTATTCGCACGCGTGTGCAATAACAAGATATCGTAGTTGTGTACACAGGGCAACCGTGATTAGCGTGTGCGATACGACGTCTTGTTTCGCGATGAGAATACGATGATGCGGCGGCGTGCGAGGAAAACAATAACGACGGTTGCCAAACTCACAGTAAAACAACAGAATACGCGCGTCGTGATGAGAATAACGCATTAAGGGCGGTGACCATGGTAATAATGTTACCGGCGCCGGTAGTAAATATATATAAGTTACTGGTAACGTCCACGCGACGTATATACAATATTAGCTAAGGAAAACGACGCGTGTCCCTGTCAACGGGGCATTTCTGTAGGGTGGAGCGAACATCGCGTTTGAACGGGCCGTTAATCCGTGATTACATTTACTGTAACTAGGGGTATTATACTGGTACCGATCAAACAATCCACTTGAGAGATTACACGGTTAAATCTCTATTCGTGTCCTACGTGCGGGCCCCGCTGAAAGCGCGTCCGCGTGCACATCTTAGGGATGGCTCAAGGGTGGGTGGTGACCGGGCGCGTACCGTGTTTTTTTTTTTTTATGTTAACAGCCCAAGGGCTGGTTGGCAGCAATTCTCCACTCCTGACGCTTCTCCGCTTTCCTTTTCAATTCGCAATAAGATCTGCAGTCCATATCTCTTACTATTTGACTAATGTAGTCCAGTGGCGGTCGCCCTCTGCTGTTGTTCCCTTCAATGGCACCTTCTATTATCCTGCTAAGTAGACTGTTTTGACGCAGCATATGTCCAATTAACTTGGCTCCTCTTGTTTTTAAGGTCTTCAGAAAGCTTCTCGTTTCTCCGATTCTTCGATAAACTTCTTCATTTGTTATGTGTTCTGTCCAACTTATTTTAAGTAGTCTTCTGTAACACCATGTCTCGAACGCGTACCGTGTAAGCGTTATATAATCTCGTGCGGTTTCGCATTTGGCTTATGACGATGACGAATGCTGACGTATTTTTTTCATTTTTTTTTTCAGGCGAACTGTGCGTGGAGAAACCGCTGTGCAGCCTGTGGAAGAACTACACGTGCAACCAGAAGCCGGACGTGCACATGAAGCTGACCATCACGCAGTCGGGCCTGAAGGCGTTCACCAAGGAGCACGGGCTGACCGAGTACTGGAGCCACCGCGTCACCTACTGCCTGGCGTCGCCGCAGTTCCCGCGCATCTTCTGCTGGGTGTACCGGCACGAGGGCCGCAAGCTCAAACAGGAGCTCCGGTGCCACGCGGTGGTGTGCTCCAAGGAGTCGGTGGCCAAGCAGATCGCGGGCCAGCTGCAGAACAGGCTGGCGCAGGCGCTGAACGAGTTCAAGCGCGACAAGATCAGCCGGCAGAACGCGCGGCTGTCGCTGGCCAACAGCGTGTACGAGAACCCGTCGCTGCCGCGGCGCAAGATACTGCTGTCGACGGGCTCGCACAACTACCGGCCGCCGCTGGAGCGGTCCAAGTCGGCGCCGCGGCTCATGTCCATCGAGGAGAGCCTGGAGGAGGACGAGGAGCTGGCCGAGTGCGCCGCGTCCAGGAACCGGTGCCGCGCGGACAACCGGTCACGCACCGGCACGCTGCGCAACCGGATCGGCGGGCTTTACGGTTTCAAGGAATCCGCCTTCGCCACCGCGATCGCGGCCGCCAAACCCGCCGCCGCGGCAGTTACGAGTACCGGGACGGTCGCGGTCGCCGATGCCAGTAGCGTGAGCGAAATCGAAAACCGACTGGCCGAAACCCTTCAGCTGCGGGACGAATGCTGTGCCACCACCACCACCACCCCTGTCGCCGCCACCGCAGCCACCACCGCAGCCGGTGACTCGGACGGATCGGAACAACCGTTCGTCGCGATGGAATCACCGCTGCCGTCGTACCGGGACATGGTCGCGGAGGGCCAAGAGTTGCTGTCGTCGTCCGAGTCGTCCAAACCGGTTTGCGGAGAACACCAACAGAGGCGGCTGTTGCCCAATTACAACGAAGCGATCGTGGAATGTCCGCAAGGCCCCGAGGACGTGTGTTACAAGTACAACAGTCTGGTGCGGGACCGGAAGAGGCTGTTCGAGACGATCGGCGGCGGCGCGGTGGTGTCGGCAGCGGCGGCGGCGGCGGCGGGCGGACGTCGCCATCACTTCAAGCGGATGAGCTCGGACCCGGAGCTGGTCGGCGCGTACAACAACCTGGTGAAGAACCGCAAACTGCTGTTCGAGGGCAGCTGCCAGGACGAGGAGGACGAGGACGTGGACCTGGACGACCTGGACGAGGACAAAGACTGCGGGTACCCGGACGACGAGTCCACGCCCAGCCTGCAAAGCATATCCAGCGGTGGGTCGGACGCGTGCAAGAAGATCGCCGTGGACCTGGACTCGCTGTCCGAGGAGGACAGCGACGAGAGCGGTTACGTGGAGGCGCCGCCGCCGTCCCGCTGTCCGGCCGACGTCAGCGAAAAAGAACTGCACAAACGCAACAGCAGCACCCACGCGGCCGTCAGAAACATCATGGCTCACCGGGTCGGCGCGTAGTTCGGACAATGCGATCACGTTGGAAAGAATTTTTTACACGCGGGCTCTCGGGGTTGTTCGTATGTTTCACAGTCGTACACCGATGCGTTATGCATAAATCGTTATCAGCGGCGCACGCGGGGGTCCGGTTCTAACCACTCCCCCGAAATGCCTTCCTCCGCCCAAAGTTTCGGTGATGATAATATTTTAGTATCAATCCATAGTGAAAACCTTAACCAAAATCCTGCGTACGCGACTGATCGTTATCCGGAACGCGTGCGACCCCCCCAGCCATTCGTGGGCGTGTGTCGATGAGCGAAAAAGGATTGAACAAATGAACATTTTATACGAATACCAATAGAAGTATTTTGTATACAACAGAAGACAACGAGTCGACGGCGCGGTTACCACACGTCGCGCGTCGCAGCGAGAAGTAGTTAGTCGGCGGCGGCGGCGGACGAAAACTAGTTTTACGTTGTTCAAAAACAACCAGTTTTAACGTGTTTATTTATCATTCTTTTTGTACCAAATCCAATCGTCCGAAGCTTTTTTGCTCCTTTGCCAGGCGCTGTTTATTTCGTCCTTTCGTCGCCGTGTACTGCGCAATAGTGTACCACGTGCGTTCATTGTACATATGTAAATATCACAAATCGACCTAGTCAAGCATTCGTATTATTAGGGATTAGCGTCTATAGGAAGCGAATCAAATATACATATATGTGTGTGTGTGTGTGTGGTTGTGTGGCGGAGGGAGGGGAAAGAGAGTGACGTAGTCTCAAAACGTTATCGTTTGTCGCCTCTTCATCGGGTACAACAATAAACAGTATGCGTTCGTTTTAAACGAGATAATACATTACAAATACCAAACAAGGTGCTAGCTAATTAAATTAGGCGTTTAATTGTTTTATATATATGTTTCCACTTAGGTAGAGGTGTGGGGCTACCTATATTATATATATATATATACTACGTATATATTGTACACACATTATTCACGTATACAAACACGTGTGTATTTTTTTTGCACTCATGCGAACAAAATATGCGACTCTAAAAATATTCCAAAACTATATATTATAGATAATTCTCAACCATCGAAACGATGCGTTTTGTATTTTTTTATTTTTGCTAAAATTCATTATTATAAAATTTCGACCGACGTTCCTATACAGCTTTTTTTTTATTAATGGTAGATTTTTATTTTAATGGAAATCAGAGTCGATCAAAAACTGTTTAAACGTCCGTTTCTATACATACTATTAGCGTATTACGTATACTTATTTAATCTTACAGTGTGTGTGTGTGTGTGTGTGTGTGTGCGAACTTAACCTGTACGCTCACTGATTATAGTGATTGCATATTTATTATATTAGATTAATACCGTTTGTGTATAGTTTTAATATGTTGTACAGTTATTATAATACTGTGTACCTATTATACCTACGCGATGCGTTCGGATGGAAAATTCGAAAATCGAGACGGCAACCTTTATAATATGTTATTACGCTATTGAGTACCTACCAGTGCAGTGTGTTAATTAAGAGATATATCTGATTACCTAGACTTGTTTAAAATAATATCGTGTTCGCTAACGAACTCGGAATATAATTAATAATGTTTTAAATATACCAAATGAAAATCGTATGTAACATTTTATAAATGTGTGCGTGTGTACCTTATACATAGAGTTAGTTACAATATTGTATTATTTATGATGATTATTATTAATATTTTTATCTTATCCTTTTTTTTTTCTACGATAGTTGAATTAAATTGTTATTAAAAGAAAGAAAAAAAACGAGTTTGAAATCATTTCGCGCACCTCTCCTCCTTTCCTCTTCCGGAACCACAGACCGGCCGGCGTGTTGTACAATATTATACAGCCAAATCTGCGCGTTTCGGTACCGGCTGATCGGGGAAAACCGCGAAGAACGACAGCGGATGTTCTGGACCAGTGGCGGTTATCCTATGGTGCATGTGTTGCTTGGGCAACACATACAACATTTGGTGGGTGGGTGGGTTCCTGGGTAGATGGTTGGATGAATGTTGGGTACTTGGGTAATTTTTATAATTATATGACTTATAATTAAATCAAAACAATACTAAATACAAGTTCTGGAATAAATCGGACAATAATAAATGCTATAAAACTGCATCGGACTGTTATTATAGCTTGCATTATTAAATACATTTCCTGATTAGGATTAATTTTGAAATTATTACGCAGTTATAATGTTTTAACAATGATAACACCCGAAAATTGGAAAAATATGTGAACCAGTACTCACTAATTGGATATTGGTAATTTGTATTTGCTAATAGATATTTGAAGGCGGGTGGTTCCCCAGAAATATTTTCAGCAACACATATTATTTTGAATATAGCCGCCACTGTTCTGGACACTATTGTAGAATCGCCGAGCACGGTGCGCTTTTTTACCGCGAAGAAACGATGGTGATCCGATAGCCGATAGTCTAATATAGGCAGGCCCGTGCGCAGGATTTCAGAATGGGGGGTGTTTTGAAAAAAAAAATGTATAACACAGATACGTCAATAATTAGCAAATAGTATTATAATATATTTATATTTATTATTGATTTCCTAAGTATCTATATTAAAAATGTTTTTTAACAATACTATAAAATACAAATTGTATTGTCATTGTATTTTATCGATAACGGCAACTATGATGAAAGTCGATAAACAGCAAACGTGAAGACAACACTATAGTAAGTTATTGTTGTATTGTACTATTATGCTATGCATTATTATTTATTACAAATAACATTAGAAAATATTACGTATAGGTGATAGATCAATAATGAAAAACACGATTTATTCGACCATGGGGGGGGGTATGAACCCCCCCACACTTTGCGCACGGGCCTGAATGTAGGCACACTGCGGTCCGCTGTTTCTACGTCGTTTCACATTTTTTTTCCGAACCGGACGAGGCTGCCCACGCGGTGTGGTGAACCCGTGTGTACACATTACGTCCGTCCGTCGCGGTCGCCGTCACGTGGTGCACCGGCTTCCACTAAAAATCGTCATTTCGGCGGTGTTAACGCACGGTATAATGTATTCAAGCGATCCGGGTGTACGGCGGCATCGGACCGGTCCGTGGTATTTTGCCGCCTCGGGCGACCGCATTACCGCACGTAGTTGTTCGTCTGGAACGTGACGGCAAACGGTCGAGCTCACGAAAACTCGTCCTTATGTTATCTGAACATCGGTAGGCGCCGCGGTAAAAAATGAAAATATGGAAACGGCATTTAAGCGCGTGCCGTACGGGTACTGCACGCCGGAATCGACATTGGCACGCGCCAGAAAATGTACGGAATCGTTGTTGGTTTTTTTTTTTTTTTGTTTTTCGATCCGGAGATTGGTTTTTAACAAATTATTTACAATAAATGACTTTTCCATTTTACTCTATCATTCGCCATGTTCTTAAGCTCCTTGTAGCAAGTGACTCCTGCGTCCTGCATTATTTGACTGATGTATCTCGTCCTAGGTCTTCCTCTTGATCTTGTACCCTCTATCATACCTTCGATTATTATATTATGCAGTTCATCTCCATGCCTCAACGTGTGTCCTATCATCTGCCATCTCCTTCTCTTTATGGTGTCTATCAATGTTCGTTTTTCATCTATTGTTCTCAGGATGTCTTCATTTGATCTTCTATCAGTCCAGCTTTTTATTGTTGGTAAGCGTAACCAACTACCAGCGGTGTCTTACGTAAGGTTCAAGATTCGTGTCCGATTTTGTGTACTTGCAGCGCCACCGCACTGCGCATGCGTTGTACGGACATGTTTCGTCAACACTAAATCTTACCGCCCTTAGAAAATTCGCGCCCTAAACAGTTGCTTGATTCGCACCCCGTTGCAGGGTCGGCCCTAAAAGAAACCCAATAATAAATTCAAATAAACGAATAAAATAAATGTACAACAATAGATAGGATTTTTTGGAAAAGCAGCTACCGCATTGGATAGCTTCCCTTATCAACGCATTTTCTATATTATTTAGCATAATATTTACTTACACTGTTCAAATTATATGTGAGGACAGTAAATCATGATATTTCCAATGAAAAAGTTTAAGAAAATACCAAAGACCAGAAACAGTTTGTCTATTAGACTCGCGCTACACCGGCTATTTCGGAGATCCATTCGACAATTATCAATAAAAGATGAATTTCTATTAAAATTTTATTCGTCGGTTAGATCAGCTTACATTTCTATGGATGGTCGACTTCATTTTGAGGTAAGTCAAGCTTTTAGTGTTGTAACTTTTACAAAAAAAAACAAAAAGGTTTCGAAAATTAAGAGTTTTTTTTATAAAAATGATTGAAAGATTTCAAAATTGTGTAGTATAAGTTTTCATTATAGAAATCCGAAAACATTTTTTCCGCTTCACAGAAAAACATCGAACCATGGATTTTGCCGGCTACTATCATATATTGGTCATACTTGGCCTTATGAATAATGGTTTATATACTGTATCAGTTGCTCTGAGGTAACGCGAAATCGGTCAGAAAAGATCATCGGTTGTAAGTACACGCTCGTAGCAAATACATGTTCACGTTAAAGGAGGACTTAATTACACTCGATTGACGGTTGTGCGTTTGGACGATAACGGCCGCTCAAATGAAATGCGTTGAATTCGTGAAAAAAAAAACGATAACGCAAAGTTTTAAACCGACCAAACACTTTGTAATAATATTATAATGTTCGTATACACGGTACTTCCGAACGTTATTTATTTTTATTGTTTTTTTTCTTCTAACGGGACCGTCGTCGTCGTGTTACGAGCGCAGAGGACGTGGTCAACGCGAACATTACCACCCGTGTCGGCGGTCGTCTCGTCGGATTATCAAAATATCATCGTCGACCGGATCGGCGGAGTACGATTGCGCGCGTCTAACCTTTTTAGGTATACGATTGCGCGCAGTGCCAGAATAACAAAAGACAACATTTTAATTACTCAAAGGCGTACGATCGCGCGTGAAATTGGGTGCGACGTTGCCAAATGCCATGAATGGTGTATAATTGCAAAAAAAATTTTGGAGCATATTCGAATGTTCCGTCTGTAAATACATATGTACAACTGGTCAGACATTGAAGATTTTCTTCAGTGGTTAAACAAATAAAAGTGGAATCGTCGGGTAAATGTACAAACTTTTTCCCTCTAAACATTAAAAAGTCTGCATCTTGAAATCCATTTATTTTTGTAATATTGCATCTTCAAAAGATGTTGGATAGGGAGGGAGATTTTTTCTTCGTTCAATTTTTAGCCTTTCTAACCGATTTTAAATCTTTATGTTCTAATTCAGTACTTACGCTATTCATAAGTTCATTTCTGATTAACTTTATTGGCCGGGTAGATATATTACTTGTAGCTTTTCGCTTGCAACTTTCTCTCAATACTTGTCGATCAATTTTTTGTATCGGATCAACAGGATGGTTATGTTCACTAGCATTTTCTCGGCAAAAATAAGTTATAAATAATCTACTATAATCTACTATGGTATCGTACGGATTTACCATGGACCTATATATTTGGCAACGTTGCTTAAAAGTTAAAATATCATAGCGCGCGCAATCGTACGCTTAAAAAGGTACCGCTGATATGGACCGCGCGCAATCGTATCGCGCCCGACCGGATAAACCTACGACGCCACCGCCTACCAGTTATTTTATTACCTGCTGCTTTCGTGTGTCTATTTCAGATTCCGAGTGAAACGACGAACGTATTGGTCTTATCGTGATGTGTGTTGTTTTTTTTTTTGCGTCCGTGTACACGATTTCGACCACAAGGGTTGCTCCGATGTACAACAAAACATGGTGCTTTCCCGAGAGGAAATTTCTTCTAGTCGATACTTTGGGGAGTTCAATTTTTGAACTACCAAACAGACACCGTTCAGAATAATTGAGAAAAACGAAGAACAATTTGCGAACAAGATATTTTATAATTATTATGATTAATAAAATTGAATTCATCTCGGATATTTTATAATTTCTTTGTAAAGTACACAAAAAAGTGATATATTTTTCATGTTATAGAAGGGGGGGGGGGCGCGAGAGTTTCGAGAATCTACAAAGGGGGCGTGGAATAAAAAAAGGTTGGGAACCACTGCACTAGGGCGACGCGACGTGACGCGACGTTGACGAGATTTAAAGAAATAGTTGCCTAGTAAGATATCGTACGACCTGACGACATGAGTTCTGCACACTATAGGCCAGGGGTGGCGAACCTTTTTTGGGTCAAGTGCCAAAATTTAAAATCAAGTTTTTTGAAATATGCTCGCTCGCCCCAAAAAAAAATTAATTTTCTAGGTAAGATGAAAAGAAAAAGCATGCAATAATTTACACACATTTTATTAGGAACACATTTATTTGTAAACTTTTATTTCGTTTATTAATGTGATTTCTGTGGTTGTTTTTTAGAAGATAACATTTTAATATCTGGAGTATAGTTGGCAGTTTTCAGTGAAACACAAGCAGCACTAGTTTCATCGATTACTGTATTTCTCTGCATCGTTTTTATTAAATTCACTATGGAGAATAAACTTTCATAACCATAAGTTGACGAAAAAATGTATACGATAGATTGAGTCACTTTTTTTAATGTATTAAATGTGTTAGGAAGCGAGTTCCAGACTGTAAGAATTTCAGTATCTGCATTTTTTACCACGTTTTCGGTTTTCTTGAAGACTTTATTTTCAATATGAGAATTCATACTTAGTATTCTCTCTTTAATATTAGATTAGTACATTTGGCGTGCCACTGAAATTTGGTCAACGTGCCACTTCTGGCACGCGTGCCATAGGTTCGCCACCCCTGCTATAGGCGATGTTTCGGCAGTTGCTCAGTAGTCAGTAGCAATCATGTCGTATTTTGAAGATGACGAGTTTTGTATTGTGTCATATTGGTATGGACACCGTGAAATTAAAAAGAAAAGGAAATATTGGATACACATCCCCATACATACAAAACAATATTAATTGCTGTCCCTTCTGCCGTATTCGGGTATTTTGAAGTTATATAAGCATGGATATTGGTCTACGGCTTCAACTAGTTTCATAGTTAAGTTTTCTTCTTTTGTTTTTGCCATATTGTCAGTGATACTTGCCAAATAATAATACAATTAATTATGTTATTACAAAAATGCATGTGGTTGACTAGGCAACTTTTGTCAAGCGACTGACAGCACTAGTCGCGCGCGATTAGTTGCTTTCGTGTCACGTCGCATCGCGTCGGTGGGAGGTCTCCGATGTATTAACCCGTGTTTTATTAAACAAACTTCCTATCGCACGAAATTTGTTTATAATCGCGTTGCGTTGCGTCGCCCCAGTGGGACGAGAGCCTAACTTCAACCGAGAACGAGAATCGAACCCTGCACCACTAGTGATTCTCGTCACGCACTATCCGTATTGTTTATTTTTCTTGGGTACGAGATTTTTCATAAGTTGTTATTCTCTAAATATCAATCGTAGCGACTCGAAACATACATATTATATTATCGATATTATAGATCGATGTTAATATCTGATAGAAATATTAATTTTCCAAACATTTTTTTTTCCGTACATGTATAACATCCAAATCTCTACTTACCCGATTAAGAAATTCGGTTCTACTATTGTATCGACCATCTTTAGAAATATAAACTGGATCTACTTGACCTTTTTCAACAATAATCGTTTTTTCGAGAACGATAGTACATTGGTTTCGAGTTTAAAAGACTTTTTATCTCACCCGAACGTGGAGTCTCAGCAGACCTAGGAGTTTCGTCCGTTTTCGTTTTTAAATTCTTAGTGAAACGAGGAATGTAGCGGTTTTATCGTGACGCTTGCGTAGTATTAACCCTAAGATACATCGAATATTCTATAATCAACATTCAACGCTTATAGCTAAAATGTTTCACATCATAACATTTTCGGGTATATTTGCGCGCGGCGGTGTACACATTCACGTAGACGAGTTTTACGGTTCGATTTTCTTGTTATTTATTTTTTTTTTCAACCAATCGTTTCAGCGGTACATGCACCGTACCTACATGTAGGCCATTATATTATTATAATATATTCTCGTCGCTTTCACACTTATCTCCACCGCGGTGTGTGTATGATGAGTATTCCGCGTACCTATACGGTGCCTATATACACCACAGCGTTAATGTGATTACATTATTATTATTATTATTATTATTGCTATAACGTTTTGATACGTGTGTACATATTTCGTAGAACATAATATACATGAAATACACGTATAGTATTGCAGTCGAGCACGTGCGAGGAGGTATATGCGTATAATATATTTTAATAACGCGAGTAAATCGACCGTAATGGTAAGCGTGCAGAGAGAGGGATACGGATCCCGGATCTCCCTTGAGTTCATATTTTTTCAACGAGTATTTTTCAATTATAATACATCACTTTTGTATTTTATCAATGTTTAAAGTGTTTATAATTACGGTAGAATAGTACAATCATTTTATCCATATTTTCTTCGAACTGTACGTTATAACTTGATTAAAATTTTTGTAATCACATTTCGTCACCTGCACAGTAATTAGTATTTTACCGTAACAGTGACGTAGCTAGGAGTTAGTATTTGAGGGGGGGGGACATATATGATGTTAAGACATGACCTGCAGTATTTATAAAAAACATACTCCATACGAATGGAAAATGTTCGTTTCCCTAGCACCACAAAATCGAGCATCCGAACTTTTTTTGTGTCATCAACTGTGCCACAATTTGAACTATTTTGTTGCAACATTTTCAGAGTTTTAGAACGTTTCCTCAGCAGCTGTAGGCCGTGTGGATGTGAAAATGGATTTCAAAGGATAAATGT
Organism: Periphyllus acericola; assembly: GCA_949715065.1. NCBI lineage: Eukaryota > Metazoa > Arthropoda > Insecta > Hemiptera > Aphididae > Periphyllus > Periphyllus acericola. The sequence continues at coordinate 36,116,008 of OX454268.1, forward strand.
AAGTGTTTGGATAAAAATTCTAAAAATGTTGGTACAAATTATGGTACAATTTGTTTTCGGTCATGGCCATTTTCGTTAATAAGAGTAAGAATTTTACCTGTCAGTGTAGAATACAGAATTGATTCACGCAATTGTTTTGATATTAATCTTTCTGTTGTTATTTGCAATTTGTTTTGTATTACTCTAATTGAGTATTTTTTGTAATTATTATTCCCAAGGTATAATGTTTTAAGTTTTTTTTTAAATATTATAGAAAATCGCCTTACACTGGTCGCTATTTTGACGGGAATATATAATACTAGAAGAGATTTATAAACGGGATAAAAAAAAGCTAAATGGAGGATTCAATCGTTGGCTCTCCTGTGCAACTGTTAAAATGCCTCTATACGCTTGTGTGTGTGTGTGTGTGTGTGTGCTGTTATGTGATATCGCGGTTGACGATATAATAAAACACAACGTCTAGTGCATATTGTGCACGCACAGCCATGTAATATTATGTATCCGGTGTATTATATTGTTACACGGTGTTTGCTGAGACGAGTTAGCCTCGGTCGCGTTCGAGCGAAGAACGGACGCAAACTATTTTGGCGATTTACCTGCGTACCGCACGGTGCACCCGCGCGTACTATTGTGTGCAATCCAACTGCAAACAAAGTGCAGTGGTTCGATAAATTAATACACGACGAAACGGAGAGAGACGCGTCGTGTTCTGTTCAAATCAAAAGTGCAGGTTTTCGCGCGCGGGGCACATGTACATTATGCATACACATATTTATACCGATTACGAGGCGGCGGATCGTTTAAACAGACTTGTGCGCTGCCTGCAGTGTGTACACTATACATTACGTTGTGCTAATGCATACCTATAGCGTTGTAATGTGCATGTTACACTATAGGCGCTACGACGCGAATTCCCCGTGCGTCCTGTGCACGGTGTATGTACACATCATAGGTGTACGCGCTATTTGTCTTTGCACCACATTATACATACATCGCACCAGGTGCGTTATTAATTGACAATAATTGCTTAAATAATATAATAATACAATCGTTACGAGTACTATACCTGTACGTAATATTACCGGATATAGGTGCACGTTCGTGCTTAGGACGTGTATGCGCGCGTGATGAGTAGGACTGGTGGCTCAATGAAACAGCGAAAAAAAAAAATGTTTTTATTCCCTAAAAGCACTAAACAGGTAGTAGTGCTCCGTGATAACATTTTTTTTTTATTCTTTGGTATAAATCACAGGTTCCTAACCTTTTTTATTCAACGCCCACCGTGTAGATTTTTAAACACCTCACGTTCCCTTAATAAATTGACTAAATGCGTGTCCTTTTTTTGTTGTATACTTCACAATTAATACCTAAAAATAAATTATTTTTATTTTTCACACTCCGTGGTGACTGCTCGCGCCCCACACCAACAACGCGTTCAGGCTACCCTGCTAGTTGGGAAACGGTGAAATTAATTTTATGTTTCATTAAATTGATAGAATTCAAAAAAGTTTTAATGAATGAGTAGACATCTTCGACGTGGACTTGAAAATATTTTTGAACATCTTTTTATTAATTTGATACTAGGTTTGAATTGTGTATTGTGCGTTGAATTTCAATGAATCACGAGAGTTTGCTTCAGATTTTCTAGTTATAATAATACTCATGTCAAAATCACGTTGGCGTGTTAAGATCTTAAAATACAATTCCAAATTCTAATTTTTGATCGAAAACTCTAAGAATGCTCCTAAAAAAACCCTAAAATGCTCTTAAAAAAATGAAGAAAAACAGTTTGAAATGAATAGTTAATGTGAAATTAACTCTCTTGTTCTCATTCAAAAGTACAGGAAACGAATCGGTGACAATTGGAACATATATCGTACGCAAGGATTTGGAAAGCAATGCAAAGTTCATCGAAGTGACGAAATCCCAGCCTAGCGATGAATATAGGCTCGCCGAAGATAGGTTAAATAAACGTTTCCTATAGGCATTACGCAATAGACAACATGTGTCCAAAGACTAAAATTTGTGGCCGTTTGGATAAAAGTATATAATGATGAGTAAACGCGTTGTATTATGCTAGCGCACTTAAATAAAATGTATGTTGCATTTAATGTAACAACAAGTTTTTCTGTGAAAATATCACGAATCTCGGCGCACGTCACTGGTACAATATAGGAACCATCATCGTATATTACGTAAACGCGTGATTATCTCGTTATGTGATGGCGTTAAAACGTCTTTCGTATCGTAGGATCACGGAACACGAGTTGGAGATCACTGATGATGACGTTGCACTCGGTGCCAAAGTGTGGTCTTCACCGCACATCATTTTCCGTATACGTGATTATGTTTTGCGCCCTGATGCTTATAAAAGACATAATATGATAATATTACTATCGATGTCCTGACTCCTGACCGTCATATCCTGGGTCACAATTACCGCTGTTTTCCCGTGATTTCCTGCGCACACGATTTCCACGACAACAACTTACTGTAACGGCACTTAGGCAGGTCTTAGATATCAATAATAAGTCGTATGAAAGATGCCGAGTTTTTTAAAAGCTATATCTTAGAAAATACAAATTTTAGAATGCCGACATTCATTTAGAATTATTTATTTTGTTAACTGCACACTCGTAAGTGTATACTTTAATGTATGAAACGGTATTTATTCATTTTTAAATCAAAAATTAATGTTCAATGTTTTTTAAAAGAAATTATGAACAAATAAAAAATAGTACTTAAAATATATTACCAATAGAGGTCTTACAAATTCATCATAATCAGAAATATCAACTGTTCTTTTAAAGATTTGTATTTTTATATGTCTTCCCGATCACTGCAGATTGTATCGTAATTCTACAAACAAAAATGGTTGAAAAATAACAACTTATATTCTAAAACACATTTTTCCCAAAAGTTGCATATTCTAAAATTTACAATTTCTAAAACTTATAATTTTACAAGTTGATTTTCTAAATCGCTGTAACGGTAATACCACCGGCATCGTTATAAATGTGCGCGACGATCGTTTTTCAGGCCCCTAAATAACTGCACGCGCGTAATATGTCGACGAAACGATTTAAATGAAAAAAAAAAGAAAACGTTCTTATAAACCGGCTCTTGTAATATTATGTTATACTCAATATTTTCTTATTGTTTCGCACCTCGGCGCCTCGATTATACCGTTTGTTGTGTATCAACGCGATTATAATATTTACGCGCGCACAGTAAATCCGTTCGCGTTGCTGTTGTTATTATTGTTTACAAGCGTGCATTAAACTGTATTCTATCATTATGCGAGCGTTTTAGTGAGAGAAATGAAAGAAAAAAAACGACCACTACTACATGTACTCTCTGTCGCAGATAACGCGCGCGTTCTTGCGGCGCGCGTGGGCCGCGGGGCTGTGACGATAAGCGCGTCCGTCGGCTGCAGGAAGTCGACGCGTGTCACCTCGCCGGGTGTTGGGTTTCAAAGAAGTCTGTCGCGCCCGATGACGATGTCGAACCGGTGCCGGAGACGTAATTATGTTATACAAATCGGAGGCCACTAGAAAAATAAAAATAAGAATTGACATAAGTCTCGTAATGTAATTACTCCGATACGTGTATTACGCGTTATAACATTCAATGATAATAACATACGAATGCGTCGAGAATAAATCAATGACCAACGAGAACCGTTTTAGAATTTAGTCCAACGTTCGTATAATTTGTAGAATCGTTTCCTGCCGTTTACCATTCAGTAATTTATTGAGATTAAAATATTTTTGATTCATTATATTATTGTAATATAGTGGGTATATGTACTATATAGGGTCCGGATCTAAATGCCCTAAAAATCGACGAAAAATGCTCTAAAAAATTTCCAACAATTACCTATTAATTGTTTTTAAACTCACTGTAATGTTTTATTATGCACCTCAATTACAATTTGAAAAAAAAATTTATCATGGAGGAAAAAATTATAGAAGTCTTGATGCGGCGACGATGATGGAGTTTTTCATTGAGAATTGTTCGATGATTTATAGATAGTATTATAAATTAGTTACATTTAATTATCAGGCCTATGTAATGTACATTTATGCATTGAAACTAACGAAATTACCGACAAATATTTGGCAAATGTTTTATATAATAAAAACCATAGAAAAATGCAAAACCAGTGATTCGTTCTTAAAGTATATGTTACGTGAAACAAACTATGTACTTGGAAAGCATTGTCTAAGATCATCTAAAAAATTATGCACAATGCATTGAAGTCCAGACCCTAATTATTTATGACCATTATGACGAGTTCATTTATGTCATTAAAAAAATCATGGACCTGCATCCTCACCTAAAATAAAATCCTCAGCCTTAAGGCTCCGGTGCATTGCACACCCCTAACATCCTCCCTAGTAAACGCCGGCACTGTGGCGAACTTTTCAAATGTGAAGAAAATGTGATATCATAGGCGGAACTACAGGGTGTACCAAGGCTCATCCTTATGCCAAAAAAAAACACTGACTAACATTTAAATTTCTGATATACATGTAAATATTATGCATCAAATTGTATTTTCATTTTCTTTTAGTAAAACTGCAAGTCGTGTTCAAAATAAGTTTCCGAGATGATTACTTCGTTTTTATCAAACTTATTTTTAAAGTCTGGACTTTAAGCTACAACATAGGTAATATTTTGAGTCATCGTCTGTCAATAAATTATAGTTGCAGTCAGTAAAATTACTATCGATTGTAGAAAATACCTTCCATATGGAGGACACTGGTGAGTTGAAAAAGATGCATTGAGCGAGTGGTGTTGTACATACGAACCCCCTTTTTTTATAACAAAATAGTGACGACAAAAAAAAGTCATAAACGAAATGGCACACTCAAATGTACGACTCTGTTCCGCCTACGCGTATTGTTACTGCAGTCTCGGAAATCCGCGTGGGGATAAAAACACAACGAAAACTGGAAACGCGCGCTATCACGTAGGTATCTATATAATACGTGTGCGGTCACATTGTGAGTTATTTGTCGTGTGCGTACATCGGGATAGGGAATTACGAAAAGGTCGGGCGCGTGCGCACGAGAAAGGAAATCGAAAAGGAATGCGTCAAGTCGCATGTGTATGTAGTCGTAATGACAATAATACGACGTCGAGCGGTGAATGTCCGAGCGCTATGACTAAATTACACAGCGGCAGATATTATGAAAAAAAAAAAATCGAAGGGATACGTAGGATTTTTAGATTTCTAAACGTATGTTATACAAAAGTATAAGGATCGGAATTGTCCTGAGTTGCATATTGTTCTGTACGCTTTCGATTTACAGCAGACCAAGCTAGAAATCCGAGCTATACAATTGGTGGGTATAAAAATCGAAAGTTTAAAATGCATTTATTGCTTATTTTATCAATTTTAGGGGAAAAGTGCATATTTCTCGATTTTCATATTTAATATTCTCAAACTAAAATAAATTTTTTTTTTTTACCTATATATATTTTCAATAATATTGATCCTAGTACTCAATATTGTTTATGTAATTATTCGACTGTTAATAAAACACAATTACACAGTTGATATTTGATATTTTAAATATAATAAATTCTTTTTTCCATATTTCCATTTGTTTTTCAGCATATCAATAACTACATTAGATGTTTTTTATTTTGAAATTACGAAGATTTTTTGCATGTTTTCTATTTTTTCCATACTTGCTCATATTAAAAAAATTATACTAAGTACGAAAATCCTTTATTGACAAATTAGAAAATTTGATTTGCTTAGTTTTCGATATTTTACACATATCATATATAAGTTACCAAATTCTTTTTAAATTGTATATGGAATTATAGTTTGTTGTTTAAAAATAAGTGTTTAGAAACCGGGAATTTGGCACGCTAGCAGAGTAAGCTTTCCTAACTTGTTTTCGGTTTTACTACAAATCGAGTATATGTTTGTCGAATTCCTTCACTCGATTGCGTTAATGAACACTCAAATATTATAATTTTGCCTTCGATCACCACGATCTCTAAATACCTCAGATTTCCCACTATGTGAAACTTATGGATATGTTTATTAATCGTATTGAATCATTCAATTCGTGCTTAAAAACTTATCAGCAGTATACATTTTTTTTTCGTAATTGAAAATGTTATTGTAATAAACATAAAATATAATAATACATTTTACATGAAATCGACATTATTACAATAAAATATCTACCTCCTTTAACCAAAATGCTTGTGATAGCGGTAGAGTAACTTACACTTAACATGTATGATACAGTTATGCACAAAATATCTAAGCACCAATTTGAAATAGGAGTACATAGAAAAAGTAATTTCAAGAAATAATTAAATTATTACATTTGTATTCTATCTACATTAAACTTTTCTAATCTAGTATACCTAATGAAGACAGCCATAACTGAATTTTTTTTTTACATTTGTAATTTTAAGATTGTCAATCATTTAGAATATGTTTTTTTTATATGCAATGGCATTAAGTTGAAATATTTTGGACCAAGATAACAAACGTATTGACCAAAGGATTTTCTGTAATAATTTATCTTGAGATCGAATTCCTTATTTTTTTCTTTTTTTCTTTTATATTTTTCACGTCCATTAAAGATTCATCATTTTTTTAAGATTCATTTTTCATGACACTTTAAAGGTGCCTTATGGTGATATAAACTTTTTTTTCAAATGGAAACACCTTATTACTACGGTACATTTTTACCGAGGTTAATTTTCTGTTCCTGTTGGTGTTCCCATTTGAAAAAAAACAAAGTTGGTCTAGCCACAGCCCACAGGACAATCTTAAGGTGGCAAGGAAAACAAAAGTTATATACCTTATAGGCTCTATGGAGACTTGCACATTAAAAAAAAATCAAATTTCAGCATTTTTTTGGCCAAAAAAAGGAGTGAATATGCATGCACGATTTCGCGTTCTGTCCTGCACGGATGGTTTCTCGTATCACGGATTACATAAAATACAAATCTGTGCCCGTGTATATGTTGCAACAAAGTGAAAATATTATTGGAATTACCTATGTGAACTTATAAATAAAAATTCAATTTAATTCGACAGTGCCCAAATGCGCAATATGCTTAATGTGGGCAACACAACTTGCTCTTTCATAAGAAACCATTGGAATTCTTACTGCTATTACAGTAATGCCACATTTAAGAAGGTTTTTAGAGTACTGCTATAGCAGTAATATTTTAAACTGCCATGATAGACACAAATGGACGATTACTGCTATAGCAGTAAAATTGATCGAGTATCCGTCAACGTGTTAAAGGTCATATAATATTTTTTTGGAGAGAGTTTTTGATAAATTGTGTTTTGGTGATACAAATTATATTTAGCGTGCGCACATCGAGACGATCTTACGTTATAATATTTCCGTTCGATCGATCACCCGTGATTTTGTTCCGAACAGATCCTATACAATTGGTCCGATCGATTTCGGTGCGATTATTATTTTCTCGGCACTCGTGCGTCTCCGCCGATACAGACCGCAATGTGTGTCTCGAACCCCCGCATAAATTATAGATACGTACTCGGTGTACTAATTGTCGACACGTCCGCCGGGTTAGGTTCGACGATCGCGTACAACGAAATGTTTCCAGAAACGTTTTCACGCATCGCCAACCGATATCCGGGTCGACGAAGACGTGCGGTGGCTGTGTTGGTGGGCACGCGACTTTCTGCGTAGGTACATCGAGCGGGTGGGTCGCGTGAGGTACATTTGGCCCTTGCTCGCGACGTAATCGCAGCGGTGGTGTCGACTACGGTATCGTGATCTTAAACGTTGTTGACGGACCAGAGCTGCCGGTGTAACAGGCGATTTTTACCCCCGATTTTTTGCCGGGGGGTAAATATATCCTAGGTTATATTTACCCCCCAGGGGACATCAAAATATCCTAGGATATAATTACCCCCGGTAAAAATATCCTAGGATATTTTTACCGGGGGGGGGGGGGGTAAAAATTGTTGAGGGTAATAGAATCCTAAGACACCGGTTCCAAAGCACACGGTACGGTGCGTGCGTGTTTTGTTTCGTATTCCGATTAATAACTTTGGTGAAACGTAACTCGCGCCCATGGAAGTAGTCGCACCGAAGAAAAAAAAAAGAGAAAAAGCAAAAACGTATAGTACGTTTCGGTTTGATACTTTCCCCCCCCCCCCTACGAGAGGCTAACACACACAGCTCGGAGATATTAACGAAACGTTAACAACTCCCACTTGTTTTGCGCCACTTTTGCCTACGTCGCCGCGGCTACACATGGCGACGGGTGTTGGCGTTTATAATATGTTATTATTGTACATCCGCCACGTCGTTTTCCTCCGGAATCTTTCCCGTTGGGTTACACCGCGTGGCTGCAGTTTTCGTGCACGTTTCTCGGGAACGCGATGAAACTTTTACGCTTGAACCTCCGGCGGGGAGGAAAAAAAAATTCTGCGCTCACCCGGACGCGATAACATTCGATCGTCTCGCGTGAAAATCGTCGGCTATTTGTGAATAACATTACGTAGGTACAGTGGCGTATCCAGGGGGGGGATTAGGGGGTTATAACCCCCCCCCCCTCGAAAATTGTGAAGTTTAAAATAATTGCTAAATATTCAAATACTGTAATAATATAATATCATATACCATGTAAAAATAAAACACAATAATTAAAAAAAATTGTAATTAATAACAAGTGTTTATAGCTGAATATTATATTATATAGTTATCTATATATATGAACAAAAATGGTATTGAAGTATACTTCGAAACAAGCCCAGACGTTTATCCAATAATATCCACACTTCTTAAAATTTTCATAACACTTCCAGTGTCTACTGCCACCGGAGAACGAACATTTTCGACACTCCGTCGTTTGAAAACATACTTCAGAAATTCTTTTTCATAACCCCCCCCCCCCGAAAAAAATTTCTGGATACGCCACTGCGTAGGTACATGTGTGGCATTAACAATTTCCGATAGCGATTCGGGACCGTCTCTTCCCGGTCGAAATATTTTCCTCGGCTGTTGTAAACCGCGCCCAAGGTACGGGTAAAAGCAAAATCACACATATGCCTAAGCTGCGCCCGGGGTTTTATCAAGTGTATAAGGGTGACTATATGCACGCAACGTGCATTTATCCTATTTCATTTAATGTATTACATGTTTTTGTTTTCATTTCCTCATATAAGCATACAAATATTGGACGAGTTGTATAAAGGCTAGAATTACTATGGTTTTGGATGAAATTAATATTTCTGTAATATTATTGATTCGGGCACAGCTTACAAATACTTTTCATACCGATCGGAAGAACCTGGGCGCGGTTCACATAGAAAAATGTTATTTGGGTGCAGTTTACGTATGACCATTTTTTTTTTAACTGTTATCGACCGAATAAAAACTGAAAACACCGGAAGAGCGTTAACAAAACATTTGTCTAGCGTCTAACATAATATACATTACTACGTATACATAGGAGTGTTTTTTTCTCTAAACACAAAAATGTAATCTCAGGTGGGACAAACAAAGTATTGGAAAAACATCAGATATAATATCATGTACTTCATATCTTGTTACGCTACTCAATGTTGCAGTGATACTCTCTGCGTGGACCTTTAAAGGTTAATTAATTAATTAATACGCATTTTTTGCTGCTCTTGTAGAGCATTTAACTCTGGACGTACAATCAGGAATCACGAAACACGTTAAGGTCTTACAACAATATATTCAAAACTATTAAAAGTCGTATGAAATCGCTCGTGCGATATTTTTCGCTTTAATTTTAACAAGTATCCTTGTTTGAACTATGCATGCGATAGAATGCTCAGTGCACGTCATAGATGCTAATATATAAAACATGCATGAATGTTTACGACGATAACAGTATAATGTACGACGAGTAATAGTTATAAGTACTAACGAGTTCCTGCCCTTTGCTAAAGTCTTAGCGGAAACATCTGCAACCTTCTTTTTTTTTAATCGGCAATAGGTACTCCCACCGTGAAGCAGTAAGTACTTCAGGTGGCGGAGACCTCTTCAAGCTGCATCCTAGAAAGGACCCTGTCGCCTTCTGTCCTTGCCCACGGGCTACATGTATACACTTGGCACCACTTATGTTTAACGTTGTTGGGGTTGATACGCTTTTACACAAAATCAGTGTATATAATTCGGCGAGAGGAGAGCCGGTCCGGAACTAGCGATTAGCGAAGCCTCTGGGTGCCGTTGCCCTGAATCGCCCTGGATATTCTATACGTGTAGAAGTGGACGATTTATTTTAATATTTATATACCGTACGCTCGAACACGGTAATATTATTAATATCGTCTTCGTCGTCATTGGTATTTCGCGACGTGGAGAACGGAAAACTGCACTCGACCAAGACGTGTAATATAGAACAGCGGTACTCAAAACGTGCTCCGTAGAGCCTCTAGAACCAGTGGTTCTCAACGTGGGCGATATCGCCATACGGTATACGATGAACTTGTTTTGGGCGGTAGGGTGTTAGTGAGCATAAATATTATATTATATATATTAAAACTTAAACACACAGACATTATAATATACTGAACATTGAACAACCTTTTCAGTCATTGAGTGAAGATTTTTCAGATATACTGTCCCTGGAAGTTCCTCGATGGCTGATAAATCTCTTTTGTAAAAATTGAAACACCAAATTTACAGACCCAAGAAGAATTGATCGAACTTTCAATTAATTAGATGTTAAAAGCCAACTTTAAGGATAGTAAACACCATATCAGATTATACATTTATATGTTGTATTTGTTATCCAATTTCAACTGTACCGTTTTTATTTCTACTTTTAAGGGGGCTTGAAGAATATCTTGCTCCTCAATGGAGTGGGAGCTCGAAAAAGGTTGAGAACCGCTACTCTAGAGGATCCACGGACACATCTGAACCATAATGCAAATCTAGATATTATACTAAAATTAGTGAAACTGTCACATTTATATAGATTGTATGTTAAACAATTGTATATTTAGGTTGTACCGTGCGGAAACAGGGTGTATAGCGCTGATAATATGAATAATAATAATAATGATAATAACCACCCGATACAATATTATCATGAAGTCGTAAAGACGTAAGCATTATGTAAAGGATCAAATCGAAAATCGGATTAGTCGGTACATTATTTTCACACGATTTGTAGTTGAATTTCGGTTTTTTTTTTTTGGGCCCCGCGGGTTTTCCGTAGCGTCCGAAGGGCTGCGCGCACGGAGAAGTTTGAGAACCGTTGATGTAGAACAGCAGATCTCAAACTGTGCTCCGCGGAGCCCTAGGGCTCCGCAAGGTTAGTCTAGGGGGTCCGTGGCTCCCTAGGCCCTGGGCATATCTGTATTGATTACATTCTTAGCTACATTTTTATATATAAGATTCAATATTATTTGTACCGTACCAATGTATTATTTTAAACATTTAAAACCTTTAACTATTTATAAACCGGCACAATATTATGTGTCATAGTCAAAATGAGATTGGATAAAAGTCAGGGTTTTCGTTCTTTTTAAATGTACGATAATTTTGTTTACTCGTCTACAATCTTCGAAGTTCTACTAATATGATAATTTCTTCGGTCATAATGCATTCTTGTTTCAAATAGACATTTCTGAATTTCGGGGCTAGGTAATTTTTTTTTAGGAACATTTGGGCTCCGCGAACAAAAAAGCTTGAGAACCGCTGATGTAGAACAACAAGACGTGTGCGCGCGTTGCGGAGGTGAGGGGCGAGGAACCAGCCGCGTGGGATACGTTGTTGTGTCGTCGTCGCCGTATAAGGTGTGTCCCCCGGCTGAATACGTGTACGTCATGATATCAAAAACAGGATAATCGCACGTTGTTCGGAAATCGCATTCGTACGACGACGCGAACCGATTATTTTTGTACAACATTTTCAGGTGTCGCGCTTACACCTCGTTTATATAGGTCGAGGCGGCGGTTAGGCTAATATAATATAACCATGTAGTGGTCGAAATGTGGTAACGGGAACGCAGGGGGACGAGGGGCGCTGCGATGAGCGCTATGAATATTTTTTGAAAAAAAAAATTAACAATCTACCTTTCAGTAGTTACTGGTCATATGCGTAGATTCAGCTTCTTTCACGTGGTCCATTCGTGTAATCGTTTTCATTCCAAACTTGGTTAAAATAATAAAAATCACTGTCGTAATATCGGGTGAAAAAAATAGGGAACCTTCTGAAATGTTAACAATTTATGTAAAATAAGTATTATAAAGTTTCCAAACATTTTGGGGGATACTTGTTTTTTTTTGTGGGCCCTTCGATTAAAGCACGCACTGTACTACTAATAGGGCATAAGCTCACGTTTATATTATTGGGTAAAAGAAATACTGAGTACGCTATTTTTTTAAGTAAAAATGTGTCCCAATCTTTATATTTTTACTTTCCTATTCGATCACTGATGGAAGGGTAGAAGGGTCTAGTTACAATACTCCCCCGAAACCCTTGCGAAACGTTGGATGTGCGTTTGCAAAACTTCTTCTTTGATAACGTATAAAAAACTATACAACCGTCAGAAATATTATGTTTTTGCTGTAGTAATGATGTTATCGAAATTATAAACAAAATATTGAGCTGACCGCATAATAGATACGATCAACGATTCGATGTTTGCAATGTATAGAAGTTTTTCTATAGTTTAGTATAAATTAATATGAAATATTAACAAAACTACTCAAGCGATCTTCGAAACGTAAGTTTTTTTTCTAAAACTAACCTATGGTATATAACTATAATGCCGAACAATTTTAATTTAAATAACTTAAAGCACCCAAAAGTTGGGTCATAATGAACTTTTTTTTAAATATTTTTTGAATGATTTTTTAATTTTATACATATTATATGAATATTGGAAGTTAGAGCAAAAATATATATGTAGTAAAATTAAAAGGCATAGAAACACTAGGAACTACCAAAAAAATGTAAAGCCTGGAAACAAACTTTAATCTAAAAGAATTATATTCATTATGAAATTAAAAAATACAAAGAAAGGCAAAAAATTAGATTTGAATTTGTGAAGTCCATATTGTATTATTTAAAAAGTTATTTAGTAATTGAAAAATTAATTAATTATTTATACCTAGTATTATATTTCGTATTCATTAAAAAAAGAATTGTTAGAAATAATAAATAATAAATTAATAATGGTATGTTTTTGTGTTATACACAAAATTATTTTTTGTGTTTTTGGTTTGTACCATTCGGGTAATGAAACGTGAACAAATATTGTATACGAAGCATGTATACGTAAAATGTGGCCCTGCAATTACCGGCCGTCCATAATTTGAACACTGCGTTATATATTCCATGTTATTCAATTAAATTGTTTATATTTCTCAGTAATTGTTGTCCTTTCACCGCGGTACCACTTTTGAGGCTTCGTAGTCCGAAACATAACACACAAAACCGGCTTTTGCATGTAATCCGTCGCAGAACAAAGTATCAACATCATTACATGTTTAATATTATCACCAAATCCTACCTGGAAAATACTGTGTGACCGCCATCGGATATCAGTCTTTCTTTCATCTGTACAGTGCCAACCCGGGCCGACTATGCCTACCAAACCCGAGTGCTTCAACCTTTTTGGCCACGTGATCCCCCTGATTATAATGACAAATGGTGAAAGCCCTTCTTTTTTTATTCATTCGGAAATAGTTGAAAAGTTTTTAGAAAAAATACCAACTATATAAGTACATAAAAGTTTTACATTAATATACAAACTGCTCACAGATCTCTATAGTGATATTCATACTCAGAGGTCGCGCGGCCAACAGGTTCGAGGAGTACCGCCGTGGACGACGAAACACATCATCTGACACGCGTTTGGAGTCCGACAGTTCGACGTGACACCGAAATTTGGTTTAACAAGTCCTCAATCAAGAGATCAGTGATCACATTGTACGATGGCCAACGAACATATTATATATTTTTTTTACATTACTCCGTCACATTTTCGAAAATAAAAACGGTTTTAATACACTAATCATATTTTAATCACTCGAGCTGATATCTGATCGTCGTGTAGTTTTTAACCCTGACATTAAACCTTGGTTGACCTAGTGGCCCGATACGCCTGGTCCGTATTTTCACTTGTGATTTCAAATATATAACTAAAAACGTATTATTATATGCCAGGTTTTCGGGTCTAAATCGACAAAAACATACACCTCTCATCCGACCTCCTTAAATTGTAATCAGTGAAAATGAAAACAACATAGTACATAAGGAACAAATTTTAACGTGACCATGCTATAGACGAAGGCACAAAATCACCACGATTGCTTACGATCTATTCGAATAATTTTTATATTTATAAATCGTAAGCTTGATCAGTATAATATTTTATCGAAAAAATACTATATTATTCTGATTCAAAATTTTCATTTTTATTGCAACACGCCCTTTAAACCGGCACTGATGATGTAAATATACCTATAGAACGAAAGTACCTATTTACTGTACAGTAGGATGAAAATCACTGAAAATAATCGAGAAAAATGTTAGTATACGTGATTTGTACATAGAACATTTTAGTATAGTATTTGATTGATTAGGCTTTGTTTCATTTGACTTATTTCTCCTTAAAAATAACCAGGATTCATCCGAATACTTTTATAATGACTAGGTATAGGGACTTCACGCTATAAAAAACCATTAAAAATGCATGCATTTAAGCCCTATATATTTATTATACAGGATGTCCCACCAGAATTTATACACAGCGGAATCTACTGTATAATAAACATAATCAGACTCAGTTTTTTTTATTTAGTTTCCTAGGTAAAGGCGATTTTGTTGACAATAGTTAAGTAAATATTTGCACAATTTTAAATAATAATAACATTTGATAGCAAACCCTAACCGAAAAATGACAAGGCATGGGCGTTCGTAGGGTGGGGCTAAGGACTTGAAGCCCCCCCATGGCCCGTATAATTGTTTAAATTAAAAAATTAACAGCATTAATAAAAAGACATTTTCGGAATTTGAAGAAATACAAAAATGTACAAATATCTCACCCAAACGAGTCACAACTGAGAAGTTATCCCCCCCCCCATTGAAAAATCCTGCGTCTGCACTGTGACAAGGTGATTACTATTTAAACTATTTCTTTGTAATCTAAAAAACATATTAAGAATAATAAATCTAGCCATAGCCCTAAATTTATGACCGACTGATTAGTGACTAATGCCTGCGTGGGTTAGCTCGTCGCACGTTAAGCAAGGTTTTCAAATCGAGTGTATAAAAGTATAACTAAAAAATGTTGCGAATAACGATTAAAATATTATTATTATGCATATTACGTTTAGCTGTTTCGCTGTCCCAATGCTGATTTTCGAGGTTCACCCCGACGGTTTTCTCCGAAATTCGACACAACCCTCGCCACGTCGACATATTTGAATATTAATTGAAATTCGCACAGGTGTTCGGGGGAGGGGAGGAGGGGAAAAGATCTACCGGTACGAGAGTTCTCGTTATAAATCTCTGTGTTGTATACTGTCGTCGTTCTGTAATACGTGTATTATAAACACGTAATACGTCAGAAAGTAAAACATAATACGCGTACTGCGCAAAACGGAGTAAAATGATCGCACGTGTGTAACATTATTAATAACATATTATATAATAGGAACTCCGATAAACCGTTATTTACGCTCACCCGAGTGACACCGATTAGCAGAAGATTGCTGTTAGTGGAATTATTGTTTTTATTCATTATCCCCTAACGCGCGGGACATAATATTATGTAATTATATAGTCTATGGGTACAATATTAGACCGCGCACTACAATGTGCATCTCGGTTCAGCAACTATTACATTCACGTGTGGATTTTCGTACGAGATGCTGCGCACAAAACGCGTTCGTACGAATACACCACGAATTCATACAACTCGGCGAAAACGTGTTCACGAATTTTCTGTTTGGTCAATTAGCTCATACTATCCGACCGAAATTGAGTTTCAACGACATGGGGTAAATCGGATCAGCTTGTGATTTGTTCAGCGTTTTATTTGAACCCGATGAGACTATATTATTATATTATGTACGCGGCGGTAAGTGTGTCGGCCGACGGAATTATGTACAAACAATAATACGATTTGTATGTAAATTATTTTATGTTTTGTCGTGAACATATTGAACTATGGTAGTATAATAAACGAATTCAAGGTCGTCGGGAGACAAAAAATATACTTACCGAGCGAAAAAAAAAGGTCGTTATAAACAGAGCCGTGCCGTTAAGATTTGGCGCCCAGGGCAAAATTAAAAATATTCGCCCCCTATTTTATTTATTATTAATCATATTGCATTTCATTCCTATTAAATTAAATTTTTTTTTTTACAACGTATTTTGAACATTGATTTGACAAAAAACTAAAGCTAATTGTAATAGTAATTATTAAACAAAATAGTTAGGTATAATTTATTAATTTATACCGTAATAATTAATTAAAAATGATACATATCACAAATTATATTATATATACATATTATATTTACAAGTTTAAAACTTAATTTTCCTGGACTTTATTGAAGCAAAATCTTCAATGACGTCTTCAAAATCAATGTTTTTCGTTATTTCATGCTCAATTGATAATATTGCTGAATTGGTTAATCTGTCTTGCGACATAGTTGACCGTAAATACGTCTTAGTTAATTTCAGTTTACTAAAAGAGCGTTTCCCGGAAGCGACGGTAACAGGCATGGTAAGAAACAATCTATATGCAGTCATTAAGTTTGGACAAGTTGAATAAAGTTCATATTTTTTAATTGCGTTTAAAATGTTTAAAGCAGATGCGTTTAAGTCTGGTAAAATTGCTTTTATTTGATATTTAAAAAATTCGATTTCGCTAATTATTTCCTGGTCAATATCTTCGTTGTATTTAACGCGCAGTCGATTTTGACATAAAGAATACGATAATTTATTATAAAGCCAAATCCTTAATACAAGAATAAAACTAAAACGTTACGGTTGACTTATTGTTATTACTCGAACATAATCAGAAATTTGTTTAGAAAAAATTTGTAATGGTCCAAAATAATTGTAAAACAATAATCTTTCTCATATATTTTATTTATTATAAAAAAAAATTTTGGCGCCCCTTTAAGCCATGCGCCCGGGGCATATGCCCCCTAGGCCCCGCCCCCACGGCACGGCTCTGGTTATAAAGGTGCAATACATTCCGCGTAAGCGAATCGTCGCCGACTGTTTAGATTAGTTACGGCAGTGCGAAAAAAAGCCGTTCCTAAAATATAGTTGAACGTGGTCGACCTGGGGGGTGGTGGGGACATGCTCCCTTCCGCTGGCCGCATCGTATATAATATTATGCGTACGCATGTATACATTGATTCGTGTAATACGCAAAAACGTTATAGTTTTGTTATAAAATTGAAAAATGAAAAATGAATCACGACCAAAATGCGATAATTTGATTAAAACCTCTGTGCTCCTGAAATCCTTATAGCTGCACCTGTGCGACTTACCCCTGAGACGACGGTGGACCCGGGTTACAAATGTATGCGACGTGACCGAGCCGAGTATAATATATACATGCGTTACCTTATCGAAAAACAAAAGTGTATGGGTTCGGTGCGGTGCGTCACAATATAATACGTATAATTGTTATTTTAATTTATTTTTGTTGTAATAATAAAAATGATAAAACGTTTAACAGGTCGACATGGACAGTCAATATAGATTACGATAAAATATCCACTTTCTAAGTGTGTCATGATTATTAATTAAAATCTTAAATAGTTTGTAGGTTTGGGAGGTGTGAGGGATGCACTGTTGCGTGCCGGGATTGAAACCAGCAGTAACAATGTTAAAGTGTGAAGACATTTAAACATTTTATTTATTATAACCGCTATTCTACTACAAGAAAAAAAAACAAATCATTAGACTCTGCCCGAGTAAACAAAACTTAGTAGGGTAAAAAACTAAAAACTTTAAAAAATATATATTATTAGTATGCTTATAATACAAAATTATGAATTATGGGTGGATATGAAAATTATATAATAAATTATACGAAATGATGTAATAAAAGAACATAATATATGATGCAAAATGTAGGTTCACCTACAAATCATTTGGTAAAATATTCGTGAAATAACTTGGGCCAACATTTTTTAAATTCAATGACAATTTATGTATAAAAAAAAA
Organism: Periphyllus acericola; assembly: GCA_949715065.1. Lineage (NCBI taxonomy): Eukaryota > Metazoa > Arthropoda > Insecta > Hemiptera > Aphididae > Periphyllus > Periphyllus acericola. Next base: position 36,134,214 of record OX454268.1, read on the forward strand.
ATGTTCACTCTAACCCCAGTAAATGTATTAAGTCCAATATGCACAAAATAATAATAACTATAACACTGATTGCTCATGTCATTAGACAAGTTTGTACGTTTACATACTATTACGTTCATATGTATTACACTACAATATTAAATGTATACGGGCCTAATTACTTAACTGTTAACTTGTACTCAAATCACAGTACAATATTCGCTGTTCGTTTTATTTTAATGAAATTTTATAATAATTTTTCAACTACTCTCTACCAACGCCACCGCAATATTTGCACACAGGGGATGGATATCATTGTAACACATTTTTCCGCGTGATACTATAATAAATCGAAAAAAATGAACTCTACGGATATAATACACGATCGGCGGGACTCATCGTCGTCGTTCGCAGTTGTATTAATATTGTTTTGTAAACGCACTCGAACCGGCGCGGGCGGCTGTGCGCGTACGTGTACTTCTACAATAATAGTAAAACGTCTTGTACATACGCGGTCGGTCGCGTTCGCCCGGGGGCGGCGTTTCGAGATTCCGCGGAAACGGGTCCGAGAACACGTGCAATTATCAAATGGATACGATCCGGTTATAAACGCGATAGTAATAATAATGATATTTTTTCAACGTTAATACGACGTGCGCTGTGACGCACACGTATTACGGCGCCGAGCCGGTTCTCCGGACGAAAATGAAAAATCGATCATACCATGATATATTTTATAAATGTATTAATAACGCGTACTTACTGCACGTACACGACCACCACTCGTACCTAACCGCGTGCGAGGGTCCGGAATAAAACGTGTCCCGGTAGTCGGGGTAATCCGAGTTAGGAAAGAGCCGATCAGTGTGAATATGTTGTACGGAGAAGATTTGTGCGAGAAGAGGATTCCGAGTTGGCACCGCTCTTGCGATTATTTAAATAAGAAGAACGAAAAAAAGGAAAAAAAAAAAACACTTTTAAAAAGCGTGTGCAGAGCTTGCGTAGAAACTTTTTCCAACCAACTGTAATAGTATAAGTGTGCACCGTAAAGCTGACGATTTATTCAAGTCGAGCGCCGGGCTGGTGTATAGGTGTACACGCAATGGTAATGGAAAATAAATTCTCGGCGATTGATTGTGTAGGGGGTGGCCAGCGTTAAGAGAGTCCCGAGACGCACGATAAAATGTGAATTATGGAAGAGCCGCAAGAACAGGAAAAAAACCGCTCTAACGACACATAAAGGATAATTCAAACTTTAAAAAACTTGCAAAAAAAAAAAATGAACACGCGACAAATACGTTAGGTTAAGTTAGACATCGATTAAGAATTAAAAAAGTTTTAAAAATAATCAGGCGCCAATATTTAAATATTATATCAAAAATATAATATACCTAATTTTGTAATAACAAACCCAAAAACTTTCCAAAAGTTGTAATTTTATACGCATTATACTTCTTCAAATACAAATTTTTAGATTCTGCAAGTGAAACAAAAAATGTATTACAAATGTGTTATCATGTGGCGGGTTTTTTTTTGTGGATTTTGGTTATTTGATCGTTATTCTATAATTATGTATCGTAACGACTCGAAATATACTTATGTTAACGATTTATCGAGTACTTATAATTAATACGATTTTGGTGATTGCATTTAATAGAAATTTCATAATTTTCGAAATATTTTTTTTTTTTGCAAAAATCAGAACATTAAAAGTTCAACTTTAAAGAAGTTTGGTTATACTATTATATTATATGTCTAGGTCGACCTTCTTTAGAAATATAAATAAATTCTCCCGACCTCATTCACTCTGCAGAATTGTATTTTTCGAGAGCAATGGTACACATTGGTTTCAAGTTTAAAAGATCCATCCCGATATAATCTCAGCCGACCGTGAAATCACTCGACATAATACGAGTTTCGTTGTTTCGTGACTTACGATAAGACGCAAGCCACATTTGATAAGCCAACCGCAGTTTGGCAAATGTTGTACAAAAACTCTAACCTTTAAAGTCTTAACAATACACATGAGGTTATTCTTGCTTCTTCGAACACATTCCAATCATTATAACTGCCGATATTGCGTGTAGTGAACCGCGTGCGCAGTCGATGTACACCCGAAATCGAAACGGTACGAAACCTATACATGGTGAACACAGCCGATTACATAATACATTTCGTATTGTATATTTGTACATTTGCATGTGTACTGTTTACATGTTGTCTTTGAATGTCTGTACACTCTGCACCGCTCCAGTATATATGTAGGTGTATTTATTTTAGATTTATATATAGCATATTATTGACTATTGTATACATATTGCCGAGTAACTCGGGCGTGAAAACAATGAAAATATGTAAATAAAAGATTTGCTCAAGCATAAGGCGTGCATGGGGTCACATGGCGGCGTTCCTCTGTCTTTCCACAATACGTGCGCCACACACGAGAATATTGAAAAACCTCTAAACACACCGTCGTCGGTGACGGAGAAAAATCTCCGACAGTCATGTGCAAAAACCCGATTTTTCAGTGGACGGACCAAATACTTCTTCATAAATCAGCCTTTATTGTTCCATCTATAATGCTGTCTTATTTTAGAAATTGCTCATCGAGGGTTCGTGAAATTAAAACTGTGACTAAAGAAGGTTATGTACAAAATCCGAAACGCCTAGCCGGAATGACGCACTCGTCGCCGTCGTGTATCCAAGCTGTACACGTACATTGGCTCATTCATAATATATACGCAAGACTAACGATTAAATTACAACGTTTCCCTGACAACCATTTGGTCGTCTTGTTAAATTCATAATATTTAAATCATAGTTTTAACCTATTCTGCTTTTATTAAAATATTTACACACAATTCACTATGGTTTTGACCATGATTTTACTATGAATTTATTATGACAACCAAATCGTTGTTAGGGAAATTGTGCATTCTACGACTCGATGAGTGCGCTATATTCGGCGTGACCCAACAGCGATAAGACACATCCATGTCAAAAAAAAATTCTTACGTTATGTATATTATAAAGAAAGATTATTGAGGTTTTTTTTTTACTAAAAAAGATGACACTTAGGTGGCTTTTTAGTTTTATAAGTCACAAAGGCGATTTTTATGTTTTAAAATGTTGATCACATATGTTACATAGGATATTTCCACAAATCAGAATACTTCTTATCCACATAAATCGATTTACGCTAAAAATGCAACTTTTTGTATAGCATTATGACTAATTCTAATAATGGTCACGATTCATTGTATAGTCTAAAAAGCTGTATTAGTAAAATTATTTTTGTCAACAGCTATAATTATGTTTTATATTTACTGCATCGGTTGCTCTGCGGTGACACGAAATCGGTCAGAATAAATCATCGATTTTACCCGTAGCGAAAACATATTCATGTAAAAAACGTTTAAACTTTTTAAAAGCAGTGCAACACAAAAGGGATTCCTTTTATTTAAATTTTATATTTCATTAATCATAAATATGATGGCACGCATGGGAGATTTTTTTCATATTAAAGCTAATTATTTAACTCGGCCACTCAGGGATAACAAAACCTTATTTCACCAATTTTACACGCATAGGAGATTTTTCATCGTCAACGACGACACGTCAAATCATTATATTGTTGAATTTTCGAACACGCGAAAGGTACCTACTTGGAATACCGTACAATTCCGTACAATATAACGAGTATATAATGTATGTGTATAAATATATAATTCCGGCCATAACGTTCCCCTCGCGCCCGGTGCCGCGGTCATGGTCAGGGTCGGCCCAAGGGTAAAAACGTATAGGGTCTCGCAAAATGAGGCATTGGTTGATATTTTCGAATGTTTATTCCCGCGGAAAAGTACATAAATCATACGAACAAATGTTGCATATTTTATGTTCCAATTTATCGTAGTGAATGGTGAAATAATATTTTCATTAACTTATTAATTTCTCCGATTGTATATAAACTAAAAATATACTCAATCGATAGATTTGTTGCTGTAGAGAACCCTGAGGATGTTGTAGATTATCTTTTAGGAAATATTCAAAATACATTACATCAAATTTTCAGAGAACATTTCTCATATATATGTGGGAAAAAATGTCTTAACAACCTAAAAAATGTCAGAAACTGCTCTCAAAATAAAAAAAAGTTCTAAAACTGCGAAATAAAAGTTTGATTTTTCAATTCTTTGATGTGTATAAAACGAACTTTGTGCTTGGTAGGCATTGTTTAATAGGACGTTCAGAACAATTAGAAAAAAAATACAGCTTACATTGAAACCCGCTCTGTATAACTCATAAGTAAGTGCATACGTTGAGTTGTTGAACTATACACCTGTAATACCTAATACGTTAACGACTGTAAACGCGCGAATAAAATCAAAAGTGGTTCGATCGACTGTTATTCATTTGTTTTTTTTTCGTTTTCACGGGACACGATAATGCGTACATATTGTATTCCACCGTGACCTTGCGAAGAATGATTACACACATATATGCGCACTCGTTAGTCGTTTTCACGAGAGTTTCTCCGCGGAAAAAAAATCCCACGAGCCCGTGTCTGCAGCTGCTGCGGCGCGCGGAGACAACATTATGACGAAACCGCCGGCCGTCGCCCGCGACTATAACTAAAGCGATCAGTAGCGTGTGGTGACCCAATAATGATTGGTACACATTTTTTTTTTTTATTTTTGCCCCCAAAACAATTTTCGTAATAAATATATTGTATATATTATACTCGCCGTGGCAAATTTTCGCGTCAAATCGTCGGACCGGCTGTTTTTTATTTTCGCGTCCCCCACCCCCATCCCTCAACATATTATATTTATCGCCTTACCGTAGTTTATCACGCCCGTCGTGCATACTTTTAATCTGGTAACTTCTGTAGCTCGTTTAGGCGATGTTTCGAAAGCGTTCAGCGCCGTTCGCTAGATTATCATTAATCCGGCGTAGAAGTGACTTTTATCGTTATAGATCTGTCGCGCGCTATAATACTATTATATGACTGTGCGTTTCGTACTTAATAGGGGTTTTTTTTCACTCGCTCCAAATACATTACTACATGCGAGTTGTGCGTAACCGCGAAGAAACGTCGCTATACAATATATATTATATAAGTGACATTTTTTTTTCGGTTTTTTCCTCTCGTCCGGTGCAGAAGAAGTCGAACGCGACGGCGAGATTTCCCTGTCGACCGAACCGCGTCTGCGCAGCCAATCTACATTCTATCATATCAAAGCTATATATTTTTATGTTGACATGGCACATTTATGTCTAGGTTAAAATGTTATTCGAAACGTCACGTAGGATTTTACACTCGTCGAGTGAAAAGTACAAAAGATGAAAATGCACCATTTGTCCCTAACAAGTTACAACGTTAGGTTGTGATGGTTTATAAATTTAGAGTCAAATCGTAGTCAGAACCGTGATGAATTCCGTTTAAATATTTTTATAAAAGCGGAATTGGTTGATACTCAGATTTTGACTTTGATTTTACTATGACAACCAAATTTTTTGCTAGGGAAACGGTGCATTTTACTCGTTTGTGTCGTGTGTAACAGATCCAAGTTCCCCGGTGTTTAGCGGGGAAACTCAACGGTTTATGTTATTTTCATTTCACCTTCAGTTCATTACAACATACAAGTACCTAAAAGTTTAATACTCCCGAAAAGTAATAAATTACGTAAAACTTATCTAATACACTTTACTTAGAAATGATCTGAGATTACAAAATATATATGCTGAACGAGGTCGGACTGTACATAGTAAGGAGTGGCGGCGTCCGGAATGGGTCCCTAAAATATTCCTGTCCCTCAAGCGGTCCATCCTGTGCGAATGTTATTTTTGCTTAGCGATATTCTTGTTCAATTATTTTTACGATTTTAAACAAACCAGCACAGAAATCGGGATCGGGCCGACTTACTAAAAAAAATAGTTTGGACTCTGATTTAAGCCCGAGGCCGAGAGCGTGCAAATTTCCCGGTTCCTAAACAATATACACTATAATTCCATTTACAACTCACATATAATTCGTATATTCACGTATGCGTATAGAAACCTAGTGCGTAAATGAGATGTGTTCAACTGTAAATAAAGTATTTTCATACTTAATGGTACTTGTTTTTTTTTTTTTGTAACATTGGCTGGTATGAACTACACAACTAGCGGGTACGGTACATACTTGATACTCATTACTCACATTGTAATCGTACTGACCACTCATAACATAATTGAACAGTGTCAAGTCAATAAATCTACATATAGGTGCACATGTACTGTACTGGTTACCAGTGGCGTAGCCAGGATTTTTTTTCGGGGGGGGGGGTTTAACTGATTAATTTTACATACTAACTTATTAATAATAATATGGTAAATTGTATCAATTATTTCATTTTGAAATTCTGGACTTGTATACATGGCATTCTTTTTACAATTTTGTAAATTGTTTTTAAGTATTAAGTCACCCCCACTTGACCCCCACACGACCAAATGATTGTATTCCTATATTTTAAACTTTATATTTTTGATATAAATACGTCTGAGGGGGAGGGTTATAACACCCAAACCCCCCCCCCTGGCTACGCCACTGCTGGTTACCAACGGACGGACATATTATAATAACGGTGGTATGAGACGAGCTTGGAAACGACCAATGGCCGCTGCGGGCTGTATCATAGTGAAATACCTTTGACCGTTACAGTCGATACGGCATCAACAGAGTCCCCGCAGAGATGATGTAGGCGTAATCGCGTGCGCTGAAGAATTTTTCGGCGCTGCACAATCGCGGTCGTGGCGATTGGTGACGACGCGGAGGGAAGAAAAGAGACGAAAATCTATTTCGGCCCCTCGCCGCCCATATAAACGTGTATGTTTAGCGATAACATTTTTGTTTTTTTTTATATAAATATAACACGTGAAATACGTTTTGCCGCCGCGGTGGCACTGCTTAAACGCGTTTCTTGTTGTTGTTTTTTTTTCGTACGCGTTTTATATAATTATTATAATAACACACATTATGTACACTAGGAATACATCTAGGCACCATGACTATAAGCTGTACCCGAAGCGGATTTTTTTTCTCTTATCATACGCGTGTATGTGTACAATATTATATTTGCATGAGTACCGAGCGCGTAATATTGCGCATATTGTATTCTCAGGGTCGAAAAATTACAATAATCGCTTCAGCGCCGCCCGCGCGCCTATTTACGCTCATCACGATATTATATGCGCGAGCCAGATATACCTGTTGAACTGCACGTGAATTATATCATGCTATTATTCGTAATTCGTACCTGCCTATCTGGTTTGCACGGATTTTTCGCGGAAACCAACATTCCCCCCCTCTCTCCCCCGTACACATATAACACAGGTTAGGTTAATACCTGCGCGTGTACAGGGTGTCCCACCGGGATTCACGCAGAGCGATATATCCCATGTTAATGGAGATAATCAAATTCATTTTTTTTTTATGGGCATCCCTGGGCAAAAGCAATTTTGTTGTCAATAGTTTGGTAAATATAATTGTATTATTAAAGAAGTTAAAACTAAACTTTTTGTTTTATAATTTTTGTGAAATTCGATAGCCAGATAGATAGCCACTTTATAGGGCTTATTTCATTCAAAATGTCGACAGTTCAACGATCAGTTTTCATTAACTTTTTGATTTTTAATAATTTTTTTGGTTTACAAAGAAAATATGTCAAATATTAACACCTCGTCATTTTTTTGATAAAGTTTGCTATCAAATGTTATTATTATTTAAAATTGTGTAAATAGTACACTATTTTTAATGTAAACTAGAAAAAACTATTAAAAACCAAGAATGAAAATTGAAAGTTGAACCGTCAACATTTTCAGAAATATACGTCCTATGAAATGGCTATCTTCGAAATTAATAAAAGTTCATTTTTCAACTTCATTTATAATACACTTACATTGAACAAACTATTGTCAGCAAAATTGTCTTTGTCCAGTGAAGCACATATAAAAAAAAACAGAATTTGATTATCTCTCTCTCTCTCTCTTCTTCACGGGAATTATCGCTCAGTGTAAGTCCTGGTGGTGCACCCTGTATACCGCTACATTATAGTATTACCGTGCAGTGATATTCTCGCCGATCCCCGAAATGCGTACGTATAATAATTAATATGTTTACGAAAACAACAGCTCGAATATTATTACAAGTACGTATATTATGCGAAACAACATACTACTTTGGTTTTTATTATTTATTTGAATTTGATAAATCGTTATATGTGTATATTGTATGCAATTATAAAGTAATATAATAATAATAATAATAATAATAATAATAATAATAATAATAATAATAATAATAATAATAATCGTCGACTTGGTTGTTGTATGTGACGCACGCTTCCCGGTGACGTACGCACATCATTGTAATATCCTACACACATATAGTATATTATGTTATCATGTATCGTATAGAAGTAAAAAAAAAAAATAAATAACCAAAAAACAAACACACACACACGCCTACATGATATTTAAGTACGTGTTGTGGATCGTGTGTGTAAGGCAACCGAACAACTACTAAATTACCAATTACGATATGCACACTGCAGTAATTGTTGCGATCGACTACTGCGGACCGCTCGTCGTAATATGTGCGCGTACGCGTACTACGAGTATAACGCAGGCACCAGGCGGGCTGGTAAAAAAGCGGCCACGGGAGCTGCATAAAATACTAGATTTTCTATTCGGATGAAACATTTAGAAAAAAAAAGGTGAAAAATAAATGTATAATGGGTACCACGTAATATCGTTAACTAGAACAAGAATTAATTTGTATCGTTGGTTTCATAGGTTACGATGAAAATATAAATCGATCGAGAATAATCGTACATAATATTATGTACATGCAAACTATATGTGGGTAATGTTTACTGTGGTATGGTTTTTTAGAAGTATTAAAATATTTCGCAATTTAATTGGCGCATCAACGGACGAAAATAATCCTAGGAAATACCTATGCAAGTACAATACTTGATCATTAGGTCAGGGCGCTCCCAACCTACGGACCCCATCTGGTTTCGGAAAAAATCCCCGAAAAATAAATCCCTTAACTATAAAACAAATCCCCTGAATAAGTAAATTATGTACCCGTACAGTTATATAAGTAGAGTTATTGTTTTGTAGCTCTATATAACTCTAAAAGAAACACTGAAACTAAAGCAAAACAGCACTGAAAAACTAAAAGAAGTACCAAAGAACTGAAATGAAACACCTAAATTATTTTTATAAGACTCCCAAAATAATGTACTCGTATAATAGTCGTATAAGTTTTATTTTAATCTTATTACTTATTACGTAATAAAACATAGAGTTTAACATAACAAAAAGGAAAAATTTAAAAGTATTTTAATTTTCTTAACTATACAAAAACAAGAAAAATATTTAAAAAAATTTGATGTCGACATCCAGAAAATTATGGATGTGTAGGTTAGACTAAATAATAATGTAAAACTTATAACTTTTATCTTACCCATTTCAATCAAACGTTACGAGATAAAACCGATATTGAGCCACGGCTATTTCAAATATTCAAATATACAAGAGCACAATTTGTAAAAATGTTATTAAAGCCAAAGAAAATTAACCCAAAAGTGAAAAATATCAAAAAAAAGCGCTGTGAAAAAGTGAAAAAGTAATAAGAAGATTTTTTAAAAGAAGAAAATAAAGCAAAACAATAAATCAATGTTTTTTTTCCACGTAATTTAAAAACATTTGTTTAGCTAATATAACTTCGTTTTTGAGCAATAGAAAAAAAAAGCATTTATATTTTCATAAAACTATGTTTAAATGTTTGTATTGTTTATAATAGCATAAAGAAATTATGTAGCAATTAATTCATTTTTGAAACTCATATTGCATGTTATATTATTATTTATTTATAAATTCGTGTCCAAATCATTCAAACAAAATCATAAAAAAAGATTATACTTACCATAGTTATTGGTTTATTAGCTAAATAAAATATAAAACACTACTAAATAATATTTGGAATATTGGTTTAAATTAGGGGATTTATTTTTCCAGTCGAGGTATTTTTTCTCCGAATCCCCGTTCACAAATAATTTGATATAGGTAATATATTGATTTTCGCGCGGTATAATATATAATTATGTATATGCTGTACGAAATTCCTCACTGCGTTTGGAGTGCTGTTATTTTCGTATTTATTATTAAAATACAAATAGTATTTTATTGTTATTATTGCGCTCGTGTAAACGCGATGTGCGTAATAATAAATTGGCAACGTGTATGATATTTGTAATATTATTTTCGAACGTTATCGCGAAACGTGCGCGCACGTCCATGATATTGGTATGACGATGATGATTTACGGCAAAATTAACACAGTCTAAACAATATGTCGGAACGATCTTGTAATACATAATATTATGCGATATACACGGCGTGGCACAATATATTAGGGCTCGGAAGCTGATGGAACTTTTTAGACGATGCTTTCCTAGCTGCAAATGTATTTCAACGACGCATGTGAATCTAAAAAACTAAAATTTTTATTTCGCATTTTTGGCATATTTCACTTTAAAGGTCATGTTTCGACATTTTTAATCAATTTCACTCATTTTTCAGTAGTTTAAAGTCAAAGTTACGAGTTTTTAAAAACCAGCTAATATATAACTTTTATCTTTCGTATGTAGGACGACTTCGGTGCTGAACATTTGGCTCATTTCAAATTTGTTCCAATCACTTCAGTAGATGTGGAGCGAAGTTTTTCTAAATATATATACCCTGGCCGATAATTGTCGTTCGTTTAATTTTTACATTATGCTCTATTGGTACAATACTACAATGTATTCATTTTGAGTTATTTGTAAACTTTTATAATTTGTATTTTACAAATTAAAAAAATAATAATATATTTAATTTTTGATGATTTTATTTACGGTCATTTTTATCATCTTTAGGTCATTTTTGCATTATGTTTAGGTCATTTTATAATTATTTTAAGGTCATCAACTTCCGAGCCGTAATTATTATACATTGCGATATATCGCAAGTGATCAAAAGATTAGGAGTTTTGCATCATGGTCCCTCGACCGCGCGGTATCATTTTAATGTATCGAACGTCCCGGACAAACTTAATATGATATTATAATATTATTATGATATGCCGTTATCATAACATTATAATACAGCAAACTGCAGTAACGCGCGAGAAAAACAAACCTAATAATAACGATGATTAAAATAATTTAAAAAAAAAAACGGACGCACGCACAAATTGCAAACCGTGTTTCTAATACTTGCATCATTCGGAGTTTTAAACCAATCAATAATAATAATAATAAGTAATAAAGCAGACGCGTTTTCCTGTGTAATTTCATGAAGTAAAACGTGTAATTTTTATTAGTGGTATAGTTTTACGAGTACATAAGTATATAATATTATGTACTTGCAACAGCACATCGCGCAGTACCTGCGCAATAAATATTTGTCGAAAAAGACGTTATATAATGTCGTTGCATAATTTGTCGTCGTTTTTTCAGTAATTGTTCAAGCTCTAAGTTTTTAAATCGTCGAAATACCAAAAACGACAAGTCGCTTGCCGGACGGATCCCGTCCCTACGTGTGCAATTCGCATATCACCGTCATTGATATTATTTACTGTATATTAAAATATTAAACTTTATTGTTTGAAATTCAATCAAACAACACACTCATGAACAGAAATGTGTAATATTCACAAAGGTAAATAAAGACGATAAAAGTTATTGTTCCCTTTCAAAAGCAATAAGCTTAAACGTTATTGCAATTTTTGGATTATTATTATTTTTAAACAATGTAAATTTTCTAAATGCAACACCGCGGAAGATATGTACAATTGTGAAAATGTGTTCCTTAGTGCTGAACGATGCATATTGCGTTATTTTTTATAGACCGCCGCGGCAGGTATAAATAAACAGGTTGGTTTTTTTTAATAATATGACGATCGGGACACATATAATATATTATTATCATTATTATTATTATTATAGTATATTTGTTTCTGGGAACATTTACACAGACACTTACGCAGTTACACGCGCGCGTATAGGATATAGGTACAACCAGTCATTAAACAATTGTGCCGCTCAATTATAACATATTATTACAGGTACACACGTAGCGTGTACGAAATACCAACTCATTTGTTCGCACACAGACGCAAACACGAACACGCTTAAAACGGCACACACGCACATACGGTTAATCACGTGTTCTTCTTTCGGTCGACCGAATTGACGATAAGTACGACACAACACGAGCACTTGTATTGTTTTTGTCTGTGGAAACCTTAAAAAAGGCACTAAATATACTTCATTTCGATCCTTCTGCGATATTATACAAACACACCGGTTCGGGCGGGACCGTGTATTATGTTTACATATTGTTTTAGAGTACGTCGAATACTCAGAAATTAAATCGAACGTGTGACGTGATAAACGTATCGTAATACGATGTACGCAATCAATTCGAAACTAAAATGAATAATAATCTAAAAAGCCGTGTTTATGTAAATAACATATTACATATATTTAGACGTAGTATCGGTGAGATGATGAATTTTTTTATAGCTGATCAATGATTACGATAAAAAACATTAAAAAAAAAACCTTTTTACGGCACAACAAATACCTGTCTACGTATAAGGCTGAAAATTCTGAAGACGATTAAAACGAAACGGTATTTTCTACCCAGTCGATCCTCTGAAATTGGTAATTATGTGTCTCGGGCGTCTCAGTCATGTAACTTCCTACTCAAGTAACAGTCATAATCGCCATACTTCGTTATATTATTTGTTAACTAATTTATCCATTGTGTATACCTAATACATTTTTGTATGGATCGTAAATATTAACGGAATTAAATAGTTACATATTGGTTTGAAATTTTCATATAATAGGTACAGACAATTGATATATTTTAAAATGGAAATGATACTTACATAGGTAGTTAACTTAATTAATCCAAAACGACAAAACTCGTCGTGATTCATACAAGTCGATCGATTACTCCTAGATTCATGTGTTTTTAACGCGTATACGAATATGTAATTTTCCATGCTAGCTTTGAGTTAAAAACTATTTTTAAATTGTACATAATTAACATTAATTACATTTAAATGATCGCACGGATTAAACATAAACTTGAAACCAAGCTATTGAAAGTAAATAAATGTCCCTGCGGTTATACAGGGGGTATTTGTTATAATTAAGGTACTGAATTGCGCTATTTGATTACTTTCTGTTTTAATTAGGATTAGATAAGTGCGTGTACCTATAAGTGAAAATCTGAAGAAATAAATTATGAATTTGTTTCCTCCTTCAGGTAAGGCAACGTACTAAATTAACACGTTAATTATATTTTATAATCGAATCTTAATAACCTACTAAGTTTCCGCGCATACGGAATGAAGTATAAATTGGCTTCACGATAATTATGCTTTCTTCGTTTAACTATTTTTCGGGTGGAAACGCTTTCAAAATTTCCGTCAACCCGAATAATATAAATTGGACGTTTAATCAAAGTTATACTTTATCGCGTTATACCGCCACAGACGCCACTAATACTGTTTTAACACGTTCCGAGCAACGCCGTATATACTTTGTAGGTCACATGATATTTATAGTGACAAATAATTGTTATATTTGAATAATACAATTATTCGATTCTTTTTTATAGAGCCGGTAATGAACATTTTGATGTATTATGGTTTATAGTTCTTCGTTAAAAGAAGTTTGCCCCCTCCGCGTGGTCGATATGAATGCATGATACCTAATTTATTTCAGTAAATATAAACATAATAACTCTTTGAGATATACATATATTATAAGTGAGTATAATTTATTTATTATATATATATATTCGTATATTATATAAATAATAGTTTTTAAACTTTCTTTTCGATAAATTATAGAAAGAAAAAAAAATATTCTCCTCTATAGAACATTTTCGATAGATAATATATTATGGTCTATTTTGAACAGATTATGAATTAAACAGCTACACTTAAAATAGTGGACGATATACTATGTACATAATAGTATAATTATGGAGAGCTATAAATTCTGCAATTGTTCGTGCTCTGGTGGCTTGAGAGATTACCGTGATTATACCTATGCCAACATACTATTTGTGGAAATTATACATAATAGAAATAATTTGACAGTTGGTAATGTGAATTACGATTGGTGGCATGAGTAGGGGTGAAGTTCCCCGGTCTTTATTCTTCAAAAAATGTAGTACCTAAGTATTGATATGATATATTGTCTATGGATTTAAATTATTACAAACTAAGTACAAACGCTGCACTGAAATACAAAACGAATATTGATCGTACAATGTCGTCTTGTGTGTAGAAAAAAAAAGTAAAAATAATAGTTCATTTAAAAGTTATAACTGTAGAGCTCATAAGTTGATGACTTTAAAACAATTAAAATGACCTGAAAATGATTAAAAAATACCGTGAAAAATAATTTTAAAAATTAAAAACAATGGCTTAAAATTAATGAAAATATATATTTTTATTAAACTTATAAAATACAAACTATAAAATCTTAAAAATTACTCAAAATAATTGCATTGTACTATTAAATCATGTTTGATGTTGTAAATATTAAATGAACGATGATTATCGAAGAGCATATGCTAAATATTTTTATTTAAGAAAACTTCTCTCCAGATCCAATGAAGTGGAGACAATTTGAAATGAGCTAAGTCTTCAGTACTTTAATCAAGTAAAAATAGCCAGAAAATGACAACACAGTAAAATAAAAATTAATCGTCTAGATTACCGAAACAAATTTTCAGCTAAGAAGTTCCAGAAAAAATTGTAAAATACATGAATTTCCGAGCCCTAGTAATAAGTAGCTTAAATTTATGTGATGGATTATAGTTGATGTAATAAGAACTGATTGTCGTTTATGAAATCAGATAAAAATTATTAAAAAAAATAATTGAAATAAATAAGAACATATAGAGCATATTATACACGCATTACTGTGATAGTTATGCTTATGGTTCTCTAGCAGAAGACATTCAAGTCTTCGCTGAAATTAATGATCTCGGTGACAGTTATATAATATAACACATTCAGTTGCAAATAGTGTTCATACATAATAAATTATAAGCGGTGATTAATATAAGATTGTAAGCCGAACCATTAAAGTATGTGTATCGAACACAACGGGCTATTGTTCGTAGTTAGAACGCCGTATGCGTAAAACGTATATTTTATAATATACGTGTTTAAATGCCATAGATACATTTAGAAGATTATCGAACGAAAGTTCAGATTAATTTTATCTAACACATACGATATAATGCTTGTACACAGTATAGGTAGTTATATAGGTACAACATCGATAAAATATTGAAAACATTAAATAGCTTGTACTTTTTAGATTTTCGAAATAATTCAGAATTGGGCAACTTTTATGCAACGGATAAAAATACGTTTATGTAACTAAATATCCAAACTTTTAAATTATACACACTTTGACGACGATACGATCACAGATTATATTTTATAACCAAATGATGCACTTCCGAATTTACTGAAAACTCGAATCAGCCTCAATGTAAATTCACCAAATATACGAGGATTTAAATGATTGCTCAACTCATATTAATACAATTATTATTTTATCGAACAATTTGAAGTAAATATTGTGTATTGAATGTGTGCATAAGTGCTATTTGTGTCAATGCATATTCATGGAATTCCAAAACATTATTAAAAAATGTAGAAAATTAGATTTTATCTTGGCAGTGACTGCAATGCTCAATAAAGAATATTTTTGTGGTCACCACTGATCTGAGGTTGGTTTTAGTTTGTTTATATTTTTGAGAATAACATTGCTTCAATAGAGTGGAGTACCCCATCTGGTTTAATCTGTGATACGATGTCCAAGACTAAGTATTATTTTATTGATACATATATACCGCATAGTACTCTTTATATCGAAAGACTCCAAGTATGTTTTCACTCGACATCAGCCTATCGGTTGAAAAATATTCCCGACCTGTCAATGTCGTCGTCGTCGCCTGTCGGTCAGCTGTAGTTTTGAACATAATAAAAACACATTAAAGTCCGCACGTCGTTAATGTTGTTGCGATAATATTGTTCTAATAGCTGCACATCTCACGCGTCCAAATTTGTTTGAAAACGTTTTCGCCACCGCCGCGAGATTCCACTGCGTTTCGTAAACATATAATATGTAATATATATATATATATTTATTATATATGTATAATGCACATATATCATACTCATGAATGCAATCAATGCACGCACGTCACTGTTGCATTCATTGGCGAACAGCTAGCTGTACCCAAGAAACCGTCGTTATTGGGTGGCGGCATATTTTTCCGATGACATTTCTCTACGTACCATTCCATTCATTGACCCACTTAGCACTCTCTATTGTTGTTACGCTCGTAATAAGAACCACTATGTACGCGATCTTCAAGCTTTTGAGACGTTTTCGATTCACGGACGTTTAGCATTTGTATACAATCGCGCTACTGCATCGTGTACAGTGAGGTTGCAAATCGAACTCGTCATCGTTGTACATATACGAGTACGTTATAATATTATGTGCATTAACGCTGTTATAACAATGTAATTTTTTTTTTTTTTTTCGTATAAATATTTCGTACATAAGCAGTATTATTTTTCATCCGGGTTTGCCGCACTTCCGAGAAATTGCCCATCATTCGACTTTTATAATTATATATTCGTAGTCTCGTTGCTGTTCGATGTAATACATGTAGTATTACGCTATTGATGGAAAATCGAATTTTAATTTCAGGGCCGACCGAGGAAAGGATTTTACAACGATGTTTATTTTTCGCAAACACTTTCGGGTAGGTAGTGAATACTATAACTACAAATCCATATTTTTAACGCTTCACGATTTACGACACGAAAATCGAATACAGTCTTAACATATATTATAGTTTTTTGAAAACTGTTATTATTTCCCACTAGGTATTTAAATGATGCAGTACACTGGTTCCAGCTCGCACGGCGGCTTAAAATTTGATTTATAACGTAGGGCATTTCGTGTGTTGTACGCGGCTCAATGAATGGCCGCGCATATAGTCAATATTCTAATTTTATAGTGTGCGAGAAGTTCAAATGATTGGAATCGGTTTTTTTTTTCGAAAACTTGTCAAACAATAAAAAAGTGCCAACACTAACTTTGTTACGTTTTGTTTTGACAACAATCGTGTTTCGAACGCAATCTTCCGCGTTCTAAACAACACGGTACATTTCGGTTATAGTGTTAGACGTAGCTCAACATAGCTCGTACAGTTTAATATAATAAAACGTGTTGTATTCTGTATATGAATGACGACATGCAAATAATCGCGACACACCAATACGTTCCATCCGCGAACGCTGTCTTAGCAAGCGCCTATCGTTCACCGACGAAAACAACGAAAACCACAGAGGCCACGTAAAAATAACATTACGCCAACACAGTGGTGAACGCGTTTCAGACCTGAGACAAACTATACAATTTTACCACCCACCCCCTACCACCACCATCGGATAAAGGTTTAGTTTTTTTTTTTTTAAATATATAAATAACACAATTTAACGTCGTTTTCCACATCGATCGCGGCTATTCTGCTGTATTATGATTATACCAATCTCTGTATGACTGTGTATTATATTCTTCTATGTCGGTGATACGTATACATACGGACACTCCTCGGTGTCCCTGTTCAAAATACACATTATTTCATTATTATTAAGAATGATTATGGTATACGCACTCTGTTACTCTACACACGTTTTTCGTGTACAGCCGTACAGGTAGCACTTAGTACGTGCTACCTACCTATTTCAACAAAGTTCATGCATTTATATAAAATTTAAAATGTGCCTGCCCCTACAGTTTCCAATTGCACCCCTACTAGTATAAATCGAATTCGTATAGCTGACGTTGTAGCTTCGTTTTAGAGCAAAAGAAAAAAAAAGCAAATGCCTTCAAAATCCGTTCGTCTAGTCATCGTTCATCGTACGTACACACCGTGTCCGACGTACGCAAACATCGATACAACGATATAATGCCCACGACTATAGTGTCGATGTTCTCGGAACGCTACGGGTACAACACGCGCGCCGGTATAGTATTATTTTTAACAGTGCTATTGTACGTTGTGTACACGCGGGAAGAGCCGAACACGCGTGGACGAAAAGTGAGAATATGTTAAAAACCTAGTTCGGTACTTGCATGTGTAACGTGGTCGGGGATGACCTGTTAAATATAAGATATTCAGGGAAGAAGTTAGGTTCTTTTGAATATAATTAACCATAGCTCTGGAGCATAAATGGTATATATGATCTTAATATTACTAATAAATGCGTGTTGGTACAGATAATTATTAATATTTAAAGGTTTATTAAGACTTAACTGACATACTGAACAATCACAGGGCTGTTTCGTAGTTACACGGAGTTCAAGTTAGCGTGATGGTAATCGCGGAGAACTGGCGTGCTCTTACATACCGATTGTCGACCATAGGCGATAGGCCTTACAATATAAACTGTTGATGGGGAGAACTTAATGTATAGCCAGCTTATATTATGTTTATATAATAGTAATAATAAAAGAAATATATATAATAGTAACGATCGTTAGACATGCGCGACGATGATAAACACTGTACTTGTAACTTGCGACGGTAATGCGCGACGGCCGTGTGCTATGTACACCCTTGGTGAAGCTTTTTCAGTCTTAAGAACTGTCGACGGTTAAGACGTATTGCACGCGTACAGTGCCGTTACAGTTTGAAGACGGGTCGCGCGCGTGCTAGGTGCACGACGAAAACATGGACGACTTGTAAAATGGCAATAACTTTTTAGAGACGACTATACGCTATTTAACGCAGTCGAACAGGAACGTTTCAGTGCATCGCAGAATCGCATTCGTGCGTAAACCGCACTGCCGCGAGGCCACAAGTCGTCTTGAAATTCTTCTGCGGCACGTGTTTTGTTTACGTCGAGTCCTTAACATTACTGGAAGAGCTTTATCATTGGTCGTATTATTGGAGACCGCGAACTTCGGCTACATAATTGTATTTCAAAGACTGGCGCGATTTATCATTGCCACGCAGTATGGATTTATGTGTGCAATCTACATGTCATAGCGCTCAATGTCGTTGCTTTCAAATTTCAATTTCGAGACACCCGTCGTCTCGGCGAGTATATACGCATAAACATGTAGTGAGCTGTATTTCATCGGTACATAACTTATTACTCAGACCTGAGCTAATCCATTTGACATCGCGATGGTTTATATGATTATGTATGTCAACTATATAAATACCACCCATTACCATTATTGATATATTTTCGATTTGGCAAAATATTATTAATGGATTCAAAAATATATTAGTAATGTGGTCCATTATTACTGACACTTCGAACGTTTAATACACCGTCTATGATCTTTAACCGGTATATACACTTCATACCATATAGTATGTATACTTGGAATATGATATATATATATATATATGTTGTACGTATAATATATAGTGCTGCAGTAGCGCAGTATATAAGACTCTTTAAATAATTAGCGTTATAAATGATCAAACCAACAGTTACGAAATATATTTCGTCCTATCAGTTTCAAACAAATTACAAATAACTGTAAATGCAATTTTGGAATTTGCAAATTTCCAGGAAACTCGGGAAATCAAAAACAATTTATTCTAATATACAATACCATACTATTATAAATCATTTTACTATTATCATTATTACTATTATTATTATTAAAAAAGATTCTCGTTCAAAATATCGATTGTGTTTTATCATATTTCTGATTTTGTTTGCTAAGGAAAACGTTACGAATTCTTCGAGAATAGAGAAAGTTAGACATCACACCCGAGTACAACTCATGTTTACTATTTACACATTTTTTTTTTCGAATGTTCACAAATCGATTTGATGCGGCCAAACAGGGTCATGCCACTCGCATAACGATTTCGGATGTTTTATCATTCGATTAGTGAATAATAATATCGTTTTACCGTATTTTTGTTTTTTGAATAATTTATCACGTGTTTGGGACCAAGAATAATATTTTAATCCGTGCTTGTATAACAAACACGTGCAGGTACGATTGAAAAACAAAACTCGTCGACGTGTTAATAACAACAAGTCGCGTATGTACTACGCATCATTATGTAATGTCCACGGTTATATGTACAATAAACATATTGAATGCACGCTAATCACTATTGGTTTTTTTCTCCGGGGAGAAGGACGAAATAAATTACGCGACGAAATCGGTTTTACCCGAAGTATGTACAGGTTATACGATGCATTATTTATGTATATATTTATTGTCTGCACATTTATAGTTAAATTGATTGTGTATCAGTTTGAACGTTCTGAAAAGAAGACTACGGTATCTGCTACTGCTGCTGCTGCTGCTGCTTCTGCAGTAGTGCTTAAAATACGAGTTTTTTCAGTGTCGTAATTTTGTAATAATATAGCGGTATTTTTATGTCGTAAATATTGTTAAAAAAAAAAAAAAAGTAATAGTAATGAATAATGATAATAATTTGATTAAGTCGACGAGGTGCGTAAATTATATTGGTATATAATCGCGCGCCGGGCAGTTCGGCGGGTGTCGTAATAAGCGAATTACATTATTATTATTGTAATTATTTGAACGCGGATTTTCACTTTTCGAACGTAAAACGAGCCGAGTAGGTATTACGTGCTCTTGCGTACATTTATTTATTTTTTTTTTTATATTATTTCAATTTCACGACGGATCATTACATACATTCGACTGTATCGCCGTGATTAATAACACCCGCCTGCACCAGGAACGTCGAAATCGATTAATTTTACTGGGTAGCCGTCGTGCTTCGTGAAAAACTCTAGTTATAACATATCAGCCCTTTTTTTTTTATTTCACTACGAGATTTTGCCGATTTTGGCAAGCAGCCGCGCGTGTGATATCTGTTTTGTTTTGCATTTATTAAAATTGAATTGTTTCAACAAAAAGTTTGTTTCTACAGTAATTATAAATACATCGATTACGCAAATGACGTATGGGCATGCGTATATAGTTATTTGTGGTCTTACCATTTAAGTATACGTTAGTTCAATGTATGGTAGTGTTGAGCTATAGTTGATTAGGGGCGTATACCTACGTTATTTTCCTTAGCAAGTGTGTATTGGCTTGGTTCAATATTTTTTTTATGTGCGTATTTTCCGTTGATTTTTCATCAAGGTCGATTTTTTATTTTTACTCTCGTCATCACCCTTTCATTTTTTCCGAGTGCTAAAAAGTTCAGATACGGCCCTGACGGTTACGACCATATATTACTACAGAGCAAAATCGTGTGGCTTTTTTCATGTGATAGGCGAAATCGAGTTACAGCGAATACAGTGCCAAATTTTTTTGGCCCACAAAGAACTACCCCCCGGGCACGGGTTTCGCTCTCCACGGTCCTGGCCATCAGCTTACGAGGACCGCGAACGTTATACAAACTAACAGTGAACCGCGTTTCGTACACTGTTCGCGGGGTCTGGCCAATTTCCATAAGAGATATATTTACTTATATATATAAAATAATATACAAGCAGAATTACCCGGCTTCGCATGGATCAGTCTTGACCTGGGCATTGGTTTTAACGGATTTCTACCTTACGTTAGTTAAATCTTAGCCATGTTCGGTTAAGGGAGTTACTTTTGGTTATAGATTATAATTGGCTACAAATTTACCGCGCTGAACAGTATACGAACTGGCGGTGAAATTTGCAAAAACGAAAATTAATCAACCTGAACACAACATTTTTTACAATTCCTTTCTTGTTACACGCATCTAGAGTAAGTATTAGAAGGACCAATATTTAAAATTTCAAGTGCATACGTGTTGTTGTTATTGAGATAATGAGATGTAGTGATCATTAAATCATGGTGTGGTTACTTATAGTTATGCTTATGATAATCATGTTTTATGTACTGTATTATCTGTTCTGTGGTAACGCGGTCAGTCAGAAAAAATCATTGGTTGTACCAGTCGCAATAACATATCCATGTTATAGGAATTTTACCCCAATCGGTAATTATTAGAATTAACATATTAAACAAAATAAAATATTTCCTTGGTAACCAAAAATTGAAAAAATTTAATACGCATATCCAGCCCCAAGTCCTTCATTTTTTTAATTAGAATGATCAATTACGAATATTTACGAACTCTATGATTCTCTACGCGAATTGAAGCCTTAAATCAATGATATAGGAATATGATTTGTCAGTTTTGACAGGAGAATCGAGAAAGGAGAAACTTTCGTCAAATGTACGCGGCTCTCTGCTGCTGATTCAAAATTGGAACATTTATTCGTACTGATTGACTGGATCCATAACTGATTTTCGTCAGTTACGTTGCCTCGACAATCTTATGTATATGGATAGATAGATTTAAATAAAATTCACTACGGTACCATTACTATGACGACCAAATCGTTGTTAGGGAATTGGTCATTTTACTAATATCAATATTAATTACTTAGCAACACCTCAATCATGCTGTTGATCGATTTTCAACGTTTCTGAGATCGCAGAGACGCGCGACGGGTAAGCTTTTACGTGCCAGAAAACTTCACAGGACAATAAAAAAAAAAAACGAACGTGATGACATAGACATAATATTAATGCACTACTCTGTTATATTATGTCAATGTCATGGATTTGATCGTTTAAATATTTTTAGAATATTCAGTATACATAGTGTTGGTGTACGCGCGGTGTTCGAGATTATTTTAAGCGATAAACTTCTCAGAACAATTCTACATGCCGATATCAAACACAACATTTGACAGACAAAAAGGTCAGGATGCAAGTAGCTGGAAACCCGCGGGCCATCGCCTATAGTTATAGCCTTATAGGTATACAATTACACAGTAAATATTAAAAAATATTTGGGGTTGCCCACCCTTAACATCTAGAGGTTTATAAAATAGCCTTTGACCTATTCTCAGACCTACCAAATATTTCATGAAAATCGGTCAAACCGTTTCGGAGGAGTTTAATGACAAACACTGTGGAATTTTATATATAAGAATATTTACGTGTAGTAGGTTTACAAAAGTATAATATACGTATATCTATAAATCGCGGTAGTTGGAAACGGATCATGCGGCTGTGATCATCATGCTGTTCGCTTATATGCGGTGTAAGCTTCTCACCGCGTAAATCGTAGTGATTTGGAATTTATACAAACCCTCTATAAGCCTATATATATATACACGTACGACGTACACATAAATTCAGGACCTATAATTTATACACTTCTGCTTGGGGTTTTCGGCAGAACTAAATGTCCAGCTGTAAATTCAAGTTGCAGTATATACAGGGTGTCCCGGCGAGAATTTACCCATCGCGAAATCTCCTGAGATAATGAAAATATAAAAATTCTGGTTTTATTTTTTTATATGACTCACGCGGGCAAGGACCTAAGTTTCCTGAAAATGTAAACATTTTTTTCAAAAAAATTAGAATACAAACATTTTTTTTTAACTTTTTACCAAAACACTAAATTCAATCGAAATAAGAGTAGTCCTCGCCCCTGTGAGTACAGTATATCTTCATTATCTCAGGAGATGTCTCTGCAATGGATAAATCCTCGGTGGGACACCCTGTATACATAGACTTATATCGTACACCTTGGCGGGGGTTAGCGCGCGCTATACATCAACGCTAGCGCTCGTGCACAATGCGATTAAAAGTGCAATAATTTGTCTTCGGACGTTAAACGGGCGGAAAAACGCTGTACAATGTAGACCGGACATTTAGCGATTCCCGTATATGATGCCCGCGGAGGAGCGGCAATAACAATTATAATATTATAACGACCGACTGACCATGGCCACCAGCCCATTATGTATGGCAGTAAACCTTTTTGAAACAAAAAAAGTAATCTCGACCGAAATTTATCAAACGGTATCAGTACTCCGCGCAGTTCGCCCCGGTTGCTAATCGATGTATTGTATATAATAAGCATATTTATGCGACGATCTTCGTCCGTTATAGGACTTATATATTTCATTTGAAATTTTTTTTTTTTTCAAACCCACACTTAAAAGATTAAATTTCATATTTATGTCTTCATTATTCGCAACAAAAAATCAATCTCACCACGGTTCAAGATAATAAATCATTTGCGTGAGAAAAAAAATGCTGAGAGTCGACATTCTGGTTTTAATAATACTCTAGGCAAAATTACTTTGAGTCAGTCTTGTGTGAAATTATCAATTTATAAAGCACAATGTCGCATGTGTTATAAACATAGATACCGATATGCTTAGCCGGCATCACCAAATACGAGTTTTATATTATATAAAATTAGTTTTTTTTCCTTGAGTTTTTCTTCTAAATCTACCGAGTACCATTCGGGTCCAATTTCTGATTCGAGTACGTCCGAGTACGGCTTTCAGTGCGAATGTCGAAACAAGTTTTTGAAGAAAATAAAAATCACATTTTAAAATCAGTGCACTCGGCGGTGAAAACATCTTAAAGACTTAAACGAATACTTACGAATTTTGTAATATTATCGATAAACCGTCGCCCGCGCTTTACATTGTAAAATACAATACAGTGAACTTACTCGTATAACCATTGACTATAAAATAAATTATAGACAAATATTCCACAATCGATGGAATAACTTATACGGTGTAGGAAATACATGTTTTATACGTATAAAAATATTTCCGAGCTCGCACCAAGCTGGTAGTACCGGTATATGATATGAAGAGACGGTGAAATAATTTAAATAAACACGTCGACGATTAATTATTCAACTCACCCCCGCGTCTGCCAAACCCAGTGCTGGAGTGGTGGATGGAGGGGGGGGTGACAGGAGGAATATTAAAGTATGATTTTTGTTCACAACAAATATTATACAAGTGTCATATGTCTTACCTAACATATTTCCTTGGTACGTTCTTATTTAATAATTATTTTGTTTTTTCATTAGTTTAGAATTAAATCGATGAGCAGAGAAGATTGGTACTGCGTATTGTTCCCTACACTTTTAAAGCACCGAAACACGAAGTTTACACACACTCACACCGATATAGACACACACACACACACACACACACATACACACACACACACACACACACACACACACACACACACACACACACACACACACACCGATTATAATAATAATAATAATAATATCGTGGACGGGAATGACTGAGTGAGTGTTTGTGCGCGCGTGAAAAAAGATCGATTCTAAGAATCAAAAATACGAAAACAAACCTCGTCGTTACATAATAATAATATTTATAATGTACAGGTATGTACGTAGGCGATAATTTATCATCCGGAGCCAACGGGAGAGATGCGATCAGAAACCCGGTAACCCTGACACAAGGCAGAAAATAGTGGCACGCGAGGGGCTACGAACCGGTGCTTAAATGTGTTCTCTCCGTCCAATCCAGGTTGTCGATTGCACGAGTATCACGACCGCAACGCCGGTGTTATGTCCCTCCCGATTTACGCGCGCATAAATTATAAAAAATATCGAACATGACGTACGTACGTACACGATAATCGTCCGCGCCCGTGGAGGTGGTAATTATTGCGAGACGTCGAATACGCGATTCCAGTCTTGTAATTTATTGAATATTAATCGATTCGACGGGTGCTCATTATAATACGAACATAATATTTCGTTATTATTATCACACCGGTATCGGTTTACGAAAAAAAAAAAAAATAAATAATAATAACGCTACGTATAAGCTAGTAGGTTTACTTTTGTATAGTAGCAGTTTTCTATTCTCATCGGTCACTATGTTTAATATTATTACTTCGACGATTCTTATTTTAGCTACGCACATTGTAAACCGTATTACACACACGATTATAATTATTACACCAGCATTCGAGGTAATAATACTTTACAGACTAAACGCGTATTACGCGCAATTACATCGTAATGTTACGACTTCACTCGATAAAACGCGGTGCGGTTCTGAAAAACAATTTACATCGCTGATAATATGGTATGTAGCTTGTGCTTTTTTTCTGCGTACAGAATTTAATTTACCAAAAGTTATTATTATTATTTACATGCCAAGCTGTTTCTTCCTCACTCCGCGTAATAATATTATGATCCATGTTTATATGCCCGTACTGCGCCCAGACGTTTGGTTCAATCGTTATGTTTTAATATTATAACCTGCAGCAGGAAAATTGTCTAAAAACGCAGCAAGTTGGTTGTGTAATACCCACTGCGGGGACGTCATATTATTCGTTGCTCGGTGCTTCGTGTAGCTTAACCCTAGGTAAAAAATACACAAATTAGCCGATGCTTGTTAATATTTTGCCCATCAAACGTTCGACTAGACGCACCACTTTTCGGCGCACCACTGTTATGTAACCCAGCGTTTCTTAAACTTTTTTATCCATGGAACCCTTTTCGATGCACACTTTTAACGTGGAACCCCTACTTTTTTTTAGCTTTTTAGCTTTTTAGCTTTTTTTAGGATTATTCGCAAATAAATTATAATTGTATAACAATATTGCGTTAAAGGTATTTAGCTAACAAAATAAGAAGCCTCGGTCGCATTTTCATTCACGGATTTTGTAGTTTGAACCATACAGTTGATATTAATAGTTCGTCACGCTTTCGAGCAAGAATTCTACATTTTTATCTTTAAGTTCACCATGAACAGATTCTAAATGACGACCTCGTCTATGATGCTTACTTTTTCCCCCACTACTAATCTGGACATTTTAAAGTAATTTTCTTGAAAATTTTGAAAAAATTAGGTACTTAAGCTTCTTGGAACCCCGTAGTAATCTTCGCGGAACCCCGGTGTTCCACGGAACACAGTTTGAGAAACGCTGATGTAACCCGATGGAAATTCAAAAATACAACATATACTTACGCTACGTACGACTGACCCTGGATAAATTGCTGGATATCGGACGACGGGTATGCATTACAACCGCGAGACGATTGAACAGCGAACATGACGTGCGCGCGTCGTGCTCGCGACGAATACAAAATTGAAAACACCATAAAGGTAACTGGTTACTCGACCGCACTACCGCGGACGGTGCAGAACGCGTAAACACACGGCATAATAAAATTATAATTAAAAGAAAAAAAAACGAATTCGAGTTAACGAATAGTAATTTTACTTTTTTAGTGCGATAAACATTTTAATATTATTATTGGACCATAGCTGATTTTTGTGCTTATGACGCGGATCATAAAGATATTTTTATTACGAGTTTTTAATATTTTCGCCCACATAATAAACGCATGTGGATCCGTTTAATTACTTTATGCGCACATATCATAATAGTTATAATAATTCGCATGAAAGTGAGCAGCGGCGATGATATCATAATTGGATATCAGATTTCTTCATGATTTTTTTATTTTCGCTTTTCATTGCCGTAATAGGTACTATTCGGTTGTTGATATTTTCGTTTTAATTCGAGTACATAATTATAATAATGTTTGTTGTCATACGGTACTCATTATAACGAGATGCATGAATATTTCAACCGAAAAAATAACGGTATTACGCCCATCGATCTCTATCGGTTTTCACTGCATCAAATGAAATAATAGTGAATAGTTATACGCTTATAAATTTGTTATTATTTTTCGCTATTCA
This sequence comes from Periphyllus acericola, assembly GCA_949715065.1. Classification (NCBI taxonomy): domain Eukaryota; kingdom Metazoa; phylum Arthropoda; class Insecta; order Hemiptera; family Aphididae; genus Periphyllus; species Periphyllus acericola. The sequence goes on from OX454268.1 coordinate 36,161,929, forward strand.
GAAAACACCACGAATATCCGTTACATTTTAAAAAACAAAAAAAGACAATTAGAACTTGGAATCATATATATCCTATGGTAATGATAAAGGTGCGCAAAAACAATATATACACATTAATATTGACATTTAACAGTGCGATAATGATGAACACTGCAGTGGAACCGCACACGGTTTAGACTCGTTCTGTTTTACGTGGACATTAAGCATTAAAATCGAGCTTAACGACAAGTCTTATTTTCGTATCCCGGTACATGCCCAGCGAGCGGTAATTACTCTAATCACACGTATATCATTAAAAATGTTAAAATCGTATTAATAAAACAGATTATAATACTATTATATAGGTAAATGGACTTTTTTCGCAATTTTCTTACCTATGTACAACCGGTAAGATAATTATATTATATGCGTGCAATATTGTCATTAATAAATGATAATCCTTTTTTGTTGTGTTTCCGATAGGCGTACAAACGATTTGAAAATAAAAAATGAACACAACATGTTAATTGACGATAATACGTTTCACGGTTTAAATTACTATTAGCCTAGATCGGACTTCTTAACAAATATATGGAGGTGATCGGTAGGAAATCGGAAGAATCGGTTCATTTCATCTCACATAGCACATGTATATAAAATAACACGGTTTGTGGATGACCTATTATTCGTACCATTGAAATGGGCGCGTTTACATATTATTTAAACAAACCGTTTGCATAGAAATTATTATTATTAATCCACACAATTACTCGTGGTTAATATTTATAACATTTGTGCGTGTTGGACGGTTTCACGAAAAATGTATAATGACCAAACTCACAACAGTGTATTAACGTCAATTAGGTGAAATTGCAGAAAGAAAACGAAAAAAAATTGGAAAAATCTTTTGCTGTGCCCAACGTGAAGATACGGTAATACTAACTTAAATATATATAATATGTATAAAATACATTTTTATTCGAAACAATTTACAGTGCATACATTATGCTATGATACGTATTATTATAATTATCATTATTTTAAATGCATAACATTTTACACACATCGTACATGATACGTATACAACATTTTATCTAAATTAACATCTACCTTCTTAAGCTAGAGAGTTACTATACATACAACGTTTAAATTATCAAGTAATAATAATTGTAATACTAATTATAAAAATAATGATTAATAAAAAAACTAATTTATAAAATATTTATCTGTAGAGATTGAAACAGTTGTTAAGTACCTAGTTATTAAAAATATTATCAAAACAGTGTAATATTTAATTGATTCAATACAAATAGAATAAGAATAAAAAAAAAATAATAACACACGGATGATAATAACAAACACTAAAAAATAATTGAAATACTATAGGAACATTACAGATTTATAATGAATTAAACAGCCAATCGCGGAGATCAATATTTAACATAATACGGAGGACATAATATAATAAATTTTTTTTTAATTAATAGAGCCGTATTATAGTGTTATAGTATTTTGGCGCAAGGTATTCCACAAATTGTTCTCCAAATGATTTTTTACAATTAGTTTCAACAGCATCGTAAGCTATATTGTATTCTCTTTGATTAAGATTCTCATCATTAATGATAAACCCAATAATTAATGTTTCTGACCAAAGATATTATCTTACTTACAATGTAAATAATCTTGAGTTTTAAGTTCGCATAAACCGAGCAAAATATTTTGTTATTAATTTTTATTGTTTTTAAAATTTAGTCATTGGTATAGTTTTCAATAGCTAGACGAACATATATATATATTATTATGACTACCTACATGGTTTATTATGCACATTCACTTATCTATATAAAGCTCAGTAACTGTCTTGTCGCGTTTAATACTGGTTAACAGTATTTATAAATATATACGTCGCGTATACTGCGTAATCAACAATTATAAGAAACAATTTTTTTTTTTTAAAAAGGAGCTTTTATTATATATTAAGCTCAACTATTAATTATAAGTAGAATTATAGAAAAATGTACATACATGATTACATATAATCGAAGTTATTAGCTGATAATATACATGTAGTGAGATTAAAATGATATGTTATGAATATACATAAATCTACATCTTATACTTATCTGAAAATATACGAGTATGAGATACCTATAGTGCCGGGGATTAATGAAAAGTTTACTCATTCAATTACATCAAATTTCGTTTTAACTCTAAAAATGTCAAACATTATAAATATATAAAAAAGTTGGTCAGATACTTCGCACAAGCAGCGAATGTTTAAGTTCTTTATTATGCTACAGTGTTAAACGCGTATTTCGTTAAATTAAAAGCATTCGAAAGAAATTTAAACCGTTTATTTATTCATCACATTATTATTATAACTGCCATCGCGGTGACCTACGCTAGGTCGTGTTGTGGTATTGTGCAGGCCAATAAAAAAATATTAAAAAATAATAATAATAATACAAATAATATTATAAAAAACAAAACAAATTAAGGTGTGTTAAAATGATGGTTCTCTTGCATTTCTGGAAGTTTATTATCATATCGTTTAATATTTATCGTAATTTTATTTAAATTACTAATTGTGTAAACACTAAACTTCATTACAGATTATAAAATCATTATTATTTCATATATATATTTTTTTTAAGATAAATACACAATGAGTAAATTATATTTTTACAATAAGCGTATGGGCGATATTAATATTAATGAGCGTGAGTTGACAGATAAAAGAAGTCACCAAAGCGGTGACACTTTTTAGCTTGACTATTTATTAATTAAAGGTTAATTTGATTGACGAGATCTCTGCACCAACGGCGAGCTAGTCGTCTGGGAGGATTTCCGGGAATAATATTTGAGTTGAGTTCTCTTATAAGGGGATTTGGATTGTTGATTAAGCGGGATCGGAATCGTTTGTAGAAGATTTCATATATATAAAAGAAAAATTAACACATTAGAAAAAAATTATCAGAGTAACGGTCATAAATATTTGAAATACAATTCATACGATGAATATTTGTGAAAATGATGTGTATCAAAAGTTATTATAGCTCGTAAAAAAAAATTACCTGAATCAAATCCTGTGAATTCATAACACTATATGGGTAAAATGGCTTTGGATGAGACGTCAAGAGAGTGAGTCGGGTGCGAGTGTGCAGTGAACCACAGTTTATATTTATCCGTACAAACGGTTTGTTTTTGTTCAAGAACTCCAAAATTACTTTCTCGTCCCTGCGGGTGTATATATTTATATCATATTGGATCCCAATAAGTGAAACGACATTTATCGTCGACGCAAGCAGGCTGCAGTGTTGTGCTGCTGAACAAAAAAAATCTGCCGCCAAAATCGAGGGTGGACCATTCGAAATGTAAAATATTAATAATATACACGTATAATATCTGCGCTGAATGTGCACCACGTCAACAGGGAGAACGTGGCTATAAGGTGTGCGGGGGAGGGTGGGGGGTTTACTATCCGGGGTCCCGCTAGAAAGGTCGGCCGCAGCGGCTCTGTTAACCGCTCTCCACGAAATCCAATATAATAATATAAGGGCAAGCGGTTAGCCGCAGTCACTGATAATAAGTTCTGCGGTTAGACACCACCCGGCATTAGCTCTCGGACCATTTGGACTTTTAGCGATAGCAAAAACGTGTAAAATGCACCGTTGACCTATCAACGATTCGGTTGTGCATTCGTAGTAAAATCGTAGACAAAAATATGTCACACGCAGTATCAACCGACGATGATTTTATTAAAATATTTACACAAAATGCTCGCTACGGTTTTGTCCATGATTTTACTGTATGATATTATGATGCGATACCAAATCGTTGTTAGGGAAACGGTACGTATTTTACTGATCGTTAGTGCTTTACACTCGACGAGCGTCACGTCCGGCGTGACGTGTTCCGGAAAAAATATTATAATGACACCCCCAGCGACGAGACGTAATGTCCATGTCAAAAACAAAATAATAATAACAATGATAGTAATAATTAATGGTAACTGCAGCGTGCGTACAAAACTGTTATATTGTTTTTAGGGACGCCGAAGTACGTCTTTATACAGTAACGTTTGGTGCGCTACAACTACAATATACACACGCTGCAGTTATAAATGATAATAGTTATAACACACGCACAGGCGTGAACATCGTTCGCGTTAGTAAAACAATCCATACGCCCGCGTCAGTGTTAAAAATTAAAATCGTAGAACGTACACTTTCCGCGTGAAAATGTATACCTGAGGCGTGTCATACTACGTATAAATCCGATATCCTTCACGAAGCTCGCGGCCGATATCAATAACCGTCACAGAGATATAATAATATACAAGTGCTCTTCAACTATAACGTAAATAAATTTAATAAATATTATTATTATCGTCCTAGCCGTCGATAACGAGCTCTCGTCTATCATCAGTAATCCAATAACGAAAAAACGCAACCTGCAGGAGAGAACATATATAATTATAAATAGAGTCAAAATAGGATATCTCTTATCTTACTCACTCTTATTTTAATCTCCAAGGATCACAAGCCACCGTGCGACGTAAAATTCCTCTTACCACTGCTCCAAATACTCAAATTCGCGACATCTCCTCAAGAGTACATCATCACCAGAATAAAAGCCCTCGATCAACACAACGCCACCAATAATTTTAAATTTTTCAAACAAATAGAATTTGATAAAAGATGGTAACTTCACTTATAAGTATGTAATCTTATTCTAGTTTAATAATCGTTGTCATTAATTAAAGCCTTAATAATAAGAAATAAAAAAAAACAACGAATAATAGGAACCCAGTAAGGCAGTAAGTATAAAAATAGACTGTCCTTATACATTTTTAGCGTGCCTCTTTTATTTTTTCTGATTAGAAATTATCACTCTTTCTCCGATTTCTTCGGTCTCATCCTATTTATATACACTCCTCTACTTATTTTTTCATCTCAATTCATATGCTAAATATTTATAATGCAAAAACGAACTAACTTAGTATAGTTAATATAGTTATTTGTTATATATATATATATATACACACCCATCTTCGGTCCCTCGGTTACCGTACAACCAGTACCACTCTACTCACCTCTCACCACCATCTTGTCATACTCTGAATTATCTCTTTCATCCTTACAGCTGACTTCCTCATCTAAATCATAATATGTAATTGTCCCCCTACTTTATTACAAGCCCGCATACAACTAACCGTTGAGCTATAATATTAATTTTAATATAGACGTAAAAAATAATGATAAATTATTGTATAATAATTGATCATTATATTAGGTTTATGCCTCTGACTACGCGTGTGCAGATATTGGTCACCGAGTACTCTCAACGAGTCACATTATAATATTCACGTTAGTGCTCTGGACTGTTGACCACTCATTTGTTTTTTTTGTTTTTTTTTATGATAGCAACGAAAGCCCGAATGATATTTTTAAAAATTATTCAGTATTCAACCGTAACCCTCAGATCGTGATGAAATAAATAATGAAACAAAAAAAATGTTGGCAACGCTTTATTTTATACACGTAAACGGCGGCGTCCACCTACATCTCGGGCACTGGTGAACAGTCTCGCCAGTCGGTCGTATTATAATAATATAGCTGAGGCCGTGATATAGCGCACAGGTGTATAATAATAGCACACACCTCCCCTACACCGATAGAACCGAAACGAGCCGACATTTCGCAATTCGTTACGAGCCGTGTAATATATTATTACATATTGTTATAAAAATATGTACCGTGCTGCGAGACGATGTATCAAAAACTGTCAAACTTTTGATGTCGCCGGATTCGTCTTCTTGTATACAGTTCTTAGCCGCGCACAAACATAAATACATTTGAAAATAATGTATGTAATGAAATCTTAACCGCCCGCTGCAGGGAACGGTTGTACATATTTAAGTAAGAAGCAGCCCAAGATAAAAATGTTCCATCAAAACCAAAAGCCTTTAACTTATGTAATAGTGTATGGAATGATTCACTTTATCGAAAGCTTTTTGGAAATCTGTATGAATGGATCAACGATTTGATCATACGATTATGTAACGCATATATGAACATGATTGATAGGTTGGCCGCGACTAGTTAGTTAGAATAAGTATGCTTTGGTAAAAACCCAAGTTGGAGAGGGCTTATGTAATTAACCTGCAGTATCAGGCTATCAATTTTTTAATAGTTATTGCTTCCCTCGAATATTTTGGGCAAAATAGTTGATAATCTTGATACTAACTAAATAGTTACATCAGACAACTAGACAGTTTTTTACATTACGCGCGGTTGAACTTCAAAATAAAAAACAACAATCTCAAGGCGAATCGTGTGTGTAGTAGGTAAATATTACATGATTTTATGTAAATTAGATTTTATTAATTATCATAATATATTATTATTTTTGAGATAACGACGACGCGTCAAACTATATAGGATCATTATAATATACTCGTATTATTAGACTGTTATGTATATATAAATTGACGCACACCGATGCGATATAATTATTATTGCTCCCGACAACATATTTGACTTAAACAAATTGTCTGATAAAAATGTAATATTATCACGTGGTTCGAATTGATATGAAGTGTAATTTATTATTACGGCTGTATTGACGAGTAGCGCGAGATTCTTTAGTTGGATTTTCCGCAGTGCACGTAAGCCGTTCTTAATATGATTTTTTTGATATTTTTAACGATAACACAGGGTGTCCCCTCGAGAATTTACCCGTTGCGATATCTCCTGAGACAACGAAAATATTCAAATTCTGTTTTTATTATTTTCAAAAGACTTGAAAAAAACCATTTTATAGTGTTTATTTTTCCAAATTTCATTAACCTCATGATTTTTAAAATTTTATTAGTTCCCAAAAAAGGTAGAAAATTTTTCAAAATTAATAGGATTAATAATGACAAAAACTTTTTAATTTTTTTTTACCAAAACACTAAATGAAATTTAACTATGAAATATTTGTAATCCTCGTCCCTGCGGGTCTAAGTAAAAAAATAACTAAAAAGGAATTTGAATAAAACCGTATTACCGTGTCTAAGGAGATATCGCAATGGGTAAATCCTCGATGGGACGCCCTGTATAACAAGTATAATGCGTTATAATTATACATTTTTCACCTCTCACGTATTTCATTCAAACAGTAATAATAATAATATTATTTTTGCACTGTTCAGCTGAATCGTTGCCGCACTAACACGTGTTAACGAAACCACGTTTCGCGTGCGTACGGATCTCTAATCGCCGCGCGCCGTCGGTCGCCTCGGACGCCCAATTCTCCATTCATCCTCGCGTATTTTTTAAGTGATTATAATATTACGACTGCGTATTATTATACGGACACAAGCATATTATTATTTCCCTGCCACAGTAAGCACGATACGTTTCGGCCTCCAAAACATTATAATAATAACGTAAGAAGGTCCTCGGACTCGACCCGCGGACAGTATTATTTATTTTCGACTCCATGTATAAATGTTAATTTTTATAATGGTTCAACGGTTCAATACATCGAATTACACACGTACGTCATTTCATATAATTAAACGTTATACGGTCACCGGGATACTTAAATTTCATATCATTCCCTGTATACATTATCACAACGTCTTCCTGTGCTCTCATACAGGGGGTCCCACACTCCCACCGGGATTTATACAGAGCGATATCTCCGATTGAAATTAATCAAATTATGTTTTTTTCTTATGAGCATCCCTGGGCAAAAGCAATTTTGCTCACAATGGTTTGATGAATATGAGAAAATTAAGTTTTTATTTTATAACTTTTATGGTGCTCATTTTTCTGAAAATGTTGACGGATCAACTTTCAATTTTCATTAACTTCATGATTTTAATAGTTTTTCTAGTTTACGAGAAAATACTGTAGGTACAACACAATTTTAAATAATACCAACATTATCACCTTATGGGGAAAATGACGAGGTGATAAGAATATTGACATTATTTACATATTTTACTTACATACAATACTTATTCTGGTCATCTCCCTGAAATGGGCATACATTTTTTATTTTCCCCGGGTATTAAAAAGTTAAGATTCGGGCCTGGGTACTCGTATTATTTTATCGACAATAGTAATATTTAAACATAAATAAAGAGTTTAGGCGTCCACAGCAAAATTAACGTGGTATATTAGAATCACTAGAAATTCTATTTAATAATCCATTCCGAATTGGTTTTATTGATTTTATAATTAACTATTCTGTAATAATGTCCAAACCTATTAAAATGGTTATAATTATAAGAAAACCATTACTTTTCCAGATTTAAAGAAATCCAAGTCGGAGATGTCCTGCAGTTTTGTCTATAAAACATTTTTTAATCACTTTTTTTTACAATTTAATTAATTTGATCAAATATATCATTTAAACTTTATACCAAAATTATTAATAATAAAAAAATATACCTAATTGATCTTTTTTAAAGCAATAATTGTAATTATTTTTTAAGGGCATTTTTTAGGGTTTTGTAGGGAATTCGTATTACATTTTTATTACATTCTCCGCCTTAATAATAATTATATTATGTACTTGATGATACAGATTCGTCCCCCGTGTTGGAACAGTATTTTTATCATTCTTCTACGCATATAAACATTTTTTTCTTATATTTTATTCACATGTTTAGATATAAAGCGCGAATAAAAGGTCGTGGGACGTAATCTGTCTGCTCTGAAAGTTTGAAATTTTTTTTTAATTTCGATATAACGCGCTATACGGTGCACGCACACGACGCGACGTAACGTCGTAACCTAATGACGAAAAGAAATGTTTACGCACTGATATGTTACTACATAATTTAATTTTATGATTTCGGTGTGCTCTTTGAAGAGGAAACCAATTGATTCTCAATAGAATACTCTGAAAGTTATAACTCGAGGATTGTACTCGTAACTTACAATAGTTATAAACATCAATGTACAACCGTGGTATATAGCGTGTTCACGGCGTACTATGCACGGTTATGCATAACATTTTCTATGCAACTATTAAAAGCTGACTCATCGATCAATATACGTTATACTGTTATATAGGTACGGCGAGACTGTGGCTGACGGACGTAAAAGGGAACATCATTAACATAATTAACCAGTCAAATATGACAGTTGCAATTTCCTGTTATCACGGCGACGGCACTTATAATATACAGGTCGAACCGATCTCAGGTTGACACCAATGTCGATTATAATAATATGTTCCCGCGTGTACATCATATATTCTTACGGTCGTATAGTAGTAACTCGTAACTCTCTCGTCTGTCCGACATTTTTAACTACAGACCTATACATCTTACAATAGCTAACTAAAACGCTTCTTGGTACGGATGTATAATTAATAAATAATAATATATTCATAATCTACTCGTATATATGCGCGCATAATATCCCTAAGCGGACAAACAGATATAAACCGTGTGCACAATTTTGTGAGTGGTTTTAAATTTTTCCGAAATTTAGCACACCTCCCTAGAGAGACTGTGCGTGTGTTCACGTATATTTACAACATGCACGCAGCCATGTACGTGTACCTGCAGTGGCCTAAGCATATTTCGTAATTTATTATGTATGCACGCAACACTTATATGTTATATAATTTTTACCTCTTGTCTATCTACTAAATTACGACTATATATTATTATATATTTTATTAACGCGTCGGTTATATGAACGATATGACATTCTTTGTATCGAAAACTTTTTGTTTTGACTTTGACGGCTTGACATTTGCGGCGTTCTATTATTATAAAATTATACGCCATTTGTGTGTATGTGTGTAGTATAAGTGTATTATTATAAATAAATAATATATATATAAAAATATTAAGAGTTAGGTACCACTAGATATTTAAGCCACATGAACTGGAATTGAAATTGGGTCTTCGGGAGATGAAAGAGTATACCGAAATACATATATTGGGAAAATTTCAAATTTTATTCCATTTTGGTTCACGCATGCGCGATTCAACTTACTTTTTTAAATGACAACTAAATTTTTTTCGTGCAGATTCTGATGGATTATTTTTTTCTCAACATTTTTCGTATAAAAAATTTTCGCACACACCATTTGCGTACTAAAAATAATAAAAATTTGAACTTTTCCCCAAACATGAATTTTGATGTACTCTTTCATCTCACGATCACCCGATTTGAATTGCGGGTTATGTGGCAGAAATATATCACGTGATATCTCTTAGCGTAAACACACTGTTCGAACCGGGAGACTCTCTGAATGTTATAAGTGTCGAGAAACGCCATTATTATAATAAATAATGTACACAGAAAATAAACGCATTTCTAATACGTTGATAAATGCGTCCTCGAGTAGACCTGTAAGGCGCGAATATGGTCGTACAATAATATGAATACGAATAATGATAATGGCGTCTGTTGACGTTTAAAGGGAAACCGTCCCGAATTTCTAGTAAAATATTCAAAACACCTATTGTAATATACAACTGCCACCGTCAAAGCTGTCTAAATTCGCGTTGCGCGCCGTTTCACCGAGTAACATGTACACCTATCCTAATTTGATGTACGTATAGGACACAGGTATACCGTATACAATATACATACACAATGCATTTAAAGCTTCAGATTTCCGGGCGCGATAGAAATGCGTATATAATAGTGCACTATATATTATACCGTATGTCGCGAGACGGCGTCAGCGGTGGCGCGTATTATAATGTAATATGGTAAATATACAATAATACACCCGTATTGGACGAACGCACTTCGGCGCGAGACTAAAACAATAATAATAATAATAATCGCGGTATTGGCATTTTCGAAATGCATTTGCTCGTACCTATACATAATACAATATATATATATTATATCACATTGTATTGTTGTCTTGACGGTATGCACCTACATCATCACACTGCAGTTGTATCCCACCGTTGTATTATTAGAATGCGAGATTTATTCCGGACCGATGCTGCGGTGTCGAAGCGATTTAGGTACATTGTTTATAGACACACTGTATATTATGTGTTACGCTGCAGTGGAGCGCACCTGCAGTTGCATTACTTACAACTCATCACACATGGTCGCCTGTACCGTAAACTTTAGACGTGTCGAAACTTTAAAATCGCGTAAAGTTGGTCTAAGAATTTGAACGGCGACGAAGCGGTACGGATATCGCGTTATTGACGGCGGCGGCCGTGTCGCCGGCGCTGGGATGTAATAAATAACAACATAATGTACAACGAGTCAATGACGTAATAGTAGCATGTGCAATCGCGTATTCGTCTGTTCGGTAGGAATCGAGATCGCGTAATTACAACGTTCTCGGCGAGTTATATTACGTTGACGTTAAATTAACGAACTTCGGTGCGCACGTTATACAGGGTGATTCGAACCGTGTCCAGACATCCGTTTTGGTCGCATATTCAATGTTGTATAGAACACGTAGAATAGGCGGGGAATTGTGGACGTCTACCATTTACGTGTTCATTAAACGCCAGCCATAAATGTACGGATGATGCGACGCGCTGATTAATTGTTCTAACGAATTTCGGGTATATATCAGAACGAGTATAGGACCTGCGCACTGCACAGGCGCGTACACAAAAAAATATTTTGGGGGGGTTTGGACGTTTGGTTGTACATTTTCGTACATGATATATTGATATATACATTTTCGTATATAATCTAACCTAACAAGAAGTTTACACCATTTCAATTATAGTACTATTTATTTCTCATAAAATCGTCATTATTAAAAAAATTCGGGGGGGGGGGGGGGGGGGGTTGAATCCCTAGAACCCCCCCCCCCTGTATACGCGCCTCTCACCGTATATATAGGCGCAGCACACAACAACATTTCCGTAACACATCTCGTTATCCATATTGAGATCTGTAAACACCAACCATACAGTTTGTATAATATGTTAATTCAGGCGCGTACACGAAAAAAAACATTGTTGGAACAATTTGATGTAATTACTATAGTTAAATATAGTATAAACAATATCTTTTACATTGACTTATAAACTACTGATGGTGAAGTGCGAGTAAAAAATTATAAATATTCTGACAAATCTGGGTGGGAGAGGTTTGAATCCTTCCCGAAACTTCCCCTTGTTCTGTATACAAATGTGAGCGGTGTGGAATTGTATTCTTACGTCGATACATCGAGTAATTATACTATCATAGTTGTTAAAAAAGTATTTTTATACGCGTTTGCATGGTTGTTCGCTTATATAGCTAATGTATGTGTTTAATATATGCATATAATATTTATCATGGAAACAATTTGGTAACACACCGTGCTACGGGTAATTCATAAACATCCGACGAGTTAATGCAGTCACTATACATTGTAGTGCAATCTGCATTTATGCTTGCGGTGACAATCGTCGTATTGCAAATATTACATAGACATAATTATGTAATCACAACAGTGATAATAATAGTGACCTCGGTCTGCAAGACGGCCACGGGCCAGTATACCAATTCTACCGCGATGTTAGGTTTCTACTGATAACGTTAGGGATACGCGCGTCTTGTGCGTAAAAAAATATGTCGTTTGGGTGAAAGTTTATGAACAAAATGCACGTAAAAAGTTTCTACCGTTTGTGTTCAAGTATGCGCGTTCTGAAAATTCTTGTACAGAGTGACCCCACTATACCCCATAGATCAGCTCAACCGCTCGACTGTTGATACAAAACATTAAAACAATAGGTAGTACGCCTACGCTCTGCTTGAACGCATTGTATCGTATTCGAAATAGCCGAGCTTGAGGTTATACGTGGCCTTCTCACGTGTATCGTCCGGACCAATTGATTCACTCGGGTCAGGAATTTTTCGTCGAAAAGCTTTCCTTTCCTACGATTAGTTTCGGCGATAATTGATTTGTCAAACGTGAGAACGAATACAAGACGAACAAGCGAGTGTACCTACTAGGTAACACACGTAAACACATTAATTTTAAACGTATTGGTGATCGCGATCGGTCGGCTTTAATGTGCGCCGACAGTCGATCGAAGGAGAAAGATGCGAAAAACTCGCGATTAGAGAGTTGGTACGCTCAAATATTGTAACGCGTTATACCTATGGTCGACGCGTACACCTATGACGCAGTAATGTTTTCGATGGTTCGCGGAGAAGAAATAAAATCGTCCGTCAATAACGTCGCGGAACCAAACTGCACGGTTTGCCGTTTACGTACGTATTATTATGTTTATCGGTCAAACGCAGAATACGCGCAAGGCGATAACACTTTTACGATTTTTATTTTTATTTTTTTTCGACCGTCACATTTAAATGGGTGCAGCGTGTACGTGTAATATAATATAATAACTCGTTTTTCGATGTCGACTCGTTTGAAATCTTCTTCTCCGCGTGTCGAAAACAAGCAGACGAACGCGCGCCCGCAAAATAATAACGTATACGCAAAGACTGCGATTGTTATTTGTCATAAGATATTATGTTCATTTTAGGATCGTGCAAAACAATTAATATCGATTGATATTTTTTTTTATTTAATTTTTTTTTTTCCTTCGTAACTAGGACAAGGCCGTTGGAGAGTTACTTTAGCACGTATAAACTTATGACACTTTTGATACGAGCTGCATTTTTCCCCGCTTTGATTTTATCGATTCAACCAGAAACTTTTCGCTACCACACCGTGGTCTCTTCGGATTATTATTGATTGATGTGTACCATCGTATCATGTAATGTTTCGGTCGAACACTGAAAGTTTTTTTTTCTCCCGTTCAAACCCGGCTGCAGGCGGCAAGTATAGTATAATGTATAAAACATATAACGACTACGAAGAAAAAAATGTCGAGATTTATCGTAATACGCGTTTTATAAATATAAGATATACGTCTTGATTCTGTATTGATTTTGCGTGCACCACATTGTTATATTATACACGAGACGAGCGTTGAAAAATATATCATTTTTTCAACAACAACGAATCTCTTTTCGAAAACTTCACGTTATCGGGTGTTTGCGATGCATCATAAATGCATTTTCCAAAGTCACCGACCGACTACGCTGTACACATTAAAGCGCAACATTTAGATTTCACTAAGAATGGGTGTGTGTTATATAATATATATACTTTGTGAGTGAACCGAGCGGTTTTTACGAATAACGAAATTACACATCATCGCAACTAATATAATATAGGCTCTACCGCTTAGTGCAGTGGTTCCCCCAACCAGGGTGCCGCAAACTTAAATTGAGGGTGCCGTGAAATTATTTTATATATATTTTTTTAGAAAAAAACGATTTCATGGATAATATAGCGCTGCGTGTGATAACACAGATTATAATATAAAATATATTGTGTTTCAAATAATTTGTAGAAATGCGTCGTTCAATCTATTTTAATTTTCAAACCCATTTGATTGCTATCGCTTCGATGTGGACTGTAAGAAAGTTATCAATCTACCACTTATTGAAACATTTGTGACTTTATCTTGTATTTATTTTTATTAAACATGTTCCGACAAAATAATAAATAGTAATTTAATAACATTCTAACAATTTCACTACAATCAGCCTGGTCTTAGAAATCACTACGACACATATTTTAGTAATCTGTAGCAATTTTCTGTAATTGTATTTTAGTTGAAATAATGGATAAATTTATTGTTAAAAAACGAAAATTAGATGAATCATGAATACAAGGTTTTATCTAACATTTATATTGTGCAAAAATCTGGTGAATCAAATGAAACTAGTTCTAGCTCTACTGGTTTAGCAGAAAGACTTAAAATACGATTACATAATATCAGTTACTTCTTACTATGTTAGCTATGGGATTTACTTGGTATGGAAATTAAAATTGCACTCAATCTTTTCAATATTGTAATAATTTGTCTTACGAAATATAACATGTGTGTTACTTACTACTTTGGCTTATAAGTTTACTCAGGCACTAAGCTGAGGAAACAGAAGTTTCAAAATATAAATATAAATAAAAAAAACACGATATATAACTATAGAGTATAGAGTATAGGGTGCCTCCGGATTTTTAGAAAATAACCAAGGGTGCCGTGAATCAAAGAAGATTGGGAACCTCTGGCTCAGTGTATACTGTATAGTATAATTTACAACTCTACGAGTCCGTATGCAGAAATGCATTTCCAAAATGTTGTACACATTTCTCGCTGCAATCCGTATGATATTTATTAGAATATAAATTGTATTCCATATACCTAATGATTGCCAGGGCTCGGGTTCTATATGTAGCATTTACTTATTATTGAAGGATACTGATCAAAGTATTGGTTAGGTTAGGATAACCTATGTATAACCATAATGTATCAAGGATTCAAAAATTGTTGCATACTTTTAGAATTTTAGTTTTAGAAGTTCTCCAGGTTTGGTGCTATTTTTTGTTTACACGCATTAAATTTGATTTATTTTGTACTTTTCATGAACCTCATATATTGAATTAAAATAATATATGGAAACAATTTTTGTTGCTATATAGAATAGAGAAATTCTCACATTTTTGTTTAATTTGTTAATTTTTTTTATATTTATTAATTTCTGAATAAATATTTTATAAATATATATATTTTTAAAATGTCAACAGAAGAAATTGTTCTTTTGTATTCTTATGATTTTAGGGTACATTATAGAGCTTATTTTAAGATTTTTTAGTTAATAAAATATCATGTATTTCAGTACTTTTAAGTGCTGTAAAATCCGAGCTTCGCTGAAAGCAATTAAAACCAACATTAACGCGTCATTAACTGAAAAACAATAATACTTTAATTATTACCACAGTAAATTATTTTATATTGTATTATCTTACTATTTTTGTTCTAGAGTGATTAATAATAACTAATAAGGTACCTACTTATTATAGACTATATTATGTATCTTTATTGCATTCAACGTAAGGTTATAAAATTATAATACAGTGCTCGAGCCCTCTCGGTCGTTTACACAATAAATAAAATAAAAACAAAAAAAATGCAATTTAATAGGTTTTTAAAAATGATTCGCGATAACTGTAATACAGTAAGATGTTGAGTGAACGTAATATTATGTTCTTGAATCCGATTTCGTTGCCGTATCGGATGGAATACATATTCATTTACATTGAAACGGCGGCTGACACCTGCGTCGGACCACATTTGATTTTATGATTATCGTTTTTTTCACTGTACATTATATAATGCGATGTATCATTTCATAGAAGTTGCCGTGAGCTTGTGCTGTCCATCGGTCGAGTTCGTTTTCATTCAATGTTTATATCGGACGCTAATGAAAATCAATTGGTATTGTTCGGTAAACATACGCCGCCGCCAGTCGGTTTGCATAAAATATTGTTTTCCGTCCACCGTTCGCGTTAGTGCGCGACGCGCGTGAACGGAATATAGCGCGATAAAAACAACACGATTCGATGATTTCGCGAGAAATAAGTTATTTTCAAGGCCTACGTGTTGGGTACGCGATGACGACGACGAATACGATATTTTAAGTACAGTAATAATTTATTATAATTATAATTGCAGATATTATCTCCATGCTGATATTTATGCGATCACGATGATTTTTCGATTTTTTTTTCGAGTAAGCAACAATTACAGATTAGTGTTTACAAACATTATTTCGTTTGTACCCGAGAATTTGTCTGCATATCAAGTTTCTACGAGTGAAACGAAAAGAAATTAGAAAATATTATAAATATTATAAATTAACGACAATGTTTTTGTGCAAACAACCAGTGGCGGCTTGAAGGGGGTATATTTGAATCACGTGATTCACAGAAATATTAATGGGTAGGTGGGTGTGTGTCCTATGGTTGAAAAAGGTAATTAGTAGAATTTTTAAAGATGGGTTATTAAATTATAAATATTGTAATGTTCAGCTGTATAGTTATGTACACTCGGCGTAATGCGTAAATTGCACGACTTAAAGGTAAAGTAGGCCAGTAGCATCAGCTATTGTTCTGTGGTAGCATACAACCTTAGCGAGGTATAGAATTGAATGTAGGTAAATATTAATACATTTATTAATTCGAAGAAATTATCGATGAAAGATTACGTGTGTTATAATTGTAGATTATTACTAAAATAGTTGTTGCTAGGATGTTTTCTGATATCAGATATGGGTAATAATTGTTTAAAATAGGTAATATGTTGTATATTATATGGGTATTGGGGAATGTATAGTCTCTGAACACTTGTTATTTTCGGTGTTTCCGATATCTGGATATTTGGAGAAAAGTGAAATTATTTTAGGGTGGGTGGTGTAAAAATATTAGATGTGAGTCAAGAAAAAAAAAGTTCAAGCCGCCACTGCAAACAACGACGGAAAAAACTGAATATATATAGTATATTTTTACGGTTGTTTTTAGAAACTGTTAGATTATTACTAGAGTTCGTATTTATGACTCTCATATGTAACTCAATAAGACACTCAAGAATTAGCACTCAAAAAGAAAAAAAGCACAAAAAGAGCACCAAAAGTTCTTAAGAAAAGCATCTACATTTTTTTAAAAAAAAACCCATAAAATAATTTAAATAGCCGTATTAGCTTGGTTTTTATCTTATAATTTAATACATGCGATTAATATTCAAAAGAAAATAGCTGAATAATTAAAATAAAATTTTTATTATTATCTTCCACGTAGTATAAATCAAATATTCACCTTCAGAACTCTATCTACACAGAGTGTCCCAGCGAGGATTTGCCCATTGCGACATATCTTGAGATAATGAAGGTAATCAATGTTTGACTTTTTTTTTAGAAGATTCATAGGACTAGGACTAAATTTAATCAAAAGTTATGGGAAAAAGGTTAAGAAAAAATTTTTGATATTATTAATTTTGAAAAAACTGACGTTGCAAGCTTTTTTTAATAGTTTTCAGAAACTTATCAGAGGTTATCGGAAAATGAGACGAAATAATATCATAACATTAAATTATGGACTATACTATTTATGGTATTACATAATACAAAATTTTTCTGGAAACTAAAATAAAATTATTAAAAATTATGAGATTAATAAAAATATAATGTTAAAACGTCAAACTGTTCGTAGAAAAATAAACTCCATAAAATGGCTAGAAACGTTAGAAACTTAGAACATAAGATTAGAACAATCCCTCGCCCCTGCGAGCCGTCTGCAAAAAAAAAAAAAAACATAGATTGATTATCTGCATTATCTCAGGAGATATCGTGATGGGTAAATCCTCGGCGGTTCAGCCTTTAGCTTCGCTTCGCGGTCCTAGACCAATAGAGAAAAAAAAGCAAATGCCTGTACATAAATCCGAACTCAAATTATTTTTTATCACTGCGCGTACACATGCGTATACATACGATGTATACTACGATAGTGTACGTTACGCAATCGTGTCGTCCACAATAATGATTGTATTGAGCTGAACGCGCGCGATGTGCAGCGCCGCCGCTAGGCATCTTACAATACATTGTGTAAAGCCTTCCCATCCGAACAATCAATCTTTTCCCGGAGTATACGGACTATACACGCCTGGAGCCGCGGTTTCCAATCGTATTTTTCAGTGTCACCATACACACATACCACACCGGTTGTCACGTTGTCGTTGGTTTTTGTCTTTTTCTTTTTCACTCGTTTGTTTTCTTTCCGATTCACAAGTCCGGCCGTCCGTCGTCGTCTGTGCCCACTCGTGTATACAACACGCACACTCGCGCGTAATGTGGCGCGTATCAGCCGCGGGTCTTCGGGTGTACGCGACGAAGCCGTGCGAAAGTAATTTTCCTCGTCCGACTTCGGTCATTTTTCTCGGAAGATCGATCCTCGTCACCGGTCGCGACGCACAGGGCCGTCCTTAGGGGGGATGGCGAGCAGGGCCCAGGCCCTGGGCCTCGCGTTTGAAAAAATGTAGTAAAATTGGTTTTAATTTCTGATGTGTCGAGTTTTGATAGTGCATGAGGTAACTACCAAATTTTTTGTGTGATAAGAATTATTAGTGTCATTATAATATGTTTATGGATAGACGATTTAATATCTAAAAGGTGTTTAAAGTATTTTCGCCCTGGGCCTCGCAAATCCTAAGGACGGCCCTGGCGACGCATATAATATTGTGTACTGCGTATACGTTAATACAGATGTATGTGCATTGTACATATATAACAACGCATCGCATGTACCTACAACACGAGGCTAATAAGAGTGAAACTAGCGTCCGAGACGAAATCCGCCGGGACCGAGAAAAACGTTCCTTTTTCGACGGTTTTCAAATGGCTGTACCGCGCGGATCCGTCTCGGTCGATAATTTCGTTATGATGAGTTTCACTCCGCAGATCTGTTAGTACACATTGGTATATGAGACACGCGCTATTTTATTGGGTTTTTAACTAGGGCTTCTACGAGTAAGAATTGGGACAAAATGCAAATTATACCTTCGGACTTTCGAAGAGAAGCAATTCGTTTGAAAGCTATATGCGTGTATAATTATTTATATAAATATATCAACTCCGTGATGTATATCACCCGTATTGTGTTCTCAATTTTTTTCAATCCCGGAAACCTTTAACATCATTTACATAAATTATACGAAAAATAGCCTAGTAAATATTATTATTAGACATAATTTGTATATAATTGTATGTATCTTTATTGGTATTCGGTGCGTTCATTACTTCCGTCTCAACCTTCTTCACATTTGTTCTGTTGTCTGGTTTCGTACCGTCTCAGCAGTTGCATTGCCAGGGACAGGAGCCTGACTGGACACACCCATCTCTGGGTTCTGGCTTGTTGATGTCGACTTTTGGGACGAGACACTCCCAACTGCCGGATCTGGGGTATCCGAGGCCCCTGAAGCAGTAATAGTGTAGTTTATTTCTCGACTTTACATGTTTTATCATCGAGGTCAATTCTAACCTGCTTTTTATACCATCCACCAGGTTGGTTTAGTTTCGGAGTGTCCTTCTCCTAGGACGGCTGCCAACCGAAGATAAAGAGCCCGCCCCGCCCTCAGAACTCATTCTCAGCGTTGTCCTGTCCAACATGGGTAACCCTGCTGACGGATTGCACTACCGTTGGCATAGCACGCAGCTTCACCGAACAACTGATCAAGCCTCCCCCCCCCCTTTCCACCGCGTCAAGGTGAGTCCCAGGGGGGAACCTAACATGACCTAACTTTTTTTAACCGACAATGAGGAGGGAGATTTTTTCGCAATACTGCCCTTACACCTAACCTCACTTAATCGAACCATACAGCATACTTATATATGCGAGTAAATACGCACACCGACTAGTATAGAATATAATATACTATTATACAATAGGACGCGTATACCTATATAATATACTGTACACGCTGCGGCGTTTTCAAGGCTTACGATTTATATATTAGTATATTTTTTTTTTTGCAAAATTAAAAATATACACGAGTATACATATACATAGGCACTTATAAATGTATATGTATAGTGTTTACTTTTTAATAACATGTTTTGTGAGCGAACATTTATTATATTTATACAAATCACACGCTCGTATAGATTTGAGGGGCGATTACTGTCATAATATTCGATGACACGCGCTCGTCTATGATATATTACACTACATAGCCCGTTAGCCACGTCTGTAGTTTATATAGGTATATTGAGCGTGTGCACGGACTACAGAGTCTTCAAAATGTGTTATGCGGTGGTTAGTTATAGTAATATTATTTTTATTTTTCCATGTACGAAGCGATCGGAAAAGGGGAACATTTTTCCGAATGCGTGAAAACGTTTCGAATCATGTATATTTTTAAGGTAAGTGTTTTAATTGTATGATATTTTTTTTCGCTGACGATAAGACGAGCAATTTTAACGGAGACTATGTAAAAATTCAATAGGAATGAGTTCAAGGCTTATGATTTCTGAGCTCGATGTATAAATTGCAGTACATACATCGATACCTATATCGCGTTAGCTTCATTCACACTATTTGTACATAGTTTATAGGTACCCGTTTATAGGTAGATATTATACGCGTGCACGCAGGTAAAGGACCAAGATGCCAAATAGGTTATATCGTATGCATTTACTCATTACGATATATCCACGAACGGAATAGCCAATAGGCGAAATTATTGTTTAACACGGCGGCGGTGCGCTGTGACAGCACGCACTGTATAGTACGCGTAGGTTATATAGGTAACACGTACTCTAATCACGCTGCAGCATATTATAGTTGATTAGCCAACTGTATACTATCACGCGCGTTTTGCAGTGCACTGTAAAAATAAAATAATAAAATAATATTGCAAACGGGGGTGCCTGTATCTGTAATTATTATATATTTATATAAACGTCGTACGTTGCAAAACACGAGCGATTATCGGATGTGTTACTAATTATTATTATTTTTACACCAGGAATGCGCGCGATGTTAATAATGTATATATGCGCTTAGGCACACCTATATATTATGTAAAAGGGTTATCGGCGTGGCGTTTAATAAGCAATTAAATGTTTGCTGTGTAATTTGCCGGGCATCGCGGTTATCGTAGAACGTTTATTTTACTTTAATATTTTATTTTTTCTCATCGCGCATCTCATGATGTACGAAATCGATGGGATCAATTAGCACATTGTTGCCCATCAGTGATATTGAATAAATCAAAGTCACGGGAACGATAGTTGAAAAGAAAAAAGAAAGAAAACGTTATGCTACGTTATTGAGCCGTGGCCGGCCGACTGCATAGGTACCGATAGTATATGATATTATGATTACGGTTTTACAATTTCCTACATAATACGAGCGCGAGTGATTATAGTAATACAAGCGTTTAAATAATATTGATGTACGTGCTGTTGTTTGTTCGTTTCCAAAGTGATTTTATCGCCATTTCGTTCGTCAAAAACGGTCTCGAAAATGATTGCCGTAGGATCCGAGTGAAAAGCGTAAAGATTGTATCCATCGCGGGAAATATGTCGCATTACCGTTTGGGCAAATGGCATACCGTTAACCGCTTTCCGCAAATATGAATGATTTTTTTTTTCAAAAAAAATATGTCTATAGGTTCACAACGTGAGAAACCATGTCTCGCTATCGACATAGCGACATGAGTTATGACGACTCATATACCGCGAAGCCGCAAAAGTTATACGTAGGATTTGGCGTGAACAGGTTTAGAATTATTATTTTTTGCACTGAACATAAAATGAAATTGAAGAGTACGAATGAAAATAATTTTTACACAGGGAAAACATTTTTTTTTTTTTTAGATTCTTACAATTACTTGAGTCGTTATGTTTATTTTATTGAAAATTGTATTAATTAAAAAAAATATTTATGCATTCAATAATAATTTGTTATGATAATACATTTTAGCGGAGGCGTATGCTGTTGTGACAGACAATGGGAGAGCCGATGTCTCGCTATTGTCAATATGATGGCTGATTATATTTCACGGAGCCGCAAAAGTTATACTTAGGATTCGGCGATAACATATTTTAGCGGAGGTGTGTATGCTGTTGTTACAGACAACGTGAGAACAAATTAAATCGCACCCGTCGTCATCGTTGCCGCCACCACCTGACTGCAGTCCGGCGAAAAACTATGCATACAGGGTGATTGTCCGATTGTGTGTACACCTATACCTAACCTGTACCGCTGTAGTCTGCTCATGGGTGCCCATAAGTTTTTAGATGGGGGGGGGGGACAAACTGGAACCAAGATTCCAAGCACGCATAAGACTTATAAGTAGATAGATCATAGATACAAGACCTGTAAGAAATGTTATTGAAGTAAAATAGATCCATTACGAGAGGCTGAATCGATAGCATAGTATCCAGATTATGTATTTATTTCATTTGAGTATATTATTTCAATAATCGTATGTTAATCTGCAATTTTAATAAATTTAAAAAAAATGTTTAATACTTTTTTTTTGTTTTTAATAAAAATTGTACAAAATAATTTCTAGATCTACGTATTTGAAATATTTGGGAGGTCGATACTTATTCTTATATTAAACAATGTGTTCCAAGGTTGTGGTTTCAATCGGTTTTTTCTCGTAATGTTTGATTTAATTTTTTTTAGTAGTTTTTTTTATTTAATTAATAATTCTAATTTAGAATCTTTAAGTCACTATAACCTTCGTTAGATTATTCTCGTAAATCGATATGTGTATTAAATGAAAAGATTAAAAAAAACTTAATACGTTTACTTAAATTATATTATGGTTTTTTTTTCAAAATAATTTAGGTGCTTTTTTATTTTTTAGTGCTTTATTTTAAATGTTTATTCTACATTTTTATAGAGCTACAAAATCCTAACTCCAGTCGAGTTATATGTATATTTATATTTTGTCATTAGCGAACGGGGGCCCCAAAAACTATGACGCACCTAGGGCCCTAGCAAAAATCCCTGCCCCCTACTGTAGCCAGGACGACCACAGGGTTACAGATGCGTGCATGACAATACTGCAGCTTTTTACGTGTACAATAATAATAATTATACATGCCTACATAAATATGGTACGCGCGCGATTCCATCTCGTTTAGCTCACACAAAAGAGAAGCGTTCAATTTAAAATAATTTATTTACATTAGTATACGTATTATAACGCCCATAACCATTATTCGTACATCGTCGCTGAGCCGCGCACAGCAACTCTCACGTAGGAAAACAATAAAAAAAAAAAAAAACGTACACGCGAAGGTTGCGAATTCGTACACATAAGACCTAAGACCATGATAGCGTATTCATCGTGTACCCGTACGACGGTGTACAGAAGATATTATATTATTGTGTACGGACGTCGCATACAAAATCGTCTCCAGAATAATGTGTAATGACCTCAATGCGGCCAACGCGCGTGCGTACGTGCACAATACGAACGTGCATAAAGATATTACATTAATTATAACAAATCGAACGGTCGCAGCCGCTACCGCGAGCAACAAGTCAATAATATTCAACCTTAAGCCCAATAATTCAAAGGACCCGAGCGATTGTGCGTGCATAATATTGTAAAGTATATTTACCGTACGTACACCTATTACTACGTGTGTGCGAGCTCATTACGTGAACGTGCGTTCAGTTTTTCGATTTAGGTTAATCGCTAAAGTCTCGATGTGTGTATAATACGATAATAATAATTGTAATCAGTCCAACTGACGTTTTTAATGCATAACCACTATACGAGCTGCATTATATTAGTAGAGGGTAACCGCGTACTACCTGTTCGGCATATCCACGCGAGGCCGCGTCTGGAAATAATGGAATTGGTGCAGTGGGCTTGGACACACTCCGCGCAGAGCTCTGTTTTAAACTTTTAAATTTTGTTCAAATGTTATTCGACAATTGTTATAATAAATCTACGTTGGTAAAAACAAATTATTGATCGTATAGTACATAATATTTTATATCTAGATAAACAATGTTAAAAAAATTAAAGCGCCAGGGGGAAAAAAAGAATAAAAAAGTAGAAAAAAGTTCTTGGCAACCCCTTGACATGTTGCCCGTACTGTCCGGGACATCAAATAAAGTCCGATTAACTTCGTTTTTGGGATGTCACAGTACATACAACTATATGCATGAATATATATTATACCAATTCATGAATAGTTAAATTATTTGCTTGAGTTGACCTAACCTTATAACCACCCAGTCGATACTTGAAAAACATTTTGTTCGTTATAAATAAAATATTATACGACGGGCGAAAGTATCGTAACTTGGGAATCTACGGTTTTTGAGGGAGTATGGCGCGAGTGGTCGGCTGTACACTTGTAAAAATCGCAGAAAACGATTTCATAAAAATTATCTAAAAAACAAAACTTAAGGTAAAAATGCGATAAAAACAAATTACATTGGTCATCGGAATATATAAGTCCATTTGGATCATAAGTTTTGGCACAACCTCTTGCACATAGATACAGCGAGACATATAATAATATACGTATGATGATGCAGCTGAGTTGTCTTACCGATACAGTTTAACAATAATAACACTATAATATTATTATAATAATAGTTGTACACCGATACTTTATTTCACATGTACGCCGTGGAATTTGAATAGGTACATAATGTGAAGAATTTCTTGTGTTTTCTAATTTCTAATTGGGTTAAAAAAATTGAAATCAGTTTCGATATACACTTAGCATAAACAATATATGGGCAGTCGGTAATTTGGCCATATATTACCTATCTGCTTCGTATAAAATATTTGTTCACATATTTTTACCCGGATATTCAGCTACACAAATGTACAACACAAAAATATGCGAATATTTAACGTTTATTAATTACAGTAGTTATATAATTTAAACTATTTTTTACATGAAACATATAAAACTAGATAATTACATATAATTAGTCAAAAAATTATTCATTTTTTTTTTTGCAATAACTTAAACTACACTAACTTTTTATAATGCGAAACAGATTTCACACATTCAAATCAGATTTTTTATCCTTATTCGAATTTTTTAATTTCATTAAGAATATAATTCTCTTCAGTTAAAGTTCGAGTTAAGACGGATTCTATAACTATAAGATAATTATATCTCAGCCCGCGGGTTCCGTAGTATAATGAGGACCATAAGTACGTATGACGCGGTAAATGGTAATCGCGACTGCGGTATAAAGATATATAATACGTATATATGTGGGTACTTACTACACATTTTAAACTATATTAGTTGTATGAATAATGATAGTAACAAGTACGTGTAGACGCGAATGGATCGGGGAAAATAAAAATCTTAACAGTAGGTACTTAACGACCTTGAACGACGTGCCATTATATTATTATCAATTGTATAAAAACGAGTTGTGCACATCGAGCAATAAACATAATATTAATTTAGTGTTTGTGTGTATAGTAGTATATAATATACACGTCATGTATACAAATACGCTTCAATCAACACGATTTTTGCAATACCCACTCCAGCGCCGGCCGCGGGTACGCGTTATATAAACAGTAAAATTAATATGCACGCGCACAACATGTAATGATCCCCAGAGCGTGCGCAGCGTAAGAACCGGAGTGGTTTTCGCGTTCGAAAATCTTCAAGAAACGCCAATGCATTTATACAGGGTGATGATTTTTAGACGTCATTTTTTGGCCGTAAAATCCTTCAATTTGATTTTTTTTTGTTTCAATGTTCGTGTTACCATGGAAACTATGTTTTACCCCTTTTTTTTCTCATGCCTCCTTCGGTGTATAATGTGATGATACTAATATAACTTTTGTTTTTCAAACGGGAACACCATATTTTTCACGCAAAATATTATTCAATTATTTTTTTCTGGAATTTTCGTTGCAAAGTAGTCAAAATTCGTACCAATACATATCGTATCACCTACATGCAGACAATATAATATAAATGCAATATAAAATACTCGTATTACGTGCACAATATCACGCTTGAATGTCAAGGTGCAAAAATAATGTTGAGCAATTCCACATCATTTGCATAATGCACTCGTACAAAATTGTAATATCCGTTATTTACGCACTCTACCACCTACCTGCCTACCGATCGAACCAATCTTTATTTCATATATTTATTTGCACATAAACTATATATCGTATTCCCGCGGGGCATAGCGCGTAACACGCACGCACATAATGTAATGTTTTACAGACGGCGATAAGCTGAACATTAATCGCGTTTGACGCTTTTTACGCGAAAAATCTTCCAAGTACCGCCGTCGCTGAAGCTCTTAACATCCACAAAATATCATCATGTTATACCGATATATACCACGGGAATCGAAAAACATTCGAAACGCGTTCCAAAAAGTGTATAAAAACAGTTCTCTTTCAAATCGGTCATGGCGAAGGCTTATTCCAGAGGCAATTGCATCTACGATTTTGTGGGCGGGTGGGTCGTGGGCTTATAAATTACAATTACCAAAGTTGATTCAACGTTTATTCTAGTACACAAAACAATACGTACACCGTGCATAATCGTTGATTATAGAATAGACTAGTTTTAATATAATTAGTAAGTTTTGTCTATACTACACACTCTGGAATTCATCAAAAACCGTATATAGATCTAGCGTAGGTTTTTTCGCTCGACAGGTGGGTGGTGAATGGTTGAATGTCAATTGCCTGTCTATAATTTTAAGTTCGCTACGCCTGCCACTGCAGTTACAGGTAAAATACATACATATATCCATATGGGTACCTACATAATGTGTCGCGTGTGAGTTTGTGAATGTATATGTTACGGCTAGTGTCCGAAGGACGGCTAATATTAAGTTTAGCCATTACTCTTAGCTAATGAGAACATTTAGGACTTTGGTCACCAGTTCAAACGGATAATCTTAACGCTAGCTGATGAAATTAACATTATCCAATCACTAGGTATCGGCTAATGACTAAATAACATAAACCATACGGCATACAGTTGAGACTATAGTTACAAATTTACAATATTGTACAACATTTTTAATTTTAAATTTGTATTGATATCCTGCCATCCTGGATGTGGTAAGGACAATATTTAAAAAAAATTAAATAAACGGAGTTCATCACAATGATATCAATTCTACAAATGTGTATTTTAATATAATTTAAAAATCCAATATTGATGTTGATTGCAACATTTTACTGCGGTCGAAGGATTAATAAAAAATGTAAGAGTAAAAGCTTATTTTGATCAGGCAATTCAAGATGCCATAATAGTTTATCGTGTAATGATAAATAAATAAAAAACAAAAAATTATTCTATTCTAATTTCTAATACTCATTTTTTCAAAAATGGTGATCACTTTAATTTCCAGTAATTTATTCGATCATCTAAAAGTACCTACCTATCTTTTAATTGCAATTTCTTGAATGAATTGTGTAATTTAACTATTTGCACGGATAACGTTATTTATTCGCTTGCCATGTGCAATTGGATAACGTTGATAATTATTGATGAATAAGGTCCAACATTTAGATTATAGCCAAAAGCAGTGGCTATAATCTTAACATTATCCGTAACCTATACATGTGTTACGTGCGTAAAGTGCGAACTCAGGTGTAATGCCGATGCGTTATCCGTATAATATGTGAAATTTAAATTCAATTTCGCATGCATAAAATATACATACACGTAGAGTACAAATATGTATATGTATGTATATTTCCACGTATATTATAAAAAACTATATTATTATAATTAAATGACCGTTGTCCTGCGGTATCCGCTCATATATAGATTGCAGGCTATGTAAATGGCAAAAACATAAAACTAAATAATACGCGAGTCACATGTAAAAGTGCTATATACTTCCTTTGTGTTATGTAATAATATTATCATACGCGTTTTATGTAAAAACTTAATATTATTTGGTGTAATATATTTAATTCGCTATAGCACGGTATGATATTATATCGAAATGTCATGTTTATGTGTAACGTTATGACTGTTCAATTTGCATACCTGCACCGCGGGCTAAAATCTGTAGAAGATTTACTCTTTGATGCACTTAAGCATCAATAGACATGTATAAAGCCAATGCCCTGTATGGTAAATCTATAGTTAATCATATTATAAATAAAACTCGATTAAGACGCTCTTGCTTAAGAAACTTTCACGCATAATAAGACGTTGTATTTATACATAATTGTAATTAACTAGTTTTACTTAAACGAACATGCAAACTCAATTATCTTATAATACATAGTTAATAAATAAATGGGTTTTAATGTATAAAAAACTCGATATTATAATCACCTATGTTTTTTGTCAATTCCTGCATAATTATATAGACGCTCATTTGAGCTGGTTCCCGGAAGAGCATCTAACTCTTAAGCGAGTTTTACTGTACTAAGTTCTAAGACTTTGAATGATCAGTATACACGGTGATTTGTTAGTCGTGCTCACCCCCTTTTTTGGCCGTAAAAATCAAAATTTTTTTTCAACGTTCGAGTTACCATAAAAACTATGTTCTTCGTAATTTTTTTTTCATGCCACCTAAAGCACGTCCTGTTGAAATACTAAGTATCGTTTATCAAATGGCAACACCCCATTTTCACTGCAGCATTTCATTGGAGTAATTTTTCTGTGAATTAGATACACTGAAATCAAAAGTCGAGTGTACTCAAAGTATACTCAACTGTAGTTTTTGAATTACCTATTCTAATTTAAGTATTAAGGAAAATAGCATTATAATTTATAATACCTACTATTATGATATAATTTGTAATTAAATGTTATCGCTTGTTGATACTTATAAGTGTTATAACTAATATCTAATTAGAAATAGAGCAAATCTTAGAATTTTCATACGCAGTTTTAAATATGAATAACTCCGGAAGTATTGGTACGAATTTTGACTACTTTGCAACGAAAATTCCAGAAAAAAATAATTGAATAATATTTTGCGTAAAAAATATGGTGTTCCCGTTTGAAAAACAAAAGTTGTATTAGTATCATCACATTATAATATACTGAAGGAGGCATGAGAAAAAAAGTGGAAAACATAGTTGTTATGTAACTTGAACATTGAAACAAAAAAAAAATCAAATTGAAGGATTTTACGGCCAAAAAATGACGTCTAAAAATCATAACCCTGTATACATATTTATTGTATGCGAAAGTGTCCGTATATGAAATGGAGTATAAGATAGACTTCAGCAGTGTTAGGTACGTAAATAAATTCGTAACATATATGTATACGGTTCAAATGTATAACTCGTACAAATCAAACATACATCTGAAGAATTAAATGGATGCATTATATGAAACTTTTTTTGCGCGTTTTTTTCCTTTTGAACAATTTTAATTGGAAATTTGTTAATAACCGTTGCGAGTCGATCACGAAGAGTGAGCGACGAACGACGTCTGCGCTGTCAAAATCCCAGAATACGAATTACGATCGTGGCAATATCGTTTATTCCGACGATCGTATTTTGGTTAACGCGGTAGTTATTTTTCTACCTTAAACCTCATTTGTTGATAGAGTAATTGAAATTATTTGCTTTCGCGTATTGCTCAACGACGACAAATTGATTTTCTTTCATCCGATTCAGCAACGCAATATAATATATGTATACGCTATCCTACGTATAAGTATATTACACATACCGCGTGTTCACCAAATTAGGGACCACTGAATTTCTCGGCTGGCTTACTTTGGAATAAATGGAAATTTTAATTCCAAGCTAGTGCAAACATAAATATATACATTTGTAAGAACATTTCGATATTTTCATCATTTCGGTGTACGCATGCGCAGTACAACATGTGTTTTTTTTAAAAGCAACGCCTATTTTGAATACCATATTCGGATAGGATATTTTTTTTAAGTAATATTAATGTATCAACTATGGTTCTAAATTTAAAATTGACTGAATAAGAGCCATTTCAATTTTAGTAAATAATACATTTTTACGGTTCATTAAAATGCATAAAACCATTTGTAATTATTTATTTTTTGTTGCGTTTTGAATATTTTTGGGTAATTTTTTTTATACGTGTCATAAAAAAGAGTAACATAATTAACGTATAAAATTGTTTCTTAAAAATTCATTACAACCGTTATTTTATAACTATACAATAATTAAATAAATTATTCAAAGTTTGCTCAGTTATTTTCGACGCATAATTGAAAACGTTGTTGACAACTCCCTTTATTGGTACTCTTTTTTATAACATGTATAGAAATAAATTTCTAAAAATATTAAAAAAGGAACCAATAGTAATTAATTACAATAGTTAGTGCAATACTATAATGAATCGTAAAAATGTATTATTCATTAAAATTGAAATGTCTCTTATTCAGTCAATTTTGATTTTACAACCATAGTTGACACACCAAAATTACTTTAAAAAAATAGGCCTATCCGAATATGGCATTCAAAATAGGTATAGCTATTAAGAAAAACACATGTTGTACAGCGCATGCTCGTACCGACATGTTAAAAAAATTTTAATGTTTTTATCAATATAAATTTTTATATATAATATTAATATAATATATTATATATAAAATACCACTAGCTTGTAAAAAAAAATTCGATTTATACCAATGCGATCCGGCCAAGAAATTCAGTGTTCCCTAAATTGGTGAACACACGTTATGTATATATAGGTACAGGGTATATAATATTTAATAAGCACCTACACATTATTACTGTGGGCGTACAATCGCGTGGTACGCACTTGTTGAGTGCAAAGTCCTCCTGCTCGTCATACGATCTGCGCCTATACGTATTTTTTACCCAGCAAACATACGCATGGTAAATCGTGGTATAATATGCACCTAACGTGCTGCAGTAAAGCTACAGGACGGTCAGCGGAGGTAGGGGCAGACGAGTGACTGAAATAATATATGCACACGTATATGACGTATGGGCACGCGCTTTTGAAAGTTCACAAGTGTATACAATATTGTACAATGTATAGGTACAAGACGTGGGCGCGTCCAAGAGGATTTTCAAATAACAATTAAAAATTTAAAATCGCCGGTACAACAATGATGACGAGTAATATCCTCGCACTGCCATCACTAATCGAACTGCTGCAGCGGCAGACGCGCAATAAATAAAACTGTTCTAGGTCAAAATATCTCCGACAAAAAAAAAAAAAAAACTCTAAACGAATATATCTTTTTTACATTCATCTCCGGCACAGATTATCGCCCATGAAAATATTTTAATATTTATTTTGCATTATAAACGCAAGATTGCGGGCAATTCTCTCGTTGTTGTGAAAAATATTTCAGGTACTTGATACAATACTCGTACATTGGTCGGATGTGATGTTGTGATCAGTTATTATTGGCCGCGGGATTATCTCCTAAATATTGTATAGTATGCACGTGAAAATCACTTCAGACATAGTATTTGTACTATTACGTAGGTATTATGACAAATTTATGAAAAAACATTTTTTCTCCTTGTTATAATAATAACATTAATATAAAAATTAAAATATTTTCGTGGTAGATATTTCCTTAGAGGTATTTTTTACTGGAGATATTTTGTGTCGAAAAACGTTGGCTGGAGATTTTTCGTATCCGAAATATTCTGACCGAAGATATTTTCACCGGTCACCAAATATGACATTAAACAGGGAGCGGAGCAGTGGGTTCTGACGGATTTTAATTTAGATTTGTTAACAAAGCATTGGTGACGCGATCATGTAAGACGCCATGTAGTCGAGTGCAATAAGTTACATATTATACACATCATTATATAAAAGCCGGTGCTATTATTATGTATTTCGCGGAAATCTCTTCGGCTACGAGGGGAATAAAGTTTTTTTTTTCCGATTCTCCGACTTTGAGACGCTTTTGAATATTCAAAGTCTCGACATCGACTGTATATTATGTGCGTATTATAATTCATAATAATATCCAGCGTGCGCGAATCGATTCACTCGCACTCAGCAAATGTACTCGAGACGAGAGCGCGTTATACATTTTTATTATAATATATACACGAATACACGATCATCTCCGTTTTGCGTCCACTCGCTGGCGCGCTTTTTTCTCAAGTGCAATTAGCAGCGAGCGCGCGTGATTCAGCAATAAGTATTTTGCATTTTCCCAACCCCTAAACACAACGCGACGATGCTATGTGTTGCTAGAGGATTTTCCGCGCGCAAAGACTTGCTAAGACGGTATGCGACGACACGACGTGACAAATTGAAAAATCTACGGATACAATAATTGTATGCATGGGTGCCCATCGAGGGAGGGAGACACTAGCCTCCATACCCCCCCCCCCGCCTCCCCCTTAGAACGTAATGTAAACTTGGAATTTAATAAATATCATTGTTATTATTAATGTTATAGAGTAGGAAACTAAGTAATGTACAGTTCTTTTCGTTATATTTTATTACAATTATATTTTTTTCCGTCCTTATTAAAATGCACGAAATAACATTAAACCTTTACTTGACTTACAATGTTGAGAATTATTTTACCCACCCTCCCACCTAAAATTTCTTTTGGGCCACTTACCTGTACTCCTCGTCAACTGTATGTATAGTGCCTCGTGAGAATGTCTAATAAGAATAAAATAGTAAAATACAAATCAGTTCTCGCGTTCACAAGATATTATAATTAATCTATTCGTCGTAAATACAATAATGAATACTCAACTAAATCTAATGTCTGTGCTTAGGTAATGTGTTTGGGCTGGATTTTGTCAACATTTGGGTTAAAAATATTCTATACATGTCTCGTATAAAATATTTGTATAAAATATGGAATATACTTACAATACTCGAAACGAATAAAGATTTAATTACAGTTAACTTTTATTCTTGTATTAGCTCATAGTATAAACTATGGTAGTTAAACAAATAATTACAATGTTAAAAATAAAATGGTTACAAAAGTATGATAAGTTTAGTAGAGTACCTAATGAGTAATGACGATACGATACAGCGTTTAAATTATTACCTACCTAACTGATAAGTGAACAAAATAAAGTAAGCAAACACCACAAAAATAAATATTAAACCACCGTCTTAGAAGATAAGGACACTTTCCATAACATACTAAGGTCTAAGGAGCAATACGGTCGCTTAGAGATGACATTTTAGTTCACTTTTTAATATCCAACACTAGTAATCAAACTTGTTTGAGGATGTAGAATAGAAGGCTTTAAATTGAGGTTATAAAAATAAAATCTAAATAAAAAAAATTGCAAAATCCTGTTCATCGTGGAATTATATTGTAATTTGTGTACTTAATAACATTTCAGAATATTGAATAAGTAAAATTTGTAAATTTTTACTAAAAAAAGCAAAGTCCTCTCTAACCGGACGCATTGACAAGACAAGTGTCCCGACCTAATCTTCCAAGTACGTGGTACGTGATACGTAGTAAATATAGAATACAATACTATTATATTATCTTAACAAGAATTGAGTTAAGAACTGTTGTGAGAAGAAAAATTGGAGGACTAATGATATGATCAGAAATTAAATTGGATTGTATATTGGAAATAAGAGAGAAGGAACAATTATTTTCGTTTTTCGTTGATTTCGAGTATTACTTCTTTTTGAGAGGATGTGAGACCGGAACATTAGCTGTTCGGGACAACTGAATACTCTTTTTTGTTACATTGTACTTATTTGTGGTATATATGCATATGAAGTATATAATGTGTGTGTATATGAATATGATATTTTTCGGCTTTTATACTACATAATGACATATCACAATGTAGCATTTATATTATATGCCACTAAAACGCTACGAGAAAAAACTTCACGAATATTCACTTTAAACGAGCAGATACGAGTATAGAACATTTAAATAATATAGTTCTCGAAAAAACAGTATAAATTGTTTTTCTTTCAAGAACGAATTTTTTATATTATATTTTATTTGTTCGTTAAATTGTAATATTAAACAAACCTAATTATAATAATAATAATAACTTACGCGAATAAAAGTATGCATGGTACACGTTGTACAATTTAATTATCATAAATAGCAATTTCCTTGTAACTTCGACCAAAATGACGTGAGCGTCTGTTGCACACATTTTCAAAATGTTTTGTTTTTACTAATAAAACACTATAATATTTCACGGGATATTATACTGTCATTGTTCAATGTCATTTTACTGTCGTACAACACATTTTTTTCCTTCGAAAAACGTGATGTAGTACACGTAAACATACATTTTTTAAAAAAAAAAAATAGTCGAAAATTAATTACCAACATACAATTATATAAATTTATAAAAATATTTTCAGTATCATATTGATAAAATATGTCAGCTATAACATTTTTATCAGAAGTATAATAACTCCAGAAAAACGGTTGGAAATTTAAATTTAAAAAAAAAAAACGCATTTTGAAATGTGTTTTAATATTATAACACAATAATATTAACATTCAATATTATATGCAATCGGTCAGAAAAAATATGCAAATTCATAAAAATCCAAGTTAAATAAAACGATGTTGTAACTGCGATAAACTATGATCCGCTGTTGCTGATGATAAGTATATAATATATTATTTTATTACCATTGATTAAATATATAAAATTAAATAAAATAATCTAAAAAAATTGAAAACCTAATCAATAATATTACATATAGATATTATAATATAGGATATCACCGTGTTATACGCGTGGATACGTATACCTCAGCTTATTGCATGTTATTTCGATAACAATATCATGTATGATCATTGATTATGTATATTAAATAAATTGTAAAATTTGCATATAAGAATTTAAAATGTGAATAAAATGTTTGGAAAATTACAAAAAAAAACTTATGTGTTTATTAATAATATCAATATGCTAAAAAACAAATGTAAATTATAGAAAAAATATGTATAATATTTGCAATATAAAGTATCAATTATGTACAACGTTTTCGTTAAATTAATAGTCGACCGACGATAAATATAAATACCTACTTTATAAAAATTCTAGCTTTGATTTTTGATAGCAAACTTACTTGGAAACCACATATAATTAAAACCAAAACAAGCGCAACCAAAAGTATTAATATCTTAAAAACGTTGAGCCATGTTGAATGGGGATCAGAAAGTAAAGTCTTAATCAACTTATATAGATCTCTTGTTAGATCTAAATTAGATTATGGCTCGATTTGCTACACCAATTCAAACCCTAATATTCTAAAAACAATCGATATAATTCATAACAGTGGTCTAAGAGTTGCAACCGGAGCATTTCGAAGCAGCCCCATTCCAAGCATTTTATCCATTTCTGGAGAACCTCCCCTCCACATTCGTAGAATCAAATTAGCTCTAAATTACATCGCTCGCATCTTATCCTCCCCAGAAAACTCAACATTACCATTTTTAATTCAAAATCGTTTTGCAAATATATTTTGCTCCGATTCCAATCTAAAAAAAACCACTAGGTTTAAAGATGTTGAATGAAATGTCGCTTACTAATATTGATTCAAATTCAATTATCAAACGAGAATGCAGTGTGGTTCCTCCTTGGAAGGAGCCAACCTTTCTTGTGGACACCAGTCTAGCAAATCATAGGAAAAAAGAAACGTTAAATATTATATATAAAAATTTATTCAATGACATCATAGACTCTTCTCCGTCCTACCCACTAATCTATACAGACGCCTCCAAAACCAACTCAGGTGTTGCGATCGCTATCGTAAATGGTGATCAATCCATATCGTACAAACTACAAGACCATAACAGTATCTATACGTCGGAATACATTGCACTCCTGGAGGGAGTCCACCTAGCCATTAAACTGTCTGATTCGACCATTAACATTTGCACAGATTCGCTCAGCGCCCTTAACAATCTGAAGTATAACTTACACTCAAGCACCCTAGCAATTAAAATAAGCAACATCATTGAAAAAACGAACAAGAATATACGGTTTATATGGACACCAGACCATTGTGGTATAGATGGCAATGATAAAGCTGACAAACTAGCTCGTGAAACAATTAATAACCCTCTGACCGAAACACGCACATACTCCTCACTCATTGACATCCATAGGAATGTTAGCACCTTTTGTACCAATATATGGGAGTCCGAATGGCGGCTTACATCCAATAATAAACTAAGAGAAATAAAAAATACTACCGTATACTGGCCCAAATCCCATACATCAAATCGCAAAGATGAAGTAGTTATCAACAGACTACGTATAGGTCACTCTAAGATGTCCCATGGACATCTTATGCGCAGAAAAGGAACTGAAATGTGCCAAACATACGGAGAACCTCTCACAGTCAAGCACCTCCTTGTTCACTGTCGTAACCACTCGGATACCAGAAAATCATTAAAAATACCCGACAACCTCTTCGAAGGCCTCAGCCCAACCCATGAAAACACCAACAGGATAATCACATTCCTAAAACAAATAGACATGTACAACCTAATTTAAGATTTTTTTTTTTTATATATATTCTATGTAATAAATAATCATGTCGCAAGCTAATAACCTTAGCAGTTGAAGCTGTAAAAATAAAAAAAAATAAAAAAAATACCTAATTTAAATTTTATTGGGTAATATATTTAATATTATTTAAAATACATAGATCAAGACAGAAAAAAATGATTTTTTTTTTTACAAATATTAAATTTGCTTAGTTATTGTATCCAGTTACATCATGCTATTTAACTTGATAGATATTTTGTGGGTTATCTCGAAGACCATAATGTAGCTTATACTGGAGCAATTATTTTCCATATTATAGGTACCAGCTACTTAGAGACGTGTTGAATTTAAACAGTGATCATACATTGTAATAACTGATATAAGACTGTACGATTTGTCATAAAGATTATATATTCTATAAAATTAAGGATCAAATTGTAGGCGCGCAGTCGAATAATTAGGGTGACTTTTTCATAATATATTATTATTCACGTTTATGGCGTACAGTAAATTTAAATTTAAAACGTTTGCGCCACTGCGTGAAATAAAAAAAAAATGTATAATATAGGATTTTGCATTTTATTATACTCGCACGCATATTATAGTACAAATGCATAATATATGTGCACGTGCACATACACTCGAACATACCTACATGTATGTGTGTACAATAAACGATCGTCAACGCTCGAGAAATTAACACTATAAATCGGACGTAAACAATTTA
Source organism: Periphyllus acericola (assembly GCA_949715065.1). Lineage (NCBI taxonomy): Eukaryota > Metazoa > Arthropoda > Insecta > Hemiptera > Aphididae > Periphyllus > Periphyllus acericola. The sequence continues at coordinate 36,199,455 of OX454268.1, forward strand.
GGCGCCTATTAACATAATGTTATTATATCTTAACGACGTGTGTACCTATACGTGAACAGATGCATAAAAAATGTGCAATGTGCAACGCGCGGTGCAGTAAAGACTTCGTGGCATGCGCAATAATAGGTGCACGTACATGTTGTAAGCGACTACTGAGGTAAAGATACTACGTGCCTACGTTTAAACATTTTAATAGCCACTGCATGGGTATACAAGTCGTAAATACTTAGTGTGTTTTCACTATATTTTTATTAATTTATATTAAGTCAGGTATGCGTCGGTACTGTTTTATATATTACAACATTACAATACTTGCTCACTGAAATCGCATGGGGGAAACTCGGGTAAAATGGGGCACCTGACATTTATTGCATTTACTGCGTAATTGTTTTGTTTAATTACTCGCTATTGATTTATTTTTGTTCTTACATAAAAATTACATTCGTCCCACCATGAATATTAGTTGAGGTAAGATGGGACACTATAATCACTATATAAGGACATGGGTAAGATCAATACGAGACATACGTATTTCATAAAAGGAACAATAAGTTTTTATTCTATAAAATACATTTATTTCTCATGAAATAGGATTAACATAACCTATTAGCATTGATTTAATAATTTATTATTAATATATCAAAGAGATACAAATAAAATAATTTAAGTTTATATGCATAACAATTTAACAATATTCAGTAATTTATTTACAAAAATTGAAATACCTGTAACAAATTGAATATAGTAAAATTTGTTATCACGATAATCTGCACGGGTGCATGGTTAATTTTTCATATTACAGTTTCCATAGCATTCTGTTGATATCAAGTCTTCATCTTGCCCCATTTTGCATTAGTTTGTCTTACCGGAAATGGTAATATTTCGATTAAACCTTTCTCGAAAACTTAAAATCAAAATAATCCGTACAAAATCTGCATGGATATCGAAAATGAATCCAATAAGCCATTAAAAATTGTAGAGGAGCGATTAAGAATGATAATATACTAATATTTTTAATTATTTACTCATTCGTTAATCGGCGTCTTCAAAATGTATTAAGCATCGATTAGTCCGTGAACAATTTTTTTCGAAAGTCAACAATTTCCCCGACACAACGGTATCCCATAATCACACATCTAGTCCTCATCTTACCCTTGTTTCCCCTACTGTATTCTAGCTGGTACAGTGCTGTACAGTGTACACCGAAGAACGGAAAATGATTGTTGGTCTTACAGTCCGACGTGAGTATATAGTGAGCGAGGGAAATAGATTCTATACGCGATTGCAGGTTTTTATTTTGCTTTTGCGCGATTCTGCACGGGTGCGTGTACGAAAAATAACGATTATATTGTTTACAGTTTCTCATTCTTTTTACGAGAATTGCACGTATTGCAACGATTCCGAGTGCATAACAATAATAGGTAGTGTTTTTGCTACACTATAATGCGTACAACTATATTATAATATACGTGCGCCCGTACCGCGGGAAAATCGGAATTTTTTAAATTCCAAATGTCGATAAACGCGTATACATTTTAATGAATTCTCCGGTGGAACAAGACGCCAGTCACAAATGCACGGCTTCCGACCTAATTGTATTTCTTTATCGAGTTTTTGAATTTAAAAAAAATAATCCAAACGAAACATATGTTATGAACGCAACACTATAATATAATATAGTACCTTGCATGATTTCGAAGCCTAGAAGTATTTTTCTTCCTAATTAAAAGCGAATAATTTGTGGAGACTTAAAATTACGATATAGATGCGAGTGCATTTTACGTTATTTAACTGTCACACAACATTTGAAAGACCCTGACCACAATCGAGTTGTACAACCTTGATGTTACTTGAAATTCTCGACAACTCGAATGACATATTTTCAATCCTTTGTGGCGATATTAATTAATATTTTTCCGAAAAAAACGTTCTTTCTTCTCGGAACATCTATAACACCGTCGCCGTCGTCACTCGAGATATGTATTTCAAAGTAAACTCGAACGAAATGATTTAAAAAGCGAAAAAAAAAAATTGGGTCACATCAATAGACTGTCTAGAATCACCCTTTTCCGGTCTCGAATTAAATATAAATGCAGTGTATACAGAAAATACATATTATATGGAATACAAAACAACCACTACAACTCCTTGTACACAAACATATTCATACGACTGTGTGTTGAGTAGGATTTAACGAGAAACGTGTGTTGTAAATCTCACGTTAAATTATCAAATCACTGATTTTCAACAGGTGCGATAGTTTATATAGCACATACAAGCATACGACACACAAAGTATATATATATATATATATATAATATATATAAATCTGTTTTTATAATAACAACAGCTCGTCCTTATAATGTTATATTTACGCGTCGATCATTAATTTTATTGATTCTTCGTTGTTCATAAAGGATAGATAAGATATTGTGTAAACTATATAATATAATATATAACCTTATATAGTGCATTGCTGCTGTGTTCTTTCATGACTTTAGGGTCAACTGTCGCCGATGGGAAGTTTAATAACAACATTATTAGTTTAAAACTTAATTTATTGTAGATGCGTTGAACAAAAAAAATTAAGTAAAACCCGTCTAATCAGGTCGACGAAAATTAATTAAAGCTAGAGTTACTCGATTATGTAGTGCAATATTGTTTCCGCATTTTCTTCATTTCACTGCGATTTGTTGATACATTTGGCTTATTCTTACTCAAAGTGATGTCCATTGTGCAGTACTTATCATACAAATAGATTATAAATTACAAATTAAGTTAATCGGTTCAGCCGTTAAAAAAGGTCATTCGATTTCATTTGTATTGTTTTCCTATAGGTCTTCACTGAAATTGAATGTCCCCAAAGCTATGCATAAATTATAGATGAAGAAAGAAACCTCAATTGTGTCCATTTCTTAGGAACATTTTAGACGTCATTACAATAATGAGAGTCCTTAAAAAGCTTCTTGCGATGACACACTTCAATATCGTTTTTTTTTGCTTAAGACATTGCAGTGCTCTCTCTTTAGAACTTTCCAGTATTTTTCGATAAAACGGTGTGAACTAATGCTAAAAACTGAGAAACCCCGTAAAAGTGGACATTTAGCCGAATGAAGAGCTAGTTTTCCATATCGCCTTTGATGATTATGATTAATAATACGAACAACACTATTATATCATATGTTTCGAGTAATAGATGCATCTTTATTATTACCTTTGATCGAAAAATAACCAGTTTTCTGCAATATCATCATACGTTATACATAATATAGACAGCCAACTCACACTTTTGCCTCATCTCTGTGTACTTGCGATTTCACATATTTCTTGGAACCGCATATTCCTAGGTTTGTGTTACTGCGGTCGCATTAGACCAAATCCCATTCATACGATATTCTATTTCGTTCGGTTAACTCAATGTACATAGTTGAACATATACCAATGTTTCATTTTTTCCCCTGGATTTTCACGATATGTTCAACTCTCCGAACGATCCAATCACTCCAATATTACATGTTCACCTTCTGAGAACTGTATATTCGTATGTACAACGGTGAAACGTCTATCTCACATATTTGATATTACTACTGTAAGGATATTATACATAAAGCAGGGCTGGAGAACATAAAATGGTCCGTAAATCTTGCACTTGTAAAAGAAATATTTATTTTTATATTCATATATTAAATACAATAAATCCAGCGGAGCGTCGTTTATCCGCAAGTCAATTATCCGGGCCATCATTCTTGTCCACCCCTACGAAATGTTTGTATATTTTCTATTTCAACTGTACTTTTAACTCTACATTTATGTTTATTTTATCCCTTGTATCCTTCTACGTTATACATACAGCCAATTACTTTTATTTTTAATTCTATAAAACATTTTAAATTCATGTTCATAGTATACTTTTAAACATTGTTTGATTCCCCCCCCCCCCACCGGTCCCAATCAGTGCAAATAATTGACATTATACTGTAATAGTTAGTGTTCTAATAATATTTCACGCCACAACAATAAAATTAAAAGATGGTTTATACCCATAATACCTTAAATTTTTTTTTTTTTAGTAATTATAGACTGAGGCACTTGATGTTTTTCCAAAACCCTAAAAACCAAACTTAGGTATTAAACCGAAAAAAGCTTGCCGGGTCGTTTTTATATTGTTCACCGTTTTGACGGAGCAATGGATAATGTTTCTAACGGTACCCAAATATTAATGATACCAAGTAAAACCGATTTAGCTTCGGTTCATTTTTTCCTTGGATAGTCCTTTAAAACCACATATGATGTCATGTATTATCGGAGCTCTTACATCTATACGGACAAATGAAAATACGCGTTTTATCGCATCGACGTAGACGGAGCCAGCCAGACAGTTCTCGGGACTCACGGTAATCATAATCGCGATAATCATAATAAACTATTTATCAATTTGAAACATGTATTGAGTATTCTACATCCCAACCATCCCATATATTCATTGCCATTTTTTTTTTTATTATTATTTATACTCTTATAGTCTTAATGAATGAATAATTTTCCCCGCATTGGATTTGTATATCCGCGAGTCGAACGCTTGAATTTGTCCTTGGCACCTATATTATTATATTATATTGTTCTATTATTTAAGTTGTATTAACCGAATTTTTATTTACTTTCTGTTGTCATAAATTGGATTATTTAAATATCTGTAAAATGTAATTTTGCACTATGGGGCCTTGTGCTCGTTATAAAATAATAATAATATTAATTTCCATTACAAAATCAAGTCGATTCTCTACGTTCTATCTAAACTTAAGAAACTGTCGTTTTAATTAAAAATCATATAATATATGTATATTGTTGACATATGATGTACCTGTGTGTGTGTGTATGTAATAGTATATTAAGAGGTATAAAAGCTATACATATAACTACTAAAACCTGAAAACACACTTTTTGGCCTCATACGAATACCTTTAGTCTTTATAATACTACAATAGCTTTAAAATGTTCAAGGCCATGCGTGCGTTGACTTTGTTTTAGGACACCGACGTAGATATAGGTACCAACAACCAGGAGTGCAACAATTTTCGTTCATTAACATAATAAATCACGATGGTGCATCCATCAAGTGATAATAAATAAAATAATAAACATCGCGTTGGCGTACAACAAATACAATATGCTGGCCTAATATTGATAGAAAACATTTACGGTTATCCGTACCAAGTATAATAATGTACAATGAATTCCGTCCATTTTTTTAAAGGCTCTAGGCAGAAAAAGCTTTTCCAAAATGGGAGTGGACAAGTTAAGCCACGGCGATTGTCCCCGGATGGCTGTATACATATAACCAAATTACGTAATCGTCAGGAAGGATCTAGTGTCAGATCGTCGAAACAGATGCATTTAGATTGTAGACGTAATGTATTGTTTCTAACATGCTCGAGGCGCACGAAGATCCATCTATTTCCTCGCATCCCTCGACAAACCCGCCAAAACGCGGATAGCTCAACACGACAAGTGATAACACGTATTATACAGGTAGTTGAATGACATATTTTGACGGGAAGAAAACGCCATGGGCGATACGTGTGTGGACTAAGAGTTGTTTTTACTTATTTTATAACATGGAAGTAAAATGTTAATTATTTATGTAAGACTCTATTATTTGTATGTTATTAAATTAATTTTTTGATATTTTATGTTTTAATGTTCTTATACAAGTTGTTGTTTTTAATTATTTTTTCTAATATATAATAAAGTATGTTTGTTAAAAAAATTATAATTGCTTTTTTTTTAAAATATTGCACGGTGGTATCATATGATACCATATACTATAACTTAATTCCAAGTAACTCAAAATAAAAAAAAATTTATTTTTTATTTTTCCTTGTATCAATAGGTAATGAGAAATATGATTCTCAATTTTAATACCTTATTTTTAAGAAAAAAAAAACTCGTGCATGAAGAGGTTAAGAACCAAGTGCTCATGACTCGCTCATACGTGTGAGGACTGCGTTCTTAAAACGCAACATTTTGTACCTATATGACCATAATATTATAATACTATGCGCAGGCGCGGCTCAAGTAATTTTACACACCTAGGCAAACTTAAGTTTTGCCGCCCCTTACATGTAAATAGTGTATCAAATATTTTTTCACATAAACATTACTAAAATATATTTAATTCTGAGTTCATTATATTTATTTGTATAAAGTTAACAATTGGTTAAATTGATATATTTATAGACAAGTAAATCCCTACTAATTTAAATAAAACAAAACAATTTAAAAATAGTTGTTTTATAATATAAAAGTTAGTAAAAATACAATATAAATATTAACATCGTATTAGATTAGAACCTGACTTTTCTTGCTTTTGCGTTAGCGAAATATGATACAACTTCTTCCATGTCCATATTATATTATTATAGGCTAATTCTTTCTCGATTGAATAATGGCAAATGTTCTTCTGAATTCTGATGAAAGTCGGCAGGCAAATGAAAATAAAATTAACTTATCTGTAAACGTCAGTCGGTATTTGGTGCCTATTTTTAGTCAATAATATTCATAGTGACCAAATTTTATACTTTTTTATTGATTTTTATTTTTCACCACACACGATTTAATATAAGTAGGTACTAGGAATCTTTTTAAAAATTATCTAGTATACATAAATGTTAAATGCCGCCTCTGAAAAATGCCGCCCTAGGCGTGGGCCTGTACCGCCTACCCCTTGAGCCGGGCCTGAGTATGCGTCAAAAGTAATGGCGGTGCACACTGAATTTGTGACATATCACAATTAGCTCGACATAGGTGCGCACCTACGGTGGTACCTACCCGTTTAACTCAAAAATCTAACGTAAGGGACACATAACCCATTACGCCTCAAAACTCGTCGGTTGACCGGTGCCTTTGGAAAACTGTAAACACACCTATGATATTTACTGTCCTTGTAAAATGGAATAGGAATATGTTTCCATCGATAAATTTATTATTATTACTTAATATTAAAAACGACATAAAATTCAATTTATTGTCATAATATATACATTTATTTTATTGAAAATTGTATTAGTTTTAATCTATCGTGTATATTCAATAACGATTTGTTATTACAGTTATTGTTATTGATACCTGACAATAATAAGCAAAAATCTGACTGGTAGGGCCAGGTGGTATAAGAAGTCAAGGGTACGTGGATGAAAAGAGGTCGGGGAACATTGGTCTACATTTATACATGTAATGTTATTCGTTCGGGTCATTTGGTATTATTTTTTTTATTTTTGGTTTTCGAATCGGTAAAGTATACGGCATAATACTCTATACCGGGGGTGGCCAACAGGTCGATCGCGACTCCCTTTCGCATTTTCTTGAATAATTTAATTTTTTCAGAAAACGAGCAAAATGTTTTTTTTTTTTTCGGAAATTTGTGTATCTTATGTTATCTTATTCATCTACGTTATTAATACTTATATATATATTCTAAATAAAAGTAATAAAATAAGTGTTACACACATATACATTTTTGTTTATTGACTACCTTTTTTTTTGTCGATCGCGATAGCCTGAGAAAACTAAGAAGTCGATCTTAAGTCTATTGAAGTTGGCCGCCCCTGCTCTATACGTCTCGACAGTATACTGTACAGTCCAGTGTTTCTAAAACTGTGTTCCGCGAAGCTTAAGTAATTTTTTCAAAATTTTCAAGAAAATTACTTTAAAATGTCCAACTAAAGATTAGTAGTGGGGAAAAAAAGATTGCATCATAGACGTAGCCGTCATTTAGAATCCGTTCATGGTGAACTTAAAGAGAAAAATGTAGAATTCTTGCTCGAAAGCGTGACGAACTATTAAAATCAACTGTATGGTGCAAACTACAAAAACCGTGAATGAAAAAGCAACCGAGGCTTCTTATTTTGTTAGCGAATAATCCTAAAAAAAAGCTAAAAAAAAGTAGGGGTTCCACGATAGGCATCAAATAGGGTTCCGTGGATAAAAAAGTTTAAGAAACGCTGCAGTCCTGTACACTATCGTTGCTAGTTGCTACCCGTGTTTATGCAACAGAATATAAAACATCGTACTTAAAGGCAAACTAGTTTTGTTAGGTAACTACATATTATTTTTTCTCTTAGTTTAGAGGACACAGAAACACTTAATGTTACTTATGATATTATAATATTGCGCACATTTTTCATTTGCCCACATTATTGTTCGAGGTTTGATTATTAATATTATTATTCATCCGTTTTCATGCCTATTACCACTATCACGGCCCCAAAAACCAGTTGGACTGATCTGTAAACTGTGTACGTGGGCGCGTGTAGGTGACACATTGCGTATGCGTGTTGTGATAATGAAGCGAACAGAAAATTATTTTTAATTATAAAATATTATGTAAATATTTTTCCCCATACGTCATATACCACGTCGTAAGTATGGTAGCAACCGCAACAAATCCGAACATAAGACGCTTAATATTATAAGAAGTCAAAAGAACAAAAGATAAATAGTTGGTGATCATTGATATTCTGTTCTTTCTTTAGATCTAATTACTGTGGGTGAGGATTTTAGAAAACGTGCGAAAAATTTTTTCTGCGTACAAAGTTTGTCATCAGCATCGTCTCTCTCAAATTTTAAACGCTACAAATTTGTATCGTCATTTATCGTCAGGTAAGTACTAACCTTATGAGTTACATTGTTCGAAAAAAAAAATAAATAAATAAATTTGTCTTTTATACAAATTTAAATGACGCGCAGTACTTGTACATACCTAATACATTTCATGTCCATACGTAATCCGTAAAAAATGTTTGAGTTCATTCATAGCATATGAAATCAAAGTCACCATCAACTTTTCCCCCTACATGACATGATTTAAATTTTTAGTACACAAGAACTATCTATAATACATGAAAGTAGAAGATTAATATTTTGGTCAATCTGATTCGATTGAAATAGTGTAAAAAAATTTTTGTCGACAAGGATTGTAATTCCTTCTATTAATAGAACCGGATTGGGGAAGGGGGAGGAATATAAGCCAGCCATTTGACTAAATATATTTTATTTTTAAAATACACTGTGTAAGCATGTATTAACATAAATACATCAAGTTTAATATAAAGGTAAATTAATTTATAAAATACTTTATTTATTTTTAATTCAAATTTTATAATGAGATATCAACTGAGAAAGTATTAACATTAATAGTTATGTAACATAACTTATTAGATAATAAGTAATAAGTAATAACTATCACAGAGGAACTTATTTACCAAACAAGTAGATGATAGGTATGTAAGTGTTCATTTTTTATAGCACATCTCAATTTTATATTTGGCCACCCTTGATCTAGACAATTTTTTTTTTGGTCACAATTAACCTAACTAGGAAAGTTAAACCTTTGGAGGCCATGTTCGAATTGGGAACTGTACTTTACGACATAAATACCTTATCTATCCTACTTGGCCACAATGACTTCAACATTTTTAATTCTAACTTAAGAAATTTTTTATTTTAATCAGTAATTTATTTGTAGTTAAAAATACTTCCCTGAAACCTCTGTTACAGAATACATACTCTGGTAATACTCACCAAATGGCTAATATTATGTAAGTTAATTTTCAAATCTTACAACACTAATGAACTAAGTTGAATTGTATAATTATCTTTTATATTGCATTTTATTTTCAATAAATAAATATTTTATAAGTACAAACATTGTAATATATTTGTTAACATTATTATTTACCCTATGTATATAAATAATAACCCTATATATATAATTAAGTAAACAATAAAATTCAAAGGAAATTCGGATGTTGTTTTGTGGACCAACTGACTCCAACTGTTAACATAAATAATAATTTAAATTCTTGTAATATATAATTTTACAAAATCTGTTTTCTAATACTATGGGGCAACCAGTCTTGCTTGTTTATTGTTTTTCTTGAACCAATCAACAGTGTCAGCTATTGCTACTTCTAAGTTGGTAAATTTAAAGTTCGGTAAAAATGTCCTAAGCTTGTCATTACTAGCAGTTTTTTTTATTTGTCCGTCTGCAGCACTTGTATCAAATTCTAGAATTCCTTGGAAATTAAATGATTTTGCTATCAACTCAGCTAGTTGACGAATTGTTACTTCATCTTTCTCATCCACTAAAAATATGCACAAAAATATTAAACATTTAGAGGTGCACAATTATAGGATTTGAAATGTCTTCAATTACCTGATAAAATAATTGGTTCTGTATCATTGTAATTTCTTAAAGTCCAAACAAATAATTTGGCAAGATCCAATGAATAAATAAATTGTCGCAAAGGTTTTCCTGAACCAAGAACTACAAATTTATCATCTCCTAAAGATAATTTGAACAACAATTAAATACATACATTTAACACTATTATTTTAAATTACATTTTTACAGCTTTAAGTGTTGTAGAAAAATTATCATTGTATCGAAAATGAATAAGTATGCAATAACATTGACTATACATTTATTATACTCAACGATGAACTATAATAAAAAGAAAAAATTAGGTTTAAAAAATAACTCAATTTATTTATTAATTTATTTTAAGCAATAGAATATTTTTTTGTTCTAATTTTAAATAATATACTTTTAATTGTTCTTTTCAATTTTTTGGGGAATAAAAGTATGTAATGTAGCATATCATAAAAATTGGTAGTCAAACAAAAGTTTTACACTTGGGTTTATTAAAAGTTGGGCACCATTTTAAAAATAAGATAATAGATATAAAGTATAACTGAAATATTTTCCCTAAGGAATTCATAGAACTTCATACTTGATTTAAGATAATAACACCACTTGAAATAAAATTTAACATAATATAAAATGTTATATGTACAATTAAAAGTTTTATTTAGTGTTTAATAACTAACCTTTTTCTATAGCTATATGGAGTCGATGAATAAGAGCGGGTACTACATGAGCATTTTGTAAATCAAAATTGTCATAAGGTCCAAATACATTACATGGCACAACTGAAGTAAATATTACTCCATGTTTTTGATGATATGCTTTATTGGCAATGTCTAATAATCGCTTGGCATAACTATAACCAAAATTGGATGAATGAGGGGGTCCATTGTGTATCTAAAACAAATAAAACAAAATAAAGACAAATGTTAATAAATAATAAATATCCTTGAAATGTTGACATAATATATTTAAGACAACATTAAAAACATGTTAGAAAGCCCACTATGCAAGCGTGCCAAATTCCCTGTTTCTAAATGTACCTATTTTATAAAATAAACTATAATTTCACAAACACAACCAATACAACAGGGAAATAAGTTCTTCTAAACTTATATTTAGAAACCTAAAACAATATTACTGTGACGAATAAATTATTCTTTTATGAATTTAAATTTTAAAAACTAATGCAATACAACATTATTGTAATACATACTAGATAACTAGACTATTGTTAACTAGCATCTTAGTTAATTACTTAATTTTTATTATTATTATAGTAGTACATATTATTTATTATATCTTGAGTTATTATGTGTTGAGTTAGCTATGTATATTGTATACCACATTCTTTAATGTAAAAGGGCTATACCCGTTTAACTATAAATAAATGAACTAGATATATATTATCTACATATAAAAAACAATATATTTTATAACGCAAAGTATAGTTACAAAATCTGAAAATTTAGTTGATTTTAATTATTTAATATATTGTTACATACAATGTGGTATTTAACTAAGCTAACTAATTTGTATTCTCTAATTTATTTATTCATACCAATACATCTTAATTAGATTTACAATAATAAAATGTTCAATATTTATAACATTTTCACTTTGGACTATTATTTTATAAAAAGGTAAAAATTGAATAACAAATTTAAATGTAACATACATTTTTTTAATATTAAATTTATATCTTAATTAAGTTACAAATGACCAAATTAAGTATAAACCATATCATATCTAATTTCAAAATAATAATAAAAACAATAATAATATTACCATAGTTTCATCAATAGGATATGGAGTTTTGTCTGGAAATATACATGTAGAGAGACACGATACTACTTTTTTTACATTGAATTGAAGACTGGTTTCTAGTACATTATCGTTTATGTGTACATTTTTGCGCTGGAATCAAAAAAAATACAAAATATTATGTAAATATATTAATGAAAACTTATTTTAATTATGTATTAATAGTAACAATGGGAATCAATGTCCATCATTTAAGTTAGTATTTACAATTTAGAACTAGCTTCAAGATTATTGAAACCCAGTAGAAAAATGTTATTTTAATAAACCAGTATTTTTATTTAGTACTTCTACAATGTAAGTCTACATAATATCTATTAAAAGTTACGTTATTTCTAAAATGTGTTACCAATCTATTAACCATAAATATGGACCTATTAAAGTAGCGCTATAAAATGTAGTACTCTGTTCTAGTAAAGCATTTATTAAAAAAATTGTTTGGTTAAACTAAATTGAAATATATGAAGAACATTTTGATACAATACACTATTTAATCTAGGCCCATTAGTATAATATGTAACTATAAGTTATACTTTGAATACAAATATTCAACAAACACATTTTTCTAAATCTTTAAAATCAAAATACAATGGTCACTGCTTTATTTAATCACTTTGACACTGACAAATCTCATAACATTAACCAACCCATCAGTTAAATGAAAATCTTAAAAAAATAAAGATTTGATACACGTCAAATTAAAATATTGTATTATTGTAATGTTATATTTCATCCTTGTCCTACTTGACGAGGAGCATAGGAACAGATGAATACAGGCTATGGATGAGATGGACTTCATTCAGTCGAGTAGGGAAAGCTGGTCTCTGCAAAGGAAATTGGGGGCAGCTCAAACCTCATAGAAAGCTTGCAAAATTTCACCAAACTCCATCCCAACCATACTTCTCCAGACCACGAATATAAAACCCAAGAGGTTGAAGGTGAAAGCCAATTACAAGAAAGAACTCAAATTATGCATAGAAAAATCTGAAAATGGCAAATAGCAGGCGTAGATGGTGTTCTATCGGAATTCCTCAAACATTGTATGTGAGGATGGATTACAATAAACAATATAATTTATACATATCACTATATCTAATGCATAGTATATCAGTATACTTCAAGCGCATCCTAATATTATTCGATTATAATCAATAAATAATAACATTAACTGTGATTATGATAAGCAGAGACCACTGTGGTTAATTCAGTAATTATATTTAGTACATATTAAAATAATAAATTAGCTTATAAAATAAATTGTCTCTTGATACATTAACTATAAAACAAATAATTCATACTTTTGACATGTTAAATCTGATTCAACAATTAGAATTATTTTATTTTTCACATTTCTTTCTTTTACTTTTACTCGTTCAAAAAATTGAATATGCTGTAACAGTGTGAGCACAGGCTCATAATTAATTAAAAGAAATTATATAATACCTATTTAAGAACTTAAAGAAACACACAATTTCAAAGTTTTTATATTTGTATAGCAAATCAATCATTTGAAATGTACTAATTAATTTAGATTCTACTGCAATGTATTTTATACACTTGTAAAAGTTATGATATAAATGTTATGGTTTTAGTACATGTATTTGCCACATTTTTTTTAAATTTATAAAAGTTTTAAATAAGTAAATGTATACAACCTGTTAAGGTCATACTATTTTATTGATTGGTAAAATTTAATATATCTTGTCAATTAAAAAAAAATATTAAAATTAAATTTTAATATAGTGCTACTCTTGCAAATTAAAATTAAAATTATTATACGCTCTACATTTTTTTAATGTAGGCATAGTTTATTAATTACCAAAAAATCTAAATTGTTGTTCATGTTATGAAAGAGTCCACCAACCATAGCAGCCAAATGTATAACGTGAGTTGGTTTGTATTTTTCGAATAAACTTCTTGTTGCTTGCAAGTCGCTGATAAATTAAAAAAAAAAAATTTAAAAAAAATTCCCACCAAACACAATGGGTCAAATTACTTGAGATCTGCTTCTTTCGAGTTGGTAAATATCCACTGCTCATCGGGTAGCGCTTCTTTTTGGGTCTCAACAATTATTCTTATGGCACTACCCACAAGTCCTGATCCGCCAGTGACTAAAATTACTTTGGCCATCTTGAAAATCCGAGCGGAAATAAACGACGACGACGACGCCGCCAAAAATTCAAAAGCCCTGTAAAATCTGTGCGACGGACCTAGAACAGTTGCAGCAAATCGTTACTTGAGCACTAGGTGCTTACCTAGTTACCTACCTAGGAAGTGGGAACTGACGGTCAATTCGTTGTCGACGACGGCTTGCTTCAGGTAGGTCTGGAACAGTCCTGAAGGCTCTTTGACAACTGGAGATCCGGGTAAATGAAGTGAGGGTGTTTCGAGTATTTCCACTTCCTAATAAGCGCAACCTTTCGCGGCATTCAAATGTTGGTCCGTTCGCGACTTAATCAGTAATCTACTCTGTGACTTATCACTATTAATCGTGCGGAAAACGGGAACCTACTATATTATAGTTCTCCTCCTGTGATAAGACAAGTGCTTCCCCTCAGTAAGGCTGGCTTATCATGAAATAACATTATCAATTATCGTATAGTTAATATGTGATAAGACATTATGATATAACTGTTATTATATTTGAATTCTTATCATTATTCATTTTATACATTTTAATATGGAGAATGTTATTGAATGTTCACGTTTCGAATTTATTTTAAAAAATGATATGTATGGTCATTGCCGAAATATTCACCAAACTGAACCTTTAAGCAAAAAACCAAAAGTTTCTAAGTGTTATATTTGTGACGAAGAATTTGTAAATAAAAAGTGCTCATCTCAACATATGAAAACACTTCACTATAGTTCTGTAGGTAAAAAACAGACAAGAATAATATGTCCTTATGACTCATGTGAGCAACACTTATTTACGTCACTCAAATTAAGAGAACACTTGAGTGTTAATTAAACACAACATTAATGTAGAACTAGAAGAGATAACTTTTGATGAAAATTTACGTTATATTATAGTGACTCATAATTTATGTCTTATAATATGATTGATTTCATATTAATTGTTTTTTTGATTTATACAATTTGCAACACGGAAGTATAAAATAGAATGAGAAACAGTATCAATGTATGTTAGATACTGGAGCAAAGAAAATGCTTGATGGAGTTTTTAAGCAATATTATTTTTGTCATCGTTCAGAAAAAGATTTAAGAATGTTGAAGTCGATAGGAAGCAACAGAATTGGTAAAACTTGTCTATCAAAACTAGAAACGACAATATTAGAAAATAACAGCCTTTCTTCAGTATGCGTCAAGTGCTGGAAAAGTGGATAATACACTGTGGACGTATTCAAGTAGTTGGACGACTGAAAATAGATAAAGAGAAAAGAACTATGATTGCAGGTTCTTTATTTATATATAAATCTTATACAGAAATATTTTATTTCATGATTTATTTGGACTTATATAGATTTATATCATGTTTTATATATATGTAAGCTTTTATTAATTGTGAATTTATTCTATATTTTAGCTAATTATTGTAATTTTATTGTGGTTTACTTTTTGGTGAAATTTAAATGTTTTACTTGTTTTGATAATTGTAATTCTGAACTTATTAATAATTATCAATTTTTGTTTATTATATATTTATGTTAACTGTAATTGGATGTGGATTTATTTCATGTCTTAGATATGGTTTCAAGTTTAAATTACCAATACAGTAATACACTCATAAGTCACTACTCATATACCTACAGTGGAGTTTGTGCTTTTCTTATTCATTTTTATTTCAATCATTGTTTCAGCTAACTTGAAGGAAGGCGTTGCTTGGAAGCATATTTTAGATTTTATTTGTGAAGGTGAGATTACTAAAGATACTAATAAATGAATACTTTTTCATGAACGCCAAGATTTGACTAAAATATCCCGTGACTTTGATATTAATTATGCATCGAGTTATGCATTAGTACTATCATGCATTTAGTGCTAATCTATGGGTCAATGAACTGAAAAGTCAACTTAAAGAAGATTGTCCTATCCTTTATTATAAAGCACAAGTGAAAGTTACAATTTTTTAGAGAAGAAATATTTTGCTCTTATTATAATGACAAAATTCTAAGTGAAACAAATTCTGAAGTATGGTCCCAAAAAATTTGTATTGATGGAACTCATGGGACTAATGCTTATGATATTCAGCTATACTGTATTAATACAGTATACACCATTATGAAAGTGGATGAATATGGTAGAGGATGTCTTGTTACATTTTGTTTTTCAAACAGAGTACACAAAACTTAATTTAAATTATTTTGCAATTATATAAAAACTAAGGTAAACTAAAATTTTATTTTATTCATAAAATTGATTATTGAGGTTTTAGATAATTTATTATGTATTCTTTAAAGAATTTTTTATATTGAAATTACAATAACGTGAATGCAGAATGATAAGATCTATAAAATATAAATATACGTAATATTAAAGAAAACAGCTATGTCAATCAAAGACAGGATATTTAACCTTAAAATTTATATAAAATAAAGGGTTTATAATTAACAAAGAATAAATGAAATGAAAAGGGGTCTGGCCGTCTGGGACTCCCTCGGGAAATGTGATTTAGGAGTGGACAAATAATTTTCTACAAGATTTATTTATTCTATAGATAATTAAATTTAAATTTTTTATACAGTTTCTAAAATTGATTATTTATATTTTAGAAAATTATATAAACATTGATTTAAGTGGTTTTATCATTATTTTTTCATGTTTTAAATTGAATATACCCATTTCAAGAGATTCATATAAAATACAGATTACCCATATGGGGATTATGCCTAATGTCTTGAGGAGAAAGGTGGCGGATATTATGTTTATTTATGACTTATTCAATGATCTTATTTATTCCCCTGATTTACTATTTCAGATTGGTTTCAATATACCCACTCAGTAAATAGTAATTAAGAAAACTTAACTTATTTTATGTTCCTCTTCCTAAAAATAATTATACTTCCTCCTCGTTTTCCTCAGAGCTCTGTCATTGGCGAACTACATAGCGGAACAAGTCGATTTATTTCCAATGCCGCGTAATGTATTCAAACAGAATGATTATTCAGCTTTTAATCTACTTGTATAAGTTTTAAATTTTAATAAATCATAATTTCGGTTGTTATTGTTAATTTTATTGTCATAACTCATATTTATAAAATATTACTTTATTATGTTTTTCCACTATTTGTATACCTATACATATTCATTTTTAAACATTTTTGTATAATTTAGTTTTCCATATACATACATATAAACTATTATTATTAACTTAAGCAGAAAATGTACACAAAATTATTTTGTATTTTGCTAAAGGGTTTAGAACCCCGTTTAATATATATATAAATAAGAAAATAAATAATCTAAAATAACTAAATATATTAGATACATTTTTTTAAGTATGAACTCTAGGCATCACGAAATAAATTTGTGTCGAATCCGATTCCTTCCATCTGTCCCTCGAAAAAATATGCAAATGCATCCAGTCCCGATCTTTGATTATTAACGTTGGTGGTATTATTATTGGTGAAATACAGTCATTAAAATCAGATTCTCAAACGATAAAAGACATGCCTCCAGTGGCGGCAAACCTTATGTTAGCGCAAAGTTTGTCTTCTTGATGACAAGTTTATTGAAATTATCAGATCGGATTCAACTATTTCTATGGAAGAAATGACTAAAGTATGTTTAATGTTTATTTAGTATTTACGTACCTGTTATAAGTTTCACCGCGAACCAATATGATATTTTTAATCCTTTATGTAATTACTAATTATCATTATTATATTAGTTCACGTTCACTATGATTTTTCTTTTCTTTATAATTTTATCAGCGTTACGGATAAACAAATAAGTTTTCGTCAGCGTTATCTTCAAGTATCGTTTAATTGTTTTGTGCTAGTCGTACCTTGATAATTCTAATTTTAGATCTTGGTTTATCCAGTTAAAGTATGAAGTTTTATCTATTATTTCGTCAATCGTGTTTATTATTTTTGATAATCATTTTCACTTGTGAGTTGTGACAAGCACAATATTATTTCATGTTTTGTTATAAATGTTAAAATTACAGTGCGTTGGTTCGATAATTTATCAATTTTAAAACTTTGTTTCGGTTTTTGTTGAATTTTTTTTGTGTTTTTTATAACAAATATGGATGAACCAGGACCATCTCGACCAAAACGGAACTGTACAAGACTATTTATATAATCAAAACAACATTGGCCCAAAAATTTCATTGTATGATTATCGTATGTCTATTCTGAGTGAACCATTACCAAAACAACCAAAATCAAAAACTTTACCATCAAAAATTACACATTTGCCTGAAACACACGAAATTGGAAAAAATGGTAGAGCTAATAGAAAAAGATGTCAATTGTGTTATTTAGCTAAAATCCGAAAATACACTTCATAGTTCATACTTCTGTTCCACTTCCAGCTGCCCAAAGCAGCACAGTCTATGTCTCGAAACATGCTTCAAAAAATGTCACGATTCAAATCAGTGTAATACTTTTATTTTATTGCTATTATTTTGTAATATGTTTTTATGCATAATTTATAAAAGTTTTTAATTTTAATTTTTTATTTTTCACTAAGTATAAGAAAGTTTATTTCAATTTATATTAAAGTATATGACAACATTACATTGATGACTTTGAGTAATTATTTGGTATCAAATTAGTAAAAATTAGTAATGACGCCAATTGGCGTCATTAAAAAAACCATCCCAATTTTCGTCAGCATAGTAACAGGTATATCAAATTATGGTCAGCAGTGAACGTGTTAATGGCGGTATTCAACGGTTTGCTCAAAAATATTCGTATTCATGAAAAAGAAACATATTAAAACTGGTTGCTTGAAGATGAAAAATTAAAAAAACGTTACCTAATGAATAAAAACAGTTATGTGTTTTTTGATAGTATAAAACTTGTATCCAGTTTAAATGTACGTCTTTGCAAACAATTATAATTCCTTAGTAATTTTATTTAAGTACGTTTGTTTTTAAAATCTCAGGAAGAATTATTTTGCTTTATGAAAACAGTGCAACATCTACTAATAATTCTAAAATATGATTTGCCGAAGGATTTGATGATACTAGTAGAGAGACAAGAAAATATATATTTGCTCAGATACAAAGTAAACGAGATCGTGGAATTGTACAACGGTTTAGATAATAGCTAATATTAATATACCTATTATAATATACCATTGTTATTTTTTAATGTCCTTGATTTTCTATAAATCATCCAATCAGCACGTGATACAGATGTATACTCTATGTCAACTGTGTATAATTTTACCATTCTATCCTCTTATTCTATATATTTTATTTTATTAGCCATTTTCATTCGTATCGAAAAGAAATCATTCAATTTTTGCTCATTATATGAAGTGTGTAACTTATAACTTAAAATATTTTTAGTGTTTTTTTTATAATTTATAAAGTTCCTAACAGTGATCAATGAACGGCCGTTTTCGAGACTCCGATCTTGTAGATTGCAGAGAATCGCGATGAGAAGCAAACACGTATATTATATATTTCCTTGATACGTGATCATAGAAAGTATATATCGGGTATGAGATTTGTGTATTACGTAGTGTAAATAAAATAACCGACAGGCATGTAGGTTGTAAATATATTTCAGGTTGTGATATAGATCCTATTAAGCTTTTGCGTTATTTAGTTTGTAAAATAATATTTTAAATTGTTATAAATGTACAGCGAAATATCACTTCTTCCTATACCCATTTCATCTGCACCCATTCTTGATCGGCCGCCACTCAAGTTTAATTAGCATAGTTAACCCTGGTGACCTATCATGCGCATTAGTGCATTTTTTTCTTCATTTAATTTTAAATTTAAACAATAACGGAGTGTTGTATATTCTATATTATTGGTTTGCAATAAAACGCATTATTATTGTCTTGCATAATAAATGAAGGTACGCGAATCGCCGGATATCTATTATTTTTATAATGTCCCTTTATCCACAGAACTTTTTATTCGTATCGAGCCACGATTTTAGATTTGTAGGTAACTTCAGCTGGACCAATCTGCGCATTGACCAAGGAGTAAGTTTTTCAATTTAATTTAATTTTATATTTTCTAAAATAAAAATAAATTATCATTAGAGCTAGGATTTCAATGCATTACTAGTCACCGATTAATCGTTCAGGAATATATACTTTACGATTGAGGGTCATCTGTTTGAGAAATTTCACAAAAGTGTCTTTAATGCAAAGTGTAGGGCTGGGGGATTTCTTTATTTAGTACCGTAACCCTGGTGATCGGGATAAGAATATACCATCGGGTGTCCCTAACCTGTCGTAAGAGGCGACTAAAACTTAAAAGGGACTGGTAGGAGGACAGCAGCCACACAGGCACACAATCAATTCTTTTTAACAATTTAAATGTTCAATTTTTAATAATTTCGTATTTTAAAAATCCCATTTATTACACATTTTTGTTGATAAATATTTATTTAATAATTTCAATAATTTCTTAAATAAAATATATAAAATGTAATTTTTAAAGATCATATAAACGCAGCATTCACTTTAATGTAAAATAAATAATAAAATCACTTCAATCAGTTACCATTTAATTATCTTAAATCCAAAGATAATCTAATAAAACTTCTTTGTAAAGCTCTTTTTATCATTAACACTTTTTTGTTATATTTCATTCTTTTAATTGACCAATTTCTCTCATAAAAAATATTAAATGTAATTTGGAAAGATTTTAGTAATTCTACATTCACTTCAATGTAAAATATAACTTAACAATACTTAAATCAATATCTTATTAACTGAAGAATAAAAATGTTTATGATAGGGAGAACATTCAAATAAAGAAAAAAATTTAAAAAAGGGGTCTAGGAATAGGTTGGAAATGCATTTTGGGTTGTTTAAATAAAAATCTAATAAAAATTCAATATAAAGTCCTATTTATCATAAACATTGTTCTTGTAAAGTTTCATTCATATTCATACTAATTGATGTCATAATATCAAATTTAATTAAATTTAACAGCGTTTTGTTTAATAATGAACAAAATAATAATAATTATAAGAAAAAAACCGTACAAAATGGTACTATAAATACAGATATAGCCTTTTTGGCTCAACAATAAATAAATAGTAAATTAAATAAATAAAACTCACGCAAATTGGCCAGCTGCAGCTACCTAATATCTGTATAAATAAATATTATAATAATTATTTGTTATTGGCGCACCAAATTGACATTAAAAAAAAAGTAACAGTGGCGATTAGCACAATAATCTTTAATTTTCTGTACTTGGGTCACGGCCCGTTCTGTAATAAAATAAATAAATAAATATAATTTCTAAAGAAAACGGGAGCGGCGATTTGCGGACGTGCTCTATAAAAATATAATAGGTACTGAAAGAGTGACGATTAGCGCACACGGAATAAAATAATACAAAAACCAACGGCGATCAGTGCACGTAAATAGTAAAAAAGGCAATATATGCGACTAGCACATATTATAAACTTCAATATAAACTCCGCTTAGTGTAACCTGTAACCGATGGCAAGTGTCACGAGACACGACAATAATTAACACACGAATATGACAATAATCCACACACAAATGATTACAATAATGACGGACAACGATGAACAGGTATTAAAATTAACTTATAATTACGTGTGGGGGGTGGCAAGCGATGATTACGTGATGAAGGCAAATGTTATTTTTGTAGCGAAGATAAACTTTCTACGACACATGTTTAATATAATATGATGTTCAAATATTTTCTTTCTTTCCCTTCCGACACCCGGTGAAATTCGATTTTTGAAATTGATGAAAAGTCATTATTATTTTTCTAGTCAAATTTGATTTATACGATTTACAACGGTTATCCATTTTGTACTTGTATCAGTACTTGTCATTTGTCAACTCACGATTATAACTTATAAGCATCTTTGTACGTGTTACATAGTTAGTATAATAATTACGTTATACGAGTATATTCAAGACCGCATTAAAGCTGAATCGAAAAATGAGTAGAGAGTAAGCGGGAAGCTTCATCAATAAGTGATAAATACCTCAATTTTTCTTTAGGCCCGGTTTTTCAATCATTCAGTTATTCGATAGATAACAATTCATTGAATAAATTTATTTGTAAGATTATCTTCCGAATAAAGTGTTTTTCAATGTTTATTTATCTTTCGGATAGTTATTCAATGAATAATGTTATTCGATAGATAATCTTATCAATAGTAGTAATAACTTCGCAGGAGAAGTGTATTGTGGAACAAGTTACTTTATTTTGATTAGTCGAAATCAAAATGTTAAGAAGATAATGTTATCTTTTCTATATAGTGATAAAGTACTATTTATTATAAAGCGTACTACTCTGCCGTCCTAAGGAAGAATGCCGTAATTTCCGTCCATTCGATTTTGAGAAAAATGACATTTTATGTTTAGTAGTTTTTGGTAGTTCTAAATAAATAAATATAATATTTTTCAAAATAAAATCCATAGTTTCTTATGGAAATATACCTGATAAATGCAATGAAACTATTCAATTTTATTTTCAAATTTTATTTCACCAAGTTATCATTGTTTTGATATTTATACTAAGCACGCCATTAATAATTCAGAATTGTTTACTAGGCAAAAATGCCGCAATTCTGATTACGGCATCTTTACGTAGCATACCAAAATGTACTGATCACTTACCGGTTGAAGAAATAACGCCGTATATTATCTATATAATTTTTTAGTTATAATTATTAATTTATTTAGTTATAACACGTCAATTATAAAATGATTACAATGTCTTTACCTTAAAATCATAGTTAATATCTATATAATAATATTATTTCAGATTTAATTAATTAATTTAGTTAATTACATATCGTTATATTTTCCCAAAATTGTTTTCTATTACTTGGTATAATTTGCTTCAAATTCGAAAGTATATCGTCACGTTTTTCTTTTGGTATACCACAAAAAGTCATATGATCGATACGCTTACGAACTGTGTACAATCGTCGGTGGTAATTTAAAAACTCGATGATTTCATTATCGTCGTCATCAAATAATTCTAATAGATCCATTATTGTAATTTGTGGAATACAAGTATTTAGAACAACGACAATATTAAAAAACTCTGAACTACTTCTAGCTACAGAAGTTCAGAATTTGGAAGTAAGTAGCAACAACTAATACAAAATTAATAAAATATAAGAAAAGATTTGTTATTGTCTATGGTGTTTTATCAATTTTTGATAGTTAATAGTTATCTGTCAGATAACCTCTTATTCGGTAGTAAAAGCACCGAATAACTAATCTGCGATTTATTCACCGAAAAGACTTATTCTTTCATTGAAAAACCGGATAATTACAATTTTTTCTTATCTGTCGAATAACACGAGCTATTCGACGAATAAATGTGATTGACAAACCGGGCCTTAGTGTTATTGGATTTTTAACTCGATAAAGTAAGGTCTTACAACTAACTTTTCTTCCATCGAAGATAGTAAAAAGTTAAATTATTCATAATTAAGTAGGAAAACTCCCGAAACTTTACGTCATTGCCTATAAAACGACTTAAATGTTTATTTAATTAATATTTCAAAACATCCTTCACTATCATTATTTTAAAAACTATTTAATATACGAAATATCTGTTGTTTATTTTTTCATTGGCGTAAAATTAGAAATAAGAAAATCTCATATTAAAATATTCTTTCTCGCCAAGTAAGAGAGTTAAAGTTGGTACTGTTGTTATTAATAATAAATTAATTCATGTTAAATTGTTATTTATTATGATTTGCAATAGTCCTTTTTCCCACAAATAACCTTACTATTATACTTATATATTTTTCACATGTTTTATTTTAAAAATCCATAAAACGACACGCGTATACATGAGATTCCAGACACAATATTTATGTACTTGAACTGTGCATGGTGCTAACTGTGCGTTGTGTATACATGAACGTCGAATATAATACATGTATTTAAAAATAAATAACGCCAATGGGTTAAATTAAGACTTCTAGTTTTAACATTGTTTAACACTGACCAAATGTTTGTCCGCAGCACATGACACGTGCGATATGCCTTATGCCTGTGCGCCATGATTTACATTTTCTGACACTGTGCAGTATAATTATTTTCATATATTGTTACTCGTTAGTTAAATTTATAATCAACCAATTTTGTAAAATAATGTGGCGGAATTAGATTTTTTAACGTTCAAAATGTCTCACTAAAATAGTAGAAATTAATCTTATATATTTTCTGACATAATTTTCAAAAAATTAGGTTTTTTTTTTAGCAATACCAACTTTGCAGTTCATTAATATTGAAATTAGAAACTCAGCTATACTGTTTTTCCTTTTCGAATGAGATAATGCATTTATTATTTCCATCCACATTAAGTAAATATATAATATACTCAGGGCCGACCGCGGCCCAACGCTACCCCGAAATAGATGGTCGCAAATTTTGAACAAACCAAATTGATTTAATTATTTTATCATCCAGTACACTAAAATATTATTTGTATTCATTATTCACTATTCAGTGAATACAATAAAAAAAAAGTGTAAGGTTCAATCAAAAAAGAACTGCGTCGACGATTAACGGTTAGAGACGCACGTGCTGACGTAATCATCGTAGGTAGATACTTCATACCTAAAACGAATTTTCACTTGTACGCCGTTATTAGAGTCAGATATAATCAGACGTACGAGTACACCTAACAGATGCACCGTCGTAACTATGACTCACACATTTAGTTATGTCTAAATTAATATTTTTCACAAATGCATGGATTTTAGTTCTTGATAAACTATATTAGCATCATAAGCTCCTGTACCAGGACAAATCCAAGAAAATGTTATTTCATATTTGAACCCTAAATATAATATATTACACAGATGCTAATTGTTCTTGTTCACTTATGTACTGCAATATTCCGTGGTGATTACTGATAACAAAATATTTGTGCCGTACAAAATACATTTTACTTGTGAATCGTGATAAAAAAAACCAAAGGGTCTAATAAAAGTTGGACATATATTGACTGATTTTGCACAAGTATAAAAATATACAGCTCATAAAAATGTAAAATAAACGTTATTTTTGATATTTTTACTATACCTATATTAAATATTTATAAATGCCTTAATAATGTAAGTAATTGAACCTTTAATGATCTAACTTTTGTAAAAAATAAATGTTTCGAAAATTATGATATGCTTATTAAATGATTATGTATTATAGAATACCAAATAATTAAAATCGTGTAAACAAAATTCGTTAAAATTTCATTTTCTAACGCTTATAAAATTTGCTTACGATTTCCCGGTAAATATTTTTACAAAGATGATCTCCATCATATTTTATATAAATTATATTGTTTTATTGTGGGTGTTGTAAATTTATTTTTAAATGCATAGTGGTATTTATTTCATATAATATTTTTAATGCATGTATGGTAGTGTATAATGCCGGTTATAATGCATTTTTTCATTACATTTATTTTTGTATACCTTCCCCCGCCCAAACAACCTAACTATTGAATAAGGAGAGGAAATATTAGATTTTCCCAGGGCGGCAAGAACCCAATTCCGGCTTTGGTCCCCTGAATATTAAATAATAATTCGTAATTATTGCAGGTATATGTTGCTTCAATTCTAATCTAAAAATAGATGAATCAGCTGTGTGCTATATAGCCATAGAGGTAGACGGTCTGTAGATGTTTCTTTCATATAATGTTTTTAATGTACCTATTGCTAGTGCATAATGCCGGTTATATATATTTTTTCATTACATTTATTTTTGTATACCTCCCCCCTTCCAAACAACGTTACTATTGAATAAGGAGAGGCAAAAATAAGATTTTTCCAGGGTGGCAAAATGCTCAAGGCCGACCCTGAATATTATATAATAATTCGTTGTTATTGCAGGTATGTGATGCTTCAATATAAATCTAAAAATAGAAAAATCAGCTGTGTGATATATAGCCTATAGAGATAGGTAGACGGTCTGCAGACGTTAAGGTATGTCCACACTAGTTCGTTTTCGTTTTCGACAGTCGATTCCACTTGCATTTCTACTTGCTCTTCGTCATTCGACAAGCGCATGCGATTGTTGAGTGCTTTAAACGCATGCTTTTTTCTGTCCACACCTATGTCTACACCATCAGTCGTTTTTCACCGTGCACTATAGTTAAAATTAAAAGTATGTCAGATTCTAATTTACTTCTCGCCTTCTCCGTATTTCTGCAGCGTACTATATTATCGCGATTGCGAAAAAGAAACGTGAGAAAAAGCGTTCCAAATGGATGAAAAATTATTTTAAAACACGAAACTTCGGTATTATTAACGATTTACAATTGGACGAAGACTTTCTGTTAGGAAACTTCACGCGAATGTCCAAAACAAAATTCTTTTCGTTATTAAAAAAGATCGAGCCCGAAATCGTAAGACAGGATACCAAATTTAGAAAGGCGGTACCACCTAACATAAAATTGTTAATAACACTTCGGTATTTAGCTACTGGTGATTCATTTTCACCTCCAATGTACCTATTTAGAGTTTCCAAACAGTATATATAGTTTTTGATTTTGATTTTTACGGCAGATACATCAATGTTAATTTCATTAGGGATACACTCCAACGCATCATTTCTTTTAAATTTGTTGCAATAATCGGTATGATTTGCGACCCATAAAAGTTTTGACGCTTTATATGCTTCAATAAATTGTAATGTTTGGTTTTCTTCATTCATTATTATGAGCAACACACACAATATAAACGATAAAATTATGATGATACAAAAAATACAAATACTGAAATAAATAATAAAATAATTACGGAAGTCGCTTGCTGAACAAAATTTGTCCCCGTTCAACTCGATAGACGCGTGCGTTATCGAATGCGCTTCGGTCGTCATCGCATGCAGTGGCGCCGAATACACTACATCTACATAGGTGTGACTGAAGTCACACCTTTTTAAAAGGGTTGGTGGGTAGTAATGATGTATGTACACTGTTCAATTATTGTACAGACTCAGAAAGTAATAACGTACAATTAATTAGATGTTCTATCTTAAAATGTATTAATACGTTTAAAATCAGTATGTCATCAACGTGTTAAAAGCGTAGCAATATACAGCGAAGTATACGTAGTATATATTCAGAGCCGGATTAAGTACTTTGGGGGCCGTAAGCAAATTATTTAGATGGGCCTAATTAATTACTTAATAAATATAGGTAATAAACAGGTATATATATGAGTATTGAGTATATGAAGAATATTGTTTTCTATTAGATATATAATAGTCTTTCACCAAATTTAGGGGGGATTATGAGTGAATACTACAAATAACAAAATATTATTATATTATATTACAAATGAATATAAAAAGATTTAACTCAAAACTATGATAAATTGAAAATTTTTATTTATAAAATATATTTTTAAATTATAAGTAAATACATAAATTATTATAACATTAGTCGCTGCTGTCATCGTCGCAACTATCAACTTGTTTATCAAAACATAATTCTTTTTTTCTGGATTTCTCATTTGCAAAATTTTGTATCACATCTTCAAAGTTTAGAGATTTTACAAATTCACTTTCAATACTTAAAATTCCAAGATTTTGTAGGTTATTTTGTGATAATGAAGATCTTAAAACGTTTTTTAATAATTTTAATCGGCTAAATGATCTTTCTCCTGTACAGTTGGTACACATAAAAGAAAGATATAAACGTAACAACCGTTCAATATTTGGAAAACTCTAGGTCACATTTAAATCAATTATCATCTTATACATGTTAAGCAAAATATTTTTATTCTTATTTTCGTTCGTTGTAATTAATGATAAAGACGTTGACGAAAAACTTAAAAACTGTGTAAACTCATTTGTGAAATCATCAGGGAAATCTTTTGGATACCTTTCTAATAACTTTTTCATTCCTCCTTCTATGTCTTAAATTTGCATGTCCATTGAAATGTCTGATAATAACTTAAAATTATCCCTTACGGTAGTAATAATTAATTTTTAAAAACTAGACATTTTACGGGCCGAATTTTTTCGATGGCCGTAAGCAATGCTTATTTTGCTTGTAGGTAAATCCGGCCCTGTATATATTATACTCGTATGTAATTCGATTCTCAGTGTTGCTTAATTTTTTTGTAGGTGAGTGTAATTATGAAAACTTGAGTCACACCTTTGTTTCGGTGGTTCGGCGCCACTGATCGCATGCTCTATGATTCATGGGCTAATCGCAAGCAAAAACGCACTAGTGTGGACATATTACGGTTATGCCGTTAAATTTGATGATCAATCTGTTCAAAGCAACATTATATATGAGTTCTGGTTGCCGTGAATAATATAAAAATACGACAAAATATATTAATAATATTTGTAAAACAATTCCATGAAATAAATACGAGTATTTTTATTCTCCCCTCGCGTACGATATATTATGTTGAATTTTTTAATATATACATATTGATTTGGTTTGTCTACAAAGGTTGTAGAGAAATGCGAAGCCCTCCACAATTCACTTTATTAGCGTATACACCGCGGTGTTCCATTAATAATAATATGTTACTCTATACAACGTCACGCACCCGTGCCTTCCATTCAATACGATAAAAAAATAATAACAGCAAGCGATATTCTTGTATATTACGGTGAATAGATAGAAAATAATGAAGTGTGGGAGCAGGGAGGAAGAAATGTGAGATTTAACCGCACATAATTGACTATATGAAACCACATAAATCATAATATTTAATGAATTAAAATTGGGGAGATCTACTCGAGGCACATAAAAAATGAAGGAAGTGGAGAAATGTTATGAAATACCTAGTTGTTATACTTGTTACCTGAAACGGTTGACCCTGTGATCCAATAATTTTTACCATCTGTATGCTATCAGATTGCTTATTTCAATAAGCATTAAAAGGAATGAGGTTTAAAGCAGTATTAAAATGCTGATTGTTCCACACGTTTTACGAGTGTGATGCCTATGTATATATATCTCTTTGTGTTGTACATAATTAATAACGTAATGTTTCCGAGACACAATAGATAAATAATCGAAATGATAAAGCGTGTAAATCGTTTAATAACTTCGGTGTTCAATAATTCATGACCTAACTACAATGGAGAGGCGATTAACAATTCCGATTGCGTAACTGTGGCTTTTTTCAATTTCCGCACACCTCATACTATTATCGCATATTATAATATAATGTAAGTATACTACAAACGTGGCGATGATATCAATATTATATCTGATGTAGCCATGTAGGTAATAGGTATGAAAAACATGTTGAGTGCTCTAAATATCACTAATATTTAAAATAGTGTTAAATGGACACTTCCTTCTGTCATGTTATTATGGCATCCGGTTTCTACAGTTATCGTGTACCAACGTATTATATTATAATATAAAAATTGATATAGAAAATTGAATTTTTTGCATACACCACTGCAGTTCACTGGGTTCTAAATACGGCAGTTGTGTTTTTATTAAGCAGTCCCTTTTCAAGCGTTCTATACTATCGTGTGTAGTTTTGTTGGCGATTAATAGTATTCTCTTCTTCAAGTCGCATTTTAATCCGACTACCGTCTTAACCAGTACCTATTTGTTAACGATTCTCTACGCGTGCTTGCCGGCGTGTAAGTAGCCATATTATACCAAACAGCATGACCTAATAACATATATGTTATAACTCAGAGGTTCCCAAACTGTGGGTCGCGATTATATTTTTGGTGAGTCGCGTTATATTTTTAAATATTACATTTTTTAAATATCTATTACTTTTCGTTGTTGTTCAAATTCAGTTTTATTGTCAATCGTTATCTGTTACTGTGACAATTACAAGTTTACAATGACCGAGTCAAAACTACGCGATTAGATTAATAGTAATTGAAAAGATAATGTTACATGGGAACACAGATTACAGTAGGAGGTACGACGTTCAAAATGTTTGATTATTTTCAGTTACACGCGGCACATTAAATACAATATATTATGTACGCAGTTGTACGAGTATATTTAATATTACTTTTTCTAAAATAAATTCGTTTTCTTTGTACTTTTGTACAACTATGGACAAATGGTTAAACAAAAAGTCAATGATTCAAAGTCAAGAAAACACAGAGACAATATCTGCGTCAACAGTTAAAAAAAGAAAATTAAATTACGATACGCCTTCAACAAGTTCTTCTGAGTCGAAACAAAAAAATTCTTTAAGAAAATATTGTTCTGACTTCTGAATATTTGCGAATTGGATTTTCGTGGAACGGAGACGAAGAACACCCACGTTCACAATGTGTTAATTGCGGCTGTATACTTGCAAATGAGAGTATGCGACCAAACAAATTACATCGACATATACATTTTTTTATATTATAAAAAATGTATAAAAAATTAATGGAACCATCCAGAAATGAAGAATAAACCACTCGATTTTTATGAAAGAAAACTAGAATCTCTAAAAACATCAAACAATAATATTTTAAATTTTACCGCAATAAATCGCTAATTATTATTCATTCGACATTCCGAGTTCCGACTTACCCCAAGCCTTAATTTTCACATGTGCATGCAATACATATGCACTGGGACCTCATATTATTCGTATGGCCCTATCTCGTTCTGTATTGAGAAAAATAAATTGTTATTTTTAGTGGGATTGGATGAGCAGTAACTATGGAACTTAATGTAAAACATTTATTTATATATTACCTTATTATTATAATTCGTATATTATTAGTTATTAGTTTATTACACATTTCAATATAATATTTACCATAGTCCACTCTATGTTGTCTTATAATATTCTGTCTTTAATACAAGTAAAATTGAAACCTTAATCATAATTTTCGAAATTAAAAAGCAAACCGTAAAAAACAAAAACCGATATCAAATATTGAAAACGAAATAAAAAAAACTAAAATTAGTTGAAAATAAAATAGAAAAATTTTAAGAAAAAAATTGTTCCGAACATTTATATTCACAATCCGGGGTTACTACGGTGAATCAACTACATATTTTTTTTCGTAAAATTTTAGTTACATTTTGCTTATATTAATAAATAAATAAATTACAGATTAATACATTATATTATTAATACATTACAGTGTTTGGGTAAATCGCCGAACAATATTACCGGTAAATGTATGGTAAAAACGGTAGAATTGGTATATTTTATTAGATTATGAGTGAAAGGATTAATGTACTGCAGGTCTTATAGTGATGTGTGCTTATTTAATTTTTTCCTGTGTGTATCTCTGTACCTGCGTCTTACACGATTTCGACCAGAAGAGTTGGGCCGATATATACGGCCCTCAAAAGTCAAAATTCTTTTTTTGAATTTCTCAAGAGTTTTCTGAACAATTAAGAAATATTGCAAAAAACTTCAACCGAGATCAAAAATCGAACCACCTAGTTTATTTCATCACGCACTATACACTTGTTTATGTTTTATAGTTATAAGATTTTTCCTAAGATTTTCTTAGTAGCCAATAAAAAAAAATTTCCTGGGAAGTCGCAAATATCTTTTATAAGCGTTAAAAAATGAAACTTCGACGAATTTTGATTACACGATTTCAGATTTTTGGTTGTTATTCTATGGGCAGTAAATAGACTTTTCATAATTTTCGAAACTTTTATTTTTTTTTACAAAAATTGGAAAATAAAATGTTCAATTACTAAGCTCGCTAAGAAATTTGGTTTTACTACTTTATCGACCAACTTTCGAAGTCTAAACCGACCTCTTTCACTCAGAATCGTTTTTTCGAGAACAGTATGGACTTACGGTACATTGGTTTCAAGTAAAAGACCCATTCTTGTATCTTACCCAACCGTGGAGTTTCAGCTGACAATTGTTTCCTATATTGGTTGCTATTAACGTCGAACCGGGACATCCTAACCGGCCACTAAGGATAAAGTCAGTTTTTATGCATTCGTAATCGTTGAGATTTACATTTACGTACCCGGGTTAGTTCTTTACTTGGTGCCATTTTATTAAAATGTTAAACTCAACACAGAAGATATATAAAATATGCAGGTATCTAATCACGCGTGAATAATATTACAAAATGTGTTATTTAATATTTTACCATACCCTAGTAGATGGTAATTCAGTTTACTTACACGAAGTGAACAGTTTTTGCATATATACTTGATTGTTTTGACAAAAACAGTTTGCCTAAATTTATTTTACAGATATGGTGTATGTATATATACATAAATACCAAGTCACATCCAATTACTGAGTATTTTTAATCTTTTTTTTTTTTTTTATTATTTTTACAGCTTCAACTGCTAAGGTTATTAGCTTGCACATGGATATTATTACATAGAATATATATATAAAAAAAAAAAAAAAATAAAAATATAAAATGTTCCTTAAATTAGGTTGTACATGTGAATTTCTTTTAGGAATGTGATTATTTTGTTGGTGTTCTCATGGGTTGGGCTGAGGGCTTCGAAGAGGTTGTCGGGTATTTTTAATACTTTTCTGGTATCCGAGTGGTTACGACAGTGAATAAGGAGGTGCTTGACTGTGAGAGGTTCTCCGCATGTTTGGCACATTTCAGGTTCTTCTCTGCGCATAAGATGTCCATGGGACATCTTAGAGTGACCTATACGTAGTCTGTTGATAACCACTTCATCTTTGCGATTTGATGTAAGGGATTTGGGCCAGTATACGGTAGTATTTTTTATTTCTCTTAGTTTATTATTGGATGTACGCCGCCATTCGGATTCCCATGTATTGGTACAAAAGGTGCTAACATTCCTATGGATGTCAATGAGTGAGGAGTATGTGCGTGTTTCGGTCAGAGGGTTATTAATTGTTTCACGAGCTATTTTGTCAGCTTTCTCATTGCCATCTATACCACAATGGCCTGGTGTCCATATAAACCGTATATTCTTGTTCGTTTTTTCAATGATGTTGCTTATTTTAATTGCTAGGGTGCTTGAGTGTAAGTTATACTTCAGATTGTTAAGGGTGCTGAGCGAATCTGTGCAAATGTCAATGGTCGAATCAGGCAGTTTAATGGCTAGGTTGACTCCCTCCAGGAGTGCAATGTATTCCGCCGTATAGATACTGTTATGGTCTTGTAGTTTGTATGATATGGATTGATCACCATTTACGATAGCGATCGCAACACCTGAGTTGGTTTTGGAGGCGTCTGTATAGATTAGTGGGTAGGACGGAGAAGAGTCTATGATGTCATTGAATAAATTTTTATATATAATATTTAACGTTTCTTTTTTCTTATGATTTGCTAGACTGGTGTCCACAAGAAAGGTTGGCTCCTTCCAAGGAGGAACCACACTGCATTCTCGTTTGATAATTGAATTTGAATCAATATTAGTGAGCAACATTTCGTTCAACATCTTTAAACCTAGTGGTTTTTTTAGATTGGAATTGGAGCAAAATATATTTGCAAAACGATTTTGAATTAAAAATGGTAATGTTGAGTTTTCTGGGGAGGATAAGATGCGAGCGATGTAATTTAGAGCTAATTTGATTCTGCGAATGTGGAGGGGAGGTTCTCCAGAAATGGATAAAATGCTTGGAATGGGGCTGCTTCGAAATGCTCCGGTTGCAACTCTTAGACCACTGTTATGAATTATATCAATTGTTTTTAGAATATTGGGGTTTGAGTTGGTGTAGCAAATCGAGCCATAATCTAATTTAGATCTAACAAGAGATCTATATAAGTTGATTAAGACCTTACTTTCTGCTCCCCATTCAACATGGCTCAACGTTTTTAAGATATTAATACTTTTGGTTGCGCTTGTTTTGGTTTTAATTATATGTGGTTTCCAAGTAAGTTTGCTATCAAAAATCAAACCTAGAATTTTTATATTTTTTACAAAGGGTAATGGTGTATTTCCCAAAAATAATTTAGGTTCTGAAATTTGTTTTTTTTTGGTAAACTTTTAATCTTTTGTACTTCGTTTGTTTCAGATAAAACTGTTTATATAAAATGTACAATTCACGAAAAAATATTAAGCATTGCTGTAGTGGTAAATAACCTTTTTTATCCAAATTAAAGAGTATAAATTATAATATATAATATATTATATTATGTTATTACATAGTCTTCCATAAATAATTGTTTGAATGTCTTGATTGTTTTGAATGCTTGAAGTATAAATAATGTCGTGTGCCTTAAATCCACGATGTAAATAAAATGTTAGGTGGGGGTGTGTCACAATTACCTGCCATGAAAGCATATACCGTTGAAAAAACATTAATATAATTCACCGTAAAGCAGTTAAAACGGTTATACGTGAGGTACATCGACGAAATATCACGGGTAAAATATAGTTAGTAAATCGTTGTAATATTGTGGCCTGTAAAATATCACAATGACAAAATATATCCAGTATGGGGAATTTTAAAAATATCAAACAATAGGTATGTTTACTAACTATCGGGCCATTGAAAATAATCGATGAGCTTATATTTACCAAATTATTATCAGCAAATTACCTTTGTCAAGGGATGCTCATTAAAAAAATAGAATTTGATTACACCTCTATTAACCCGAGAGATATCGCTCATCGTAAATCCCGGTGGGACAACCTGTATATATTTGTTCCCAGGAACCGTAGAGTGAAATAATGGTGTAAAATAATGTTGTGTACCTACTGTGTACACTTTGCACTGAAGACTCGAGTACTGCGACGAGTGCAACTATGTACCCAACATAGATATTCTTATCGTTTTTTCTTCCATTTGTGTCACTGGTCACTAGTCAGTATAATTCTACACATCATGATACATTGATACTCTGACATTTATGACTTCACCACCACACTGACACTCCTTAGTCCTTACTGGTTAAACAAAGTTAATATTTGAACAAGTATACAACTATAAGAATTTTGTGTGAGAAAACATGATATTTTCACTTTGTATTTACTATTTGTGGCACGAATTTCTCATATCTAGTATTCTAAGTATTCACAGAACAAACACTAATCTAATCTTATTAGTTATTACTCATTTACTAAATCGTTACTCGCGAGTCGTGTTGCAGATAAAATATAAAAGTAAAGCTAAGACGTCTTAGATTAATTAGAGGACAAATAATAAAACACCTTATCGTGCCCTCAGAATTCAAAATTATATTTTAATTAAATATAAATTATAATTAAAACACTTTCCACTATATTAGCCTGTTATTTATTGCTATTGTAATTAATATAGAAGTATACCTATTGGATTGTTCTTCGATACGCTCGTTAAATTTTTTATTTTGTTAATATACCAAAAGCAAATAGCGTTTCAAGTGTTGAAAACACTTATATGCTTAATGATATACTGAATGAACTGCACAAAACTATGATAAAAATATATTTTGCTACTATAGTAACCTGAAATAAAAATTGAAGTAATTTATAAATTCAAAACCCAAAGATAACTTAAAAAATCTCGTGATTCTAAGAATTTATTGATATGTTGACATTTCGGATACATTGCAGGATATATCCGAAAAAGGCAATACTATAAATATATCTATACACCTATATTGCATATAGCAGGTATATTGTACATAGTTTTATACTTTTATGTATAGATTATAGATACACCAATTTGTATTGTCATAATATATATGTCGTATGGGTGTAATGTTGTTATCTATAGACTATAGATATTAAATTATTAATGTTCACTAAATTTTTTATATGACAATTGAAATAACAAACGTCAGTCGTCAAGGTTTTTTGATATTTATTTCTATTATGTCATTCGTAACTCAACTAACAAGGCCTTGAATAACAATCAATAATTATAAATGATATTGCGATTAACGCAGGATTTATTAATTCAACATTTCATTATAATGATTTCTATTGAATTCATAAATCCACTTCGAACGGAGCTATAAAAACAGGGACTTTTGCACAGTGTCAGTGCACATATTTATGTTTTGCGGCAGTGTTCCTATCGAGTTTCGCAGACTCATAAAATAAGACTTTTCTTAATTGTAAAAAAACGTTATTTTTGAATATTCCGTCGTTGATAGAATCCTTATTCTAAAATATTTTACTGTTAAAGTCTATAGAATATGCATACTATGATAATGAGTTATGACTATTCTAATATCTAGTAATCTACATGTTCTGTTGTTCTGGTAATCTATATAGATTTTCATATAATATACGATTGACGATTATATAATACGCTACTATCCCATAACAAATGTGGATAATTGTACAATATAACAAAACAATATAATATAATACAAGGCATGTTATCTTGCAAATTAAAGAAGGGATTCCATAATATAGGATTTTTTATAATTATTATAGAAATTAATGTATGCATATGACTCGCAGTAAATAGATAATGATCAAATGTTTATTATTTTTAGGTAGTCTCACCTATATAACTGTTAATGGTTTCGAAAAATCGAATACATATAACCTGTTAAAAATACTATCGCTATAACTCGGAACTTCAGAAAAAAACACTATCCCAATTTTAATATGTGTGCCTCAAATTAATTTTCATTGTGGTTCCCGAGCCTACAACCTTGCTCATGGTATGTATTCAATATTTATAACAATAATTTGTACAATTATGACAATAAATTATTAATTAGGTAGTCTTCGGTATAATTAATGTACGTAAGCTAGGTACGATTGTCAGAATATTACAAAAAATGTTCGGTTTTTTAATCAAAAGTAAACTTTCGTGCCAAATTTGTCTCTAACGCTATAGCCGATATACACATATTAATCAAATAACCAAGGGAGAAAGGGGAATTGGCGGCACTTACCACTGACCACGTTGTACTAGTTATGGATCAGCAAGATAAATTAATTGAACAAATGGTTGCATTTAAATATATTTTTAGTTTCTGTAGCTTAATAAACCCGAAAAACTCATCATAATAGCACTGAGTTTAAATTTTAAAATAAAAAGTATGTATTATTATTCTCTAGGTAACTGTCCTCTTCCCTTTGGAAATGCTGATTATTGGTAGGTTCTACTAGTTATCGTCGATAGATTTCTCTAATATCTCTTAACCATAAACCGGCAAGCCTTATAAGTTATAATGTAACTTATGGTATTAATAATAAATAGGAGAGAAAATAATTGACATTTATTGTTATAGCCTACTGTTATTACGTCTTATTACTCTATTACTATATTAGCATATAAAGCCTGAAACAGTTATTTGTTAATCATTCTTCATTACAAATTAATACAACTACGGCACTCGTATATTCCATAACATTTTACATTACGCAAATTCAATCATAGAATTAGACCAAACCATTTTTTCCGATTCATCAAAATGAAACGCCACTATTTACGATATTCGACGCGTTTGCCGTTCAAACTTCAAATGCAAAACAGACACAAAACGATGTACACTGATCACGTTGTATCAGAGTTGTTTTATTTAAAATAGGCTTAACTCTGTTTTAAACATTGAAAAATCGATTAAGACAAAAATAAACATTTATATCAAGATTTAAATTGTTTTTTAATATTAATTTACTTACAATTTTATCTTATTCTGACAACGTAAATATTTTGTGTTTAGTTTTAGTTTATGAATCAGTGAAACAACTGGGTATGTAAATTATTGCTACATTTCCAGCAAAAAGGTAAAAGTTTAAACTTTAAGATGATGCTTATAAATATTAAGAACTGTATAATTGTTTTCAACTCAAGTGTATTCAAATTTCCAAACAAAATTGAGTAGTACAATAACTTATATGGCATTTTTTCAAATTCAAATAATATGTTTAAAAATTGTTTTGAACACCACAAAAAAATTCAACACCAATTTGTTTAACACAAAAAAAAAAAGTTTCTAAAATATTAAACGGGTCTTTTGGAGTCGAACAGAATTGTTGATTTATTTGATCATCCGAAATTTCGAATCGTTAACGAGACTCTAAGTACAGTGAACTACACACGTGATGCGCTCGATATTCGAGTAGCAAACAATAATAAAATTGGTGTCATCCGGGCGGCCGTGTGCGGTGTAATCTGTGATAGTAACGTTGTCATCTGATAAAAGATAAAAACCTCCCCCGCTGCGACGACGGCACGCGACGATTCGATTATAGTTGCTGCGCACGGACACGGGCGGCGCGGTGTCGGCGGCGGCAAGACACAGGCGGCCCTCAACCCGGGTAGACGGTCGCGAGTCGCGTTTCAGTTGATACTTGATAACCGCGGTAGTAGCGTGACCGTGACGCACGCTCCCGGGGACACGATCTGCCCGTCGTCACCGCCGCCGCCGACGATCGCCGATTTCCGTTCACCCTTCGGCGTCGTCCGGGGCCCCCCCGCGTTTGCAGTGCGCCGTTCGTGTCGGACGTCCGAGTTCGACCCCGCGGGCAAAGGCTTCGCTCCGACGATCATCGTGCACCGGGCAAAGTGGGCGATCGGAAATCTCCAGCGCGCGTACCCGTTATCCGCAGTCGCCGATCCGCGACGTTCCGGACCGTCGCCGAAAATAGGGGAGAGAATAAATCACGGGAGCCGTCGACATATTTACACGGTAAACGAACCACCTACCTATGGGTTTCGCGCCCGCTGAATTTTGCCGTCGCAGACTTGCAGTTCTCGCCTCCGGGACCGGGCGCGAAATCGATCCAAACGCCAATGATTAACTCGTAAACGTCGTTTTTATTATTGTACGAACGTGTGTATTTCCGCGCACAGCACACGCGTTGTCCGACCGAGTGTGCGCGCGCCTACTGTTGGCAACGCGGAACCGTGATTTCCTCATCCCCCGTGAGGTCTCTACCCCCTGCGATCTACTGCTGGGCATGGGGTGGCGGAGGGGCATGTGCACCGCGATTTCGAGTGTATACTGTGGAGCCCGTTCAGAACTCCGACCGAGTGCGGCGCCCGAACGTTACATTATTATTCCACATCTGGTTGGTCGTCGTTAGTTTTTTCCCGATTCTCGACTGGGTTATAATCTTTATAATTATTATTATTTAACGGCACACGTCGTATTCGTTCGTCTCCCTGTTGGTTTTAAGTTCTTAGTTTTTCCTTCATTTTACTTTTGATTGGAACCTAAGACATTGGAATTTCCATACCACGGAATCTCCTAGAATACCTATTTTATTCAAGAGCGAGAGATACTGTTGTGCGCTGGAAGTGCGCTTGCCTGCTCGAGCTTCGAGAAAACTGATTAAAATTAGATAAAACCAGAAAGTCTAAAGCATACCATTTAGAATTTAATTTTAGAATTTTCAAAATTTATTTTTTGATCTTTCAAAATGAAAGCCTGGAAATTCAGAAGATGGATTGCATTCTCTTTAATTACATACCTTATGTCTGAAATGTCTTTAAAATATGGAGTTACAATTTTTTGATAAATTTGTTTTAAATTCAAATTTATTTTCATGTATAGTTTTTGATTTCTATTTGAAGATTTTTCATGGTTTTTAGTGCATATAAACTTAAATAATATTTTTTAAACAAGTAGGTATGAGTTGTCACACAATTGATTAAAAAAAATCTTTTTTAGTTATAAATATAATTCCCTAATTATTTATTGCTAAAATACTAATCAATTTATTTTATTTATACAACAATTGTACTTAGCATGCCAATAAAAGTTCTTTAAAATTGTTGTTTGTACCTATAATTATTTATTCATTTAAAATGTTTTTGATTTACAGTTGAAGATGGTTACTGTAAGAGCTCCATCATTTGTGGTTCGGCGGGTGTGTATCTTCATTTTCCTAGGAGTTATGGGTTATTCAATTTTTCAAATGACCCGCAGTAATTCATACTACGACATGTCAGATAGAAACATTATGCTGTATGTAAAAGTTGTTATTAATATTTTAGTATTCAAAATTGAAAAGAACACTATTAATATAAAATTCTTATAAAGAATATTTTTTTATATATAAACTAAATGGTGAAGTCCTTATTTAATAAAACTAAACAGAATATCTAAGTATTTTATTGGATGCCACTATATAGTAACAATTTCATCATTCTTTATGAATTCCAGTTGTATAGAAGTTTCACTAGCTATTATACCAATAAAACATATTTATTAAATGTCTATTAATTGTTGATTCAAAGTAGATACCAAATAACATAGTAAGAGATACTTACTTTTATTTTTATTAGTAAAAGTCTAGTTAAAATAATTTATATCATTTTTTTAACAAACTTATATTTTGAATTAAAATGGTTTGAATTGTTTTAGAATGGAATGAACAATAATAAGCTATGTTTATAATTGTATACAGGGTGGTTTTCGCTGTAGAAATATCTGTAGGTATTTAATATTCTTTTTAATCTCTCGTATGAATGAGTTTAACTTTTATTAGGAAATGATATACTAATATTTTTGAAACTGTATAAGTTTTAATTAAAACTTATAAAATGGCTGTATTTATAATATTAATTATAAATACAATTTTAAATTATTATTACAATGATTTTAGGAGAGGGGTCTTATTAATATTTAAATTGACGTTAAGTACAGGAGTTGGACTGGGAAATTCTAACTACAATAATTGTCTTTAAATTTGGAAGGAATAATAAATTACTTCAGTCAAAAAAAGATTTGAGTAGCTAGGTTTATTGTCTTACAGTGTTTATACAGCTCATAGAACAAATTTTATAACAAAACTGCTGATTCTAAAATTTAGTAAGAATACAATTTTATTAATTCCACATCAACATTTCAATTCCGAAAACTTAAAACTTCAACTTTAGGATTTAAAACTTTTAAAACTTTAAATTTAAATAAGTGAATACGATAGTTTAAACTTATAATAAATATAAAATATTATACAAACCTTATTTACAGATTATTTAAATTATTATAATTATCATTCTAACAATTGTCTTATGAAGAATTTAAAATGTTTTAACTTATTTGGGTAAAACAAAAAACTGTGCATCTTAAATTGGCCGGCTTTCCTTCCCCACAGTGGGTTTTTTTTTCAAAGTATTAAGTAAATGATAACAAGAAAATTGATTATCTAGAATCTAGGTTATAGATAAAACTTACCCTTACTAAAGAAA
The DNA here is from genome assembly GCA_949715065.1 of Periphyllus acericola. NCBI lineage: Eukaryota > Metazoa > Arthropoda > Insecta > Hemiptera > Aphididae > Periphyllus > Periphyllus acericola. The sequence goes on from OX454268.1 coordinate 36,240,609, forward strand.
ATGTAAATACATCATTATACAACCAATTCAAAAATTGTTGCATCTAAATATATATAGCCATTACTGATTCCCATTCTGAAACATTCTAAAACTATGTAGTAGTATATATTATATTACTTTATTGGTATACTAACTCTAAACAAAAGATTTTCATATATATTATATACTTATAGTATGCGTTTACTTATTATTATAATTAAAAAAGTATAAAATATCTAAACTATATAGAACAGTATCTTAAATTTTAACAGTAAATTTCAATGTTTTCATTTATAATAATTATTACAAAATGTTTTTACAATAAATTAATAGTCTTTTCATATTGTATTTGCTATGAATTAATTATGTTAAACCATTTATAAATGTTGATTTAGTATTTGTATGATTATAGAAAACAAATTGAACTTGAAATAATTAAATCATCTAACGATCAAGAACCTATTAAAAAGTAATGTACATTTTTATTGTTTCTATTATTCATCTAGGGCTTTGAACTAAAATTCTTTTATTCAGTTGTTAGATTTTTAAAATTAAATAAAATATTAATTTTAACATTTACACTTAAATGTATTGTTATAAAATATTAATGTATGGGTGTATATGAAACTGTCTCATTGACCATATACTGCCATTAATGGTTTTTACCAAAATAAATATATTTGAAATTGGTCATTGAAATATGGGCCGTTAAAATATTGATTAGACTATTTGAGTATTATTTTTTTTTTTTTATAATTTGGTTGTTAAAGTAGGTATAATATATTAATATATACCTAGCTGATAAAAATAGATTAATTGTAGTCCAAAGCCCTCATTTTTATTTTTTTGGATATTTAAAAAAAGTTATATATGTACCCACATTATACTTATATTATGCATTTGTCTCCTAAAAGCTTTTATTTGTTATTAAGTAATTTTTGTTCATGTTTTGCATTTTATTATATTAAGAATCTAATGTTTACATATATGAGCATGTTTGTGATGTTTTTTGTTACCAAAACCTGCCTATTACCTATTTTATTTTCTATGTTGTACTAGATGCATTTGTTCCTTTTGACTATTATGTTTATTTTTTATAATAGCATGAACATCAAATTAAGAATACAAAAGAAGAGAAAAAGTATTCTTCTTGAGATACAACAACTGGTTACATCATTTTTGATTGGTAACATCGGTTTGTAATTCTTTGAAAAATATATATAAATACTTTTTATCTTTATCATGGTTATGGAATAGTTGATATACATTTTTTTTAACAACTCTAAATATTTACAAGGCTGGGCAAATTTAGTTGATTTTTTAACAGTTTAATCTCAGTTATTAATAAATAATAACCATTGAATAACTAGTAAGTAAATAAATTTACTATTTAGTATTTAACATAAAAAATAATTATCACTGATTAAGTTGAAAGTTAAATACTATATTAGTTTTCTCCAGTGTTGTAGTCATAAAAAAAGCAGATGGTAGGTACCTACTTGACTAATTCATGACTATCATAATTAGGTGTAATGTCTTGGTAATGAGTATATAGTGACATATATCCATATTGTTCTTAAGAGAAATTATAAACTAACATTTTACCTACTTGACTAGTTCATGACTATCATAATTAGGTGTAATGTCTTGGTAATGAGTATATAGTGACATATATCCATATTGTTCTTAAGAGAAATTATAAACTAACATTTTTTTATAACTATTAATTAGTTTAATATTAGTTGTTTTAACTTTAAACAACCATAGAAAAATGAAATACTATGTTATTTAAGAATTGTCCATAAAAGTTCCTTGGACTCTGAATTTAATAAATTATCTTTTCAACTAATTATTTATTGGTACATTATTATTTGGTGATTGATATTTTTCCAGTTTCTTCTACATGTACATTTCTGGTTTTGAGCTCTTCAATAGGTGACCCACACCCAGCACCCCCACGTGCACATGCCTATGAATGCAGTATCATGTTTTTTTTATGAGAGGTGTTACCAAATTTAAAATTTGAACTTATATGTTTATGTCGTTCATATGCGAATAATTTTGTTATTTATCTAGTTCTAAACGTAAATAATTTTATATTTGAATACACCACTTACGTGAAAATAATGGCTTCTCTTTTCCAACCAATTTCGAACTATTTAAGTGTTTAAATCTAACCTTGCTCGCACTCAACTGCCGAATAATGCTATGCAAATATATTTAATATTAGTTTTACGTTTTTGTTAAAGATTCTTTATCTTTGAACACGCCTATAAATTCTTATAAAATTATGATTCCATATATCGGCAGTAATAAATACTTCTAGCTTTTATTTTATTTAGGTTCAATTCAGGAATATTAAGCAATTGATAGTTCTCAACATATAAACTCGTACATAACCATGACATAATTCTAACAAGTATCAACTACCTTCCTATAGGTACTCTAAAGTAATTGATTTTGATTTATAGGAATAATATTTTTGTTCGGAATATGTTCGTAATTTACTAAATTGCTACCACATACTTTGTCTGAAGTTAACTCATTTTTAAAATGATAACTTTTTCAAATGTCATTGATTTTTGCTTTATTTTAATATTTTGAATGGTTAACTGAGAATATAATTGTATTGCTGACTTATACAGTTATATTGTTTAGAATGTTTAGAATTATGGAATCTAACTTGGTCTGTTCTTAAAGCAATAAATTAAATGGTTAGTTAACTACTTTTAACTTTTCAATTTGTTATTGCCCAGCCTTGAATATTTATTTGATGCACTGTAGGTTTAAAATTGATGAAACAGGATTGGTATGTTTGAAAAAGAAAATATCGAGTTATTTTATAATTAAACGTTTAAAGATATTGCCATTTTTTTTTAAAAAAATGTAATTATATATTACATCAATGATAATTTTTTACCTGGGCTTAAAATATAAATACATTGAATGTATTTAATAATAATGAAAGACCTATTGGTTATAAATTATAATCATTGATTATCGACTTATTTATTTTAAAATGTTCACTGAAAAAGTATATAGGTACTACTTGGTTTATTTCAGTATTTTTTTGTTACATAATCAGAAGGCTTGAAAATATACCGCAATTTTTTGACACTTAACTTTTCAATTTTTTTAATTTTAGGCACATGTCTTAACGTTTTTCCGGGGCCAATGATTCTAAAGCACATTATTATTATTTATGTCCAAGCTCACTAAAAATAACTTGAAACATTTTCAGAACACCCCTTCCCCTGGTTTAAATAAAATTTCGGAGCCTCTGTTGGAAGGAGTTGAAATTTCGAGTATAACCCAGACACGCTTCTATATTATACAGAGTGACTACCGTATGTATATGTATTTGTGCATAAAAAATAATTTTTCATATGACATTTACATGTGGTCAACATTTGTTTGATTCTTCTTTGTAATATAATTTATTAGCTAGCGTCTGGAACACGCTGAAAATGAACGCTTCTATATAATTAAATTTAAACATAGCAGCGTATTTATTTAGCGAGTAGGTTATAGCTTATAATTTAATACTTATGCCATTCCTGTATTGGCGATAATCTGAATTCTGAGTTGTACAATATATTTATACATTTTATGTACATTATATTCTTAAAATGACAAATACTGTTCCATAATTATCAGTGGTCTTCAAGTTTTGTTGAATAAGAGTTTAGCTCATTGGATTATTTGACATTTTATCTGTTGTGCTTGTGTCTCTTTATCGTACCTAATGACTTAATGAGTCACTAAATATTTATAAATATTTTGAGTCATTTGTTGAACAGAAATACAATTAAATCGTGCAAGAATGACACACAATAGGGAATATACAGTTAGAAAGTAGAAATGACTATGAATAGCATATTATACATAATGTAGGTATACTTATAAGCAGGGCTCGGAAGTTCTAGAAAATGCATATTTTTATTGGTTCGTCCTAGAACATCCAAAGTAAGATACAAATATGTTTCACACTTCTCTGATGTCATACACGAAATTTGATTTTGCTATTTTTTGCATATTTACGGTTTTTAATGCTTTTTTGCTAATTTTAGGTTTTTAGTGCTATTTATGGGTATATTTTCACATAAATACATATTATAGGAGGTATTTTGCTAATTTGGAGTTATAAATGCTGTTAATGGGCATATTTAAGGAAATAAACACATATTGTTGAAAAACTAAATTACCTACCAAACAGCCGCCTACGAATATGTGAACGAAAACAAATTGTTTTATTTTAAGATGGTACGCATCCGGAATTAACGGCTTTAGACCGTTGTTATTGTCGATTAAATCGGACAATTCCGTTCATTTCCAATAATTTAGTTATTTTTAAAATTGTATCAAAATATGAACTGCAGTTATCGAATTCGTCTATTTACGTAAGATACGGCGTTATCGCCGTACGTAAAGAACTAAAGACCTATGATTTTATTATAGTTGTCTGCGTTCTGCCGTCATTTGCGTGTTGCGTGTGCGTTTGATCGTGAACTATCGTATTTATCGTGTTTAAAATGCCTAAAGTTAAACAAAATTTGTCAAATCGGCTCCAAACCCAAATTTTAAATAAAACATTTTTGTTAATGATATTTTATTTTGCATATTTTCCAATTTTTAGTGCTATTTATAGCGCTTATATTAATGTTTTTACTTGCATATATAAGCGCTAAAAATTAATTTTTTTAGTGCTATAACTTCCGAGCCCTGCTTATAAGTTATAAGTTATATCAGTTATAACTTATAAATAATGAATTTATATTTAATACGGGCGGATAAGAAATATTTATGGAAAAGTTGCTATAAATTGGGTCATAAATTTCATAAATATATACTAATACTAGTATTAGTATATATCTATGATAGATTTAGCTTATTTTAGCCTATGTACCAATGTACCTATAGAAAACTGATAAAACAAAATATATAATTATATAAAGTGGTAATGGTTAGATATGAAGAGAAGCTCCGTGAAGTTACTCAATTGGTAGAAGAATATGATTAACTTGAGACGTTTAGTGATTACAGTGATGTGTCGTAAGGCCCGATTAACTAAAAATATGTCAATTTTACTCCTTTTTGTATCCCACAACATATTTAAATCCACTTATGATTTTACACATATCCATATGAATAGACTGTATCTTATGGTATTAGACGTATATTATAATTTTCTTGAAAAATAAAATGAGCATTGCGCGTAATTAATTAAACGAAAATCAAGAACTACGTATAGCTATTACAGTTTACTATAGTTTCTACTCCATAATGATACCTATGATACTAATAAACTAACTTTTCTTAAATTTTTTTTATTATTCATAATTGAGTTATAAGTTATTCAGTTATATCTATACTATTCATTAAATATAATGAACATGGCTTACATTTTAAATTTGTTTTGTTTTCTAGTGTAAAATTAAAATTATTGCTTAAAATTCATTTTTTTTTTTAAAATGTTATCTATGTGATGATGTCATTAATAATCGATGTATGTATACTATTCATTAAATATAATAAACATGGCTTACATTTTCAATTTGTTTTGTTTTCTAGTGTAAAATTAAAATTATTACTTTAAATTCATTTTTTTTTCTAAATTTTATCTATGTGATGATGTCATTAATAATCGATATGTGTACAAAATGAAAAGTACACACTCATAGTTATGATCGATAAAAACTTCACTATATTTACCCGGTTGAAATTGAGTATCGTAGTATTATAGTATACCGGTTTACCAGTTTATGAATTTATTCAATGAATAAACTCATTTGGAAAGTAGTAAGCCAATAGTATCGGTATAAAATGAATTCACATTTTGGTTGTTTGGATAAGAGTAATTTTGGAAGTAGTTAAATTATGAATAGCAAATTCATTGACTTTTGAGATTAGAGGCAACGCTATTCTGTAAATTTATTTATGCATAAGCTATTCGCCTCTAGAGTCATAAATCGCAATAAATGTTTATTCGAAAACGAAAGTAGCGTGTGCGTTTTCTATAATAGTAGGTAAGTACTTTATAGGTACCTAGTAGGTAGTAGCTGGTACATCCGTGTTTCGAAAAATATGTTCGTGCGTTTTGACTATTAAGACAAGTAGATAAACTTTCATCTATTTAAGTTTTATATACAAAGTCATTTTTGGTTATAATATTTACCATCAAACAATGTTAAATTCAGAATTTAATTTAACTGTGCGTGGGTACATTTTCTTATAGTGTATGAACATTTTGTCACTTTAAAACTAGTTTACTTTAGATCATACGATCCTCTAGAAAGTAGAATATGCAGTTTTCAACACTCGGTTTCTGTGTGACACTTACCACAACTAACGTATTGTATTATATTTTTTATAACTTTATGAGATTAAAAGGTTATTTGATTATTTTGATGAGTGAAATTGTAAATATTATCGTAGGTTATAAATAGTATAATAATTACATTGGTAAAATAAAATTGTCTTAATTAATATTATAAAGTACAAAATTTGAAAAGATCGGAGTTATTTTGACAATTAATGAGTAATTGATTTAAATAAAATTGTAATTTTTTTATGCATATCTTATTAATTGTATTATACTTTTACAAATAAATATGCAATCATACAACTGTTTTATTGAGGTATCATGTAAATCGACTTTGTTCTCTGTTATAGTATAGATACCAGCGTGTTTTATTATACCTACTACTTACTAGGTATACAATACTTACTTTATACTTATGCTTGTGGCTTGACTGATTTTCGCTTGAATGTATAAGCACTTTAATTTTATTCTGAATTATATCTTGTTTTATAATCATCATAAAAGAATCTACTTTTACTTGTCCTTATTTACTGTTAGCAGCAGTTGACTAACAATATTTAACAATATTTGTATTTAAAAATTTTGGTTTATTTGTTATTTTGTCGTTTCAAGTTTGAAAAATGAAAACTATATAGCATGTCCTCATCCTATTTTGGACCCATTCGACCCGGTAATGATGAGCTTTATGAAAAAAGAACCGCCTTTGATTTGCGCTGAGGAAGAGGATTGGGTCACTATCAAGGGAAATATAGCGCGTATCACAGATAAGGCGCTTAAGAAGTATGGTGATATTCAGTGCAAATTTATGGGTATGTCACGTATTAGAAAATTATGTTAATTATCTTGATTTTATTTTTATATGTTCTTTAGATGTTTTGAGAGCCAACGAATTCTCCTCATCGGTTGGAGTCGTGACAACAACTCACACGGAATACAATTTGGAGACTTCGGATTTCTTTAGGGTTTACTGTGAGTCGGAAAATAGTCAACATAGGTGAGACCCTCTCGTTGGTTTAATTTATAAAAAAGTAGGTAGCGTTGTACAATGTACATACTGCTTTAATCTTTAACAAAGTGTTCGACAATCGCTGATAATTAAGTAAAAAACATTGGTAAATTAGTTGTATTACTTGTTTCTGTAAAATAAAGTCAAAATACAGCTTTTCATCGTTAAATTTACAATAACTGAATAGTAGTAACCCAGGTTAGGGTAACTACATATATACACACACACATATATATATATATATACATAAAATATTTATTAGATATTGTAGGAATAAGCAAATAATAAAAAAAAATTAAAATAAACTTATCATAATTTAACTATATTTTATTATTTTATTTATACACATATACTAGTTTATAGTATAAGTTTTTCATTATATTTGCTTTCAGTTGGGAAAGTCGAATGGCAGGTATACGTTTTGATGAAGATGTGATAAACAGAGCTGGATGGGACCGTGTACCGAAAGACGGGTTAGGTCTTAATGTATTAATGATTGGGCTGGATTCTTTGTCCCACATGATGGTACAAAGAAAACTCCCTAAGGTTTATTCCAAAATTAAGTCTATGGGAGCACACATATTAGAGGGTTACAATATTGTTGGCGACGGAACTCCACAAGCATTAATACCTATATTGACAGGCAAGAATGTTGTAATAATATGTAAATGTGTTTTAATATAATCGGGTTTGTATTGTAACAGGGCGGACAGAATTGGAACTTCCGGATACTAGGAAACGTATGGGAAGTAGAGCATCGTATTTGGATGTGTATCCGTTTATATGGAACGAGTTTAAGAAACACGGTTATGTCACAGGTAAGTCAACCCCAAGATATTGAATGCGTTGGCTTTAGAAATAATATTTTGTTAAGGAGAGGATTTAAATCTATATTTTTTTTTCAATGCCTTTCATTTTCCGATGTATATTGGCATGTTGTTTGCTCGTGATGCATATTTAATTCGTTTAAAGTAAACATTATTACATTGAATAACAACATTTTAATCGATATTTAGTTTTTTGATTTCAAAACTATTGTACTTTAAAGATTTAAATTGGTAACATATATGTTAATTTAACATATAGAATTTCAGTTGTATATACTATGTGTATTAGTATGTAGTTTATCACAGATTAGAATATAAATAATTTATATAAAATGTTATAGTTTGACGTTTATGTAATTTGTGTTTGTATTATATTAATAGATATTATAATTCATTAAATTCTATATGTAAGCCTAATTTTGTTATATTTACACTTATTATTACAATCTAACATTGACATACTCGTATGTCAATATACACAAATCTGTTCAGTAGGGCCCATTATCTTTTGATGAAATAAATAAATAAATAATAATAATTTTAATATTAAATCTTTAAATCTTTTCAAAAGTATTTGAAATGTTAACATACCAATATAATTAGATCCATTAGAGATGTATAATTTTTATAATTGTATTTCGTTTTATAATCGTTTCTGTATTATTCTAATGAAATAGTCTTAAAATGGTTAGTTATAAGTTATAACATTGAACTTTGGATTTACCTTCATGCTTACGAAAGTTTATATCGAATTGACTGTAGCATATCCTTTTAAGTTTATAAAATTTATAATTTTTGAATTTAAGGTTTTGCTGAAGATGTTGCGGACATAGGAACTTTTACGTATAGGCTGAAGGGATTTGACCAACAGCCGACCGATCATTATTTGCGAACATACTACGTAGATGCGACACCAATGTTTAACCAACAAAAACCTTTTTGTTATGGTTCGCTACCCAGGCACAAGGTATTATTATTAAGTTAAGTTGATAATATTGACTCAACCTTTATGTGGAAGATAGCCGATTAATCTTTCACACCATAATTTAATCATGAAGGAGCCCTTTTATAGTGAAGGTGGTGTGATGATAATCGTTTATAGCATTTTTATTTTTGTGCAATAACAATCAATATCATCGCCTTCCTAAGAATCTTAAAATATGAGTTACTATAAGATAGAATACTTTATTTTAAGGTTTTTCTTATCTTGATTAGGTGTATTATTTTTGATTGTAATGTTACAATAAGTGTTGTATTCGAAAAACAGTTTTATGCAAAACGAGGGTTTTCTGACTAATTTTTTTTTGTATATTAATAACTACTTCAAGAATCGAAAGTTGATGTAATTGTAATATGTTTTGTGCTCATTATTAATTAAATTCTGTGACCTGTAATAAATAATGCATAATATACCGTTTTAGATAATGCTCAATTACATCAAAGACATGTTTCGGGTGTACGAAGACAAACCGAAGTTCATGTTTGCGTTCCACGGGGAATTGTCGCACGACTACGCAAACAAAGTGGCTGTCGCGGAAAACGATCTAGTTGAATGGCTAGAATGGTTTCAGAAGTCTGGTTACCTGAACAATACTATGTTGGTGTTTATGAGTGACCATGGCCAGAGGTAAAATATTTGATATGAAGTGGACGTATCTTAAAATATTTTTAACTTCGGTCTGGTACCTTTAGGTTTGCCTCAGTGCGCGATACGCAACAGGGCAAACTGGAAGAGCGGATGCCATTCTTCTCTTTCTTGTTGCCCAAGTGGTTCGACCGCAAGTACCCAAAAATGGCGTCCAACATGCGGAACAATACCAAACGGTTGACAACCCCGTTCGACATCTACTCTACATTGATGAGCGTCTTGCACAGAGATGGGCCGAAGACTAACGACGTTAACAAACGCTCCATATCGCTATTCAACGAGGTATGGTTTATCAAAGTATTAGCGTCAGTGGTATAGTTGTCGGTGAGTGACTGTTATTGATGCCGAATCCCGGAACGACTTGCTACGTGCCACAGATGGGGCGAATAAATACGCAATTATTGCGTACGCTCACTCCCTACATGTAGAGGGTTGGCCGTAGTATTAGCATTGTTTAAATCATGGGTGCTCGATTTGACTTGATCGATTTGTACCTGCGAGCAATGGCGTGTTTCCGACAGCTAATACATCAGTGGGCAGTGGGAGGGGTTGGCTGAACTTTTTTGTAAATTAACTTTATAAATAGTATTATATAAAATATGCTTAGAAAGCAGTAACAGATACACCATACCAGCTGACACGTTTTTCTTTTGTGTGAGATAGAACAATTGCAGAGAAAATAGCTTTGTATATAACTACAGAAGGCAGGTGTGCTTATTATGGGCCTTCGTTTCATTTGTTTCTTCCCCTGGCTGCGTGTCAATGAAGTATTATTAATTTTATTGTAAAATAATCGCCCTTAAAATTGATTCTAGACTATTATGAAAACGGATGTGCGATTCTCTCGGTCTTTTATTGTTTTCTAAAAAATGACCGCCCTTTCTTATAGAAAAAAAATTTGACTTTATCTACTCGTTTACGTTCGTATTTTCCTACCTATGTATAAGTATTCTTTGTTATTTCCCATTAAATGCTTGTTGTCTTTGTTCAGGATGTTTTTTTTATTTTATAACGTTAATTTGTCATCTGTGTGTGCAGGTACCGTTGGAAAGAACGTGTAAAGACGCTTATATCGAACCCCACTGGTGCGCTTGTCTGAAGTGGCAGCCGATCAACGTGAAGAGTTCGTTAGCTGTCGAAGCGGCCGCATATTTCGTACAGTTCCTTAACAGGTGAGAAAAATCGTTTTAAAAACGGATGAGATGCCACGGTCGGGCAAGATACAGTTACGTTTCTCTGAAAAAGAACGATTCAAAGTGAAAAAGGTTGGATTGATCAGGCTTTATTTCTAAAGATGATTGATTACTGTAGTAGAGCTAAATTTCTTAATAGGGATCAAATCAAAAATTTCAAGTGTCCATAAACAGTACACGTTTCATTAAAATAATGCGAAAACTATGTCAATAAAATGCTAATATGAGTACTCTATAGTCTATATAGTCTAATCGAATAGTGCGTGATAAAATACTTAGCGGCGTCAAGTTCGAAACTCTCGGTTGAAGTTTTTTGAAATTTTACGTCCGTTTTTCTCAATAAGTCAGAAAATTGTTAAGCAATTAAAAAAATGTACCAACTAGACCAATCCATTTGGTCGAAATCGTGTACACAGATACAAAAAAAAAAACATATTAGTATGTTAAAATGGTAAAACCAATATATTTCTTGTTTCATGCAAAATCTAAAATTGTTGTATTTGTCTCAATTTTATAGTTTCCTCTGTTGGGTTTATTTTTAACTCAATTCTATAATTTTCAAATTTTTCGTCATGTATTGGTTTCTACTTTTGGTGGAAATTATTGTGACTATTTGTATTTTCACGGGACAGCAGATAGGTACATGTTCTTTTGTGCTACGATTTATAAATATCTCGAACGATTTTGATAAGTGCATCTAAATATATTTATTTTTAACATCGAATATTCTTACTGATACTCTAAATATAACCTTGTATATTTAATAAAGGTAGGGATAATCTAAGATGTTAACGTTGAAATTCAAATGGTTTTATATTTTTTACTTTTATTTAAAAATATACTCTTGCTAAAAATTTGTTATGAACATTAGGATAATTTTCCTACGTACTTTTACGATTTTAATTGCTTGTTTTTAGTGTAATATTCTTTTTACTTTTCAGTTGAAAAAAAAAATTATTTTATCGGGTTAAAATGTATGAACATTATTGTCTACAATTCATTTTTGATTAGGTTAAATTAACATTTTTAAATTTTCCATTTTTGTTCTATACTTACCTTTGTTATTATTTGTTGTTATGATATTATAAATTAATTAATCATCTTTTCTGTTTAAAATATAAAAATGTCAACATTTAATGTTGGTTAATTAATGATTAAAACTGTCAATAAATAATTTGTATGTTAAACATTGAGATTATTTTATTTTTATTTCAAAGGTATAATGGACAGTTCACCGATCTCTGTGCTCCTATGGAGATTGAGCAGATAGAATGGGCCACTAAAATGGCTCCCAACGAAGGGTTGCTAAAATTCCATCAGGCTGCTGACACCGACGGATTTGTACCAGATATGTCATCCAATACCCAAGTCACTCTAGTCTATTTGCAACTCAAAGTGATTACTCGACCAGCAAATGCCATATTTGAATTCTCTTGTCAGTATAACAGTAATAACAACCAGTATATAGTATATGTGAGTTATTATGCAGTATTTTATTTAGCAATGTTCAATTCTAATTCAAAGCTACAAAAAAAATGTTTAAATGTTACAGGAAAAAGATATAAGTAGAATAAATAAATATGGCAACCAAGGTTGGTGCATTGGAAAAACACAACCACAACTTCATAAGTATTGTTATTGTAAGCAGCAAAATTGAAATGTTTCTATATCCATTATGTTCAATTGTCCAACTGATTTTGAATTATTATCTTATAGTTTCGATTTTATGAATTTGTTGATTTTTAACTTATTTTATGTTTTTTGTTTGTTTTAAATTGCTCTCTACTGTTATTTTGTACAATCTATTAGTTTGAAAATTATGGCGTAAACTCTTAATTGTCTACTTAAAACTTTAAAGTAATTTATTTAAGACTGTTAATTAACATTTATTGTGAGTACCTATTTGTAATTATACTTATATTTAGTTAATTTCATTTTATATGAATTATAAGTTTTACTTTATCTAGTCTGATTTCACTACGTCATACATATTTCAGAATGTGTAGACTTATTTTTTTAGATAATATAAATTTAATTGTAAGATGTTCTATTTTAAATTAAAAAAATTGTTCCTTAATAAGTATGTCTCATATTATGAAGTATATATGTATTTATAGTACTTATGAGATGTACTTTTGGTTTTATACGCTTTGTAATAGGCCTAAAAAGTAAAAACTAAGCATTCCGAATGTCAAAAATATGTTTTATTTTAATGTAGAGATTGGTATTACTATTAGTTAATATCCAGTGTTAATGATATTCATCTTTAAACGCAATGTTGTCTTAAAATTTGAATTTGTTATTCTTATTATTATTATTTGCAAGTGAAGGAGTTAAACACTTTTAAGTATGTATCAATTAATATAATATGTATTTTTATTTATTCTGAATATTATTTGTATTTTTTGTATATAATTTAAGACTGTATAATTACTAGTGTTGGTATTAATTAAGATCTATAATTTTTCTAGATCTTAATGGTTTATCAAAAAGAAATTAATAATCAAATACCAAAAAAGAACAGAATTCTATTAAATTATTTTTGGTAGGGTCAAACTTTAAACTGACAGTTATTTTATTTTTTCATAATTTTTTTTTTTGTGTTCAGCTATCTGCTTTCAGACATACTTATTTTACAAATTATTATAATTAAAGTCAGTTATATTTTAATAACACAATAATTTAAATCTTGACCTTTTATAAAACCTAATATCTTTTGGGTAACTATAATGACCTGAATTTCTATAATCTTTAGTTTGTTTTAGGTACATTGTTTACCGACGAAATTGTAGAACAATAATAAAATCTATACATCTACCTGTACAAGATAAAATTATTTAGTGGTCATGGTTGTAACTAGTATGCTGCAGTATTGTGTGTTAAACCAGGGTTCAGTATTTTATGCATAACCATGTTTGTTTTTTACTTTGTCAGACACCTGATTCATCATTACATGCATCACGATAATGTTCTATAATAGTGTATTAATGTACACGGATTCAATGGATAAAGTCAATTTTCCATCATTTTAAGGTATGATTATATTCTCATTTATTATTTTAATTAATCGATTTATGTTCCGTCAATATTTGTATGCTGTGATAATTACTGTGCCGAGTTGCGAAACATTTGATCAAAAGTCTTCAGTGCGTGAATAAAATAAGTGTTCAATACCGAAATGTCGTACTTGAAATAGAAATATTTTGCCGGATGCTCGTGGGTTGTGAGGTACAGACGTTCAGAAGTATTTTATCATCGAGCGTTAACTCGAACGTTTTCCACATGACTATTTATCGACGTGCTTGATTCTATAGGGTTTGCTACAGGCTTAGAGATTACAATCCCGGGATCTCGAATCCCGGGATCCCGAGATCCCGGCTACTTTTAGGTACCGAGAATACCGGGACCAGTATAAATAAATCCCGGGATTCTCGGGACTGTGTAACAGCACTCTATAATTCAATTCCCCGATTACGAATGCCGATTAACGTGTTTTTAAGATTAGATTATATTATGTTACAACATTGTTTTGAACAAACAGAAAGTGAATCTATTACACTCACTCAATTGACATTGAAAGAAAAGTTGGAGCTTGAAATAGGAAAAAGTAAAAGAACAATTGATCCTATAACACAAAAAGAAACTGATTTGATAAAAATAATCAAAAAAGAGATGAATTTATTTGAAAATGGAGGAACTCACGGGCATCACTTAAAGTTAGCATTTAAGTACTTAATGTCTATTCCTCCTACAAGTATCGAGTCCGAACGTGCATTCTCAGCAGCAGCCTATATTGGAAACAAGCTAAGAAGCAGACTGGGAGATGGAACATAGACGCTCTACTATTCCTGCGTTCATATTTTCAAAATAATTAGAACCAATGTATATTTATAAACTTATTTAACTAATATAAACTTTATTAACTAATATCTATTATTATGTATAATAATACAAATATTTAAATAAAACAAAATTGTGCATAATTATTTTAAATATTTTCTTATTAAATTTCGGGATAATCCCGGGATCCCGAGATTAATAGATAAATATTCCGTAATCCCGGGATCATAAAATTGGGCCGGGATTGTAATCTCTAACTGTAATAATATTGTAACAGGTAGTAATATTGTAACTAATCTGTAACAGGCTGTACTCACCCGGTCCTCCTTGAATCCGCGTCGTACAATCGATTGATTTATTCGTCGCGGACGTGAAAAAGAAATACGAAAGGTGTGCTCCTACGTTGTCCGACGTGTTGTTATTATAATATCTACAACCGCCGAAAGTCCGAACACGTTCCGACGCACCCCCAATAGTATGATCACATCGACAGACGGACGGGGACAGAGAGGGAGAAATAATTCTGATGCCAACCCCCTACCACCACTGGATCAGGAACGGGGCGGCACGCGTTTCTGCGAAGCTTATTATCGGCCTTGTGGTGTTGTAACTATTGTTATTATTTGTATTATTAGTAACGGCGGAAAGAACGTAAACGGTGTTTGGGGTTTGGCGTTTCCGATGACGTTCGCGTTTAACTCGTTTACCTACATTACGACCTCGGAGGGGTTGATATTTTCCGTCCGACGGTCGACCGGGCTTACACGCGATCCGCGGAAGGGACGATCGTATTTCCGCGTTATGGCGTGTCTGACACAGTTTCTATTCGTGTAAACGGGTACCTAAATGATTTAATAATTCCGTCGCAAGTGTTTATTTTTCTCACAGACCGACAAAAAACGGCTACTTAAAAAAAAACCCCTACATAATCGCGCAAAATAACTCGTGGGGGGGGGGCGAAAACCCCAAACACAAAAGTATTACAATATCATTGACGTTCCGCTTACTACGAGAAGTTCGTAGAAGTCTACATTATATAATTCTCGCTTCAGGATTTCGGAAAAAACCATATTATATTATATTATCATTTTAAAAACACATTTTTTTTATCGAATATAGATTTAAATTGACTTACTGAATACTGATAATAATCAATTTAGAACAAATTGCAAAATCCTACCAACAATTTGTACAAATTATTGTGATTATTTGCATGATGTGTGAAAAAAAACTGTCCCCTTCCTCAAATTTAACCAGGCTCAAGAACGTTACGAGTGGGTATTTTATTATTTAAGACATTTATTAATAGCTCAACTTGTCATCAAAACAGTTTTTTTTTTAAACATAATCGACTACAATATCGAACAATAATATTGTATTTATCTAAACCATTTTCTAAAGTGGTGTGTTTTTATCTTTTATTAAACGTTAAATGCTCATATCCTCAACTAAATTATGTATATTTGTCTCAGTGGCGCAACCAGGGGGTGGGTCCCCGGGTCCGGACCCCCCCCCCCTTGAACCGTGTCATGTCTTTCTAAAATAATAAAAATGTTTGACAAAAATGAACCGGGCTAATATTTCAACCAAAGATCCCGAAGAATATTTTAGAATTACTTTGTTTCTACCATTTCTTGATTTGTTTGTACAACAATTAAATTATCGTTTTGTTAATCATCAAAATATAATATGTGGATTTCAAATGTTACTTAAAAGTTCAGTGTTTGATGAAAAAAATTTAGAAAACTTGTTGAGTTTTATGCTAACGATGTTGATGATTTTTATCGAGTTAAATCAGAAACAATTTTATCGAATCGTTATTTGACTGACAGACGACAGTTATATCCAATATAATAGTGTAATTTAAATACTTAATGAATGCAATCCCGATTTCTTCCCAAATATATATAAGCTATTGCAAATACTTATCACACTTCTAATTACTTCATGTGAGGCGGAGAGATCATTTTCCTCACTTAAAAGAATCAAAAGTTACTTGAGAAATACCACATCAGAAAGAAGACTCAATGGGTTTGCTACTCTCAATATCCACTACGAAGTCAGTGTAACACCTGAGGAAGTAATAAATCATTTAAGCAGTACAAACCATTGCTTAGATTTCATTTTATAAACTCTACAGCATTGTACATACCTACCTTTATTTTTTACATTTAACTATCATTCAATTTTACATTATAATTACAATATTTACATTAAACAAAGAATAAAATAATAATTACATTTGCATGTTAATTTAAAATAATTATACTTTTGGACCCCCCCTTTAAGAAAATCCTGGTTGCGCCACTGATTTGTCTTAACTGTTGTCTTGGTCTGGAACCAAACATAAAACCGGTTTACACGTGTTTGTCTCAGAACACGCTACCCGTTTCCGCTAAGACTATTGAATTATAGCCGGAATTCTATGTACCCCCCAACGACACGTCATCCACCGGGCGCCAGTTTACCCCCCATCTCTACAGTGGTGACTGGTCAGACCTACCCAGGTTGATTTACACCGTATACTTACGGGGTCATCAGATACGCGTACGGACACGGAACTCGGCCTGACATCGCTAGCTGTTTCAGTAATCCTTCAATCAATACAATCCACTCGTATCCGGGGACTGCAGTCTGTCCACTGAACTATGAGATGGTAAAATGTTTTTGACATTTATTTCGAAAAGAAGACCTTATTATAAATATATTTTCATCCTTACAGTTAATTTTCTTCGTGCACTTATTAATCCGGGGGCGTTTTGATCCACTGAGGAAAATTCGATCCTTTTGGTTGTATATATTGATCCGTTTAGTAAAAAAATTAAACTTCTTAGCGGATCGTAACATCCCCCCCCAAGGACAATTTGATCAGCTCAGAACTTGTAATTTTAAAACGGATCAACATTTCCCACGAAAAATACAAATCAATTAGTTTCTATATGGATCAAAATATTCTCGGGAGATAATTTGATCCGCCGGAGACATTTTGATTATTTTTGTTATCCATGGATCAAAATGTCCCTGGATAGAAATGTCACTTAACTAAATATTGTAATCAATAAAAATACAAAGATCATATTATTATTAGATATCTACGAACGAATTACTGTAGTTATTAGTGTATGTGTAATTACTGTTATTAGTTAAGACTTAAGTGTGCGGTAAACGAGGACCGTGAATAATTTCAACTGCTCTTAATCTATTCCAATAAAATGGTATTGTATCGAAATAAAAAATAATGAATAATGAATTTTCCAATTAAAAAATCATTTTTCTAGCAGTAATAGCTAGAGCCGATGACGTGTGGCTGAACCGTTTGCGTGCCGGAACTGGGTATGGGCAAATATATAACAGGTATATATAATAAATTATATATTATAGATTTTCCGTCGTCAAATTATATACAATATATTTTCCCGTGTCATTACGATTTTCATTTCGGTCTTTTTATTATATTTTTTTCTATCGTATAGGGCTGCACGCCCAGTGGGCGTGTCTTATTTGGACATTGTCAAAGTTCGAGATGATTGTTAACGATTTGCGTATACTGGCTCGTCGTCGTCATACGTGTCGTTCGCATTTCGTATTTTCCAGAAGCTGTCTTGCGCAGGGTTTGCGAGTAAAACTATTTTAACTATTTTATATTAGTAGTGGGAATAATTTTTAAATCGATCGTTCGAAAGATACACTATTAGCTCTATATGTAGACACTTGTTACATCGTTTTTTTAAATTTAAAAACCTTCGGATACGGACATACGGTGTAGGCGTACCACACGCGAGAAAGGTCAATAGCGCATTTTTAATGCAATCAGAAAATTTAGGGAAAATATTTGTGCGTTTCACTTAAATACACCCTGAGGGATGTTGAATATTTTTTGTTGGAGTATTCGAACTAATATTTTTAACGGATGACCTCTATTTCAATAAGTGCCTTTTATTTTTTATGAAGACGTTTTTTATGTACACGGTTTTCTTTATAGCCATGTGTCACGCGATTTATTTAAATACTAATTGAATAAAGGAACAGCAAACAAGTTAAGGTAATTATGTATTTCTAAACCAAATGATAATCGGATTAGAAAAAATTCGTAACGTAAATATTATAATATTATACGATACACGCCATCTGGTCCTAAATACTACGCTGTTAAAAATATATTTTGTACTTTCTTTCCGACGAAGTGGGCGTTAAAAAATCAAAAAAATTAATGATGTTGCATTACAGCACGCAAATCGTTTGTTTATTACTATTATCGGTTACTACATCGTTTATTGATCTAATTCCCGAAAAAAGTTTAATATTAAACAGTGATCAACACTCGTGTTTTTGATCGTTAGTAAAAACGGTCGTTATTCTAACAACTGCAGCTATACATCAGTAAACAAGGTTATAGATTAGTGCAGCGGTTACCGAGGTAGGAGAATCGGGTGATATCAGTATTTTTTTTTCTCTTCCAATATTCGAGATAACATACCAATTTGTTCAACTGATTAATAAAATCTATTTAAAACGAAATGAAATGCATTATTACTTATTAGTAGTTAGTACATTAACCGAGGAAAATCGCTGGGCAGAATAATCGACCACGTGGATTTTTTCGAAAACGTAGCCAGCTCAGTTTTAGTAGTGTCCCATTATAACGTGATATTATACTGGTGTAGTATTTATCAAGCGCGTATCCAGAGTTTTATTTGGGGGGTGATAGAAATGTAAGAATATACCTTACCACGGACCACAAAATAAAATAAAATTAATACCTTTAATATTGTAATGTATTATGTATTTTATATTTATTAGTTATTACTTATTACCAAACTATAATAAGAACTTTAAGGCTCTTCCACTGTTGGCAAACCTATTTAAAATATTTTCATCAATTATTGAAATTTCCCTATTATATCTATTATTATTTATTATTTTAATACATTTTCTCGTCCCAATTTAATCAGTGATAATAACTGTTCACTGGTGGAATTCAAAATCAAATAGAACTATTTTTTTATGATAATACCTACTCTCTGTTTTTTCTGAAATTTCGAGGAATATATATATATTACGGCTAAAGTCTGAAATCTGGCTGATGTGCTCATTGTCCGGATAATGTGATTGTATAATAAAGATTGTTGCATTTATGTAAGGCATGAATTGAAACCTTTACTCAGGTTTTTATTCTATAACGCAAAAAAAACTTTTTAAAACTTATTTCGAAATTTTATCAAAAGTGTCTCTATTTCTAAAATTTTTTTAGCAAAATTGGAAATGTCTTTGAACAAAATTTGGGTCTCATAAAGTTATAATTTACAACGTCTTATAACCGAAGTGTTGAGTCAAATAAAGTTAAAACCAACTTTTTTTTTAATATATTTGGATACGTCCGGACTGGTCGATTTTGAGTCTTGTATAAGCGAATGAACGTTATACCCGTAAGTCTAATAAGTGGCGTTCACTGTATCATTTTTTTTATTAATTGATTGTGGTGGATAGAGGGGGTGGGGTTCGCGTCGTATTATGGTGAAATAACACACCCGGCTGCAGTTGACCGGTAGTGCCTCCATTCTGGGCGCACGGGACGTATCGATCGTTCTGTTCGTTGGAGAGCACTGGGGAAGATTAGGAAGGTACGGTGAGGTACTTGAGGAAGGTACGGTGCATTACGTAATAACTGTAATTAAAAATAGCTTTAAAATGTGCTCGCGCCGTCCGTCTGCCGCTCTTGGCCTTTGTCGTCCGTGGATATTATCAATACATAGTGTTTAAAACTTTTCAATGCGTTGTTACAATATTATTATGATACTCGAGTTGTAACAATTGAACAATGTAACGTTTCTTCTCCACCACGCGTATACGAATACGAACTCGGAACTTATTTTAGTCATAGCCCACAGTCGACACACGGATGTTAAGTTTTGGAAATTAAGTATTAACAATGGGTTAGTGGTCAAGTTCTCAATTTTATAAAGCTACCACCCCCATAAGAAGCAAAATAAAAAATAAATGTACAATTCAATACGGTGTTCACAATCCCTAAAGCTTGCTCTAGTTGAAAGTTAGATCAAGTCTTCTTAATCCAGAGAATCCGTTATTTCAGTTTTTATAAAGGGACTTATGATTATTATGATATTAACCCTTTGAGTAGTATTTAGTATTGACGTATATTTACGTCAATCGATGTGTATGGTCTATAGAGAAATGACGTGTATTTACGTAATTTTTTAGTAGTGGTATTTATCGAATTTTAGTAATAGTACCTATATTGATTTCTTCAGATTTTGATCATATAAAAAAAAGTGTGTACTGCTGTCAATAATATTTTATAATTTTTCTAAAATCGCACCAAGATTAGAACAAACATACATTTATAAAAATTATTTCTTTACGTATGTAATGGAGGTTGCCTATACCGTATACTCGTATAATCTAAATTGTTTTATCAAAGATATGAATTATGATTATACGAATACGATTCGAAACAAATCATAATAGTGTAAATGTATTACATCCATGCGTAATCATAAACCTATTATTATTACCAAATTCCGGATGAGGGAGTGCCACAATAACATCGTAATTAAGTATTTGCATACATTGTTTTTGCGATGTTATTTTATTTATTTTGCTGTTTAGTTTATTGTTTTTACAATTGAACTTTAGAAAACTCACTGATTCACAAATTTTAGAAATTATTACCAGTTAAGAATCGGTCGATGATACATATTCTTGTTCAGTTAGTTATAGTCGTAGCTCAGATTCTGAATTAGACTGTACAAAATTCCTAGAAACTGTTAAAAAACGTTTTAAATGAAGCTTAGAGAACCATGAAACGACTGTTAAAATATTTCATATTAATTGAATTATGTTATAATTATGATTTTTATAACTTTCATTCTTATTGTTATTTTTTAAATTCGATTTATTCAAGGAAGGATAAAATATTTATAGTAACAGTTAATAAAACCAAAGTTTTAGTTGTTTAATTTAATTTTGAAATTAAATTAGAAATTTATAGTTTATCTCAAATTGTTATGGCGTATAATTACCTACGTCATTACTACTAGGAAACGAAAAACACGACGTAAATTCACGTCTTTCCTCTGGAGTGCGGTTTACATATGACGTAAATATACGTCATTACTTTGCAACAATTGTAGATTTATTATTTTATTTTCTCATATTAAGGAACTTCTAACCATTGTAGAGATAAACAATGGTACGTTGTTCAGCATAGTATCGGAATTTCAGTTTTCATCTTTATTTTTTAGGTATTAATATAATACGCACGCTCTCCAACATCTTACTACCCAAAACAAGTTCGCTACCCCTTTAGCACCCTTTCACCGTCTACGTTCAGAACCACTGAGTTAGCTATTAGTAAATTAAATAGTCTTTAGTGATAAATGAATCTAATTATTTGACTCGAGTCTGAACAGAACAGGGGAACTAGGTGTAGGGGAAAGGGATTATCTATACTTTTAAACGCACTGGATTAGAATTTAATTTTAATCGGTACGCTATGTTTTTGAATTCGTCGAGTGCCATATGTTGGGTGCGATTCGATCAAAATTAATTGATTGAAATCGCCGTTTAGGGTCAAACGCCACTCGTAGCCGCGGGGTCACGGTAAGTTAGTACATTAGTCGCTGTGACATCTTCTCGTAGGGTTTTCATTTCGACCGGTCACGTTCCCGTTAACTGAAAACCGCTGTTTGGCAACAGTCATCAGGTCGACCACGCCGGCAGTCGCCTGATAATACGGTTCGTGCGTGCCGACGAATTTTCAGCTCGTCGGCACAAATATGCGCGCATGTCGCCTTTTCGCGCATTGACGCATAGTGTGCAATCGTTAGTTATAGTTATTCATCTGTAACACTGACGCGTGCACTATACTTTTATCATAAAGTTCGCGACTCGGTACGCGTCCTAGATTTTCGTGCACGATCCGCGTTTATAATTGGAAGGAGATTAAAAATGACCTCTAACGC
This sequence comes from Periphyllus acericola, assembly GCA_949715065.1. Lineage (NCBI taxonomy): Eukaryota > Metazoa > Arthropoda > Insecta > Hemiptera > Aphididae > Periphyllus > Periphyllus acericola. The sequence continues at coordinate 36,263,406 of OX454268.1, forward strand.
AAGGAAAAATATTGTTCCGGTAGCCGAAAAGTTAAAAAATTTGGCGCAAACAGTTTTTTTCATAATTTCATTCGTCACTAAAGTAAATCAGCTTAAATATGCCGGTAAAAGTTTTTCATTGTGTATTTTATTTTTTTTTATACTTTAATGAGATTGAATCTGTTGTATATTATAAGGGACGTATTTACTCTTCAGGATAATCCATAAATTTACCATCAAAATCGGCTTTTGGCTGTTACATTTCTTTCATTATATTTCGCGGCTCATAGTGACTTTCTCATCGTCCTATCGCTGGCCACACCTGCTCAATACGTAGAACTTTATAGTACGTAGTACTTTATAACATGGTGTCACGGTGTCAAGACACCATTAAATACAATGACGTCTGCAAAGTCATTAATCTCGCAATATACGTTTTTGTAGTTAATACGGGGTTTGTAGATTTTTACACATAGCCTACTTGGGGGCCCCTGACGCCACGCACCCCTTGTACCCTCATATAAATACGGGTCCTATCATGGTTACACGCACACACACCATAAATGTTGTAAAAGAAAAAAATATATAACTGACTTCTATAATTATATTTTAAAGGTCTGAAAAATAATGATATTTTAGTCTGCTTTATTATTCAATTTGTTTTAGAGCAAGTACTTCAATCTCCTTATCAAAATAGTTACAGTAGGGGTGAGTGGTGATTGCGCGATTCCCCTCTTGTCACTCAAAACATTGAAACACCTAGTCAAACGCACCATAAGCTTCAAAATGAGACGGCCTATCAGGCCCGTACTGGTTGCTCTTTTGGGGCGGTTTATGGAGCCTGCGAGGGTGCTCAAATTTTTATTAAATTTATAAATGTACAAGGCATATTTTAAACATTCATGACATCCCTCAATATTACTTAAATACATTCAACTATCACATTAATACATTTTTGAAGTTCGTTGTTAACCCATTCCTCTACAATAATAATTTCATCTAAATTATCGCATGCGTTGTGCAAATCTGTTTTGCATATTAATCTCCATGATGTAGCAAAATATATAAGTGTACAATCATCTATATTTGGTAATACAGTTAGTAATACACACACATATAATATGTATATAGTTAATTTAGTTGGAAAATCTTTATACATAATATATTTATACATAGAATGGAAAAAGTCGATGTGGGCCAGATGGGGGTGTAGTAAGTACCTATAGCTATACGAGCATCAATTGTATTAATTAGTATCTACATTTTAACTTTTAGCATACAAATAATATTTTATCTCGATATGTATTTTTCAATAACATTAATAGGAAATCATCGATGTCACTATTTCTCAAAATATAAACATAGATGGACAAAATTTTCATGCGTGCGTTGTGCGTCAAAATTGACATGGGCACATTGTGCGTCTGCCCTGTTTCCCGGTGGATCAGTACGGGACTGCGGTCTTTATTCAGTCAAAGTAATGTTATTTCATAGTTCTTCCATTGCGCTACACTAGAGGAAGTCGCTTGAGGTTTGTTTCAAGCACTTCTATACATTCACGTTTTTTTCTACAGTTCATTAATTAATACGTTACGATTCAAAAGGAGTTCGTTTCATAATAACACAACCGTAACATCAAATAATATTATCGATGTGCGGCCAGAGGTCCATACACTTGGTACGAACATGTTATTACACGCATTAATGATAAGAGCTAATTACGTTAAAACTATTAATCTAATATGTACATTATATAAAACATCAATTATCAATGTATTCATCACCATTAATTATACAGCAAAATAATGTACATTATTATACACTTATAAATAAGAAAAAAACATATGTTTTTTTTTTCTTAGCGTTTTCAGATAACTATAAATCTATTTGGTATATTATATCCTAAAAGGAATTATTGGATTAATCGAACAGTTCGACAAACAATTATTCAAACCAGCCAATGGTTTTCGTACCACTGCTGTACAATATTGATTGATTTTTTTTTTCAGACAATTCATGGATCGCTCGACTTTATTTTTGGCTCACCGCTGTAGTTCACCGAGTCTCCGGACGTAATCGAATTAGGAGCGCGAATATATAGAACAATGGTGTAATGCAATACGCTGGACAAACGAACCGAAAGCTGCCGTGTACACAGCAACATTATATGAACACAAAAATAATATTTAATTTTCATCCGTCGAGCGGTACGTTGTGTGCTGGGTGCCAGGGTGCGTGTATATGTATCATAATATATGTATGTGGTGTGTATGCGATGACCCCGTTATCCTGCAACTTAGCTCAGGTGAAAAGTACAACATGTGAGTGGGCGGTGTCCGGCCGATCGTTAAATTGTTAGTTAAAAAAAAAAAAATAAAAAAATAAGAAATAGAATAGAGTTAACAACGTGATCGTCAAAGTACCCAATTAAACGAGTTTGGCACGTATACTTTTTAACACGTCTCAACACGACGGGCCGAGGTGAGTGGGCAACGTGTTCGTCCGTATACTGCTGCGTACCTATGCTGCACAGATAGGACTTTTCTAGGACAGCCGTGCGATAAGCTGATATTGTACGTGTTTTTGCTCTGATCGAGACGAGAAACGCACTTCATTATGTATAAAATATATGTACGGAAATCCGAGTGCGGTATCCTGCGGCACGAATCTGTAGTTACTGAATCCCAAAAACCTGGAGGCAACAACAATATAAGGTACCTGTACTCTCAGAGTCGGGTTAAGTACTTTGGCGGGCGTAAGCGAATGATTCAGATGGGCCTAATCGATAACTCAATAAATATAACATTGATATTAATAGGTTCTTGTTTTCCGTTGTATCTAGACTTTTTCTAATGTTGCGGGGAGGGGTGGACTACAAACCAAGAATCTAATTGCTCATAATTGTTGTTAAATTTTTAAACACTTGACATTTTATAGACCTATATATTGACCTGACAATTCCAATTTATACAACTTTTTAGGAGGAACAAAAAAATAATGAAATAATTTTAAAAATGTACAAAACGCATTCGTTCGGATTCGTATTAAATTATTCAACTGTTACAAAGTTACAACTCCTGCAGCGACCCCGGTCAAAATGAAATTTTTTCAGTAACCCGATTTCCGCTAAAACAATAGGAGTTGCCCCCCCCCCCCCAGAGTCTTTGATTATTTGATACAAGGCTTATACAAGGTGTCCTACCGGGATTTACACAGGGCGATATCTTCCATGTTAATAGAGATAATCAAATTCAAAGTAAGTATTTGCGTTGTTCGTACATCACGGGTTGAAACGACCGAATTCAAGATAAAATGTCAATTTTCAGGTAAGTACGTCTTTCATAACGCGCCTGAACGTGTTACGCTCAGATGGTCTATACTAGTGATGGGCAAAGTACGGCCCGCCGAGGGTCCATCGACATGGATAGTATAAAATTATAGTATAAAAAAATACCCGAAATATTATGAAAATGAACGAAGAAAATAATTTTAAATATATAAACGGATTGGCGCGGATTGTGCGCGGTCGTACCCTCACAGCTTGGTTTAGGCAGATAGTAGATACTATGATAATTTATCATAGATTGATAATAGGTATATAATGTATATTTTTGTTCATATTAATATATTTCCCGGATCTCGGTTTGGTGCGTCCTTAACGTAGTTTTCGTATAATAATATGTATGATGTACTTATGTGTATAAGTTTAATTATAGTTTTTGAATTAATTATTATTTAAGGTAAAAGATAATTTGTAACATTTGTGCGTAATGCTGTAATGTTTTTATATATCATGATTTGAATATCATGATTCAAAGCTTTAACACAAAATGCATTTTTTCTATAATTCTGGCCCTCCTCTAGAATTTCTTAAACTTTGTGGCCCCCCCCCATTAAAAAAGTTTGCCCACCACTGGTCTATACACTGTATCGCGGCGTGATTTTATTATAAGTTGACTGCAGTGCTAGTTGCGATTTATCCGATCTTTGGTAATATAATATATACTAGCTGTTTCTCGACCGAATGATCGCGACATCCGAAACGGTTTAGTGGAAAACACGAATCGCAGATCGAATTACTAGCGCATTACCGGATGCAGTCTGTCGGTGTCACGCGTTGTCGTTATAAATCTGAAAACAATGACGAGTCGTACTTCTGAAACGGTGCTATTGACGGAATAATAATCAGCCCGTTAGTGCGTCTTACGTCGTTTTCCAAACTCAAGCGCTCGAACGAGAAAAACAATTATCGCGTAACGCGTTTTTCTCAAACGAATCGTCATGAATCGGCGTGATTTATGAATTTTCCCGTTGCTCTAGATTTCACGTTTATATTTCGGAAAAATTGAAAGCATACGATACGATATAATAATAATACGGTGTACCTATGCATAATTACGCATGCGGTCCAATAATGGTTTATTATTTATTATTGTATCTACTGCTCACGTATACCTACAAATCACTAATCATCGATATGATAATATAATATTATGAATATTATACCCCTGTTGACTAATGCGAGCTGTTAATGATATTGAAACTGGCGCGCCGTTTATCTCACCGAACTCTAATATTATTAATCTCGCATCTTAAAAAAAAATAACTAATTACAATGCCGTATGTGCGTAATAAGAGGGCGCGCGTTATTGTGTTAATCATACAATAACCCGTATGTATAGGTGTTCAACTCCGTTCAGCAGTTGTTCGTCTAAAATAAAATACACGATTAAAAACGCTGATTCAGTAGAGGTTGGGGGGAAAAAATTTTACTGTAAATCATTTATCGGCGTTTCGGGTCGTACACGTAGGTAACGAACACCGAGGAAAATGTTCGAATTTTCCAAAGTTATACAGAAGTACAATGTATTGTACCCAATACGAAACGATATGTTACTCATGTATTGTCATGCGCATTTTACCAAATACCATAGCGTTATAACTTGGGCTAGGGACTTCATGCTCTAAAAAGTCCTAAAATATGCGTGCATTTATGCCCTTAAAAATTATCATATATGCTCTGAAAATATGCAAAAATGCTTAAATATGCTCTTAAAAATATTTAATTTTCATTAAAAAACCAAAAATTACAAATTGTTTTATTATTATTTATTAATTATTATAATTTCTTATTATTTTCATTTCTTCTTTTTTAAATTTGCCTTTAAACGAAACAAAAACAAATAAAAAAATTAATTGATTCTGTTTATGAATTAATAATTTAAAAATCCTAGGAAGATGGATTATTTCACAATTTTTATCTTTTCTTATTTTCAATTTATAGAATATTCATATTAAATATTGTATTTTATGTGTAAAATATGTACTAAAAATACATTGAAAAATATGCAAACTCATATAAGTCCCTAGCCCTAGTTATAACCATTCGGTTTATTATCGCGGGGTATAACATAAAAATTTTTCTCCGATAAACGCGGAATAACTTCGTGTAACCATACGGAGTATTTTATTATAGGTACCCATAGTTATATTAAGCTGTTGGACTAAACGATATTGTATTTTACCGGTGGGTTTACGTTTTCAATGTTTTCATAAGGACCGTTTAACAATATTTACATAGTGCATATATTTGTATGATTTGAAATAAAACAGATTGTGATCGCGAATAATGGGCACCTGCCTGCCTTTGCGGTGTTCGACAAGCGCGCGCAAAGGTCACCGGATGGGGGGGAGGGGTCGTATAAAAAAAGACCTCGTACAGATAACATATTAAGCAGGAATATATTTCATAATAATACGAGTCCGTTAAAAGTATATTGAGCACGAATAATATAATATATACCTATTGGCTTATCTATAACCGATATATAATATATATTATGTACCTATGCTAATATTCTTGATCTGTCTAGAAAATTCGAGTAACTATTGTAATTGCCAATTAAACGAAAATTGATTTAAATAACAAAAGATAAGCGCTTAATAACATTCGTTGTTATAATTACGTACGTGCGTTCGATTACAAAAAAAAAAAAAATTTAAATTTAACTCATTTTACGAACGATAAAATATTTTATATGAATGAAACAATCTGCTCTAAAACGCGGTGCGTTAATTAAGACGAGATGAAATCGATAATTCTGCTGAATCAACGATTTTCGCGATTTAAATTTGATATTAATGTACAGTTGTACGAGTATATCCGTGTCTATATATATGAAAAAGAAAGGGTGGCTCGCGTCGTATCTCAAGACGTAAAACATTTTTGTTTTTTACCAATGACTGCTGATTTTGATGTTATATTATGTTTTTGCTATAATATTTATATACGCAATTATTTTTTACATTTTAACGTATTTTTTAATTCTTAATAATTAATATCTAACTTAATCTGATGTGTTTGTACAAAACTTTCATTTTGTTTGTACGTTTTTGAATTATTGACTATGTGTTGTTAGAGCAGTCCTTGACAATTTTAGCGATTGTTAAATTTTATTACTTTTATTGTCGAGTACAATAACTCGCAGGAATATATTATTCCGAAGTGTATAGTCATTTTTGAGTGGAAAGTGTAGTTTTCGGATATTTTACCACGGGCACTTTGTTTCCGAAATTCCAATGAAGAATGACGACTGTGTGTATTTAAACCGATTCAGTCCTTTCGTCTTCCAATATTTCTAAAGCGGTCAATTTCTAAAGTTGCTGCACTCAATATACATTGAACATACTCAATACACTCAATAATTACCCAGTAATTTTAAGACCTTCAAAATCAGCTCTCGGCTCTCACATTATTCTTTTTATTATATTGCGCGGCTCACGACTGCAAACCACCCCCGATGTACACCGCCTAATTGTACCGTGTTTGCAAGATTATTTTTGTATTGCATACACTTTTGGCCGACTAGTTTATTTCTTTCGCTTCGAGTCCGGAGGAGTTCACGGGAACATATTATAATAGTGCTGCGATACGAGCAAAATCGTTATTATAACACGTTTTATACGTTTTTTTTATTGCACCTTGTACAAACAAACAGTATTCATGAGACGAACTCTCAACACTCGTAGGTACATCCGCCTAGACCCGATGATAACCGCACCTACCAAGGTTTAAAATACTGCCGTCGGGCCGCCGCCGCGTGCGGAGTATAACGGTTATTGATACATAGTTCAGGGGTGGCCAACCTTTATATATTATATATAATAATAATACTTATGACGTATCAATATATATTATGTACTCGTTTGGTATAAGATCAATAAATATAATTCAAAGGTACGGTGGTATTTTTAACCATGGTTAATTTAATATATCTAATTTTACGTAAAAATTAACATTATTCAAATGTTATCTTGTGACACAATCATTGTGTAATAGAGTATTTACGACTCTTATGAGATATATGTAATTAGTAATGTTGAATAATATAGTTTTGAAACGAATTTTAAACCATTGAGTATTTCCTGTCAAATCGCGTTAACTTACTTACTTATCTGGCGCTAGTGTGCCGCGGATTCAATAACATCGAATGTGCCGCGAAAGTTACGCGTGCCGCAGGTTGGTCACCTCTGACGTAGAGAATAAGGTACTTTTATGTATTATAAAATCAATGGTATAACATATATCGTGTATACAGAGTGATGGCCCCCACATCGTTTTACCGCATGAAGAACGACGATGATGATCGGTCCACACCGTAAATAATATATTATGTTATATAATTCAACGTTTACCGTAATATTATATAAACGTGTTATTCAGCATAGCGGTAAAATGTTTAATGCATTACATATCCTTTATGGGTCGGTTGTTTCGTACGATTTTGGTTCTAAAAATAAAAATAGTGATATTTTTTTTTTACAAGTTAACAATATTCTTCGCATGTCGGTGCGCGATAAATCAAAGTTTCAAAAGAACGTGCGTCATAGCAAATATAAAAAAAGTAGTATTTAATAGATATTTAAATATTCGATCGAGGTTTCTTTTATATTTTAACTTAATGTAATTATTTTTAATTACTCACAGTTATTATAATATTTTTCATTTTTCTAAAAAATTTTAAATTTCAAAGAAAATTTTTGGATTTTTAAAAATAATACTGTATCGCCAATGCGAATAATGCGTAGTGTGTATGGAAGGCAGTTTTGTTACAGACAGCTATTCATTAACACTACGTATACCTTTTTTTATTAAATTAATTTGTAAAACTTTACTGTCAAATTTGAAATATTTAAATAATTTTCAATAAACAGTATGCTATAAACTCCTAAATACAGATTAAACGGGTTATCGTTTGGAATGACTCATATATCATAATAATGGTATGCTTCTATAATAATATTTGAAAATTATTTTCAGTTTGTTAATTGGTTCTACATAATGTGAAAGTTCACTTTATCGATCCAAATCGTCATTTTTGGAAAACAAAGAAAATGCGCTATGCGGAACGAATAAGAAATCAAACGGGATGCATATATTATACTGTCATATTTGCAGACAATACGTACACGTGCGGGGCACATAATAGTTGTCAAAACAATTTCGGTTGTTGTTCATTATGTATGTACGAGCTAAGGAAGCAGTATAATATATCTACAGCCATTGTACGCATTGTGATATATTTTGAAGTCGCCTCTGCCATCGCCTATGAAAAAAAAAAACAAAACGTAACGTACATATTATAACAGTGTATTAAAATATAATAAATCGAGCCCGTGTAATCGTAATCAAGGTTTTCGAAAACATCTAATCGTACAGTATACGTTTTCCGTTTCTCGAGTCGAATCAAATTGTACCCGACGAAACGCGCGCTGGACAGTGAAACGGTTTTTCTTTGACCCCTAACCAACCCGCGAAGACGTTCACCGAACTTCGATTCCATGTAGTAATATGCGGGTATACTTAACCAAGTACGACTTTTAAAATTACTTTTAAATTCCACCGTGTTGTTATAATATTTATATATTACGTTTTTACGTTCGCTATCGGCATCGCGCTATGTTTCGCGAGCGCGCATTATGACGTAATTTCACCTTCATTAGAACATTATTATCAATTATTACTTATAAGTAGGGCAGAGGACTTGTAGCTCTAAAAAAGCTCTAAATATGCAAGCACTTTTGCACTAAAAAACCCCATAGTATGAACTTAACATTTTTTTTAGCCTTTTTTCTTTACGTTTGACGGAATTTTTGTGTTTATCTGTATTTATTGTGTTGCGTAACATTAAACCGTTTTTCACTCCCTACTTTAACGTCACAATAGTAACAGTACAGGACTTTACCGTCGGTCGAAAACGTACGGGCACCAAACTCAAGACACAAAACAATTTAACCGGCTACTTAAATGCTGTTTAACTTTCGGCATTTTATTACAAATTAAAATGTTCAAATTAATTTATAATACGGCTAATAAGTCGGCACCATAACACGAATGTACGTTCCGCAGAACTGACTGAGACTAAATACTAAAATATTGATTCTTGTCGTGTCTATAAATAAATCCTAATCGAATAAAAGCCCGCATTTTGACTGTATTGTTTGAAATAAAAATGTCACTGTGGAAAAATTCGATTTAAGTTAAATATGTCTCAAAAAGTATAAATTAGCGTATAAAAGTGTAAAATATGCCCTAAAAACCAAAACGACGCAAAATATGCATTTATATGCACAATGAAATTTCAAAACTAGCTTTGTGGAAGCATGAAACGTATTTGTTTCGCACTCTGCTATTTTTGTGACTGTGCAAAAAAAATATGCAAATGCTACAAGTCCTCTGCCCTACTTATAAGTTAAACCTATCCGTAATCCGGAAACTGTTTGAACGTTATTATTAGGAAACGGATTTAAATGCTCTAAAAACGAGAAAAATGCCTTAAAAAAATACGATTTAATGCACTTATAACAGACATTTTTTAAAAAAATGCACTTAAAAAATGCTCTTAATAATTTCTATATAAAAATGACTTGAAAACATAAAAAATGCACTAAAAATGTCAAAAAATGCTCTCAAAAGCAAAAAAGTCTTAAAAATGCAAAATAAAAGTTACATATTTTAATTCCTTGATGTGTGAAATGAACTTTGTGCTTGGAAAGCAAGGTTTTCGGACATTCAGAAAAAAGTGTAATTTGCAACTAAATAGTCCATTTCCTAGTTATTATACACCTTTACCGGGGCAGATGAAATAAAACCGTTCCATCTTTTTCATTCAATCTGTTAAAACGTTCAAAATCAATCACATAAATAGTTAATGTTCATAAACTAACTATTACGTGTCGAATTCGTATTAACTATTGTAACAACCCAAAAGTAAAAGGAAAAATAAGGTGGTAAAAGGAACCGGGTTAAATTACCTTCCTCCTTCTTGTAAGGAGGGCACTCGGGGTTACAAAGGTTCGAGAGCCGATGTAGGTGACTGTAGGTCTCACAAGCTTATTACAATTATATCACTCACCTGATTCCGCCTCGTTGTACGGCCGTTGACACTCGTACCGCTCACGGTGTAGGATTACAGGAAATGATCAAATGAATATGCAAAGTCGTTAATGGGTTGCAATTGGACACTTTGACACTCACAAAGAAATAAAATGTTATTAAAAGTGGTACTTGCGTAAAAGTAAAAAGAGATCTCCGGAAGTCGGTGCGCCCGCACTGACGACTTGCAACGGAGAGCCCGCGAGAAGGGTTGTCTGAAGACCTTTTATAGAGCGATCTGACTGTGTGGTGGGATGGTTCTTTTGACCAAAGGGCGGTTTCCCATGAAGGTTGACCTGGTTATTGACAATGGAGAACCGTTAGATTGTTGTCCCTTTTTATTGCTTGTTTTCTGTGTGTGTGCCGAAGGAGTCGTTATTTATTAAATCATAACATTTTTGTATATACATGATACTGCATATCATTACACTCCCTAACCAAAGTTTGTCATAAAAATGCAGTGTTGCATGCATGCGTTTAAGAATTGTTGTGGTGAAAGGAAAAGCAACTCTCTCCTGAGCATATTAAATAGCAAAATATTATTTTTATTATTATTATTATTATTATTATAACTATTATGTATTAGTATTACACGGATGTATAGTTTTAAAAGTTAAATCAATTCAAATTTAAAGCTATAAAATATTATTTCAATTCAGTTAAAATTTAAATATTCTAAAACGAACGTTTAACCGTTGTTTTCGCTGTACAAAAAATAAAACATAAAAGTTCAGGGCCTTGGCCTCGGGGCTGCAGATACTATACCTGCTACAGAAGTCGTACAACAGTGGTCATGACGTGTGCATTTTATCTATTTTATTCGACCACTTTTTCGAACCAAACCAAAATCCGTAGAGAACATTCCGTGCGGCTGTTTTTTTCCGCATCGAGACTAGGATACCGTTGGCAAAAAATAAATCCGAAAATTATCCCGAAACGACAATGTTTATAATACTCGGTGATCGCAGGGAAAGGACATTTTAAAGGGCATCGCATTCGATTTGACCGTACTCGCAGAGGACGCCGGACGTCCAGTCCAACGGTCGGCAACTGGTTGACGGCATCAACATATTATATCTCACTTTTCGCTAACTTCGTTTTTATTTTTATAGGAAAAAAAGTATATTTTACTCGACTCATCGCATATTGAAATGCTCGGTAAATTATACATGGTGTACAATGGTGAATGAAACGACGGAGCGTAGCGTGCATGCTACGGACGTCAAACACGAACTGAACTACCATAGATTGTACATAATACCATAGATTGTACATAATACCATAGATTGTACATAATACCATAGATTGTACATAATACCACAGATTGTACATAATACCTAACAGACCGTCACTTTCAAGTCAGGTTTGGTTCATCTTTCTCAAAAATTGCAAATATTAGTGCAGATGTCCCTCAGGGTGGCATACTGTCACCAATTCTATATAATATATATGCCGCTGATCAACCTACCTCTCCAAACACAATAGTAGCTGAGCTTGCGGACGACAAGGCAATCATAGCAATTAATGAAGACCCAATTTCTGCTTCCCTAAATCTTCAACATCATCTTAACTTAATGTCAAATTGGTACGATAAATGGAGAGTTAAAGTTAATCAGTCAAAATCGCTACACACTACCTTTATACTTAGACCTACCCCCTGTCCCGAAGTTTCCTTAAATAATATACCTATCCCTTCATCTTAATCGGTAAAGTACATAGGGCTAACTATTGATCGGCGCCTCACTTGGGCATTACACGTAAGGGAAAAAAACTCTCCCTAAATGCACGTCAGCGGCAGCTTAAAACATTATTAACTAATAAACATACAAAATTAAATGTCAAGTTGCTCATATACAAATCCTTAATAAAGCCTATGTGGACATATGGACTCCAACTCTGGGGCAATACCAAGAAATCGAATCGCAATAAAATACAAATCACACAAAACAAAATCCTTCGCTCCATCATCAATGCCCCATATTATGTTTCAAACTTTTCTATCCATTCTGACTTAAAAATTAAAACTATACACGAAGAAGCCAAATCTTACTATGAACGCTTCTTCCATAAACTGCCCTCTCACCCAAATCCTCTTATATCCGGACTGGCCACTAACACAATTCCTGGAAATCCACTACGTCGACTAAAAGGAAACTGGTGTAGAGACCTCCTTAATGACAACTAACACGATAATTTATATATGAGATCCATTTATAAATAAGCAAAAGGAAGTGCGATCACTGGATGGTTTCTTCCCTCACCCTTTACATGTGACATTGCTTGTAGCACATATTCTTATTATGCCCGGGCATAGATTGTATATTTCAAATAAAAATTAAAAAAAAAAAAATCTACTGGTGCCCGGACTCAAAAATAATGCACTCGCCCCGTGTCTAGTCTATCATTCGCAGCTCGACATATGACATACCATCACGACGGCGCATCTACATGACATACATATATAGGTACATGAAGCACCAATGTCCTGCATAACGCAGTACGCACTCATGATGGCATAAAGCCGATAGGCTGGTTAGATTAATGCGTGCAGTTGCGTGAGGGGGGAAAAAACTTCCGGGTTGGCATTTTTTTCTTCCATAAGTAATGATTGAAAAAAAGTACTTTTAAAGTCAATTTTAAAATCAATGAAAATCCGGTACGGGATAAGCCCAAGTAGCTGGTCGTCACCCGAACAGATCATTAACATATCGGGTGATACGCGCGACAAAAGTGCAACCGACGACCGGCGTAATATTGGAATCTGCAGAATCGTCAACACCGTAGGGCGTAGAAGACGTCACACCCGCATGCGCTTTATCCGTCTTACAAACGCACAACCTAGCAATTTTGTGTTCAGTAGGAGTTACAACCGATTTTTTATGGTTAGCTTTTATATTAGAGTGAACTGACTTATTGTGGAACTCAAAGGGAAAAACGTTATCTATGTCTATTTTTATAGGTGTTTTATGATATTTTAATTGATAAGCTATTTAGCTTTTTAAAATTGTTATATTTTACATAATCATAACTACCTAATAAATTAAAATATCGGAAAAAACTTATGAGAAGAACTTATGATAATGTTCATTCTTTTTTTTTTTTTTTTAAATTTTGAGTTCGATAATAGGTCAGCTTACTCTAATGTTAAAGCTAACTGCACAAAGTTGTTTCTACTGAACACATATTTGCTTTGTTGCGCGGAGTCGCTGTAAATTGCGTGCCATTTAACATTTTCTGTGTAAATTACGGCCTCAATATATTTTGTTTATACGTATAGGGATGTTTTTGCAAAATCAATATTTTCCTTCCCATTTTTCAGACTTAGGACTGGCAATAAAATTGTAGATATTAATATTGGTATGGTTAAAAACATTGGTTTTGCTGTTTGTTGTTTACAATTAAAAATCTGATAAAAAATGGTACGGTCTAAAAATGTATTACCAACAATTTGTTATTAAGAGACTAGTAAAAAAATGTATTATTTAAAATTTGTAATTAAGTAACTAACTCAAACATTTGAATAATAACTGAGTAATTTTTTTTGATTGCATCCACAGCGTACTCTTAAAGTTATTTTTTATAATTGTCATTCTACATGTATCCAATTCCAATGTTCTATACGCTTAAGTCACAAGTAAAGTGCACTCGATCTTTATTACCGTTGTTTTTTTTTTTTTATAAATAAGAAATCTGTATAGATAATAACGGATATCGAGCACGGGCCGCGGTGTTTTAACTACGTCATTTTCGAACTTTTTAACACCACGATGATTACAATTTACAAGCCGATAGTAATTTAACGAACCAGAGATTACTTTAATGTGGTCAAAGTTCATTATAACACTTATCACTATAGTTATATTAAAATATAATTATACATTGTGTAATAATATGCGATAAATTATTATAATTGTTAATATATTACAGTTAATAAATTCCATTACGCACAGTATACCATAACCGCATACGAAAACAATAATAAAAAAGGTAAATATTATAAAACTTGTACAGTTGTACGGACTAAATGTACGTCTAATTACAGTTTACAATTGCTGTAGGTATATTTACTCTAAAGCGTATGGACATACATATTCTCTTTTAACATAACTAATATTTAAAAATGTGTGATATTTTAAAGGCATCCTTTGGAATTCTATTAGGATTTAATTAAATTTCATTAATTAATTTACCAGAAAACCAAATCTTTCATATTATCTAAACTATTATCTGTAAATCTACTACAGTAAATTGTATTTGAATAATCTTGTACAGTCTCATCTTGCCATAATTCACCTGATTTACACTTTTTTTTTTTTTGCGTGATCTTTAAATAGAACATGAGTTCTTTTTTATTCTGTTCACAATGGAAATAGACAATTTTGAATGTTATCGTTTTATTATTACTAATGCGTCGATTAATTAATAATATTAATACTAATTAGCATCTAATATAATAATGCTGGTCGTCTTTAATATAATATAAGATTTAGACATTTTAGAGTGCACTACTGTACTATATCATTTACAGAGACCTACTTAGGAATTTTGGGGCATTGGGCTAATTCTTTGGTATTCAATTTATTTTTCAAGATTATAAATAAATTATACCATATATCTGTAAATATTTCTTACAAATTAACTAAAACAATTTAATAAAGCCAAATTAATACATGGGGGCCTGGGGCTGCAGCTCCACTAGCCCTCCTTTAAGCAGGGCCCACATAATACATATTATAATATGCTATATTATGTTCTTCAAATAACATTTTCTTTGTATCTCTTTATACAGGGCATACTTCTCAGTATATCTTTTTTTCACAATTTTAAATAATAATAACATTGTCAGCAAACCTTGTCGGAATAATAACGTGGTAATAATGATTTATATTATTTCTTTTTGAACTAAACTATAACAATTTATGAATCAATCCAATGAAAACTGAAAGTAGAACCGTCGACATTTTCAGAGAAGAAGCTATCTTCGAATTTCACAAAAATTTTAAAGTAAAAAGTTAATTTTATAACTTCTTAAATAATACATTTATATTTACCAAACTATAGTTGACCAAATTGCCTTTGCCCAGGGAAATTCATAAAAAAAAAACAGAATTTGATTTTCTCTATCAACACGGGAGATACCGCTCTGTGTAAACCCCGGTGGGACACTCTGTATACAACTTAATGGCAACAATCTACGTAAGGATTTAATATAATGTTATTTTTAGATTAGGACAGGTAGTATAACTAGTTTACTCGAGAATAGGTACCTATGCTGCGATTCAAACTTTACACTTTCATCGTAAAATGATTGGTCGCGGTTATGTGACCTAATTCTTACGATTGACCTATCCGTGATATTTGCCCCGTATAAGCCACGTAACCTACCTTTTTTCTACACACCAGTAATTAGGATGATTTTTGTGCTTAATTAATATTATTACCAGACCGTTAAATTTTATTATATAAGTAATAGTAAACAGATAACGATCAAAAATAATATAATATTCTCAATCAGCATTAATATATTATTATATTCAACATAGAAAATACAAAAACCGTGAATGATTAATATATTTTAATTTTTCGGCCGCCTCTGCGCAATCATAAACTTAATTATACCTATTATCCGATAGGACTAACATTTTTTGTTCCAACATTCATCCATCCTTTAGAATACTCGGTTTTTTCTTCAAATAAAAAATTTTAATTTTTCTGCAGTTTCAGAAATTTGTAAGTTTGCTATACGTATTCAAATACACCTGTTTACGGATTTACGGCTTGGTATTCTAAAATCTTATGTTCCGATTTGTGTTTTCGAAGATCATTAAAATAAGTATTAAAAATTCTGTTTGTTTTGTCAAGTGATTATAATTATATCCGTGGTGAAATTGTTTTGATTTTAATATCATATACGAGTAGGTGCACGTGGTATACGTTGCACACTTAACCGCAGCCTGAAGGTTTTATCTCATGTATAATTAGAATGAGTCGTAGTTAAATTATTTACATATTGTAGAAAATGGAAACCGCACATTTTTATCGTTTCATATTTTCCGAAAAGCGATAAATTTCAAGTTTCTCAATTATATATACATATTCAGTTTTAATAATGATGTGCATTACGCGGCGTCTCGCCCGTCATCTACGGACGTATACGGAACTAATTTACATTGAACATTTGCTGATTTTTATAAAACAATACACCTGTAAAACATTTTAAGCCGTGCACGCACCGAGACGGAACACGAAACCGAAACCGACGTGTAAAGACGTGACAAAGTTTTCCGCGTAAGTTTTCATTCCTCGAATTCGACACGATTCAATAATTACGCGCAGGTGGGCAAACACGTTTCATTGTCTTTATTAAAAACATGTTTGTAGAAAAAATAAAAAAAACGATTGATACGATCGCCCGAAATAATTTAGGCGTCGCGCGTGTTGTTCACGAACGGCAATAATAAAAAAGGACGATCACGTGCAGCGTTGCCAATAATAATGTACACTACATTTAATTAAAATACACCAAATTTCCCACTAAAAAAAAAAAAATGATTTAAGAAGAAAAGGCTAAAACAATAATTATCAGGAATTTATGAATTTACGACGGCGCTCATTATTACAATTATTAATAATTGGTACCTAATTGGTTGGTATGGTCTTAGGCTTTCAGCTATTTCTAATTTGTTTTTCGTTCGTTGACAATGTTATGCAATAAAACTATACATAGAAATTGGTTTAAAAATAAGATAATACATCGTAATTCGTAAACACCATAGATAATACAAGTTGATGTTAGTAAATAAAAATCGAAGTTTGAAACATAATTGTTTGATTTTCAGTTTCAATTTTTTTTAGAAATTTAAAGGTTTTGAAAATTTCCATATAAATAACTCCGAAATTTCTTTAAAACCACTAAAAATTACACTACCCAGTATCCGCCAAATAGCATTTTATCCCCCTATAAGGAACCCAAATCCCGTCAGATTTCGTGGGAAAACCACCAACTTGGCAACGCTGACCGCGTGTACCTCGTTGGCAAAATGTAATACGTAGTTTTCTCATCGCCCAGCGTCTTGAATAATTAATAATACATCGCGTAACACTATTCGACGCGATAAGACGCGTAGTAGAACATCGCGCGGCAAAACAAACAACCAGCCCCGCCTCGGCGGCCGGTGCAGTGCGAAGGAAACGGACAAAATTAAAACGTGTTATTGAACGTGGTACTGTGCGATTTCTGAGCACAATAATATTTTTTATTAATAATTTATAAAATAATTTTTTTCTTTTCGCGAGTGCGCGGCCATCGAGGCGATGGCGATCGAGGGAAATCGTACGGAAAACATTTTTCGTTTAAAAGTCCCATCTAGATTGAGACCATTTACATACTATCGTAACGTCGCGATATTAAACGTGTTTCCAAAAATGCTTTAATGTTGCGTACGATCGAAAAAAATTGAATTTATCAGATATTACGGTATATGAAAACTAAATTATTTATATTTCTCGTTATTTGTACACGTCTTCGCCAATGTTGACAGTCTTATAGTGTTCTTATTAATAATAACGTTATCAATTTGACTACCAAAATTAATCCATAAATAAAAAAAGTGAAAATAACAATATTTTAGTTGGACGTCGTCGAATTTTCATATTTACCTAATTGCCCTGGACGATCGGGAAAAAATGATGAGCTATTTATAGAAATATGCACGGCCGGAATGCAGACCAATGGAAATTAAATTCGCAAAAAAAAAATAATTTTAAAGTTAAACCGTGATAAGTTTGTAGAATAAAATCGGTGTAGACGTGAGGTTTTCAATGGATTTCAATCAGATTTCAAGTACCTCGTTCTAAAGAATGTCCGAATTTACACAGTACAATTAATCAATTCCATAATAATAATCACGCATATGACGTACACTTTCGAGTCTTGACCGGCGCGCTTATAACTTTCCTATCGTCTTCGTCCGGACCGTATTCAGCATTTAACATTTCTACGCGCATTATTAGCAGCGAGGACGATGAGCTATTCTCGCATGCGAGATCCTTTGACCTTTACTCCTCCGCGCGTCTAACCTTTGCGATGGCGCAACAACAACCGGCGCCGCCGTTCTCTCCTTTTTTCGATCAACACATTGTTTCGCCTCCCCCCCCCCTCCCATCTCTCCCTCCCACTCACGGTCGGCGATGTTACGGCGAGCGCGCGCTCATCACAAGACGGCGGTTAATTAAATCGTATAATAATAATACAAGGTGCACGTTTATTAAAATACTGAAACAACAAGTTCTGTGCTCCAGAGATAACGGTCCGCCGGGAAAATATTATAAATACCGTCGACCGCGGCCCGTCAGCGTTCAATTCACTCTCGATCTTCGGCCGTCAAACAACAGCGCACTACCTCCGCACGTCACCGTCGTAATTGCTCTTCTGTCCGCTGCACTCGATCCAAATCGAAATCATGGAAAACTACTTTGTCGGCAAAAAGTTCATCGTCACCGGTGCCAATGCGGGTAAGTCTCGCGATCAAGCGTTTTCCAAGACGTACTCGATTATTAATTACATATTATCACGTAGTATTCTTACCGTCTGTTTTTTTCGTTTCGGATTTACTCCAGTGTGCCCGAATCAAACACGTACCTACTTGTGACTGTTTCACGTTTTTTTAAAACTGTTTTTCACCTATTTTGCTCTCGTTGTATAACATTACAGCGATGCGATTAAATTATACATGACAACACAGTTTTTTTTTCACGATCCCAAACCCAATTTTTAGTATTTTATTCAACACGAAATTCGATTCGTGCCCGGACGCTTTAATGCATTTTTACTGATGCAATACAATTTGGATAGTGTTTATCGATATTTTAACAGAATAAAATAAAAGCTGTAGTGGTAGGTAATCCGACCGTTTCGCTTTTGATAACTAATTTTAAAACATAATGAGGTTTTGAAGTTAAATCAAGGGAAGACCAATTAAATTGGTTTATTACGTGCGCAGTGGTGTAAGTAGAATTTTTCCAAGATATTTTTAGTCACAACGTAATTCGATCACAGATACATTGGATAAGAATTAAAGTATGTACTTCGGTCATATTTCTTAGAATTTTAAGCATTCATAAAAGACAAAAGTAATATTATAATTGAAATGAATTTTTTGGAAAAAAAGAAGCTGCAGTGAGGTGATGTATCCCCCATATAATATATAACATGACCATAACTTTTTGATCTCGCCATCTCGGAGCAGGACGCCTGTAAATAGGATGGTACTTACATTTTAAAATATTATTTTTAATTTACATTTACAATTACTACAGTAAAAATATACTAAAAATATAATATGCAGTTATACAAAATAACAAAATAATATTTTAAATAAGCGAAATCATATTTTACGTTTAATGTTAATATTTATTTTAAACAAGAACATTATTATGGAACAATCATGTTGACCATTTTGGTGGGTTGATTTTCTATATTAGCTATATGCTCAGTATTCCAGTCTGTTACTTTTTAAACAGTTTTTAAATTATTTACATTTTTTATTTTGATAGAATGCTTATACCACAAATCGCCTTTTTTCAAATCGGACATTTTTTGCGTTCCTTAGGGACGGCGAGACAAATTGCTTAAAAGCGGGACTGCCCTGCTTAAACGGGGATGTACCATACATTAACCATTTACCCCAGTAAATACGCCACTGTACTTATTTAATATAATTTAATCTGTACTGGGAAAAGGAAGAGGAAAATTGATTTTCTACTAACTCATCTTTAGAAATATACATTATAGTCTAAAATTACAATACGTTTGTAGATATTGTAGCTCTATAATCTGTTGTATATGTATCACATTTGATCTACATTTTTATTTTAACTCGTTAAAATATCCACGTATTAACTATCAATTTAAAGTTAACCGAAGCGGAAATAATATTACATTTTGATTTTTGTCGGAATCTAAATAATAAACGCGTTGCACATACGAGTGATATGAGTAATATTATGACTGATTAATCTTCCAACGTTTGTCGTTTTAATTTGTTTATTTTCGTCGCATTAATCAAGCAGAGTACAATAATGAAACCAAACACAAGTACGATTGCATTATTGTTATTAATAGCTAGTTCGTGCAATGAAACGTTGTTTATTATCACCGTTTAATTATGACTGTAATCAAGTGCTTGCGAGAGACCCTACGAGAGTCGAGAGATGACTATGACGTCCCCGATGACGAGACAAATAATTATAATATCCCGCTTTTAATTGTTCGACGATTCGGTCATCGAACAACACGCGTTGTAATTATACCGATTTCGATCGAAACGTTTTCCAGAGAAACAAACATTTAGAATAAAAAATGTATTGTATGTTGAAAAGTATAAATATAATATAATGTCCAGAGTATATTCTATATTATTGGTACAAGAGTATTACATTTTTTTTAGACAATCTATGATTTTATGGTGTTTTATTTATATTTATCAAACAAAATTGTTTGAATCGTATAATTTACTTCCAAGCCACAAGCACTCGGACGACTCTGAAAATTAACTCTGAGATTTGCCAATAGGAATCGGCGAGGTAATCACCGAACGTCTGGTGAAATTGGGAGCGCACGTGTTCGCCGTTGGACGTGACAAGACCAAATTGCCCGCTGCAACACCCAACCTGACCCCGGTGTGCGCCGACGTGGGCGAATGGGAGTCATACGACATCATCAAGTCCTTGGGACCCGTCCACGGTTTGGTGAACAACGCCGGAGTCGCGTTTATCGAATCTTTCTTAGACATGACCCAAGAAGGATGGGACAAGTAAGTTGTACAATTTTTTTTGTTTCCTACTTCTGGTCAATTCGAACTTCGAATGCCCGACCTTTGATCGAACTACTACACGACGATAAGTGTGTTCGTTTGAATTTTCGATGGATTATAAGTATTCTTATCGAATAATAACGCGGAAATACATGAAATCAGTAAAAGTTTATCAAAACGTCGGGTTTTCCGATTAGCATTTTATTATTATTTTTCCAATCACTATGTTACAATCGCTTGTTCTAAAATGTTCTATCACGGGCCGGAGCAAACGTTTACTTGTAGATGGTCGCGGTAAGGAAATGGGTGTTTTATTTTTCGTTTGAATTTCTGCAGGACCCTAAACATCAACTCCAGAGGAGTTGCCAGGATCAGCCAGGCCGTGGCCAAGAACATGATCGCCGCTAAAATCAAAGGTTCTATCGTCAACGTATCGTCTACCATTTCTGAAGTACGTACAGAAACACAATATAATCGTATTACTATGTGTGCGCACCGTGCAACAAAATGTACAACAAATAATTGTCTTGACTCTAAAAAACGAAACCATTTACGAACAATAATAAGACCATTAATATTACTGTTGTGGATCGCTGGGATGATGGTATCAATACAGATTACGTGATTAATTTTTATCGTTTAAAGTTGACCTCATTGTATTACTGAAAATTGAAATTAATAGCCCGTAATTTAGATACACTTGCACGCACGTTCATTATAATATTGTTTACCTATAAAAGTACGTGAAGTTGGCGTGCTTATAAAATCGAGTGTTTACAAAATGTTCTCTGGGTTTATTAGTAGCGCGTTCATATAACTAGTGGAAGTATTTTATCTTTATTTATATTGGTCTCGGGATTATGGTATGTGTTCGTTATTTTTTTTATTATTTCCTAGTTAATCCCAACATCCACATACACGTGTTTTTTATACAATCACTCCTCCTACGGATGCATGTTTTTACGAACTATTGATTTCCAAGACACAATTAATATGTTATCAATGACTGTCAAAGAGACCTTATGTTTTTAAATGATTTTAAACCAATGTCTGTAACTGCCAAGTTTTTAATTTTCATAGTATTGTTGTTGAATCACTATCGTGGTAATTGATTCCCAATCGGAGAGGCAAACATTTTTCGTTATTTGAAAACGTTTTATTTAGACTTTTTTCAGACTTAAAAACCATTTTCTCATAGAAATATTAACATTTTGAAAAACGACTACATTTTTTCGAAAATCCGTTTCAAAGTTTTGTTAGCACATACAACTTTGTGGTAGAGTCGTTGAAATATATTTATTTTGTCGGTTGAAATTATTTCAACTAAGGATATTTAGTGTATTGATGTAATGCGTATCATAATACAAATGTCGTTTATTCGTTCTCGATTGAACTGATATGCTCGAGACGTTAAACCTAATTATAAAATGATTTTCAACTAGTATTCATATTTTCTTTCGTAAATCGCCGCGAATGTACGGAAATAATTTCCTTTGAAAATGTTTAAAAACGCAGTCAAGGTCGACATAAAATCGAATGTCAATGCACCGACGACCCGCTATTACTACTTGTTCTACACAAATTATTTTGAAGTTGCGTTCTCTTCGTCAACCATCATTTTGAACGAGTGCATATCGTGTTTAGTGTTGGTCGTTTAATTTATTTTTAAACTGTCGTTGCAGAGAGCTATCCCGGACCATACGTCGTACTGTGCGTCCAAAGGTGCCGTCAATCAGGTAACCAGGGTCATGAGCATCGAATTGGGACCACACGGTATCCGTACCAACAACGTCAACCCCACCGTGGTCATGACGAAAATGGGCGCCAAAGCATGGTCTGACCCAGCAAAATCCAATCCAATTTTGAACAGGATCCCGTTGGGACGATTCGCAGGTAAACGAATTGCTACATTTATACTATGATGTTTTACAACTGGTACTGAGGCAGGTTTTAGAAAGTCATAAGTTAGAATACCTGCAAAGTTTTTTAAAAGCCATGTTTTAGAAAATAAAACGCCAAATAAAATTTGGAACGCCGACATTTAGAAATATTCATTTTGTTTACTTCATACTCATTATTTACTGTACATTATACTTTCATGTTATTAAATTGTATTATAATTTATTCATTTTCAAATAAAAAATTCATCAATATTTTTTTAAAAAAAATTTAAACAAAAAAAAAAAAATATAATTTGTATTATATAATTTATTACTTAAGATTAAAGGAAATTACTCTCATACATTCATCTAAATTATAATTAGAAATACCAACTATTATTTTATAGATTTGTATTTTGATATTTCCCATCCCCCAATCACAGATATATTGCATTTAATCGGAATCCTACACCAATAGTTGGTAATAGATAATAGTTACTTATATTTTAAAACTCGGCTTTTCTAGAAGTTTCATATTCTAAAATATAGATTTTCTAAAACATGCACACAAATATATACGACAATAAAACCCCCCACGAAACTCGTTTAGCGAATTAATTTTCGTCTTCTTTGGACTTTGAGCTTTTAAAACGACTCGGTCGAATATATTTATTTTAACACTTCTGGGTAAAAAGTAGGAATAGGTTGTTTATTCGAAGTAAGTAAATACCACCTAAGTAAATAAGAGGTAATTAATGGAGCGGTCGATTGAAAAAATATGAGTGTTTCGAGGAAGTACATATTTATTATTTATTATTATTACAATTTACGACTGCGGTTCGTTATTGATTGCATAAATAACTGATATAAAAACACGATTAAAGTACAACGGATAAAATTATTTCATGGTGAAGAAGAGAGTAGGGGGACTAGAGGGTACGTGAAAATTCATTAATAAGAGGCGAATATAGGTGATTAAGTTTTAAAACATATAACCTACAATTTTTGAAATAATTTACAAAGATTTTCTTAATTTTAGTTAGAAAAAATTAATAATCATTTATATTACAGATATTTGTATTATATTTTTTTATTCGGTGCCTAGTTATTTTGCTTTTATGAAACGGATTATTCCCATTGTTTAGTTATTAATCATTACACTTAACAAAATCGACTGCGCTACAGTCGTTTACGTATTTTTAACTTGCTAGTGCAGCGTCTGCGGTAGGCGTTTTGTCTTCTCGAATCTCTTAACAACTTGCTCAGCCTTAATCTGTTTACTTGCAGAATGCAACGACGTCGCCAATGTTACACTGTTTTTGCTCAGCGATTACGCCTCATACGTCAACGGTGTTTCGATTCCAGTGGACGGTGGATTTTTGACCAGTTAAACACACGGATTTACCCACGAGTTACGGCCATTTGAATTTTGAGAAGGAAAAACCAATTTGAATTATTTTTACGTGTTATAATGAATATTTTAAAACTTAGATTATTTTAGTCGTGTAATTTTTATCGCATTCGTGTTCCACGGGTGCGAGCAACCAAGACTTTTTTGTAAAACATAACGCTCATGTAACTTTTAGTTAATTGTTTTCAAATACAATTGAATTATTTTAATTTCAAGCACTTGTTGTATTTCATGCTATTGATCGTTTCGCGATCATTATGCGGTGATTCGGACGGATCACAATACTTTCAGTGCAAACACAGGGGTCGAGTAAATATACATTCCTAGCATTACTCAGAATCTATATCTAAATTGACAAAGGAACGTTAAGTATAAGCAGTAAAAGTACATACTGTACATCGTAGGCGTTAGATACAGCCGGTATAGGTGTAATTTAAAGTAGTCTTGATGTACTTTGAACAATTTTTATCATCAGTTTGGAACTGTTATGTTGAGATTTTGGAATCTAAATAATTAATAACGGTGAAGAAATTATTTTATTATTATGTAATTGATACAGTATAATTTTATCACACGGAAGCTAATTTTTTTTTAAATCTGTAATTACTCGAGAAAACATTTGCAATTCTGACGCAAACATTTTCATGATTATTTGTAGACAAAATGATACTGTAAAGAATACAGTGTTTGTTGCTTGATCTTATTAATTTTTATGTTTAGAATATATTTTACTTAAGAGTAATATATAAAAATACAAGTACTCGGAGCATTTAATTAAAACTTATACTTAACTATTTAAAACAAGTATTCGTAAACATTTTACGATAGTGGTTTGATATGTTACTCATTGTATCATTACTCGATTATTCTGTGTTTTAAATATAAGAAAGTCCATAATGCAATTAATAGTAAAAGTTTAAAACCGTATGAGTCGCTTGTGTGAACTTAATGATGCTTGTTATACGATAGTCGATTTAATATCATATGTGTATAATCACTACCGCCGTAGTCTTCATCATATATTATTATGTAACATTATACATACTTCAATGTGCCTACTTGCATGCGAATTTATACTTAGTATGCGATGTCGTTACTCGAATGAGCTTGCTAGGCCATCCTGAATTTAAATGAAATTTAATTATTTTTTTAAAAAAAACTTACATCAATGCAACCAAATCTTAAGAAACTTACGAAAAAATACCATGTTGTTTACATTTAATTTAGCATAACGTTTATATTTTTTTCTTTATTCACATTTATTTATAATTTTTTTTTTATATAAACATATACCAAACAAATTAAAATTCATAATAATAATAAGTAAATTTTGGTTTTTGTAAATAAGACGCGAGTCACAAGTTGTCCTCCCCTGTAATATGGTCTCACACACTTTTACCAGTTGGATTCAAACTAATTTCGATTAACACAAATGTGAAGTAGAACGAATGCAGAAGATAAAAAAATCTCGGGGAAAAGATTGCAAACAGTATAATATTAATCGTACGAATATCGGGCCCTGGTCGGTATGAACAAAGTAGCAAAACAATTTTCTTCGTAGATTTAAGAGGGAGCACACTTAAATTAAATGTACTACCTAGTATTATGTAACGCTTGTAACGTATAGTATATTTAGTAAATAAAATTGTTAGCAAAGAACAAGTATTTTAAATAAATATTAAGCTGAAAATACTAAGTCATCAACGTAGTCTGATGTTACACTTTGTATACAATCCATACCCTTTTAGACAAGTACATGAGAAGACTGAAGAGGAAAGAGTGGCATGATGAATTTCAAAAAGAAACTCCCTGCCGAGGACACTAGGCTACACTTTTGTTTTTTAGTATAATATTATATGTTGTTTTCAAAGACGGTTCCTGCACTGAGGGGGAGCACTATTGGCGCAATTGCTCCTAACCTCATTAAAAAACTCTTACACTCGGACCATATCACACATGAAAATCATACACTGTGTTTAACATAAAATATATATTAATCTAACATAAATACAAACGTATAAGAAAAGTTATATGGCTAAAAAAAATTGGAAACCTAGTGATCTTAGAAAAACAACAGTGTATGTTTTACATCTATATTTCACTTCTCATGTGTTGCTCACTGCTCATCTGACAAATATTGTTAAAATATATCAAGAACGTAATGAGTTCTAAACGGCCGATCAGTGACGATCCGCCGACGAGAGCGTCGTTGGTGAACGTGACAACTGGTCTGAAGATCCCGATTAAGGACGACACAGAAGTACGTTTGACTTGCATATATGCTATCTCATCAGTAATGTGACGATGTTTCATGCCTCAACCCCTTTTAACGCCTTGTCCTCCGTCTGATCGGATGGCTCAGTGTTAACATTGTCTTATACCTCCATCCTATACCTGTATGATTAATTTGTTTTATGCCCAACACAAACGGATTGACACTTGTTATGCATTACAGACATTTCAGTAGTTAATGGAATAGCTATCATATAAACCTTGGTGCTATTTACCTAGAAAACATTATTGGTCAGCAAACATTTGTTGATTGGGTCTTCGTTACCATTTTTATTTACCCTTGCTTCTAACACTTGCAAGTAGATTGTAACACTTTGATCTCCTATGGTTGTAAACTGTGTCAAACACTAGCATTTCAATTAATAACTAACATTAATATTTATCTCTACAGTTTATCATTGGACGTTCTCTTACTTCGACATATACCATTGAAGAATTATTCATTTCACCCAGACACTGCACAATCATATATGAGAATAACAGTTTTTTCATTACAGACTTGGTAAGTAGATTCAGGTGCTATTTTTATTTGCAGAAGTCTTATAGTCCTAATATTATTTTCTAGTTTAGCCAGGATATATGACTTTTACTATCTAATGAAATATATAAAAGTAATTTAGTTGTTTTTAATAAATTATTTATACTTTGTAGTAATGAAAGATCTTATATTTTACTCCGTTAAAAAATGTGAGTTACAATGTGTAGACCAAGAGCTTGTCATGTATATTATGTGTGTATTAAATTTACTAGTTTGAAAATATAGTTAATTTTATGACTTTCTCATTTAGTCTTTAATAGAATGTCATATTGTATTCTAAATTGGTATGTTGTAGAAAATGAATTTAGATAAATATTTATAATATAAATCCCGTACTACATTTATTACTAAAACAGTAAAACCTATTGTACCTACTTGTTACACCCAGTGAAATATTTCTCAGTAACATGAAAATAATTCCAACTAATATTTTTAAAATAAACTGTTTTTTTCCCCTAACAAGAAAGCTCATAAAGATTTACTTATTGTATTTCCAGTGTTAATAATGATGTATTAAATAAATAAAAAAAATGAAACAATTATTTGTTTTGTTGCTTTTGTGAAATTTGAAAATTTCTAGAAATGTTGACTGATAAATTTTTTCATTTCATAAGCTTCATGATTTTTAACTTTAGTTTATAAATTAAAATATTACTTGAAATGGATTTGATGATAAGTACTTGAGTGAAAATATATTTAATACATTTATTATTTTTCTATAAATAAAAAAAAAACTTAACATATTAAGAGTCATAAAGCTTATGAAATTAAGTAATTAGATACTAGTAACGTTTTCGGAAAAGTAAGCCAAGTATATACTTTTGTGATTAAAGCATAAAATTTTTTTTTTCATGCACATCAAAAACCTTCAGCATTCAAGCTCAGGTACTTTCCTTAATTGTGAACTTCTTTCAAGAAATACCAATCATCGCACTGAATTAAAGCAAGGAGATTTAATTGGGTTTGGTGATTGTAATAAGATAACTATCACCTTCAAATTTATCTTACACACTAACGCCAATAAAAAACCAAAGTAAGTCAATTTGTTTTATTGAGTTGTTTATAAATTACAAAATATTTAAAAGAAATGTTTTTTAAACTATTTATATATGTTTATATATGTTAATCACTACTAGTTACGATGTACATAAATTAATTATGTCTAAAAAGCATCATTACAGTCTTCAGTATACATTATTTTATAGAATTTTCAAAGTAATATTATTTATATATATGTACAGTGAAACTTTCAAGTAACAAAATTTACGAAGAAATTTACATTAAGTATAGAGAAAAAGTGGTAATAGAATAATTTTATAATTTAATTAATCGCTTATACCTTTACAATTATACTGCATTATACATATACTTAAAATGATGGGTAAATATACATAAAAATGGGTAAACATACGCGAAAAATTTAGGCCTAAATAGTGGGTTGCGAGTCCAAAAAGGTTGAAGACCACTGCCCTAGGCAACAGTTGGGATCTAATAATAACTGGATAATCTTTCCACCATAACCCAATCGATATAAATTTTCAATACATTATATTATTTATTATATTACACTATATTATTCATGTGTAACTGTGTTAAATAAAAGTGTATTTAATATTTTGTCGCCTCATGCATAAATACATGCCAAAACCGCCACTGGATGTAGTGATCATAAATCATCATGATGGTTACTTATAAAGTAGTTATGATATAGTTAAGATCTATCATAGTTGTATATATGTTAACATCATAGTTAATTATGTCGTATTGGCTGCTCTGTGGTAACATGGTAAGTCGGAAATAAATCATCGGATGTAACAGTAGCAATGACATATCCATGTTAACATGTTATAGAAATATGCGACCACAATCATTAATTATTAGAATTAACATATTGAACAAAATAATTGGTAACCAAAAATTGAATAACTTTAATACTCATAACTGGCCCCAAGTCCTTAATTTTTGAATTAGAACGAACAGTTAAAAACATTTACGAACTATATGGCTCAATGATTTTTTGCGTCTTGCTGGCATCACACGCACAAATAGAACAAATTTAAGTACTTAATCATGAAAAACAGTATACTGATACAACTTTCAGCTGTATATGGTGCGTTAGCTGCCTGGTAAATCCAATGATTTCAAAAACTGTTGCATAATTTACAGCTTTGTCAGCATCGCAAATTGTATCGATTGATTTGTATCACACAAAGTCACCTGGCAAAAACTCTTGTATCTTAGGATTTAATTTTTTGGTTACCAAGGTAACCCATGAATCAACAAATTAATTTTATTTACTAAGGGTTAAGTCTTGCTGAGAGTGGGCCACACTTAACATCTAGGAGTTTAAAAAATAGCATATTACCTATTCTCAGACCTACTAAATATACACAACAAATTTCATGAAAATCGGTCAAGCCGTTTCGGAGGAGTTCAAGGACAAACACTGTGACCGAATAATTTGTATTAAGGAGTTGATAACTCCTTTGTTTTTAAGGTTAGAGAATCGATCAAATGCCATAAACCTTCTCCGCAATGAGCTCTTCAATTTTTAAAAAAAATCATAACGATCGGTTCAGTAGTTTCTGAGAACATATCACTCAAAGGTTTTCATTTTCACATTTATATATTAGATAAAATTATACAAAAAAAGGTAAGTTATTGAATAGTTAATTCATATTTCATTACAAATACATTTGATTTGTTATACTGCGTTCAGTTTACACGTGATTTATAATGAACATGGTTCTTTAAAGTATTTTGTTGACAGAAAATGTCATTAAATGCAAGTTTGTTATACCGAAATTTCACTGTATATATGTTTGTGTACTTATTAGAAAAATGTATTAATTAGAAAAAAAATACTTAAATTTATTTAAATAAAAAAAATTATCATTATTTTAACAGTATTAAGGATATTTATTATTTCTAAATTAATGTATCTGTTAATTGTTTAGATTAGATAATGAACATGGTGCTCAAGAAATTCCAGATACTAAAGACAATTATAAAAATATAATTGCTAAACTTCATTCGGAAATATTAAATGTAAGTTTATTGATAAACATATAAAATTCAATTTTAACAAATATATTATGATTATTATACTACAAAATTGCAAACTATAGAATGTTAACAGCCTTTTTTTAAATAACCTACATCATTAAAATATATACATTGCAGTTTTAGGTGACTTAAAAATTATATGTCCTATTTCAGTGGCGGCTCATGAATAGGATGTCAGCCCCCCCCCCCCTATGTAAAATTGAAGAAAGAACAAATTACAATTTATTTTTAATTTATGAAAATTGTATTGCTTATTAAAATTAGAAAATAATGACGTAACATTTCACTATTAATTTTAACTTCTCATTGTGTGCGACGCGCATATAGACTGTAGCTACATTGGTACCAGGAACCAGTATGCTGATATGCACAAAGTGACTAGAGTGGACGAAACGCGAAGTTGTCCAAGCTGTGTACTAGAATCATAATACACATAGTAACATGTACGATTGTGTGCTTACGGATAAATTTAAACCGTGATCATATGCTATAATTTGGACAAAATTTTGGTTCGTTTCGTCTAAGATCAATAATAAATGGTTTTTCCTTGGGCTTTTCGATTCATACGCTCGCAGAAAGCAATCTCTCACACTCCCTTAATCAGCACCTACGAGCCGCCACTGCCCCAAGTCATATTTCTGTTGGCTTATTACATTTTATATGTATGTATGTATGTATGTATATTTCATCAATAATGATGGAAATTAATCAAATCTTATTAGTTCATTCTTCCAGAAATAATCTCATTTTCATAGCCGCCTTACCCTTTACACTTGTGTAAAGTAGGTGTCTTTTTGTTTGAAATAACTGATTTTAATGTTTCAATTGTTTGGATTATAGTTATCAGTTGACCGAATAATTCTTAAGAATAAAACGAAAACTGATCTTGCTGAGTTGCAAAATCAGATTAATAATGTTACGGGAATGTCAGTGAAACAAATTGAACAAGTAATTATGAATTAATATTATACATTAAGAAATTTAATTTTTATGCCATAAAATATATTATATATATATTATTATTGTATAATATATTATAGAAGAAATGTAAAAATTGTATTTGTAATTTAATTTGTATACCATTATCTTTAAGCTAACCAACATTATTGAAAAACAAAAAGATGAAATGTCTACATTGAAATTACAAATAGCGGGTATGTTTTTATTTTAAATGTTTGATCATGTTTGAAATTTGTTTGATGAAAAAATGTTTTCAATATAATGCTTAGGTATTTCAAATGAAGAACAAGTCTTAAAAGAACAATTTTTCAGTAATTTAGAATATGAATTTCAATGTTCAATATGCAGTGAATTGTTATGCAAGGTAAACACTTTTTTATTTTTATTCTATACTTGATGAGCTAACTTATAGCTAACTTTTATCAGGCTGCAAACCTAGACTGCAATCATACATTCTGTGAAATATGTATTCAAACATGGAGAAAAAAAAATAACCTCTGTCCTGTTTGTAGAGCTCCTATTCTAAGCTATACTAAAAGTATGGCTTTGGATAATTATATTACAAAGACATGTGATTTTATGGGCGGTTCAATTCAAGACCAGAGACAGTTGCTGTTAAAAGAAAGTATGCACTATCTGATGATTTCACTTTTTAAATTTGTTATATTTGATTTGTATTGTATCTAAATTAAAGTTTTATAATAATATTTAGTATTGTACCCATGTGGAGTCTAACAGGAATTTCTTATTAATTTACATAACATTCAATATTTTGTTAGATATTTCTTTAATCCTCTATAATATAGAGTCTATATGATGTTTATAGTATATATTTATGTTTTTTTTTTAATGATTGAAGGGTCGGTTATGCCACCTCAAACTGCCAGGAGAGAAAGAAGAAGAGGTAATCATACCACCACCACACGTGCGATTGCTAGTAGGTGACTTCCAATGGCGTTAAATCTGAACGATTATGTTGAAATGTTCGAAAATGACCCAACTGAAGGAGATACCATTGAAGTAGTTTATCTCACAAGATCTTTCAATAGGCCATAATTCAAATTGTTTCAAGTTTTCCTTACTGTTCAAATCATAAACTATGTAATTAACCATTGAGTTAATAAATAATAATTTTGTTGTAAATAAGATGAACTTATAATATTAAATGTTTGATGAAAATTATGTGTGTACATTTATTTACTATTTTGAAGTTTAATAAAATTGTATTACTGGTTAGTAACCAGTGGTTACTATATTATATTGATGATAGCCGTTAAAAGTTAAAACAACTATTTTTATGTGTATACTATTTTAACATCTAAAAATATCCCTAGATAAGTATTTATCATTTATTATTCAAAGTACCTATGTGGTGAAATATGCATATTTACTGATATTTAGTATTGATCCCAAACAATGCAATATATATCATATAATAAAACCACACATTATTAAAATACTACAGTAATGCGAAGAGGATTTATTTTCGTGACATGTTAAGACTTTTGAAAAATTACCTCTCGATCGGTGTTTGGAGAAGGTGAATGTGACTGGTATGATCTCTTGAATATCCCATACAAAACCTTTGAAGAACATGTTTAGATTAACTTTTAACAACCGTGAATACAAGGTATACAAGGTAACGTTCTACCGTTGTTTTAAGATATAATACGTCTTGATCACAACATTGAAACTTAATACCTTGATAACATGAATTTATACGAGTAGACATATAAGTGTTGTATTTTATTAGTTGTAGGCAGGCTCGTACTGGTTATTCTTACGGGGCGGTATCTGCAACTTGCGAGGTTGCCCAAATTTTTTTCTCGCAAAGTTGGATTTATATTTTAACGGGATAAATATTTAATAAAGTTATTTTAATTTACTAATTAGTATTATGTTATTTATTACATATTTATATTACTATTACAACTTAAAGTAAATATATGTTTCATAATTAAAAGAATTTAACAAAAAAAAAAAAAGGTATATGATTTATAGGGAGAGCAAAGTATTCATTTCTTGACTTGATGAACCCGTTTTTTCAATCATCCTATTCCCGTCGTTTTGATTTAGAATATTACGTTCACACTGCATTAGATATAAACATTCTAAATTGTCCTGTGAAGTTTTGGACCTTAATCTAGTCTTTTTTTGAGTCTGGATAAAGGTTTGGTTGTCTTAAATATTTGAAGGAACAACATTGTAACCAGTATTGTAAATAGTATCATAAGAATAACATTTTTTCAAAAGACACTGAGCATAATTTCTAGCTTTTGAATTAAATTCATCGCAAATTTAAATATTGTACAAAGATACCAAAAGTTCAAAATAAACAAACTTGAATTGATTTTCAAGATTAAAGTCCTTATTTTGGCAAAAGTCAATACGCCCGAATATTTTTACGATAGCGTCATTTTTACTTCTCCAACTGGTTGCCCCTATTCTTGTTCATCTAAGAGACGTATTTTCTTTTTCATAAGCAGCAAATTTTTTTTTTTTTTGAGTCGTTAATGAAAACATGTTTTAAATGATCAATGTTTCTGCTATACGTTGCGGTTATCTTGTTGTCGTCGATCTTACGTTGGTAAATGAGTGTAAAATGCAAATATGTATTACGTATAACCATTGATTATAGAATACATATTATATAATCAATGAGTACTATAACCATACAGTACACGGGCATCGATTATATTTAGTATCAACATTTTAACTTTTAGCACAAGCATATTATTTGATCTCAATTTATATTTTTTCATAACATTAAGCGGAAATTACCGCTGTCACTATTTCTCAAAATCTGAACATAGATGGACACATTTTCCATGGGCACACCGTGCATCTGCCCGATTACCCGGTGGACTAGTACGGGTATGGTTGCAGGCTTAGATCGTATACAATGGATAGAGCTGCTCCAACAATTTCAGAAGCCATCATAACCAAGAGACCAGGGCCTAGGCTGATATGCGCATGTGCGTGTTCTTATCGCGTTTATATCACTTTATTTAGCGATAATATTTTCTACATAATAAGTACATAATATGTATTAGTTAAACGGAAAGTCAAAAAATATTATTAGGTTAGACTGTAAAATAATCTAGAACTGATAACTTTCATTTAATCCATTAAATTTAATATTTCGAGATAAAACCGATAGAGCCACGACCACGAAAGACATTATAAAAATGAATATCGACCTTTCAAATATTTAAAATATTCAAATATACATATTTATCAAGAACCTATTTTGTAAACATTTTATTAAAAACAAAAAAAGTGAAAAAGACAAAAAAAGTTCTTCCAAAAGAAAATATCTAAGAAAACAATATTAATTTTTGATTATTTTACTCTCCGTAGTATAAATAAAAAGTATAGTTAAAATAGCTGCGTATTAGTCCAATAGAAAAATAAAGTACTATAAAGCAAATGCCTACAAAATCCAAACTCTAATAATGACATACTAATAATGTTCAATACTCCTGCAGTGTTGAACTCTACTGCAACAATATAATTTTCAATCAAATTGAATGACACTTAATTGTTACTTATCCAAATTTTAACTTGTGACTGGTGGTCGGTGAAATATCCACGTACGAAAATGTCCAAGTACTAAAAATACACAAAATACATAAAATACAAATTACAACAAAAAAGTGAAAATGTGTTTTATTTAATTAATTCAATTTTATAATAACAAGGGCTCATAAAAATTAAGAAATTTATTAATATATAATTATTTTAATTTCTAGAATCGTACGTTCGATTCCCTGTGTACAAAATCTCGCATCAATATGCCCATATCACTTAAATATCTATATGGTATATAAACGTTTTCCAGCTTTTTTCACTTTTGTATTGTAATTTGTATTATGGTACTTGGACATTTTTGTGTTTCGATATTTTTGTATTTTGTCATTTTTGTACATTAACATTTTCGCTTATGGACATTTTTACTTTGACATTTTTGACTTGAACATTGTTACCTAGACTCCTCTTGACTATATTACTAAATTGTATTTTTAGTACCAGTCTTTAAACAAATATATCACAACTCACAGTAGCTCCTAGATATTCACAAATATAGAGTAGATCACTTTTTGTAATACTCTTTTAGAATAAAATATTGGTTTTAGTACACTTTAATAATATATAAATGGATTGAAAATTAAAAGTTGGTTTATCAAGCAAAGTGCAGTTTTCTTGAAAAAGCAATGTAATTTACAGCGTTTATAAAAATCGAATTGTATGTTGGAAATTATGCATTATCTAAATCTGATAAAATCTATGTTTATCTAATTGTATCGCATTCAACATATATATAGGAAAATTTGGATAGTATAACAGTACAATAAAAACCATTTTGAATTTATAAATTTGCCAAATGATCCATGTACTATAAAAATTACACCTTACACTTCATATATTGATGGCACTGTTTTATAATAATTATAATTTACTTAAATAAATATTATTATTTAATAATATTACTATTAATTATTATTATAATTTACAATGGATACAAATTTTATTATTCCTTTCAAAAAATAAGTATTGTGTAACGCTATAATGTATGTATACACGTTATCTGATTATTAACAAACCATCGAAATTCATCCATTTCAACATTAGGAAAACGCTTAAAATGTGTGTATTCGTAGAGCACAAAAAATAGCCTGCAAATGTGTAAAATATCAATTATAATCTCTGTATCTATACAAACACCAACTTGAAATTTAAATTATAATGTATTGATAATGTTTTTTTCATCATAGTATCTAAGTAAAAAATGGACGAAACAGTTTGGTGAGACTTCACGGTCGAGTAAGTTACAGGTATGACTATTTTAAACTTGAAACCACATTTCTCTTGAAAAAATGATTCTGAGCGTAAGAAGTTGGCTGAAATAAGTTTATACTTCTAAAGATGGTCGATGTAGACCCAAATTTCTTAATAAGGTAAGTTGAACTTTTAATGATCTAACTTTTGTAAAAATGTTTTGAAAATTATGAAATGTTTATTATATGTTAATAGGAGTACTCGGTAAATGTTTCGAGTCACTGCTATTAATATTTATAGAATAACAAGCACCTAGCTCGTTGGCAACCAAAGTGTCTTTAAACATGAACCATTAACATGGTTTCAATCACCCAACGGAGACTATAATTTATTGAACACGCGTGGTATCAGTATTTATAATAATAATAAAAAAAAGTTTAATTCGCGGAATGGTTGGTGCTTCTGCCGTGCACAACACCGGGGTATACATTTTTCTAGCAATCGGAGTAACATAAGTTGACTGTAGTCGCCTAACGTAAGGGGCACTTATATGTTCGAAAATTCGATACCATTTTATTTATATTGTGTTGAAAATGATAATTGTTCGATACAAACATATAATTGTAGTAAAAACTAATTATTTAATACATAAACAGAAATTGGACAGTATAAAATTATAAAAATTTATAGTTATAAATTGTTTAAAAAAAAAAAAAAATGTAATACTCTCGTGTATAGAATAAAAAAAATTAATTGTATATTGAAAAACACAAATATAATATAATGCCGAGGGTATTGAAAGTGTTATGTATAACTAATAGTTTCGACCGTTGGTCATCAACAGGTTATAAAAGCACAATTTTTATTCCAACTATTTAATTAGTTTAGTACAAATTATTTCACTGCGCATTGTTTGAAAATTTTATAAAAACGATGACTTTGTACAAAAGATTGTTTTCGTTAATACCACATACCAAACGAAAATAAGCCCGTAATTTTACAAAACATTTTTCATAATAGAGTTTATTGAACCATACCAAGTTGAAGGACGTAGTATTTTATGCTTAGGCTAAAATATGATAAACTTGAACCCGTCGTGGCTCTTAAGATAAGTTATTAAAAGATTATTAATCTACCGTTATTATACTCATTCAATAGTTTATGAATTTAGTTGAACTATTTAGTGGAAAATAACAAATTAATTTTGTAAGTTTTGAAATTAATCCTTTAGATTACCGGTTCTTAAACACTAATCTGTGACTCCTGGTAAAGCAGCAAACGACAGAGTGACGGAAGCGTTATAATGTGTCCTCCAGGCGGTTTCGTTTTAGTTCAAAATAAACTGCTTTATTGATTTACATACGGGGTTGAGAAAGTTTCGTGTTGCGTTCGAGAACATTATAATATCGTCGTTCTTATGAGAGCACGGTCCATACGGAAGTTTTTTGTTTCTTCTGTTGGGGCAGTATCCGTTTGAAATTTACCACGCGATATGCTTTATCTCCTTCCGGTTGATAAGACGTGTGCACGTCTGATTTGTTACGCTGTTGGAAATTGTCACTTTTTTGATATTATTCCGAAATTAATTTAAATCGTTTAATAGGCGATTGATATGATTGGCGGAGTGGTGGTTTTGTTGTGATAACCTTAGCCGGTTCATTATGTTCCGACTCTAAATCCATGAAATCCGATTGGTTGGTTATCGGAATATTCAGATACCTCAGGATTAGGGTTCAGCGGAAAACGAAGAAAAGCGAGTAATAACATGTTTATTGGCTATTGTGTCGTAATAATAAATGAAAAGTTACGCTCCATAAAGTATGACACAGATCTCAATCTAAGTCATACACGGAATACGGATCACGGTATACGCTTCAATTAATTTAATCCACATGTAAAACACTACAATGATCTTCTTAATAATATTTTGTCCGTATTTGATTAAGTTTTACAAAGCACAATTTGACTAAATGTGTGGTGGTTAATTATATTTTTTTAATTTAAAATAATTTTTAAATTTTTTCTTTTTACTTTTATAATTTAAGTTAATTATTTGCTTATGTTTATTTTTTGCTTTTTTTTAAATTTTTTTATTCTTTTATTTCGTTTTTCATTCATTATTGTGATTTCTAATCTGAGCTCTATTCCTTACCAACTGTTAATCAGTTAACTGTTATTCTAAACTTCTAAAGATATTTTATAGATTTAATATACGACAACAGTAACAACCCGTATTCCGTATTCGAATGAATTATAATATAACACAGTATTATGGGACGAAAATACTAAGTCGGCAAATTGCATTGTACAATAGGCAACCCACACTTACTACAACACGTATTATAAATAATAATGGCATTGTGTTCGAGTTGTGATGAATGTTCGGTTGCCTATTATGGTTTTTAATATTTGGTTGTTGAGTGTTGGTATATCGCGGTTACATACTGCACACACAAATTATTGTTGAATTACTTATAAGTTATAACACACAATAGTTAATTGTTTTCAAGTATTTGAAGTTTAGACAAATGGAGTGGAGTATAATATAGGTATGTATATATATTTAAAAAATATCTCATATTACATTTGTAGGTTTTAGAAATAAAAACCGAATTGAACGATTTGAATGCATATTTAATGAAAAAAAAATAAAAAAAATAGCCATTAAGCTTAAACAAAATCGATTTTGAACGCTTTTCAAAAACAAACTATCTGCCAATTTTTACTTCTCTGTTTATGTGAATTGTATTATTTTTGTGCTGGCCTTTCAATAAATTAACAGGTTTTATCTCGGTAGGTGTACTGGAAACGTTAAAAATATACTTTCTCGAAAGTGGTCAGCATTTTTTTTTTTTGTATAGAAATTTCGGTTTTTTCTCATGAATCGCGGGATGCAATCGCGCACTGAATCGAGGAGAAAAAAATGTTCATACAATTCCGCAATTCCGTGTCAGATATTGTCCGTCGAACGAGATAATATATTTTTCGTCGTACATACCAATATAAGAATATGATATTGTAAGTGACGAAAATTGCTTACAGCAGGATTAATGAAATACAATAAAAAACGAGACCAATCCTTTGACTTTTGAGTATATTAGCTAGGGATGGTAACGAAAAAGTGTGCTATGTTCGGTTTAAAATAAGCAACCAGTATCTATTTAAACTATGGTCGTTGAAGATAAAAACCAGGTGGGAAATTGTTGATTATGTCATAGTTTGTACGACGAGATAATATTCATTAGGACATGAGTGTGTGCGTTTGTATTTGCGTGTGGTAACGATCCCTATGACCAAGCAAGGCGGCTGCAATATCGAATTCAAATTATTATGGCATACCTATATTTTAGACTATTTTCATAAAATGTTTTATTTATATAGAACAGCGCGGATTATTTATTTAACTAAATTTAGTTATTTACTGGTGCAAGAGGAGCCTTGATCATTTACATGACATTTCGCATTAGAATTTGCACACTACTCATGATTCGTACGAGCATATTTCGATTATTCTATAATAAATGGTACGAACTTTTTATGTAGGTTGAGTAGGTATGTGGTAGGTGGGTGTCATTACAATCAGGTATTTGATATTTATTTTTTGCGGTTCGGTACCACTGCGCGTGTGTGCAAATGGAGCTATTGTATAGATTTATAATCGTATGTTTTTCGAATTTTACTTTGATAATGTTACATGGTGCTGCTGTATTGTACACTTGTGTATTACATTGTTCGCGTACAGGAGAGCGTGGAACCTAAAAAGTCCCTTTTTCGTAGATTATGTTATTGTAATACTCAGTGGAACAGAACGATCAGCACGTAACGTATAACCACGACGTTGCCAACATGTAACGTGCAGTTAAATTAACTGTAACTGTCGATCGGTCCGAGGTAGGTATATGTTGTAATGCAGATTCATAATAATATATATGATATGTACAGTAGATGCCGATCGTGGCGAGGAATATTAGCACACGTAGGACGATGTCCTGAAAACATTTTTCGTACAACTGCGCTAAAATTGTTAAGTTAAATTGTCGGGTAAAATCAGACTTGAATGGTAAGCTATTTAAACGGGTTATTTTCTCGACGTCCTCGGGTTTTTTTACAATATTAACGGAAAACCGAAAAAAAAAATTCGCCAGTACGATGTTAAATGTTGTCCGGCTACCGCTAATACTATTTTTTTTTTTGCTCTCGTCTCTCTCATCCATTTTAACGGCAGTACGCTTATCAGGCTATAGTTTGTACTTGTTGTATTCCAGACATTCTTAGAGCACAGAGCACTGGCAATCTAAACTTACGGATATTTACGGGTCGCATATATTTTTTTTCCACTTATAAGCAATATTACTATAACACAACGAAAGAAACGATCGGATTAAATGTATCTCACCGCGGTAATTATAGTGACGATTTACGCCGATCTGCTATCGTACCTCACTCGTCTTATATTACAATACGGTTTTAATTAAATGGATATCATTTTTTAATTTTTTTCGCGAGAAATATTTTTTCACATTTACTATCATTTTTTACGGCGTGGCGGCCCTGTATATCACCGAGGTGTCTTGCGAAACAATTATTTTGCCAACCACAGTACGTATAACGATTAATATTGTACCGACTAACAATTAGATTTATATATAAGTACGTGCGATTCGAAGAAAAATTGATATCGTTTTTAAAGTATAGACTCGCCTATCTAAAGAACACATAATACAATATCTCCATTGCATTCCATGAAGTTATTTGACTATTGTGAATATGTTTCATGGACGTAAGTGTAACTACAATAATTAGTTCTGTAGAATTCTTAAATTGTATTTGAAATCAATCGGTTTCACCATATCACGTTCATGGACTGTTGCTATGTATTTTAAATTGTAATCTTGAAATCTTCTAATCTCGCCTGACTCCTTATAGGTCAGTCATAGAACTTTTTTTTTTTAACTTTATTTTTCCTAATGATTTTCATCTTTACAAACAACCGTTCTCGCGCAATACATTATAATTAATAGAAAACCGTTAAGATACACGGAGTTTTGACGTATTGCTAACATCGTTTTGTTCACACAAATAAGAAAAATCAAACTCTTTGACCATATATGTATACTATTCATATGCGCTAACGAGCGTTATGGTTTTTCTAAGCTTCAACGTCCAAGTGCGAAACGTTTTATAATAATCATTATAACAATAATCCATATTATTATTAACGGTTGCGTTGTACAACAAATGGTATTATTTTCGAATTGACACATCACGCATTATACATAGTAGCACCTATATAGTCGCACACCCGAACAACACGTGCAGATAAATATCGGCTGCCGTCGAAAATAATAGCGATTTATGAAACAACAATATTTATTTTTATTAAATACCAATCACAACTAATAACTATATTTATTATAACGATATAATTGTAATATTATTGAAATGATAACTACT
The DNA here is from genome assembly GCA_949715065.1 of Periphyllus acericola. Taxonomy (NCBI): domain Eukaryota; kingdom Metazoa; phylum Arthropoda; class Insecta; order Hemiptera; family Aphididae; genus Periphyllus; species Periphyllus acericola. Next base: position 36,305,014 of record OX454268.1, read on the forward strand.
GTATAATTACTCACTTTCTCGGTGTAAAGGCCGTCAAATGTTTTTTTTTTTTTTTTTACAAAATCAACAACGGTATTGGTATGCATGGCCGTGAAATTATACGGACGCACCTAACGATAATAATAATTATCGGTTATTCTACAAACGCGACGAAAAAATAAAAAGTTAAACCTTTTTATGCCATTAGCATGAGAACGAGCCGAGAAAAAAATGAATTGATGCTTAATAACCAGCAGTCTCGCAATTATCACTTTTGAAGAGTACCTATTCAGAATACGTATATGTAGCCGAATGCAAAATCAAACATGTACTTAGAATATTTATTCGGATAAATTAATACGAGAAAGTACTTTACATCATTTCGTTGACAGATTAAATTAAAAAATGTTTTTTTTTTTTATATACTCGTATATACTGGTGATGTTCGAAATAGCGAAATTTCAATTTAAAATAATCGTTCCTTGATAATAATTCCAACAATTGGTGTGATGATGAAAACGATTATCGTCTATCAACACTTATATTCGTTTTTCAGACGGTTTCTATAATCATAGTATATAATATTAACTAAAGTGGAGCAAAAAAATATTCTCGGAATTAACGATTAACAAGAATACTAGTGTGAGAGGAAAAAGATAAATTTAGAATAGTATTCGAGCACATCAATTGTGTTTAAAAATATTTATTCGAATATACCTCAGGCAAACTGTGTACAGCAAATGTCAAACATTTGAATAACAACGAAAATTTGTTAATATTATGGGGACGGTCGGCAATAGAAAGTAGAAACTTTCAGAGAGCGGACACAGAGCAAATATACACGATGGAATCGAAGAAACTTCTTATCGGGCAAGTATCCAGGAAATTTAAATGTGTGAAGGGAGATGGGAAAGCTCGACAAATTTAAAATTATTTACTAGTGGAGAGCCGCTTTTTACCTCATGCATCGGATATTTAATTTTATTGTAAAAACATAACATAATATTATGTTGAAAAAATTTTATTAAATAAGTCAATTAAAAAAATATATTAATATATTTCAAAATATTTTCAATTAGTTTATTATGCCATGCGATTTAAGTATAAATAAATAAATAATAAATAAAATAATTAGCAGTAGTAGTTACTTAACATTTATTATACGTAAATAAAAAATAATAAGTTGAAAAAAATAAAATAAAATAAATTACAAATTAATAATGATTATAATATAAATAAAAAATTAGGTTAAACTGGATGGGAAAAATGGCAAGTCTTGCTCTCAACTAACTGCTTAAAATTTGGTGTATGAATCGTGCACGCTATCTTCATTATCATTTCAAGGTGTTCGTTAGTGGGCCTGGATCTGAACTTGTTCTTAATATAATTCATTTTTGATAAAGCGGACTCACAGTAGAGCCAAACATCACACTCATTTTCACTTTTAATAATTTCAGCATCGGGTATTTATTTTCTGATACTCATGTTAACCAAAATTCATCGTAGGCGCCACTCTCAGATTTTAAATACTCTTCATTATAAACATTTTTTAGGACATTATTTGTTTGAAATTAAATTATTTCTATTTGAATGGATGCTTTGTTGCATTTGAAAACATTTACTACTTCATTAACCCATTCACCGTTAGGCTGTAAAGTAAAACGACTGTTCAATAGTTGTACAAAGTTTTAAATTTTTTTGAAATCTGTAAATCGTCTTTCGAATTCTGTATTCAAACTTGTTATACATTTGGTAAAATGTCTGATGTGGAACTCATTTTTTTCATTACAAACATTTTTTAAGTTTAGAAAATGTAATTTTTCATTACCAACGTCTTACAAAATTAATTCCAATTTTTACTTTTTTTTTCCTTGTCTGCCCACCGGACAAAATTTGTTCGCGTGCCGCCATTTAGTGACCACTGGTGTACGGAGTGCATTCAACGTAACTCTATCGTTATCGACGGATAAGAGTACAATTTATTATATAACAAATAGTGTTGCGGCCTTGCGTGACTATAATAAGTAGCTTAAAACTAGAAAAAAATTATTCCAGACAATCAAAAAAATTAACTGTCATGTTTGAATTTATTTTCTCAATTTATACAGTAGTATGTCAATATAAGAGTTGAAATTTATATTCACTCTTATAACTATTACAGCGTTATTAGTAACAATCATTCGTACGACGGTTGCTCTTAGTCTTATATAGTTATGTCAAACAAATATGTTTAACTCCGATCAAATAAAACACAACTACCGAGAACTTTAAAAATTGATGTTAAATTATCGAACCTATCCGTAATTCACATCCGATACGTACAGATTAATTAATAATTATTAAGTAATAATTTAATGAATGAAATGTTAATAAAAACTAAGGATAAATAAAAGTAGGTATTTAGATTTAAAATTGCATTGTACTTCATTTGACAATGGATTTGACCACGTTGCGTATAATTGTCCGAGATGAATTTGACCGCGGTAGATTGACCTACATTTTGTCGAAAGAATAAATTATAATAGTAACGAATCTAGCTCGTTAAATGAAAGACAGTGCAGTGGCGTTTACAGGATTTTTCAAAAAAAAAATGCGGCGCTTTTCACCATTTAGATGTAAACTTGAATTTAAATTTTTATTAAAACAAATCGTAAAACCGCAATCTATTGCTGAGATTCCCGCGTTCCACGTAAAGTGAGAAGGATCAACGAAATCACTTCGCGGACACGTGACTTTATTCTGTCGAACCAAATGGATACTCTGATCGAAATGTCGAACAAAAATGACCGCTCTTTTGAAACGTTACCGACGAAATAGTCTATATTGTACAGTGCGATATGATCAAACGTTTTCGTGTTCTGTTGTACACACGTTTTGGCGTAATATTTTATTAAACCTAATTGGGCTTTGCCCACGAACCGATACTCGCGTCCTTGATCAAGACCCTGAACTACATACGAGTTGCTGTCGTCGGTAACCTTTCAATATTGTCATTATGTTTTATTAAGTTTTTAACATTTTGATCATCATAACTGCACACTGTTATTACATAATTCTAAAAATCGTTTAACACTGTACAAACTGCGCTATTGATCATTTCCACTGAAACACCCTTGTTCCATCACTATTCTCCTCTGCCATAACCCCTCCCCCACCGAACGTAATATCTTAGCTGATCAACATAAATCTGTGACGTAAATCATGGACATTTTATTGTTGGTGGTGAGGTCAGGTTATACTAAACGTGGTTTACAGGTGTAACAAAAAATTCTAAACTTTATAAATCCGATTATTTTCACTCTTACTTTCTTACTTTTACGCACACGATGCGTCTAAAAATCAGCGGTTCTTCCACTTTTTTGTTCATGGAGCCCTTGAATATTTAAAAAAAAAATCCACGGGGCTCCAGAAGCTTGGAACGCCAATTTTACACCATGACTCATAACAATTTATGTATCGATGAATTGATTTTTGATTTGCTTCTGTACAGTTTGTATGCCGTATAAATACAAAATATTTCAATTATTTCATTAAAAAAAAAAAACAACATTACTATAATACTATTAACATTATAGTATCAAGCGATTTCTTAGTAAGTTGTGTGAAGTGAACAACGAATCTTGCATGTGCCCTGAGAGTAACGGTTAGGTTCAAGCGTGCAAGTTTTCGGTGCCCGAACTAATATTAACGCGGTATAAAATATAAATGTTGTGTTGTAAAGCAGCGTCATCGCCGGAATAATACAGGTTTTTTTTTTAATAACTATAATGCTATTCGTAGATAACAATATCGATTTAACCTTGCTTACGCTGTATAGTATTCTTTGATTTACACCGCTTATGTGCAGGGTGAGCGCAACCTACACAGCTGTGGAATATTTGGCGTTTTTATCGTTCATCGGAAGTGTGTGTTGATTGTCCCCCGTGGGGGGTGCGCTTTCGTACAACAAACGGACATATTATGGTCAGGCGAGTTCGAATAATCGAATGCGATCGTATGCTATGAATCGTTTACAAAAACGACAACTATTGTGAAAACATAAAAGCTGGACGTGGCGGGAAAATCATTCAGTTCAAATTGCGATGATATTTGTCCACGGATCATACAAGCAATGTCTAAAACGTATGAGATCCATATAGTACAACATACATATTATGTAGTTAAGACTTAAGTTCACAATATGTGATTATAACGATGGTTAAAGATTGATTACGTTTAATTAACGTTTGATTTATTACGATGTATTATATTATTATTAATTATAGATTTCTGTGAGACTAGCTTCGGGTGAGATTCGATCGCTATACGGCTGCGAAGTTGAAGCAGTCTTTATATTTTACTATAAAATATAATGTTGATTTATTAGGTGATAAATAATAATTAAAACATTTTTATGTAGAACCTATTGATAGGATGTCAATTATATTATACACGAGTTACATATATTGATGTTGGTATTTACTTAGTTACACACAGGGCCGGATCTAGGAGGTTTATTGAGGTTTTAAATTTTAACATTTTTGATTTTCAAGTTATCACGTTAAAATCTGGTGTTAAAAAGTTAAGATCCGGCCCTGGTTCAACATATATCCATACGTCATATAAAATACTTATAAAACCATAAATAATAAAAATAATTCATATAAAATAAATAGTAAAATTTAAATGTACTCGTATACAAAAATAAATTTATTAATATTCAAGCACTCAGGTTTAAGTTATTGTTAATTTATATAACCTAGAGAGAATCAAAATAATAATTTAACGTATTTTAATAACACATTGAATTCATAGTTGAATCATAGAATTTAAAAATGTAACCTAATCTAACCTTACGGTATGGGAATGGTAAAATAAAAAAGCTCGTGAATTGAACACACGGAAAGGCCACGCAGTTGTGGGATGCGAAAAAACGGAGGAAAAGCCGAAGGGGAATAAAATAAAAAAACGCCCACCCCCCGTAAGATTTGCTCCTAAAGAAAAATTGTAAAATATAGAATTATTTTATTTTATTCACATATTTTTTACTATTATGTATAATGCATGTTACTTTATTATTGATCAGTTGTTATCGTCGAATGCATCTTGTAGCGCTACGGATTTAAGGATTTTCAGACATCTTACGGACGGTTTTCGCTTTGATGCAGAACGATTGCCAACATTTTTTTTAACGTTTAGAGTACGAACACAAATAACGTATTCATACTCAATCAATGATCTCTTTCGTTTCCTATTATTATGACCTTAGACAACCGGACGGAAATCGTACCTATTGTTGTTTTCTATCCGTGAAGCAATAGTATAATGTAGGCGGCATAATAAATGATTATACGTACCGTATCACAGCGTATTACAGCCTGTTGATATCAAACTCGAGTTACGAATTCGCGCGACGCGAGAATTTCGGCGCGCGAGCAATTTGCACGAAAACGACACGCGGATGAATTTTGCAGTCCGAAAGTAATGTATTTTATTGATCGTTATAATATTACATAACAGCTGCCGCGTACAGCTGATAAACGACATTAATTGCATACAGTAGTCTACCTTCTCGGAACACGGTAAAAAGTGTGCGTATTGATTTTGAACGTTACTAATCGAAAACTAAACGTTTCCAAAAGTCAAAACCGATGTTTAGTTCACTCCCAGATCACGATAAAAACGTGCACGACTAATATTTTGTTCGTCGGCGCGCGGGCCCAGTGCGAACGTCCCATTTGTCCTGGCATGAACATCACCGCACGGGGTGCGTCGAATCGAGTCGCATTTCAAACACCGTAACCGGCAATAATACCACCTGTACGTAGGGTTGCCACCTTTGAATGATTGCCTACCCGGAGACAGGCCGATAAGCAAAAAAAGAAAAAGAAGTAATGTCGTCGCCAAAATATATATAGTGCCTGTGCCCCTGTGCAAACGGCTTAGTTTATTAGGTTAAAAAGTAGATAATGAAAATATGAAATACAATTTTTTTTTAATAAAATCACATATTTTATTGTAAAAAAATGCATAATAAGTTTTTTATTCAAATTTGAAAACAAACTTTTGCATTTCTCGATGCACATTTCAATAATCTTTCTTATTCGGAATTTTTCAAATAGTGCAACAATTGTTGAATTTTGTAATTTAATTTGACACAGACTTCTGATTTTACCATTTCCACTGACAGACGATTTCACAATTTTTCCATCAGGGAAAAGACGCGTTGAACAATAGCGTACACTTATTTTACGACAACTCGGAGAATAGTTGACTGAACCCGTAACCCTTAGGCCGTGTTCTCACCAAAAGCAACTTATGACGGCAACGCAACCACGACGCAACGCGACATGTATTATTAAATTGACGTGTTCTCACCGGTAGCATTAGGACTGAAAAACAACTCAACTGTTTGAAAACTATTTTTGAGCAACTCGACGTGTCAGTCTCTGTCTAGTTGCTGATCACTACTTGCTTGCGGTTTTGTGAAATATATTTGATACAAATACAAATATTATTCTGGTTTATTTTAATTAGGTACAATAAATTTCATATTTTGTTAAGAATTTATTTAAAATGGCAAATGAGCAAGAAGAAAATGTGACTTTCGTACAACCATAGAAAGTCACCCATGTCTTTATGATATAACATCATCTAATTACACTCGACAAGACATAAAAGAATGGAATGACATTTCAAAAAAAAACAAACAATTCTAGTAAGTAAAATGTTGTCAAAAAATCAAAAACGTAATTACTAATTAATCTTGTATGTACAATGTACATCAAGTACATGGCCCATGCGCAAGGGAGGGGTTTTGGGTGTTTAAACCCCCCCCATGGTCGAAAAAATCGTGTTTTTCATTGTTGATCTATCACCTATATTGCTATATGTAATATTTTCTAATCTTATTTGTAATAAATAATAATGCATAGCATAATAGTACAATACTATAATAATTTAAAATAGTGTTTTCTTCACGTTTGCTGTTTATCGACTTTCATCATAGTTGCCGTTATCGATAAAATATAATGACAATAAAATTTGTATTTTATAGTATTGTTAAAAAACATTTTTAATATAGATACTTACAACATCAATAATTAATATAAATATGTTATAATACTATTTGCTAATTATTGATGTATTTGTGTTATAAATTTTTTTTTCAAAACACCCTCCTTCTGAAATCCTGCGCACGGGCCTGATGTAAATACAGATACAATATTAAATAGACATTTTGATTACTGAATATTTATGCATTGAAGTTGCATTGAAGTTTCATATTAGTTGCATTTCAGTTTTTTTGATGAGAACAACTGGGCAACTCAACTAAAACTAGACTCGAATCTCTATCGCGTTGCTGTAATCAGTTGCTTTTGGTGAGAACACGGCCTTAGATTTGGGTGGTAACCCTACCTGTACGTGCTCCGCACGAGCGTAAATGATCCGCGAAAAACGTGATCGAAATAAAAAAAAAAATAGTACCTATTCGTATTTGGTTTCGCGTTAATTAGAGTGCGATCGTTATTCTCGAATTCGATGGTTAATAATGGTAGTTGAGTGTACGGAGTTTTTTTTTTCCCCCCCCGTTGATTTCCGTACATCTGGTACCGCAGATATTACCGGGTCAACGCGGCTAATATATAATTTCAGATTATTCTTATGTAAACGACTGGCGCATAATGGAACGCATAATGCGTGTACGCGCCGCGAGTGAGATTACATTTTTCAAGGTTACTGTTAATCATCGGTGTTAATGAATGCTCTATGTTCACCGGCTCGGGTATTGTAGCCGCGATGCGCCTCGAAATACTCAAGGCGAAAAGGGCAAATGTAAACTGGGCCCGCGGTTACCTTTTTGTTGTAAACTCGGCCCGGAAATTTTAGGTAATAAAATTGGTAGATTGTAAACTTGGCCCGGACATTTAATAATAAAAAAGGTCGGTTGTAAACTCGTCCCGATCATTTTTGTATCTTATCAATTATTATGAACAATTTGTTGTTAAAAATTAAGAAATGAACAGCCTAAATGCACAATTTCAATTTCAAAATACAAAAACTGAAAAAAAAAGAAATCTTAGAAAAAACAATTAAAAAAATATAAAAATAAGGAAATATCGGTGAGTGAATAGGTCAAAAATATGGCTTTTTACTGAAAAATTTAATTTAAATTATAATCTTACATGATTACACAACAATTTTATATTTGTGTCCTTTTTTATATTTACGATTTTACGTAAATGCATTTTATTTATAGCCGAGTTTACAATCGCCCGGCGAAAATACGTACCCACCGTATAACGTGCACGTGCGAGGGACGCGCGATCTTGTTCTTCGCCACCACCGCATTTTGCATCGAACCACGGGTGGCGTCCGCAAAGGCCCGTTTTCGCGGGTGCTTAACGTGTTCCCGCGATTAAAAACGATTGGCTTTTGATTAGTAGAAAAAATAGAAAAAAAAATAGTGATAAGGCGCGTAACGTATTTAATCGTGTTAAAATAATATTATAGCCAATTAGGTTTTAAGAAATGCACGTAGGTCATTGATCTTTTGAAAAACGTCCTACTCGGTGAACCGGGATAAATTATGAAAATCAATAAATACGAATACGATTTAATCAGTGAACCTGCATAGTATATTTGGTGAATCGTTCGATTACCGCGTCTCGCCAACTGCAGCAGTGATTATAATATGTTTTTCTTTTCAAACCGCAGTAAAATATAAAATTCGATTTTTTCTGTAGGTTATAGAGTGTTATATTTTTTTTTATAGATGGTCAGCTGAAGCAGAAGCAGCAGCAGCAGCAGCAGTAAAAAACAAACCTAAACGGAGAGGAACCATTATTTTTTATCGTCTCCCGTGCGGTGAACCGTACGCATAATTAATATTTATTTCGAACGGTGATATTGTAATATGTACTTAGTATTGTACTATCATCCGACGGTTTGTAAATATTGAGTAAAAAAAATCAAAGACCTTTACGGCTAATACAAACATACAGCTTATATCACATGGTTACGCTACATCTTAAAGTTCATGCCTTAAAAAAACAACGACGGACGAAAATAAACAGTTAAAATATTTTCTACTTCACCGATTAACATCGAATCATGGATATGTTTTTTTCGGTTACTATATGTATAACGTTACTTAGCAACTTTAATTATGTTTCGTTTACTGCATCGCATGTGCTCTGCGTTAACGCGAAATCGGTCAGAAAAAATGTTCGGTTGTACCCGTAGCAAAAACATGTCCACGTTAAAAAAGTCGATGGATAACAAATTTGAGGTAACCTTCGGTAACTTACACGATTCACTTTATACGGTCATTTAAACACGTTTAAATAAATAAGGGACCTTTTTTCCCCCATGAAAATAAAATGCTGTACATACAGTAATAATAATAAAAAAAACGTCTAGTCCGTCAGAATTCAATTGAACATAAGACAATGCGATTTGTTGTATATCTTATGACAATACGTATACCGTATAATACACAAAGCCAACCACATACAGTTACACGAATTCGTCGACTGTACAACAAAAGTATCCAACTGTTAAAAGTAATACTATTATGTAATATGTACACAATGTGTACTACACATCGTATTGTGTTTCTGTCTATATAATATTATAACGTCGTAACACACTTCTCGAATGTGTCCGACCCTAAGCATTTTTGAAACAATAAAAAAAAATTATAAAAAACAATTACTACTATCGATTTGTAACGCACCGCAGTCGACGTAGATCGTTACTCGGGCTGTTATCGATTCGCGTCATAATTTATGTTGTCCGTACCCATGGTTATCTACGCACGTATTGGCGAAAATATATTTCCGAGCACGATAAAATGATATAAAATACAAGCCAAGTATTCGGTTATCTCTTGAATACCTAATGCACCTACTAAAGTGTAATGGAAAACGAATATTTAATAATTAAATTAAGTTACCTAAAAATAACCGTTGATAATAATATACAGTTTATTTTCTCGTTGTCGTATGAGATTGCGGACTTACTGGTTGACCCACACTTTTTGAAAGCCGATGACTGTTCATGTACGCTTGCCAGTCGTGCGAAATTCAAGAACAGGAAATCTCTAATTTCACTCGATAATGACCAATCGTCGTTTACGCCTAATATGGATAGCGTCGTTCGCTAAGAATTGACCATTTGACCCCCAGACCCATTATTATTTATCAACTTCCAAATTGACCACAAAATGTTTTAAAACTCCGTCTAGCGGCCGCGGTTAGCACTCCGGATTGATAAATATAGCACAGTAATCTAATATACAATATAGTGTAAGCTGATAAACAGATAAACCTGGTTTACCGTTTTAATAAATTAACAAGCGAACGCGCCAGACTCGCGTGCGCTGTCTCCACGTACTAGGTACGGACGGGAGGAATAATTTTCAGCGATATTTCCTAAAATCCAACACTTTTAGTGCGTTAATGCCGTAAATCCATTCAACGTTTGGACGTAATATCTCCCTACGTATTAGCGCTCTCTTCGCGCTTGAATTTCCATCAACAAATAGATAACATTTTGATGATTCGAAAATTCTTTATAAAATTATTGGTTATAATTTGAATGGAAATAATCCGGGCCATTAGTGGTTCTTAGCTATGATAATGGTGCCTCAACCCAAATAAGAAGTGGCCATTGTCAATCTTGACTCATTATATAAATCATTATAAATCATTAAATCATTAAATCGTAATTTTCAAGAGTGATTAGCACAGTTTGTAACTCAGGATGGCACTCCATATATAAATATAATACATATCGGTAGTTATTAAAATCAGCATATTAAACAAAATAAAATATTTCCTAGGTAACCAAAAAGTTAAAGTTAAAACCATACATCCAACCCAAAACTGCTTTCACCTTTGGTTATGCGATTATCAAAAAATCCTTTGTACTTGATGTTGCACTTAATATTGAGTATTAGTGGAACCACTGAGTCAAATCAAACGTATACATTTTATCGTTTTTGTGATGAAGCGATCAGTGAGTGAGTGGTATTTGCCTTTTAAATAATACATAGACAGACATAAACAAAATATGCTTCGGTATCGTTACCATAAAAACCAAATCATTGTCATGCAAACGGTTCATTTTAATCATTTACACTTTTAACTTCGATGTGTGACGTCTTCAAGGTAACATTCTCAGTGTCTGAAACATTTTCAGGATGACCCCCAGACTGGATATCTGTAGTGTCATAGTGACACATTATTTCACGTTTCACTCATTGAATAACAATTAGTTAAAACAGTTATGAGCTATTCAGTTAAAAATACGTGTATTCGTATATCAACATATTCATTGCCTCGCAAGTCGAAACCACTTTACCCAACACGTTGATGTTCGATTTTCTAGTTTCTGAGATCACAGCAACAATGGGTAAGCATTTATATGCCAAAAACCTCCAAGGGAGTGTATTCAAAAACTTCTCAAAGTTTCGCGACGATCGGACGAATATAGTGTAGGAATGCACAAAGGATACACGTCATACATTCGCTTTTATATACATAGACGATAGCTAGGTACTTTTCATCAGTAAAACAAGAATAAAACAAAAACTATTAATCGTAAAAGTACGACTCTTACACATGTGTACAATTTTCTTTCGATTGTTGTTTTCACTGCGACCGATAAAGTTTTAAGACCGAGTCACAAGGAGAAACTGACATTTCGATAACATTGTTAAAGGACGCATATATCAACCGTTTTAAGCTGTACAAATAATAATGAAAATTTTGCTGACGGTTCAGCATTGACTTAGTGCTAATTAACACTGATTTTGAATAGAACGGGGATATTTTTTTACCATGTCAATATGTAATTAGATTTTATATCGTAGCGCTAAAAATTACATAATATTTAGTTCGATAGGAATGTATAAAACGGTTTGTCACAATGATTTTCTAATAATTCGCCTATTATCATATTATTATGCCATGACTTGAATCAGTTTTTGTTTATTTTAGTTTAGGCATGTCGCTTATTGGTATTGTTTAAAGGTCAATACAAATTAAACTTAGTTATCGACAAATAGGTCCCTCGAACAACGTAAAGTAAGTAATTTTTTTTTATTAAAAATCAATAATATAATCAATAGGTTAAACTCAATAATGCGTGATCGGGCATATAATTTGTATTAAGTTATTAAGTGTAAGTTTTTTTTTAATCGTTTTTTCCAACTACGGAAATAGTAAAATAAATAACGGTTGTGTTTTAAGAATAAAAAATGTATTGTTATCACGAAAAAAATGAAAACGCCACAAAGCCATAACTCTTAAACAACTAAATTTATAATAATTTGGTAAAATAAGTGTCTTAAAAAATTAACCATAGGTAATAGAAGGTGAAATTAAAAGTTATTGAGTATGCTGTACTGTTCAAACACAAATTGTATTATATTACGAAAAAAATTTCATAATTCTCTCGTCGCGGTCGTTCATCAGTAAATATTTAGCACTTGAAATATAATTGAAATCAATTGTATTCAATCATAATATTTGTATTGTACCAGGGGCATATTATATAATATATTATGTAGGTCATACTCTGTATGTAAGTAAATAAGAAATAATCAAGTCACAATAAGTATTCTAATGAAGCTCTATCGTTTTTCATTAAATGTCAATTTTGAATCTTAACGAAGCCATTGAAAGTTCTCTTTTAAAACTTTAGGTATACTATTAAAAAAATATCTGACGAAATTCGTTTTTTTCTTCTAAAAATATTATTTACACACATGACTTGTACAATAATATAATAGCTCATTATTATATATAAATATTTTTGTATATAATATATTTAAATATATTAAATTATAATTATCTATTATACTTAAATATAACATTATTTTACCAACACTTAAATAAACGTTTTGAAAATAACAACGGAAATAGCAATAAATACGTTTAAGACGTATTTTAACGTAACGAATAAAGAATATATTTTTAAATTTGCAAAAACGTCGAGTGAAGTACTATGTTCTCAAAACCTGGACCAGTTTCGCGGTGACCATTATTATTAGAATGGCTGGAGCCGCGTTGTTATAATCGCGTTAAACACGAATTCGAAGCGATAGTAAATTATAACATTATTATTGCAGTTCATTATGCGCAACAGCTGTCTGGTCATTTGTTCCTATACTGAATGTCCTTCGCCGTCTTCTATTCTCGGTATCACACATTATTAATTGTTACGTTATTATTATTTTAATTTCAAAAACCGTTTACGTCGATATTTCGTTAACACGTTCGTACGGGGGCGTAATTTCACTTTTTTTTTTATACGACGGAAAAGCAAAATTAAAAATCTAGATCAATACAAAAGCTGCTAGCTCGCATACCACATTTATAAAAAAAATATTAACAATAAAACTACACGAATAAAAAAGGAAAAAAAATGAAACGAATACATTTCTATTTAATTTAATTAAAATATTGACAAAATACTTAACCGAGTTTAGACGTTCAGTATAAATACGCTGCGGACAGTCTTCTGTTGGATATAATTATATAGTCATCTTAAACTATTTAAAAAAAAAACCTTGTTAGTTTAATTTCGTCGAAAATAATCTTTCGTTGGAAGCTGTTCAAACAGCCAAATTTAAAATAATTGTTAATATTTTCAATGTTTCTATGAAAACATTTTTTGGATTGAATTGCAGTTATTAAATATCGGGATTGATCTATTCGTTTTATACCTGTAGTGTCTACAATGATTGCAATTACCTACATCTATACCCACACGTTCAAAGTGTCTCTCGGAGCTCGTTCGTGCCTCGCACCGATTTTAGTCGCCGCGAGCCTATCCGGCGATCGAAATATTATCATTGTTCGTCCGTCACATATTAATCAACGGGCGGCTTTTGTTCGGCGGCCCACGGTCCGTCTAAGACCTAAGTGCTTGCAGGTGCCGGACGAAACGTTTTCAACTTTCCCGTGTGGCCCGCGGCGACTGCATAACTCGGTGGAAAAGTCGCGCGGCGCTGCTGTGACGAAAAATCAATAAAAGGGTTTTGGCTCCACTCGGGACCCGACAGTGTGTGCACAGGGACAATACCGTCGCAGTATTATTATAACTGTGCGACTGACGTGTTATACTCGCATTTCCTGAACACCACGTGCTCGACTTCCAAGGATACACCACCGATAGAATGTTACTTCGGATAACTTCACCTGTATTAGATCCGCGACCCTATACTGTTAAAATTGGCGGGTGCCTACCCGTTGCGGCTACGCGGACGCAGCCACTAGACGTCGGTGTAAAGCCGGGATATTGTTGATTGTCGAGAACACGGTGATAGTTCTCGATAGTCGCACTTATGGTCGGCTTTGTGTTTGCGTTCAACTCGATAGAACCATATTTTTAACAATAAAAATCTATTCAATTACAGTTCTCGTTTCTACTGTTGAAACCGCCCCCCCCCCCCCCTTTTTTTCATCAAGTTGAACGCAAACGGTTGAAAAAATGAACTGAACAGTGACGTCTAAGCAATTGCTGCGTCCACGTAGGCGCTACCAAGTTTAACTACAAATTACAATAGATGACGTATTACAAAATCAACGCTATGTTATAACATGGTTAACCACAGCACAAACTGATTGCTACGTGAGGGGCAACCGTTTGGCTGTTCGCATGCGTAGGATCACCATTTAGGAACGGTTTTCGATAAGCAAGTATTGTATTATCCAGCTGTACTCGTTAAACATCGTTTCTACGGCAGATACAGGTACTCGTTGATCAATCCGCATTGATCAAAAGATTCTTTTGTAAAACTCGTTCGTCGCTGTACGCCCGGGCATAATATGTCTGCACCTAATATATTTTATAGATATTTTGCAATACAAATTATCCTTACCATATTAATATATGAACTACTGGGTAAGCTGCTTTTGAAACATACATTAAGCGTAAAATCCAAAACGACTCTAAACGTATATTAATATTTTACTGCATTTTGAAAAATAAAAAAAAATAGTTTTTTTGTTTGTATTGATCATTATTTCTGATCATTAAATAATCGTAGTCATTTTTATTACTTTTTATATCATGATTTGTAGGCGCTGAAAATGTTTCAGTCTATACATTTTTTCCTCGTTAATTTTTTTTTGAATCATCAGCAACTTTTAAAATTTTTTTTTCTGTCTTGTTTCATAAAATGTGAATAAAATATTAAATTGAATGTTAATTTAGTATTTTAATATATTTTATGGCCTTTTTTAATCTATTTTCGAATTTTTCACATTTTTATCATTGGAAAACGAAAAAATGTACAAACTTCAAAGGTGGTCTTATATTTTGTCAACGTAAATTTTCCAAAATACGTATTATAATGACGCAGAAATGTTGCAATAATAGGTGTGTCTAGAATAATTAAAATATGGCATTTAAATAATGAATTGTCCATGGAAAACTAGAAAAAAAGCCTGAAATGAACATTAAAAATGTTCGTAAATTTATCCATATAACGTCATGAATTACACCGATTATAATTAGCATACAATACGATCAACCGGAAAAATATGCAAATGCACACGAATCAAATGAACGATCATTATAATGCTTTTTTCGTTGTGAAGCATAGAATGTAGGTTAAAATTAACGTTTTTGCGAATTCGGTGCAATTTTTTTTGTGGAAAAATCTGTAGACTGATAAAAAAATTAAAAAAATATGTCGTTCGAGTAATTTACTACGAGTGGACGACACTACGCGTGTATTCGAGTACATTATTGTACAACGTCTACAGTATAAATTATTACTCCGTACCGGTGTGAATACATTCAGAATTTCGACGGAACATTATTTTGAAATCGTACAACCGTAGTGTTGTAGAAAATTAAAAAAATTATAGTAAAATCCCGAGATTTTCGTACGGCTACAGCGGAATCGTGATAATAATTATTGCAGTATTTTATCCGTACGCGTCCGACTATCGCGTTGCTATTGGTGCGTTATCTGTCGTGTAGTCAAACAGTAGTTAAAACTGATAAAACAATACCGGTTAAACAATTATTGAAACCGACAAGTAGAATACATATTATACACGTATATTATAATATTTTATTCGTTACGAGCAACTGAAATGATATTTTACGTATACTACATTCGTTTAAAACACACACACACACACACACACACACACACACACGGACAGACACACGCTCACACACGCACAGACACACGCACACACGCACAAACTCACGTACACACACGCATACGCACACGCACACACGCACGCACATACACAAGCGCACACTCACGCACTCTCGTTTTGAGACACACTACTCGTATGTATTTTACAACACTGCAGAAGCAGGGAACGTTTTAACAACTGTCGTGGATATCGTCCCCCCACGTGCCAGCCGATCTGACGTCACCAAGTGGTTGGCTCAAATCACGGGGGAAAAAAAAAAAAAACAAAAAATCTACTTACTATATAACGGCACGCATGCGTTCCTCCCGGTTCATTTACGAGTTTCAGCGAGCCGCGAGTAGCGTCACTGCCGTTGCTCTCAGTACATATTTTTCCATCGTCGCCGTCGCCGTCGTCGTTGGTGGTGAGTATACTATTCCGGATTTCGTATGGTTTTTATTTTTTCATTTTCGCATTCAACCAAGTACTTATTTCCCATTCGCACGTAGCAGTGTACGATTTTATATTCACAAACACGAAACGCTCGTAATAGTTCTTACGTGGACTTATTATTATTCGTTAAATATTATATTTTTTCGGTACGTATGATGTTATAATATTTGGTCCACGGTTTTTTTTTTGTTTTTTTGTTCGAGTTTTCTCCATCACATAACACTCGTGCTACAATAATATTTACGGGTTTTCGTTTTTCGTCGATATTTTTATGTAAGCCTGAAATTATGCCAATCGTCTGACGTCGAATATTATTACGTACGTTTTTACCATCGGAACCCGACGGCTGATTCGTGTTTGCGTGAGCTTTGCTTAAATAATTTTTGAAAATAACGACAGGTTGAATTTTTTTTTTTTAAATTTCGCTTTGTTTCATAAATAATTCATGCTTTTGTCAGAGCATTGTCACCGAACATGAAAATGAATAATTATTTCAATATGGTACACGATTATTATGGTGTAGCGTTTATTGTAAGCAAATGCAGTAACATTGTTTTATTGATTATCCATTTGTTTATACAAAATATGAATTCGTTTTATGAATACAATAGTTAATATTTTTCGGATTGAACCTAATGATTTATATTTTATTATCGCGGTTAATTCAATTTGCAGATTAAATAAAAAAAAAAAACAAAAACGAATAAATTAATGAATGTAAAACATACAATAACCATTTAATAAGTAATTTAGTAATTTAATAATAATTATAAAAATATCATATTATATTATTTGAAATTTGAGCCCGCATGCTTGAAGAACTTAGTTTTTGTGATTATATGTCATAAAGCAAACACACACCAAAACGATTCTTTCCTTATGCTTGAAATAAACTGTTAGTTTCACTAGCAGAATTATTGAATGACTTTTAGAGGCAGTTAAAATTTGATTCAAATTGTATTAAAAATATATTGAACGTTGAATATTTTTATCTCAACAAGTTCAGAATGTTAAGATATATTGGTTTTAAGTCATGACAAAGCTTCGCTATGTTTTCGGTAAAATGCGTGAGTTGGAGAAATAAATGAAAAACATTGAACAAGTTTTTTGAACTCATGCGCTCAGACACAAGAATTTAAAAAACCGGTTTTAGATGCCCGCCGCCAAAACTGAACAAGAAAAAAAACATTTAGATACCGGTACTTTCTTTTTGTGATTTTTTTTGTCTTGGGAAAACTCGGTTTTTTATTTTGTTCTATACTCACGGGACCCTAAACCAAGACGGTTGATTCATTATACATTCGTACATTATGTTGGTTTATTTTCATGATAGTATATACAATACAGTAAAGGTATTATATATTATAATTATATTATAATCTCATTACACATAACTATTAAATAATTATTTTATTTTATCTATTTGAACTACTCGACCTTTGTAATTGCCTTTTTCTATTTTAATAATAATATAGAATATTCTAGAATCTAAAATCATGCGGTATTGTGTCAAACGCTACATTTATCAATGTTTATTTACTTGTAATACCTATTATTTTTTAATTACACACGCGAAGCGAAATCATGGCATTATCTAAAAAATATTGCTGATCACAGTATTCAATATCAATCTTTGTTCTAAAACAATTAGCGTAATAGGATTAATGTTGATAGCAAGTCACTATAATTATTGCAGTAATGATATGTAAATATAAAGTTTGACAAGTTTTTTTTTTTTTTTAAATGCAGTTTTCAATAAAACGATCGCTATTACAAACATTCTGAAACCCAATTAAAACTATGATTTCTTGCGATTGTACACCTACTGTTGCAACATTTAAATGCAAGCTAATCGTATTGACTAGACATATTTTTTTTGTTTGTTTTTAAAATAAACTCGATTGGTGCAACCGTTAAAATTAAATCGACGATACCACATAAAATACGAATACAATAATAATTATGATAATAATAATAATAACAATAATTGATTTTAAACGTAATGGTATAACGAAACGTACGCAATACGTATATTATATTAGTTTTTCGATATTTCAGATACGTACTCCAAACACAACGTCTAAGTAATACCGAGAAATCAAACGCATTTCAAAATGTTCCGTTCCCTATGCAAACTACCTCACCGAGTGGCCGGACAAATGGCCGTGGACGTTCTGTCGAGGAACATGAGCGGCCAAAAACCACAAGGCATGGAGGAATACTTCAACGGCAAGAAGTTCATCGTCACCGGATCCTGTGCCGGTTAGTATAATATTATCGAGACGTGCACACGGTCTCGTGTGCTGCGGCTATGTGGGCGCGAACAAGGCGAATGCGAGTGATTTGCATGCCGGTTTGACCGTTACAATTTCGAATCGTGTGTTACACAATACTGAGCTGTTGTCGGCGCTCGCTTTAGTAGATCGATACGGAAATTGTATTTTTTTCACATGATTTTCTACGCGATCTGTACGCGAATTTCAGCTTGATTCTTCCGAGATTTGCGAAAAACAGAATATCCGTATTTCGTGCCGGTAGGAAACTGCTGCAATGATTTTAGGCTGTTGTAATAATCGTAACTCTAAGGAGAGAAAATCCGAGGTCAAGCTTGAAATCAAATATTTAACCTTTGTCGTACGTATCAGCTACACAGGTGACATAATGAAATTGTTTTTTTTTTTATGAGCATTCCTGACCAAAGGCAATTTTGTTAACAATTGTATTATTAAAGAAGTAATAAAATTAACTTTTTAATTTGTAACTTTTATACATTTCGAAGATAGCCATTTTATATGGTTTATGGTTTCTTACAATGTTGACGGTTCAACTTTCAATTTCATTAACCTCTTGGTTTTTAATCATGTTTCTAGTTGTGCTAGAAATAGTGTAAATATTATCACCTCGTTATTTTTCCGTTGAGGTTTGATGATAACGTTATTATTATTTCAAATTGTGTAAATAGTACACTACTATTTCTTGTGAACTAGAAAAATTATTAAAAATCAAGAAGCTAATGAAAGTTGAAAATTGGAAATCTTTGAAATTGATGAAAGCTACAAAATAAAAGTTAATATTTTAACTTTTTTAATAATACACCTATAATTTACCTAACTAATGATGGCAAAATTTCCTTTGCTCAGGAATGTTAATTAATAAACAGATTTGATTATATCTAACATATTGACACAGGAAATATCACTCTATGAAAATCACGATGGGATAGCCTACATATTATACTGCGTTAATTTCATGATCAGTTATTTAAAGAATTTTCTATTAATTTCCTAAAAACTTTTCAGATCACTGTGCGAATACATAATTTAATTTACCGCTAACATTCTTTGAATAAAACTATTTTAATTACATATATATATTTTTTTTAGTTCCGAAACTAATTTGTGCTAGGGCATCAATGGGTGCGAGGAGCTATTTTTTAACTTTTTAAATCTTGCTGCGATTAAACATTTTTTGGTTTAAGTTTTTTTCATTTTTTTTTCGAAGAACCGTGAACATAATTGTAAGTGTATTATTGATTCATACGTAGCTTACCTACATTATATTATTTTTTTTAAAACGTAGCAATCATCCAAGTTTTTCACTATCGCTAAACAATTTTTTTCAAAGAATATATTGAAAATAATATTCAAGAGTACATTATATATTTACGATTTGGTAAAATGTATAGTATTAAATATAGAGAAGTGTTCATTTTTAGAGCAAGGTTTAAAAATACAATAACGTTGGCTACAAGATTTAAAAATGTCGAGGTAGTAATCTACAAATTGTCGAGTTGACGCGTAGACATTCAAGCTTTATAGCCAATCGGAAAAAAGTACTTACCATAATACGAGTCCAACATCATATTGTTCAAAATCGAAAATCATATCTGTTTGTTTCTCGAATGATGTCCTATAAGATAAGAAATTATTTGTACTGTTAAACTGTTTTTAACAGTATAGTTTAATCTCATAATACTATGTAAAAGTATAATATTATGTGTAGCTATTGCCGAAGGAGTACTTACTCACCATGAAATATTGATAATATGATAATATTGTCGTCTAATCGTTATAATATCGTGATGCTATAATTTTTTTATTTCTTCATTTACTCTAGGAATGGGAGAACAAATCACCAGCAGATTACTAGACCTCGGAGCATTTGTTTACACGGTGGTGGAAAAGGACAAAGGTGTTAATTTACCAAACACAAAGCAAGTAGTCTGCGACGTATCCAACTGGGAAGACACCTATAAGAAAATGTTAGACATCGGTCCAGTACACGGGTTGGTCAACAACGCTGGTGTGGCCGTCATAGAGTCCTTTTTCGATGTTACCGAGGAGGGCTGGAATAAGTAAAATAATTTTTCTTAGAAATAATTTAATAATATATTCCTGAATATGATTTATTGATGTACAGTTCCTATTAAAATCGAAACCAGTATTGGGCAGAAAGACTGAGTCGTCAACAATTATTGTATAATAAGCAACCAAGCATTCATCGTAATACTAAAACACTTAATTTGTACCTGCGTTATAACGTGTTGTTAATTTATTATAGATGTGGTGTATGATGATCGCCCATTATACAATAAGTGCTGACTTGGTCTGTCTGCTCCGTGCAGTACTTTATAATGAGAAACAAGAGTGGGTGATGTGGATGGAATGGAATAGTTACGGGAAGGCAAAGAATAAGGAGAAAATATAAAGAATAATAAATATGTATATAGAAGAGTGCGAAGTAATAAAATCATGAAGATATTATGAATATTGAATGTAGAAGTACAAAATGAAAGTCACAATGGTACAATAAAAAGTATACGCCGTATGCTAAGTTATGCTTTATTATCAATTAAGTTATTGCTTTGGATTTTGAGCCTTTGGGTACAGAATACATTTTTAGTAATAATACAGACCGTCATTTTGTAGGTTTGATTAAGTTTTCTTTCTCAGAAATCACATCGTACCCCCGCGCACCGATATTTGTCAAACATGTTCGATTTGGGTGTTATTTCACGTTATTCTCTTCAAATGCGTACATCATTGTCTCTTTTCGACCGAATTCGTCCTAATCCAGTTAATATACTATTGCTACCATTTAGCATGAATATATTTAAATAACTACGCTATACACTCGCATCGCTCAACTGTTATACGCGTGTCCGACGCGAAATTCCTAATTAATTGCTCAGATATTTTCGGTAATTGTAATACAATCAGGCATGCTGTTTAAAATACTATAATATGAACCCATTATACAATATTATTATTATAACTATTAGAAATTGTTTTTGAACGAATTACTCAACAAAGTGCAATACACTAATCATAATATCAGGACCCGAGGTCTTATAATATAGTGACGGGATACAGTCCCTCATCACGTGCAACTCGTCGTGGTTACACTTCATGACTTATCGAAATTATATTATTTACAATGTTTATGATTCATATGTTATTATTATTATTATTATTTTTATTATTATTATTAATCAATGTATAATTAATACTATTATTATTATTATGCACTGAAAATTGTGATTGAATTGATTTATGAATACATAGCAGACATATTATTTACTTGAATTCAATTTTCGTTTAGGACTTTGAACGTAAACGCCAGAGCCTTGGTGAGGACAAGTCAGGCGGTAGCCAAGAATATGATCGACGCCGGTATTAAAGGGTCCATTGTAAATATTTCTTCGACCATTTCCACGGTAAGCGATCGACCATGCACGCAATCGCGTATCATCGCATTCGGTTTGCTGTTGCGTTTTACCAATCAACCTGGTCCGCCGAAAACGAACTGAGCCCCAAACCTGAACGGGGAAAAAATAATTTACTAATCGAGTGCCGGTAAAAACGGAAGATACTCCAACTGAGTCCGCGATCGGGAGACGAAAAACTTACCGACTGAGTCCGCGATTGGTATACGAAAAATGTACACGGAGACGACCACGTGATATCTTCGTTCTTATCAAGTTCAGTACCTACGGTTCAACGAAGCTCTGTAGAATGTACATAAGTTGATAGATCATAACCGCAGACAGCAGAGCGAATCATTCACATAAAGAGACAAACACTTAGCCACAGATTAGTACGTAAAGCCCCGGGCCCAGTTGTAAAACCCACAAAAAATATTCATACACATCATGGGCGAAATGACACCTTAACACCTTGACCACCTAAACGACATAAGATCGTTTTCTTTTTTAAGTTTCTCGGTACTCGATTGGTATTAAGACGTGGACTCAGTTGTAGTGTGTAACCCAGGACTCGATTCGTTCTGAAATTTATTGTTGGGACTCCGTTCGTGTGCAGCCAACCGTCCCCGCCACCCCCGCGGGTTTTGTGTAAAAAAAATTAACTTACGTATATGTTATGCTTTGCAGAGAGCCATTCCCAATCATACGACGTATTGCGCTTCCAAGGGCGCCGTGAATCAAATCACGAGGTGCATGGCGATCGAGCTGGGTAAATACGGCATTCGTACCAACAACGTGAACCCGACCGTCGTGCTGACGCAAATGGGCAGGATCGCGTGGTCCGACCCCAAATTATCTGGACCGATTTTGCAAAGAATACCACTGGGCAAATTTGCAGGTAAGAGTTTATGTATTTATTATAAATCTAATACTGATATGGGGTATTCCAGTTTAACATTAAAGTAACACAATAATAACAATGACAATATAATAGTAGGACATTCTAAATATAATTTTCGAATAACGACAGATATTACAAAAACAAAATAAAATATTTAATCAAACAATCATCAAACGAGCGGTAATGAGTGACTAGATACTTCTTAGAGGCTCGTATTGTGAATAATTTGTATTGGCGCTAGGAATAAGGATAAAAAAGAGATGTATGCGAAGGGACTTAAAAATGTATTCGGTATAGCAATGACGGATAATCAATTTGGTTGGTAACTGTTAATTAGTAACTGGTTAATAACTGTTATTAAACCGCGAATGAGTCTTAAATGTAATATTCTTCTTCGTCCAGAAATAGTAGGCAGTTAAAGTACATTTGTGATAGTGGTGTAATTGTGAGCTAAACCGTTGTTGGATACATTCAAGTTGACCAGAGTCAGAAACAGTATAAGGATCCCAGAGTACAGATTACAGATCTGTATTATAAAATAGTACAAATTAAGTTGATTAGGGAAGTTGAAACGGTATGAACACCGCTCACATGTACTACTTTGGGCACGTACTCAGGGTGGCGAATTGTTAATATTTTTCGGCTCGGCGAATACAGTGGAAGCCACTTATAAGACTCCCGAATATAAGGTTTAGTCGCAGTTTTTATACATTTTTTATTGTATTTTTCTAATTTCGTCTCGACGTCGTTTTCAGAAACCGATGATATCGCGAACGCCGTGATCTACATGCTCAGCGATTACTCCACCATGGTGAACGGAACAGCGCTCGTAGTCGACGGAGGATTCTTGGCTGGTTAGGCTGTCCACTCGATCGCGGAACGAAAAATATAATTTTGAATATAAATTACTTACTAGCTCGACGAAAACACCGGTCGTTTGATTTATATTTCACTTCTAGGACGTTTAATTTGTACAACGGTATTATACTTATTTATTACATAAACTATACAATTATATTATTATATAATGTAATTGTTCAACAATAAATTATACATCCTAACGCCAATAACAGTGTTTGAAATATTGTTTTGAGACTAAATATTATATATTTTTTCCGTTTTGTTCGGAATTTGTTTTGAACATTGTACACAATGGTGCCTATTTATCACACAATAGTATTTAAATTTGGCACTACACAGACTGTACACTTACGGAATACCAAACAGACCGAGTTGTTTTTAATGCAAAATTTTTAAATTTGTCGTAGACCGCTGTAACGCTAATTGCATTGAAAAACATTGATAATACGTAATATTTAAACAATCACTTATTTGTTAGTTACCTGACAAACAATATTACCAAAGCGACCGAGGTGATATTTGAATTATATTATAAAATATTACGATTCCTTGTTAAAGCATATTATAACTATTATTTGGCGGTGACTCGCCATGTTTTTATCCCATACTTAGCATCGCGTTCAAGTGTTCTAAAAAATAAATTTATAAATGAAGCATTGGAAACGTATTCGCGTGTAGAGCATATTTTGAACGTTTACACTTTACACGAAAGAGAATGGGTACAACAAAAACGATTTTCTCATTAAATTTAAAATATTTAGGAAATATAGAACTACCGTTCCATTGTGTTTTTTTTTCATAAATAAGAGCTATGTTTTATGTCAGTGTTTGTCACGTAAACTGATAACTAAATCGTTGTACTCACAGAGTTGTCCCACTGAGATTTACACAGAGCGATATCTCCCGTGTTAATAGAGATAATCAAATTCTGTTTATTTATGAGCATCCTTTAGTGAAGGCAATTTTGTCGTCATTAGTTTGGTAAATATAGGTATGGTATTAAAAAAGTTAAAAATTAGCTTTTTTTTGTAGCTTTCATAAACTTCAAAGATTTTAAATTTTCATAAACTAATTTATTTTTAATAATTTTTCTAGTTCACAAGAAATAATAGTGTACTATTTACACAATTTAAAATAATAATAACATTATCAGCAAATATCATCGGAAAAATGTCGAAATGATAATAATTTACACTATTTATTTGTGAACTAGAAAAATTATTAAAAATCAAGAAGGTATTGAAAATTGAATGTTGAGTAGTAAAAATTTTCAGAAATATAAATTCTATAAAATGGCTATCTTCAAAATTGATAAAAATTAAAAATACATTTTTAAACTTCTTTAACATAATACACTTGAATTTACCTAACTATTTTCAACGAAATTTCCATTGCCTAGCGATGCTCATAAAAAAAACACAATTTGATTGTTTCTATCAACACGGAAGATATCGCTCTATGTAAATCTTGGCTGGTTACTCTGTATAATATTCAGGGGTGCAATTTCGATGAGAAATCTGGGGGTGCTTAAGCCCCACGAAAAATACCTGTTTACATAGGTTTAACTATAGATACAAAAAAATTTAAATCGTAAAATCAAATAAGTTATTGGTAGTAGTCAAAAACTTTTATAAATAATTCTTGACTATTGATACAATTTAGTTCATAAAGTTCATGAATGGATGATATGAAAGCTAGGTAATTCAGCTAGATATGGGGAAAGTATTGTGATAAACAGTTTATGTTGTGTTACTCTCCTAGCCAGATCCTCGGTTTAAACAGAAAAAAAGTAATTCAAATAGACTACAAAAATAAAATCATGTGCTCTACCAGCATTAATTATGATAGTTATTATGGCTTGAAAGACACATTGTTAACATACAGAGGAAAATGTCATGTAGGTGTAACCTTTTTTTTACATCGATAATGAATAAATTTCTTAATTGATGGAAAAAAAATACTTTTCATAATATTTTTAAGACTATATTAACATAATGAAATTCTTCTATCACATTGTGTTGCAAAAACAGAAACGACTTAATTTTTATCAAGTTTACTAGTTAAATCTTTTTCAATGCATGCAATTTACAAATCGGAAAATTATTTCATTAATAGACAAATTATGTAATGTATCATAATAAATTATGCAATGGATTTTGCAAGAATACCTACTCAAACAATGGATATGATTTTAGGACCAACTATTTAGTATTTATTTTATATTCAGAATATCATATTTATCCATACGTAAACACAAAAACAATTTGATGATGCTTATTTTAAAAATGGGGATGCTAAACACCCTCAAGCCCTTCTAATTACGTATATGATGATATGCTTACGATAAAGTTAAAATTTCCAATTACAGTTTGCAATATAAAAGAAAAACGTGTTAGAAATGTTAGAATCTAGGATTTCCAGTTGTTCACATACGAGTGGAAGGGGTGGAAATCATGGTAAAGACCCTTCGCGGCCGTCGTACAGGCAGGAGCTAGTCTGCCAGTGCTTCCTGCCGCACGTCAACCAGTGAATTTGGTGTAGGGTCACCGCGATGTCGGTCTCTATACCACAGCGGTGTCAGATTGCTCGAAAACGACCCGGTGCCATAGGGTAAAATGACTTCACGTGGATCGAAACGTGACTTCACGTGGTCTGGAACATGTGGTGTACCGATGTAAACGTCGACAAACAACGGAACGCTCTATTCGATCTATACCGACGACGGCGACGTGGTGCGGGGAGGCAGCAACGGACAAAAAGAACGAATAGTATATTAGGCTCGTATTCAAACAGTAATAATATTATCAAAACGGTACATACCTACAGCCTACAGGGTGTGATAGTTTATGAACGCAAATCGAATTGCACCAGGAAAAACATATTTATATCGATTCGAGCTGAATCTTTCTCATATATATATATATATATCTTTCTCTCAATAGTTTACTGGTTGTTAGTTTATATCTGTGGCTTGGTGCATGTAAGGCCAAATGACAAAAAAACATGTTGGCCAATTTTTCAAATATACATACAAATTTTAAAATTTTAGTATGTGCTAAAAAAGTTGTTATTTAATTAAATTTGTTTTTATTTCAATTGCATCACTATATTTTGTTTTAAACTACAAATGTGTAAGTTTTATTTAGAAATTGACAATCAATTCCAATTAAAATGGCCAATCTTAGTTTGAATTAAAAAATAATTTTTCACAGAAAGCGAGAAATTTCGAAAATTCTCTACACACAGTTTTTAGATTTTCCAAGTATTTATGAATTGACAAAAATAAATTCTTCCAGCAAGTTTTAATATTTTTTCGACAAATTAAGTAAACCTATGCGTTATGAATAAGAAATGTTAACAAAACAAAACTTAGTCAATTTTAACTAGTTTTATAAAGTTTATTATTATTTGGTTATTTATTTTTTGTTCTGGTATTTTTTTGTATTCTTTGTTTTCGAGAACTGTAACGATATTTGTATTTATTTTGTTTCATACCACATCTAAGTTGTAAAGCTGTACGGAAAATATCTTAAGTGTTACATAATCTGGGTAAATATTATACATATATACTCACGAGACCCGTAAATCATTAAACAAGTATTACGTTGAACGCCGTGTCTAGAACCGTTTGTCTACTACGATTGTTTGTCATATAATTATCAAATGTACACAAATAGTTTAGCTTGCATAATACAACTTAATATCAGTTGCTCGTCTAAATCATATACATTTTTCTTCGGCCGTCTTTCAGGATTGTTCGTGTTTACTTTTCTTGGGTAAACTTTAAATTATTTCAAGTCTTTATCTATATATTTGTTAATGGTTCCGTACGTACCTAAGGCGCATAACAATATTTTGAAAAAAAAAATAATCTTTCTCAAGATTTAAACAGACAGTAAGCACTCGCTTACGACCCTTTTTTCCGTCGGTCCATAGACATTTTTTCTCATGTTGTGTAAACTAGGCGGGCCGCAAGTTGAGTATGCGGCACCAGACGATACCGCGTATAGTAGTATAGTAGTCCCTTCAAACGTGCGGCTAAAAGGTGTACAATATAAGAAACGTCTCAGATCAGAGTTACGTAGGTGTAACCCCTAATGCTACACGGTGGATACATTAAATGTATCGTTTTTGAATTTGACGTTTCCCTACACATGCGGTTTTCCGCGGAAAGCCGTGCGTGCATTTGGGTTCTTCGTGCGAAAGGCACGCGGGTATAGGTAACGGTAATGATGAGAAACAATCCATATTTTCTGCGGAAGACGTCTTATATATGCACCGGGATACACTTTGTACACTTTGTACTTACGTATAGTGTTGCGATCTGATTGTAATTATCTTCTTGCGGTACCCAAACATGCTCGTAATGAGAAGAGGTGTCGAGAATTGCAGTACATATTTCCGCGCCATGATGAAAATATAAAAGAAAGAAATCCATTCGATTTGGAAAATGTTATACGTCGAACACGGCCGTGAGATTTTGATGAAAAACACTAACTCACGCACATCATATAACTACTTAGAGGGGTAGTTATTTTACAGTTATACACTTCGAAGAAAACAACGGAGTCATTTCATAAGTGAAAAACGAAAAGTTAGTTATTCAAAACAAATGCAAATGTGGTATTATACAATATAATGTTATGCCAGGTAATCGAATCCGAAAGGTCTTCTGACGGACTTGTAAAAACCTTTTTAGATCTCATAACAAGACATTATTATAATAATACAATTTACAGTTATTTCTTAAAACGTAGCAACGACATATTGATAGTAAAATTAGAAATGCAATAATTTGAACGTATTAAACATAATATTTATTTTTATAATTTCAATACATAATAATCACAAATAGTAATATAATATTTCAATATCAATTTTTTTTCTTTTAAGTTTATTGGTATAATAAATAGATTTGGAAAAAAACTCTTTACACTTAATATCTGGTGTTAGAAAAAAAAACAACAAAAAACGGAAAACAAATTAGTATGGATTTTTAGCTCACTACCGATTAAAATAAATATAAGCAAAGAAATGTACATCTAAAATGTAAAATACAATATTTTAAGTAGGCATGTTCTATACAAGTACAATAGACAATATTATAAATATTGCGTTTAATTACATAATAATATGATTATATATTTGTGTAGATTTGAAAAACTGTACGTGACACAGGAATTATATATTTATAATAAACTATATTAACATTGCATCCATTGAATAACGGTTGTGCGAACATTAATAATTATCACCGACATCATCGTGTCCATCGTAATATAATATAGTGAGCGGAAACACACACATTGGGTGGGGGGAGAGGGAAGGGCTTAAAAATTTCAAAATCATTTAACACAATAGAACGAACATGAAATCGCGAATCGCCCAAAAATTAGGTAATTACTTTTAGGAATCGTTAGTAATCCCCTTATGGTCTCTGTACGTCATTATATTAGAGTACGGATTTATGTTTTTTTTTTTTTTTTTAACAGTCAAAAAAGTATAACTAGAGACAAGCTACAAGTTTGAATATTACAGTCAATAGATGCGAGATACAAAGTGTTTTTCTAAGTGCTTTAGAGCATATAAACCCGAGCCCTAGTAATCATAATATTATAATATGTGTTGTATTTACATTTCACCCGAACAATGCGATAGTAGACGGTGGCGGCGGTACACGTTGCTGTTAAAATATACGGTTTGGACAGGGATACACGTCATTACAGTGCACGGCTCCGTGTACGGTTAAATAAATTATATATGTTAATCTTAGAATCGCAATAATTACTTAATCGGAATAAGGACCTACTACACTTAGGCGCGCGATTATGCATTGGAATTGAATTAACGTACACATGACTGAGTACAATAATATCATTTACGGCTCGGCAGCACTCAAACGCAATGTGTTAAGAAATGTGCCTACCGCTAAAGAATTCGTTGACATCTACAAATTGCTCTGATAGTAATCGATAAAAACGCGCACGGAGCGAAAGACGGCGTTCGGTTACGAATTATTCTTATTAGTTGTCGTGAAATGTGTCCGTTTTTCGCGCGACTTTATATAACAAGCCACTCTCGGAAATAACGCGGGCATTGCGCATTGTTCATTTGTTTTCGAAAAACAGGTAATTATGTCGTGCATAATTATTAGACTGTTAAACGTTCGCGTTAAAGTGTCCAATATTTTGCATATTTTTTTCAAAGCATAGTATACAATTATATATATTATACTCGTATATATATTTCACATGAATAATACATATATATACAAATACCGAACTATGATTTAACATGTACAAAAAAAAAAATAACAATAATAATAATCATAAATATAAATAGAATTAAAAATAACAGATTTTTACATAACAATAAAATATTAAATTTCATATTCATTGTCCACTGTTAATCGTTTGTTTTCAAAAAGAAAATCAAAAACCGTTCTACTTTTCAATGAAACAATAATTATTTGGACTACACGCTAAGTTTGTTAAAATAATATCATTGTTATCTTACAAATTATTTGTCAATGCGATTACTTGTTTTTTTTTCTTTCTTTTTCGTTTATACATTACAAAACAAAATTATTATTATTACCTTAAGACAATATACCTAATCATAGATTAAAACACGCGACACGATGAGAAAAACGATGACGAATTATTATTGT
The DNA here is from genome assembly GCA_949715065.1 of Periphyllus acericola. Lineage (NCBI taxonomy): Eukaryota > Metazoa > Arthropoda > Insecta > Hemiptera > Aphididae > Periphyllus > Periphyllus acericola. Next base: position 36,335,730 of record OX454268.1, read on the forward strand.
TAAAATGGCTAAAAAAACATTTGTATATGTTATTTACTCGAATGAATAGCCCGTAATTTATTATTATTATTATTATTATTAATATTATTATTATTATTATTAATACTATTATTGTAGTTATTATGTTTCACGTCGACTATATAAACGTTTTTATTACAATTTACAATGAGCGATAATGGTTGGTTTGAATTGCGTCTCGTCGTCGTCGTCGTCGTCGTGGTTGCCGTCATGTGTGACAGAAATAATGGCCAGCGGCGTATCCTGCGTCGGAAGCTGATGCTGCAACTGCAGCTGCTGCCCCTGCTGCGGAGGCCTGAGCGTGCACTCATCAGATGGAACGAAATGAACTGCCCGGACTGTCGCGGGACGAGTAGAAGCTCAGGTAGAAGCACAGCAGGAGTAACGCCACGGACGAGCCGAGCATGTACACGGACCACGACAGATGACACGTGCCTGCGTTTCAAAAACAACAAAAAAAAAATTCAAAAAACCATTATAGGTTTTGTAATAACAGCAGTTCGTAGTATTTTGCGGCACGCGGGCCCCTGTGAAAATGCACTTGGAATCCACGGTCACGAGCGAAAGCACTTTCTATCGAATTGTTTATTTTTTCGTATACACACATTCGACGGTATAATTTGCAAGTAATTTTGCGACCACCTCCCCGAAAATTCAAAGTTCATTTGGTCCAATGCTTGTGGGCGTTTTCGCGGTGACTTGCAAGTTTTAAAATCGCATTTTTAAATTCTTGTAAACTACTTTGCAAATGCGATGGTGTACAGATTTGAAGACTTTTGGTAATAGTCGGCAGGTGAACTTCAGGGGTCCCTTGTGTAACCTAACCGCTCCGTAGACGAACCACAGTACACGCGAGTGTGTTGCGCGTAGCTTAAGCTTTTGAATAGGAACCACCGTGAACCTATAGATAAAAACATCATCGTTTCTCTACGACTTTTGGGCGGAACAACAGTACTCTGCAGTATTTGGTGTAAGTCCGTGATTGAGGATACTCTTTTCTGTTTTGATTTATTGAAAATCAACATTATAATTCATATGATATAGTATTTTTATTTTTTCGATAATTTATCTTGGTAACTTTTGATAACTTAACAAAAAGTTTAAGATCTTATAAACGCTAACGCGTATAAATAACTTTGAATCCATTTATAGTATCTACTGAAAAAATAAAAATAATACACCACAGATAATGTTCTTATGAAACGAAATTGAAATTTGCATATTATAACCCGAGAAAATATGTGGGGCGTGATTTACATATACATCAAAAACGTACCTTGGGACGTGACTTACGGTCAACCATCGGTGGCTAGGCTTACATTTTAAAATCAACACCTGGATCGACGACCGCCGCGGTCTGCCTCTAGTGTTATCGGTCAACAAGACAACGAATTTCCCATTAAACCGTTATGTGCTATTACAAAATAAAAGATTAAAAACTTGTAAAATTCTTAGGTCAAGTGAGACTCCACGGTCAGGAAGATACATGGATGGATGAATGTTATTGCTTCATTGCGGTATTTATAGTTATTTGAAATCTATGTACCGTTGTCCATTGCTCTCGAAAAAACGATTCTAAGTAAAAGTGATCGTATGGATCAGGTCATATTTCTAAAGACGATCGATACAGTAGTTGAACAAACATGTTAAATAAGGTAATTTGAACTTTTAATGTTCTAACTTTTGCGAAAAAAAATGAAAATATTTTAGAAAATACGATGAATCCAAGAAACTCAAACAAGTGGAAATTGAGTTTCAAAACATATTAGATAGTGTCCCTTCGACTCTCAATCTGAATATAGGTTGTTTGCCATTTTTTCTCTATTTTTCTCAATTTTTCGAAAAAACGTAGAGAAATACAAAAAACTACCCCACTTCAAGTACCAACTAGAGTTACCATTTCCTATCAATAACATCTTGTATTCATGGTGATCGTATACCACTCCTTCGGATCGAAATTGTGTACATGGACAAAAAAAAACAATACATTCTTCCTCTCACTCGGAATCTAAAATTTTATCGAGATAATACCGCGGCTGCGTGATAATAATAATATCATAGAACGTAGGGGACGAGCAAACAAGACGAAATATATTGGCGTATGAAATGGGTTTCAGTTTTATACGAGAAACGATAGACGTAAACAGTGCGTCGCCGTCGTCGCGTAAGATGCGGTCGCAGACGGACGGATCGTGGACGAGCGGCGAGCGGGTCGGTTTGAGAGGAGGGCAGAGCGTGATCAAGACAAAGCTGGGAGAAACAGACACATGTCATGAGGGTCCTCGAGACCGGGCAGGATTAGGAATCGAAAAAGAGAAAATGCAGGATTTGCGAGAGAGGCGGCACGAAGTTTTGCCGCGGAAGAGTGGATCATGTCGTGTACTTATAGGGTTTACGGTGCGCGAGAAGAAAATCTACGGAAAGAATTTTAAACGGAAAAAAGTACACAATCGCGCACACATTTATGTACCTGTATAAGGATACGGAATTCGAGCACCGTGAAAAACAATAATAGTACGTAAAGCGATTTCAGAGGAGGAATCTATTTGATACAGTCGTCGATTGGGTTAAAACTGCAATTTTCAAACGCTAATTGCACATGTACTTCTGCAGTCGTCACCGAACGGCATAATTGAACGGGGGCCGGACATTTGAATCAAGACTTTCTCGAAATGCATTCCGGTCGAACTATATGCACGTATACAGAAGATGCCGGCAGTTATTTACAGTCGAGAACGGCGATCAAGCTCAAAGTACGTTTCGAATCAAATTACTATAATTACTTATAAAATATGTTTCCGTATATAATATTATTGTGAATTATTTAGTTTTCTATTTCTTCGTATTAGAAGAAGACGTTAGTATACCTCAACACTTGGAATCGTAATACCAACATAGGTGTACTTTTTCAAGAGCATCATCGAAATAGTTTTTGGTCGAATTTTGTAGATCGAGCTCGCACTATTATTAGGGTTTTATTATCTATTTTAGTCAATAAAAATAAGTTAACGCGTGAACAAATTTGTGAAATACGATAATAAAAGTGATTGGTCGTGATTAAAAAACAAAATGTATGTCATTTTAATTACAGCGTGGTGAAGTTGAAATGAATATTATTGTTGTTTTTGCTTTATTAATTGTTTTGTGAACTTTATTTTAAGACTACGAATAGACGAAAAAATCGTTTCAATTTATTTAGTTTCATAGTATTTCAGAACAATTTTTATTATTTCTAATTTTTTTTTTATAAATTGCTTGTAGGTAATATGATTTTCATCCTATTGACTGTTTTCAAGTTTAACTAAAAGGAATAATATAATACGTAAAAAAATTTATTTTTTAATCCCAAAAAAAAAATAAAAACTATGATTTAATTACAAATAAAAATAGATAAGTTTCTAGCACGTTAGATTTTATAGTGGAATATAAGTAGCATCTCATTTAATCTATTTTACATAATATCACAGTGATATATTACTTAATGTGTTACCATTACAACATGAAGTATTTCGAATATTATCTATTCGAACGTGCGTCTGATAATATTCCTACCAAATTTTGATTTCCATTCGAAATTCAATAATTACAATCCGGTGCGTAGGCCGTAGAGTGTACACTAAACGACGTGTTCAATAATGATAATACTAATAATAATAATACAAATAATAATGACACTAGTGGCGCATATAGTTAATATTAAAAAAACGTGATTGGCATTATAATACTATGATATAATGCGTTCGTCGAAAACGCACATTTCCATAATTGTACACAAATCAAAGTCACTTCAGTACGGTGTATATAATAGATGAGTTCTAATGGAAAAGTTGTTGTAAAAGTCTAACGCATTCACGTCGCACATCTCACCCGTCACTCATTGTGTTAAGCCCACACCCGATCCCTTTGGCCGATACACACAATGCGTCGCAACGAACGATTCGTATGGATTTCCGGTCACCCCGTAGTTCCAGGAAAACGAGACCGCTGACGTAGCCCCTAACACCGTTGCCAAATAAACATTAAAAATGTTTACGTCCCGCGTCCGTTCAAATTGAGATCCAGATCCGATCCCGAAGCCGTCCGTTCCCATAAGGCTATTTACCTGCACGGTCCGAACGCAGTCAACAACATATTATTGTGACGTTGTAATATGACATAATATCATACAGCGTGGCCCAACCGCGATATCACAATGGAAACATCTCAGTTGCGAAGTTAATTTTTTTCAAACTTTTTTTTTTTTTTATCACTTCAGTACGGTTTAATATAAGGCACTTCGCGTTGAATTTGTATTTTCATCAATCAATGGCTGTGAAAAATTACTTTTGGGTTAAACATTTCTAAAAACTACAATGTGTACAAGTTGTGTTTAGCGTACCCGGAATTAATACTAGCTTATCAATAAATGAGGACACTTTGAATATAGGTAACAGACTTGGCATTTTAAGATAGACCATATTATCTTGTACTGAGACACTTATATGGATGCTCTATTTATCTGTATGTTTGATGTTATATCGCAGTAATGGATATCGTCTGTGACGCATTGTCGCACGAACGTTTCAGTTGTACACCTAATTATCTAATTTATACGATTTTTTTTTACAATAGCCAATATTATAATTAACGAGTGCGAGTACTCTCTCTGTAAACTTACACTTGCTTTAATTGTGAAACCAATAATTCGACTTTCGATTGCGAAACATCGACATTTGCAGAATAACACTTGTACTGATGGCGACCTTAGCTAACAGATTCTTAAAATGTTAAATATTAAATAAAGGCTGAATGTGATTTCTTGGATTTTTATAAGAACAGAAAAAATGTGATAGTTAATCAGGACCGGATTAAGAGTTTACCGAGCTTGGAGCCTAGTAGTCCAAAGGGCCCTTAGTCCTTAGAATCTTTATTACCAATACCGGAATTTTATTTCTTTAAAAAAATGATACAAAGTAATTGATTGTATGGAAATATCTTAACATTTTTTTAGTATTTATCGATTTTCGTTACATGCAAATATATAATGTTATATTATTTAAATGTCAAAATATAAATATAATATTAACTAACTTTATTATTTTCTCTTCTTTTTTTGGAACTCCACAATAATTTTACCTTATTTATTTCTTTTGGTAGAGAGATCTCTATGGTCATTAATGCTATTTTTCATGGTAGACCTCAATTCGTTCTTCACTCTTTTTAAATTTGAAAATGCTCTTTCTGCGCTGCAAATCAAGTGATTTCTCTTGTAGTTTAACACTAGTAAAGACCAAATGATGGTCGGTGATCGACACTCGTATGTTTCTACCAAAAACAATCTAGATACATAACTATAATGTATAACTATAAATAATTCAATATCAAATCTACAGATAACAAAATATTGTCGGAAATAAGTAAACGTAGTGTTCTAGCTGGTGCGGCGATTGCAATCAATTATTCCAGTCCGAGTAACTCGGCGTAATACAAATAATAAAATTACAAAAATCATAGAAATGTATAATCAAAATAAAATTTAAACTTAAAATATTTTGAACTTGGTTTGAGATAAAAGGCCCCTTCGGGGCCTTAAATATTCCAGGGCCTGGAGCCCGGGCTCCTAGGCCCCGTGCTTAATCCGGCCCTGTAGTTAATACAATATAATCAAAACAACTGTAAATGTTTTTATTTCTGGGGCTATAATATTAGTAATAACAACTCTATTTATTAGATCACCAGCTCATATTATTTTTCCAGGAAGGGGGACAAGTGCCCTGTCCTGGCCCTTCCGCAATGGGTCCCAATGCGTGTACTACAACTTGTATGTATTATAATCTTATAGAAATTAAAATTCAAAAGTTATTTTTCCAGTAGGTTAAGGGATGAAAAAAGAAATTTGGCTAGAAGTGTTCAATATTGCCCCCTTCTATTAAACTGAACCGAAACAAAAAGTTTCAAAAAAATGTATAACCTACAGAGATATTCCCATCGGGATGTAATTGTTCTAAGTGGGCCACCCTGTATAATATAATATATGGGCACATGGCACGGGAAAATAAAACTGAATCCGCAACACGCTGCAACAATATCCTTAAAACGAATCCATCACGATCCGAGTAAAAAGATAATTGATTTTTATCTCGCCACCGATAATGGATCCGTACCCCCCCCCCCCTCTTTTCGCGTTCATTTCACTTGTCCCTCGCTTTCCGTATACACTCGTTGCGTGTATATATTGTAATATTACGTAAATACCGAAAAAATTTCTGAACTTTCGAGTACTCGACAGTTCTTATTGCTACCGATTCTATACACTATTTTATTTTATTTCGACCGCAGTCTACAACCAATTAATGTCTTGCGTCTGACGTTAAATCAATAACATTGTTCTGCACCTTCTAAATCTGTTCTATAGTTGATTTCCACTCGGCGGTTGGCTCAGCAGTGTTGTTTGTAATTTCGTGTTTGTTTAACGTTCGTAAAATTAATTATATTTTGAACACCATCCGATTGTTTGAAAATCGTTGCGCTTGACAGATTTTTAACGTCCAACGATTTGAGATCTTGCGGAACGTGTGCGAAATTAAGCAGTCTACGGACTTACACGCTATTTATAGACCACTTTAAATTTTGAACAGTTTCGAAAACACCACTGCGATCGACTGACATTCGATTTTATTATTATTAAATATGTAATCAATTTTCTAATAAAAATCAAACAATGTGTACAAAAGAATGAAAACAAAAAAATAATGTTATTACTTTAGAATAGTTGAAAGCAAAAAAAACCTGTGTAATTTTGGCTTTGATTCTATTCGAATCCTATTCGAAGACCGTCAACCGTTTACACTAGTAGGTATACAATTTAATTGTTTATGAAGATAATTTTTTTAAATAATGATTGAATAAAATAAACAACTTTCAACATCTGAACTAAATGTCTTAGTTTTATAAAATTATAGAGTGTCGGGAAAATCGAAAGCCAATTTACATAGTTGTCTTTGGAAAATATCTAAAACAACCGGTGTAGGTACTTATATGTTGGACAGTTAAACGAAAGGTTTTTAAAAACCGTTATAAGTGCCTATGATTGTTGTTCATTAAAATAATAAATATTGCAACGGTGTATACGTATACTGTAAGCGTCATCTAGTGGTAGCTTACCTACTCGGCTGCCAATCCGCCAGCGCAACAAATAATATGATCACAGATTACGCTTGTGGTAACGCGTTCTGTTGAATTGATATTTTAACGTATTACAATTGTTATTATATTTTTCGAAAGTAAAAATCATTATCGAACACTTCAAGATTATGAGTCCCGCGTAATGTGTACACTAACGTTTTTTAATGTCGTTCATTTGAAATAGTAAGTTTATCGAACAATAGTTTCGTAACACAAACTTAGTAGTTTAAAGCGGTAGTATAAAGCTCTGTTATCGTTTCGTGTAATAACAGTTAGGTTCAAGCACAACGTTTTGTAAATACTTTTTCGAAAAATAATAAAAAGTTTCCGATCCGATCACCGAAACTTCTGAAGGGACCGAAAATAATATTCCCGTCGTGGTAGTTTTCCGGCTATACCACCGCGCGTACACAATGACTAATATAATATTATAATGTCGAATGTGTAAGCGATATATCCGGCAGGACAGTGTCTTGCTATCGTAATGCTTTCAAAGTTTTTCAGCCGCCAAAGTCTTACCGCGTTACCGAATACGACACTGTTTCGCGGGGTACCTATACGAGTATACGTGTAAGATATTATGTATTTTATATTTTACGTTCGGATGGTCCGTAGGCGGAACGGGGAGGTCCGCATCGGGGGACAATGATTAATCAAAACGAGATCGTATCCTGCAGTTACACTTGATCACACCGTGTATTATGATAAAAAAAAAGTCAGTGGTAAGCGATAACAGTAGACTCGATAGTTCGAAATTCAAGGGACCTAGTTGAAAATTCGGCTCAGCGAGAGTTCGGATTATCGAGGGGGGAAAAGAAACATTTGGAGTTGATGAGAGCTTAACATTTTTAGTACAATGCATGCTTTATTATTAGGTGCCTACACATAGAATTCATGTTTTTTATACTTCTACATATATTTAATTGAAAAAATCAGTAATTTTCTTTGCAGATACAGTTTCGGTCACTGCAGTCTGGTCCATAGGGTCCTTAGCGACAACTGTTCGCTTATTTCCGATACTTATAGCCGTGATAAATGATGCGATTAGAGTCGATTATAGCAATTTAAGAAATAAAAAAATACGTATTTTGGAAAACAGAATTTGAGAACAGATAGATACGATAAGACAAACCAATCGATAGTATAGAATTGTCTTTATTTATTTTTGCGCTAAAATGACATATTATTATGATATTATTGAACACGAGTACGTTAATTGAACCACATATGCACGTATAATTAAATTTATAAAAGCTTATGATAAATCAATACATTTCAACGATAGATTTTCTGATCAAAATTATTCGAATTGTACAGTGTCTACTGCGATCCTGCACTTTATGATTTTCGATTTATCGAGGAGACCGAAACACGTGTGTTTTCTTCAAATTATATAGGTTTTCTCAACGGTCCGTAAGTGTTTTGTTCGATTTACAGCGATTTTCGAGCGAGAGTTCGAATTATCGAGAGTCTATACTGTAGTAATATTAACAACAAGATGGTAATAACAGTCGGGTGCGACGTCACATGTTAACATTTAAAACCCGTTAGGATCGATAGACGCATCTTTATGGTTTGCTGTATACCGCGCCAGACGACTTCAGTATAAACCGCACTGAACCGAACAACAAACCCGAAGGGTACAATAATGAGCAGTTATATTTCCGATTCTCCTCCGCGCGTTCAGCAAATACACGGGTTTACAATAACACCACCGCGCACGAAACGGCTAAGTATTGGGAATTATTTGTTCGTAACACTCGATTGAAGAGTCGACATCGAGTCCATATTATTATACGCTACGTTTGTGTGCGTGTGCGTGTGTATGTGTGTGTGCGTGTGTATGTGTGTGCGAGTGTGTGTGTGTGTGTGTGTGTGTGTGTGTATAAGTGTGAGTATATGTGTATGTGTATAAGTGTGGGTGTATGTGTGTGTGTTATATTACAGCCACCGTTCACCTACATAACGCATATATCTGACACTGTGTTGGCTTCATCCGTGTGTACCTGAGCTCTATACGATAGACGCACAGGATATTATACGTATTATGAGTGTTACCCCGCGGTTACCCGTTTATGTCAGTTCATCGAGTGAAGAGTGAAACCGTCGATTTATAATACAACGGTGTACAATACTCGAAGTCTAAGGTCGTTTGGCGAGAGGCGCACTTGAGTTGTATGTGTATGAGGCTTCCGAGGCACTTTTTAATTACAGGGAGAGGTTTTTTTTTCCAAGCAACGTTTTATAAATATTTCAACGTATTGCATCCGTATAAAACAAAAACTCCTTTCCAAATGTTTACTAAATTTTTTTTCTATTTCAGGTAATATTTCTTACTAGATACACGGGATGTAAATATCTTCGTATTTCATAAAAGTAATAAAATAAAAAGTAAATTTTACAACTTTTTTAATAATACACTTATATTTACCAAACTATTGTCAGCAAAATTATCTTTGCCCAGGGATTCTCATAAAAAAAAAACAGAATTTGATACTCTCGACTAACACGGGATATATAGTTCTGTATAAATCTCGGTGGGACACCCTGAATACATAGATTACGAAAGTGTAACGATTGTAAATATCTCGGTCGACTTTGCAAGAGCGAACGATTATCGAATAAATTAATATATAGTATGTTTAAGGACGATATTTAATTTGCAAACGGTCGGTAAATTTTTGTAAAATCCTGCAGTTTTTGATAGAATTAATACTATTGCAGGTTGCCTATAAGTATCGTTTGAGGGAGAGGAAGTTCAGTAGCTCGTATTCACTCTTATTGTGTTAAAATAGAAAAATATGTGTATACATTTGGAATGGAGTTTTTGTTTAACACGGTATAGAAATATGTTGAAATATGTAGGAATGGTGGCTTGAAAAAAACTATTTCCCTGCAGTGATTAAGAAAAGTGCCTCAGAAGTCAAAAGGGTCGTATACATAATACTCACACGTGGTGATCTTTTGTGCACCTTTTCTCCTGTACGGCTATATCATTTAATAATCTTGTTACTTTTGTTTTAGAAACTCAACCCCCTCCCCATCTGATGTAGAACTAGGTTTTATCAAAATATAAAAATGGTTATAGGTCAGCTTAAAACAAACATTAAATCATGTAATTTATCACTTCTGTGTACATCAGCAATAAGCAAACAAACGTTATTGCTATGGATACTATGGACTAGACTGTGGTCGAAAGTGTACCACCAAAGAAAATAACTGATTTTTTTTCAATCAACTATAATACGTGTAAGTTATAAATGTGCATGTAATATATACGATGTATTTATGAACCGGCTATAAAAAATTAATTAAAGTAAATTAAATTAAATCATAAATATGTACTGTAAAATGTTTTACTCTATTTAATTTGAACTGTTTCTTTTCCCCTAGATAATGCGAATTCTCGCTAAATTAAAAAAAAACTCTTTAAATCGTATTTTCAACTTGGTCTTTTGAATTTCGAATCATCGAGAGTCTACTATAGTCTATATGTATACAAAATGATACATTTTCTTGTACATAAAAATAATTCACGTCTTGAGTATAAGTACCCGGTTTTGTAAACTAATCCTGAGAATGTATAACAATTTAAAGTAGAATCTGGATCGGTCGAGTTGATATTTTTAAGAAGTTGTAGAGAAAAAATTCCATTCCCTTAAAATCCGCTATCCTTTCGATTCATTAGATGATTCGAATTATTTTTATCTCAAGTCACTTCCAACCATTAAAGGTTCTATGTTTTGTTTTATTTCTCTAAACCGTAAAACGTATGTTTTTTAGTACATAATAACAAATCGGAAATGTACGATATCAATTTAATATTAAATAAGTTTTTTTTTTTTTTTTTGAACTCGATAAGAATTAATTTTCTTCTTTCCAGAATCTTTATCGTATCGATAAAAATTAATTTTTCAGCATAACATCGCGTGTTCGCGTGCAAAACAATAATAACAACGAGAATAACTGCCATTTCGCAAATAGTTTTCGTTTTCCCGTGATAACAGCAACGTAGGAATACATTTTAAGTGGTCGTTTATTTCCCGGAGATTATGACCTCGAAACTAATTAAGTATTTTAAGGTGATAATATTTGCGCACATTTATCACGCGACAAAATGAAAATATTATGTTTCGAGTTGTACACGCACACACGCGTATATTACCAACATGAATATGGTACGAGAGGGCCTTATAATCCCTCGGGACCGGCGGCGGAAGCGGTGCATTCGGCATAATATTTTTTTGATCAATCACATAGGTTAGGTTATTATTATACTTCTTGTGAAAAAGGATTGGCCGTATATCAAACGAACGGACCGAAATAATAATGTTACGGTTATTTTGTGTTATAATTCAATCGGGGTATAACCAGCTGTACGTCAGGATTTTTCGTCCGTCCGAATAGCGTCGTAAACACGTTTTACCGTCTCGGTCAAGTGTCAAGACTCGTATATATTGTATTTCGTTGGCGTGATTCACGTGCAAACACACGTCTTTGAAACCGTGCGAAGGCCAAAGTTGTAATATTGCGAAATTATGCACGGACGGAACACTGTGCGCGCCGCGTATAATAATATTTACCTACCGTGTGTAAGCCGGACTAACATAGTTGGACGGGATATTATGTAAACGCTGCATTATGCACCGGGATGCGCCGTTACAATGCACTATCGGTGCATCGTCTTGGTTTTCTCGGTAAATCAATTGTACGCAGTGGTTGTAGCGCACATTAACAATCGCCTGAACTATACACAGTTGTTCAGTAATACATGACGCATCTATCGCGAGTTCTTAAACAATGGAACACTATAATGATACATAGGGACCGTGCAGCGTACGTAAGCCGGACTAACATCATAATTATAGGGTACACGCCGTTACAACGCACTCGGAAAATTGTCCTAGTTTTGTTCGGAAAATCAGTTGGACGGTGCCCGGACAATAGAAAATCGTAAGTACAAAAATACTGTTTTTGGAAAAGTAAAAAAAAAAAATAATCGTCAACTGCAGCGTTCAAAAACTAAGATTTTTTAATCAATATTTTCGATGTTTGATCTTCGATCAGTTGTTTGAACGTGAATTTTCTCGAAACTTAAAATACTCGAATAACTTTTAGTAAGTCCAACAAGTGACTTATATTCCTCTTGGGAAATATTTTTTCGGACTTATTCCCTTGCTCACTCGGGTATTCATGGAAAAATTAACTTGCCTTAACTCCAATTGGATAATTTTGTTCCCTTATTTTATACACGAGTCCCGGCAACGTCGATTTTTTTAATTTTGAGGTCCGCGGTCTCGGCACACAACAATGTTCGACTAAACGACCCGAGCCCCAACCCCACGTGCCGAATTGGTTCCCGTTTAATTACGTACATTTTCAGGCTTAGGACTGTCAACTTAAAAGTTAGCTTGGTTAAAAATGTGCGTTCAAGTGCATTAAAAAAAAAAAAATGTAATATAAAAAATTTAAAATCGTTGATATTTTGGAAGTCAACTAGTCTTCACTATGTTCAAAATACAAGTAATAGAATATAATAAATACAATTTAAAATCGTTGATTTGCAAATTTGAAGCAAACTCTCTTTAAATATTCAATCCACGTAAGCATTCTCATTAATGTACTCAGTCATACAATTTTCCAAGTATTGGTTATTTCTCTCCTGTTTGCTCGTAAGTTTCCTTGTATTATTTATTACTTTTAAATGTAATATAATTGAATGTCCGAACGTAAACGGGAACCAATTCGGCCCAACCTAATAAAATACCCTTTTTAAACGGGTACCGATTCGGCTCAACCTGATAAAATCCCTTTTTTAAACGGGAACCGATTCGGTCACTCCCCTGTGGCAGTATAACACTGCGATATACGCGACGTGCTCAGCGCGATGGTTCTTATGGCGCGCGCGAGGGTGGAAATAGACTCGCGAGAGTACGGACGTCCAACTGCGGGTGCAGAATAATATTCAATCGGCATTGTTAGCGTACAGGTACGTATTGTTGTACCGACCGTGCACGTACCGCGGACGGGGTGTAAAATATTTTATTAATCGTTTTCCGAGTGAATTTCGCGCAGCAGCATAAAAATATTATTATTATTATCATTACTGTTGGCAGTTCGAAACGGTTGTAACTGTTATCGCCACGGACGCTATTTATATATCAATGCGTTACTCCGCACATCGTTTCACTCCTCGCCATCCGCGGTCGCTGTTAACACAACGGTGCGGCGTCGACGGGAACGCGAAGGTTTTTATGACGATTTCCAGGAGCCAAAGTTTATAGCCTAACAACCTAACCTAACGATAATTGTTATTCCCCGAAATGGTCGGATCGATTTCATTGCCCAGCACGGTGGTTCTCGCCGAGGAATTACAATAACGTCCGGAAAATCGAAATCGAACATCTCGCGTCGAGAGCCAAAAGGGCCGCGCGATGACGACGCCGCACAAACACGGAACGGCCGCGTCTTAGGGCTGATGGTATTTCCGGTTTACCCTCGTATACCGAAAGACCCGTGGTTCGTTGAAGTAATTCGTTTGGTGTTGCGCGAAATTTTTATGTTCATAGTTTTCAACCACCCCGATTGCTCGTACTCACAGCCACACCACTTGACGGGATGTATGTATACTTATTTTGCACTTCTGCAATAGTACAATATTATAAATAGCGAAAAGTCCGCCTTATCATCTATAGCAGGGGTCGGGAACCTGCGGCTCTTTAACATGCAACCGGCGGCTCTTTGGATAGTTATCAATATATCGAGATCCGTAAAATTTATATTATTAACCATTTTTGGATCTACTTACATTTGTGAGCAAACATTTTCAATTATGAACTTTGTTAAGAATAAATTGAGAAATCAACTGAATGTTATCAGCCTTGATGCTTGTTTGAAGTTGAAAACTACAGATTACTCTCCAGAATTGAATAAGCTGTCCGGAGAAATTCAGTGTCAAAAATCCCACTAACACTAATATTTGAGGAGTAGTGTGGTGCAGTGGTCACACAGTTGGCTACGACACGCGCAGTCATCAGTTCGTACCCGGCTCAGTGCAAAAAATATTCTGCAGAATTAATTCTGTAGTCTCTCCCCCTGCCACCGTTCTGATTGCTCTACACTGCTCCTCACCGGACTCACTCCACTGGGAGTGAAGTCTACACACGTGCAAATTCTCTTCTTAGTGAAGGGGATACCAAGTGCTACACTGCACTCTATCCCTCCCAAGTGACAAGTCATTGACGAAGACCTAACGGTCGTTTCGATGAAAAAACAATTACGAAAAAAAAAAAAAATATTAAGTAGGTACGTTTTTTTGTGTGTTATTGTGCTTAATTAAATAATATTATATTTGTATAAACAATAATAATAATAATGAATTAATGAAATAAAGTTTTTCTATATTTTCTAAATTTAAGACGTATTATGTTTTTATTGCCTACCAAAAAAAAAAGGTTGTTCAAACCTGTGCGGCTCCCTGGATATCATAGTTTTGTAATTTTTTGAAAAAATAGCTCTTTACTATGAAAAGGTTCCCGACCCCTGATCTATAGCTACGTCCGTTACAGTATTACCTATTTTCGATATAACCGGTATGCTTACGAGTTGTAATCTATAGTTCATGTTTTATTTTGTAGTAAGCACATTTTAACCGGGCCGTGTTGAACCATTTAATAAGTATTACTTCATAACCGCTGGGTGTTCTCTAATTTCGTTGAGCTCTCGAGTACATACATTATTCCCTTATCACATCGTCATCGTGACATCGCGTAAGCGGTCAGTTGAATCAATATCATAAATTCTATACACCGTGATGTATAACACATACACGGTGCATACACATTGTACACAAAAAAAAAAAGACTATTGCAGTGCTGGAGTCGTATATACACGGGGAAAATCGAAAACGACTGCGGTAGTATTACCGCGGCCGGTAGAGTCTTTATCGGTTACCTAGTTTGTACGGTCCGGATATGTTCCCGCAGGACTCCTTCACTTCTCTGTTGTCCCAGCCAATCGGATAAATAGCTCCACCGCTGCTTACTAGGGCCGCTGAAACGGAAAAAAAAATATATAAATTAATAAATAAAAACCTGCTCGAATCGTATTAAAATGAATGAATTGAAAAGTCCACAGACGCACAAGGATATCTATAGGATAGTATAATATACGTGTAGTGCGAGAGGAAGGTAAACGTAATAATGCGATTGTATTGTTATAATTTGAAACGATAAATACCATTAGAGGTAAGACTCGTATTATACTTAAGCGGAATCAATTATTCCTATGTTTCCATTATCCGCATTAAACCTGTGGGTGTCTCTGTTTAGACCAATAATGTTCGTGTTCACGGTTTGATTGTTTCACCACATCATGTTATTATTTTGATAATCGACCCATTATTGAATCGTTGATTTACATAAAATTGATTGCACAGTACACTTCGTATGGTTATACACAATTAAAACGAGGACACCCTACCCCACTCGAAATTTCGAATTCAAAGTCAGTATCAAAATGAAACTTTTAAAAATTCTGGAGTACAATTTAATTGTGTTTAACATTTTGACCCAGTAATTTTAATTTTTTGAATTGATAAACGTGAAATATTTAATTTTAAAAAAAGGTTACGAAAATTAAATCTTAGAATTATAATCAAAAACTCGGTAGCGTGTTAATAATGTAAATTTTGAATTCATGATCGTGTTAATTTGAACAGCCACCAGAATATACATAAAACAATAAGCCATGTTGTATTCAATTATCAATAAAAAATTTACTACACAAAATAATCGCTCGCTGCTGATATACGAATAAATTCTTCATCCCTTAACCACATACGCATGCCCAATAAGTAAAAAATAAGTAAACCAGTAAATGTGCTCAAACTCATATCATTAGGATTTAAGTATTTCAGAATAAAGTTTTAAGGAAAATAACAAATGTACCGTTAGTTCATACGAAATGAAAATTTACATAAAGATCTACAAAGTAAGAAAAAACCGAATGCCACATAAGGGCCCTTTCAAAAAATGTTCTCTCTTCACATCAATCTTCATATTCATCCATAAATCCAACGACGTTTGAAACGGGGTCGTCCATACGATCTCATAGTGTGAAATCATAGATTCCTAATCTATTATTTGTTTTGTAATTTTTTTTTAATTATTTATATTTATTAAAATTATTTTATTTATTTAATTACTAGATTCTTGTATTATAAACTATTGTAATCCTATATTATTATATATAACATAATACTCGTTCATATAATGTTCAAAAAACCGAAAATATATTGTAATTCAAATATCCTCAGATGATAGAAATTAAGCCAGAAATGTCTTATAGTATACATAAAAAAGATACCATAGAATGAATGTTATTAACTCAAATAAACCTTGTCCACAGACCATAGTTCATTAGACTTTGCGTTTAAAGTTACAATATTTACAATGTAAAAGAATCGCATTAGTTTAACGTTATCAAGTTTAATATTCTTTTGAACTTAAACATAATATCGATTTTGCACAAGACGTTCTCGTACCGCATGCATAAATGAATAATGCATACAAAAAAAAACCCACACATTCATTCGAAATAAAATCGATAATAATTATCGCTCTCGTATAGATATATTTATCGGTTTTGAGCAAAACTATATTTCTCAAGTATTAAGCGTCAATGGTAAAGTTCCCAAAGCTACACCTGTCTCAAGTGTCACTACTCTCCCTTTCCGTCAGTAAAAAATGTATTTCGGAAAACGAGCTCTTTACACAAAATATAAAAAACAGTATATGAAATGTATAGAAACTTCTTTTCACTTATTTTTTATTTTGCTTCCATCAGTATGACTAGTATGAGCGCTTAAATAATGAAATATATTGCACAGTAAATATCTCCCATCACCGCATTTTAAAGAGCTAAAATTTGATTTTAAAGATCCAATAATTATTGTAATGAAATCATAAAGCGTATTGTAGTAGAACTTAATGGCATATTATTATATTGCAATTACTTATCACGACGTACTGCCATTGTTATCGAAACACAAAATAAGTACATAATAACGTTATGGCTGTGCGCGCACATATTGTTCAGAGAAGCTCTGATTAATAATCTTGTACTGTGTACGGGACTTGCGGGTCGGTATATATCATCGGACACTACTTATTCATTTCGTTTGGCCCTTCACCGTTGCACGCTTCTCGTATTGACGTCTTATCGTCATCTGCACGGTCGTCGTAGTCATAGACTTTCGGGTTGCGACGTGAACAAGGATGTGCTGATAAGATTTGGGAGGAACCCAAGAGACAGTGAGTGTACACGTATAAAGCAAACTCCATAACATGTTTTCCATTCAGATCGCATAAATTCAACTAATAGGGTATTGCGACCACGTAGTTCTAGCCGGCACTATTCATGTCCCGTCCGCTGCTTATGCACACACACCGCAGCGGCGCGGTTCGCGGTCTCCCCGGGCCCCGGTGCGTAATATTTAAACTGAAATCATTTTCAGCGTTAGACGTTGTTCAGAAATTGAATATACACGATTTCACAACGGTTTATCAATGTGTTCGTGTATGTCGGTACTGTACGAAAAAAATGTTTTGTGGCGGGTGTTAAGGATTCAACGGGCAACGATGACAACAATATTGTTCACAATACAACGAATAACGACGAAAATGATTTGATTGACTTTATATTGGCTAATCTAATACTTAACGTGGACGAAAACTATACTCCTGCAGATTGTTGAACGTGTGAATATTGCATTTGCTTAAAATTGGGGTGGGCGAACCCCCAAGACCCTCCCTTGTACACTCGTCTGCTACTGTTTCCATGAACGATGTCTTACACCAATATACTGTATGCATCGCGTGTACGATTTCAACACGGGGCGTCGTTGCCCGTTGGATGTGAATCCATGTTGGCGGAGGGGGTGGAAAGGAAGAGGTCGTTTGACAAGTTCTAAATTATTTGATAGCGAATGCGTGTACTAAAAATGTTGGCAGCGGTTGACGACAGTAACCGTAAGTGTAGTGTCATAAATGACATAAAATCAGGTCATCCCGGAGTTGGCGATTTTTTTTTCCACGTTTCATACGATTCAGGTCATCGCTGGTAACAACGCACCACTATTTGCTATGTGATAATTGCTATTGTTAAAAATCTATAAAATTCAAATACTTTCTCGAATGAATACCTATGTTACCGATCGTTTGTTCTCGAATTGATATTAATTTTTAATCAGTCAAATACCTATTAACGAACAATAACATACTGCGATTGCACGCTTGGTGTATTATATTATTGTACATGCGAATAACGTGCGCAAAACCGTGCCGCGGACGCTAACGAAAAGGGTTCGAATGCCGGTCATTATAAATGCTGTTACGACGGATAAGTATAACAATAGCTGCACCGCTATGTGTGGATTGAAATGTATTGACATGACGGGACGAAGCGATATTTTCGCGTTGTACAAATGATTGTAGTCGAATACGACCGGTGCCGCCGCCGTATATGTGTAATAATTTATTACTAATAAATAATATGTGCGCGAGCGCGACAATTATTAATAGCGGTTATGTCATCCGCGAACAGCGAGTTATTGTCAAATCGTACTTCGGTCAAAACTAAATCATCACACTTGGGTCAAAAGATATCGTGACCACCGTGTTAATTGTCGTTCCCAATCAACGTGGAAATTACCGCATACCTGCGATGTTATTAATTGATCGGCGGCCCGAACAATGTGGGGGTGGATAAAATAATGGCCCGTGATGTATATGTAACATGTATCACCCTTATCCGCCTTTGGACCATTCATGTGGTCCATAGTCATACATAGTACTGCGTGAACAATGCCCGGGGGCGAAGGACGCGGCATACGCATGGATGTTAGAAAATTAAAAGCGGAAAGCTTAAAAGTATTACTACGGGATATTAAAATACGCAATGGTTAATAATATTGTCGGTCAGCGGTCGGATGTCCCGAAAAACCATTCGACGGGTGCATTTCATTCACGATGAAAACGAAAACGTTTTACAACAATTATACTTAATTCACGAATGAATCGAACGGCTTAGCCGGAATCGCAGTTAATTTGATCGTGTACTTGTATGTTGCGAAAAAGAGAGAAACGGTTACGATGTCATAATATTTATAGGTTTACTGTTATGTTTTTTCTTGAAACCGCGTTTGCAGCTACTGCCGTGTAATAAAAACATTTTCGTTTTCTGATCCGAAACGTCACTGAAGACGTACAATATCCGTAAAAGGATATATTATTTCGGTGAAATGAAAGTGTTACTGGGGGAATGGTGTAACGCAGTGGTTATCCGCAGTCGCTGTTCAGGTTAAGCACCTCCCGGCGACGTTATCAAATGAACTATGCGCGTAAGAAATTTCAAAAGGATATTTGTACCTCTTACTACACTCTTATTCAATGTTATAACTACGATTTAAAACCATCGGGTGAGACACAGAGTCAGATAGTTGATGGCATATCGTTGTATTGGTATTTTAAGCTTGAAACGATGGTTTTCGAAAAAAAAAACCAAAAGAAACCGGGTAGGTCGGTTCAGACTTCTAAAGATGGTTGATATATAGTAATAACTAATAACTAATAGAACCGAAGTTCTTAATAAGGTAGTCTTAACTTTTAATCGAAACTTCAAGCGCCTATAATCAGCACACATTTCATGAAGATATTTCGGAAATTATAAAAAGTATATAGAAAAGTCTGATAGAATAGAACTTGATAAAGTATTCGGCAGTGCTGGTTTGAAAACTCGATATCGAGGTAAAAGTAAATACCTAATATAAGTGCTTGCGAGCATAAAATCAAAATTTGTGAGCTCAGCTGAATCTGATTATTTCCAAAGTTCCGCTAATTTCTGCAGAGTCGGGTATTTTTTGTATTAAAAAAATACAAGTTCAAACTTCCGAAAGTCATCTGCAAGCGTATCAGCATGTACTATCAGTAAGCTCGAAAATAGTAGTTCAAAGATGACACGGTCGAAGTTCGTACCAGACGTGACTTACGAAACGAACATTCTTTACACTTTGAATTAGTACTTACAAATAAAAATAATACTTAATAACAAAATGTAGATCAAGTAGCGCTGGGTGGTAAATGCGTAGATGTACAATATTTGTTTCTCAGTTTTATTAAAGCGATTTGATCAGAAACGGAAAGTGTAATTATTTGTGTACAAAATCCACCGTAACCTTACACAAGAAATATTAAATATATATTGACAAAATATTAAATGTTTTAAAATATTACACGATATAAACGCTACACTGTTCTGTATACTATATGGATGTGTGAATATTTAAATTTAATAACGTTAATATTTGTTCACTAAACACAATATATATTTTGAATGTTATAGCCACTATATAATATAGTTCATTGCGGACGGATATATTATATTGTCTCTCGCTCGGTGCAATAAACTCTTGCTATGGTAAAACAGCAGGAACCCTCGGCTCGATCGTAACTAAAACGGTTACAACGGTATAGTTACATGTAGCTCATACTATAATTTCTTAGTTCGTGGTTTATAGGTAATTACTATTGTATTCTATACGCTATTATATGTAACCCCTAAGCACGAACGCTAACCAATAACCAATAACCAACAAACAATAACCAATAACCAATAAATGTTTGTGTGGCAATTTACCGCTCATCGCAAACCACTGTTTATTGCAACGCAATAGAATTATCAAGGCGTGGCATAAGCGAGTTGAAAAGTTAAGCTACGTGTCGCGAGTTAATTTTTTTTTAAGTTACTTTCAACCTAACAAGATACTTTTTTCACTATCATACGCTGCTACTATTCAGTTGATATTTTCATAATCATGTTAAATTAAGTTTTTCCTAATTGAAATTTCAAAGTTTCAAAATAAAAATAATCGAAATTATATTGTTTGTGGAATTCTTGAATGCACTGTTCCTGGATTTCAATAGGAATCAAAATAATGCGTGTGAATACAATGCTATCTGTGTTATTTGTATTCCGTTAAAATAATACTTAGATTTTTACATAAGATAGGTTTTTGTTCTATTTAACAATTTCATAAAAAGACAGGAGAAACTCTTAATTTTTAAATTAACTTTTATTTCTGACGGACACAACTCAAAGAGTTATAACTAAGGCTCGGAAGTTGTAGGAGTTACATATTTTTCTGTATGTTCTCAATTTATAGCAGACCAAGCTAGAAATTCGTTCTATACAATGACGAGTTTAAATACAAAAATTAAAAATGCATTTTTTTGCATATTTTGTCAATTTTAGAAAAAAGTGCATATTTCTCAACTTTCGTATCCTTTTTATGCATATTTCTCAATTTTCATTGGATTTTTATGCTCGTTTAATATTTTCTAAACAAATTGATGTTTTTTTCTAATAATTATGGTTTTATTCGTTTGATATACCTATAGAAAATATCAAGAAAGTTCTGGTTATTCAATGCAATACATTTACAGGTATGATGGTGCAATAATGGTTACAATAAGATTATTGTATGTATTTGTATGTAATGTATTGCAATGTATGTATTGTATTTATTATATGTTTAATGAATTAAAAAAAAATCAATATAATTTTTCAAATAACTTTTATTCTATATATATTTTTAGATTGAAAAAATTACAATCCATCAAACACAAAATACAAGCCAAAACATTAAGCCAAACATAAAAAATACATTTTTTTGTATATACATAGTAAATTTTTTTGCATATTTAATAAATTTTATTTGGCATATTTAACATATTTTCATGCATATTTTACCAATTTTTTGTGCATATTTGCATGCATATTTTGCCTTTTTTAACTCCTATAACTTCCGAGCCCTAATTATAACAATAAAAATATATTGTTAGCTCGCCCACGCTGGGGAATATTATATACGGGTCGGAAAAACGGATTGGGCGTTCCGATTGGTCGCTGTCACGTTCTCATAATATTAGACTTGACCAGATTGGTTTTTAATTTTTTTTTTTTTTTCCTACGTTACAATAACATCGCGTACACCGTGTAATAAGCGCTGGCGCGTGTGCGTGTGAGTAGAGTTTTTCTAAATGCGAACACAAGTGCTAAACGCGACTAAATGTGTCGTACCCATACTTATTTTTCTTTTGCGATTAAAATACATTCTATGCTCGGATCGCGCCGCCCCGTCTGGTGTACTTTCATAAATAGTACATGGTTTAAGACGGGAGTACACTTTACTTGACGACGGTGTACTATATATAATTCGCGTGCGGATGATATACGCGCACCTACCTCTACTTTATTCGCTTAATCAAAGACGTGCACTCGACTCTCCGCGAATAAATTAATATTGTCTAGTCCCCGTCCTCCGTGAAGAATTATCAATGCAAATACACCGTTGAATATTCCACACGAGTGCGCTCGTACCGTAGCAGTGCAGCTTATGCAGTATATATATATGTTACCGGCAATATGGTTAATTCAGGTATTTTGCAAAATGACTAGGTATTATGCATATTGCCGACCCGTTTGAGGGAATGTAAATAAAACATAGGATTTTCAATATTATTTTACATATAACCTAAGCATTTTATAATACCTAGGCATTATGTAAAATGCCAATTTTTTTTTTTAGTCAAAGTAAAAAACAAATTATTTAATGTTGTTATATTACAGGGATGGCCAATCGAGGCTCGCATAGACCCATGCAGGTCGCGTGTTTTCGCCAGACGTAAAACATTTTTAGTAGCAAACTTTTTAATAAAAATATAGTGTCCTTAATATAATATAATAAGAAATAATAAAATAAATGTTAACGTATTTTTTGATTCTTAATTTATAAAGCCTATTATAATTATATTGAAACCGTTTGTTGCATCTATATAAAATAAAAATGTTACACGTATAATGTATGTGTTGTTACAAAACTAAAATGCTAGAATTTTCTATGTGAATGTACTTTGTTGCGTTGAAAAAAAAAAAAAAATTTTTTTAAGCGCCCTAAAGTGAAAATAATATTTAAAAGTTAAACTTATAGAGATTCTATCGCGTAAACACGTATATATGATAGTTAATGATATTCAAAACTGCTGTATCCGTTAAAATAGATTTTAACACCGAGTATCCATTATCAACATCAACTACAAAAGGATTTTCTAAAAATCTAAATTACTGTTTAAGTAATTTTAAGCCTTCAAATCAACCCTGGGCTCTTACGAATTTTCCTTTATGTTGTGTGGCTCACAACCCTGGCCACCCCTGTTATATTATATATATATTTATTATTATTTATTATTATTATCATTATAGCTACTTATTACAACATGTTCTTGAAAAATGACATTTTGATGTGCATAAAACGTTTTTTTTAAGACAAATGACACTTGGTCTTACAAACGCAATTTAAAAATCCTTGGCCAGTTGCTGTCCACTGTTCCTTTGTGACCTGTCCCTTTGTACCCAATTTTGTTTATTTTTATCATATTTCCTAATTGACGTTTGTCATTTTACATAATGCCTAGGCATTTTGTACGCACTCACTGCGTAACCGTGATATTCAAATACAGTAGGGTTAAGATGACGAAAAATAACAACGTATTATAATTCACACGATTAGTTCGACTGGTTTAACCGCGCGCAGCAGTATAACCCGGGTGTTGTAATTATCATTTCACTACGGTTTATGAATGGCGCACACGGTAATGCCCGAATCGTTTACAGATTACGGATAGCCAACGCGGTGCAATCGAAATCGTATCTGTGTAATAATTATTGAAAAAAAAAAATTAACCGAGATAATTAGGTTTTTGGCCTAAACTTCGATTGCGAATTAGCAACGATCGACCCGATCGTTATCAAAATCGACATTGTTTTGTTACAACTGTTGCGCAACCCACTCTTTCATTAGTCCGTTAGTTTCCCTCGTATAAGCACTGTTGAACAAATTTCCACCCGAGAATACCATACATCTCCTTAACATTATGCAAAGGTCCACAAACTTTGTCAATATCGATGTAATTACCTCTTATTATTTTTCTAAATAAGTCTTGTGTTTTTATTTGTACTTTGATTGTTAATCTTAATAACTTATTTGAGTGCATGTTTAAGAAAATCTATATTTTAGAACATGAAAATTCTAGAAAAACTATGTTTGAAAAAATAAAACTTTCAGAAAAAAGTGTATGTTTAGACTATAAATCATTATTTTTTATTACCAACTATTGGTGTAGAAATAAGATAAAATTCCATATCTTTCATCGGAAAATGGAAAAATCAATATTCAAATCTCTAATATCATAATTGATAAATTGATATTTCCAACTATCATTTAGATGCATTTATGAAAGCTATTTCTTATAATCCTAAGTTTTATTAATTATATATATATATATATATATTCTTTTAAAACATTGGACATTTTTCGATTTGAGAATTAATAAATTATAATTTATAACACAATTTAATACATTAAAGTGTATCTGTGTATACGAGTATGCAGTAATAAAAACAAATATTTCTAAAAGTTAGTATCTGACAAGATTTATTTTCTAAAACATAGCTTTTCCAAATTTTGTTATTCTAGAACTTGGCATTCTAACATATGAATTTCTAAAACTTGCCTCAGTACCTAATAATTAACTGTTAATATGTTAATATTAGTTATCAGGTATTATTATGTAACCTTTATAATCTTATTGATATCGTATCGTAATTATTGAGCCGTGAATGATTATCGGTAAAGGCTCTTTGAAATTAAAATAAAAAAAAATCGCGCACCGTTTGAATAGATTACTGCGAGATGAAACATTGAAAGTCTGTATTCGATCGGGAATATTTGATTAGTTCGCATTGTCATATTATTTTGAACGACGATTGTTTTAGAAGTTGTACGTGCCCGATTCCTGTGTGCAATAGGTACGAATGACCGATCTGTGGTACTATATGCCTGTTTTTGTTCAGGGACTCAGTGTACGTTAATTATTATTGCCTACGAATATGTTTTAACGCATATAAATAACTAAAAACCTTGTCTTAAGTGGACTGTAATATTTTATACATTGAAGTAACGCGCACATATTAATCGTCCGAGGCGTTACTTGTCAACCGACTGACTCACATAGCACATAAAACCATTATGATATATAATCACAATACAATATATATACATACTATTAAATACAGATAACAAGATTACATAATAAAATAATTGGCAGTATTACGTAACAGAATATTCAATATATATATATATATATATACCATGGCTACTCGATGAAATATTTAAGTTCGATAGGTATGTCATCAGGAAACTTATAGCAAGACGTCGATCATCCATAAAATTACAAAACAGAAAATAATTAATTGATTTAAACGTCGAAAGTTGAACTTATTGTCGTGGGTGCTGGGCTCATTAGAACTTTCAACAACAATTAATTGATTCGCTGTTTTTTATTACTTTACCCGTATAGAACCATAATATTTTTGAATATTCTGAAGAAGTAACTGAAAAAAATCACACTAAAAATAAATTTTACCATTTGTACTAGTATATATAGTATATACCTAAAAAGTCTTTGCTCTCGGATACTAGACATTGAAGTATAAGTAATTAATTATTTTTAAAATCAAATGTTGTGAAAATTATTATTTAACTGTATTATTTCAAGTTCTAACCCTATTGAAATATAATTTATATATTATTTTATTCTTAGAATTGAATACTGTTTGAGTATTCAATGCTAGGTTAAAAAAGTTATGTTGGCGTATTTTTGTTTTTAATTCTAAAATTTTTAATTTTGTGTTCTGCGAAGGGAAAATAAACTTACATGAAATGTTTATTTACATAGGGGTTTTTTTGTAAAAAAATAATAATAATTTAAATTTTTGTTCAACATAAACAATGAAAGGGATTTTAACATAAGGTAACGAGTTGTGGTACCCTTATGTTATGTAACTTAGTTGCATTCGGGTTAAACAACAATAATAAATACAAAAATCGAATTTGATTAGATGTGAACAGTGGGTAATACGAAATATACGTACATTGGATTATGTATCTATTGAGCGAAATATTCAAAAAATAGTTAAGAGTAAGCTTGTAATTGAAGATAATACGAAGAAATAAAGACCTTTGGTGTACCAAAATCAAAAAAATAATTAGTTTTCATTTAACTCAGAGCCACGAGTCGCGACCAAAAAACTTTACTCCGGTTAAACGTAATGCAGTTGGGTTTCTATTTAAGTAATGGATCACGGTCAACCGTGGTGACCCGCAGCATAATCGTAGAATCTCCGTTTCCAAAATCGAAGTTTTGTTCAAACAAAATGTACAAACATTTCACTCGTGGCTTTTAACGGTACGTGCATATAGATACTCGTTATTATAATATCAGTGTTGACCTGGAGTTAATAATATCATCATGTGATCGTCGTTTAGCATCAAATGACTTTGGGTTGAACGTGTTTCGGACTCCGAAATCGAGTACATGCCACGGCCGCAAAGCCTAGCATAACATAGCATCTCGGAGTTAACCGCGCCGAAGAGTTGATGTTTTGTCAGTAATTTCCGGCTCAGGGGCGTGTGCATTTTCAATTATAATCGACGAACGCCAATGTTTTACCCAAACCCAGGGTCCATGATGAGGATAATGAATTTATTATATATTCAATTCGCGTAATTAAATAACGGTGTTCTGAACACCAGACGGCGTGAAATAATCGATTGTATATTTACAGCAATCCACCCGGCGCGCAACCCCTTTCCTCTAGCGACGACAGTAGTTCAGGGCACCCCGGTCGCTTACTCACAGGGGTGGCAAGCGATAAGAGAGTTGCGAGCCGTACAACATAATGAAGAAAACGTTTGAGCCAATAGTTGAGTTTTAAAGTCAATTTAAATGTTTAAAATTATATCTGATCCGTCATTTGGATTTTTAAAAAATTAGTTACAGTTATTGAAAATGGATACTCAATGTTGAAAACTATTTCAATGGATACAGCCGATTCAGAAATTTAACTCTTAGAACCATTGTATGATGAAGGACTAAAGCAGTTCTAATAAAGTTGTCGTTTTTTGTTGGAGTTTTGAAAACTTGTGACTGCTATAAAATATCCAAAAACGATGTACACTTTGTGCTCAAAAATTTATTTCAAATTTCGGAAAAACATATTCCTGCTAGTTCTTATGCTCGATAATGAAAATGATAAAATCTAAACATCGCTGAAACTTATGATGATCAAACGAAATTGTTAAGGGCTTCAATAAATTATAGGAAAAAAAAAGAACACCCAGTTAATAAGAAATACGTAAGGGTAAGTTAAATATAAAATTATCCATCTGGTCGCATTCGACAAATAGTTATTAAAATATCATAAAGTCACACCGTTAATTTAATAAAAACCACAGTACCTATTATTATTATTCGCGGATCGTCTCAGACGGTGCACGACGGCAAATCGTTTTCGTTTCATCTTATACAACAAGTGTGTACTTACCTATTTAAATATTTATAGAGTAATAATATTCAAATCATTTTCAAATCTAAGCGGTCAAGGATGTAATATTTATAACAACGATGCAAAACAAATAAATGCAAATGTAGGTCTGCCGGAAAATTATGTACATCTGAACGGCACTATAGCGTAAGCTGTAATAACAAACAAAAAAATGAACGTGCATCAGCAGTAAAAATGGTTTTATTGCAATTGCCCACTCATTCTTTTTGTCATTGCGCGCACGTTGACCGAAGTGAACATTTCCCGTATTGTACTATGGAATTGTACATCAATACCGCGATTGCACGATCGTACACTTTGACCGTACAGGTATAACAATGTATTGAAAAATATTTAAAAATACGTTGAAATCATAACGCCATTTACTAAGTAAGTACTTTTCCAGTTAGGTATAAAAATATATTATACATAGGTATTATTCATTTTCAGATTCTAAGTGAAAAAGGCAAATTGGTTTTATCATGACACTTTGTGTTTCCTTTCACATATTTCACATGTTTGTATTACGTATACAAGATTTTATTTGTAGACGAACAAAAAATGTTTGCCGGAAAGTCGGGAACAACTTTATGAGCTGTTAAACATGACATTTTGACGAAATTACTTTGGTATTTCAACGAATTATTTTGATTGCACGATGTTTTACGTATTCCGGTATTCGGTTGTTAGTTTATAAACATTAAGAGGACGGCACAACCGCACGCGTTGTCTCTGCCGTACAAACGCACAGCACAGCAAATATGTGTTCAGTAGAGCCAATTTTTGGTAGTTGGTTTGATGTTAGAGTTAACTGGCCCATTTTCGAACTCAATAAAAGAACATTTTTTATCTGTGTCTTCTCGTAGGGTTTTTAAGATATTTTAATTTTTAGGCGAGGTATGATTATGTAAAATATTAAAATTTTAAAAATCTTCTAACTAGCTTAGAGGCATGCGGGTGTGGCGTCCACTTAAATCGTAACGATTCGAAATATTTACAGAGTACTTATACAGAATTTAATAGAAATTTCATAATTTTCGAAACATTTTTTTTTCTTCAAAAGTTGAACCTTCCTTATTAAGAAATTTGGTTCCACTGCTATATCGACAATCTTTAGAAATATAAGCTGATCCACCCGACCTCTTTCTCTCAGAATTGTTCTCTTATCGGGAACAATGGTGCGCTGGTTTCAAGTTTCAAAGACCCTGCATCTCTGTATTTCACCCGACCTAGGAGTTTCGTTCGTTTTTTCCATTAAATTCGAATAAAATGAACACTGTGTTGAATATATAACAACAAAACCAGTAACAGCGCGAATCGGTACATAATAATTTGTTAATACGTGACAATAAAGAACTTATCGTATGAAAAGGTTTAAACGTCTTAGGCTTGGGACATTTATCACGGAAATTAAATTTCTTCGAGAGAAATAACTTTCTGAAAAAATACATTCGACCAAAACAACCAAGCCTTTTCTCGTTTACGTCAAACACAGATTTACAATTTTATACTGTTAGTAAATTTTTATATATATATATGTATGATTTAATATTATTTAAAAATGTCAATAATAATTCCGCGATGTGATGAGTTAAATTTATAAAAATATTATTTCCTTTTTCTACACCATAACTGGGTTGCTGTGACGCAGTTTTGAAATGTCAAATGTAACATTCTTCTATACACAGACGAGTATTAATGAATGAAGTCAACATTAACGCAACCCTAATATTATATTTGGGACAGTTGACGAATAAATGTGGTATGGACGGAAAAGCGCGTTTCTTGAAAATCACAACTGTTAGGGTTTGTTGGTGATTCGTAAAAAAAGTCGATTTTATTGATTTACTCGTATATAGATTTGTTAAATTTGAAATTTCGAAAAAAAATTTTTGACTAGAGATTAAGAGCATTTAAATAACTTGCACGTAGGTACCTAAGTCGGATTATACCATCCGGATGGAAATCACACGAAACCGTATACTTGATGAAATATTTATGATAAATGGGGAAATGTAAAAAATGTATTTACTATTTTTACTACGGATTAATACAATTATAACACATTGACGTTCAAATATTTTTGGTAAACACCAAACTTACTGTTTCATTATATTCAACTTGGTCAAATTTAATACTACAACGTATCGCTGCCTTTTAGATTTTGACTGAAATTATGAATGTATTAGTTTTACCATGATTTGTTTTTTTTTTTTTTACATTATCTTAGTAAGCTTTGAAAGTGTAGCTTTGACTCGGAGTATTGATCTTTACTACTGCTAAGATTTGAAAGTGACATAAACACTTATTGTAAAATGGGATATAAGCTAAAATTGGGTTTCGAATGCGAAAATGTATTTCAAAATAATATTAGTAACACAGTATTGTCTTAAGTCGCGATCAGGGAAGCGAGACCAATACGCAACACCTGCAATTCCAGTGTTTTTTCCATAATAATATTATCATTCAACAAAAATTATATATTATTTTACATTTTTTTTGCACATTAATCAACGCATAAGGTTACTGATGAAAATAAAGTTTTTCGTAATAAAGTATTACTTTTATTACGGTATTGACACTTTGAATTTAAATGTCAAATTGGCGATAAAAGTAATTTAAATATAAGTATCAATGTCTTGAGATTAAAAGTTCAGCAGTACATCTAAATTATAGAAACAGACTTGTTTGATTCTCAATTCGACGTTATAATATATTATACATTTATAATAATATATACGTGTTTTCAACTTTGTGGAATATAAATCGAATTAAGGCGTGCTACATTGGTTTATTGACGTTAATTGTTTCAGAACTGATGCTCGAGACGGAGTCAAAGAGCGATTTCTGTGATCATAAACGAGTGTCTAAAACGTTGCCATCGAAACAATCATTGGGACGTAACGCAAAGCGTTTGTATTAAAATAGTACGTATATAGTCTATATATTATATAATACCATCGATATTAAATGAAAATCTAATCGTCTGGGTTACGACAGGTGTATCGAGAAACAGTTCCGAACATCTGCACAAGCACAAATCCGCAAAGAGACTAGATGATAGTCCTACATATAATTAGATTATATACCTACTATTTTGCTAGGTAACGATCATTGAAATCACAGGTGTAATAGTAATTTTGTATGTTATTTTTTTGTAAAAGAACTTTCAGCTTTACAATATGATAATTAAAATAATTAAATACATGTACATGCATATGTTTACGAATAATTTATAACTGTAATAATCATGGGCGTCGGTGTTTTATATTTTTTTCATATTATTGCGTTTTTGGATTGATACAATATTAAATACACACACACAGACTCTATTTTTCAACTATTTTTTACAAAACATTTGAAACACTGATGAGATTTGTGGACTCATGTGCGGCAGTGCGTACGCGGAACGAAAGGACACGCGAAGGAAAAATAAGTGGGAATTGAAAATTATTCAAAGTCAACATTTGTCCTGGTAAGAAACCGATGTTTTAGACGGGTGCAACACTCAAACAAGTGATGAAGAGTATCTCGTCTGCCATCGTCCATATTGTTCATAATAATAGAGGTATATGTACACACGCGGCAGCCGCTATCTCTATAAGTTTTTGCCTTTTAATCGAAATATTTATAATTAATGAAGTCTTTTATATTAACGGTAAGCGTCGTATTTCAGCGACGTTTTGAATTTTGATGGAAAAACTAATGTGTTACCATTCAAAAGCTTCGCGTTTCATAAAAGTGTGTACGAGCCGCAGCATGGTGAATAGAAGAATGTACGTACGCACCGCGTAGTTAAGCGCAAACGGACTATAAAATATTCACCGTTTTAGTTAGAGTAAAAATATGAAATTACTTTACCCGGAAATATTGTGGGTAGTTTATTTATTTTAATTTTTCGCTTTTTCGACACGGTACACGGTACTGGTCGTTTTGGTCATAATAATATGTGGCGCGTTGAAAAAAAAATATTTGTAACTCTATATACATACTATAATACATATTATTTGGTTTGGTCGTTTTGTGTACAATAGCCGTATTACAAAAGATAAAAACAAGGTGACCAATGTAATATTAAAGAACTCGTAAAACAAAACTGAGGTGAGTTAATATTTAATTTTTAGAATGTCTAAAACTCGGTCTCGTTCGTAGGTGTATCAAATAATATTGTATTCATATGCTCATTTAATAATCGGCCAAAGTGTATTTACTTTTCTCGAGATCAAGCCGAAACGCAATATTAATAATATCCAACCCTATCAATTATCCTGATTTGAGATCACCTGCGTAACGGTAATATTAGGGTTCGTTATAAACGCTGATGTATCATCGCGTCCTGTACAATAATAATAATGCATGTACGTTGTACCACAGGTAATCAAAATGCGGTAACCGCGGTGTTATTAAAATGTTCTGCTCCAGTGATTGTTAAAAATTGAGTTAATTCGTCGTCGTATTATGACGTATATTACTAAATAATGTCTCGAACAGTATTAATATGTGTTCTTATGCGAATTCCTGATAGAAATATATATATATGCATTATGCACATATATAGGTGTAATATGCCGTCCACGCTCGTTCGAGAAATGCATATTCATTAGAATCGAACGCAAAACTATTTCTCGAATACCGAGCTTAAAACCTATTAAAATCCCACCGCAAAGAGATTTCATCGTGTGATAAATGAATGCGGTTTTAAACTATTTATAGTTCCAAGTCGTTAACAATCAACAGCAGTATACGGGACAGCGACGGCGTTTAAGACGCGCGAACAAAAAACAAATATATAATTAAATGAATTTCCCGAAAAAGCCTTTCCCGCGATGCGTTATTCGCGAAACGTGCTTACCTATCGCCGAACTGCACTCGAGACGGTAAAAGGTTATGTTCGAATCGTACTCGGTCATCAAGACCGGGTAGTAACATAAGGCATTTTAAAAACCAAATGTATTTGTTTTTACTTTTTATTGAAGTAAAAAATCGATTTCAACTTAACGATATACATATTATAGACCTACAACCAATCGTTATAACCAGATAAAAAAATAATAATGTTATATTGCAAGCCTTTTTGGAAAAAAATTACCTGGATGAGATATTCAAATAAATTATTATTACATTTTGAAAAATAAATCGTTTCACATTATGATTTTACTAGTTCTGAAAAAAAGAACTCTTATATATTATAATATTATACATTATTATTGTTGTTACAAATATGTTATCAATTATCATTATTGGATTTATTGTTACTTTAAAATTGTTTTCTTCTTTAAATTATGAAATAATTTAAATGTATATTTTTTCTTGCGGTTATAAATTGAATGTATTATTGCAAAAATATTTCTACTCACTATTCGTCTGTTACGGTTCAATATGTATAAAATGTGTATTCTCATAAAAATGTTTACGTGGTCAATGACGGCTTGTACTCAGATAATTTGACCCAGTATTTCTAAAAGGTTGGACACCCCTTAAACCCCGTATGTACCTGTGTTCATATACCAATTTCTCGAACACGAGTAAAATCATCCGAACACATATTTTCCTTTTTTCGACCCAAGTGGGATTCGACATGAACAGTGGTTGAATATTCTAAATAAAACCAATCGCATTTTGCCCGCGGAGGTTAGCGACGGCGGCCACATAAGACCGTGTTCTCAGCTATTATGAATGCAATATTGAGTAACGTTTTTCTTTTAACTTGATTATACTATACTCGGTTTTTTCTGACAACATCACCAACACTTGTATCCAACTAATATTTTCGGCTAGACAATAATAAGTAAACGTGGAATAGGTCATTGAAGCAAATGAGCCGCGGTAGCACGCGCTGTACTTAAGGCAATCGGACGGACGCGAGCGCGGGAGAGTGTGCGTGTTCTGGTCGACGTATACGCGTGCATGTATAGAGATTCGAGTAACTCGCTAAGTTTTTTGCGTTATATTTTTATCTTACCTAACACGAGGTTTTTGTTCGAGCAGGTAATTTGTTTTACTTTTGAGCAGTCACAATACCCAATTGTTGTAGCCAATCCAATCCGTAACCGGTATGACCGTCGAGGGTTCAGTTCAAACAAGTGAAATATCCCTATCGAGTCTTGACATCGAACCGCAATGACCGGTGAGCTTATGCGACTCGTGCGATGCTCAAGTTTGGATAGAGGTACCTATATATCATCGTATGATCGGCGTACGGCAGCGGCTCGAACCGACGGCGCCGGGATTGAGGTAGTCTCGTGCTCTTACGGAAAGCGCAATAAGCGTACCACGTGAGTGCGGTGATCACAAAGGTCGTGAAAGTCGTGATCGAAGAAACCACCGCCCGAGCAGTGACGCTACAGCACCGCTCGCAAGTATCGTGTACCGCGCGCGGCGAACGGAAATGATCGCGGGAAGTCCATCGTTACAGGTACGGGCAGCTATTGTCGCGCACCGTCCCCCGGGGCGCAAGTGTGCCCACCCGTCGCGGGGGTGAGTTCCGCGATGCGCCCCGGAAATGGTGTTTTAATTAGCGAACGCGGCTGCACGGACGTGTGGAACGGTGCCGAAACAATAATTGTAGTGCCCATTAATCACCCACGGGTCGAAACAACTTTGTGCCGTGTCCTCGTGTTCGTACGTCGCATACGCAAATGCTGCAGGTAATCCAACTCGGAATCGTTCGCCCGGGGTACGTGAGAATCAGCGCTAGCAAGTCGCAGAACATGGAACGTGTATACATGTGTGTTATTGTGACCTCGGCGATGTCGCGGGAACGAGAAATCGGCAAAGAAATGAAACCTCCGAGTTTCTTGTCCTTTGATATCGGTACGCGCTTCTCTTCGTCCCCCACCCCTCGCTCTGATATTCCGAAGGACCCCGAGACAACATTTCACCGTCCCTCGTTAGCCCCCGGCGAACACACAATGGTTTTAAACGCGCGCCGTCCAGAGATCGGAAGATCTAACGACGTCAGATTATTATTAATAATAATTATAATAATAATAATAATAGTAGTAACTAGTTACAATTATTATTATAGCACAGGATATTATAATATGCATATAGATCGCGGTTAGCTTCGGTTACTCGCCGCGGCAATAAGTCAAATTTAAAATATAATATCCGACGTGACTCTGTCTAATAATAATAACAATAATACGAAAAACGAATACATTGTACTTTTACATAATATGCGTAACAATCGTTGGACCAATTCCATTGTCGTCCCCTCACAAGAAATATTCGAAAATACGTTTTTATATTGCGCGATGGGTCCGTAATACATACGCAAGACGAGAGCCCGTCATCCGTTTTCGGTATCCTGTCTGTTTTCAGATTTCGAATATTATCGTCCCGTTCCCCCTTAGTCGGCTGTATATGAACCAGTGCCCTATGACCAAGCGCGTGCGAATAAATGACACATTTTCTTTTATTTCTCGGCGTACATTAATGAAATAATACCACTTCAAATAATGAAATCATTTCATTAGTATAAATAAATATATAAATAATTCTTTTAAACCGTGAAAAAAATTCTTAGCAAGCAATGGTGTAAACCTGTTGAATTACTTTAATTTACCCGATCCTTTGGAAATTATTGTTTCGAGTGAGTAAAAAAATGTGGAATAACAATAATTATGCATGCGTGATTTGAACAACTGATAATTATGTCTTTCTGTTGTTTTTATTTAAATTATATCGAAAATGCATTATATTATATTTTATCTGTAACATAAAGGTTCCCAAACTGTGGGCCGCGTTCAATTATAATATAAATACAAATTTTAGATCCTGAGTAAAACGAGGAATGTATTGGTTTTATCTTGTTTTTTTTTGTGTCTGTATACACGATTTCGATCAGAAGCAGTGTTTCGATCGTCACGATCATGGGAGGTTATTGATAAGAAATTGTGTCTAGTTGGTACTTTGAGCGGGTAATTTTTTTTATTTCTTAACAGTTCCCGAATTAATTGAGGAAATCAGAGAAAAAATTGCAAGACTTCATCTCAGATCGAGATGTTTCGAGGATACAAGATTTTATTTGTAGTTAATTAAAAAAACTTTACCCCGAAAGTCGTTGCAAACAAATTTTATAGTAGCGCAGTACATTGGTTTCAAGTTTAAAAGATCCTACCACGGAATCTCATCCGACCCAGGACTTTCGTTCGTTTTTTACAATAAAACATAAGATATTTAATATTATAGATAACAATAAAATTATATAGGTAAAAAAGTAAAGATTTATTTCATATAAAAATACGAGCATATTATACAGTGTTTTCCGCATTTCTTTTTCTATATTACTTATTGATATCCAAATGTAGTTTCATATATATATATATATATATATATATATATATATATATATATATATATATCATAAATGCAAAGGAGTATAAAGAAAGTAATTGAATATTGTGGGTCGTCAAAACGTACAAATTTCAAAATTGGTCTTGCAGTAAAATAGTTTATGTACCTTACTGATCTATATGGTTCTATACTGTACACATGGTTAATGGTTATTCTGCGAATCATGACGCGTGTTGGAATATTATGTGTGATAACGTGTCACTCTACAATTTGATTGTACACCAATGACTTACCAGGCCTTGAGTTTATATTTTTAAGTTAAGAATACGAATGCGTGAGCGAAAATGTTTTATAAAAATCGAAAATGTTTATTTTTATTTGTTCAAACGACTTTTCGGAGGACAATTGGTTTTCATAAGACTATTCTGGTAATGGTGTTCTCGGAACGTCAATATTAAAGCTAAAATTGTTTAAATATTTTAAAATTATATTTATTTATGTACACCGTATTAAAGTTGATTAAAATACTTCCATTTGAATTATTATATTATATAAGAAATTTCTTTAATTAAATATTGATAGAATTCTTGTAAACATTATATTTAAACATAAAGACAAATAACATTCTTTAAAAGGAGGATTCTTTGTATAAATTTATAATAATACGTACCAAATCAATATTAGGTATTAATATTATTTGTATTCGTGGAATTCGTTCATAATAATATATATTTTGTAATAATAAAATTTTACAATTTATACAGTTACATACTTTCAAGCTGTAAAGTAATTTAATATTGTTTTCGTATTAATTATCATTTATCAAACTTGAAATGTGAAACTCTATCTTCGTTCGTTTCGATAAAGTTATACGCACATACATTTTACACTGATATTTATAATAATATAAAAATTGTCCATGTAGGCTGCTTCTGATTCGAGAACGGTTTTCAAGATTAGACTGTTGAACGTTAAAAACAACATAAATCAATGACGAGTTTCATAGCCTTCTTACATGATATGACGGTAACTGTAAGGAAATTATCTACACCTTCAGTGTCGACGGAATAGTATTATCACGTTTATATTACACAATAATAATTATAAAACATCCTTATTATAAAAATTACACGTTTACGTAGTTTTTTAAACTTTTTTTCTATCATTTCCGATGACGGTAGTGTTGAATAAAAAAAAAAAGTCCGTTTTTCAATATATAGTATACCTACGCGTAATCCAATTTAAAACGATCGGTTGAATTGGATTATTTTTTCGAATTTTTCATCCAGCACACGTTGTTATAATGTTATGCAAACACAAAGTTGATGTGGATGAACCGAGGGGAACCCCGTTCACTGCCAACATTGCTGCCACAAATTCTCGATACCTAATTTGATTGTTTCCAATGACATCGAATAAGCAACTTAGGATACGTGTGGAATACATTATAATATTTAACGAGCATCCACCTGTATTTAGCACACATCATCAATGTCAAAATACACACACACACACACACACACACACACATACATGTGAGCACGCACTCGCAAGTACGCAAACACGAAGGGATCGTCTTAGAGTCTAAAATATAAATATCGTCAGCGCCACGGTGATGCGAGAAGTTATCACAATCAGATTGTTTGCTCTGCGCGGGCATCGTATGTAAAACGAGAATTATTCTGTTTTCGGGGTACATATTACGCTCAGCATAGTGTAGTTGCGTGTAAAGTGTTCGATTTATCGTTTTGAAAAACGGCTAGTGTCCAGATGGAGAAAAAAGCGATTTATCGTTTGCCTAAAAAAAAAAAATAAAAAATAAAATATAAACAACAAAATAAAACGGGCCTAGATTTGCCTGGTAAATTTGCCGACAGGCGTTTTGTTTCCAAAACGTTTTTATTTTTTTATTTTAACGCAGCATAATCGTTCAACAGCGTTCGCCGATAGTTCTCTCGCGGAAGGGTTTATTATATTTCATATTTTTAGAATAGCATTGTCATCGATGATCATCTCGAAAACATAACATTTGGACAAGCTCTAAAGTATTGGCGATCCGGAATGTTTGCGGGTAATTATTGGATTTGATAAGTGATTCGGAGAACTGAATTTCAATTCATCATAATTTGTTGTAAGTTTTTCTGAATTTAAAAGTTTTATAGAAATACTTTGGACGTATTACTTTTGACTTTCAAAAATGTGTAAAACTATTTCGTACACAAGGTTACCTTTTCACGGAAAACTAAAGTATTAACTAGCAAAAAATACAATTTTCATTCACATTGAAAAGAATAACTTATTAAAAAAAATATATATATATAAGTATTTCCTCAATAGCAGGAAAAGAAATTATCGGTATTTTTGAAATACAGCTGTGTTCACAAAAGTTTTCAAACATTAAAAAATGTATAGAAAACAATAAAGTAGATAAATGGACTGTATTTTAATATTAGTACAAACGTTTTATTCAGAAACTAACACGGCATTCTCACAACGATTTCATTAGATTTATCGCAATGACATGTATAAAAATCAAATAATCGCTATTAAAAGTATTCAAGACTTTAAAAAAAAAACACAGAAAAACTATCATTTGAGAAATATTTAAATTATTTCCGAAACAGAGTTTGTTGTAAATTGCATTATTTTTTCGGTTCTCAATCATTTTCTTCAAAAACACCGAGAAATTCCGCAAATGACTTCTATAAAATACCGCCTTTGTCAAACGTCTAATCTACAAAGGGGACACTTAAAACATTTAAGGGATTTCTTCTACCCGGATAAATTAATATATCAACGTATTATATAGCTGTTATAAAAAAAAAAATACGGTATCGTAGAACAAATATATATATATATATATATTTCTTTGTTATTAATTTGAAAATAATCTCTTTACCATACGTCCAATTCTTACAAATCCTAAATACGCCCTCAAGGCAAAATATTTTTGATAGGAGAAAAAAATAAATCGAACTTTTTTAACTGCACATGATTTATCTAAAAACATTACTCAGCACCAAGTCAATACCAAAATAATCCATTGTATATCCCTGGAGGGGACGTAAGCAGTCATCACGGACTAAATATTGTATTTATCAGGGCTCGAAATGGACCGGAACGCACCGGAACGCAGTTCCAGTACACGACAAAAAATTTTATAGCGTTCCGTTTGGTAAAAAAAATACGTTTATCGTTCCGGTTCAAACAAATTTTTAATTTATGTACCTACCATATATTGGTAGAATTTAAAAATGTTGCAGACTTGTACACAGTAAATATTTAATAAACGTCAAATTTACCGCGACGCATTGGTGAATTTATTGCTTATCTATACGGACTATACGGTAATCGCCGTCCGCCGATAATGTAATTTTAGGTATATTCATAATACCATTGATTATAAATACTAGTATTTATGTGTTATAACCCTCCCCCTCAACCGTCTTTATATCAAAAATATAATGTATATAATATAGGAATACAATCATTTGGTCGTGGTAAAATGTATTCTGTTATGCCGTATTTACACACTACCACGGTTTAAGATAAACTTTATCTTAAATAGTGCACACAGTGTCGTATTATTGCACTCGTAGTGTGAAAGTGTGAAATCCTCCACAAGTTACATTTTATTACAAAACCCCCCCCCCTAAAAAAAATCCTGGCTACACCACTGATCAATGATAATACGTATGGGTATTTTTAACTTGCGATATGAAATACTATTTAACATGGAACGGTGCATACAGCATAAGACGTTTTGACGTCCCCACGTGCCCGCAGTTTTGTACATACGTTCCCACAAGTTAAACGGAACGTCTTCTTTATCAAACGTAAATTCGTAAATGTTTTTGATTTTTCTGAGTGGCAGCACCCCGTGTTCATATACTCGTATGTTTGAATGTTTCTATTAGCGTTCAGTATCGTTTTAGCTACAGTAATAAATGTACTATCGACGAGTCAACTACTCTTAGCAAATTAACAATGAAGCCACCAATTATATGATATGTACTCAAAAAAAACCGCTCCGGTTCGGAAAATTTTCCATTTCGAGCACTGGTATTTATTCAATTATATAAAATGTAATATATAAATGGGTGAAAAAATTAACGGAAGTAAAATAATGAAAGGTTGTTATTTACCTTCTTACAATATTTAAATAAAGAATCTGTTTAAACTATAACCAATTAAAATTAATTAAAAGGAAGAATTAATAGTAAAACTTAAAACTTTGAAGTATATAAAAAAAGGTTATCAAATATTTCAATTAAGAAGGGGGTGTGAGATTTTTAAAAATCTACAAGGGGGTCGTAGAATAAAAAAATTGGGAACCACTGGTTTAGCTGGACTTGCGCACTTTGATGTAAATTATGTAAATCGTTGGTGCGTTAGTTTGTTTTACGTTTTTACAAAAACCCGAATAGTTCTCATTTCGAGCAAAATAGTGTCGATACATATGTTTAATAATTAAATTATTAATAATAATATTTATTAATATTAATAAATAATATTTAATTATTGGCTTGCATCGTCTTCATAACTAGACGAGTACATTTTTACGATTTCTTCAGAAACAATAGTATGGAATTGGAAAACAATATGCTTGGAAAACGATTGATGTTAAACTTATTCTATGTCAAACGGTGGCGATGGCATGTTGCGTTCAGCAGTTCTTTGAGTTTTTTCATCGTCCTAAAAAGTTATTTATAAAATCACAAGTCATTGTATTGCTCCTTTTATTCGTTCAGCCAGAAACTAGAATTCCATTTATATTATCATTATTAACTGTGAGAAAAACTTTGAGTTTACATATTTCATAAATCATTTAGGACCATTTAATCGAAAATGATTTTTTTATTTTTTAATCCTAAATTTAATGTGTGGAAATAATGAAATATAAAATATGTAAATTTCAGTGTTTTAATTTGTTATAATAATTAAATTACATTGCGAATAATTGTTATTTTCGGCTTTAAGTCCAAAAAAATTATCGTAAATCGATATAACTGTTTACGGAATGTAGTACGTGGTTTGGATATCAATACAATGCTTGGAATACCTAGTTATGAAAGTAACGTAACTCCTTTTAGTCGGTGCCATTGTTGTGATGATTATGCGTAAGTGTAGAAAAGCTTCCTCTCATGGAAAGAACCAAATTACTTTATTTGATCATAATAGTTACACATACTCGTAAATATAAAACGTAAATCTAGTTATTTTTGTGATCATTCATGTCAATCGTTAAACGCATAAAGTTTAAATTGGGTTATTTCCATCGTAAATCACAAGCAAGTCGTACGATTACCCAAAGTTCGAGCGAATTAACTCAACCAAACTTTTAAAATAACTGCGGGAAGATTCATTTTGATATAAACAAGTACACGTTATAATAAGTTATTTGGGCTGCACTTACATATTCGTTTTTGTGCCTACATATATTACATATAGCGAACTGATATTTCCAATATTTTCCCGTTTCAATGAAAAATCAATACTTTTACGCATAGCCTATTTTGAATTATGATCTCGCCTCGTGGTAACTCTTGCCACTAAATTTATTATTTTACGATGAATAAAATATACGACATCCATTTTATGGGCAATAATCGATGCCGAAATTCTGTGTTCGAACTTAGTGTTTTCAACAAACTATATACATAAATACATTTAATGGAAAACACAATTTAGTCATAAAACAGAAAAGAATAAAAACTATTTACGGTAACAAACTGTACAGCAAACCACCAACATGGTGGTATCTTTGATGGAGTGATGGTGGAGGGGACGGTGGATTGAAAAAAGAAATGGAAAACATCAAAAGTTTAATTAACATAAGTCGACTTTCATTTTCTGTATAAAATAATCGAATTTATCGTCCGTTATAATTATACAAGATTAATGAAAAAAAAGCTATTCTTTTACTCATGCCTTGAACATGGTTTTTAATTAGAATTTTATCTCAAAGTTAAAAAAAAATATATACATACATAATAATATTTGCGGGGCTTTTGTTAATTTGAACTATTATTAAAATTCTGAAACGTATATGTTATTTAGGTTTTTTTATTTTTTCATTTCCCCGTTTCGGTTTATTTTGTTACACTTAATATTATAATATAGCCATCGCAGTTTTATTAAAGTAAAAAACCATCGTAATGATTTAATAACGAATATAACTGTCACCGAAAATTCGGCTTTAATCGGCGATGTGAAAATCATTATGAATGCAAGTTGTAGTCGAATCAGTTTTATCACAGCGATAATCTATATTGGCCATTAATTTTTTTTTAAACAAAAATGGGGGGGGGGGTTGTGATATTCAAGGGTCGGGTGAGTTACAGGAGTCGGGTAAGAAACAGAAATGGGTGTATTCAACTGATGTAGGTGTTTAAATTATTGTTCGTATGAATTTGAAATCAGCGAGACATTCGTTTCGAAAATCATTCATGAACCATATAACAATCAGCCACCATGTAATAATATGGTTAACATCTCTCTATTTGTAAAACTAGATTGTTGAATAAACTAATTATTCTACATAATCAATGGTAAACTATATCTAATGAGTTGGACATTGATTCAGTTAATTTGATAATAACAGTGAAAATTATTATTTTAATATTAATTAATTGCCATGATAAGTATCTAGTTTATATTACATGTTCCTACCTATATAGCTAATATATTTAGACAAAAAAATACTAATTGTAAGCGGTAAAATAGATATTCGTATAAATATTTGGATAATCTAACGGATTTCGTATCGTAATATCCAATTTCCTCAACATTTTATATTCTATTTCAGAATATTTAATATACGTGTTTTCGTGTTTTTTCATCCAATCACATTCCCAGCCTTAATAATAGTACTGATCATACTAATACTGTTGCCATCAACTCGGATGTTTCTCAATGGTGCATCATAAAACTGTATTATAAATGTGCGGAACACGCGATTGAACGATTGTAAATAATTTTGATGCAGGCGGATAAACAAGGAAATTATATTTTTGAACAATACGAAAAGCAGAGTGCGTTCCTAGGCAGGTAGTAATCACTATTCGCACGGCGTTGTTGCAGTCGCATCGTAGCAGATCTTTTATAAAAAATACAGTTCATGTCGCAACGTTTTATAACTATTATTATTATTTTTTTTTACGGAATTCCCCGCATAGCATATTGCAGCTTGCGTACTCGGTATTCACAAACTGATGACAAAACGTACACTTTTTTCGTCCATTTCTCGTAAAAAGTTCGAAAAAGCTTAGTGCAGTGTAATATTTATACGTTGGTAGTGCATTTTCGTATTAAAAGCCTTGTGTTGCGTAGCGGAAAACGGTTACCGAACGGTATATGAACCAAACTACGTTTTGACGAGTACCTACAAGTAGGTATACATAGCGTTTAACAAATAGTGTACCTAAGTACGGTTTTGTCGAAAACGGGCATTGCTCGGGAATCGGCTATTTTCCGGGTGACACGAAAAAAAAATATAATACCCAATGCAATCTAATATTCCCCTTTTTTTATTCCATATTTTTACGTTTATTTTTTTCTCCATTCTCTTTTATCGCATTTATTTCCGACCGATTTCGAATATTTTGAACTCTTAAATTAGTGTTTGATTTCTTCAGCGTTTCCATACTACCGCAGCCATCGTGGGTAAGAATAATGGCCAATCGTACGTGATAAATCATGATTTGTGGCCCTTGCCGCGGTATCTAGTTTCCATTCGGACCAAAAGTTTGATGATACATCGATAACCATGAATATAATGATAATAATAATGTATGGTCTACATGGGATAATTACCTATATAGTGGTGCTCCATTCGACGCGGTTTGACATTTTTTTTTTTTTTCACTAAACAGACGTTAGACCTAAAAAGCGAACCAAAATCCGTCTTTTGTAGAAAATAAAAAAATACACCGTATGAAATATTTTGAAAACAGATCATTATTTTAGCAACGGTTTTATTTTTGCAACGGCATTCAAGTGTACGTTGTGTGCAACCTGTTCTTTGAATTTCCACCGTTCGTCTTGGTCGCAGTTGGGCAAAGCCTTTGCGAAGTGTCTCATTTCGAAAAAAAAACGCCAGCGTCAAGCTCGATCAAGAACCGACGCGCGACCGCGACAAGACTAACCCTTGTCGCCTCGACTTTGACTATTT
This sequence comes from Periphyllus acericola, assembly GCA_949715065.1. Lineage (NCBI taxonomy): Eukaryota > Metazoa > Arthropoda > Insecta > Hemiptera > Aphididae > Periphyllus > Periphyllus acericola. The sequence continues at coordinate 36,379,885 of OX454268.1, forward strand.
CTTTGGCTAATTCGAAAAAGTTTGTTGCAAAACATTCACACGAGTCATTGGGGTCTCATTAAGACTAGACAGACGTGTTTCAAACTGTTTAATCTTTGTTGGTAAAAAACGTTTTCGAATTCAACGTGACAATTTAAGAACACGGTTATATAATATAACATAATTGAAAATAGAAAAAAAAAATGTATGTTGAAAAATATAAATATAATATAATGCCAATAGAATTTCAAGTGCATTGTACAACGAATAGTTTCGACCGTTGGTTTAACGTCCGGTTTTAACAGAACATGATTTTTGCATTTTTTTAAACAATTTATAATTTTTTTTGTCTTATTTATATTTATATAATATAATCCTTATCTTTATATAATATAAAAGAACAGACTTTTTTATGTTCCAATTTTTTGATGACAATATTTAACTTTTTTACAATTTTTTTCACAGAATTATTCTAAATACTACCTTGAGTGATACCATGTCACTCGGTTTACATTTTTTTGTTTGCGGGGGATGGACGGAGGTGTTTTTCATTTAAAGGTTACGGTTTTTTAGTGAGGCATTGGAATAATTTTAAGATTTTTTTTCACAAAACTGTTATTTGTTACCAATCACTCCTCGGAAGTTATGGCGGTTTTTATTTTACCAATTTTGACAAGGGGAGGGAAGGGAAAGGGGTGTATTATATTTAAATGTTACGATTTTTCGGCAAGGCATTTGTATAATTTTACGATTTTTTTTTCACAAAATTGTTACCAATAACTTACCGAAAGTTCCGACGGTGCCCTTTTAACCCATTTTTTTTCTACAGAGTGACTGGGTATATTATATTTAAATGATATGGTTTTTCGGCGAGACATTTTAACTTTTTTACGAATTTTTGTCACAGAGTTGTTCTATATATTTCCTCGGATGTCCCCACGTCACAGTCACCGTTTTTTCCATTTTTGGTCAGAGAAGAGAAGGAGAGGGCAATTTTTCACTTTTCGCAAACCTAATAAACTAGGAAATAATTTCTTTTGTTTAAGAATGTTGATTTTAATAACAATTATACCGATTGGCAATTGAGGATTATGTAAATAAAAATAAATATCATTATGATATACGACGATTATCCGTTTTTTCAACCTGATTTGTTTTTTACTTTGAAATAATAATATAATAATAATACCTTTCTATAAAAATATCTACGTAAAATGTCTCTCTAAAATATATAGTATTTATTAATATAAGTAATATTATTCCGTATGGCGTATACCGTATGAGAGTATTCATTACAATATGCTTATTATTTTATGTACACCAAATTGAACTATATTTACCCGTACGTATGCGCACACGTTATGTTAGGTTATGTTTTTATTACTTTTTATTACTGCTGTCCGTTTTGATCGACGTGTTTCGAACGTCCGCGTACCAGGGGCTCATGTTCTCGCCGCACGTCCGGCGGCGGTGCGTTTCCGCTTTCCGGTCGTCCGAGTCGTCACTATCATTATTATCACTATCGATACGTTACTATTATTATTATTATTATTATGTTTTGTCGGACGCGTGTAACACGGTGCTCACGTCATGCGCGCTGTTCACGCACACCTAGACGCGCTTGGACGTGCGAACACTGGGGCATTGCACACGTGTACGTGCCGTCGTATACTAGGATCCGATACGGTTCGACGCGACCGCCGCCGTCGGTATGGAACGGTATTCACGCGCGACAATATTATTATGGTTTTAGTTCATCGTTTCTCCTATCGCGACGAACGAAATAATGTATACTGTCGTTCTCGTGATAAACACGATTGCGAAAATCGTTTTCAACATCAGAACAAGATTATTGGAAATAATAATTAAAACATGACGCGAAACGTCATGTTATACGTTGACGTTCACGAGACTGGTTACGATTTTGAAATACCGCGGTATTGTGTACAATGCGGGAACGTTCAAACGAATAAAAATCGTTTGGAAGCGACGGGTTTCGGATAAAAACATACGAACCCACAAATTATTTGATTTAAGATTTTTTTTTGCTCAAGGTGCATTGTATGGTAGCTACGTTGTGATGACAAAATAACATTAGCAAACAGCATTAATAGTGTTTCTATGACAAATATAGTAGTTTATAAAGCGATTTTAAGATCATTTGATTTTTTAGCCCCGATTATTATTTATTGAACTTTTTTTAACTCACAATATAAAAATATAGCGAATTTCCTTGGTAGGCTGAAATGACACGATCGGGTTACGTACTGTGATGGGTATTTTTAACTTGAAACCAATGTTCTATCCCACTCGAATATCGATTTGAGTGAAAGTGGTTCGGTGGATAGAACAGTTTATATCTCTTTAAATTATCGATATAGTATAGTAGAATCGAATTTTCGTTGTAAGGTAGGCTCAACTTTTAATGATATAATACTCGCGAAAAAAAAAGAAAATTATAAAATATCTCTAAAATGTTAATATAAATAAAAATACTCAGTTAATGCAGTGGCGCAACCGGGATTAGTTCAAGGGAGGAGTCTAAGCATTTTTTACAGAAAATCAATGTAACCGCAGTATATTTAAGAGTAAAAAAATGTATTAACTCTTTTTCTGTAACTTTCCGATGCTACAACGATTAGTATTTATAGAACAATAACCAAATAACTAGTATTGTGAAATGAAAACAGGTTGAAATACACTAATTGGTCAGCATTTCATTTTCTAACCTTTATAACATTTTTTCGCGACCATCCGGGTAAACAATTTTTTTATGAGTTACAAAGGAAATCTTGTATTCATGAAACATTTCGATACCGGTTGAAGTTTTTTTGCACTTTTTTCACCGATTTTCTCGATTATTTAAAAAACTGTTAAAAAAATAACGTAGTTTAATCAGGTTAAAATAATGACCCGCCCACAGTACTAACTAGAAACTGTTCCTATCCAATGACCTCCTATGATCGAGATCATCAAAGCACTGCTTCTAGCCAAAACCGTGTAAACAGACACATGATAGAACTAGTACACTCCTCGTTTTGCTTAGAATCTAAAACCAGTTCCGTATTTACCCTATGGGCACGTGGGGTACGTGCCCAGGGCCCCCAGCCAGGTGGGGGCACCGAATAATAGAAATTAACTTGAAATTGTAAGCTGTAACGTTAGTCAGTACTAAAATAATTCTAAATTCTAGATAAAAAAAAACTTAGGTAAATGGCAATGTTACAACGTTTTTTAAATAATGCTAAGTGAGGAATGATATTCCACTAAGTAGGTTACCATTGAAGTTTTATCAATGTAAGTTGTAACAGTAAAATACCATTTCTAATTCTGTAAAATATACATAATTTTTAACAACTAATAAAGTCATCATATTAAATAAGTTTTTTATATTTGTATTCAACTTTTTTTTAGGGACCTACTAAAAGGGGCCCTTAAGCTACTGGTGCTCATGGCCCCCTGCATGGCCAAAGACGGCTCTGTCTAAAACGTTCAGTGTTCAGCGTACGATAAGTCGATAAAGGTCCTGTAGCCTCCCGACTCGGACAAGCCCGGGCCTCGCGTAACACGTGACGCCTTTACCCGGCAATAATTATCCAATAATCATAACATATTATGCGACTACCGTGACTTTGTGAAACGTCACGACGAGTCCAAACACACACGTAACGCGCTGCAGCGAATCGCCCGACGACGGCTATGTGATTTATTATTCCTGCGCGGGATACGGCGGTTTCTGTAGGAAACGCGTACATTATTATTATAATTACTATACTCGGCGACGCACGGGAACACGGAACAATGATAATATAACGCACAGTACAATATCATGCAGTTATCATCAGTTGTTGTTCGGCGTGCTCCTAGGCGTTCGCATTTAGCTTGGCTTCACCTGAACGGCCACGCCGAAATCCTTTTTGTATTTTCGTCTCGGATCGCGCGCGTAATATACATAACACATCCCGTCGCGTGTACCCAAAAGTGTAATACCGTCGCACGTTGCATATATTAACCCATTGTACTCGGTACTGCAACTTCAGCAGGATGTGTGCGCACAGCGCCCCGCGGATTCGATTTCAAGTGTAGTCGGCTTTCCGTTTTTTTCCGCCTTTTAATGCAGTGTTCTCCTACCGCGAGTGGGGGAAAACCCCCCTGTGATCACATTGCGGGCGGGGGAAGCAGTCGTCACGCGGAATAAGAATCTTATTTGTATAATAATTCAACATTTATACAAACGGGGGAACAATGAAAAAAATAAAATAATGACCGTTTACCACGTGTTTACTTAAAGTACTCAAGTAAAGGATCTGTTTACACAGTTTTATTATTCCATGGCTTACACTATTACCATTTTAAATTAATTAAAATTATGATAAATTATTATTAAAAAAAGTAAAACACATATACTGATGGTCATAACGTACACTATATTTAGTAAATTTAAACTTTAAAGTACATATTATATGAAAAAAAGTTATCAAATTTTTCAACAACAAATGGACGACGCGTATGACGTTCATACTGTTTACATTTCTACTCTCCTACCCGTTTACATTTTTTTACTCCACTCTTATGAAATTAACCAATCATTTTTATAATTACGACCAAATAACATAATGCAAAATAGCGAATGTTCGATTCGCGCACAGATCCTATTATGTAAATTGCTTAATATTAATTCAAATTAACACACTGATAAATATTCTTATAAAACCTATTAGTTATTTGGGATTATGAAGATTTGCGTGAAAATGTTATTTTACCGGTGAACGCAAAACACTTAACCCGTGCTTTTCGTACCATTGAGTTTTTACTTTTTTTTTACCAACAATTTATTAAAACCATATTATTACATCGACAAGCTGTAATTAAATGAGCACATTTATTTGAACCCAAAGTTTTCAACCTTTTAAAGAGTTAATTCTAAATAATATAATAACTTGCTGTGTGCCGATCTTACGGTTGGTATACATTTATCCAAACTTGAGTATCATAAACCATAAAATAACCGGTTACAGTTTGATATCAAAGGCTGATGGACTACTTTAGTACCAATTAACTGGTTACAGGTCGGTTTAGGTTAAACCATAAGGTATTGTATCCACTTAAAAGCAAAACAAATCAATTGCATGAACAAAAACCTCGCTATGTTGACATATAACACACAAAAAACTTTGCTAGTCTCGATTGAGTCTCCGCACACACGTAAGTCGACCAAAACACACATACCCTCCCGTGGTCGAGTAAGGCGGGTTGCCTTAAATACTAATATACAAAATATACTATGTGCTACCTCATTCGGTTCTCTAGTGTCTATTCTATACGTTTTAAAATTGTCTAGTCGACAGTATTTACTAGGTATAATTGGTGTTGTTGCACACACAAAAAAAATATAAGTAGACAAAAAGAAAAAGATTTTACCAAATTCTCATTTTTTTTCTGCAAATTACTGTTCATGGCTTTACAGCTGACCATATTATACCTACATTCCAGCAGAGCTAGTTTGCAATATAATTTTAAGACACCATAATTCATAAATTACAGTTTATAATGTGGTTCTTTTTAGTTTATTTTCTTTGAGACATTATGCAATGTGCTTTAATATAAGTTTAAAGCGTAATGCCGTAAACGGTCTTGTATTTCCACGAACCGCAGTGTTCCCTTGCTTTGCACGAAGAATCTTTGCGTTGCATAGTAGTACTATACTCGTAGCTATTATGATATTGTCTTCGAGGTTTATTTTCATACGTACATTCATATAATGTAAGACAAAAGTTTAGAATTTGGTTGTGTGTACCGAGTGCGTACTAACGCGTCTTGAAACTTTGGAAACCCACAATATTTGTAGTACATCTAATATCACAATTGATGTAAGTGCCGACTGCCGTTGAATCTTTGAATCTTCGACCGTTGTGTGTATTATGCTTTCGTGTAATATGATAAGTAGGAGTCTGATTTAAATGCCCTCGAAATATCGTATTTATGATCTAAAAAATTAAATAAATATCCTAAAATATTCCCCCAGCAACAAGTCTTAATTATAATCAGGTATTTCCTTTTTAGAAATAAATAATATATAAACCAATAGTAAATTGATTACTCGTATATATTATATAAAGTAATTAATAATTTTTTCATTTTTATAATTGACTTTGTAAATTGGGATGTAGTGTGACAATTCGATACATTTGTGAAATGTTTTATTTAAATGCTAAATAACCTTATGTTCTTTTAGGACATTATGTGTATTTATATTAAAACACTTTTTAATTTATAATTTTTTCTATTTTTTGACAATCTTTGACTTTAAAGTCCTTTTATTAAATCACCATTAAAGGGTTTTTTTGGGAATTTTCGGAGTTTTCGGATCCAAGAACCGAACTTGAGATTGTATTCTAAGATTTTTACACGCTTACGTGATCATTATATAACAATATAACACAAAATATCAACTATTATACTATAGGACAATATTGTGATGTTGAAAACATACCTACATTTTTGCAATTCATTTTTTAAATTTAACTTTTATAAAAATTGTTTAAAAATCCAAAAGTGTAGTGCATTTATTAGATTTTTCAGGAAACAAAAGCGTTCTTAGGGGTTTAGCTAGGCACTAAATTCCAAGCCCTAATTATTATAAGTATTTACTTCAAGCCGATTCTACCGATTCAGGGTTATCAGGATTACCCTTTAGGTACGCGAATAATCCGTTGACCCCATATATAATATATATAGTTACAATATTCATATCGACGAAAATTATTAATAATAGGTTATGCGTATTGTGGATGGTAGAATTCGTCACGGCCGTGGGGCCTACAAACAGGTAATGTATACGTTATTATTTCTCTGATTAAACATCGAGGAAGCCGAAACCGAAGCCGCTTTATACAGAGTAACCTTAATGAACGTGAGCGAGTACCACGACTATAAAATACAACGGAGAAAACGTATTGCACTGCTTACCTCTATAAATTGTACCGCTAAATTCCGAGTGCGGGCGGCGGTGCAGGATAACACGGGATCTCCTGCAGGACAGCTGCACCGACACTGCTCTGCTCTGCTGCTCCTCTCTCCCGCCGTTACCGTCGCCGCCGCCTTTGATAAATAACGTAAACGACTCCTTTCGGAAGGGTGGGAGGGGGGGACGTCTCATTCGGACCACTGTTTACATATTATACCTAGGTATACTGTACGCTATGTAATATATACTACACGCGCGCGTACACCGCAGCCAGCGACGGGCGGAAGAAGAATGATAAAACCAACTGACACGCGCTCGCGTGCCTTAACCGTCGCGGATATACTGCACCGGTCCCGCTCAATTTTATTTGATACCTAAGCCCACGAGGGATGTTTATTTTTTTTTGTTATTCCGATTTAGGTTCCTCCCGAACGGGCGCTGATAAATCTTACACGGTATATTTGACACCGAGTACAAATATGTGGCCATTACGCGAACGCAACGATAATATAACGCGTCTTCAATTCTCGGTTTCACATTCCGCAGTGTTTTTTCCACCCGTTTGTTTATGTCATATTTTTTCTATTTTTTTTTTCGTAGCGTAGACTATCCAGCAAACGTATATGAACTTGTGTTCTGCGTTAAAAATTATAGCCCCCCCCCACCCATCAACTGTGTACCGTACAGCTGCGTAGGATCACGTTGCGGTCGCGCGTTTTGTATTAGATTTACATTTGTCAATAAATTATTACCGCGAGGTCAACTGCGAAAGCCCTGTTTAAAATAGGATCTTACCGGGGACCGTTTACCGAAGCTTTTGTGTGTACATCACGTAATACTGCAGAAAATGACTATAACTACATGGTATGCATATTACTATTATAATGTATCGGTGATAATCCAATTTTATCGTCGTCGGGTGGTAAAATATTTTCGCAAAAGCCAAGTGCCTATACCATATAACATACTTGGAACCGTACTACGTGAACGCATTATTTTTCCACGGCAAGCAACCTTTTCTGCACTTGAGTGTCTACCGCGTCGTCGTACGCGTACCTACACAGTATCATCGTGTTTAACAGCCATCGATTTCGTCCGGATAAGTTATTTTTAATCCTTTGAATGTTTCTCGCTCAAATATTTTTTACAGCGTTTTCGCCGCACCCGTTCGGTTAAAAATACATTTATATATGGGAATGATAACGCGCTAATCTTGTGCTCCGTTGAACACGACACGCCTGGTGTCCAACCCGTAATTTTTAACGCTGAATTAATACAGTATACGTTTGCTCGTACACGTAAATGGTGGTCATCTAACTCGAGTCAAATCAGCATAATGCGTTATGAACCTAGTGTAAAATGTACTATGACAACCACGGTTTTCAAAAAGAAATGAACACTACTTCAGTGCAAAACAACTTTCTCTACATTCAACTATATACCTGTACGCAGGTGTACATTTACATAATATTTTATACCATTGTACGGACGAATTTAATTTACCCGCCAAAGAGCGAGTAAATTTCAAGTTGGAGGTGTAAATTTACACATCACATATAGGGGAATTTGTAACCTTTCAAATAGCACATTCACATTTACATAATAATCTGCTCGGGAGAGTACGGTGCGGGCACGTTTTGTAATTTTATACGAGTTTCATATATGCTTTATTTACAGTGCGATTATTCTGGTTAAACCGTACGACAGTGAACCGCAGTCATGTTTCTCCCCACAAACGAAATCCTTACCGACTATTCGAAAAAAAAAATCATCATGCACTCGAAACAAGAAACATACATAGTAACATGACGTTCTTATGTAGTTATTAGGTCTGCTATGCAATTTATGGTTAGAAAAATAATATCTCAATGTTTATTGTAAGCATAATATTATTAACAGTTTTATACACTTATAACTGGTTTAAAATAGTACTAATTTATCGAGTCATTCAAAAGGTATGTAATATATTTTTGTTGTGTTAAAAATTGTAATGCCAATAACTTTTAACCAATTTTTCTTTTGAAAAAAAAAAGCTAATATATTGCGTATAAAAAATTCAGGTTGGTATGCTTATTATGGAAAGCAAAGAATAACGAGATTTGATGAATTTTTACTCTTTTTTTTATCACTTTAAACTTTCGATGCGTGAACTTATAGAACATCCGTTTTTGAGCAAAATACGATATACTTTTAATATATATTATGTATTCAATAATATGAATACTCTAACGTTTCGAGACTCCTTTTGGTATGCTCATCGTAAAAAGCGAGGAACAACGTGGTTATTAATACATACTATCCTTATCAAAATGAAACCTCGAATTCACTCTGAACAAAGTCATTGATACGCAGTTAGGTGTATACGCATTATGTTTAAGTTTTTTAAACACTTTGTTCTGATTACGGGAATTTCGGAAAATAAAATGAATATATGTATTTTTTGTTGTTTTCTAACAGTCAACATTGAACAAAATATTAAAAACTAAACGAACAAAATTATAATTTCAATTTCCCGCGAGAACGATTCCTCGTGACGATACTGGAATACCTATTTGAATAATATGCAATTGTTTGGAATAAATTTGCAAAACATTTCGAATAGTTTGAGTGTATAATGTTTTGCCATCGTCGGGGGCCGGTGGAAATAGTTTACGCGATATCAGTTGTAATTGTAAGCCAAAGCAGCGTCGACGCGTAAAATAACTGAACGATTTGTTCTCTTATGCTCTGCGCGTATTACTATAATATAATATGGTGATCGATTGAAATCTAAATAGTAGTCTATATATCAACAACCTTACAACAGAATGTCACGTGGGATATTTGCGATAGTTGTAGACAAATTCGAGTACCGAAATTGAACACAACCACATTATGTGGAATGTGTCGAAAGGGTCGATTTCTTTGGTACCGATTTGATACAGTAGTCATACTTGATGAACACGGTACACGTCGAATTACTCTATACCCAAGGGTTGAAAAAATATCAAACCATTTAACCGCACCCTTGAGTTTGGTTACTAATGACCGTGGTAATAAGTGATTATTGATCAGCAACCCGATATAAATTGATAATTATAATCATTAAAGACCTATTAAAATATTATAATTGTTGGTCTATTAGCTAACGCGCGGAACACGAGGTCTACACTATTAGAAACTGAATGTGGTCATCGTGGAATAGTACCTTAAACATCATAGCAAAAATGGAATGATAAGACTGATTACAGATATTTTTATTTCCATTATTCTGATGTTCAAAAATATAAAAAAACTCGAGGGCTCCCCGGCCTTACATCAATTTAAACTAGGCGTACCGTTAGATGGTCTTATCTTAATATACCACTGCTGTAATGTTATATATATAGCTCTAAAGTTATTAGAGCTAAAAAAGGCAAAATATGAAACTAATTTTCAAAATCACAAGAAAAAACCTTCTTATGTTGTTATTAATATTCTCTCGAACAAATGTAAAATAGTTAAAATCAATCGTGAACAACGTTGTCGTTAAATTAATAGTCAACAGCGACGATGATATCAATAAATACCTACGTTGAATCTTTTTCTTTTTCCGGGTTTATTGGGCCTTTAAGACCATCCCGTATCACATTTATACTCGATCTTATTTAAGACACTCAGGTCAATAAATAAAAACAGCATTTTTTTTTTTAGAAAATATTAAATATGGGAAAATACAATTTAAACTTTCGATTTTTAAGATCATCGCATTGTGTATAGCTCGGATTTCCAGCTCGGTCTGCTATAAATCGAGAGCATATTATGTAAACTCCTACGGTCAAACAACTTCAGAGCCTTAACAAATGGTATTACTATATACGTAAACGTTCAACTTACCGAACTCGTGTCACATTTTATCGCCGGAACATAACATCGACGTGATAAAGATAACAATAACGTGCGTGTGCGCGTATTATTCAAAGAAAAAAAAAAAAAAAAAACTCGTTGTTTTATTATTGTTCGTCAATGCGTAGGCAACGCAAGACAATTAATTATATTGTAAAAAGTACTGCAGTACACGTATGACTTATCGAGGTTTTCGATTTACTAAGGTTTTCGAGTTACAAAGGTTTTAGAAAAAAAATTCGACTTAAAGAGTTTTTAAAATGTAAGTATTAAGGTTTTTAATTATCATATATAGGTATGTACAATGAAAAAAATGTGATTAAATAGCTTATTTAATTAGAAAAAAATATTATAATAAATGTGTACAGTGTTGCAAATTTATAATAGATAATTTGTTATCTTACTTTGACTTAAAGTTTGAGAACACATGCTACTATCAACAGTATTTTCTATAGTATTTAGAGCAGAGTACACTTGATCGTCCACATTACTTAGTTGTTCGGTGGATGTTCTTAGCAATATGAGTGCTGCTGTTGCTTGTCGATCGCAAGTCGCAACTGACAGTAACGATACCAAATGGATAGCACGATATGTACGAATGTACGATTATAAATACTAATGTACGTAAGATAATAAACTAAATAATCGGGATTAGATAACAACTATCGGAACGCACAAGCCGATTAGACAAATGTTTATAAAAATGATACGTTATTATTCGTGTATATTCGGAGCACAGAATGTTCGAGTTATCTATAGTTTTTCTTTCGAGTAATCGAGGTTTTCGCAAGAGAACGGATTTTTTTTCGACTTATCGAGGTTCCACTGTATTTACGATTATCATCATTATCATTATTTACTATTTCGATCACCAACCGCGTGCAGTGCGTTTCCGGCGGGGTTTGAACGCCCGTCGAGGAATTCACAAACTTCTGCAGGAATCGGATGCTGCGTCACGAGCAACAGTACGCACGAACTCGAATGACAAACGTTTCGCGCCGCTATCATATTATAATAATGCACATACACGGTGCAGCCGCCGCTACCGCGCGTTTCTCGTATACTTCCTCGACGCAGCAGAGGAGTCCATCGAATGAGAACAAGTGAACAAGTATCCAAAGTTTGTCCCCCCCCCCGCAATATATATATATATATATATATATACACACCGAGGGCGTGCGGACGTGCGTGTGTGTACACGCGGCCATGTGTTATCGTCTCGACATTAGTTTCCGATGTCTGCTCGGTTTCCCGAACTTTATTCGGGGCCCCGAGGGATCTTTTATGGGTTTCACGTCTCCGTCACGTCGTCCTCGTCGGTGCCGCGCGGTCCCTGCAGGCCGACCCGGTCCGGCGGCGCGGGAGGACCGTGACGCGTTCGCTGTCCTCGGCGCGCGGGGCCGTGAAGGACAAAACAAAATATACGGAAAAACGGAAAAATAAATAAATATCGACTACTATGTATACGTTATTGTTATGTATACGGCGCACACGCAGCGGCTCTGTAAGTCAGTTAGCGAACGTCTGACACACGCGCGCTAAACATCTGGCAGAGTCGTCCGAAAACTTTCGTCCCTGTAAAAACAAACCGTTCCGTCAAACGGTCCGCGGGTCCTGGCGACTTGCCGAAACTTATATTATGATATATATAAACCTACCGAATTTCCTTCTGTGTTTGCGTTTTCCGGCGCGTCCCGGAAAAATTGAATCGACGTAAAGATTATTAATTCAATTGACGCTAGATCGCAACACGCCGCGCGCTAGGAGTGCTCCCCAAAGTCTACCCGAGAGTAACGTAATAATATAACCTATCTAGGTTGCGAGACGAGATACAGTCCAATGTGTACAGAGTTTATTATTATCAAATTACGAAGATCCCAAAAAATCCCTCGATTCAGCCAACAGTGCAGGCAAGTCCGGTGGCGCATGCAAACGAGGTATTTTGGGGGGTTGTGACATTTTTTATATGACATCATTTTTTGTCGCAACTTATCGGATTATATTTTTTAAGTTCTCAATAAACCGTGATAATAGACGGTTTCATTAATATCATCAACAGTCGGATTCGATAGAGCTGTACGAACTCAAAACGACAACAGCCTCAAGTAAACGTTATCATTCCATTAAAATTATTATACACTTGTGACGATTGTCAAACTTATAACAACATTGAATACGAATATTGAAAGCTTGTCTGATTTTTTAATAAAATTAAACAAGTGATTTGTGTAATTTTATCCTTCAACTTTTAATTTTAAACCGTGTCCTTATATCTAAGCTGTAAAACTATAAAACAAATTCAATAGACTGTTGAGCGTGAATCATCTATGATTTATACATTTGAATTTTGTAGTTCGTACTCTTGAGATATGCAAAGTTTGAATTTAGTGTTTTGGTAAAATTAGTTCAGAAGCGGTGCAAAAAAAAAAAAATTTTTCTTCAAACGAAGACTTCAACGGTCATGTAAAAATGTTTTGTTATTTCCGTTCAGCGGAAAAATTAATTTTCCAAGTCTGCGAGAAGTACGCGTAATACGTACGCGTCGGGTAATACATACGCGTCGCGTATATTGTTTAAGTAAACCTGTAAATCAATACGAAATTACCGAATATTTATTGCGTAGATGCTTTTTTTCTACCGGATTTCCTTAAAAATATTTTCGACGGGGAAAAAGCGAACGAGTAGAAATCATTTTTCTTTTTCAAACTGTTAACTTATTACAGAGATCATATATGATATAAGTGCACAAACACACACTCACACGACTACGCACACCTACACACAAAATACGGATATCGATGCATTGGCTTTTTACAGTAGTAACTTTATATACAGCAAAGAGTAGATAGAATTCGAGACAATTATAAGTTTTTTTTTTTTTTGTTTCTCACTCGATCCGTGCGTAATACCTATATAGGAAGAAACACTTTCTTCTGGTAATTTTTTTTTTTTTTTAAAGTTTATAGGTTATACCTTCAAGTCGATTTTTCTCTTTTCTTTGTTTAGGATTAAAACAAACTACTGGCAAACTTATCAACTTTTTCAATTACGGGATCCAGACCTATCCGCACTATAATTCTACCACTACTACGGTTTAATCACATCTACACAATATATCAGAGCTCGTTCTAAACGAAGATGCGCGTATAATTAATTCACCAGACTTCACTCGGCTACGAGAACAATTTGAAATTATATTTATAGCTCCAATTGTGTTTGTACATCAATACAGAAAACCAAGTTTATCGCCAACCAACAACAATCCAAGCCTTCTAAGCACGGAAATAAATATTTATACATATACGAGTAGCGTGATAAAAATTACCCCTATGGTTTAGGGTGAAGGTTTTAAACGTTAAAATTTTGAGGGGGAAGTAGAACATAAAAACAAGACGTTCCAACGTTTAGTTTATGGTTATAGGTTACTTACGTATAAAACGCACTTATTTTAAATCATATTACTCGTATATAGTGCATGTTTCGATATAGCTGTTGATGATGACATTTAATTTTCCAACTTTCGATATCTACAATGTATTTAAAATACTATAAAAACGTATTGATTTTAGAAATACATTTTTCACTTGTCATATCATACCGATTTCAAATAATTTTGAACGTGAGCTGTATTCCACATATAATATATATTATATTAAATTAACGTATAAGAAGAATTCAAAGATTCATGCTGTTATGGTACTTATATCGTTGTACAAATAATGAAAATATTTAAGTGTTGTACCTATATATACACACCGTATGAAGTTAGTAATACGGTCTGAGAAAATGAAAATTTAAATATTTACGACAAAGTTGTTATTAAAACGTAGTATACAATGTTATTAAGGATTATGATGGTATTGTTTTTCGGTTGTGTTTTGCACATAACATGGCGGAGCATGAAAAAAGTTAATTGGACAATATGTAGAAAAAAAAAGTGATAAGTTTAAATGAAAATAATCAATAATAATAATAACGATGGATTTTCCGTGCCAACGGTTTCATTATAATATGTATATAGTGTACCTACACAATCCCGTCGGCCGGTGTACGCGTCTCCGCACCATAATATGTCATCAACGAACTCGCTGTCAACATAAACACACTCCACTCATCGTCTCCCATTCAATCCTATTTTCATATTAGCTTTTCGCGCTTGTACACATATGTTTATGTTGCACGTAGAAGTTTTAATTCAAACTTCACACCACCTGCTACCAACAAACGTTATTGATTCGCCTTTGTTTTTAACGTTTGTGTTGTTATTGTTTTTTTTTTCTTTTCTCTCTCTCTCTCTCTCTCTCTTTCTTTCTCTCTCTCCCTCTCTTGTTGTACATCCATTTCCCGGAATTTTTTCCCTATAATATTTTTGGAGGTATTATTACTACTGGGCGAAATCTGTACCTATTAAAATTTCACGGGAGATCAATGTTTGGTATTAGCGCTTGTGCTGAACACGTCATTATTTATTATGTAATTTATACGTACGGAAATATCAAACACTACCCTCGTGGTACCGTCTAGAAATCGTTACAAACGCATTTACGGAGCGTGACTGTATATTCACTATTCGTAAAACGGTAGCGAATGTCCGCCGGCAGAGTTATCCTCCGGTGGAATCGCCAGGTCATAGCCGTCTCCAGCAGGCTATCTCTGAACTTTCGATACTCCAACGTTCCCCGATTAATATTCATAGGCTTGATGCGGCACTCCCGAGGGCTCTGGCCAGTCTCGTAATACATTCGTTGAATGAGCAACTTAACGGCGTTCATCGCTCGGAGTAAAAAAAAGTATTGTAGCTATGAACGTATACACCTGATTATTGTTACGGCCCAGAGCGTAGGACGATGGTGGTCCGAACGACAGGCGGACGATGACGCACGCACGAACGTACTCGATTAGCGTGATAATAATATATGTCCACTGATTTCCGATATAAATGTACGTGATAATTGGACGTTGAAGTCGTGAGATGTCTCCTGCCCGGCCGTACAACATTGTATTCGATTCGGTTGAAAACGGACAGTTGTTAGACTCGCACAAAGTAACCGTAACTGCGGGAGGAAACGCAGGTGAAAAAACGACGCCGTATTCCGTTTTTTATCACATTTTCATCGTTTTACCGGTGTATCGAAGACAGGGTTATTATTATTACCTAAAAGCATCATCTGTGCAGTCTATTTACACATAAAAATAAGTTGGCATAAATTAGACCGAGAATATAATAATTCGTACAACAATAAGTGATAGTAATTATATTCCTCACTCGTCGACGTTGGAACGGTAAAAACTATTACCAAAACGTTTGATGTCTACTATAATTCTGTACGACTGTAGTACCCTAAAAAAACATGATTGGGTAAAATTGGTAAATATAAATTACTGCGAGCCTTACGAAAGCGGATACTATACTATGTCAACGGAAAACTTCAACATAGGCGTGACTCGAACTGCACCGACAGCTTAGCTAAATAACAGGCCAGACGTTTTTTCAAAATTAAAAGTCCTAATAGTTATAAATTGTAATTTTAAAAGAAAATCCTATATTTAATAGAATATTTTCGACGCATATTTTTTGTCAGTACCTGTTTAATATTTAGTGCATATCATTATTTCATGCATATTTTATAGTCTTTTAGTGCACTCGTAGCCCGCGTCATCATTCAGTTATATAACTCAGTTAGCCGACTCCTTTCAAAAACTGCAGTGACAGTACGCACGTCTATAAACTTCATTACTGAGAGCGTCAATATTCGCATTGATCTTTGAAACGATGATATTCTGCATGATGGTAAAACGATGATATAACCGAAATACGCGTGAAACGGTGGCGGGAGCATACAAATACGTAGTGCAACTGAAGAACTTCCTTATTTGAAACACGCACAAAAAACTAGTGACAGCTCCATTCCGGGTAGAATGGGGTGACGTTTATCCAAAAGAGTTGGATCTAATGTTTTCCGCCATTAATGCACACCTTTCATGAGAACAACTCCAGGAAAATCTCATCTCCTTACACGGGGTGATCGTCGATGATTAGCGCACTCGCCTGACTTTACCTTGTGCGATTTTTTTGTGAAGGCTGTTTGAAATCACTAGCTCACATTGACCTTCCTAGGACCCTGGCTCAACTGAAGAACAATATTCAAGCAGCTATTGATAACATTTCCTTCGATATGCTGGAAGAAAGAGTGGAGGGAAACCTCAAATATTTGACTGTTTCAGTGTACCGATCAAAAAAGAGATCACATTAATGATTAAATTATTTTTAAACATGATAAATAAAAACTTTGTTAGTACTGTTTTTAAATCTATCATATTTTAAATATTCCGTTTTTGTACCTATCATAT
This sequence comes from Periphyllus acericola, assembly GCA_949715065.1. Classification (NCBI taxonomy): domain Eukaryota; kingdom Metazoa; phylum Arthropoda; class Insecta; order Hemiptera; family Aphididae; genus Periphyllus; species Periphyllus acericola. The sequence continues at coordinate 36,397,046 of OX454268.1, forward strand.
AATGATATTATATTCATACGTCACACGATGCCTTAAACTTGCTTATAAACCTGTGGGGCATGGCGAGTAGCCCCACTCACCAATTGTACGAAATCCATATTATCAGTGTCATGAATTATATTTTTCTACTAATTGATTTAATTACCTGTTCTTTGTGAAACAAGAATTTTACAGATGTATTATCTTTGTCAAAGCTCTCCCCACCTGTGTAACGAACGCCCGTTTGAACGACGAACGATCTGTCGAGTGATCATTGCTCGCTCTCGCCCCACCGATCCGTCGAACGAGTAATCACGTCGAGTAACTTCAATAAAACCGATAATTTACTAAAATTCTATTGTGTGTATTATTTAACTCCATCACCCTTCTGTGATTACTTGGTTTGACGTGTAAACACCTATCGCACACTTACCATAACACCACAGATTATATAAAACTATAGATGGCGCACTTCAGAATTTACTGATTACACAAATTAACCTCAATGCAAATCGACCATCTAACGCTGAGGGATTAAATGACTGTACAACTGCTCTTACTGTAATTATAATATCAAATAATTTATAATACGTATTGCGTACATGAGTACATGAGTGCCATTCGTGTCAATGAAAGTTCATGGAATTTCAAAAATGATAGAATTAAATTGTATCTAATATGTGACTATATGCTCAGTAGATACTTTTTTCCCTTATTAGTGGTGACCCTGCCACGGGGTGGATTTTTGGTTTGTTTAAATTTTTAAGAATTATATGGATCGAATATGAAGTAGTTTACCGTCTGGTTTTCCATGATCTGTGATAATACTTACAATTGATGAATTTGGATATTCAGTTTTATGATAGAAATACATTTTTTTCATTTATTTACTCGGAAAAAACAATTTAAATAATGCTTAAAAAATTAAAATAAAACTCTACCTGGTCATGCACAATTTATAATAAATTGCATATATTATAACATTATGATAACAGATACTATTGTTCTTGATTTTCATTTGTAGTGCACTAAATAATGAATTATATTTTAAACATGTTATCATATGAATTACAATAGTATTATAAAGCATTCTAATTTTAGTTTATATGTTTCGTAATTGTAGTATCATAAAATCAAAGTTGTTGCATTCGTAAATAATTTATTTTTTAGATTTTAAAATGTTTTTTTATTTTTTTTTTATAAATAAACATCATTATTTTTAAATAAAATCCTACATTAAAAAGATCAAGAGTAAATCATATATAGGCAAACGTAAAGTATTATTTACAGTATAGAATTCAAAAGAAATACCAAAGCTTAAAGGTACGTATTATTGCTTTGGATCCAAAATAAATAAACTTAATAAGTAGTATGTCATTGAAAAATAATATTTTCTTAAATATTCATTAAAAAATCTTGTTAAAAATGTATTTAAAAATTTATTGGCGTGCTTGTATTAAACTAATTTTGGTTTAGTAAATAAACGTCGAAAACCATATTTATAGCAATAGGATATATTTCATCCTGTCCCATGAAAATGTCATGATAATAATTTATGAATATTATTGTTAAATTATAGCGTTCAGAATACACTCCAAACTATTATTGGTTCTTCGTGTCAAGCACATACAATTTTTAAAAAACTATTTTTCCCATTATTTTCGCGATCCATAGCGTTTAATTAATCAACACTAATAGTAATAATAATGATAATAATAATTACGGCAAATACTTTACTCATTAATCACAATAACCCTAACCTTTATTCCATTTCGATTAGTTGGCAGATTGTTCAGAGAGAAAATTGTCGAAACTGTTATTTTATTTTATTTTTTGCCCCCGTTTTCATTTCGTTTATCATAATATCTCAAATTTGTTTGCTGCGTAGTATAACTACACAATAATAGGTATATATTGTATGCGCGGGGAATCTCGATGTATGATTTTTTCCCCTCTCCCTCGGGGTTGACTTCCATTCTCTGAGTTCTAAATTTGGCGTATACGTGCGCCGAATGAACGAGAGTAGAGTGAGAGGGGGAGAGAGAAAAAACGTATAAAAAAAAGTACCCGCGCCCAAATTGACTAGTCATTTTCATTTCACCAGACGGACGGATACAGAAAACTTCATCAGTCCGTATCCGAAACATCATCGTTGTATAGAGTCAAATAATAATATATTACCCGCTTAACGTCATTTGAAATCCCAACCTAACCGTTTAATATACCATACTGACTTATAGGCGCAAAAAAGATAGGGGGGGAGGGGGAGCTTTGTGAGCTTAGCTTCACGAAAATGTTCAGTTATTTTACCGACTGATTAATTTAATTGAGTATTTTACTAAAATTTTGTTTCAGTGGATCATTAAATTCAATCAAATACGTTTGCCATCACTCAAATATGAGTAAACCTTGAAAATTGTTCATTTGTATATTTTATATTATTATCTTATTATCATTTACGATGTAAAATGTAATTCTTATGAACTATAGTTACGTCTAAAGAAATTCGTTACACTTTTGTCTAGCAAGGAATATTTAGTAAAAATGTTTGTTAATTATATTGTACCGTAACTATCGTGTCGTCTAAAAACATAATATTAAAATGAGCGTATTATTATTAAGTGTGTGGTGGATTTTTATTGTGATTACAATAAATTGTTTTCAGCAAGGTACCTATATTATTGTTGAAATAGTAAATTATCGCGAACAACTGTTGTACGTTTTAAGGGTTATAGCTGTCTTGTAATTTGGTAACAGTCTAGTTATGAGCCTGGAACATTTTTTTTTAGTCTTGCATTACTTGTGCAAACACTTCACGAAGCACTATCGAATCTCTGACAAAACGTTGTTTGCGCCAAACGCGTGCTGCAATAAATATCAATAATGATTTGTCGTCGGGTGCACGGGTGCAGGTTTGGCTTACGGGGCAAAGATATTTCATGCGTGGTCAACGGCGTATTATTATTGTAGTATTACGGACGCCAACGCCGCGCGGCTGAACGGAATTATAATATTATATATTACTGCGTACACGTACGACGTGCGCAACGGTCGAGATCAAAATTATTTCAAATACGGCCTGCTAACGAGGGTAAAGTTTACAAGTTGACTAATGCGATAACTTGGGCGGGGGGGGGGGGTGACCCCGGCTCGCTCCCGCTGCTGAAGGTCGATTTATGAGTTCATGTAAGTCCAAAAAGTCCTTTCGCTTCCATTGAAAGAAATCACTCCCCTAGCGGAAAGTTCGGCGCGCGCGTACGGCGACCCCATTCTCGTGTGCGTTTACGCGTGTATATATATATGTGTGCGCACACAACTTTCCTTCTTTCTTGGCATTAGCATGCATAAGAAACAATCTCGTTCGGGACGTATACATATATATATATTGTAGTAAGTATATTTTTTTTCCTCTCCGAAACCACAAGAACGGGTTTACACGTTAACTGCGTCACGAACAGAAGTGGTACCTGCCGAATACTTATACCTATATATGTATACTTAAAAGCTCCAAAAAGTTTTTTTTTTCCGCTTTTACTCTAAGATTATACTTGTTTTAGAACTATCAAACGGCAGCCCATAACTATACGTGCCTTGTCGATACCGCGCGCCGTCGTACTCTCCCTAAGTACGCCGCCGATAAAATATTTGCATCTCGTCCGCTGCACACGGGATAACTGGAATATTTAAAAAACTATTATATAACTGCAGCGATACTCCGCGAGCACCTGATTTATCGGCGGCGTGGGTATTCGGAGCAACGGCTGCCACGGAAATTATAAATTGTTTATCGAATTTCCGAACAAATAGTTTGAAATAATAGTGAGAGATTAACTGTTTTCCATGGCAATTAGTTCAAACCTTATGGTATATAATTAATCATTTTGTGAACGCCAATTTCGAGTTAGGCGAGCTACGAACAAGCTGGTTGTACCCAGGGATAATTTAGAAAACACACAACTTGACGAAGAGGGCTATATTTATTAATAACATATATTTAAATAGAATTTATTACTATTACCGATCATTTAACCGAGCAATATTATAATGCTATTATCGAACACTCAATTTGTTACCTGACTGAACCCTGTGCGTAACCGAATAAAATGTAAACAATCAATTCTCATTTATGATTTTGAAGTGAACAGTTATCAAGATCCCAACTTATCGCCTTTACGGTCTGAACCTAGGACTGGTATATTTTGGTGTTTTCGGTTTTGTTTCTGGGTTCCGGTATTCAATTATCTCATTAAAGGGTTCTGGTTCCATTGATTTTTCAAAAACACTAAATAAGGATCCGCTTGTAACCAGTATTGCATAAAATTCCAAACATAAGTTTTTTAAACGTATTCGATAGGTATTTTTCAATTTTTGACACACACTGCAATTTGTTGTACGAATCAAAATAGAATATAAATACTCGTATAAATAGTAATTGTTATCAATTATTCAACAATTTCAACAAATTATCATTGCTAATGTATATAGATATTTAATATTTTTATTATAAATTTAACGACAAGATGGCTATTAGGGTTTGTTTTCATATTAAAATATAGATTCCGGTCAGATTAAAATATTTAAATTCGGTTCTGTTTATGTTACGGTTCGCTATATTTTAAATGTTTTTGGTTTCAGTACCGGGTTTTAACGTATAGACTCTAAGCGTTGAACTTTTCTAACTAAAATACTAATACGTTAGAGCATTTTACAATTATATTCTTTATAGTGTGTGTTATATTGCACTGTAGTTATGTACTCGGTGAATGACTCGGTAATGACCATAGACGGATGCTGTGTACAAAACGCAGACCGACTGATTGGATGTAGTAGAATACCTGTACTTCATGGAAAATAAATGTAGTCTACTCGTATATATCTCCATCGGTTTTATATGATTTTTTTCTGCAGGCAGGTATCCCATAGTCTTGTTCTTACTTTTTACTGCAGATCTTCTGACAGTAAGCTCGGATTCCAAGTGAATTTATAAGGGTTGGACATGCTTCAGATAGCACTCTAGTACTTCGCATTTCCTTGAAAACACATTATATTATATATGTATAACGTGTTTCCTTCACCTGACGAATAAACTTCCACTTATCAATCGGAATAAAGTAGGTACTACTACTACCATTTATTCGTAGAAATGTGTCTAAATATATTGTGTACGTTCTTGTCCATGCAAAAAATTTTCGGTTGATTCGTTTTTATCGACAATCATAGTAATATTTAATATTATATTGACCCCTACGTTTGGTCTTAGAGTATTTTTTACCATCAATATATCCCATAAAGATTAATTATTGAAGTATAATTATTTTAGTAGTTTCAATAACGTTAAATCTACGCGTTGAATGATACCGTAATACATTTGCCACTGTAAACCCCTATTATAAGCATAACATTTCAGAAGATTTTTTTTTTTTTATTAATATCTATATTTAAATCAAACGCGTTGTCAATATAATATTTTTTTATTTATATTATATTTGAAAAAAGAAATTTTCGAATATCTATATTTATTTGTTTATTTCTGTTCCCTGAATCAGTCTATATAGTTAGGAAAATTATAAGTTTCCAGTGTTGTCGCGTTTTTGGGGAATTGTATTTCAGATTTTCGGTTTTAACTTAATTTTATTCTTCACATTTTTATGTATTGATAGAATCGGAAGTTTTCGAAATTCGGATGGTAATAATTATTAACCGGGGTGCAAATGATAAAAGTTTCATAGGTCGTTTGTTGGGTGAACTACGACGATTCTTTAAAGTATTTGGTCCGTGAAAAAAGTGACTGCACCGAAAAAGTTTTAATTATTATCAAACTGAAACTGACAAGCAATGAACACTATACCAGACTTTTTTCTTTATCTTGAAATTACACCAATTACATTTTATCATTTTTTTTTTTTGTTTCTTATTTTTTTTTTCATAATTGCGTATAAAATACTTTTTATGAAATGTATAATAAATAATAAGTTCTTGAACTCTATTCCTACTCTTTCAAGCCTTTGAATTATGCGTCTTGTTAGTTTGACTTCATATAATTATATCTATTAAGTATATACAACGTCGCACGAGTCAAATAGTATGTGTGTACAAATAACATTTTAATGGTTTATGTGATAAAACCTCTCAGTTGTTTTTCGGAAACGTGCGAGTATTTAAAACAAGTGCGTGTGCGCAGTATACCGCGTATTCACATTATATGTCGCACGAACAATAGTTTTATGTGGGCTATTTAGGGTGTAATCTTGCGTACAAACTATATTATAATACTAAGCTATAAAAACCAACATCGTTAGGTTCGTTAAAAAGCGACAGAGAGGGACATTTTACGATTCCGGGTTCGACGTTGTGTTTTTGATGCGAATAATGAATATGTGTTTAATATATTTAGTATTTTTTTAAAAAGCTGATAAACAAACAAAATTAAGTCGCAGTTTTATTAAGGCAGAAAATGTAGGGCTGAGCATTATTTTTCGTTTCGTTTCGGATCGTTCGAAAAAATCCGGTGATTACATTAGTATCGTTTTGAGCTATCGAATTCCGAAAACTATTCCGTAAGATATTCGTTTTATTATTATATACACATGTAAACGTCTATAATTAAAAAAAAACAAAATTTGTGTGAAAATTTTTAAACAATTTTATAAAATAGTAGTTATCGATATTATATATTGTAGGGCGTAGGCCCCGCGGGCACGTAATTAAACATTAAAGTAGGATATTTTTAATGTTTCGAAGTATCGTGAACATTTCGATTTGCAAAATATGTTAATACAAAAGTTTGAACCGTGATCAAAGACAAAATAAAAAGCGTACACCAACATTGTAAAATATTAATAGTTTCCTTTTGAAAATCAAAATCCACCAAATCGCTGTCCATAGCGGTAACAGCACGCGGGATATATTATTATAACTATGCTAAAACCTATATAGACATACAGCTTTCGCGCTACGTCAGTTATAATATAATGATCGTGGTTGTTCATTATTTGTATTCATGATTGTTCATAATTTATACGAAGACTTTGATACAAAAAAAGCAAAAAAAAATACAATTTTTCAATTCATATTTATGATAGCAATAACGATGGTAATAAAATTAAATATAGAATCATTTATTATTAGAATGCGTACGAGTGTGCGGTTAGTGCATTATATATTTTGTTATTGATCCCGCTGAATAACAGCACATTATATTGAATACCACTTTTCGTATACCTACCTGAAATATATTATTAATATTATTGCTTTTGTTTCATTGATAATAGTTCCAAGGGTTATCGCGGTGTGGATTTATTTTCATAAAATATATTGTACGTAATTTCATTTGATTTCCGATTTAACGAACGCTTAATCGACAAAGGTTAGGTACCCGAAAAGCACTTTAATTGTAGTATTCGAATTATATTACTTATTTCTTTCTCTCTATCATTCTACTTCTCTCTCTCTCTCTCTCTCTCTCACTCTCTCGTCGAAAAATGCGTGGTTTGGACTTGAACGCGATTTAAAAAATCGTGGTCAAAAGTTGCGAGTTAAAATCACTTAGTTTAAAGCGGTTTAGAGCGTAGATGATGAGTACGGTCATCCAACCGATATTTAAAAAACACTATATATATACCGGTACGCAGGACAGGCTGCAGTAGGGTTTTATGCCAATAAACGTCTATCAATATTCGGCGGGAGCTTAACCAGTTCGGTGTAGCGTAAAAATGCCGAAACTGTGATTAAATGTTTCCGGGCCATTTAATCCGGAGTATTTGTAAAGTAATTAGGCACACCCGGGACACCCGGGGGCAACTTACTGCTGCTTTTCCCCGCTCTTCACTATCTTGTTTCGTTTTTTTATTTTTATTTTTTTTACATGGGCGAAGGGCGAAAGAGAAATTTCCAGCGGTTGATTCGGTAACAATTGCATTTCGTTATCAAAACCATCCACCATAATGGATTTACGTTGAAAATAAACGAACAAAATTCCACCATAAAAATGGACTGTACGATATCGTCAGAAAATAAAAAAAAAACACACACACCTTACACAATCCGATTGCAAAAATATTAAGTCTACATGCTTAAAAACGTAAAAAGAAATTTGCCAAGTGAATAACTTTGCAACTTTATATTTTTATCCGATTTGTTATATATTGTCTAGTTCGATTCATAGATTATATAAAATCTGAAAACCAAATGAATTATAATTATTATACGTAATTTATTATAATATACTGTCGAATTTAATTTGTACGTAGAAGTCTTATACGTGTTTTTGCTCCCCAAAAATACCTTGCCCAATATATGTTATTGTTTGTGCGCAAATCGATTCGTTTTATTGCCCATGTCTATTTTGATTTTGATTTTTATGGTCCGATGATAATATTTGACAACCCTAGTACCTACACAGGGATACTAATCTCAGTTCAAGCTACCAGCTATAACCTAGACAAATATTTGTGGGTAAATCATTAAGTGTACCGTTACATCTCGTCTTTATTATTTTTGAAATCACTTATCGGATTGGTACAATTTAACGATGTTATGTAAGTGTTGAAAGTGGACTTACAAAGTGCTTCAAAATTAATAATTTATTTCGAATCGCTATAACGGTTATATCGTTTTTAATGATTCGTTTGCTTTTAATAAGGTCAACATTTTTTCCCCTTTTAGTTGTCTTCTTAATAAAATAATTGTTTACTTAAACACTTCTATTGTTCATCGCGTGATATTACTGGCGGACAAAATGAAAATAATAATTCAAATAGCGTATAACGCTGCGGGTTTCAATGGCTCATTTCGAGTGATTATATTAATCAGACCGCGTACATTTGTTTCTCATAGAAATTACGTGTTTATTCATTGTTCTATTACTCGGTAAATAATCGTTTCTAAATTTTACTATTAAATATTATCATTCTTATTCTCCCTTAGAAGATCAACTGTCCTGAATCGCCATCTCGTGTCCTAGTGAAGGTCCAATGTTGTTATACTCGTTCTCCTGTATCTTTCCCATAAACGTATATCTTTCTTCGAATGATTTCCTCTAACTCTTCTACAATATTATTCGTCGCGAGCGCATTGCAAACAACACTATATTATTTTCTTATTACACCGTCCAGCCAAGTATCCGTAATAAAATCGTTCAATATCGTCGCACTTTTTCTTGATGTATAGTGGGTTCGTCCCGTGAAATATCAAACGTGATAACACGTCTCAACGGCCGAGCTCGTCGTTTGTTTTCGAGAAATCGCTATCATTGTTTACGAAACGTTGTGACCGATTAACATTGTATCGGTGTGTTCTATAACGCCACGCGTTTATGGCATTACAAAAAAAAAAAAAAAACCAAAAAAAAGACCCCGGCAAAAGGATTCCGAGTTTACTTCCGAAGGACCACCGCTTGAAGTGCACGCGTAATACATATCGCTAACATATCGCTAAACTAAATTTAACAATAATATGTCTGCCTGTAAAATACCTGCTTCCGATCTTCTCCCTATTTACCGCAAAATCTTACATAACGCTTGGCAAAACAAATGGTCCTCTTTACCTTCAAATTATGCCGATTGGCACAGACATATCGTCCCCACCATTCCAAAATCTCCTTGGTTTAAGGATTTAAAGATTTCTAGACATCAAATCGTCTCTTTCACTCGCCTTCGAATCGGTCACAATTTACTCCCTCATCATTCCTTCAAACTCTCTCTCAACTCATCTCCTCTATGCACCCGGCACCTCGTTGAAACTGTCTGTGACTTCAATCATATTATTTTCCATTGCCCCTCTCTCTCTCCTAGTAGACAACTCCTTTTTTCATTCCTATTCACCCTAGGTTATCCCACTCCCGATTCAAATCTTATCCTTAATACTCGCTCTACTCATATCATCAACTCCATCATTACCTTCATCATTTCCGCTGGCTTCCTAATTTGATGTGACAATTGTATATATCTAATTTTGTAAATTTACTGTATATAATTGTATTGCTGTAATGTCCCTGATAATGGCAAAAAGAAAAAAAGGGATTCCGAGTTTCCTTCCGAAAGACCACCGATTGAAGTGCACGCGTAATACATATCGCACGTACGCGTGGCTCATTTTTAGTAATAATTGCCGTTATAGACTAGACCACTGGACGTCTAGACTAGATTTCCGTTTCAATTGTATTCGTTCAACGGGTCATTCAATGTCTGGGTGTATCGTAATATCACGGTCTTCGGATCATTTCTTTTTTCTTTCTTTCATTTTCGGTTGTCGTACACAACACACATGTAAAATAACGTACGCATTATAATTTATTCGCGTGTTTACGCGTTGTGACGCTCAGCTGGGAAGATTCCGGCATAAAACACAATTTCAAGATAATGTTATTGCAATTACGATCCGGTAATAGGCATTTGTTAAGGGTAGTGGTGGGGAGGGGGGTACGATCAGAAGAATTTACATCGCGCGCCCGGATATACATTAAAATAATCAACGGCGCCTGGGAAGATTTAATCGCATTCTTCTAAAATATCGTGTATACAGTTACATGTATAGGTGTTCAGCGAGCGGACGGACTTACGGTTAGTTTAAGGTATTATCTTACAGCTAGTGTTGGACCGGCAACTAATTCCGTAAGACACCTGATCGGTGAAAATTCTTAAAATAACGAGAACGCAGAGCGGCCGATGTGACGAAGCGGGGGGGGGAGGGCGTGCATTAGTATTTTCTTCGAGCAATCGAGCGGAAACGGGATAAAAGCTACACCGATTTGGCAAACGTTCCAAATTTTTTAAATCGATAATTTTCAAAACTTCCGAAAACCGTGAACATAAACCAACGCGTATACCGAGCGTAACCATAATTATAAATAAATTAAATTCGTATTTTTCGAACAATTGTTAATTATTATTATTATTGATGCAAGTCGTCAATTCAATACGCGCGATGGTTATAAGTACCTTTTATGTCATTAAATTTGTTATATTTCAACAACTGATCGGTCTACACGTAGTAGAATATAAACGTTTGAAAGTTTTCGTTACTGAACTTTGGACACTTTTAAAAGAACAATGGCATATTGATACTATATAATTGCGGAGTTAAACGAGCCGAAAACCGTGAAATAATTATACAACACATAACTCGCCGCCGTAATTATATACACTTGTCCAGATCGGTCATATCTTTATCCGCGATGCATGGTCTATAAGGTCTAATTATTGTTATTATTATTTTAAGAATTAATTAAAACGTAAGGGTTGAAAAAAACGTACACCCCCTTGAAGATGCGATGCGTTTTAACGAATAAAAACGTAGTAATTATTATGGCCGTGGTAGAAATAATTAAATAAGACCAAATTGACGATAATGTTGGACGTAAAAAAAAAAAAAATAAATACTTCTTGCTTGAAACTGCTTGTAAACATTTTGCTAAGGTCAACATTAACTTTTACGATGTCAATTATTTTGATTAAGGGCCAGGACCACCGCGCATTAAAGAACCAGTGTCAGTTAATGCTTTCTTTTATCCTACCATCCGCTAATATCTTAACATTTATTATCGTCCGTCTTGGACCGTTGTTGTTCCTCGGCAACTCGGCCAACGTTTAAATGCGTGTCGAACGGTCATCAAAACTCCGTTGTGCACAACGACCGGCCGAGGTTTACGATTTCTAATTCGCCCCAGAATCCGCCTTAATGGTAGCTTATTAAAGTATATAATATATTTTTATTCGCAAGAACACGACAGTACGGATAATCACAAAAAAAAATAAAAATAAAATATATCGAATTCCTCTCAGCGGACAGTAAAATAAAATAAAAAATAAAGAAAAAAACATTTGCCGATAATTTCAGAGCTTTGCTCCGTATACTCTTTCGGAAAATTTATCGTTTGCAATAAAATCGTATTATCATATCGGGCGCAGGGGTCGACCAAGTATTCGTTTCGATTTAAATCATCCCGATGGGTATTCTTATATTTATATATTTTCTTTTTTTTTGGTGGGGGGGGGCATCCACATTATATTAATCTACATAATATATTTTGAAGATTTCCCGAATAACGAGTATTGAGCAAAACCCTTGGTTACCAATAATTCTTATCAATTTGAATTTATCACACACGCTTTTTTGTATGTATAAGATGTATAGTGAGCACAATATACATTCGTGCGGTTGATCTAAAAAGTATTCCGAACAAGTTAATTGTGTGTATTATTTTTTGTTCAACAATTTTAAACGAAATATGTTTTGTTTCTTTTTATACGATAACAATTGCTATTGTTTGTTTTTCCGAAAGAAAACAAAACTATGGCAAATACAATAATTGTTGTTTTTCGTGATTTATAGTTTTAGGGAAAAAATAATTACTTGTCTTACCTATTGTTATGTTGTGTTATATACATAATATTATGTTATATGTATGTGAACTAACGAAAGCGAAATATTGTTTATATTATAACTAAATACTATACAATTTATAATAACGAATAAGTTATTAATAATAACTATTATAATCGTTATTCATATCGTGTTTGAATTCGATTAGCATTAAACGTAGTCTAATCGATTACCAACTGTTTAGATTTACATAAACCCAATCGTGTATTTTGTTTTAAAGGTTTTCGCGCAATTACAAAGAAATTAATTACATAGGAAATAATAGTATTCACAAATTAGGGGGAAGGAAAGAAGTTATTTTTCATCAGCGGACGACAATCGATGGAGTACTAAGAAATTGGACATGTAAACATTGAAGTTTATCAAAAGAAAATACAAAGGCGACTGTACCTATGAGGAAATTCCTGCAACGAAAATGCTTGGTAATTTAAACGCAGGAATGGCAATATAATTGCTGGTTGTTTTTTCTGTGCGGTCTCGTTTGACATTTTACAAACACCGTAGCCATGAGCGCTTAACGTTGAATGTGTATATATATATATATATATATATAAACACTATATACTATATACAACACCGAGTTTCCTATACGTTATAGCTTTATTAGTTTTTTCGTCGAAATCGGTTGATGCGGTATTATAGCGGGATCGATTCGACTCGACGGTACCGTAATACGGGTATATAGTAGGAAATCAATTTTAAAATATCACAAACGTGGAACTATTATAGAACGTCCAGGGCTTCCCGAATATGAACTAAATGTACGTATAAAACTCAACTTCGGTTCCAACTATATAATATTATGATTATTAAGGCTCGGATTTTATAAGCGATAAAAAAGGCAAAAATATGCATATACTTTTTTCAAAATTACAAAAAATAACACATGTTTTTAATAATAATGTACTCAAAAACAAAATATGTGAAATGTGGAAAAACACATTTTTTATATTTAAAATATCAAATGTCAACAGTGTACAACGTTTTCGTTAAATTGATAGTCGACTGCGAGGATAACAATGAATACCCACGTTAAATACTATTGAGTTTATGTTCAATACTATTAAACGCATGGGTTAAGAAAGAAAAAAAATCAATTGCTTTTAGAAAATAATAAACATGTATAACACGCATAATACGAAAATCAAGAAATATGCACTCTTATCCTAAAATTGACGAAATATGAAAAAAAAATACATTTCAATATTTCGATTTTGAAATTCACCATTGGTGTATAGCTCGGATTTCAAGTTTGGTCTGCTTCAAATCGAGAGAACATAGAACAATTATTTGCGTCTTCTACAACTTTCGAGCCCTAAATTGATTGTACTTCCAAAACAATCGGGAAGAGTTTAAAAATATATTTTTCTCAGTTGTGTGTTACCTACAGTTATAATGAACACAATGACTTAATTATTTCACGCGTAGCGTAATATTGGCTGTAGGATGAATTATAATAATTTTTTGTCCTATCGCTGTAATTTATACTTTGTGAACAATGCGATAGGTACACTGATAGCATATATTACAGTTTTTTACCACAATAAAAATGTTATAAGGTTAGTATTGTAAAGTCGTACGGTCAACATTTTCGCCTAAACTCGTTGTTTATGATCATACCGTATTATTATATTTTTTGTTCGTGAAAACTGTGCGTAAAGTAGGTATAGGTGTATAAAGGGATGAGGAAAAGTCCAGTTTGAGAGGCAATGGCCTCTGGGATGATCATAGGTGTGTGGGTAGTATAGGTATATTATAGAGTATAGACTAAAAATATCTCAGCTAAATTCAACTTTTTTCCAAGTGAAAAACAATACGTATCACGTATAACTATTGATCATAGAATAGGTTATCTTTTTTTATACGTCTTACATAATTAGTATAGTCTATACTCCATAATATTCCAAAATTCTTCAAAAACCATAGACGTAGCGGGGAATTTAGGTCGGTAGGCGGGCGGTGGGTGGTTTAATGTCAATTGCCACTCTCTGGAAATTTCAGTTCACCACGCCGCTGGGTGTATACAGAGTACGAACTATATAAGTTTTTGCAACGTTAAAAACTGCAATGTTTACGCGCGTACGATACGTGTCGTATACAGAATGAACATCGTCTAGAGACTTCCCGGAGCTTCGAGTTACTTTGTTCGGACGATGTACTATAATAGTTTGTGTGAATTGTAATTTAAAACCATATTTTCCACAACGATGCCCCTCTGTCCGCCGTCACCGGAGAGGAGAAGCGAAAATAACAAAACGATAGTCGGTAATCTTCTTAAAAGTTTAATTTCGAAAAACCCACTTTTCCGGGTCGGGCGGGCAGTCAGGGGTGGGATATCTGCTTTCTAGTGGCCATTACGTGTTTGCACTGCTAAAACGGTCACACGTCGTCGAAGTTTTGAAAGCGTTTTGACAGTGGGCCATTAACGACGACGGCGACGCGACGCGGCTGTTTCCGAGGCTCTTATATATTATGTTATACGTTCGGGGCAGAAAAGGGATAGCGCGCGCAGGTCATTTTATCCTCTCGTCCGCTCCTCGTAGTTCCCTACATGAAGTCGTCATGAATAACTCAACAGGCGAACGACGCATTTTTAAGGGTGTTTTCTACCGATTTTTATTTTATTTTTTTATCCTTAGGAAGCATAATGGGATACGTGACTTGTTCTGGACCGGCGGAATCAATAATGCGTCATCCTGTGCGCGCCGCGAGGAGAAACATGAAAACATAAAGAAAAAAAACCTACTGTATATATACACTCACCGGCTAACAGCTGCAGATATCCGGCGACTTTGGCCGTCGACTTTTGGATGACATGTGTCACGCAGCATGCAGATACGGCGGACACGGCCACGATGACTGTGATTGCCGTCGCGCCACCAATTAGGACCGTACTGATTTGCCACCAGACGCTCGGGATGTCGTTGAACCTGCAACACGCAACGCGTTCGATTAAAAACGAAAAACGGATAAGGAAAATGAACCGTTCGTCGACACCGTCATCACGATCCCGAGGAGACGTTATCGATAGGAAATGATTGTCAGTGGTTAATGGGGGGAGGGGGAGGTGATTTTTTCGAATTTCTCAATGGTTTTCCGCATGTAATCGAGAATAACCGGAGAAAACATTTCAAACGATTTCAACCGAGATCCAGAATCGAACCCTGCATTTCGTCATGCGCGATCCACTTGTTTATTTGGTTCTACTGTTCTGTGGACTATGTTTAGAAATAAAAACTGATCCACCAGACCTCTTTCACTCAGAATCGTTTATTTGAGAACAATATGGTACATTTGTTTCAATTTTATAATACCGATACGACAGTATCATTCACCCATCCCTCTATCTCACCCGACCGTGGAGTCTCAACCGACCTAGACGTTTCACCGGTATTCTAAATTGTTTTTGTTTTAGTTGCATTTTGAAGAAATTATTGAGGAATAAGTAAGCATACTAGTAGACAGATAATATAGTATGTACTCTCAATTATTCCTCTTTAATTTTTATCCTTATGCAAATATTGTTAAGTTTATTCTGACTAAGTTTTAAAGAAAGGTTTGATTAAAATATTACCATTTGAGATAAGACGGGAAATTTACAACAGACCAAGATGAATGATGATATTCCATACTTGATATTCCATACATCAACACAGGGCTATGTGGACTATGTGAACAATCGGCTGATTGCTCATATGCTGGTGTGATAGTAACTAAAAAATACAAATTTTACTCTACTTGAGTAATGTTTGTTAATGAATTACTGAATACTGTTTAAAAATGTTTGTGCATAAACTCAAATAATTGTGTAACAAACAAAATAGATTTATTTATTGTAAAAAGTTAAAAAGTATGTACAATTATGTCAATACTTTGTTATTAATAAAATGTGCTTTTGTTATAAATAAATATTGATTTTATTATTCCCTTAATGAAATACCTATGCATCATACTCTCATCTATCTTCAACTACGGTCCATGATACGACAAATGTAGTTTATACCTTTCGCAGTCAGTTACGGGATGAGAATATATATTTGACCAAAAATGTTCAATGTGGTCCCATTTTATTACACTGAACTGTAACAAAGCAACTAATGACTACGGAAATATTTCCATCGGCATATCATCTTGTGTAAAAGTCTGGACAATCTCAGATATTAAGACGCACACACCGTCAAACAAGGACAGTGTATACAACTCGGTGAAGGTATATTTCGTAACAATTGGTATCGCGTTTCATTAAAATTAGTAACCCGCCAATTTATCGCGAGGGGATGGTGAAAAACAAAATTGTAATACGATCATTTATAAATTAAATGTTTCGAGTTACAAGAAATAATAAACATTTATTTATATGCGGACGGGAATAATTTAAATATTTCCAAGAGTAGTAAGCACACAGCGGTGCACCGAAAGAAATGCGCTCATTTACATAATTTAATAGTTGAAATCCCGTAGAAAATATATAGGCGAATTCGATTTACCTTACCTATAGGATTGAGTGGATTTCTTCTGATTATACATGTAAACATAGCAATTACCCATAGATGTATGCACATATGAACCATGCGAGGTACGAGAAATAACTAATAACACTTTGTATATCAGGTAGATATTTACATATATGTGCACATCGAGTTTATTACTAATCTTGGTGCATTCCTCTTGGACCTGAACCCAATTTAAACATCAATTCGTAAAACATGTTCGTTCGAAATATAATATTTAATTACATTTTCTTTGTTACATTTTATTACCTAGTTGCTAGTATACATGGAATTTATAGGAATGATAAATACTTGTACGATGGTTTGTTTCCCACGAGTATTTCATACATATTTTCTAAATATTATACTAATTACATAATAATATTCTATATTATCATAAAAGAGTTGTTTAATAATCTGTTGAATAATCAATGCACTAATTTAGAACGATATTGTTATAATATTATGAAGTACGTTTCACTATTTTGTAAAAGTCAAAGTTCGGAAATACTTGTTTTCTACTTAAATGTTTTCGTCTTCAATCATAGTTATAATGTTCTGATATTGTACTAAACACGTAGCACGATAATTTAATATCTATTTATATAAATGACTGTAAACTTGTTGTAGAATAACGCGTTCCATATTTCACATATTATAACGATACAACGCATGTTGCATTATTCAGCTGACGATGCGTTCGAGTTTATAATAATTAAACAACAATCCATAATGCTCTGTCGTTTTTACATTTTCCACTTATTATTCTCGAGGTGAAATCGGACGATACGCGTAGGTTAGGTTATTGCGCGGAAGAAAAAATCGTCAACGTGGTTCCGACCCTTTAGAAAACAATATCATATATCTTTCGATCCTGCAGGCTTCGGAGTTGTTTTGAATGTATTGCGGAGAAATGCAATAAACTATAACTTCGTTGTGTATATAAATAAGATAATAACCACATAAAATGAGTAATTCTGGTATAAACTTTAACGGAAAAACACATAGAAAGAGAAAACAATTCTTTTCTCCCAAACTATATTTTCTGGCTGCCAGAGTCGTTTCCGTTATTGTTTTTCCGGTTCAGTAGATGTTTGCAAAATTGTTTGAGACACGCAGTCGTATTGTACGTGTGTATATATATATATATATATATATATATATAGTATGCGTGTACACACTCTATACGCAATTAAATCGGATTTTCCCGTCGTCGAACTAATACCCGTATGATATTAGAAGACTTCATAACTCGCACACGGGCTTTCTTCCCACCCTCGCATTCGCCCTTCTTCACTTTACCGCACAATCGTCACTGCGCACCATCAACCTGTCTCCCTCGTTCCGTATACATCTATCCCTTTTTGTCAATTTCTCTTTCTCTTTCTCTCTCTCTCTCTCTCTCCTTCTATTATCTATCTCTCTTCATACCTCCTTTTATCTTTCTCGTTTTCATTATACGCACGCATACATATAATATTCTCGATCCAAAAAGCAGTCCGATTGTATTTATCTGACAATTAATAAGACACTCGGCGATAAAGAGGTGGAAATTAATATCTTTGTTTACTATTGCTAGTTGACAGTGTCAGGTGAACTTTAGGGTTTAACCTCCTCCCATATTCGATATTTTTTCCTACTTTTATTCTTCTCTAAATACTGCATACACTTCCTGAAATGAAAGTGACCAGTGAAAGGTTTGTTTTCTTCGTTCAAAAGACTTAAAAAACCTTAAAAAACACTAATAGACAACACTGAATGAATATTCGTTGTGAAATAATATTATCAACGGACAAAGTTTATAATAGATTTTTATTAATACTCCGAGAGGATAGGATTGATGTACATATACTTGTTATTTAACGTGAAAAAATAATTATTGTGTACAACTGGTTGTTGAAAAATACATTGATTTAAATTTGTAAAAAAAAATTTTTTATTTTATATTTTCATATTTTTGTGTATAATAATAAAGCATATTATTAACGATTATAAAATATATCATTATTTGGCTGATCTAATGTTTTTTATTGGTCAATATTTGTTGGCAATATCGGTTAATAATATTACACGTGGTGTCTTTACATCAGATTTGTCTAAACCCTCCCCCTCACCCGAAAAATTCCTAGCTACACCACATGAACAACTAAAGAAGCAAGCGCTCGTCGTGAAGGTGCGAAGTACGAGTATCACTGTGTTTTTTCAACGGTGAATTGTTGAATTTACATCTATCCATCTTTTCGAATGGTAATTTATACGAGGCAAGCTCCTGAAAAACATTCGGATGAAATACGCGCGTGTGTGTGTGTGTGTGTGTGTGTGCCGATTGCGAGTGTGTCGACCTTTGTCGGATAATGTGTATAGTTATTTACAGAAGAAAACCTGGTTTATCGTCTTTGATATATAATGATATGGTATAATTATATTTCACGTTCAGAAGAAACCTCGGAGGTATTAATCCCACGTCTCGACGGAGCTCAAGTACATATTGAATTCATTACGCGACTGTGGGACGTGGGTGTTACACATCGATTATTATACAAATACAATTTTCAATGGAATACAATACGAAATTACTGTTGGGACGATGAGTTCATATAACGGGTCCGCTGCACGTAGGCTGTAGTCTATTATAACAATATATTAGCATAATATACACCATAAAACCTAAATATTTTATTTGTATACACGACGAGTGCAAGTAATGCTCAATTTTGTTTATTTTATTACGCAAATTTTATAGCAATTTCTCAAATTTATTACGATTTTAAATGTTAGTAATATACACGTGTTATAATCCCATGTAATTTTAATAGCCATTTAAAAAAATAGTTTCAGTAACTGTATATCTCATCGATTTTTCCCTATTTTAGTGTTCCTAATCAACGAAGTGTTCAAGACTAGTCAATATAGTTACTTTTTTAATAGGTTAATGGTAGTTACCTAACATATTTTACTTCCCAATAACTATAATCAATTTAGTTTTCGCTAAAACCGAGTAGGTAACTACTGCGATAACGGTGCCATAATATACGATATCATATAATAATGTACGGCACGAGTATAGTACAATAGCCCGATGACGTGGGGGATGGTTATTGAGGTAATCCGATCGATGGACAGGTACCTATGGGGTTTAGTGCCGTAGCCGTAGTCGTCGAGGCTCGTATGCCAATATAATATATCAGACGAGTACCATTAGCCGGGCTGAGATAAATCGGCAGTCAGTTCTTCTACGCCTCTTGGCTTGGATATATTATTAAGGGAAAGAGATCGCGATGGACGTGAAGGGTTGTTGTGTGATGGGGCGTGGTCAAAGGACAAGGGAGGTTGAGATACTTGGGTAAAATATACTACTATGAATTAGCAGGTAACTATGAAAAGGGTTCTCACTCGATTTTACGAAATTGTTTAGTACGAAGATTTTGTGGTTGTATGGTACAGCTATAGTTTACTTGCGTTGGGTCAATATGTAATCTTATAACATTAATTAATATTCCCCTCAAGAAAATGTTACGTAGTTACATAATGTATATTTATATTATAATCTATGTATGTATTTAATACACTAGTTGATTCATGCGGCTTCGCCCGAGTAACCTACTATACTTTTGTTAATCTTTTAACGAATATAACACGCATTCATTTTCTCATAAAGCTAGAAAAACCATTGAACACAGCTGGGTACAGATCGTAGATTTGTGAATTCTTACACTTGCCGGTACATATAATACAAATCTAAAATACTTATTGGTATACAATTTTGTTCATTTTTTGATTAGGTGCATAAATATCTTTTTGTGCTATTAATACTTTTACTACACAATCATTAAACAATGTATTTTATAACAAGCGTAAGGGAGTGCTAATGGTGGCTGTTGAAGGAGTTTTGTATGAAGGAGCCGCCCATTTGTGATATTTCGACGAGTCTAGTCAGTTCTCGTTACTCAATCAGTAGATCACGATATCACTTGCGCTTAAGTCGTATTCCAGGTTCACTAGGCATGGTAGGAACTAATATATCGGTAATGAAAAGGTTTGGATGATTTTGTAGACGGGAGTAGAAACTTTTATAGGAAGTTTCATCGACTTTTGGATGAGAGAGATCTTGACGAATTGAGTGGTTGGGGACATAAAACGGACTTTTGAGCATTTGGCAAAAGTATTTATATTGAAAGGTTTGGATGTTATTTAAATTGGATGATTTAACTGAGTCTCAGAGTTGGTTCCGTAGGTTCATCCATATGGGTTTGAGTAGTGTTTTGTATATCGGGATTTTATTATTTAGTTTGAGGTGCTCTGAGGTGAGTAGAAGTCTAAGCTGCCGGAATCTATTGTTTAGGGTGGTTCATTTGTTGCTGATGTGGGTTACCCAGGTAAGTCGGTGGTCAGGGTGCAAGCCCAAATAACGAACGTTTCGGACAAATAGGATGTTGTTCAAGTATATAGTCTTTACGTCTGAGTGTAAATGTGCAGTGCTGTAGTTTAGAATGGTTGATTTCGATCCCCCAATCTTTTTACCCCATTTCTAACATGATGTTGTTGGATTAGATTGGAGGCAGGGATGAAATCTGAGGTGCATAAATGTATAAATTATTTTCCGAGTTAACTAGAGAACATACGATGTAAAATTGAACGAGTTATAATTAATATTCACTTAATTAATTCGGAGAATTGAAATGAGACATAAAATCTTCTCCTTGATGTATGAAAAATAATTGAAAAAAAACAGTTGCATGATGATTGGACGAGTAGTTTCAGGGATCATACGTGACCAACAAAAGACCATTTCAGATTTCTATATATAGATAGATATATAGTAGAGATATAACCATATACTGTGTACATGCGTAGTGTGCGATTAAGTGTGTAATGGGTTTTAGTTATGGACACAATAATTCTAGTAATAAAACATTTTCATTAATGAAAGAAAAAAAATAACTTCTTCAGATGGAACATTTTCGTACTAACAATTACTTTTTCACTTTCGTTTCAACCTATTATTCCGAACAGTATACATCGCGTTCATTGTACTATTGCGTGTAGATAGATCGCGACGTTTTTATTCTATAAAATATTAGAACATTTTACGACGTGGAACGTTCATACCGCAAACGGTTTGATTTATTTTCGGACCCGGTCTCCTTCTATCTTTCATTTTATCTCTCTCCGTATTTGTCTGTATCTCTCTATATATCTATCTCTCTCTCTCTCTCTCTCTCTTCGTTATTTGCTTTAAAGAAAATCCGTTGAAGTTTTGTACAATTTCGAATTAAAGGCTCAACTGACGACCAGTGAAGAGGCAATAACTAATAATATAATGCCTGTACAAACTCAGGATTTCGCACCTTTGAACAATTGCGCCGACTCTGCTCCAGCTCGATATGATTTCTCGTGAAAACGTTCCACAAATTCCAAACGAATCTTCGCTCTGAATGCGAACGTGTTGTGCACGCCGCCTGGTCGTATACGTACACCATGAAGTTATTGTCGTATTTGACTAAGTTGGTTATAAAACCGGAGACGTATGAGTACATGTATAATATAGTTATCCGTATTATTATTAGTATCCGATCGGATCGCAAGGGTCACGGATATCGATATCTACTTACGTACACTATCAGCTGGTTAGGTTTCGCGAAAGCGTTTTCGGTCCCGTGACTTCGCAACTTTGCTTATCTTATTGCCATTCCTACAGTATTACACACTTGCGTGTCTTACAATATTATGTAGATGCGCGATCGACGCGATTAACGAATGTTCGTTCGACTATAACTGTACCGTTCAAACGCTGCGTAATATATTTTACATTACTTACGCGTCATCGCAATAGCGGTTGCCGTAGGTACATGCACAATATACCTAGTTTACGAAAACTCGATGTTGGAGATAGTGCTTTACACTTGCCACACGGACCGCGTAAGACTATACCTAGGTACCTACTGTTGTTGTGTCGCGTGTACGTTAAAAGTTTAGGTATTACAGAAGTATCCGAGTAGTTTTAATTTATGCACACCCGAAGGTGTCTTGAGAGTGTTTTGCTTTGCGTTTGTTGCGCACCGATGTTGACGAAATTCGTATCAATGTTTTTTTTATAAATCGTCATTTGAACGAATCAAAAATAAGTAAACATCAACCAATGCGATATCGTCCGTCTGAGGTCAATAGAGGCAACAGAAAACGATTACGTGGAAATCGATATTGTAACGTCATACGAATTCAAACAGAACCATCCGACAGAAATTCAACAGAGTATATTATATATGTGTTATCTAAAAGTACGTTTAAGATAGCGTGGAGAAAGTTAGGTGAAAACTGAAAACCGTCGTGAATAATATAATTTACGCCCTAAGATTATTACAGTAGATGATTATATTCGTAGGTTTGAAGACTAAAACCGCGACTTCCTTAGGACATAATCCTGCTATCTTCAGACGAAATGAATATTATGAACTTTATAACTAACAAAACTTTTAAGTACCGTATATATATATAATGTAAATTACGTAAAAAATTACCAAATTCACAGTTTTACACGTAAATAATGTACCAAACTTGTAATAGCAATAATAATGCCGACACATTTCAATTTACAGAAAAATATCTATATACGAGTACACGCATAGGTTTCAAACGATATTTCTCTCATTGAATACATGCATTGATGCAGTGAAACAGTGTAATGTACTTGATGCAAATGCTGTAGTTTTTCATATTATTTTTTCTTCTTCGTATTTACTTGTTTCCAATGAAATCGTGTAAAAATGGATGCCGACGAATTGGGAAACCACTAAATATATCAACTATTATGAAACTACACGTTACACCGTTTTTGAATTCGTCGGTTTTCCGTGTGTTCGATATAAAAAATATTTAACAAAAAAAAACCACACACACACACACACACACATCTGACCGACTGTTTGGTTTCATCACATTCGTGGAATTGTAAGTATTTGCCGTAGGCAATGCGACTCGCGGTGGATGATATCAAAGAAAATAACATGAAATTATAATATTTTATCGCGAATAGGTGTACCCGTTCCACGAAACGTTCTTAATAAATAACTTCTCGAGCAACACTGTTGTCGGTCGCGATGCACATGCGACCCGAGTATTATTATTATATTTTTTCGACGAAAACTCTACATAATAATAATAATAATAACGATATCGTATAGGTACACGTTTCGTCATGCCGCACAGGTGGTAACACGCCGCGTACTACGTTCACCTGGAAAAGAAATCCTTACGTGCGCTCAAATCAAATCACGCCGCGCGCTGGGAGTCTTCGCGACTCAGTGTCATTACGTTGTAGCGCGTAAAAAACCACACACATTCTCATAATTGTTACAATATTTTCTCTTGTGTGTACACAATAAGCGTGTGCGGAGGCCGTGGAACGAAATAAAATGCGAGCACGCGCCGCGCGATATGCCGACAAAGTCTGTACATCGGTGCTTCTAAAAATTGGGGCCGTGGCTACCTATATGACCGGTGGAAATATTTATTTAATTTGAAACATTTTCGGCTATTCGGTCATTAAATAACCGACCGTATGGTCAATCGTTGTCGATAAAGTCTAATGTTAGACGGTCCAAACGTGCGGGTGCAGCAGCACTGTATGCGGTAGACTCGGCGGTAGATCAGGGTTTAAACCGGAAGTGACGAAAGTTAGTCGTGATACAAGATTTGTTCGTTGCGTTATACGTAGAGGACATTTAACTTTTCGAAAGATTGGCTGTGAACCGAATTCAATTGTGAATGACGTAGTATCAATGGTAAATGTTGTGAAAACTCGTGCTCTTAATTCGCGACTTTTGAGGATTTTGTGTGAAGACATGGGATACAACCATAATACATTACAATTACATATCCATTGGTAAAGTTTTTAAAAGAGTTACGGAACTTAGTGATGAGCTCCGTATATTTCTCCCCGATATTAAACAAGATTTATCTGCACTTTTAAGTGATTTAAAATATTTCATTGTTTCAAAAATATATAAAAAAAACCTTTAAATTACAATACATTTTAACAATTTATTTGTGAAAAATAATCCATGTAATTTTAGTAGTTAGTAAAGAAGAAATAATTGATGATTTTTACTTAGGGGCCTCGACAGTTTTACATTTAATTTTGGGAGGGGGAAGAAAGTTTGAGAAGCACTGGTCTACATCATAGGAAATGAATAGTAGTCAATGTTTGTTTGCGTTCCTGTGCCGGTGCAATACGACTTACAGGTACGCGAGTGTAACGTGTGTAACCCTAAGTGCGCCCGGCGAACGCGAAAACATTTACGACAGGAATTCCTGCACAGGGTAGCTTCGTCGCGCTGTGTACGGTGGCGTGCTCGAAGGGAGACGGTTTCGGCACACGATAATGTGAGGATGATTGCCGGGGGTACGTTTCGCACGGACCCGGGGCGGTTGGGGATGGGTCGGTACGGCGGCGGTGGCCGAATCGTTAATCCTTGTTGTTTATCTGACCGTCGCCCCCGACAATAAACGTTTGCTTATTTCATTATTATTACTATTTTTTTTTTTTTTTTTGGGCCACTATATTATTTCGATAGGAGTATAAACAATAAGAATAAAAACAATAATAAAAGAGACGTGTGTGCGCGCGTACGATAATACACCACCGCCGCCGGCCGACTGAAACGGTATAGGTTTTTATTTAATTTTTCTCTTGCCCGTCGTCGGCCGAAATTAATAATGCGTGCAGCCTACAGGACGTTGAGGTTTTGTATGACAAAATGTATCCATTCGTTATACCTGCATCGAACCCGTATTGTCCCTCATCATCCCTTCTACACTGTTTTTCTGAAATATTCTCACCGACTACGTATTACTGTTTTCTCCCTTCGTCAGCTGTTGGACCTTTCTGCGCGCGTGTGTGCGTCCGTGTCCGGTGCAAATAAATTCGTTCAGGATAATTACATCACGTATAACAGAGACCGCCGGCTGACCACGGTCGTGACCACTCTTTTTATTTCGCCCTCGACCATTTTTCCCGTCTGCCTATCTTCCGCACTAATATTCTCATCCTGTTTTGCGCGCAAACGACGTTACCACCGCATTTACCCCTAACTTACGGATCCCGGCAATTAATGCAATTACTTTTTTCCTTTTTTTTTCTCGCCGTACATTACAACACATTGGTACTGCTGCGGCTGTGTATGGTCCTATACATACGTTTACGGTTAAACGGCCACAACAGCTGCAGTAATAGCTGTGTGCTTACCTAAAAATTGAAAAGAAAAAAAATAACCCGTTGAATTTATAAAAACATTTTTTTTTCCTTTTACGTTGCGGCTCGGGTATTTCATTTTTTCCTCTTCTAAGGGGTCTCTATAGGATTGCTCTTTGATTCGTGAATCAATTGATTTACTGCGTAGTAATCGGAAAGTCGTATAATATATCGCATTTGTTTTGCATCAAATTAAGTAATTGTAACGATAGACAAACGAATTGAAAGTAAGTTCAATGTTATTACACTGTAATACCTTCCCTAACGGACACCTCCGAAATTAAAAATAATTTCAAAATAATATCGTTTCATTTCGTTAACGCAGAAGTTCTTTTCTATTACGCAGTTCTATTTTCTCTGCTATTGAAACCAGTTAGGTAAAATTACTCGGCGAAATTACTCACAAGATTGTACAGAGATGGCAACGTTCTAAATATACCAAACTTACTGGTTTATTTTCGAGGATATATATATAGGTAGCTCTATCTACTCTCCTAAATAACGAAATAAAAGTTTCCTAATGATGAGAATAAATGTTGTAATTTATTAAAAAAAAAAAAATGTAAACGTATAAAAAAAAAAAAACTTCCAATGCGAAAATATAGACAATATATTATACCGAACATTGACCTGAACTGTTGCCAAGTTTTCTCGCTTTTGTATCTTATGTATATATACGGAGACTGTATTCCGTAACATTAGGTACGACTAATCATAATCACACGCGTACACTCTGTTACTTTAAACTACCGCGCTGCACAATGGCATACGTTCTAAAGACGTGTATATAGGTAGAGTTGCCTGAATCGACTACCGCGCTATGCATTATACTCTACGAATAGTTTCATCACGAATGTATGCTCGTTAAAACGAATTAAGTCCAATTAATATACATGTATATACGTTTTCAATTATTAGTTTACCACGCACAAGATCTGCAAAGCGCATACAATTTCACTAGAACGCTCCGTAAACAATATAATACAGTTGCATACAAGAGCAGAACAAAATAATTATCATCCGTACGCGGCTTTGGGTCTTCGGATAAATATTATTTGTCTCGAATTATTCTCGATAGAAGAAACGTACTTGCGTGTAATTGTGTCTAGACGTTCCGCAGTCATTCAAAATTTACGAAAAATATTATTTAAATAAAAAATTAATGTTTCATCAAAGTGTCCGTTATATAGAGTATCCCGTTATTCAGAGTGCCCCGTACTTAGAGTTGTCCGTTAAGGGAAGTTTCACTGTATAACAGCTTATAGCTCAAAATAAAGTGCCATCACTGAGTGTATTCTTCACTCACTATTTGTATTTTTCGACTATAGATTGTATATTTTAACTTACGTAACACGTATTTAAAACGAAACGCACTTATCGAATTGTGATCAATATTGTTTTCATCACGTGTGCGAAATTAACGGAAATTTATAGTAATATTTATTTTATCATTTGCATTTAATCGTTACGACCGTCCTCGAGTAATGTCATCGTAATATCGTTACCGAAACCTTGCAATAAAATATTGTGAGTACTGCGAGACCTAGTGTTTGGTTATTGAAAACAGAAAAATACTATCAATATTTGAGCTGAAGGGCTGCTTTACGTTAACAAGCAATTATTAATATGGTTTCACACGTTGTATACGGTTAGAACATTATACCGGCGGAAAATTAACTAAATAGTTTTGATAACTACGTCCTTCCGTATTTATCCGTCGTGATGAGTACACTTTCCGTACAAAAATAATACATTCAAAGTTCTTCTCGTTTAACCGATTGAATAAATTCGATCCGGAATTAAGATTGTCTTTTGAATACATCAACATTTTACAAGAAAATTACAATAAATGACGAGGAACTTCGACATTTTTGTTTAAACAATGCTATGTATATTTTTATTTCCAAACTTATGTAAAATCAAAACAAAAAGTTATAACTTACGTAAGACTTTGAAATTGATTGAAAGTTCAACGTTGGCACTTTATAAGCATGATCAAATTATCAATTCGCAAACGAAGTACTGTCACTTTTTTTTACGCGAAGCATAAATACTACGTAAAATAATTACTATGGTAACAATGGTTAGGAAAATTAGTTTAGTTTTTGAATTCGGGACGTTGATTTGAAAATGTCCACGCGTAAAGATTTTGACTAAAATCATATCATGTACAGGTACCAAGAAAACTTTTTCAATCTATATCTTATACGATTATAGATTTGGTGGAACTACTCAATCTCCTGTAATAGTCACGTAACTGTAAGAAGTCTACATTTTTACGTGTGAAGTGCGTCCTGCAATTTATTAAAAATTCATTTTGGTAGAAGTCTTAGAACTTTAATAATTAGAAATTTAATTTAACTTTATAAAGTTTCATATTGTGTTTACAATATTAATCAAGTTGGATACAACATATAGAACGTTATGTTGATTTTATTCAATTTTGTTACAAAATAACAAAGTTATGTCGCAATAGCGTTTGACGAATCGATAGTAGCGCTTGTTATACCAAACATAAAATTATTAAAAACAACCAATTACGTTGTAGAGAAGTTTTTAGGTAATGTGTCACTTATATTGTACCTGCACTTTTTATTAAATATTTCCCACATAGGTATATATTTTTAAGGCCTCATTTTTTTCACTTTGTTTGTATTTTAAAAATCACATGATTAATGAATATATTCATCTTAAAGTTTTTCCCACTTTAATTTTTTTGTGATAGATTAAATATCATAGCAACCAACAACCGTCTTCTTGTTTCTATAAAAAATATTTTTATTAATTTTTTATCAGACCAAGAGTTTTTTACACTTCAAATAGTCTTTAAAATGGTGTCTGCCAGTGGCGATTGGTTTTAATCTGATCATGTGTATGTGTTTGAAATAGGTTTCGTCCGGTTTTTTTGCTGAAGAAAAAATTTAATAAAACCTCAAAACCGTTACTGTACTTTCTATCAGAAAAATTCGATTAAAATCGTTTAACTTGGTATAAATCGTAAATTAAATTCTTTATAAAAATAAAAAAGAAGAGATTATTTGAAAACAAAAACATATACTCGTACACACACATGCGCGCGCGGTGTAACAGTTAAACTAAAATGTTGATTCCATTTTAATTCTAATCGTAGAAACTCTTTGTTTTCAATACGAGTCCATCAGTAGTGGTCTTTCTGGCAAAGAGAAGGGTGGGTGAATCATGTTTTGACTATGATGGCCATGCGCTTTTCTATTATAATTGTATTATTGTTTAATAAGCGTTGCACTTATTTATTTTTTATTTTTCTATACTATAATATATAATTATAATATCTCATCGATTTAGACCGTACGAACAAAATTACATACAAAACGAAGATGAATAAGAATAATGATTATGTAAATTAAGTATAACTTTGATGGGGTGTAGTATTATGAAGGTAACATAGAAAATAACGTATAAAGCTCAGACACTTAGATTTTAAGACCAGTCTGAAGTATGAAGTTGAGGGTTTATTTAATTAAGGTAAGACTATTAGAGGAGAGAGCGTTTACGAGGGAAAAGTGAGGTTTAGATACTGAGTGAATCATATGTATTTTACGTTTTGCAAGAGAAGAAGGACAATTTATAACAAAATGCCGAAAATAAAAAGTGGTCCCACCACAACTATGGAGATTTTTGTAGAGATCTAATTTGTATAATGGTAGAAAATTGTGACAAGCGCGTAACCTGGTGTGTCTGACTATGACTGATCAACTGATCTTTAAGTATTAAAATATCGGGTGTAGGGTGTTGATTGTTGAAATTTTGCAATATTCTGAGGTGAAAGACTCTGGGAGGTTATTCCACTCCAGAGACCATAGTTCGTGAGTATGTTTACGGTGGATAGGGATTAGGAACCGTTACACTTACTTAGTATAAAAGAATTATTATTTTTTTGTATCAATGTAAAAATTATTTATCATGTATACTAATTCTTGACATCAATGAGTTTTTCGCAGAAAAAAATCCTTTAACATTCAGCCAATTAATTTTAATACTGATCAGAGGGTGAAACGCACAGTCGTAAACTACAATCCATAAAATGTAGGCCGTGACTTATATGACCGTTTAAAGGGAAACGAACAGAAACAATTAATGAAGCCCGAGGGATCCTATTTTATCTCCTCCCCCTATCTTCCCAACAATCACCAATGAAGGACACACATATTATTTTCATCGATAGTATCCGAACATTGATAATTCATATCGTTGGTGAACAATCGTACCCAATCATCGCAGTGCTGTATTGCAGCGTAAAACAGTGTTAAAACCGTTCATGCTTCAATTTAAAACGCAAATTAGATATGGGCAGGCAAAACGAACTGCGAGGTCCCTAACCACGGGTAAATAGGGCAAACGAACGTATTATAATATTGTTATCGATGCGAACACGGATGGCGCGGGTAACGGTACACATGAAATCAGAAGAATTGCGGACACCGCGCTACGATAATTTGGGAAATTGAACGCGTGCTGATGATATTACGCGTTTCGGTTTACTCTAATGATGTCGTTTTTGTTCCCCGTGAAATATGTACACAAAAAGTAGACGGTTTTATTCCGGTACGTGCCATTTGAAAGCGAACACTTTTTACCTTAGTAAGAGTAAATAAGCAAAACATCGACATAACTTTACTGCGGTGCAATGAGCAATACTACACTGCACGGGTAAACGTAAAAGTCCCGACGAAAGACGAAACCGTAACTCGCCATTACCGTTCTCGGGGTTTTTTTTTCACCCAAATATTTTGATAAAGTTAATAATATCGTTAAGGTTTTACCAAAATGCAGATGGTTTGATTAAACAATAAACAAACGTGAAATTCGCGAGCATGGGTTACGCCATTACGGTGTGCTTCGAATAACAAAAAAAAAAAAACAAGAAAAATATTAAAATCCTGAAACAAAAGTCTTGAAGATACAACTTGCATCGTTGACAAAAACCATTCAGAGAGAATTCGTATTGGGTGACAGTGATTGCACGTGACGGCAGAGAAGAAAAATCATTTTTTTTTCACAGTCGCATAAAGGACATTGTTTGATTTTCTTGTTCCCCTCGCGTACCGGATCGGAATATTATCATGTCGTGACCATCTGTATGCACATTATTGTGGTAATATATACATGGTATAAAAACCACCCCTCAACGTTGAAATATTCAAGTTAATTTCATTACGAGCCCGTACATTTTTGGAGAACCGAGAGTTCACGTTTAGCCTTGCCGAATCAGATTAGCATGTATAAAATCATAAAATAAAATTTCCAATTTTAATTCATTTTAAAATTAAATAAATAACTTAAAACCCAAAAACTATTGATCTAGGAAATATTCAATTTCTTCTACTTGTTCAGTAGTAGGTACATGGACAAATTCAGGACCATACGACCATCGTACAACAAGCTTTGAGAAAAATGCAGAGTGCATTGAGATCCAAACTCTAGTCATAATATCGTTACACAACTATCTCGACCATTATATTCTGTTCAGGCACTGTCAAACGCTTCAATTTGAATTTTTATGTATATTGCGTGTGTGTTGCCGCAAAAGCTATGTAAAGCTAATTTTTACTAATCAATGTAAGGATTCACTTTTCTTACTAGTTAAAAGCTGAAAACTATAATTTTTTTTTGGGATTTTTCTGCAAACCTTGTATACATCATATAGGACGTACAAGTTGAATTAGTTGATACGCGAAAAATGAAGATTTCACCGAAATATTTTACGTTATGTATATAATATTAAAACTCATTTTCTACGAATTTTTTTTATGAAAAACTAAAAAAAATGTATTTCAAATACATTATTTAACAAAACATTGTTTATTTGCACAAGACGTACGGAACACACCGTTGCGAAAAACGTTTGCCCGGGGGCACTTACATTTTTTAGCTGTACATATTTTAAACTGGCAGTCGAATCTCAAAAAAAACCAAATAAAACCGTTCATCTGACCGAAATAGCGGCTATACAATCGATCATTATCTAATTTTCATCCGTCATGTTCATCAGCTCTTGCAAATTCACTTTGTATACGCACCAGGGTCGCGCACGAGCAACAGTTAGTGAGAGGCGGAATAAAGTTATGGATCTCCGATTTCAATAGAGCACGGTCGGTACGAATCCTAGCAATGCGACTGTACAGTGAAACACACGGCTGAATGCCTACGGTTGGCGGGCATTTGCGGTAACATGGAAAACTGCGATTATTGTAGTTACACGATACCGCGACGCGTTTTATCGCGTAGCCTAACCTAACCTTTGACAACTGTACGTCAAAGGCGACAACATTGTGTTGATAAGTGACACTCGGCGATGAAAACGTACCGACCCGGCGTCGTCAAGCAAGTTAAGTACACGCACGTGCCGGCCAAAATCAATACCGTCCGACGGCGCGACGGTGCGCATCATCTTTTTTTTTATGTCACTAATATTATGGTGTACGCATCGGGGGTGCGCGGGGGCGCCGTCAAATGATTTAAAATGTTTTTTACCGTTTTACGCGCGTACACCCAGTAACACACTTAAACCCGAGTACGCGGAACACGGTCCAGCGCTTGGGTACATCGGTGTTTTGACGGAGTATAAACTCGATGGGGCAGTCTATAAACTCGTATGCGTTTAATGCGAAGGATCCGATCGTCCTTTTGGATTCGTGCACCACGGCGCATGCCGGAACCGCGCTCGGACTTGGCATTATTACGTTACACTCGCGTACGGTGTGCTTTTTATTCGTTATTATCTAAAGAACGGAAAACAAGTCTCGAAAATAAACATCGTGCCTACGAATTGTTTGTTCAGCATCTGAGATGAAAAATAAAATTACTGTTATTGTTATTTAAATAATTCACCTTAATGTTGTTATTTTCTTCGTGTTTGTTTTCGGTTTTTTTTTTGTTATTTTATTTTTTTACCTCCCCGGGATTCTACCAATGATGTTGTCCTTAATTCAAATATAACAATCATGCCGATTAAATTGATCAGTTCCGTGGTTACGAATCCCTCCGAGTGACTAAGACCGCGCATATCCACCCGCAGAGTAAAAAGAATGCAATAACTAATATTCTCATTACTCATGTCAAGTGTCATGGACGCATAAAATGCGTTATTACTTTTTTAAAAAAAAAAAAAAATCTCGTATCAACACTACATTTATGTCTAACTGCTAATTGCTTACTATCGCATTCGAAACCAGTTTAGGGACCGTTGTGCTCATAATTCGAACTTCGGAAATATCAGCGCAAAAAGTTTCATTTTAAATTGAATTCATTATATTATTCAATCAATAGTAACAATAAAATATATAAAAAAAATTAATTGATACAATAATTTGGTATAGGAAGTGCCACTGGATACATTTAATTCAGTACTCAAAGGGATATGAACGTAAAACTTCTATCTACGATGATCGTATATCGCAGCCAATTTCACGAAACGACACTTTCTACCCGCCATTTTTGTTGCACGATGGTCTACGGTAATCAATTGTAGAAGATGTACCTACGTCCCAAAATTATAGTCCTGACTCGTAATTCTCTTAATATTTTTATCAATAAATATTTCAAAGTCGTAACGTTTCGAGTTATTTATTAATTTTTATATACTCGTACATTATACTATACTGAATACATAGTTTATATATTATATAAAAAATTCTAATTTGGTAAGTCACCGTTTTTTTGTACTTTTTTTAATCGTAAAATAATTGCTAAAATCTTACAGTTAAAAATAAAAGTTCAATTAACGAGAAAAAAGAAACTTCTTTTACGAGGTGTTTGGTTTTATTAAAGAAAAAGTCGTTCGTCCTGGTGATGGGTGGAATAAAAATTGAAAATTTTCCAAGAATAGAAAAAAAACCCGTGTACGCGCGAGTTAGTATTATGTAGCTGTTCTTATCCAAACCGAATAAACGCGTGTTGCCTATTTGTAAAAAAAAGTTAATAACGTCGGACCGTTGGCATTATTTTAACGTCTTGATTAATTTCAAGGATCAAATTAATATTTTCGATGAAAATTAAAAGACCAATATTTGTTAACTTGGTCGCCCGGGCGCACGTGGTCGTGGGTACCTACTACGTTTATTCATGCCGCCAGTCATCAGGTCACTGAGCCACGTAATTAAGATTTAATCGCGTTCGCCTACCGTGCGCGAACAACATCTTATAACGCCCATTTAATCGCTGAGCAAAAACGTCTGACCAATCGCTGGTCATCTGACTGTAATTGATTTAACTACTCGCCAACTGTCGTTTAAACCCAATTAAGTTATACCGATAATGACAGTTTTAATTATATATTTCAAAATGTAATAAGGGTATCCATATATTAACTCGATTACCTCATAGTATAGCGTTGTCACACACTATATAACTTGGGGCAGTGGTACTTAATATTTTTAAAACAGTCTTCACCCTGAAAATCAAAATATTCTTCAACTTACCTTTCAAAATATAAATGGAATATAAGAAAAATAAATGGAATAATAAAAACGAAATAAATGTACAGCTTTATATGCTTCATCCTTAAAGATGGCTTTAAGCATCTCAATAGTAATTAGTTGAAAGTTCGATCTATTCATCATTAATCTGTAAATCTGCCGTTTCAATTTTCAACAATTACTGATAAGCCATGGTTGTATTTCAGTTTTTAAATTTTAATGTATATAAATGATTCGGTATATTTATATATAATATACACCAACATTCTATCACCCATAACTTGTTCACTGCTCCACTCAAATTAAGTTCACCCATTCATACGAGGGAGGGGGGAGGATGTTATAAAGCTTATGTTTAAAACCACCACTGATATAAAGTTAGTATAGCTGCTGCAGCGCAGTCGGCTCTATAGCTTACACTGGCCACCTCAAATCTATGCTCATCCTGTATAGTTTTTCAACATTATTCACCAACAATACTATAATATACAATAATAACGCTGTAATAAGAGAAAATCTCCCACGCACCATAATTCTCCAAATAAGCGCTTTACTCGATTCGGAACCCCCCTGTTCATCTCCAGTGGTGGATTTAAGGGCACGGGATCAATGGAGCCTAATTTTCCATGAGAGCCTAAAGTCCCAGGTTTATAAATAAGATCATTTTTAGATATGATTTACAATTTATGAGTTATGAGGAACTTTGGACCTTAAGTAGATTTTATCAGCTTAAAGATGCTTTATACGATTTTAAAATACATTTGGAATGTTAATTTCATAAAAACAGCAATTTTACAATCATAAGACTTTAAATGATGAAAATTATATAAATTAATGTAAAAACAAAATATGTAGTATATTTTTTCGCTAAACAAAAACATTTTAGGCTTATATAATATTAAGATTATTAAGGTATATTTTATAATATTATTGGCTTATAATTTATAAAAAACTTACCAAAAGGCACCACTTTTCAAATAAAATATAATTATTTTATTTTAATATACTAATACTTACATCTATTCGATAAATCATGATATTTTTAGACCAATAATAATTACTTTTATAATAATATAACTTTTTTCTTAAAATATATATGAAACATTGTTTTCAAAAGTATTGCCAGTTTATATTATATTCAGTTGTTGTTATCATAAGACGCAAGACAGAGATTTTATTTAGAGTAGTTAAAATATAAAGTGCTGCGAATGCTATTAATGTAAAATACGATTTATCCAATCAAGTATACATGTATTTCATGGTTCGATTACCCCTTGCAGGACTGATATTGTAATCACATTTATTTAACGTACTTCATGGGATTTAATATTCCCAAAAATATACGGTTATTACAGGCGTCTGCGTAAATGAAAGATGGAAAACATCAACACATCATTCTGGAAAAGTTTGGCATATTGCTTAATATCGATTCACGCTTCTAATTGCTTTCAGTTAGTGAACGTGATAAAACACAGATTACCCGAGACATCGAAATGAGTAGCTAGTTATGTGTTTAAAAATACAATGTATATATTTACCTGTATATATTATTGCCAACGTGTCAGAAATTAGAACGCGGCAAATATGAAACAGCAGTAAAGTCAATGAAATAATATAACTGCTGTGCACTTTTATTGAGAAATATGATCTATTGGACGGCTCTCCTTTTCGTCATAATCAGTTATTTAAAGTAAATATTTTTTTAGTTCACTGTTAGAAATAAAATTCCCATCAGAATGAGTGAGACATCATCGCAAATACCAATTTGACGTTCGGCGGTGGAATTAATATGAAATCTGAGAACCGAGCTGTTTAATTTTTTTACGTTCCATTACATTTTATTGTAGATTTACCCAAACGTACGTTTAAATTCAGGTAAAGTATAATACATTTTACTCAAATGGTGTGCAGTCAGAGAACTAAAACTATATATTCTGAACATAATATCTCACCGGTTGAGTGACATATTTTGATAAGGACATGAGGGCACAATAGTTTACACACAAGCGTGGTTTTTGTACTGTTTCATACGTAAGCTAGTTGTAAATTATATTTGATGATCAATTTACTTGAGGTGGTTCTATTTCAGTATAGTATTCAGCTAAAGTTCTGTTGGGTCGCTGGTGTCCTTCCGAGCTTTTCAAGCCAAAAACACAAGTATAATTGTGTCCGGGGATTAGGGAATTTAACTATATCACAATTAAAACATTTTTTTAAAAATAATTGTTACTTGACGATAATGAGAGTTTTGGTTAATGGTAAATTATATATATATATATTTTTTTTAGACGACTATATAGTTTTTCATTATATATTTATCGTTTATTATTCTGTGTTGCCATTCGATAGGAAGTCATTATTTTCTGAAGAACGAAAGCTACAATTTTCAAAACAGAACCTAGTAAGTAGGATATAGGAATTTGTTAGTAACTATTTTCAGAAATCATTTGAAATACCTACTTAGGTAGCTTAGTGATAAATCCATAGAAGTCGGTCCTCTTTATCAACCACAATCTCTGAAGTCTAGTAAACTAATTAGTGTTTCATGTTGAAATAATTGGAATAAATCGACTTTACCAGCGTCCAAATGTCAATAAATAATGTGGACTGGTTTATTCAATTTCAACTTATTAGCAGTACACCGTTTAGTTACCTATTGAATGTATGATAGTTAGGATATCTCTGCAGTTATTGCACTCGATATCGCTAATTATTATTAATACTTATACCCGTTGACGACTATGTTATGAAACGTCGACAGACTTCACAATTAATACGTATTAATGCTAGGTGAAGTATTTATAATAGTGTTTTCACAGTATTTATCGACAAAGTGATAAAAACGGAATATTGTCGCAGGATCGTCATTAGGGTTGGGGGACAGGTATATGAATTTACCAGACCTTAGATTTTCAGGTAGCTTTGAGCCGCTTGAACGGGTCCACGTGGGCCAACTTCAGAGTACACACAGGCCAATCCTAATGTTTTAGAGCCATTAAGGGCCGTGATACAACATACAAATAAGTAATCACATTATGCGAGTCGACAATGATTAATTTCTATTTTCTTATCTTCTCCGAAGTAATCTACTAAAAAAACGATTACATAGACAATATGTAATTAAAACAAATAATAACTAACTGATAACAGCATAGTATAATAAAATTGGCTGTTTGTCACCTCCACAATTATGCAAGCTTATACTACCGAGTATTGACCACGACCGCTACAATGTTTTATGGTTATAAAATATGCCTGTATACCATGAATAATTGCTATTCTGCGCAATAACGAGTCAAAACGTTGAAAGTGAATTCAATAAACATTTTAAAAACTAAACTACTCGCTTACTTTTGAATTTCCATTAACTTAACTAGTAACACAACTTAATTATTTTCTAATTAACGTGAAATCAACGAATTACATTTCCAAATTAAGAAGTTTAGTAAATTTTACTTAATTTATATATTAGTGTTGACGGGTTTTTATTTCGGTATAGGCTTAAAAGTTTTAAAAATATTGGGGGCCGGTCATTGTCTTATCCTACCCTCACAAACATTGAAATGACGCCCCTGTATTAGCACAACCCGTGATCCTTCGTCATCCTCGTTTGTCGTTTCGTTCGACAACCGATTATGGTTATTTTTTCCCCTTCTGCCAATAAAACAAATAACCGTCAGCGTTACGTATTATCAATAAAAGGATCGTTGTCGTTACGTTCTCCTTTCGGCCGATATTCCCTTACACAAGAATTTTTCTTTTTTCTCTCTTATTCTCTTTTGTCTATTATTTATTTATTTTTTTTTTATAACGACCTGGGCGCTAGCCAAGCAGTCGTCACCCACGGTCGAACGGATGGTGGTGCACGACCCGCGTTTCCCCCTCGTCGAGGCAATTCCAATTCACTCGGCGCGAAATTTATCGCATTAAACGCGCACATAACGCACGAGCCCGGAACGTTTCCCGTGCTCTTTACCCTACGGCCGGCCGAACGTTTTGCGCGAGCTAAGACCCAATAACGGCAGCGTAAGACCGCGCACACGACCGTCCGTTGATTCACCGTTGGCCGGGACACCGGAAAACCATATCCGGCCGCGACGGAGCGCCACCCGGAAATATCTAGTCAAGTGGATATTGCAGCCCCG
The DNA here is from genome assembly GCA_949715065.1 of Periphyllus acericola. Lineage (NCBI taxonomy): Eukaryota > Metazoa > Arthropoda > Insecta > Hemiptera > Aphididae > Periphyllus > Periphyllus acericola. Next base: position 36,435,747 of record OX454268.1, read on the forward strand.
CGATTGTTTGCCAAAATCAGATACGATCAAAGTTCGCCGTTCGATTATTGTTTGGTTCTTATTATTTTCTCTCGTTTCGAAACCCCGAAGATCACTTCTCGTCACGGCGATTATATTGTGGTACACCGGTAGCGCAGCGGCAACGGCAGCAGCCGGCGCTCTATTACATACCGGGTTACAGGTCGGAAGTGGTATAATATTACAATAATACGTAAGTACGCGACTGCCGACGAGTGCCTATACGTGCTCGACGTATACGTTTTGTACGTTGTTCACGTGCGATTTATGAAACGTTTCCCCTAGGCGGGCGCATTGGTAACGGGGAGGGTGGAAAACCGCAACGCAGGTGAAATCAAAACAACAGGGTTGGCGAGTGTACTGCAGTCATCCACGGCGGCGGCGGCGCGTTATTCGAAGGGTTGTCGAGGCGAACACGAATAAACCGAATAAATCACGAGTTCACGTCGAATAATCATCGTAATGATAGGACTTCGCTGCCGAGGAAATAATACATCAGACCGCGTGTACTAGGCGTAGGTACTTATCTGCCAAATCTCTCGAGTGCACCCCGTACGTGCGCCACACACTCGGTTTCTGCAGCGCACTACATTATTTCATACTTGGTAGTCTGCAGGATCGTTATATGCTTCGGGTGCTAATGATAACGTACAGAGCGGCGCGCCTCGACATGTCGATGGCAATAACTCTGTAGAAATTGAATTTTTTCACAACATTTTTGCAGCGATGAGTAGTACCTTGGATACGTATGTTCCCTAGATACATTTGTATCCTGTATCTTTTCGTACTTATGAACTGTGTCCTGCATTCACGCATCTTGTACATCGTATCTAGATACTTATTCATCGTGCGTCTTGTATATTTTATATTTTGTTCGTGTAAAGGTACACGCGAAACAAATTAAAATACATTTATATTCAAAGCAATAATGAAAGTAAATTTTAAATTTGCCTTATTACGTAATTTTCATGGTTGATATGAGAACAAAATTAATAATTTTTTTTTCGTGAAACAAGTTTAGAATCAGTAGACACTCACTTTGTAACCTAATAATTTTATCGATGTGGTAACTTTCGATCGACTTTCCAGTAGCCGAGTTGTAATTCTTTTTTTAATCTCAAAAAAGTTAATGTTTTAGTATAATTAGATATAGAAAATAAATAATATTGAAACATAATACATTTTAATAACTTTACTCGCCGACTTTGGTAATTGTTTTAGTAAAAATGTAAAGTATCTTTTTGGAAATGGTAAATGTATCCTTGTATCTTCAGGTGAAAACTGATATACCAATAGTATCTAGATACTTTTTCCGATTATAATTCTCATCCTCGACTCTTTATTTTGGTACGGTTCAGTATAGAAAGGGTCGCGCGATGCGAACGCTTTAAGTTGCATTTGTACTATTATCCCTTGATCGGTTGGGAATAATAACTTTTGACATTTTGATTCCTAAAAAATTACAAAACATTATTTGGCACAAGTTGTTTCGAACCGTCGCATGCGAAACTGAATAATCTGTTTCATAATATTGCGGCGAACGCACATGTTTATAGCTTTATATGAAACGGTGGCCGCTTCCAGTAGTTATATTGACTGTTGTGTAAAAATGAGCACAAATTATTCGATACTTTATTTTCATACCGATATATTTACACGGCGGCTCTGAAATATGTGTACTGCGGCAACAACGAATGACGACCGTCGTCGTTAAGGTTATCTGCATGAGAATTTATCAATTAGCGAATAGTGGTACCGGACATGCGGACATAGCCGCTCCGATAAATCATTGTATCGGCTATAAATGTGACATGAATCGTTGGATATTAACGCGATAATTCGAAACGACTTGCCTATATTACGTACCGGCGAATGGTTGTTTCGTGGTTTTATGGAAACGAAAAATTAATTTTCCCGGCCGGTCAAGTGATCGAAATACGAACGATTTGACCGTCAGTGATTTGATGATGTTCCGACTCGTACCGCCCACCGATATCCCACGGTTCTTGTCCGAAGTCAAAAGGACGTTTCCGCCGGGATGATATCGTCACGGTGGGCCTCGTCGTCCGTGATTCGTACGGCAACTTCGACGCGCGAACAATGCGTTATAAATATAATAACTTTTACACAGCTAGTGATAACGCGATTCGCACTACAGGTTTTCTTTAAAAGTTCAATCATTAATATTCGTTATGCACGTGCGGTGTTAAGGTAACGCGCGCATCGTGCCCATGTGACGTAACGCATTGTGCTCACCTATTGAAAACTGTTTAATGAAAATTAATTACCGTCAATATATATGAAAATCCGTATTAGCCGGTACTAAATCGCGAACAACACGAACGCGTATTGTTACCACAATTCTTTTTAACTTTTTCACTTCATACCAGTGACTACGTCGATCTTCTGGGGCGAGTTTTGTTTGTTCGTAAAAAATACGTTACACGATTTCCTACGCCTACGGCGAACGCGCAATAACACCACGCTTGCACACGATTTAACGTAACGGCACGTCGGTGCAGTGTAACGTGATTGCCATGGGTAAGTGTTGATTTGATCGACTTGAGAACGACAGACGATTTCGGTGCAGGTCGCATGTTTTTTGAAATACTGCAGCACTAAGGTTTTAATTTATTTCTCGTATACCGTTCGTTTCGGTCGATGATAAATTAAAAATGTAAGTGCTCGATGGATAATTGACGTGCGAGTTTTTCACTCGTTATACATTTTAGGGCCGTTAAAAGTTGTTGTAAATAATAAATTAAATACCATCGTGCTTGGTCGAAGAAATGTATTTATTTTCGGTCACGGCGAAAGGGTGTGATAAACCATGAAAATCTATATGTTGCTTGTAATTTTCTCCAATCATATACGCGTAACTCTTAGAAATATATAACCAGTCAATATCGTATTCTTACAAATTCTCGCAGCAACCACAATTTTAGACTTTATATACTGTAGTATTATAATTTTAAATCGTTAAGCTTTAATCATTTTTTTGACAAATTACAAGAAAAAAAAAAAAAACTACAGTTACATTGAGATGGAAATGTTTAATATAATATATTTGTGATTTTCGAGGAAAAAATAAAATGTAAAGATATAATATTTCGAGATATAAATTGTATTTTATATTTGGAAATTTTTCATCTTCATTTCTTAGTCCAACGACTCAACATCTCAATCATGGTCCAGTAAATTTAGAAGTCTTAGAACGGCAACATGTGTCTGATAACATTACGTATACAGTCATCAATCTTCGTCCAGTGGCGCGTAGTTCAATTTCCATTTTACGATGGAAGTTAAGAGATCGCTGCACTATTTTTGTTTACACGTCATTGAGCTGTCTCAGCCACTTTTCACAAGAACAATCCAAAAAATATTGAAATTTGGATTTATAATATTTGCTTTTATGCAACAAACACAAAATATCTCTACATAATATGAATTATTTTATTCAAAGTGTAATCACTACACGCTTTTGAGTGTATTCGATGGATCACAAAAGATAAAATTTCAGACCGCGGATTAATTCACGGTTCGGAGTTATAGCTTGTAAGTATTTTTAAATAACTATTAAATGTTATATCATAATTCATAACTAATAATAATTATGGAAATTAAACTTTGAATATTTTGTCGCTGCTAATGCATTTACAACGCGGGATTTTTTACGAACTCATTAATTATCTACAAAAATGACATATTCCGAACTGCATCCACTTTTAAATCTACGGATACGCTATGGACGAATGTGAAGTACATTTAGTACCCACTTCGGTGTTCAAACCCTTCTTTTACGTAAAAAAAAAAAAACATTTCTATATAATCAATGTTCAATAGTTGCCCCGACGTTTCATTCCCTTGATATTTTAAAAGCTCCAGACATAACCCGCAATTATTTTTAGATAATTGGCTTTTCAAAATTGTATAAATATATATTCAGTGCATCATATTGAAATAAAATACATACGCATGCACCACGTACTGTGCATACATGCACCGTTCTCGGTATTAATGAGCAAGTGTCGAGATACAAATTTCGATTAATATGTTTTTTTTTTTTCACGGAACTGACGTGCACGGACACGAACAATTACTATAATTAAAGTTCGCGTACATAATAATCTCTCTCATTCCAACACACAGCATATTTTTTGTCTTAAGTCGCTGTGAAAATAATCACTCGCAAGCCGCGTAAACTTTTGCGTACCGAGTCACCAAGAATAGGCAAAACGAGTCGTACAACGGACTACGGACGGTTTTCGGTGTTCCACTAGGTCAAAATCAATCGCAAAAGTCAATCACCCGAATCACCATCGTGTTTATAACTGCGGAACGAACGGACGGCGGAATAATAATGACTAGGGCGGTGAAGTTGATGACCTAAAAAACATTAAAAAATGACCAAACAAAAATGCAAATATGACGTAAAACGGACAAAAAATGTCCTAAAAAAATGACATAAAAAATTACAAATATTTGTTTTAAATTAACAAAAATACAATTTTTTTTAAATATTTTACTATAAAAGTCTATATTAATTTATCAAAGCTTAATAATTATAATTATATAATTATATTCACTACAAAACGATAATAGCGAATGTAATCGGCGAGATAAAGACTGATAGGTACTAATCTTAATCCGTGGTAATTTCCAAGTTTTAAGTTATCGGCATAATGTACGACAAGGAACGATAAGAAGTGAACTAGTGTGAAATCAGTAAAAATTTAAAATGTGGGAAAATGACCTAAAAATGTCAAAAAATGACTTATAAAGTAAAAAACACCAAAAAATGCAAAATAAAAATTAGTTATTCAGATCCACATGCTAATGAAACACATTTGTGGCCAGAAGAGCATAGTCTAAAACTTTCCAAAAAAAAAATGCAAAATGCATCAACTTCCGAGCCCTAATAATGACCGTACGCGATGTCCGGCGGGGTGCGGTACCGAAGGATTAATTTACATAGGTTATCCGCGTCTACGAGCGTTTCGAGACTCGAGCGGCGTGTGTCGGTGTACACGTCCGAAGGCAAGTCCGCGGAATGCTCGTTGCTGACGTGTCATCGCCAGCGCTCTGCACGCGATCGCCCGACGTTTCGCCTCAGTGGAGCCGATGAAAGGACCAGTGGGCTGTAACAGCCCGACGAATACTCGGCCGGGCGCAGCCAGACGCACAGTCCGACCAGGACAAGCCGCGCAAGGATTGCTCGGCCGCATCAAGCGTTTCCGTGCGAGGGATCCGACGGAATGCGGATCCCGTCACCTGACCGCGCCCCGAAGACGTTTACGTCTCCGGGGGCGAACCTCCCTTAAAGTTGTTCGTAGCAATGGCGTGAGCTGTGGAGCACGTTTTCGGCGGAAGAGGGCACGGAAACTGTTCACGCACCAACGAGCTCAAAAATATAGTCCGCAACTCCGGAGCTTGGCAAATTTCACAGCTACCCGCATGCAGTTTAATATCTCATCGGACCGAGCAAATTTTCCCCGTACTCATATTGGTCGGGTATTCATAGCGTGCTATCGATAATTTTAAAAAAAAAAATGCCATAGACCAGTTGTGTTTTCAAAATGGTGTGCCGTGAAAACTTGAACTTTTCAAAAGTTTCTAAACTTATTCTTGGCAAATAGACAACGTTCATCCAAAGTTTGCCGAGACTTGTACAACAGTTAGTGATATCGAGTTGATGTCGAAGAAGATTTGGGAACCACTGCAATGCTAAGAGACTAATGAAGTAGTGTATACATAATGTTAATTTGACACGCGCACCGAGCGTCAAACATCACACTGCAATGATATTACTATAACACAGGTATCGCCGAGTTCAACGTTTTTAAGTGATCGCGGATTCGAATTTTCTTTCTCGTTAATTATTTGAACTGAAACCTATATGACAGTTCATTATAACACTCTTTTACATAAATTGTGCACCTTTTCGCCCCCTGGGTTGAACTCGGATCATGTAGCTTCATAACCTAGAGTGGCATCTCTTGTCCGGGAAACGGAGGACGGGCTGAAGTCATCTGAGACGCCGGGAGACTATTAACGAGTATTATTAATCTAATAGACGTGTTATTTTCTCGATTTATGCGAACCCCAACGTTATAACGGATCGGATTATACAACACCACCCGGTGGACTCGAGGGATATCATCGGCGTCGCTTCGGTAAGAGGAGTTTGCTTGGGTCATCGGACCCTTCCAAAATGTCGGAATTTTTTCTGGTCGAAAAACATTTGATTATCATGATGCCTTTCATTACCATATATAACAACGCGCCAATATCGTCGTTATATTTCACAGACGTGCTTGGACTACGAGGAGGTAACTACCGGAAGTACTACAGTTTGCTCTAGTCTCGCAGGTATGGTCAAAATAGTTTCCGATCATTTGGAGTGCGTATAGCAGTTAGTCGAAATAAGTAAAGGAAGTTAGCCTTTAAAATTGTTGTAATCTTAATGCAATTTTAAGCAAGACTTATCATTAATTAGCATATTTTACTTTACTTAAAACTAATTTGTTCAATATCTAGGGAAACTTCAAGGTGTATACGAGTGTTCAATGTGTTATAATTGCTTTCATATTAATTTAAACCAAGCACGTAAAAAAAAAAAAAACTTGTCGATTATTATTGTTACTTACTAAGTCTGTAATTATTACTTGTTTTTTTATAATTATATCCGTAATTTTGTAAAATTAATATACAAAATGCCGTAAAAGTATAAACTACTGACTTGCACCATATATTTATTTACATTTATTTTTCGTTAACAAAATTGGACGAACAAAGATCAAAGAATGTGAAATAGCTTATTTATGTAAAACATACGTTATTTTAGAAAGTTTGATACAATGAAAAACGAATTATGTTTATTGTTATGTTTATAATATGCTTTGAATTAGTTTAAAAGTTTATCTGTAAAAGTATTATCATAAGAATAATAACTTATGGAGAATATTATAAATGTATACATTTTATTATAACGTAGTGAGACTTATATTTATTATAACATTTCACAGTTTATTGTTAATGGCAACACAAGATTCTTCGGTATTAACTCAATAACTTGGTGAATTGCAATCCAATTTAAGACTATAGAAACTATTCTCAATATATACAATTCCAGTAATCACTTTAAGTATCGTAAAATATACTCTTGCAGTGCACTCGAAATCGATCTAAAGTCTAAACACTGCTCGCTTGAATAATACGTCTCTGTAGCTAATAATCGCGCGTTCGCCAAGTACATGCGTGAAAGTACGGAGAAAACTGTTTAGCTAAGAAAAGCGAGACGAAAGCTCCTCGAGAACGAAAAACGAAAACGCATTATTCGTCATATCAAATTATAATTTTCTCACGGTTTCCGATCGTCGCCGTAGAAACTCCGAACAATTTTTTCCGCAATAATGGCCGATACCGATATTTTAGACGTATTCAATATGCATTGTATCGAGGTAACCGACTCGTGCAGCTTCTTATTTGTTTTTCGCAAAACTTTATTGGTTATCATCATACCCCAGACCCGGCGTATAACTACAGCTCGTTACAGTTTGTTTTTCTTCTTCTGATACTTTTAATTCGCCGGTGCGCGTCGGCGGCGGCGGCGTCGGCGAAACCAACTTTAAGCATCATCATTAATTCCCATCACGTTCATTGAGCACAGAAGACGTGGGAGGGAGCAATCCGGTGTGGGAATTATTTACCGAAAAACGCCTCGGGGTACAATCGACCATTATTTATATGATCGGAGCAGCGCAAAGACGAACCACCGCTGTCGGCCGATAGCGAAAACTCCGCACCAGATATGGGTGTTCGGTTAAAAAGAAAAACAAAACATTATCCGCCGCGTGGAAACCTCTCGTGGTTGTTTTTTCTTTTTTTTTACCAAAAAATAATAATAAATGAACATACAAAGTATCGACCTCGGAGAGAAACCGTCGGGATATCTCTTTCCCCGGTGTCAGCAAGCCGATGATTTATTACAGACGTTTGGACGGTTGCCTGCATACGCAATTTTCCGAGTTTGTCTTTATTATTATTTCCTTCATTTTTTTTTCTTCTCTTGCACCCTCACACTCGATAAAAGAATATAGAATCACCCAGAACAGCTGTTACGCACCAATGATGATTTTCAGGTGCCAAGTGTTTAACACTAACCCGTAATGACGGCTCGAAAGTTCTCGACACGTTTTGAAACACACTTGCACACATTGGTATTATGACGTGAGCGAAAAAAAAATAAAAAAAGATTTCACTGGTACCAACGGTACATTGTAGTCGATATATTGAATACCGGATAGACGGTATAAGCAGTGTATACTAGGTATATACTTCAGGTACGGTATTATTTTCATATAGAAGACACTTTTTGAAAGAACTGAGGCAGTGAAATATCCCTCCGCACACCGCGGGTTATAACATTACTATTCAATCTGTGGACGACGTAATATTTTCATAAATATTTAATTTTCAATTGCACCAACTTTTACTTCAACTGAAATGCACATAATTTAAGCTCCATTTAGCAGTTGCGATTGCCACTTGATGCGGGTACCGTGTCGACTGTTCGAAAGTCAAGTGTCACAAGTCGGGTGTACAAAAGTATTTACTCGTTAATATCGCACGTGTTAAACAATTATGTTTTGGTTTCAATTAAAGGTGTGTGAAAAATACTTATCGAAAATATTGTCTCGAGTCGAAAGTTAAATTTTTTTTTTCATAAGATAATACTAATATTAAACACGTACGTATTATTTATTTTTACTTTTCCATTTTTTTCAACGTTGACCGTCATTCCATCATTTTCCGGAAAGCGCGATACATTCGATATAAATGTTTATTTATTCGTATACGTTAGTGACGGATAGTCGATGAGCCTTGTCAACGAAAAACTCATGATAATCGTGTGTTACATTTGATTTGTCGCTGTGGAACTCGAATACAAACGATTTTTTAGACTAATCTGTTCGCATCATTGATCCAAAAAGTGAGCCTCTTTCAATCAAAGACAATGTTTACAAATTAAACAAGTTAAAGCAGTAATGCCTACGCACCTAAGTATAATTTTACCGTACATTTATTAGAAATGTCTTTTACACCACTGAATTTTCAAACCCTAGATCTAGATTCTGCTTGATGTGTGTGTAACGAGACATCGATGTGTCTTTCGATTAGCTACTAGTATTTATTGTTACATTATAAATTAATACTTAGAATCTTTTTTTTTACGAGTATATTGCCTTTTCTGAATATTTGACACAGGTGGTGCTTCATGAACAGGTTATGTCTTTTTATTAGCTTTCGTGGGCATTGTAAAATATGCAATAGAATAAGACCAATATACGAGTATATGTTATCATTTGTGAAAATTGTCGATAAATACTTGTTAGGATAGTAAAAGTGATAAAATGTTAGCACGACCACTATTAAACCGTAGTATCTAAAAGCGAAAATTATTATTTTTAGTGTTGTCGTTGTTTTTTTATGTTATTTACAATTTTTATTACGTTCTATACTACTATAATGCCTTAAAGGTTGGACTTATCGTGTAATAAAACACGCTCAATTTAAAATTAAGACATCATTTTTTCCTCGACGAATAATTACAGCTTATGAAAACGATAAATATTTTAATGAAATAATCTCCATTAATATTTTATACTTTGAATGTTGTCGTTTATCTTTTTTTTAATTTTAAAGAACAATAAGACACTTGTTAGAGAGAGTTGAGCGGAGTGTGATGAATACCCTGCTGGGCTGCAACTACTCGTATCTGCAAGTTTATGTATCCTGTCAAAACTTTTTTAATTCTCAACTATATAATATAATATTATCTCATCGGATGAAAAAAATAAAAAAAAACTTTTTAAGCATTTACCGAACAATTATTATCTTGGCGTTTTATTCAGGGGAATACCGGGGTTTTTATCTTTGAAACGCTAAGACATCGCTCCGGACACGAGCCGTCGGGTCTCAGAGAAAAATATAAAAAATATCAATAGTTTTTACATTTCACCCGGACATAATTTATAAACTTCATGTTTAATTCACGTTAACTTATCGGTGTGCGCGTGCGCTCGAGTGTGTACACTTAATAATGTTAGCGCGTTGGTTACGCGAACTCATAACGTATACGAAAAACTATGCTGTTAATAATATCATGCGGAAAGTTTAACATAACATATTTATATATTCGAGAATATTAATCTAGCCAGCTCTACTAGACGGTATATTATTATCTCATATAACATCTGTTATTTTTTCTGGAGTAATAATAATAGTACATTTTGCAGAGAAAATTTAAGGCAAAGCTCAACATTTCACTATACGTTAAGTACAACATCGTACGGATGTGATAATTTTCAATTGCTCGTCCACGCGGTTATTGTGCCGGTTTAAATAGAAATGCTGGTGTAGTACTCACAGTCTATCACCGAAACGGTGCACGAAATTTTCGCGCAATTTTTCTCCCATATTTATCGCCAACCAGATAAACTTCAACCTGTACACCACGGTTACCACCTATCACTGCGATCCGTCATAACTTATATCGCGTTATTGCGTTGAAAATCTAAAACGACTAAATTTGAGCACAATAATTATTTAATGACACGTTTTTCCTTTTCGATTCGTGTATATGATGGTATTATACCCTACGGTTTTTGTCAATGTATCATCATTTCATCCTCTACGAGCGGCTGTATATTATGTGATTACAGTTTACCTGGAGTGGAATGAGATGTAAAAATAATATAAGTAGATTGAAATTGAAGTTAAAATCATTTGTATGTAATAAAAGACAAGATCAAAAGAACGTAATACAGCATCAACATCAAAAAGTGAAAATATGAATACACTATTAGTATTCAAAGTAAATATAATGCATAAGATAATGGACAATTTGAAGATAATTCTGGGAAAAAATAATGTACAACTGATGTAATAACAGATGCAAATTTATGGTCCAGCCACTGTTGGGATCGGTAACAAAATATATATTATTTTCACCGTGTCACTATACATAATAATATTACGTCTACTATATACGCTTGTACAGAAATTCAAACTAGGACGACGTGAATAAATTAATGAAACATGTATATTTATAAAACTCAATTGGACCAAGTTCATTTTATTATTAAAAAATTATCTTTGCTCTCATTTTTGTGCGACGAACAAATCCTCAACGTCAATCCAAAGTTTGCAAGTGCATTTTATTATTTGTTCCGTTTATTCAGTAATTGTTGTGCATGCAATTTGTTTGTAATTGGAGCACAGTGAAGAATTTATTACGTAAATAATAAGATAATCATAAAAATACAACATTATAATAGTATTATCATTAAAACTATGAAGACTTTAAAGATGGGTGCGTCCTGAAATGTAACACATTCATTCATTCGCTTATTTTCTCAAGAAAGCTCAGCGCATCCATATTTATTTATTTTCATACCTGATATAACTGAAATAAACTTCCACTAATATTATATAACTTATACAATACGTTTTGTTTTTAATTATTTAAATCTTGTTTGAACAAAGTTCTACGTAAAATTCGTGTTTGTTCAAAATACATTTTCAATTTAATTACACTCGGAGAATCTTTGAGTCTCGCCGTTGAATGATTACTTTTTAAAACACACACAGACATTGTTTTATTATAATCATAGTATAATATTAACGATTGTACCTATATGTTGTATTTTCTAATAAAAATGTTCAAAGAAACCGTGTCTTATAATTTTCACCGGTATGAAAGTATTTTTTAAAGTATTATATGGTATGTCGGTATCGTTAAATATTCGACGCACGATTTTAATTTCGAAATGTGCCGTAGAAAAAAAGGAAAAGCACACGAAAAATATGTTGGTTTAATTTTTAGATCGTTATGAAAAATATTTTATATTCTCAAGTCATATTATTAGATATATATTATAAGTTATAAGTGATAAAAAAATTTAAATAAAAGTGTTATGGTTGGTTTCAAATTTATTCTCCTGAAAAATACAGTCGATTTATATATAATTTAAAATTTATATATGTATTAGGTACTCTCAATATAATATTATGTATTCGTTTCTTACTTTATTATGGTAATGATTATTTTATGGTTTAATGAGTCACTGATTTAATGGGTCGAGAAAACTGTCTTACTTTATAGGCAACCAAAACAACTGATTTTAGTCGAATACTTGATTTCGAACACTTTTTAATGTATAGGTTGTCAGCAACGATGAAATAGTAAAATTATTATTTCTCCAGCTGTAGACTTTTTTTCAGGTATTTCCCTTTTGTTTCTAACGCAAACCAACACTACATCACGATAAACGTGAAGGCACAAGAGCTGCAGTTTGCTTCACTCACTCGCGTTTATGATATTTTAATAATGCATACGATTCTATGCACAGTACTATTGTGTGTACCCACGTGTAGTTATAATATTTCGTTCTCGGCCTTTGCTGCCCGACGGCTTTGACAAGGCAGTAGTGGGCGGTACAGTGTACACCATCGGGATAGTCTCGAAACAGTTACGGCGAGAAAACGCGCGTTCAAAGGGAATAATATTAAAGTTCAAAAGCTCGAATCGTTGCGGACAATTTTTTTTTCTCGCGTTTTCTAAAATTATTCAGGATTTTCTTTTTTCCGCAACGCTTTCATTTAACTGCACGCAATATGATACGTTGCAGGTCAAGTGTTCTACCGTGTGGCTGTATGTCACGAGCGCGATACGTCCGTTGTCCGTAAACATAATATATATATTATAATGTGTGCACGTAGAAAAAAATCGCGAGTAGCTAATTTATGTAACATATACGGGTTACCTTCGTAATATTGTTATTTTATTTCAATTTTAAAGCGCGTAAGTTACATATATATATTTACGTATACGCATATACGATTCAAATTCTCTAACTCACTCACTCACTCACTCATTGATACCCAAAAAACGACAAAATGTTTAAACTTGAATTTCGACATACCACGTTTCCTTTTAGGGGTCGTTACACTGTTGCTGACTGGACGTGTATACTTTTTCACTTTTTGGTCGACAAGGAGTTATTCTATTTTATTCAATAGCTTAGTATAATAGGTATAATAACAATATTGATCCAACCTTGTTACCAACCAATTGGAGCGTATTGACTGATAATCAATATCTATTTATAATATTTTAAGAATAATAATATCTTTAGAACAGAATACGATGATTGAGCGCTTTTTCAATCTAAAATTTTTCGTCGAAGTAGGATTATTGCTGTTCTAATCCAAAAAAGTTTAATATCTCTCGTGCGAGGCCGGCTAATTCTGCTGGTAAAATAATGATCGTTCGCGAGTTGTCCGAGTTCTTTCATCCGAGCTCACGCGTGCGTGTAAAGCGTGGTTAAAATATTATTTAAAATCACACGAATCGTATGTACATATAAATATTATAATATATTACACTATGTGCACGCAATAAACTATAAGCTTATTGTAATGATGCTATAAATGGATTTCGAAGTATTTATAGCGTGTGGTTAGGAAACGGTTATATAGGTGTTTGGCCCTGTTCGACGATGATATTAAGTTCCCGGACGTCTCATAAGGGATATTATTTTAATGGCGCACTAAATATGTCCATTCCAGGTAAACGATTGTTCAGTTACACCGCATATTTTGGCTCACGAATAGATTATATAATGGGCGAGAATTTGATATCGGCAGTATTAAGAAAAATGTTGAATGCGGTTTATATGGTAAATATCATAATGTTCGACTGCCAGTTTGCCGCAATTTTTGCACGTCTGTGCATTATCGCCGCGTTATCCGTCCAACACCTAACCTACCTAGGGTTTCCGGACGGATCAATTTGTAGTTATAAGTGGGCTGTTGTAATATGCTAGCCGATCCGAAACGACGATAAGTAATAATTGTTTTGATAATTTATCGTTGTCTTTTAGATTTAACGTGATTATACCATATTATTCTGTTAGGCGACCATGCATTGACCTAACGCAACTGGACAACCGTGTTCAACCACTGACTGTTTTGTTTTACCAAATACCACTAGAATGGACAGTAAAAACACCTGTATAATAACCGTCGCCACAACGGTCCAAATATATTGTTTACACGACTCAAACAACACGAACTGTAAATGTTATTACGGATATAAATAACAATATGACAAACAAATTACCTAACGTCAAGCCCACGTAACAGTCATAGTTACAGTCATTGAAGTCATGACCATATTATGTGTGAGTAAATGTTATCGTGACTCCCAGCTACAGTATACGATCGGTGAGCTTCACGTGCAAGACGGTACAAAAAACAGGTGTTTAACTCGGAGCAGTGGCGTGATGACGTGGGGGAGGGGGGTTAGGGGTTTAACCCCCCCCAAGTAAAATACGAATAATGATTTTTTTTATTGAATATTATATTTAGGCTAGGATCAAATTATGCGTTTTGTCGGTCGGTCGCTTGTTAGTCTGGCCCCGATAACGCGTTAATAATTATTTTTGTCGAAAAATAAATACTGTCATTCCATGTTACATTTTATTACATGGATACTGTGGAGTATATTATAATGATTAATGACGTGGATCAATAAGTAAAAAAATAGTTTATCATTTAATTACCAACAGCGATGCGAGTCTTGCAACCGAAAAAACGAACCAATTGTTGGCCAACAACAGTACACGTACGCATCGAGTACGATTGATGTATTGAATGCATTGAAAGGTAATCATTAAGGTTCCCAAAACAGAATAAATGTCGGCATGAAGCTATGTAGGAAATCGATCGGGGCATTTCTTTAGATTTATATCCTCGACTTGCACAAACTGAACGTGTAAAGTGTACGCACGCGGTTCCGAATGCTGTACACTTTGTTTGAAACGGAAAAAATAAAATTATTCAAAATAATGGCGTCGACAGATCTCAAGTAGAAGCCCGCGCCGACATTGATTCCGTTTCCAGAATACTTATAGCTACAACACGTCAATGTAAGTAGGTACTTTACGGACCGAAAACGGGTAGTGCTTACCGCGCCCCACGTGCGGAAATGCCACGACAGCGCGGTTCGGTTTCACCCTTGAAACGCGCGCAAATGCCGCGATCGTCGAACGACACCGGCTCGTACGGGGACCGTACTGCGGAGTGTACAATATCAATTCCACGGACTCCTCCGGCCGACGCGATGTTATATTATTTTTTCGTTCGCGTATTATTTACGATCGCCGTGTACGATCGCGATGGTCGAAAAGGGAACGAAAACACGCGTATTGGCAAGTTTAACACGTTCCGGGCGTCTCGCATTTCGGAAATAATTCGCAATAAATAATAATAATAATAATAATAATAATTTAGTATCGCACACGATAACCCTGCGAGCGTACGTAGAAAAAAAATACATATGAACCGCGCTTTACGACGTTCCGGGCCGCGTCAAGACGCACGGACACGGAATGCTGCGCAGCGTTCGACACGCACGCGTGTCTTGCACATCATCCCTTATTCCCTCGTCGTTTTATGCTACCCGTATGCGATTAAAGTGGGCACCATATAAATTATAATAATATTCCCATCGACGTCACACGGGTTAACCGCGGTGTCCCTGCGGTGCGCGGATTGTGGGGAAAACAAAGCAAAATACCTAGTAGGTACCTCGATCTCGATACCGCTGCGATGATATTATATAAATCTAATTATTTTTTTTTTTTTTTACTGATGTGAATTTAATAACGTCAGAGTAGATTTTATTGATTCGGGGAGTATTATTTTTATACCACAGAGGATCGCGCTCAGTGCTTAAGAACATATCATGGCGGGTATCTGTATAAATTAAAGTACAAACAATTATATTGGATAATAATATGTAACAGGCCGCTAAGATTATTGCAGAAGATATTGCTGCTGTGGTGAGAGAGAGAAAATAAATGTTCAATAAAATGTAAACAACTAGCTGGTAGTTATAGTATAAAAAAAAAATTAAAAAAAAAGCCCGAGAAGACGCGAGGGAGAACATGCGGGTTAATATGCTTGCACCGGGTAAATTTGATTATCACGATAGAGGGTCAATTTAAAACAAACAGCATTGGAGTGTGTCCAAAAGTCAATATGCAAATGCTTTTGGTGGAGTATAAAAAAAAACAAATTAAACACTTTAATGTTCGTTTTCGACGGATAGAATAATAGTAAAAGCGGTAATAACAGTTGCAATGGGTTATATTAAATATTTACCTTTTTGCTATTGATCCTTAGCGTCAGTGAACAGTTTTCTACGGTAAATATATTGTGAGTAATAATGCAGGAATTCAGAGAGTGCAAAAACAATAAAGTTTCAAACTATTTGAAAGATTGATTTATGCGTTCGATACATGACACTTCCGTCTTAAAAAAAACTATATTTATATAATAAATTATGCGGTTTTACAACATTCATTTGTCTTTTAAATATTTTCCTTTCATAATTTTACGTTCCGCATATAACATTAAAAAGGTATTTTTTTATTTTTTATTTTTTTCTAGATCGTAGTCTATAATATAGCGGGTAAACCTGACAAAATAATATAATTTGTTGTGAACACTCGTGTGGAAAAATGTCTAGTAAATTACTTGTCATTTTGGTTACGTGCATAAGTATATGTATATAATACAGGGTGAAAACTATTTTTGTCATCATGTTATATAAATTAAAAAATGATTGAAATATTACGACGAAAAACTTTTTAAACGCATCCGAAAAATGTTTAATATAAAACGTTTAAGATTAATACGAATTAATGTTTTAAACAAATCCGTAAGTCAACATTCCTCGTTCAGACTTGGTGCGGCCTTTCAATGGCTTACAGATGGGAAAAATTATGAAATGTATATACATATTTACTTGTGTGCCGGAAGAGTTTAAATGTTGTTCCATGCCGCGAACAACGCCGACAAGAGTGCATATTATTTATTTCGCGCAATAAATCAAAAAGAAAACGGAAAGTTTTCAAGGTTTTTTAATCGAAAGAAAAACGATGAAAATATCCGTAATAAAAGAACATGAAGAGTGTGACTTATATATTGTATTATCGCCGAGAAATGATTACAATTTTGTGCGAAATTAAAATCCGAGACCGGGAAGGCGGTTAAGTAAGCGTGTTGCGTTGTATTTTCACTCTTGACCTATTTATATATATATATTATACTTAGGTACATGCTATTATTATACATTTGTATACATTGCGCGTTTTACAATATGATATAAATATTTATTTTTATTTTTTCAAATCGCCTTTTAACTTTTTGTGCTTTACGGTAGTTGTTTGAAACCATCTCAACTTGTAGAAATACATTTATTGAACAAGGGACGACAGACGTTCATAATATTTTCTTTGATATTAAAAAATAAAACGTTTTGCGATGTGGACTGTCCACATAAATCATGTCGTGTCTCCTTATTTTATGGTCTGTTTGCCAATCAACGAAGATTTGTTTGGAGTGTCGCACAACAGTAAGTTGTTACAAGAGTGCCGACTTAATAAAATACTTTGATGTCTTTGAAATTGATATGACGTTGCCGACTGCGAACATAAGAGTATTATAAAACTATAATACGTGAGACGAGCGTGAGAAACGCAAAATTGAAAAACGGGTGAAACTCCTAGGCAGGTCAAAATACAGGGCTGGACGATATTGCTTGAATTAGTCTTTTGAATTTGATACTAATGTAATATTGGTTATGTCCATTGCTCTCGAAAAAACGATTCTGAGTGGTCGGATGGATCAGTTTATTGTAAGGATGGCCGATATCGTATATTAGATGCACATAAATTCTTAATGAGGTAGGTTATTTCATATTTATAAAATAACAACCAAATAACTATAGTAGGTTCATCGTATACTCAAATTTCGTTAAAAATTCATCTTCTACGCTTGTACAGTTTTTTCGCTACTCTACGGTAAACATTTTTTTTCATTGGCTACAAAGAAAATCTAGTATCCACGAAGCACAAGCAAGTGGATATTGCGTGATGAAATAAACTAGACGGCACAGGGTTCGATTCTCGATCTCGGTTGAAATTTTCCGCAATTTTTTCTCTTTTTTTCCTCAATTATTCGGAAAACTGTTGAGAAATGAAAAATTATCATTGCAGAGTACAAACTAGGCACATTTTTCCATCAATAACTTAAAATTATGATCGCTATGATCGGGCTACTCCATCCGGTCGAAATCGTGTAAACTGTCACATGAAAATAACCAAAACAAAAATCTGTCATATCGTGTGATCTGCGATATTTTGGAAGAAAAAAAATTGTAAATACGTACAACAATGATCAAGAACAACGTGGTGGAAAACTTTCGCATTACATTTCCACGTTTTTCACGTATTTATATAATAACAATACCTGCGAAAACCAATTCAAGCTTTAAACACTCGCAAGTGGCGTATGCAAAGTACGTATTATTATTATTATAACAATTGAAGGTCATTAAATCATTTTCACTTGAGTTGACAATAGGTAATGTTACGCCGTGCTGCGTGTATTTTTTTTTTCGTTTTGTAACTGATTTTATTTATTTACTTTGAATGATTCTGTATTAAGAGGGCATCTGAATAAAAATGGCATACATAAAATACTACTAGCAGTATCCTTTTTTTTTTTTTAAAGGAAAACGGGCGAACGGTAAAAAATAAACTACTACAAAGCCATTTAGTTTTATTAGAGTGTGCTCTGTGTTGATAAATGACGCATTCGTTTGGACTTATCTAGAGGCTTTTGGCTGGGGAAATTGAAAAATAAACTGAAACCGTAACGGGGTGAGTATAATACTGAAAAATGTTCGGAATCGAAAACGTGTTTTCCACACAAAATACACTTGCATGTGTTCTTTGAAAAGCGAATGGGTTACTTTTTTTTAACGTACCCACTAAATCAATTTCGGAATATTCTATTAAGTAGATACAAATTGGGTTTTTCGGTTTATGGGATCGATAAAATGTATTTTATAGAGTAAACGAAAGATAAATATTGTAATTAATACGATGGAGCGGAAAACGATGGTATCTTCCGCACACCGACTATACGTCACTATTCACAATAATGGGTCTTATAGAGCCCGTCACGCTTGGCAATACGTGTAATAACTGATAAGCCGCAAGTTAAACATATTTTTAACGGATTATTCCTAATAGGTATTATGTTTTATACTAGTGGTTCTTTTTTTTTTTGAGCAACGAACCCTTTTATGAGATATAAAATATATTCTCGGACCACCTCATCCCTTCAAAAACAAAAACCCTTGATTTTGGTTATTATCTCAGTATTTACATGTTAATGTGAAATAGTATCATTACGTTAATAGTATAAATTACAGATTGTTTGTGGCTGAATAGTTTTTTGTAAAATATAGTTTTCTTGTTATTTTAATAACAATTTTAGAACCAGTTCAAGGACTCTCGATTTACCATGGAAACCACGTTCTATACCTATTTCAGAAAAAAAAAAAAATTGAAGAAAAAAAGTGTGAACAATTTATATCTATTGTCTAATATTGTTAGTGCCGTTAGTGGTGAGTCACAATGACATAAAAACGATAGCCTTTCCGATATAAGAAATTGAAAACCATGAGCCTATATAGAAAATAACCCGCAATAGGTGAGTTGATTCCCGAGACCTTTATCATGTATTAGTTGATTCCCGGGTCATTAAGAGGTACGTACGAGATGATTCCCGGGTCATTCAGAGGTACGTACG
This sequence comes from Periphyllus acericola, assembly GCA_949715065.1. Lineage (NCBI taxonomy): Eukaryota > Metazoa > Arthropoda > Insecta > Hemiptera > Aphididae > Periphyllus > Periphyllus acericola. Next base: position 36,455,496 of record OX454268.1, read on the forward strand.
AGTTGATTCCCAGGTCATTAGATATTTTATTCAATATTTAGTAAAATATACAGCCTATAATAATAAACAACACGAGGAAGTTGGCTGACAAGGTTCTCAAAAATGTTTTTTTTTAATTTTTTCATATTTTGAAAATCATTCAATTTTTATTTATTAATTATTTATTGAATTATATTATATTTATTATTATTAAAAACATTTAGTAGTAATTAGGTAAAAAATTATTATAAAAAACATTTAGTAGTAATTAGGTAAAAAATTATTATTAAAAACATTTAGTAGTAACTAGGTAAAAAAATATAAAAAAATGTAGTAATTTGGTAAACATTTGTAACACATTGTTTTTATAAATTGGTATCTGGTAATGAGATTACCAGTATACAGTGACATCTCTTCTCTTAAAAAAATTTGTTTTTCTTGTTGTTTTTTAGATTTCTTAGTTCCATTACTCCTGCATTTAATATACGTTTTTTTTTTGTAAATTCGCGCGTGGTCTCGGTGGACATAAGAGCAAGTTGTGTGTGACGGTCGAACTCTTTACGGTCGTAAAATTTTTACCCGTGCAATCTATTGATAATTGATATACAACAATAGGGAATCAACTCGTACGTACCCTCTAATGACCCGGGAATCAACTCAACGGTGTCGGTGCAGGTAAACAGGTACCCGGGAATCAATTCGTACGCAGCCAAATAACCGATCTCCTCGAGAAACAATTATCAATAATCACTGCTATAATGTACGATTTGATTTGATTTAATCGTTAATAACAGTCAATATACTGGAGAGATGCTTGTGTCCAAGAATTTCTCGTTAAAATCTTTTTAAAAAAATAGCCAAGATGCTTCACCGATATTTCAATATCTCTAATATAAGCTGCTATTAAATATCGGGTTCCCCCGGTACTCGGACCTCTAAACATTATATACTGCGATCACCTAAAATCGATAGCGAATAATGTTTGTGCACCCTAATGTTTAAGTTTAAATTTAAATATAATTAATAATAAATAAATAATAAATTATTAATTTAAAAAAAAAACATAAATATAACGTTGAACGCGTATTAGTTCTATGGGCGCTGTAAAAGTGATTAATAACGGTTTTAATGTATTCGAAAAAAAAAAAACTAAAAACTAAAACATTTATAATATATATTTGGAAAGACCGGAGGAATATTTATAGTTTATACTCACTGTGTCATAAAAATACAACGGCATGATGTGCTGAATTTTGAATGTATGCAAGATGACTGTGTAGCAAACAAACAGCTACGAACAACAATATAATATAAAGCAAGGCTTTGCACTCAAATAATATATTCGGTTTTTAGGTTTTGGGTTCTTTTTGTTGTTTTCGTGCACAGCGGCGAAAAAAAAATGATAGAGTTTAATATCAGATAATAATGACGATGATGATAAATAACAAACGGTAGGTACCAAACGCTAATCTCGTGTACAATTAATTATTACGCAGAGTAGCTTGGTAATGTATGTGGAGAAAAAACGACGCATAAAATTATAATCGAAGAACAGATTATATATTAATGTTTGAAAAATGTAGAATTTGTTTCGGTAAAAATAAAAAATAAATTCCTATATGTAAATCGGTTTTCTTCTCCTGATTTTACAAAATAATTATTATAACGTTAAAAATAGGGCTAACATTTTAATGATCTTAGAAACCTAAACAAAATCCCTTACAATTACAGGAAAATGACCTAAATTAATGCCCAAAAGAGAAAAAATAACATTAAATGCAGTTAAAGTTACAGTATAACAGTAAGTCGATAAGCATGAACTGGTATAAAATCTACGCAATGAAAAAATGCTGTAAAATTAAACAATTTTACTAATATTATATTATTTTTATTTAACTTTTGTGGGCACCATCGAAACAATTAAATATACCTATATAATAAAAATAAAATATATAAATATGATGTGTTTGAAAAGCTAGATCCTGTAAATCATTAAAAAAAAAAAATGAAAACCTATACTATCCTAGAATTTAATAAAGAATATATACTTTATATGTCTGTGATGAGAGAATACGGAATAATCTAGGATATCGTGAGATCCTTCGTAGTGCATATGTTACACCAAACGTGTGTAATACGAAAAAAGAATGACCGAAATTTATAAAGTTCAGAGTAGTTGGAGTAATACAATCGAGGCTGAAAGAGGCGTGAATAGGCAGGGGTGGCTATGATCCTTATCATACCATTTTATGCGTTTTATGTACCTATCCGCACGACCATATAGTTCCTATATTTACTAATCAGCTATTATTTATACAGATACATATGTAATCAATTTATTTGTGTTCCTTGTTAAACACTGTTTCACGGAAATATTAGCTGCTTTGTTACGTTTAACGAAGTAGAATAATGACCAGTATGTTATAATTATGACGACAGTTGAAACTAGAAACATCAAATGGTAAAACAAAACATTTTTAATTACAAGCATAATAAGTTTACCACAAAAATTAGAAAACCCCCTCCGTTTTAATTACTCACCTGTAATTCGATAATATTATTTTTTGTTTAACTGTTGTACCAATTGTATTACATCGGATTTTTACCTTAAGTGTGAAATAATAAATTGTATGATAACATAATTAAATTAAAAGTTTTGTTCTTATAGTATTGACCACAACGATTTCGTTAGCCACTATAGACGGGGATGTTTGGGATCCGACAATCCGTAGTCATCAGTTCTTCAAACTAGGGAGATGAATGAATGTTATTTCCTAAATAAAACACAGTGAAAACGATGGATTCGGATAAAAGTATGAAAGTGCGTTTCGCCTGATTGCCCAAGAATGTACACTGAACTGTTTAAAAATAAAACAGTACAAAATAAATCGTTACCTTGGATTGCGAATGTGGTTTTAAACGTCGACAAAGAGAGGGTATTTACGTAGATTAATTGTGCAGACAATGGGCACCTGACACCTGACACTGAAATAATGGTGATATATTAATATAAAACGAACACATAAATACGTGGCTACATCTACAGAGTGAAATTTTTATCATATCGACTCTCGTTTTTTATTGACAATTTACAGTTGTTTTTTTTAAAGGTAATTTGCAAAATCAATACATTTTTCTACTATTTTTAGTCGTACGTTGTACATTTATTTTTATTTTATTGCATTTTATATTTTGTTCAAATTTATTTTACCTTATACTAAGCCAATTTTACAAAAAATACTAAAAATACTCGTATGATCACTAATCCGTTACAAATTCAGGTACTTCTGAATGAGAAGAAGTCCTCTTATCTTTGATTTGTTTTAAATTAAATTATTAAAGTCCGTAATGGGCGACTGGTAAACATGCTACTGGGTGGCCGACCGTAGTGTGTTTACAATCGATACGGTTTTGCTAATATCTGGGCCGTAATTGATCTTGACTAGATGAAGTTGATATCTAAGTCTCAGGGATGATCTCTCCTATCCATAGATACCCCTTTTCTGTTTGTGGTTTCTCTTGGTGGCCGTCAATTGCGCCGTTTATGACCTTTACTTCTCATCGGTCGACCAACCGTTTTCCACGTTGTCGGGCCGTCCTTACTTGCCGGTAAATGGTATGTTGTGCATGGTGTCGCGGTCATACCATTGGTCGCCTTGAAAAAAGCCGTTTTAGTGTGATCATGAGCTCCGTTACAATTTAAAGGTTCTTGGGGAATTTTAGGAGTATCTAAAATTAAAATTTGGAATTTAATCTTGAGATTTTAATGGCTAACGTGATATTCATGTAAATGTTACATAATATAAAATATAGACACTTCATACTAAATGGGCACCATAGTAGCATCAGATTTCCAACACAAGTAATAATACATATTATGTGTACGTGATATCGAATCTGTTGTTTTTGACATGTACTCGTGTACGTTTGGATGGATCGCACTGCGTACGCTGGGTTTTGCCAGAAAAGGGGACAACGAAGTGTTAAATAACAGAACACCAGAAAATGTTATTCTTATAAATATTCATGTACGATATACCTACACAGTAATATCGTATGCCTACATATCACATATATATATTTATTTATTTATTCCGCCATTAGTCGACTTTTAGACGTAATGGTGTGTATAAAGTGTAACTTCGCAAAGTTCCATTATCTTTTATGATCCATGCTTTTTTACCGTTCGCAACCAGAGGCGGGTAATAACTAATAAACGTGACGTTTACAACACGCCGCGGTATCTGGAGAATGTCCAACGGGAATAATGCACTCGTTGTCGGCGTTGTGGGAATAGAATGGCGTATTTCAAGTGACATCAAGTATATATTTAGCGGTTGTTACCGGTGTAACCATACCTCCGATGCCTCGGACAATGGCATCGTAAAATTCTGCTTTGGGGCTCACTTAACTGATTGACCTGCGGTGAGAAAACGCGGGCTGCAGAGTCGGTGTTTTTCTTGCGTTATAAAAAGCACATTTTTCGCGCAGCTTAGCATTCTCAGAAACAAAAACGAACCGAAAAAGTAAATAAATAAACAAATGCATTATAATAACATGGTTGTCCAACAGAAGAGCGAAGCGAGTAAGTATAAAAACATTAATAACATTATTTTTTCGTCCATCCAATTTTTGTTTTAATAACATACACACTATCATCATGAGGAAAAGGAGGCAGGAAATTTAAAAAAAAAATAAGGCCAAAATCGGCGGTGGCGACAAAAAATGATGCCATTCTAACAACATATTTTTAAATTCCTCACGTTTTTGGATTAGAGAAAACAATAACTCATATTATGATGTATCCTGTGTTACATCCTATACGTTTACACTGATTACTATGATTATATTATTCACCTTTTGCTTTTTCATTTTTCATTTCGTTTTAAACTGACATTATTTATCTTCTTATATCTCTTCTGACAACTACTTAAAAAAATGTTCAGTTTATAAATTCTTGTCTAAAATTATTTTTCCCTATATTTCGATTCGACTACCAAAAGAATCACATAAAATATTGTTTTTTATTTACTGTTGAACTGTACCTACCTAAAAAAGACTGTGCGCTTAACGAATACGCGCGGATAAAGTGAAAAATCTTTCAGAGTCGTTCAACTGATAGAATACATATATGTATTAGGTTTGTACTGAAATTAAATAAAAAAAAAAAAAACCTCTAAAAATTATATTTTCAATAAAGTTGTATTCTTAATTTATTATTTTTTTAGTAGTTTTTTTCTTATTCCACTGCAACGAAAGATATATAGGGATTATGATAACTGAAATAACTGATGTAACTTTTTGATTAGATTTTATGAATACCACTCGGTTACTTATCGGGTGTCAAGGTCGTTCGTGAATACACAAAACGAAATAAAAACAAAAAAAGTTTTGTACCTTGACAGGAATCGAACCTACTATACCGTGATTAAAAGCTTTATGAACTGATCATAACGTTATATGTAAAAGAGCACCGCAATGCCGGACCATGACGTCGAATTATAAATAGGTATATTATTTGGTATTGATAGTATGTCTTTTTTCCACCATATATGAGTTATTTATAGGGATAAGAATTTTTTTTTTAAAACTTCTTAGACGATGTTTTTATAGCTGAAAATGTGTTTCAATAGCATGTGGATACAAAGAACAATTTTCTTTTTTGCATTTCTGGCTTTTACTAGTTTGAAGATAATTTTTTTAAACGTTAGATAATTTTCCGACATTTTTGTCATTTTTAATAATTTTGAAAATTCTAAATGCCGAAGAAGCATTCCTGATGCTTACATCGTTGAAGATTTTCCTAATTTCAAATTTTCTGCAATCACTTCCGTAGACGTGGAGAGACATTTTTAAACATTTAGATCGTTAATTATTCGATAACCTCAAAAAGAAAATAATTACATTTTTATAAATTTTAATCTATATTTATTATAAATTAAATTTGATTAGTAAGCATATAAAATGTATTTGGTCTAGTTGATACTTTGAGTTTGATACGTCTGACGTATGGTAGCAGCTGTGTTATGTATTTGTTGGATTTTACAGTCAACTCGAGTAAAGTTTGGTCGGAGAACAAAAAAAAAAAAAAAACGATACCAAATACTAAGTTTATGTTTTAAATATTATTCGAACAAGTAGCAGCTACTGTTGGCTTAGGGTTTGTTTTCGGAAATCCGTACATCAAATTTACAGCGATCAAGAGTGAGCATTTTTATGTTCGTCGGCCCGCGGACTTTCGTCTACACGAAATCGGCATTCGCTAACTGTTCGATGTCCGATGCGAGTTAAAAAGACGTTAAGTGTGAGTAGGTACCCACGTCTCAATGCGCCAGTCTTTGATTCCAATCGCGCCAGACCACGACGGCAAAGATGGGTATTTCGTATGCTATTTACGCGGGAGCACGTGATGAATCCGTCGAGGGCTGATGACAGGTCCGGAGGAGGGTATGCGCCGGATTCGCGTCCTAGAGGTGTACTCTTCATAAATTAATACATAACATAGTACAGAGAGAGATACACTTTGTATTCGGTTGTAGGGTTTTGAAATAAAACCTCGTTAGAACTGAGTACAATGTTCATAACGTTAATTAAATTCTAATATTAGGAAAATGTTCGCAGTTGAATAATTCATGTTTTCGATGGTATCATGACTACTGGGTCCTGTATAAATATATCAATTTGATTACGAAGGGTTGATTTTTACACAGTTCAGTTAGCCGTTGTAATATTTGTAATGTCTTTGAATCCCGTTTTAGGTTTAAAGTCAAAATGAAATTTAAACCAAGTACAAAAAAAAAAAGCAACAATACCTAATGTAGTAAGTTAGTTCATATATTTTATTTTGGTACTGATCAATCCGCTTGTATACATGGTAGGAGTAAAAATCTAGTACACATATTAAAATAATAAAAAATAATATTGTTTTTCCATTTTTAAAAGAAATCCTAATCGGAGATTTTCCGTAATTTTATCAACAAAACTTTTTAATCACTTATTTTAAATTTTATTAATTAATAAATATCAAATATCATTGAAAATTTAGGTATACTCGTATACTAAAATTATAAAGAATAATTTAAATGCATTTTTGGTGCATTATTTGAAAATTGTAGGGTTTAAATCATTTTTTTACTGGCACTTTTTTGGTCATCACATTTCCGGCCTTGGTTAAAGCCAACTATCTACTATGTAATTACGTTTACCAATCGCATGTTATGTATTTTGTAGAAATTCTAATCCATACGAAACGCTTATAATTTCTCATTCCAGTACATGACTTATGAGTTGAGCCGATAGTTTACAACAATGTTACAATCGTGCATCGATAATTGTATGGTTCAAAGGTCGTAGAAACTGCAATAACCTTGGGACTTCATGCGAGGTTTCTCCGAGGTAAGGCCCAGTGTTCGTAGAGGGTGGATAAACGATAAATGAAACAAACGGACGAAACGTTAATTTCGTGTACGCGACTCGCTGCGTGTAACAATTACGTACAACAATCGAACGCAAAACGTTGTTCGTTGTTCACCCCGAACGCGGTTAATGCACGACCATGGTATTACAACGGCATAATAATAATAATAATAATAACTTATAACAATAATATTGGTAAACTGACTTGGCGTATCGGCCGCACTCGTGGACCAGTGCCACCGTGCCGTCTGACATGAGCCGGGGGTAGTTGCACCGGCGGAACGAGCTGAAGTACGCGTCGGCCTTGTCCATCAATCGACCCTGGAAAAACACAATTTTATAGTATAACACGTCGTCATTGAAACCTATGACAAGTCGAGGGAATCCAGACCAAGTGGCGACCCTAATAACAGTCAAACACAGCAGCAGTCGTTTTATGGAACATTAATGTTTATATTTCCTATCTTTTGATTGTTAACATTTTTTTTTTTTCCACGTTGTTTGCTTAATATTGTGATACCTTACTGTTACAATAAAACAGTCGATGTATTCAACACGATTTATTCAATATTTTTTAGAGAACTAAATCTTATCATTCCATCTTCACATGCTATCTTCAACAGTTATTCTAAAAATATACACAAATATTACCAATATCAATTTTATAAAATATATCAAACACGGCGTGTTTCATAATTTTTCTCAGGAAATAATATAATTAAGACAAATGCCATGATAGTTTTATTTTTTATTTATGTTACAAATACCAATGTCATTAACGTTTTATACTTTTTTTAACAAGTGCAATCGTTTTTGAATTAACCTCAAAAATGACAATGAAACCTATGGTAAAATTATCAAACCTTTTGTGGCCCATGAAGGGTGTGAGTAATCAAAACCAAATTTAACGAATATGACTAACTCAGAGTAGACAACAATATATCAGTATGGGAGGTAAGGAAATATAAAAATTGAAATTTCAAAAAATAAATACCTCCCTAGTAAACATATTTCACATTTTCCCCTGAAATGAAGCTTATCCTTCGAGTATAGCACTATGAGAATGTTAAGGGATTATATTAATGAAGTCGAATAGACAAATATCCGGTTGTATAGTAACATAAATAATCGAACTGGTAAACAAATGAAAAAAAAGCCTTTGCTGGACTCTAATATATATATATACGAGTATACTTATACGAGTATATACTTTATAGTACCTATATATATGGAATCTATATTTATAATATATATTATATATTTTATACGACCGTCCACGCGATTTAATTTGTACTAAAGTAGTCTTGAGTAATTTACAAGACAAACGTCATACTTTTGTCCTATATAGGTACTTAATATCATCTCATAAATATAAAACTACTTGTTTTTATACCTTTAAACCGTTTATACGTTATTCCCTTTACTCGTATATTTATATATATTTTATTTTCATGTTCGAAAAATAACGTACCATATTTAAGCCGTTATTTTTATATTAATTTTTTTATTGAAATAATAATAACAATACACAATATACGAGTATTATTTATCTTAAGACCTGGCATTCGTGATTTATAAAATTAAATGTTTTTAATGTTTTGTAATCATTATTTGAGAAGATTAAAAATGTCTCCGGTAAACAATATTGATTTTTTAATAATTTTAAGTTGTCTAAACTTTTTTTTCAGATGTCAAACTGAACGACGAACGCTAAGTTTTGGTATTCAAATGAGACGCATAGTTTTAATTCTCTCAAACTACGAGAGTGTAAACAAGTTGCTGGTACCGAAATCTAATAATATAAATTGTTTTGTCTTTAATCGGAGTCATGGGGACGGAGAAATATTTTAAATTAATTGTTTATACTGCATAAGAGATTAAACGTTTCAAAATTAAAAAAATAAGGTAAAGGATAAACTTGGAGATCTAAACTTTATATGCACATGATATCATTACAACCACAAAGGTCGGACACTCCTCGTGATTCATATCGTAGAAAAAAGGATTACGCGAGTTGTATGATATTAAAATATGACGTTACAAATAACGAGTGTTTATGAGTACATTTTGTACGATTTTTACCATTTCCCGTGGAAATATCACTCGATCCTTGATATTGCGTACTCAGGCTCGTGTTCACATAGCTCACATAAAGCGGGTTAATTCACTATGCTTTAAATTAAACAGTAGCAGACTTGTATCAGGTAATATTGTAAATGCTGTGATGTGATGTGCCTACCTCCATCATTCCAATATTATGCACTGCAACTGATACACCGGCGTACGGCGCGCGTGTCGGATACAATACATTGTTACTATATCATTATAATACAATTATTTGCCGTGTTTTAATTATCTCGCAATAATTGACTTTGAAATAATCATCGGATTCCTCGAACTCGACGTGTTTTATCAACTCGCGCGTCCGTTGTGTTTGAACTTTTAATCGAAACGATTCCCCGCCGGTCCCGTACACGTGTACACGGATGATGATTGATTATTATTTATTGTTATATAGTATGCGTAAATAAGTGTGTTGCATTGTTAAAACTTATCAGTCGACTTGTTCCGCTGGATCGTTACTGCCATTTCGTAATGCGGCATTGTTATTATTCGTTCGTGTCGTTTGTACGCGACTGTTTTCAGATCTGAACAAATAATTGTTTCAAACTACTTCGGAATTGGCATACGCACGTGCCAAACCCAAACGGTGAGTACAAATTTACCCGGGTGGTGCTCGAGTTTGATGTAGGGCGAAAAAAAATGCCACCAACACGAGGGCGAAATGTTAAGCAGTGTTGTAACGATTGATATCGATGTTTACGGTGCCGAAAGACTCGCTGGACAAGACCTTTGTCCATTTTGCCGTGTGCACTAGTTGCTATCGTAGGCTAGTTAAACGACGGAGAACCCCTACTAAAAACGTATCCCTATTCGTTTCGATAGGTACGTTCTTAATGTTTATGCACGGTACACAATATCAACCATAGCTTCTATTATAACTATCTAATCCACTTTTGAACCGTCGTACACAAGCGTATGTGAAAAAAAGTCTTCGCAGTAGGTGACATATGATGTACACAGTAATCAGAATTTAATGTTATAGCAGTTTTCCCATTTAAGCACGCGAAATACAGAACAATTCGTAATTGTGAAGTTTTATAAAATAGTGTGATCTAAAACTAACAATTTCTGTAGCTCTGATTGTAAAGTGTAACTGGACTTATTATACTCGTCAAGCACAACATACGAATTGAAAATGTTTTTTCTAAAAAATTTACAAGTTCCAGGCGAAGGTTGCGCATGTAGCAGGAAATGAGTAAAAAGTCACTACTTCTCAGGAAACAAACAAAATAATTATGGGTGCCTTCGTTTTGGACGCTCAGATTAGACGCACATCCACACTCACGCTTATATTACACCGTAGTTGAACTTGTTCCGTTATGCTCACAGATAACTATTGCAATTATTTTTATGCGATAGAACTACGTGGAGAGTATCATACGATACACGGTTAAAGTACCTGCCTTACAACTACTTCGGTTATGCGATGTGATAAGAAATATAATAATACAACACAGTACAGTAAATGGAATGGTTTACTTGTGGTTTGAACTATTTAAGTTTTTTTTTTTTTTTTTATTTATATATAGAACACATCTTTGAGGTTTACTTTAAAAATATTCGTTTAGTTTGAAAAATAAAATTGACAACGTACTATTGCACCACACTATTAGATTGAAATTGTATAAAAGTTATAAACGTTGCTTGAATTAGGGAGTTAAATATAAATTGTTTTTCTTCATTTCACTAGTTGTTTACAAACAATTTAAACTTCTAACGTATTTATTACTTTTATTTTTATTTTTTTGTAAAACATATCCCGAAAATAATTGAAATAAATATTTTTTGTAGTGTTCAAAGTTTCCAAGGTGTCCCATTATAACATGTGTGATGTGACTAATAATATAATACAAGTTAAAACTTCGAAAAATACATTAATATAACAACCTTGACTTATTAAAAAAATGAAATAAAAAATAAAGACCGAATCATATTTTCAATGGAAAACATAATTCAAAAAAAATTGTAAACGCTTTTGTTTTATAAAAGTCTCGTAAAAAACGTATAGTGTTAGAATAATGAATCCTTAGAGTAAAAAAAAAAATTAATTACGATTTCATTATTGTTAAGTTTCAGGAATGGTTATAATAATGGTTTTGTTATTATCTCATAAGTTATTTCCTGTCATCAAAAAGCCTAGAAAAATAAATTTCTTCAACTTTTGTTGTTATTCTTTCACAAACATCTGGCAGTAAGTCGACGTAACCATAAATATAATATATATAATTGTGCGTATATTATAGTTTTTTATAAACAAAAAAAAAAAACAGTTTTTAAGTTAATCGACACCCGATGTCAAAAACAATAAGTTAAAAAAATATTTCGATGTATATAGAATGAAAAAAAAAACAAAGGCCACTAATTCGATAAATAATACATTAAATGTATTTTGTGTTTGGGGTAAAATGGTGTAAAATATTTGTAAAGGTAATAATTGAAAAAAAATATGATATTTTGCAAAATGTACTTTATGATTCGAAAGTTTTTCCTAATGTTAACAGTTATTATAATATATTGTTTAACTTTAAAGGTTAGATCGATTTTTTGTAACTTACTATTGTTATTATTATTATTATTATTATTATTATGAATACGGAAAATATTCCCAAAACTTCCCAAATATACTGCGTCGTTACGGAGGATTAATTTGAATCGTTTACACGTCACGTGGTGGCAGGACCGTGCAACGTATATGATCTTTTCCTGATGCGATACAATATTATAATATAATAACTAGGGCTCGGAAGTTATTGCACTAAAAAACGTTGAAAATTGATTGCATTGTTGCAGTAAAAAATAGCCAAAATTGCACTTAAAAATTGCACAAAAAAAGACACCGATTGCTTAATTTTCGGCATTTTTGACGTCAATACGAAATAATAAGACACAAACGTATAATACGACGAAACACGCGACGACACTAAACGACTGAACAATGAATAAGTGAAGACTGAACTAAAATTATATTTATAAACCTAAAACTACAATGGTACAATCTACAAGTTTCGATATATCGTCATATTTAGTTTCTGGAAAATAATGTATTAATAATAACCGCGGCATTGTCTTTTCGCATTTCCGGTCGGCCGCGGCGGTCTACCTAAATCCCGGAATAACAATCAATACGCGTACTATATATTTTAACATACATGATACCTTTTAAAAAAAATTAAATTATGTTATTCACAATTTACAAGTATATAAAATTGTACAATAAATGAGGAAAATCAACAAAATTACAATCAAATAGAAAAAAATGTCCAAAATTGCAATCAAATTAAAAAATTGCCAAAATTGCAAAAAGTTGCACTAAAAACTTTTAGGTATAAATTCGTACTTCATGAGATTAATTTAAAACCTACTTAGCAATAAATCTAAGCAATGGAAAAAAAGTTGCAAATGCAACAACATCCGAGCCCTAATAATAACTATACTGCTCGGCTTTCGATGCGTTTTCATTTGTTTGCTGGAATGCTCGACACGATGCTTTCTAAGATACAAAATTTGTGTTTCAACTACACACTATAAGTTATCAACGATTTTTTTTTTTTTGGGTGATTTTTAATTCTTAGAGATTTTCGACGATTAAGGATATTTTCAAACGTTTTTAGGGCATACTAACTTTTTTAGGTAATTTTTTGAAGAATTCTATAGTTATACTTCGACGAAATGTATATACATTTTAAATACACGATCTGTACTAAAACAACATAAGGTAACCTACGTATCTAGTTTGCACATAAAACGATTCATGAATTAATCTTAAAAGTACACATGCCAATTTAATAGCCACTTATATAAATAAAAAAAAATAATATTATGCATAGTCATTAAATATTTTATGTATAATATATCCTGTATTTATATATTGTGATTAAAACAAATAAAAAAAAATTATGATTAAGAAATATTATAATTTTAGGGAATATTTTCATGACAGTTTTAGAGATTTTAGATCGTACGTATTTTTTTTCAAAATGCATTTTATATATTTTAGAGCGATTTAAACCGAGCCCTAATACCATTATATATACATAATTAAATACAAAATATAAATTCTAATGTGAATTTACTAAATGTTTATTTCTTCTCCTTTTAAATTTGCCATTTTATACTTATGGCCTTTGCGAATAAGCTAACGATATTTTATCAGAGTAGAGCTTGTATTTTGTCTTGTAGTGAGCATATAAAATGCTCTCCAAGTTCATAATTTGTTTTATGTAACTAATACTTCAAAAGATAAATTATTCTTATTTTCCATTTTTTTTTTTTTGCAATTTTCGATGTTTTTTAATTTTTAGATAATGTTTCGGTAATTTTGTCAGTTTTAATGCATATATAATACGTAAATAAAACGGTTTTATATTATTTGAATCAAACTAATTTATAACATTATCTAAAGATAACTTTAGTCAAAACCATCGTCACCGCATCAAGTCAAATTTTCATTTAATTTTTTTTTTTTTGTAAAAAGTGTTTAGTTTGTTTTGTTAACTGTTATCAATATCGAATTCGTTTTCGTGTTGAAATCCTGTTCCATGCAAAAAAGAAAAACGCAATGATCCACACATGGTCTGTTCACGGATTTTCTCGGCCTTATGTTGTATTACGTAAAAAAATAATAATAATAATAATAATAATAATACAATGGCTGCGCCTCCAAAACGGAGCACCGTGATATGGAAAAAAGTTCGTTGCGGTCACCATGGGGTGGTTCTTTTTGTTTGTTCTCGGCCGATGGAAAATTGTATTTTTCATATCTTCGGGATCCGGTCACGTACTGCACACCGCTAGGCGTGCTTGTTGAGAAAACAAACAAATAACGTTTTTGGTTTGTGCGGCAGTAATAGCGCGCGGTGGTGGCCACTTGTAAAAATACACCGTAAACGTCGCCACGGGCTGAACGCCCCTACAACGGCTTACGTGTTTTATGCCGGCGTGTATCTTTCCTGACATTATTATACATATACGTATATATATTCACACGCGACGGGCGAGTGCGGCGAGGGGCGGGTGCGGTTAGGGGTAAGCGCGGTGAGCGAGTGCGGATATCACGGCAAATGAAACGCGAGTAATAATTGGTCACCACCGGGTCACCGTACGGACGGAGACGTAGCGGTTACCGCGGGTTACCTTATGCAGCCAAAAACGATATAAATAGCGAAACGACAATAACAGTAAAACTACGGCCACGTTATCGGACGTAGAGAATTTCTTTTACCGCGGTCGTGTTCGAGCAAACCAATTCGCTAATTGCTCTGCAACACACTCCACCATACGACCCGGGTCGTCTGGGTCCCACGTCGAAGCCGCACACCGTAAAACGCGGTCCACGCAGCTACTGTAGGTTTGGATTTTTAAAAGCTCCGGTCAAACGTCGCCTATTTAATCGGAAAATGCCGTTCGGTTCGGGCAATTTGTCATAATATTATGTTGTACGGGCATGGATTGTTCTTGTAGTTTTTTTTTTTTTTTTTATCCCGTTACATTAGCATACAATTCAAAGCACTTTTCGCACAATGAAATACCGCGGTATGAAATCGCTGTGCGCATAAATATACCGCTGGGGAATATAATAAAAATTCGTCGGAAAAAATAAACGATCGGCGGCATCGTATAGTACGACTGTTGTTATAAATTAATGTCGACGGATCACGAACGCATCGGTCGACTGCTGAGCCGCAGGACGCGTATATTTTAATCCACATAAACACGTCACTCTTGATTTAGTCCGACTACCTAAAGTTTCTGTCGTGAATAATTCATTGACGCGTGTGGCCGACCAATATTATCGAACGATATCGTTGTAGGTATAATTTTATGAAACGCTGTTTAAAAATGATTTAAAACCTTATTTACTGTTTTCTTAACATTGACCAATATCGCGTTGAAAACAAATTTTGTATATACTTTTGCAGGATTTAAAAATAAACCAAATATCGTCTAGACTCTAGATGTTTATCACTGATGTTTTGCAAACAAAAATATACAGACGAATTTTCGAAATACCGGCGTGTTGCTCAAAACATGTTGTTTGTGACTTCACTGGATATTTCGACGACCGAAAAATTCCAAAAATTACCTCTCAGATGTACTATTTATATCAAATTTCCTTTTGACGAAGAGGATATAATGTTACCTTTAAAGGATATTCATATATACCATCTGAAAACGGTGAAAATGTTTCGATAAAAAGTCAACGTTCTATTTTAACACACTGGTTTTCAGACCATTTAAAAAGTCGCAACCATTTTAAATAGTGCGCATTTTATCGATACAAACGACGTACTCACTCAAATTCGAACACTATTAATAACATTTATTACATTTTCATTTTTATTTTTGTTATAAGAGCTTCTTCAAACTGAAGAGAAAAAACCATAATACGAGTACGAGTATATTGTTTTGAAAATTCTTGTAATTTTCTTTTGGTTTTCACTTGACAACATTTGGTATTTTTACTTTTTATCGAAAAACGCTTCCAATGTTACCATTGAAACACTAGGATACTAGACAAAATGTACTAACCGGAGAACAAAGGAACAAAAATGTTTTCAACAAGAAAATCTTTCAGTATTACACTCTAAAACGATAATATAATAATTAAAATAAAATCCTATCAAATAAATTCTAAATATTTCTCTCTTGTAATTCAACGTGCACGAGAAATACCATGAATACTCATCAAAAAAAAAAAAAAAACAATAAAGAACTGAAAAGCTTACAGTATTCATTTGTATTTTAAGTGTCAAGATTTAAAATATTGCGCATTGCATCTGGAGTCTTTATTAAATATTATATCTAGCTCTCTTTTGTAATTCCACAAAACTATTTATAAGTTTTTAATCTATGATGATTTAGTATTCACGCCACATCTCCTGTAGACACAAGTGACTCGGTAAATTCGTTCACGTTTTGAGTTTTGACTAGTTAGATAGAATGAATTGTAAAAGTTAAATGAAAATAATTACAATTTAAAAATGACGTGTCTGCAATTGGATTCACTTTAAATATCTTTGAATTAAACCGCAATCTGCAAATGGCATGTTTCACTGAAATATTAATTTGTTTTGTATTTTAGAAGTACACAAAGTACCTACTTTATAACTATTGAAATTGAACCTTAGCGATTATGTCAATATCGGTGTTAATAATACATAAATACTTATTATTGAATACGATTATCAACAAGAAAACTATCTAATTAAAATTAGTCACTGAGTTTGATAGGTTCATAAATTATTGATATTATACATCTTAATATATGAGATCGAGTATGGGCTATGAAAAACTGAAATAGCAATATGAGATTGTTCATACTATGACCCAACAGTGTTTATGAATCGACATAAAGTTTGTATAGGAATTTGGACGATATTACACGATTACATTTTGGTCCTACAGTTTCGGCTGAAAATTATAGCCCAAGATGTCGTAGTTTTATACTACATTATTTTACTTTCTATCATCTCCTTAATCCTCAATTCTAGCTTCGTTATATGAAAAGTAATTTATAAATTGCACCCCCTCCCCCCAACAACAACGTTATATCAACTACATAGTACCTAATAACATGTCTTGTTATATTATTTTATAAGTAAGGGCTATTTAATTAGTTTTTTTTAAAAAAACTACATTATTTGAAAACAAAAAAAAATGTCTATTTAGGCAAATTTCGACAAACAATATGTTATGTCTTCACCGATCAATTATAATATTCGAAAACAACATAATACTATAATATTTATACACAGTAAACTGCAACTTATTGAGTACTAACTTTTATTTTCGGTAAACATAAATATCACGTTGAAATTTAATACTATGCTAGTGGTAACATAGATTATTATCATTTACCCAATCAAAACAGTCAACTTATGTATTACAAACAAATAATTTTTAATTTTAAATAATTAATAATGAATGATTTACTTTTTAATCACAAAACAATGAAAGTCAAAATCGCAGGATTGAATCTACTGAAAAAAGGACGTATCACAAGTATACATTTCAGTCGATGGTAAATAATAAAATATAATTTATTTTATTGGTATTTTATGCGGAGAATGAAGATAAGTCAACTAAAATTCAAATGTATGTCTTGATAAAATATTGACTAAAATATTTGATAACTGCTATTGTAAAGTATAAGCATCAGAGATATTTTCCGTACGATAAGCAAGTTGTTGTTTTGAGTGAGACGTTTGTGATGGTTAAATTAGAATAACATTACCATAAAGAAATATTAAAGCTATTATTTATGGTTTTTTTTTTGTATTTTTGGTAAACCTCAAGATGACTTCTTCAGTTTTTTGTATTTCCGGCTTATAAAACATTATTATTAAACCTTTTACTTTAAGCTACACGTATTTGAGTTTAAATATTACATAAGTAACAACGGTAAAAACAATTTAAAAAAATCGATATATTTTAATGAGCGTTTAAAAGTTAAAAACTTAATCTTTATTGTTTCCACGTAGTTTTTCCAGTAATTGGGCTTTAAATAAAAATATTCCGAGTTCAAGCACATCATTTAAATGCATTTACAGAATTATGAACACATTGTTAAAATACACTACAGAAATAATAACGACATATTCTTCAGTAAGATTTTAAAACTATAAATTGTTAAAACGAAAAAAAAAGTACATAATATTTATGCTTCTGGAATCAGGTTTGTCAGTTACAATTTATGATCGAACGTTAATACCGCGTAAAAGCATTTAAAACCACAGTCCAAAATATTCTAATAAACGTTGGATTATGATTGAACAAAATATGTGTGTATTTAATCAACGTTCTTTTTAAAATAGATATTGCCATGTAAATAGTGAAGAAGATTGAAATCGGGCAGTATTGTGTGAAGGTTTTGGTTTTATGTTGATCGTTGACGATGATGTGTTTTATAGTATATTCACAGTATTTTTGGTAAGAAGTCGACTTGAATTCAGTTACTTTAAACCGTCAGCTGTTTGGATAAGCGATTTGATATTGATTTTGTTTTAATTCGAATCGTTTGTTCTAATTAGCTCGGTGTACACTTCAATAATTTACATAGACATACTATGAGACTTGGTATTATATTCGGCTGAAGGATCTCGAGATGTGATCGAATCGGGTATAATGTTCGAAACATTTCAGTGCCAACATTAGGAAACGTTCACATTTGAATCGAAGTGTTCAGTAATAAGTACCAGGACACCGGGTCCTATGTATAACCATCAATTTGATTACGGCGGATTGATTTTTACGCTGTGCAGTTAGCCGTTGTAGTTATATTTTAACAGTTTTCCACATTTCTTGCGTCGCATTTTAATTTTGTGTTTCAAGTGAACGTGAAATGTAATCGAAGCGCAATAAAAGAATATATAGTCAATAAAGCGCGTAATTGTTTTTCAAATGCGATGGTTTATTATTGCTCTCGAATGATCATTAATAACAGCATCCAAGTGGCTCCGGTTGCCGTTTCGCGTAAAAACGCGCAAATTTATAACCGAGCCGATTATTACGGTAAATAATCAAGATGATAAAATTTGCAAAACATTTTTCCTTTTTTTTTTTTTTTATCGCGGAACGGACATGAATATTAACATTGTAAAAATTAAAATTGATGTATTATTTTTATTATTTTTTTCGTACATAAATGCGCATCGTAAACCGTAATAATACATAGTTTAGTGCAGTTATTAACTAATTTTTTCTCTTCTTTACCTGCTCCGCCGCTACTTTTCGCGCGAATAATTCGTTTTAATGGTTTTGTGAAAAAAAAAAAAAGTCCCGCGTACAGTTGTACCGCGTCGGAGCGAAATAAGGGATTTGAGCGATTAAATTTCTGAAACGGATCCATTATGTAGTATTTTATATAAATATATATGTATATCTGCGTCTGGGCGAAATAGCGTTGCCTCCGCGGGTCAGCAGTAATAATAACCGATTGCTATATACTGTCTCTCCGGTGAAAATCGCATTATCCATTAGTATCGAAGGACCGGTGCCGGGGAGGGGGGGGGGTTGGATGACAATAGAGAGAAGGGTCGCCGGGGTGGCCGTAAATAAAAGTCCGAAGCTATATCAGATGACAGGAAATCTCCGGGACCGAACCTCTTAAGTACTCGGTTATTGTTTTTCTTGTTTCGCGTTACGGGTCGCTTTCGAAGGAAATCTATTTCTCGTTTCGTCCCGCTCTAACAGCGTCGAGAAATGTATTATTTGTTCTCGGGCATATAATACACACTCGCACTTGGACACACGAACGCACGCGCGACCGCACGTTTATAAATATTATTGAATACGTGAAGCGTCGACACCGGTATCATAAGTGATCGCGACGACGACGCAGGAAATAAAACCGTCTTTGCAATGTCGGCGATATAGGTACGCGCACTGTACTACGTGACTGGATTCCGATGCGATAAATATTAAATTTGACAATAATCAAATTTACAGCAATAATCTGCAAAGCACATTCCGGTACACATCCTCTTTATATAATAATATTATAATATTTATATACGCCTCTGTGCATTTATATATATATATATACATGCATATATTTATGGGGTATCCGCAGTACGTGTGAGGGTGTTCGCGTAGTGTGTTCAACCTAACCTCAAATACGGAACTTATTTATATTCGTATATTATGTGTATTTTGCATATGTAAATTTTACTTATTTCATTAACCTATTTCGCTGTGCGCGTGAACATGTGTGTGCGTGTGCGCGGGCTCGTGTTTATTCTTAAAAAAAAAAGAAAATGGTTTCGGGATAATTTATGTGTCGTGAATTATATTTAACGGATGTATATATAAGGACGTTAGGACTCTACCCTTAATTATAACCAACGAACATTTTCATATTTGTCATTGCGCACCGTACAAAAGGATAACTCGGGACCGGTGGATATTAATACGGATAGTTACTGATTTAATTGTATTCGAAGACCCGATTGTTTCCAGGCTTTTGAAACTAGTGCAAATATATAATATAATCTATTCCAGAATTCAAATATCCTACACGTCCTATGATATATTTCTATACCCGAGGATCATTCACGTCTAGTCCTCCACATAAAGGACCCGGGGGTATATATTACGTGTGTACACAACTATACTACTATAAGGCGCATTATATTTGTGGTTGATAAAACACAAGAAGTATAAGTACATGAATATGCAATGAATATAACTGTTCACACGTAATTCGTATATTATTACTGAGCAATATTATCATTCGAAGAACAATACTGCAGCACACCACGCACTTCTATTATTGTTACTTATTATATTATTACGTTATAATACATTAATAATGTATATAATTTAAATTTCTTCGGTCTGTGGGCTGCAATGAGAATTATTTTTTTTCATCTATACATTTTTGTTCCTCGTCGGGTTAGCTAAAAGAAGGAAACATTATCATATTGTCGATTCTTCCGATTGAATACATTCGTGTGATCATTTCCAGAGGAGGGTGCGGTAAACACGAACGAAGAATCAAAATCCGTTAAAGTGTAATTGTATAATATATAATGTAGTATACAATGATGTATTTTTCGTTTTTTTGCCTCCAAACTAACATTTTTTTACGTTTGCAATAAAACACAAAATACAAAAAAAAAATGCTCAAAAAGATTTATGCAGTACCTCTATAAATTTTAAATTGAACACAGATTGTCATGTTATTTTCAAATTCCCCGGTAGTTTTATAATTAATCACAAAATACAGCAACAAAAACGTTTACAAGCAATCGTTTCGAACAAAGTTCTGAACGTTGAAAACGTTAAAAATATACTTTCACTTATCACGGTTTTATGCGACTAAAATATTATATGTAGTATTATAACGTTAGGGTTAACAATTAAAATATTGTAAAAGTGGCGCTCGAATGTCGATGCATTTACATAATTTTCCAGGAATACTTGACTCGATGTTTCCCAAGATACAAAAGTGTTTGAAGTGACAAGGACTTAGTACATACTATGCTAACGACGATCTTTTTTTAGGACATACTTTGCATTTTCAAGGTTTTCGGCATTTAATGGCGTTTTATTACATTTTTGGGGAATTAGGTAATTTCTAAACGTATTTCTAGCAATACTACGAAAAAATAAATACAAAATAAAAATACATAATAATATATAAAATTACATATATTGTACCAGTACAACATTAGATAATCTGGTTTATAATTAAAATGATTAACTAATTGATCTTGATGTTACATGCACAATTATAAAAATAAAATAAATTGAAAAATAAATACTAATTTTATGTATATAAGAGTATATATTTAGTGTTTATAATATTGTTTAATCTTAAAAATAAAAATATCATTTTAGTGTTATGACTTTGGATAATTTCTTTAGGGCATTTTTTTTTTTGGTCTTAGCTCATAAACGCATTTTCTGAAAATAAATTAATAGGGCGTTTAAAGTCGAAGCATTCGATATCGGTATCCTGCATCGAAGAGACGAGTTATATAATAATTAGTTATTTATAATATAATAGATAGTATTATAATACATAGTATGTAACGAAACAGTTTAACGACTTGATGATTGTTATTCACGTCAGTATTTTAACATCGTGCGCTTATTTAAACGTCCATCATCTATTTACAACATAAATCATAATGGGTAAAGAATTCACGAGAAATATACTTATGTGCTGTACATTTGTGTATACTATTCGCATTGTTAATTAAAAAAAAAATGCCATTCCCCTACCGAGCTGACCAATGGGTTATGTCGGTTATTCCGATAACCACGTCATCTCTGTTCTGCGGTAGGTACTTGCGTATTTTGTAGAGAAGTGGTTCTCTAACTATTTTGTTCTCGGAGCACTTGAGATGCTAAAAAACGTCGATACAGTCCCAAAAAACCAGGAACACCAATTTTTCAAGTCACAAATCATTAAAAATTGTCTACCAATTATGTTGAATGTATTCGTACGTAAATCATCTGTATAATTCGAGTATATCTTATCTTTGTAATGTGTAGTATACTCGTAAACTAAAAATTCTGGATTATTTTCAGACGGTACGGCGGTGGTCCGAATAATGCTAAAATCTGTATAGTGTACGAGTATATGCTATAAACCAGTGGTCACCAAATGACGGCCCGCGGGCCACAACCGGCCCGAGAACACACTTTATCCGGCCCGCAGATAAGGAAAAAAAAGTAAAAACCGATAATAAAACTTCTAAAAAAACTAATAAAGTTCGATACCAAACTTACTTGCTATTTTTCCCTCTAATTTTTTCCTTGACTTTATATTTATATTATAATATTGCTGTTAATTTGTATTTTATTTTATTTTTTTCAATTTATTATTTTTTATTTGTGTTATACTTTTGCTTCATTACATAATATGTTAAAAATATTTGTTTGTCTATCTTGACGGCCCCCAAAAATTTTCAAAATCCCGATTCGGCCCTTCAATAATATTAATCGGTGACCTCTGCTATAAACGATCCAGTTAATACAATATCTGAATTCGATTTTTTAGAGCAGGTGTGTACGCAGAGCACCTAGATTACGTACTCTCGTGGAGCCGCTGTTGTTGAGTTTCGTGTCGCATACGCAAATCGTAAGATGCGCAACGCGAGGGCGCATTATATTATTAAACTGCTACACTTTGCTGAGGTTTGATTGAACGGAAAACGAACACTTCTTTACGTGGTGTTGAAAACAATATGGATATTAACCGTACGGTTTCGCTGCGATTGACGGAACATTTTCTCGCAAAAACAATCGTTTAAACATAATCATAATAATATCATAACAATTTATTATGTATACGATTCTAAAGTTGATGATGTTTCGTTTACTTTGCATTATTTTTAGTCGAGTGCGTTGTAATTAATTTTCAAGAGTTTATGAAAATATTAAAAAAGAAGAAACATCACCAGTAGTAGCGGTGGTAGTAGTAGTCGTCTAAATTGTAAAACTTTGATGATTAATTATTGCTAAAATTAAATAACGTTAAAAGAACCCGGGGAAATGCGTTAAAATGGTTTCGAGTGTAAGGATGACTATTAAGATTCTAAACACTTAAAATGTACACAAAGCTGCGCTGATAAACGATTACCATTATTATTAATATGTTCACGTTTGTTTTTTTCTCTATTAGCTGGTTACTCGCATAAAAACAATATGATAAATTACAGTTACACGGTAGAACTGAAATGTGGAAATCCATATAAATTACTCGAGTTAAGTGTTATTCGGTAAAATCTATAAAATGAACATGCAATGCGGCGTGCTTGTGCTGACGATAAACCGTTCCGAGTGCAAATTCAAAAAAAAATGTTTTAAACGAAATGAAAAATATTTAAGTTATTTTTATGTGTGCCGTGAGTGAAAAAGTTTTCCGTGACTCCAAAAATGACGCAGTTAAATGCAGTTCATAGTATCGCAACGGAATCAGTATGTTATATATAGTTCTTTTTACGTATAATATACTTTTGACGTATTTTTGTTTGTAGCAACTTACTGTACGAGGCACCACATTTTTTCGTCACAAGAAAATATCCGTGTCGAGTCAGACGTACTCAATACTCTCATAGGCGTAAAAATATTGGTAATATTAGGATTTTTTAGTTCCATAAAACTCTAAGAAATACAGTCAAACTATAAGAAAAACGCACCCAAATGATTATTTTCACTAAAAATACAAAAAAAAATGTAATGTAGACAGTTAGCACCTTTTAGGTGTTATGATAGGTTAAAAAATTATAATTTTTATTTCACCCATTCAATCAAAAATTACGGGATAAAACCGACTGAACCACTACTATACCACAAAACGTTTCGATATGACATTTGGATGGAACCGAAACAAAGGTTTTTAGTTATCGATCGAGTCCAACCGCAAAAATGCAGGATAGAGTATATAGTGTGATATGTTCAACTTTTCGCTCGTATATAATACAGGTAATCACGTATTTTATTATAATAGATCGCCGTATATCTATATGAAATCCATTGATATACTCGTATTTATATATAGATTTTGGTTTTAGACGATTTTTTTTAAATCTCAGGGAAGAAAAAAGTAAGGTTTTCAAATCACTTAAAATGCACAGGCAGCATATTATGAACGATGCTTTTCAATTAACTCGTCGGTATTAAAAAATAGAAAACTCAATCGTTTACGTTTACGATATAGTTTAAACTATGTACTATAATAATATACGGTGTATGTAGATTCTTTCATTGTGTTACATGATGTACAGAAATTAGACGAGAATATTTTTTTTCGTTTGAACCTTTCTTTTGAGTGGGGATAAAGGCAGGAATTATTGCAGACTTTTCGGAAACCAATCGATTATTCGCGTTATAAAACAGAATGTTTTATGTTTAAAAATGTATGAAGTTTAATCCGCGTGTATGATTTAGACCGTAACTTTGGCACTTTATGCCGCGCGCAGCACTTACCTAAGATAATATTACGCGAACTTGGTAGTTCTGATATACCTGCAATAAATTAACGTGCCGTTCTTAATTTATAAGTACCTATAATCATAATTTATATGGAAACTATGTACAGCAGGTACAAATGAAACGCGTTCGCGGTAAATTTATTACACATTTAATAAGCAGTTTCTGCGGAGTGTGTTCGCGCTGCACTATTCGTCTTACGTCGTTTGGTGAAAATCAAACCGTTGTCTCCGAAGAGTGTTAAAAAATAAAGTAGAATAAAATAAATATATTATATCGCAGCAATCACCGGGGTGTATCGAGAGTGAAATAGACGACGAGATTAAAAGTCCGAACGTATCGTGGGAGCTTTTACTAAATATTAAGTCCACCGCACAGTGGTCGAAAAAGAAAAAAAAAAACGAAAACTATATCAATTATAGATAAATACAGTACAGAAAAATATCCCGGTCGAAAATGTATGAAGATTAACTAAACGTTTGGCTAGTTTCATCGGATCCGTGAATATCGTCCATGGCTGAACGCACGTACAAAAAACATCAAACACCTTGATATAACGCTAAACTTTTACTAGTCATATTCAGAAAATAATAAAAGTTACCAATTTAGATAAATCTGAAAATGAAAACAAAAGTAGTTCAGTTTAATCCGAAACTGATATCGATTCGGAATGATAAACAATTGTTAAAATGGTTTTGCTGCAAATCGATATTATTTCTTCTAAAAACTAAAATTCTATACATTTATAAAATAATATAAAAATTATAACAACAATAATAATATTTATTGGACATTTAATGGTCACATTATTTCACCATATTCCCACTCATCAATGATAATAACCTCTTATTGGTAAAATTGCAGGAATACTAATAAAAATAAATAACTAAGGTAATGTATATGAACAACAAAAAGGAAAATATTATGAATATAATACATTACGCGGAGAAACTTGGAAGTGATTAGTGAAAAACATAGCGATATTTGTAGTTATTGTTATTTATTGTTTTAGCCATGGCTAAATCTTTTTTCAACGCTATTTTTGACGATTTTCCAAATGTACGATTCCGAACGGGACTCTATTTAATAAATTCTGAGCTACTTGATGATAACATAGCTTCGATATATCTAAGAAAACAATCTGTCTAAACGAGAATAAAAATCTAATTTTATGTAAGCAAAATTTACCTTTTAGACCACTGCGCACCGTAAGTATAGGTGCTGTAAGATAAATCGGTCGGCCGTCGCAGTATTATGTATACTTGATTAGTTTAATAATTTAATACATTATTATACTGCAGCTTCGGTGCCGATGACATGCGGTGGTTCGTTATGATTACGATTACTATTATTATTATTACTATTATTGTGCTCTTTCCGAGGATATCGTCAATTTGTGCGTGTGTGTTTTTGGCAATCAGCGTATCATTCGTTTCGAAATTAGGAACTGTATATTATTATTATTTCGTAGAGCGCTCAGGTTAATGAATGGATGGCGAGGGCATGTGCCGTTTTCCCTTAGATTAATCATCGCGCTCATCGTCTGCCGCCGTGTCAGGAGCATTCACCGCTGTAGCCTCGGCCACTCGTCTTCCGTTTCAACTGTCGCGCGGTGTCGCAAGACAACCCGGCTTCTTCTCGCCCTCGACGACCGACCGCGATTTGATTCTACGCGCGCGCGTTCCGGCGACTTGAAAAAAAATAAAAAAAAATTAAAAAAACCCACCGACGCCGAGGTCGTAACACAATACGTTTCGCCGACGTGACCGTATAGTTTTTACCTCGATACTTTACCTCGAATATTTTCAAGTCGATACTATCGGCAAACTCGATGTTTTCGATTTCCTTCGACATTGTCGATATATTCGGAATTTTTCAGCGTACGGTTTTGAAATAACTTACGGTTCACCGGTACATTGGTATATAGTTAGTACACCCGCGGCATGACCATCACCCCTATAATGTCGTCTCACACCATCACAGTCGCGGGAGGTTTTTTATATGAAATTGTGTATGGTCCTTTGCACTTTTGGCACGAGGGAGGAGATACATTTTTCTTTAATATGTTTTTTTCACTTAAACGACAACAGTCAACATCTAAGAACACATATTAGTAAAGTATGTATAGCAAAAATGCTTTAAAATATAAGGTTCGTTTTTGAAAAATAGGAATGAAACTGTTGACGCCATGACTTGTTCATGTAGCGCCATAACCCTTGTCCTTTATTATAATAAGATGCTCAATAGAGTTTTTTCACTATCTTATCTTATTCATATTAGAAAACACTTTTTCGCCGGGCAGGTGTTAAATTCAGCCTAGTGGACATGGGATGTACTCAACAATTATACGAAAATGTCATCTTTTTTTTCAAAGTGGGACACATACCTCGAAAGCAGGTCTGTCAAGCCCAAAGCGGGATGAATGCTATACAGGCCGTTTATTTTCTGCTTCTAGTCCGTTTCATTTCAATTGTTACAAGACAACAGGCTCGCGGGTTATTATCATCCTCTTCGACCGACGATTTAATTTTAAACGAGTCGTGACAAATCAAAACAAAAAAAAAAATAAAAACGTGAAAACAAACGCCGATACCGAGATTATACTGTATTTTACCGACAAAGGCGTGTTTCGACCACTGCCGTTTGTCTTTTCTTTTGTTTAGTCTGGGTGTTTTAAGAATATTCGAAAACAAAAATAATAATAATAATAACAAAACGATTATTATTTTCGTTCCCATCACTATACTCCTGCTGCGCCCCCACGCCCTGCTATTGTGTTTTAGTTTTTAATACCACTCGAAACAAAAAAAAAATGTGGCCGAGATAAAAGATAAAAAGATTATTACTTCGTAAAACCCAAAAACGTTTTTTTTTTTTTCACTTATTTTAAAAATATTACGTTTTTCAGATTTATTGAATCGTAAACGGACGGAAGAACGTCTATGAATTTAAATCAAGAGTTCAAAAAATATACTCCAAAGCATTGCGCCATTACCGCGAGACATTGCGGCGGCGGCGCGTTCGATCTGTCACCCCTAATTCAAAACTCTTCACGATAATATATTATACACTTAAAAATTTCATCGTACATGTCTTGTACATGGCGACGTTCTCTTTCGGACGGAAAACGGTTTTCCTTACAAAAAAAAAAAATGATCCTTCGTACCTTTTTGTACCCCTTTCAAATGTATCAATATTTCTCACAGGTTCCGGACCACGCGATTGTACATGAGAACAATAATAGGACAGCGTTCGTAAAAAAAATGTATAAATTAAATTTAAAACATTTTCAGAAAGCAGAAATAACTGAGTAACTCTTGTTCCAACTATACTAGAACGGCGATCGTTGTATTTTTAATAATTTAAAATTGTTGAAATAAACTTATAAAAATAAAAACTTGTAACGCAGACAAAACGTTTTAACAACAGAAGATGCCTTACATAACCTATTTCAGTGAAAATATTAATAGCCAGTGGCTATTAAACTTTTTTTCACGAACGCTGTACATTACAGCAGTCGGTCGACGCCTGTCTACTGTTCACATGACTTATCTTTAACGTTGTATAACCGTTGTATTGCGACCGCTGGCTTTACTGCTCTCGTTGAACGCTATAATGCAAGTTTGCCCAACACCGAGTTCCTAATGTTTCGATTTACAATATATTATTAATGTATTACTAATTTATTACACTTAGAATTAGTATTTAAATACCAATACTGAATTTGACCAGCTAAGCTAGAAATTGCTTTCGGGTATGCTTACTTATTCCAAAATTCAAATCTCGTGGGATGGAAATAAACTTCTTGTCACAAACTATAGATTTTCAAACTTAAAGTTTCAATATCAACATATTTCGGTAAATGTCCTCATGTATATAGGTCTCTTTCACAAGAGTTTTCAGGCTATTCGACAAAATAAATAAAAAAATAATGTGTGTGACAGAATAAATTTATATTTTACCTACTCTTGGAAATAAAATATTTATGCTTAGATAATGTCGTATAATAGATTATTTTTTATAAGATGTGTACACCATAAATAATTATAAAACGGATTATTCAGTGCCTTTTTAAAAATATATTCGAAACATATTAATTTGATTGATGAAAATAATCATAACAACTTTTTTAACAATAACATGTTCAAGCAACAATTTTCAAATAATATACAAAACGTAATAAGTAATTTTTTAGACCCTGGTGTTTGATAAGTTATAACTTTATTATTTCAACAGAATTCTACAAACTCAATGCAATATTCTTAGATTTTGCTTTGACACCGACGACAATTCTTAGTTTTAGCGTGGAATTTGATTTGCTCTGTGCCAGAACTTTGAATAAATGCAATGTTTGTAGGTATATACAGACAACTGCATTGCGGATGACAGCAAGTTGCCACTAACGTGAGAGTTAGTGCTATGACATCCGTGTAAACCGGAAGCGAACAACGAATTGTTCCACATTTACACGTACACAGGGGTTCTTTTTTCCAGATTTATCCGTAGCCTCGAACATTATACGAGTATTTGCTACATCAGTGGGCATAACTGTCGGTATAAATGCAAAGTTCGTTTGCGAACGAACGATTTAATTTGTTCTTCAACTCCTTTATACACTTCTAATAATAATAATAATAATAATACGAGATCGGTACGTTTTACCAGTCGTGTGAATAGCTTGATTAAATTATCGACCGTGAAAACTGTATCATCACCGCGTGAACTATGAAATAATATCATTGCAATAGGATGTTATGAAACCACGAGGCGGTCGGATTAGTTTGAATGATGGTTCGAGTCGATGTTTACATAAATAAATACATTCGCTTAAATTGTATTGCTTACAATAAATGACGTGTGTGCGTGCGGAATATGATTTATGATTACGGACGGTAAATGTGAAACGTGTGTAGGCACGTCGAGCGGGCTGAATTTACAGCTTTGGCGCAATATGATATTGTATACACGTTGTTAAAATTTGGAAAAAATATTGAGTTAAACAAACGGACGAAACTCCTAGGTCGGGGGAGACTCCACGGCCGTATGAGATGCAGGGAGGGACACCGGTGTGCTAGAAAAAGCAATTTGAATTTAAGATGATCAGATTATATTTCTAAATATGGTCGAGTACGTGTAGAACCAAATTTCTTAATTAAGTTGGTTGAACTTTTAAACTTTTAACTACTTAATACGAAAAAACAAATTTTTGAAAACCGTCAAATGTCTTTTAAATGCTAATGTTCAGTAAATGTTTCGAGCCAAATACAATTAATATTTTGTTGAATATCACTTTAATAATATTATATAATAAACTTAAAAGTACTAGATGGAAATAAATAAATATTATAATTATTATTGTTGTTTTTAAAACTAAAATCGTGTAATCAAAATTCGATAAAAACCTCAATTTCGTCACAATTGCATTTTCTAACGCTTATAAAATTTGTTTGCGATTTTCCGGTGAATATTTTTTTCATTGGCAACGAAGAAAATCTGTTGAAAAATGTTGTATCCATGAACCCTAAACGTAGTGCGTGACGAAGTATACTGGGTGGTACAGGGTTCGATTCAGGGTTGAGAGAGTTATTTGAAATTGTTTTCTCTGTTTTTCTCAATTATTCGGAAAACTGTTGAGAAATTAAAAAATGAAAATAGAATAATTGAAAATTAAAAAACGACTTGAAAGTACTTGCATGAAAACACACGTCATCATGTACATGACGTTTATGGTATTTATTTCAACTATTTTCACTAAAACTGCCGAGCATATCGGAGGAGAATAACGTATCCATAACGAATCAAACGAAATAATGATTATGGCTTATCTGCAGCAGGTGCAGTAGTTCGAGTGCGACGAAAGATGGAAAGCACTCAAAACGCGTATCGCTAAGCACAGGCAATCATTTTTAATAACCACGGTATCTATACCGCATATACCATACGCTGTCCGACCGCGATATAAAATAAACGATTTTTCGAGACCGGACCGCCTGAAAGTCCCGGCGCACGATCGCGGTCAGTAACCGTGATATCACGTGCACAATATTATACGATTATATTATGCTATTGTACAGCGCAGCCGCCCGATGAGATCGCCGTTCGTATAATGTTTAATCATTTATCTACGGCGATAATTTATTGTAATTAAAACGGCCGACGGGACATTATCCGCACGCGAAAAGCGCACCGTGAAATACATTACGACCGCATAATATTATATAATACGATATAATGGAGTTGTATAAATTTAAAGTTCAAAAAATATCATGTTCTTTCGTCGCGATAATAATAATAATAATAATATACCAACACCGTACCGGACGGTATCGCTCCCCGGTGGACATTGATGAGCAGGGCTGAATCAAGGGTAGGTACGGACACGGACCGCATGTTTAAAGGGGTAACAATGTGTTGACTTGTGATTTTTTTTGATTTTTTAAACCGTATTTGTGAGTTTATAATTAAAAATCCGTTTAAATATATTAATCATAAATCTTTCAAAAAACATGAATCTGGTTCTTCAAAAAGAAAAACACAACAATTTATCAAGGAGTATGAAGCTACCATTCCTAAGTCATTATATGAAAACATTGACAACGAAGTTTTAACTAATTAAAAATCCAATTTTTCGAAATAAAGCCGATGAAAAACTTGATACAAATATACCAATGAAGTAAATAAATTATATTTTAATATTTAATTTTTAAGTATATTTTAGATTTTAGTACTATTTCGATACTACATTACACAAATATATATTTAAATTAGTATTTAATACAAATTACTTTAAATCTGTAAAAAGAAAGAAATGCTTAGTATTGGGCTCACATAAAGGCTAAAGTAACAGCCCCCCTTAGATTTACATTAAGACCTTAAAACTGATGTACAGGTTCTGAGCTAACTGCAACCATCTCATCGATCCCACTGATCATCTCAATAATTGTTTCAAAACTTTTCAATTTTATCCTTTTCAAGCATACCATTTTTAATTTTGTTTCTAGGCGGAGTTGAATAATATTTTGATTCTTATTGGAGAGTTCCACTATAAAAAGGCTAAGAAACACTGACGAACACTATATAATATTATCTACGTTTATTTAAATATAAATATTAAAACGTTCGTCGGACAATGTACGGTTGTATGCTGCTGCGATGTTATTCAAATGCGTAATTACTTAGCATTGCATGTCTGTCATTGAGGATGTACCAGCGTAATTGGCCACCGTTATGTATATTAAAGTCTTATTAATATTATTTGTGTGATTTTTAGTGAAAAATTACCTTTGTTTGAGTTGATGTATATAAAACATACAAAATGCATAAAATGTTCACGTTATTAAAACAATTTGGATGCTTAATTAAAATGTTCAACTCTGCAGTAATTTTGTAAATTAATATGTCACACAGTGGCGTAAATAAATAAAAGTATACTTTAAATGCTAAACAGGCGAACATTTTTTTTTTTTTTTTTTATCAACTCATAGAAATACGCCCACGATGTTATTATCCTTTTAATACTTATAATATATTATATGAAGATAGCCGAACCGTATTCTTAAAATACTCAGAACTTTTTAATTAAACGCTTTTTACGACGCTTTATACATTTCGAAATAAGATCTAAAACATTTCATGTCGTCATAATTTTATTTTTATGATGATTTAATATTCAAACGCCTTGGGTTTATTATAATATCATTAAGCAATAGCACTCGTGTACATAATATTGTAACCGGTAATTACATCCCTATGGAGTATTTGAATGAATACATAAGCAGCATATTATATTATACGAGTGTATATATATATACTTATATACGTGCAGTAAACTGCAGTGCTCTGCAAACGATCGTCTTTCAGAATCTGTGAAACCTATAGTCGCTTTTAAATTACGACACTAAGCCCGACTCTGTCAGACTGCTTCAAGACCAAAAATAAATTAGCATATTAACGTGCACGCACTGGGTTCCCGCGTCTTAGGGATTCTATGCGACCACCTGAATTCCACAACGACGATTGTTTTTCCCATTATTTTTTTTTATTATTTTTTTTTTTTTTGGACCACTACACGACAAAAGTGAATTATTATAGTTCTTGTGTTCAAACCTACAGGAACTCTCAACCATATGTTTGTTAAATATTTTTGCCGGTGCGCTTGTCGTAATTTGTATTGCGTGTCGTGTAACAAACAAATTTAACGATTTTCACGTTCGTGTCTGTTTTGCTGAGAATACGTTCGAATGAAAATCGAATGATTTCGAAAACTTTCCCATTAGTTTAAATGAAAAAAAACAAGTCGGTTTTATTTCTTTGCCGGTACTTAACTTGAAAAATGTCTATGGAAAACTTTGAGTAGAAACTTGGTATTTATTTTATGTTTAATAATATTTGAAAAACAAATTATTTTCCAAGTACAAAGTGTTTTTTTTCAAATTATTTTGCGCTGCATGTCAGTTTGAAAAGTATTTGCGTTACATGGCTAACGGTCACACGTAGATATACATTATACACATATATTTATACATAAGATGATTTCGCGGGGAGCAGATAACTAATATGATACAGGTTCATAGATTCCTCATAAAATTCATTAAAATCAAAATTCTGTTGAATTAGCAGTGAACAGCGGTTGTTTTTAAGCATGTACTTGTCCCCGAAACTGTAAGCAAATCAATATGATTTTTGAAATTTTGAAAAGTTAAGTGAAGTCTGACACTGCAGACTGTTTGAATAAATAAATAATATTACGAATCAGAGCGGATTCGGCGTGTCAGAGTACAACTCTCACGCGCCAGGAATAATTTAATTGGTATATTGATTATATTATCATTGTATAGCTTCGTTCGGCTCGGCTTCATGCTGCAGTTCGCCCCATTACCGCGAAGTCCGTATTAGGGTGTTTATTTTTAATTTTGCCCAAGTGCGCATTCAATAGCGATACGTTGTGGTGACCTACGTATACCTATGTATACATGTACAATACATGAACCTAGCGCTAACGAGACGGCTTAAGGGTGCCAGCACATAGGTGGTCTTTGCAAAACCTTGCAGCCATTGACCAAAGCACTCTATTCGGTGGTAAAATAATTATTTTCCGTACCGACATTTATGGAGCAGAGAAATTAAATGGGACTCGTGTTGCAGATGATTTATTCTAACCGCCGCGCCGACACTATACACACTATATATATACGAGTATATACCCAAACTAACGCGCCAGATGACTTATTTTAAATGACAGACCCATTAGTCAGAAATACTTACACATAAACGCGTTTTGATTTATCAAATTGCATTTCTCAAAACGAAGTTAATTAATAACACTATACCTACTGTAAGACGTAATATTTCACTTTTTTGTATAATGCAATTAAACGTCCAGTAATACATCCTGCTTATAGGAGAAAATTGCTTGTAGGTCGGTATCCAACTATTTCATAATTAATATAATTAAATTGTATTAATTTATAAAAATTCCGTCTCGAAAAGTTACGCAAAACTGTTTTTAAAATTAAATTAACGTCATGGAATATTATACGCGTTGGACGCCAGCGTTTGTTATTATTATAAATCTGCAACAATCCGTCTGTTCGGAGTGTTGTAATCAAGAAACCGATATTACCATCATTTGAAACTTAAACATTACGATCGAGGAGATTTATTGCAATCATTTGTCTTATTTACCATCGGTTTTGTGGGACGTACGTAACTAAATAATTTTGAATATTTAAAAAATCAATAGTCGAATATTATGGTTTGAACACGGAACGTTTAAAATTTATATCAAGCCAAAACTTAGTGATATCATTTTATTATTCGTGGATGTTACATTAATGATATAAAATATCCTCAAAAATAAATTTTATTTTAAAAATATAATCATTTTATACAATTGCGTCTTGTATGATAATGAGCTTCTGCGATAATGTTTGTTGAATAAACTGAATAAACTGAAAAAATGTGTTATATTATTTTTCCACAACACAAAATAATTTCGAAGAGCCATAAGTGTGAATTTTGAACAACTTAAAATGAACAATATAAAGAAAACGCTTTGGTCAACAGTTTAAGTATATCATAAACTTTTACTAAATGTAAGTTACACGTTGAAAAAACAAAATCAACTATTCGACCCTTTAAATAATATTTAAAAGCTAATAATCTATTTCCAAGTCAAAGTTAATTAAAGTAAAAGTTTTATCAAATCGAATGACGATCACTACTATGCAAATAAAATCCAAGATTTATAATGTTCCGGTTTTTTCAAATGGTTAAAATTTAAATGAAAAATTTAAATTATGAAAAAAAAACAGATATCTCTAGAATTGGATTTTCATTGAATGTCTTGAGAAACTAAGCTTACAGAGTTCAACTCTTGTAGAGTATCTGTAACTAAGGTAGTTGAGGATGGTAAAAGTTTGCCAACGAACAATGAGATGAGTTTAAAGGATTATCAGGTTTAAAAAATACCATAGGAGTCATATAAACAGCTAAAATCCTATAAAGATAATCCTCAGAGGCTGCACCTTTAAACTGTAATGCAATATAATCCTTTCAAATCGTTCTTTGACATAAACATGCTTAGTCGTTAAATTAAAAATACATTTCACTACTTCGTATTTTTATTTATTCGTTTACGTACGTGCCTTTAATCGCGCAGACATTAAAACTAAATAAACGAGACTGCCGGAGAGGAGAGTAAACTACACGAATTTAAAAAAAAAAACTCTCCGTGAACTTTATGGCTCTGCCATCGGGGGAAAAAATCGAATTAATCAACCGCTGTAAATCGTACTGTTCTGCTGCGAGTCCCAACGCCGCCGTGTCTGAAATCCCAACAATATTGTTCCCTTATTTCACCGGAAGAACCGCACCGGAAGTATTATAAAATGCAATATTCAAAACGGAGGAACAGGGGTGGTGAGTGCGTGAGTTTGTTTAGTGCATGTGCGCGCGTGTGTGTTTGCCAAACCACTTCGACTCGGAACACGTGGATATTTACAAAACACGCGTGCGCACGGCGGCGTAGCAGTTTCAGCTCGTGTTTGCGTTGTGCACAAGTTTTTGACGTTTGCTTTTCGTTGATCAGATTGAATATCACACGCGGCCATTAGAATATATTATGTTGTTTTCAATGCATAACGGACGGCTGCGACGAAGTTAGTTTCGACCGAACGCTATCATTATTATATTTGTATGTTTGTGCGTATGCGTTTGTCCACGCTTGTGTGCGTCCGCGGGTACGTGTGTGTGTGTGTGTGTGTGCGCGTGTGTTTACTATAGTTTGGGCTAATACGTTTTTGCCGAGCGTCGCGCGTATACTATATATATATATATATAATAAGCTTCGCCCTCGCACCCTTTCGCAACAAAGCGGTCGGTTTTCACGCGTGTCCCGAATATACCGAGTCGATTTCGCTAATTGTTTATTTTTCTTCGCCGATACGTGTGTAGGTGTGTATACGTTATAAACGATCGTCCGGAACCGTGAAATAATAATAATAATATATTATTAGTTTCGGGTGGGGAGGGTGGCGATATTGTTGTTAGGGTCGTGTAATTGCCATCGGCCTATATACCGGAGGGTTCGCGAGAGCTTTGTTTCGGCGGCGGCGGCGGCCGCGTCGCTAAATCAACGGAACAACGTATTATTGTGCATCGGCCGAGTATTGTCTGGCCTTCGTGACTCCTACAGTGTTTCTACACTCTTTCGACCCTTTAGCGCGTATATATTTATGTATTTATGTATACATATACGCACGCACATTATTCACACGTGTTTCTCGCAGCACCGAGCAAGTTTTTTTTTCGTTGCCACCCCCAAGTTACGACCGCGCATTCCACACCCTTCGCATTGTTTTACGCGTACGCATGTTTTGTTCGCCCTTTTTTTCTTCTTCTTCTTTCGGCTCATAACTATCGCGTATGGTATGTCAGTACACGCTCGCAGTGCACAGTTTTTTCCGTTTCAGTCGTACCCGCTCGCATAGCCTCTTATATTATGGTCAACGGCCCCCAACCGCTCGTCGCGGATACAAGAGAGCATTCCGACTGCGAACGAGATGACGTCGTTTTCTACAGCGTCGTTCCCGGTGTTGCTTACAGCAGAGGTGGCCAGCGATAAGTAGTAGACGCGAGACACGCGGCATAATGAAAAAAAAAGTTAGAGCCGAAAGCTGATTTCCAAGGTTGAATTGAATACAAAAAAATTACTTTAACTGTCGTTTGGATTTTCGAAAATCCATTTGTGGCTAAATGTTATTGAACATAAATCCCCAAAACCTATTCCAGTAAATAAACAGCAGCATTAGAAATCTTCCAAAGCATGTACAAAAGACTTTGTGCTTATAAATTAATATACATTTTCGCAATTACATATTAACTCGACGAAGAAAATTATGAAATCAATACATCGCTCAAATTTAACGGATAATCATCATACGGAATTATTAAGGACTGATCTAACGACACATAATCCATACTTCAAAAAACTTACGAAAACAATGAACACGCAACAAATTCGTTAGGTTAAGTTGGATATGAATTAGTAATTAACAAACACGTTGGGGTTTAAAAAATAATTTCGCTTTTAAACTTTGTATCAAAAACAACACTATATTTTGTTCAAATGTTCATTAGTAACAATGTTTCGCATTTTACAATAAGACGCGACCCGCATGAGTTTATATGCAGCTTACTTGGCCACACATGTATACAGTATTGATGAGAAAAAAACAGGAACTGTGAATCACATGCGGTCTTATACGTTTCAAACATTAAATAGGTGAAAACTAACTATATAACTAAGGGAACGACAACAAGTGTCATTATGATTTCGGAAAAAAAACAACAACAATAGATCACTTCACGGGTGATGTTTTTCGAGTATTAAATTTACACGGGAGATACTTCAGCAACATCATAGAGACGGTTATATTAATTTTCCAACTTCTGAGAAATTGTTTTTGTCATTAGCATCAAAAACTTCTAAACATGTATCTGAATAGGCTTAAAATGTAATTGTTCTTTGCATCATTTTCTGATAAAAATATTTCGCATTTAATGGATACAAAGAAAATGTTTAGTTATTTTACCATTCCTTATACATTTGTAACAATGAAGACACGTAAAAACGTACGTTCATCAACGACAACATTTAAGGAGAAATAACAAATACACCAAAGTCAATATCGACGCGACAACATTTTCCTTGAAAATTACCATAAAAATTGTATTTTACCTTTATTATTAAAAAAGAAAAAAAAACATTTGTATAATTTAAGTTCCATTTATGATGTAAAAAAAGGAAAAAAATGGAATTCGCAGTGATTTTACATGTTGGGCTGGAAAGGGTTAAAACAGGGTTTTATTTGTATTTTATGAAACAAGAAAAAATATCAATTAGATTAAAGTCAATTTGTTTAGTCGTTCAGAGAATGCATACCAGACATACTCCATAACTTTTCCAATATTGTTGATTAAAAACTGTTTAATGTTCTGTTTTACATATAAAATAATATAAACATTAAACAACATCGAGTTAATCAAATATTTTATAATAAAACGTAATAAAGCAATGTTATGCGTGGAATTTTGTAAATTAAATCCATAAATACACTTGAATGTGATACAAAGTTCCAAAAAAAATTTGCAAGAGTACATCGAATTTTGAACATAAACAAATCGGTATTGTACCGATTAAAAAATTTGCGTTATTAATAGTTTTTGAAAATGCGGAAAGTGAATAACCTATAAAAATAATAAGTCATACCACAAACTGCAGGTATCTG
This sequence comes from Periphyllus acericola, assembly GCA_949715065.1. Lineage (NCBI taxonomy): Eukaryota > Metazoa > Arthropoda > Insecta > Hemiptera > Aphididae > Periphyllus > Periphyllus acericola. The sequence continues at coordinate 36,494,246 of OX454268.1, forward strand.
AAGTTGCGAATAAATATTATATTATTTGATTTTAAACAGTGTTTGGAACCACTATTATCACACATTTCACATTGATGAGATTTTACTCAAGCTTTAATTTTTATTGTTATACATCTCAAATATTAACATCAATAATTATGTATCGTGAAACTTTAACCGTTTTTCGTTCTATAAATATCGTTTCGTATTTATTTGTCATCATCAAGTTTGTACAGCATGAATGTTCCGAATAAATAAAAAAAAACGAATACAATTTTACGTGTTATTATTTAAAACACTTTAAATAATTGCACTGTGAGCATAACGGCCATTACTGAATGACAACCTTCCTCGCCGATTGTGGTTTTTCCGACTTGTTAATTACATATTATTATAATTAGTTCTGACTATTGACGTCCTTTCACGTTTCTCATTTCGTGCGTTTTCGACGTAAATCACCTCGGTATAAATTGAAAAATTCCACGAATTCATTAAAATTGTCCACATAAATTGCCATAAAATAATAAAATAAATTACGTCTGAATAATATATTTCAACGTTCATTGGTTAGGTTATTCATTGGTAATATACTACAGTGTGTCGCATGTAGGTTATACGTTACCTATCTACCACCGAGAGGAAAAGAAACTACCGTACATTTTGAGTGATAATTATTTATCTCGATTGATTAAGTCTATTGAAAAGTTGTCATTGACTCCGGGCTGTGAGTCACGTGGCAGTATAAATCGTAGGCAAAAGATTAACTACAAAACGCATAATATAGCTGCAGTAAACGAAGAAGAAAAAACCGATTGTTGTAAACACTTTTGAAGTTTTTATTTTACACTGTGTTTATATTTTAATTTAACAGTGTTATGACGCTATTATGATAATTATTATGGTATTACATAATAATAGTTAACTAAATAAGTATACTAAATATTATCAACTATCGAATTTATCTCACCTATTAGAGTATGAATATCTTCACATTTGAAAGCGGACCAATCGCATCTATTAAAGACAATTGAATATTCAATAATACCGTTTCAAACCAAACGTGAGCTGAAAGTTGATGACAAGAACAAGCTACTTTTGTTTTAGTAGAAATCTCACTGAAACATGATTATAAAGTCGTCTTGTGTGTTTACACTGCGCTGCATAATGGCAAAACATAATTCGCGCTACACCAGCTGTATTCATAGAAAATAGATGATTATTATTTCTCGTCGTCTTGAACGAATAATACGGCGAGGCGCCGGAGGTATCATTGTTTAGTTCGAATTTTATATAATATTCTAAAAGATGAGTAGTTTTCCGAAGAAAAAAAACGTTCTCGTGCAACAACAATATCATACCGCTTTTTATTATTAATTCTTACATAATATATTATTACTCACGGTTTATTTGCAGCGATAAGTAAACACGAGTCAGATAATAGTACGCCCAGACGTGGTAGTCTTTCTTCGCTTTGAAAATGTAATTGTTAAATTTCATAAACAAAAATAATGTTATTCGTACGAATATGGATGATGCGCGATTTAGAAGTATATAAACTAAACGTGTCTGAAAATCAAATGAAAAAAGTAAACAAAGTTTTCATCTTTATATATATAATATTATGTTTACAGAAAAAATCTTAATGACACTGATCATTTTATTACTTTGTAGCGATGATGTGTATACTTAGTGCGTACAGCGTGAAAGAGATGGAATTTCTTTGTGATACCAACGCATATTATCATAATAGTAATATTATTATTATCATATTGTGCTCCCTCAGAAGTGGCGAAATGAATTATTTTTCAGCCAAACGTTTTAATATTAAAACGCGACGCGGTGCTACCACGCAGGTTCAATTTCACGATCAAAGACATATTATTCCACTCGTAGTATTTTCCCAAAATGCCATGTTATCATCACGACGCGATACGCAACTTTTCCGTAAAATCTTCTCGCGGAAAGCGAGTAGCGCGGGGACCGGATGACGAACAGGCCAAATAACGTTAACCCGTTCGAACGAACATAAAGAACCGGAACCGGTACGGCGGTACGTATAATACGTGGACGTGTCGCGCGGCAAACTTTCGGTCAAACACGTATTTATAATATTACTTGGACTCCGCGAATTCCACTCCGGCCGTCCATCAACCCGCGCGCGGTCGCCAACAGAAGCCTTCCGGTACATATATTTTAAAATGAACAGAACCCTTCCGGTACAGTTATAATAACATGTTATAATGCACAACATAAACTGACAATAATAATAGAAAAAAATATAAGGAAATTATGTTTTTTATGACTAAAATCATGTTCATGGTCGGCCGGCCCATTGTAAACGGTTCAATCTCGCAGACGCGCGTATGAGATCCATGAGATGGGCAAGTATACATTTTTACAAGTACCGCAAGATACAATATTGTTTTACTTTGACCAGTTTACCGTGTGTATTTTTGTGTTATCCATCTTAATCGCGGGAAATTTTAATATCAATGTCAGACCGTAAGCAACCGAACGAATATTCCGCGTTAGGTTCGTAATAATGGAGGCGTCAAAGCTGCGTGCTGTTTTTATAAAAAAGATTGAAATGAACGTTTCGCAAGAACCGTAATTTATTTTTCAGTCAATCAAATTCGCTTTAAATCGTTTTTAGAATCTAATAAACACTAGCTTTCAGGATTAAAACGACAGTACACACTTCCGTTAAAATGTCTTACTAAACGCATTAGAGCCTACTCAAAGCACCATGTGTAAAGCACCGTTTACGCGATATTACGGTATCCTGCAGCACCTATACGTTTCACCGTCTATATTTTCTTTTGTATTCAGATACTATATCTACGTGTACTGTTTAAGAAACCGAATTCAATTATTATTACATCACGGCGTATACTATCGTCTTACACGCATCCTAAAAATGATTCGATCCCTTACGGCTTACATAATTACAGTAAGCACAACGCCGTGTATTCAACCGTAAACTATGCATTCAGGTTAATTTTCTTACAATTTTTCCGGGGGGAGGGGGGTGAAATATTGAACCCTTTAACCCCATTGTGTACGCTCCTGTAGTATTTTTGAATTTATGTGTTTTTTTTTTTTGTCATTGTACACGATTTCGACCGGAAAGAGTGCTCAGTACATCACGATCACGGGGAAGATTAATGGGAGATTTATAGAGGAAATGATGTCAAGTTGGTACTTATCAGGAAGGAGAGGGTAATTTTTTTTAATTTCTCAACGTTTTTCCGAATAATTGAGAAAGCTAGAGAAAAATTGCAAAAAATTTCAACCGGTCGTCTTGTTTTTATGTTTCATATAGATACAAGATTTTTCATAAGATTTTCATCGTCGCCAATAAAATTTTTTTGTCGGAAAGTCACACACAAATTTTAAAATCATTAGAAAATGAAATTTTGTGTTAAACCGCTAAATTGGGTATTTCAATAAATATTGATTACAGTTATTTTATTAGTAATTTGGTTGATATTCCATTAGTATAAATCGTAGCAACTCAAAACGTTTACTTACAGTATTAGAATTACATTACATTGCATAATTGTTGAAACTTTATTATTTTTTCCGCGAAATTTAGAATTAGAAAGCAATATCCATATCATAATACTCTTTTCAAGTATCTATACACTATAAAATGTGTTTCTTTAAGGTGAAAAATCATTGTATCCATCCGATAGCAATAATATAGTACGATGGGCAACTCGGTGCGGCACTCAGTTTTTCTTCCTCCGCTGCAGCTGCAGTCGTACAGAATTTATGTTATCATTATCATTATCATACGACGACGGAAAATGTTTAATGATTATTATCAACTTACTGTTTGTGCACACTCTGTACACATACGGGTTCAATAAAACGGACCTACCGGCCGTACATCATTAAACTCGGGTGTGATTGATGTATACACATGCACATAGTGCAAACATTTTCGCACGTGCACACACACACACACACACACACACACGGACCGGACGTTGATTAACACGCCTGTTAACGACGCACACGTTGCGGTCCACCCTTCCTCTTATCCCACTATACCCTTATCCTGCACTATATAGCAAACAGATTTCCTTCCGGTCATAACTCATAAGGCTTTGATCCATTCAATTCGATACGCATAGCCTGTGCGCGGCCCTTTTACTATCGCCACACATCCTTTATTAACCCCGTCCCCACGACCCCCGAAGTCTTCCTTTTGATAAAGTTTATTTTATAAAGTTTTTACTCCGAGACATTTCATCAGAATTCATACACACGTAATCCGAATGAAAGTTTTGTCTACTGCCCGCGGCCTTAATAATATAACGATACAAAAATAAAAATAATAATGATAATAATAGCAATGGTAGTAGATAAAAATACTATAGTCAAAATGTCAATTAGAATTACTTCAGTGATACGATTTGGAGATGTGAACGACGAAGCTATTTATTCACTTTTGATTTATCGCTATTATTTTGTACACTACACTAAATAGTGTTTTGTAACAATACGATCGTCTATCTACAGTATTGAAACATCAGGTTTTTTTTTAATCTTCGTTGTCACAAGGTATACGACTAAAATACACAGGTCTCGTCCATGGCTATAGTGGCCAATACCACGGTACGAGTTCTCATTTTAATTTTACTAAAAAAGTCAAATAACATATTTGCGTTAAATTTATAATTCAAGAGGTGGTGTACGTAACTCATTGGGATTTTAGACTTAATGGGAAATGCACATCATTCCGAAGCAATTATTTTCCTTGGAAATGCTTATTAAGCACGCTATCTTTCGTTCGACTCGGAATCTCAAACATTAAATAATAAAATAGATGAGTAACCGAGGAAAACTCGAGGTAAATATAGTATTGAACCGGGGAAGGTACTGTTTATTTTAATTATTTGTTTTCTATTAAAGTTACTAAATACGGCTAACAAGCCAAACACGCAAACATGTTTCATTTTGTAATTTCAAATTAAGTGATTGTGTTTGTTAAGAGTGTTGTAAGTCTTAACAACGAATTGAAATAAAGTCAATGAATGCCGAGAATATAAATCTAATAGTTATTGCTACGTGTTCGGTTTGTTGTTTATCAATATTCGCGTATAGGCGTAGGCTAAGAGTTTCCAAAATAAGTAATTACCGTTATTAAGCTTGGACTCAATCTCGAACCGACAGTAAACATGTCCACTTAGAATGGTCACCTGAGACAGGAACCCAGCGGATTGAAATCCAAAAACGAAACGTTCTTCTTAAATCATGTAAGACTGTCTAAACTTAACGAGAGCACGTTGTGGTCACGCCGAGGAGTATCTCAGTGTCACAATTGATTAAATATTATTTAATATTAAAAAAATTGGTTAAAATGGTGCCGACTTTTATCTCAACAGTTTAGTACTTCTTTAGGTTTGCACTTAACGTGGGTATTGGATTCACCAAAAAAACAGTGACCTGCAGCAGAGTCGGTCTCAGGGGGTTTTCCACCCTAAATTAATATAATTTTTGCCGCCCCTATTCAATATAGTTGTAAGTCATTTGCATTGAGGGGGTATAGAAAATAAATACTGCAATAAATGTGGTGGAAACAAATACGAGACACGTATTTAATAACAGACATTATATGCTTGCGTGAATAAAAACAATTACATAAAATAAGTACATTTTACATTGGAAAAATACAACGACAATACTTGGAATAAATCAAATAAGATTTATTTCGGGATATTTTTCTCGAGAAATATCAACAAATAAGTAATTAAATCGATTTAGTTCATTCAAAACGTGCCGCCTCTAAGCTATTGTTGCCCTAAAAGGCCGCGTATTTTGCTACACCTAGCACCAAGGCTGTGTTCACAATTGTAGTGATTTTTGCACGAAATGTGGCAGACCATTTTTTTTCTCGGCTTCAGCCGCAGTCATTTGGTGGATTACATTAATTACGTTGGCGCGCTGTTACGGGAGTATATATGAGTCTCCGGAGACGGACTACGGTATATGTAGGATGATATAGGCGAAAGGGGTAGGACAAAAAGAAGCCATGGGGCTGACAATTAAAAATGCATGAATTCCGTTTTATAACGTAAGGTACAGTGCATTGTATTAAGAACTTGTCTGGTTATAATATGCATCGTCAGTATACAGGATGACTTTTTAACCGTGCTCACCCTCACTTTTGGTCGTTAAATTGCCTAAATTTGAACATTTTTTTAATGCTTAAGTTAAAATTAAAGTTACGTTATCCATAATTTTTTTTTTTGCATGCCACCTTAAGGATAACCTGTGGTGATACCATTTTTTTTAAGTGCGGTACTTGATTGAGGTCATATTTCTGTACATTTTGGTGTACCGAAGTCAATATTCGATCGATTATTTTTTGAATTATTCTAAATTATGTATTAGGGAAAATAGTATTTTTATACCTTATATTATAATACAATTCGTAATAACATGAAATCATTTATTGTTACTAATTCAAGATGAGGCGATTTTAAACTTCTAAATTTTAATTTTGAATCACTCCAAAAATATTGGTTTGAATTTTGACTAAGTTAATATCAAAAATTCCAGAAAAATTGACTGAATAATATTTTGTGTACACAATATAGTGTTCCCGTTAAAAAAAGTTGTAAAAAAATGTTGTAGAAAACAAAATATCGTGTTTTATGGCAACTTGAAAAAAATAAAATTCAAATTCAAGAATTTTTACGACCAAAAAAGTGGGTGAGCACGGTTAAAAGTCACCCTGTACACATACATGTAAATTATATATGCACGTACTATATTCACTGGTGAACTGTTCCACACGTAAAGAAAAGGTTAATTTTCTCCGACAACCGGAAAACATTGTTTTGGGCGTTGAAAATATTTTAAAAAACGTGAATTTGATCGGTAATAATGAACATATTTAAATGTCAAATCAGATGAATTCCGCACAATATGAAAATTAAAAGGGATCTATTTTTAAAAGATGACTCGGGACCTACAACTCGTTGTAAGATTGATTGATATCATAAAGGTGAGCTTCCAGACATGTCAGAATATCGAGAACAGCCCGTAGAAGAGGTGCGTAGAAGGAGAAATAAATCGACGTTGTTTAGTTGGATATTGAACACTTGCGGTCGAAGATATGGTAGGCAGATATACAGGAAAGATTGCTAAGTACTGCGCACAAGAACTAACCTTAACTCATTTAACTCTGTATCAAATAGAAGAAAAAACCAAGCGAACCCGAGAAGGAAAGAAAAAATTGGTTTTCGTGTATCATGTTAAATCGGAATATGAAAAAAAAAAAGGTGACTTGACGGATTAAGAAATTAATATTGAGTTTTTATTTCATCCATAGTTGGTTGGAGATAGAATAAAGTTTTCGTTAATTTATGACTAATATAGACTAGAACTAATTCTATGTTTAGACATTAAACAAAACAAAGGAATATAATATTATGCTATAGGCGTAGGTACATAAAAAAATTAAATAAAACGTTTTCAGGGTTGAGAATTATATTGGGGTACTTGATTAATTAAGTAAGCCAAGTGTATGGTGTAAAATATTTAAGCTGCAGTTACGTATTTATGTATCATTATATCGGTAATACAGTCGGTATAATATTTAGAAATTGTACTTACCATAGTGATTAACCGATAAGTTTGATAACATTTTACGGTTTAAAAGCTTTATTTATCTGATTAAATTCACTTACTGTACAATAATCCTAATTAATTTTGAAACAAACCGATGAAATTATGTTTTCACCATAATTATTTTTGTTTGATTTTTTTTTAGTTATATTTAGTTATTTTTAGTAAATATTCAAACTTTCAGGGCTACTAATATTACATGAACATTGTAAAACACATAATGTGAAATATACCGAGAACCGGAACAATGTGTATTGTATTTCTCAATGAAAAACCCTAATGAATCGAAGAAACGGAACAAGTGAGGTGAACATATTACAAATATTCAATTAATTATTATTTTCATATTTTCAAAGTATCTGTTTCACAGTTTGTGCGTAGTTAATTGGTTTTGTATACAAAAAATTAGGTACGCGTAAAATGCCAAACAAAAGAATTTTTTTCCACGTTCACATGTTTTTATTACGGTTAGCTGGTAATTAATATTACGTTTACTTCGTTAAAATTATGGTGTGTACCGTGTACTGTACCATTCGGTACGAACAAAAAGACGTAGGCACGTAAAAGTATTGCACTTAAACCATAACTGTTGCATATATTTTTTATCAACATAATAAAAAATGTTTTCGACTAAAATTTTTTTTTTTTTTGTTTTTATTTTTTATGGAACATAATTTTGTGTTACCTTGCAACGGATCCCAATGGTTTTCGATTAGCATTTTGATTATTTTGAATTTTGCCCTCAAATAATGATGGATATAATGTTACGGCTAGTGTCAAGATTGTGATTTGTCACAAGTTTAGCCACTGATTCGGCCAATATCGAAATTTCGGACCATTTCCACCAATAATATACATTACTCATCTACACGCATGCGGCTAATGAATAATCAAAAACGTTATCGATACGATCAGTTTAATAACCTTAAGTTATACGAAAAATTGCAATTTTAACAGAGATACTTTAAACATTTTCTATTGATGGAGTTGAAGATTTGAAACTAAAGTGATCACAATTTTTCAAAAACAATAAGCATTTGAGTGGACCTCTGATAAAAACCGGTGATAACTATTTTAATATTTCATATAATACTAATATCCGATGCTGTAAAAACCTTTCGAGTAAAGTAAACTCAGTGTTGGTTCTTTTATTATTTTATAGAGGCACAATTAATTAAAAACATAATAATTATTTATGTTAAAAAAAAAACCAAGATAATACTTGACAATAATAATTAATTATATCTGAGTTTCATTCGTAAATTAAAATAATTGTTTTACATTCACTGCTGCATTTTGAATGTTATATAAATACTAGTCTCGTTGTTAATAATAATTGGTCCAATGATTTTAACAATTCGTTATTATTATTTACTATTATGGCAAAATGTTTTCAAAAAAATAAGTTAAGCAACTTTTCCATCTCATTAGGGACATTGATGATAATTCTTGCAAAATTAGCATCTACTCGAAACTGCTAATTCAATATAAATTTAAAATGATAATTTTCAAGACATTTTTGTTGTTTTGAAATTATTTAAATGTTCAACATTGTTCAAAAATTTAAATGTTTAAACGTCCACCATGAAAAAACTTGGACAACTGTATGTAAATAATTGAATTGTAAGTCGCTTACTACTCTCCGCGCGAATTTCTTAGGCAGTATTTCTTCTCGAAGCGACGCAGTGTTTGTAACGACTTGGAAAAAAGAAAAGAAAAACATGAAAAAACCATCCAATCAGTGATTCGCAGATTGAGGAGTAGGAGATATCGACAGAACAGCAGTATTACAATAATGATTGTTCTGTATTTGCACGGTGACGGAATAATAATAATTTTATTCGAAAAACAATATACCTTGTGGTGTAATTAATATGGGTGTGAGTTTTCGAAAAAGGCCATTTTTTCGTTCAAATTGAATACGTCTAGCGCTTTCCTGCATGCTGCTGAATTTCTTGAATGCTCTCATTTTCACGGTTTGGCTAAATATTAATTAGGAAATTCGAAAAATTACGTGTTCGTATACGAAATCTAGGTTTGATTGGACGGTGCAATCAATCTAAAGGAAGAAGTATAAAAACACTACAATATTCAAAAATTTAAATTATTTAGTAATATTTTCAATATTTATTTTGATCTTCAATTGGTTCTTCAAACATGGGTTTTCTTGAAATTAAAATATTTGATTAACTTCAAACGAACCAATCAAGTCCAATAAGTGACTATTGTTCCGTTTGAGCTGTACTTATTTGAACATGTTCTCTTTTGCACATGAGTATTTACTTTTGGACAGTATTGAATTTGATTTGATCCCTGTTGAACGCGGCTAATTAATTCCTTTGGGCAAAATTTTTTTGGCATTTACTCAACATGGGCATTATGAACTTTATTGTTATTATTATTATATATTATATGAATAGGTTATGGACTCATAAAGAAGAAACGTGTTCAGACTTAAGAGTAATTCGTTGAGCTATTCCTATTTGTACAACGGTCAATAATGACTTATTCGCTTTTCTCAAAGGTTTAATGACAAAATTAACCTTAAATCGTTTCCTCTATTAATTTAAAACGATGAAACATATTATAACGATCTACAATAGAATATGCAATAAAAAAAAAAAACTTAAAAGGACTTATTCCCTTTTATCCGGGAACAACCTAATTTATAATTAGTAAATATAGGTGCTGTTTGAATGTTGATCTTTTAACTTCGAAAAATCCGATGAGAAAAAAAAACAAACAACAGAAAAAACAACATATGATTCTCATTCTATTCGATCCAAAGAAAATAAAAAAAAATCACTGCTTACAGAGAAAAAACCAATAGTTTTCAGTTTACCCTCTGACTACGTTAGTCCGACGTCACATAAAGTTTGTATTATATACAGACGAGACATACGCGACGAAATTTAATACATTTTGTTTCAAAACATTTGGGAACATTATCTATTCCACCGACGATCCATACAACATGCTTTGCACAGTAATGGAACCGAACAAACGTCATCAGTAGATGATAATAAAGCGCGAGTCACCATATCAACTGCGACTTTATCGTTTTGTAAGTGATCTATTTGGACGATATTGATCACTGGCCTGCGACAGGAATTTCTCTGTCAACGAGTTGCAACCACATAGGAACAAACTACACTGGGATGCATTTGATAATCTAATATGTAGATGGTAGATCTGAGAATAATTCCATGAATGTTCTTTAATTTGTTCAATTAATTATGCTTCCGTTTCCGAAAACGACCAAACTAAGTTACACCAATCAGTTTCCTCGTGCAATCTGATCGATGATCAGATGAAATCATGTTATGTATTCTTAAACATACTTCAAATCCTTTTGAATTTGATTTTTTTAAACTCGTTTACTATCAAGATTAATGCATTTAATGAGACCTCGATAGCAGAAAAATGCTATTAACAATTTAAGCACTTTGCATTTGATTGGAACTTGCTATGTTATTGGACTTAACATTTTATATGTCAACCCGTTATTAAGAGTAGTAACGATATCGAACAAAAATCATACTGTTTTCTGAAATTTAGTACTCTTCTAGAACATAAATTTCATAACAACATAAGTGCTATAATGTGATACTGGTTTTATTTCATCAGTCAAAGAAATACTCCTAAAAATCCGTATATGTACTGGTCAGCTCTTGTTTTATATAATATTTTTATAGCTTTTTTGATATTGTATATTTGAAGGTTAAACATTATAATGACCAACGACTCAAAATCATAAGTATTTCGATTGGTCTAATATATTTAACCTCAAATTATTTATATTTCAGTTTGTAATTAATTTGCTTAATCAATATTTTAAATGTTGTTTCACTAAAAATATAAAAGCCAATTATACACAATAATATTAATTTTTATTTCGCATCAAACCTATGGTACTCTTATTATTTAACGAAATTAGTTCATTCCAAAGTTTTAGTGAGTTGTTTCCAGAGACACTACAATATAAAACGATAAACGCTCACTCTTGAATCTCAAGTATATTATTTTAAAATAAATTAATACAAATTATTTATCGGTTATGCTATTATATCTATATAAAATAAAGTTACCGTTATTATTCGATAGGAATTTTAAAATCTTTGATAGATAAAATAAGTTTAATTACAGTAGAATATTTTATATAAGTTTAATACCACTAAATTAAAAATAGTAAAATTAGATAATCCAGCACTTTTACTAATTGATTTCTACAAATTAAGTACAAAATAATAATGTAAATAATTACACGGTATATTATCTTTAATAATATACGACTCGACTAAGAAAAGTTTCTCGCAGTTATTAATCATTCACGTTAATACTTACCACTATATATACGCAGTTACATGTGATTAAACATTTTATGCTAAGAGTATAGCTAGAGCCTGAATAAATAATTTTTCTTTAATGGAAACTTTCGAGAGGAAATCATCAATAACAACGTAACAACAACACATTGTTCTGTTTCAACATCCTCGAAAGTGGATGGAATCCATACGAGAATAATTGACGAGGGAAATGTGTTGTATGCTGTTCAATTGATACGAGATTATGAATTCAAACATTAATGTAGTATTGAACATCGCATCGGATGTCGTGTTTTGAGAAAAAACGAAAATAATAGAACTCGAATAATAAGGATTCTATTGTTAAAAAAATATGTATTTAAGGAAACATAGTGAGCACCCTTGTATGGCAAAAGAAAAAGAAAAATTAAAGAAAATATAATACCTCTGTAACGCTATTGTTGAATAAACACATAAGTATACAAAGTCAAATTAAATTTTAGTGATTATTTATCTTCAACTTTTTTTTTACTTAATTGCATTTTTTTATCCTTTTTTTAAAAAAAAAATTCACAAGTTATGTTGATGGAACTTAATGTTCTTGCTAGTTATTTATAAGATTAGACATGCATAATTTAACAAAACAAAATACCACCGGAGAGGGTTGGCATCCCAAAAATGTTTTCTCAGATACGTAAATCATTAAGCAAGTTATCCTCTACGTATATAATAATACATAGGCCTGCGTGCGTATGTATGTGTATGTGTGTATGTGTGTGTGCGTTCGTGCGTGTGTGTGTGTGTGTGTGTGTGTGTGTGAGGGATGCGATGGAAAACAATTATTTAAACCATCTGATAAATATTAATAAAGTTCTTTCAACAAACACTGTTTAATCGTTAAAACATAAATATATATATATACATAAATGACTGGGCTAGAATTGGCACTAAACACCATAAACACCGTTTTCCAAACGTTTTTGTTTTACTAACCGTTAATCATAAATCCATTTCGCCCTTGGCCAAACGCCACCGATTATCAATTGTTCGACAAAACTCTTTAAGATTTATTCAGAGGAGTGTACATATTATTATGATATAATACCTTCTTGCTGTTTGATTGTCATCGTCGTCATCATCATCATCATCATCATCATCATCATCATCATCATAATCAATGTTAAGAAAGTTAATTTTAATCACGTACGAAACATGTATATATGCGCAGAGCGAAAAGACATATGCGAACCACGTTATGAGAGCGAAAGGATTGAAAACTTTTGAGCGTATTTAAGTACGCCACCGGGACTTATCACTTCCGAGCACAGTTTATATAAGCGAGACGCCTTAGGATAATTTATCGTAATATTTAGTCACCCTGTAGTTCGCTTTAATTTTTATCTGAAAACTATGACACGATACGATATAAAATATTGCCTTGAATCGAGCTAAACACATATGACTACAACAACAATGAAATTAATACAAAACTTAACATTTTACAATAACATATATTAATGGTAGGTGCCTATAATTGTTATTTTACCGTCGATCACGATCGTTATTCATCGCACTTAACCGTGGAAGAGTTAAGTGTACGTGTACGCATTTAACGTACCTACTTCATTAAAAACTTGAAACAACCACAATCTGAATATCGAAAATGTAGACGGCCGCGGCGTGCACACTTCTTCTATTCGAATACAATACGCATTTAGTTACGTTTTTTTTAAAAAGTTATACTTGCTGATACAATATTCAGGGTCAATTAAGGTTGTTTAAAATTTTATAGTAATATTTTTAGATTTCTATTTTAAATTACGGAGATATGCATAGGTCTTAGGAAGTCATATACTAGAATACCAAGTTTTGTAGAAGCTATGTTTGAGATAGGTTTTAAAACTTTTAAAATAAGGACTTTTAGAAATATTTATTTGTTTACTAAAATGTCGTATAATATATACATGTATTAAACTTAATGTATTACCTATAGTTTATTAATTTTCAATGTTTTTAAAAAAGAAATTATTACCAAATGAAAAATAAAAATAACTCTTAATACTTAAGATTTTATTTACCGTTTTATAGTGCACAGGACAAAATATCCATCAACTTTTTCCAAATTTAACATTTAAGATTCTAAACAAAATCTGTTTTCTTTTAAATATTCTCAATTATTCGGAGAACTCTTGGGAAATTAAAAAAATTACTCTCACAAACAACCAACTTTACATCATTTTCCGTCAATAATTTTCCATCATGACGATGGGAGCATTTCTTCTGGTCGAACACGTGAAACTTTACGAAAAAAATACACACACACACATATCTCGTTTCACTCAGAATCTTAAGACGGTAAAGCTGTATAGGAAATATAGGTTTCCTGTAATAATATTTTATGACAGTTTTATATTATGTGGACTAACTAAAAATTAGACGCGTATTTTACTTGGAAAACGAAAGTGTAGCTAGTCGATTTTTGAGTGAAAAATAATATGATATAACTTAGATTATTTCGAGGCTGGAACTCTAATCTAGAACTATACAAAAACATATTAAATATGCAAATATTGTCATTTATTTATTGATAAAATATATTTATAGAAACTATTTGATTATTTTTTATTTAAAATGGAAAAGCTGAAAAAAAAAACAGTTATTATAAAACTAATAACTTTCTCGCTTCTCTAAATGTCATATACTCGTATACATTTATATGTAAATTTATGACATTAAAACTGAAAAATATGCAAAATAAATTTCTAATAATTGCCTAATGAGATATTATGTATATGCTGTTATATAATCGGGCGGCGAAAAAAATAAAAACAAACTAAAAACCCAAAGATCTTCGTAAAAATCTTATATTCCAGGACCTAGTCGGATAATAATTCACAAGGCACTGAATTTACGATATCATAATGTTATATCACTTGTTATACCATTAATATCAATATCTATCCAATGGAAAAAAAATGTTTGTTGGTGACCCGTAATAACTCATCTATACATATTATTTATACTTAAAACACTAGATGAAAATTTTGCTTTATGGTAAAATGTTTTCACTGTTAGAGTTAACCGAGAAAATTCTTACCCAAATATTATTTTTAATTTTAAATTATTCATTATGTTTTTAGAATTCGAACAAAGAAAGTAGTTTCTTCAAAAAACATTCTGTTGAGTAATAAAAGTTCTCTAAAAGTTTCACATAGCACGATTACCGATTGGAATGTGGATGGATACAAATTGTACTTAAAGAAAATCATTTTTGAAAATCATCTGTATAGGTTTTGTTAAAGTTGCGAATTACGGTTTTTCCTGTAAACTGTTGTATTGAACTAAAACTCGTGAAAAGTACTTCAATAAATGCACGTTTGTTTCTTCAACTTTTTAATTTATTTCGAAACAAATTACAATTTAAAAACATTTTTCGAATCATTTATCACAAAGTGACTCGTATTAAATATTATACGATATAATAAAATTGAATAATATGTCATTTGAAGCTTATTTCAATGCGCGTTTAAATATATTTTGTAACGTATTGATTCTAACAAATTTTTATAAAACCCGTTTGTATGGTTATACTTTAATTTAAAATCTTAAGATAACCATACATTTCTAGTTGACCAATGTTCGTTAAGAATTGTCATTTACTTATCCTCGTACTTCTAACTTGCAGTCTCCTAACACATACGTTTCGGCAATCCCAATGCAGAAGATTTGAGTGCTGATGGTCCAGAGACTTTTTGAGTCGAAAAAGCAACATAAAAATTTGGGTAATTATATGTTTAAAATAAGATGGTTCCATAGATTTATAGATCAAAAAATTACAATCTCTACTAAACGAAATCACTATCTCGAACAAAAAATGCAAATAAAACTTAACCTAACCTAACCGCTCACAGAAATATTTATACAAACAACTAGCTAGGGTGTTCAGTGGAATTGAAAGGTGACTTGGTCAAATACGTTTCTTTATTTGTGGACGAAAAAATAGAATAATTCCATGAATAAAAAAACTCGTACGTCAGGGTGTGATAATTCTACCCTTTAGTCAATTTCAAACCAACATTTCAAATTAAATCATCCCTCCTTCTGTACACTTCGATAATCAGTCTACTGATATCCGTACGGGCGTCTGCCTCGTCTATTTTAATGAATACGATCCAAATCCTTGAGAGTAAATTTCTATGGATACGCCTAAAAGCTCAGTGGTTCATGAAAATCACCAGATCCACATCGATGCGGGAACAACCCTCGTGAATATCTCGATCAAAACTCAATATTCAAAAGTTTCCTCGCCAAACCAAAATACTTGGACAGTGCCAGTCGAATACACCGCAAAACATAATATTTACGGACAAAGAGGATAGCTTTCACCAGGAGACGAAGATTCACTCCGAACCGTACTGTAATGATATGCAGCATCATGTGTATACAACATTTTATAACTCAAAAAAACAAGGACTCCTTCGGCACACACACAGAAAGCAAACAATAAAAAGGGACACAAATCTAATGGTTCCCCGTTGTCAATGGCTGGGTCAGTTTTCATGGGAAAACCACCCTTTGGTCGGAAGAACCATCCCACCACACAGTCAGATCTCCCTATAAAACGTCTTGAGACAACCCTTCTCTCCGTTGCAAGTCGTCAGTGCGGGCGCACCGACTTCCCGAGATCCTTATTTACTTTTACGTAAGCATCACTTTTAATAACATTCGATTTCTGTGTGAGTGTCAAAGTGTCAATTTGCAACCCATTAACGACTTTGCATATTCATTTGAACATTTCCTGCAATCCTACACCGTGAGCGGTACGAGTGTCAACGGCCGTACAACGAGGCGAAATCAGGTGAGTGGTATAATTGTAATAAGCTTGTAAGACCTACAGTCACCTAAATCGGCTCTCGGACCTTTGTAACCCCGAGTGCCCTCCTTACAAAAAGGAGGAAGGTAACAACCCGCGCTTTTATTTTGTCCTTTTACTTTTGGGTTATTACAGTACCATAAACATCATTCGTTTGCGCTCGCACGAAACACACAATGTGTACCGACCACTGTTTGATGTGATAGTAACTGTAGTAAAACCAGTGGTACAGCGACTAAAATCCTCGTACACGGTCGGGGTTGATTCGATTCATCGGTAAATTCCGGAGCGCGCATCGTCCGGCTTAACGTGGTAATCCGCGGTAGGTATAATCACGCGGCGCGTTCGAGTTTATTTCCCCACGACGGCGGGCGGTGAAATATTGTGTTTCGATCGAAACGGAAATACGCGCACACGACCCGAAAGCGATGCGTACTCGAGGATCTACAGACGTCACACACGCCGTAGTCGTCCGTGGGCCGTATTAGCATTGCTAAACCGAGTTATTTTCGTTTCACCTCCGTACGTACATCTGCGCCGTCCAAAACGGTCCGCGAAAATATGGTATCAACGTTGAATAATTCAAGACCGGCGGAACGAAAAATAAATAAGTAAATAAATAAATGAATAAAACAGAAAACCGGTGGGGCGGCGAGGTAAATTATGCACATAAATCATATGACTACGTACAAATGCGGTATAATATGTAGTCACGTGACAGCATAATCGAATTCCAAACACTTACAACACGCGTGACGGTTAATTATACCGCAAATGCTACAGCTGCGGCTCGTGCACACGACGGTCTTGTGTTTGGGGAAAAAAGTGAAATGAGTGTTTTTCATTTTTTTTCGGGTTTCACCGCGCTCGCGTATTCGAATGCGTGTCCAAATTTCCAGCCGGGAAAACCAACATCGCGTCGTTATGTAAAGTGTACGGTTTATTTAATCATTGCACTTCAACGTTACAAACGCGGCGAGCATCGACTATCCGTGATTTTCGGTCATTTCGGTAGCACTACAGTGGACTGGAACAATTATATGCATGTGTGCTGTTACGTTTAAAAAATAGATTACGTACGAATCGGTGGCCCGGAAAAAAATTGTTGAAATTTACGAAGGTCTTTTTACGAATCGAAAAAAGCGACTGTTGGTCAAATTTTCGTAGATCGAACCACAACGGTTCTGGAGGAATATTTAGGTGAAGTAAAAAACACTAAGGACTAGATCGTCAACATCTTCATAGTTACTTGGTTCCATTTATCTGGCATCAAGCTAACGACGATCGTTTCATCGAAGTACTATTGACATCATATAGTAACAAAAAATCGTCCACTCTTGTGTGAATTATAAATTTTTAGTGCAATTGCATATATACAGTGTAGTTACCAATCTATAGTTTAATCGGATAATATTGAAATATAAATAATTATATAATTAGTATAATGTAATTATTAATATTGGTAGCGGTAGACGTGATAACCCAGCAGTACCTATTCAAATTATACTAAATTATTATGCTTTACTAATATTATTAATAATATTAATACTTTAATATTATTGCATGTGGAATATTTAGCTAAGTATGTATGCCTACGTCGAGCAAAAGCAAACACATAATATGGCAATCTATTCCTATTGGCGTACCGTGATCGTCGCGTACGCTCGGACGACGATGGGCACTTACTATAATATCAATTAACTAATTAGTTATTTATCATCAATTTTAATACAGAAGAAGGACATCATTCATACGTTTCAGATCACAAAGTGGGCGCTTGGGTCGGTCCGAGATTCGGCAATCACGTTGTTATCTTGGCTGCTGTTTCAAGTAATGTTTTGTTGTTAGATACGTATAGTTATGATTTATGAAACTCGTACGAAAATTAAAAACTAAAATTACTTAAAATAAAAATAGTAAAGAATTATCATTTGAAATTTGGTTATGATTCGAATTAAATGATTTGCAAATACTTTAAAAAGCAAGAAGTCGTTATCTGCATTAGGCTAGTAACGATTTTTTATTAAGCATTTAACGAAAGATTTATGTGATTGAAAAAATTACAATTTACTTTCTTTATGTTTAAAATAACCTATAGAAAATAATAATTATAACAACAATAATTATAATGTATTAATAATAATAACGGTACACGCGTTTTGAATATGGTTCTAGATCGAACCGTACATTTATTTGAAAAGATTGAACGCCGTGCGAAAGGAATCTGCTAGTCTACGAATACAAATACCTAGATGGTGAGATCGAAGCTTCGTTTATACTATCTCTGACAAAGGAATTGAACTTCGTGTTAGCATATCAGAAAGCTACAGACGAGATGCGGAAAATAGTATCTAATGAAAACGGAGTGGTCACCGGTCAAGAACGGTATGGTGAATCTATTCCTTGGAAGATACCTTAAACACAAATTATATGTGGAATTTTTGAATAACATTAGACGGAAGTATAACTAAGTAAATGTATCGTCCGTACATCAAAAAGAACACGGCTAAATGGAAATGATAAGGCTACAATTGATAAATGAGATAAAATACTAAAATTAGAGTGTAATTTACATGTTATATAAATTTTCATTCGTAATCATGTACTATAGTGTTTCAACGGTCGGTTAAATAAACGAATAATACAAAATTTTATGCTTTATCTTCGAAATTAGAAATAAAAAACATTTCTTTATCTAAACGTTATTTGATCACATAAATTAATTAAACGTTTGTTAGTTTGATAATTGTTAATTGATATAAACAATTGTTTTCTCAAATATAATTTTTTATTTAGCGATGGATGAAAAACTATGATAATATAATTATGTATGATTACATAAGAATAGTTGTAACAGCGTATAAATTCAATTACAATTTTAGGAAACTTTATAAAAAACTTGACACAGGTTTCAACACGCCAAAAAAAGTTAACTAAATTCAAATTAAATGACTGTTATTGTAATATTTTAATTGATAAATATTAAATATACTAAACGAGAAATGGTTGCTGCGTCATAAAAGTTGAATAAATAGATTTGCATTTTATGCACGAGAATGTAAACCGTATGTATTATGCGGTTTTATATTTTACTTGGAAAACAATAAACGTGCAATGGGCCTTTGATGTATTACAAAATGTTTGCAAAGAAAAAATTAAATGATGTTTATCCGCCTAGAGATAATAATTACAAATAGTGAATAATAGACGGTCTAGCCGTGCGCTTAGATTATGGTCGGCTTTAATATTAACGTCACCGACATTAACATAAATTATGTACCTGTGTTGTATTGCACACAGTCTTTATTTTAATATGTATGTATACAGGCATATTATATTAGATTTATATCAATCCGAACGAATGGAATGGTAATAAATTGTATCGGTCCACGCAGTTCGTGTTCGCCCTCCTCACCACAAGGGTACGATTAAAAAGTCGAGAAAAGTTCACGCGGACAGAGCGGAGGCCCAGGGATAATCGTTGAAGGAACCAAAAAAAAAAAAAAACTTTTAGGAACTCGGAGGATCTGCTCAGAAATTATTAAACCTGGCCAAGGAAAAACAAAACGAAAAAAAAAAAGGTTTATTTTTGTTTTGTTTTTATTGTTTTGTAATTAACGACTCGGAGAATCATAAGTATTTGCGATGAACTTTCCTCGGTGTTGTTCCGCAATGAAAACCGTTTCGAAAAAGTAATAAGACCTGAGCATAAAAATGTTGCCCATATATTCAGCACACGGAGGAAATCGTTTAACCCAATACGAGTAGCATGCGTATACTTATATTATATTATACAAATGAATCTCTATAGGTACGTACTATATTTGCATAATTCAAGCGATCCGATATTCTTTTTTCTTTGTTTTCCCTCTTAGAATCTTGAAATCGATAAACTATGTTGGTATTGTATTTGTACTTCAGTTGGTATTTAGCATTTCGCTGTTAAAATAACTATTATTATATTACATCAGCATTGTTAGTTACATTATCATGCCTAATCTGTGGGGGCAAGAAAGGGCAAAATACACCGAAGAAACTAATCAAATGTGCGATCAATAAACATTTTGAACCCGGTGGTACTGAGTACGCTATAATAATATTATATATCAATGCGAGTAGTGATGGTGTGTTACATGCAGTGCACATGTCAAAATAATAGTATAGTCTATACTCTATTAAGCATATTATAATTGTACCTTATGGGTTTGCGGAGGTCTGGGGCCACCGCTTATGTTGTCCACGCACTAGATTCTAGACTACGAATAAGTGATGAGTAATAAAAATATTATTTTATGTTAAAACTACATTTTTTATTCATGATTTAGTATTTATGAATGTAACCTACAACGTATTTGTAAAAATATGTACTTATAAAATCCGATATAAGTATTTAAAGTATTAGAATAAAACACATACAACGATTAAATATAAAAAGGTGAAAGTGGGAATATTTAAAAGCGAGCGTAACGAGTGGATCATTTATTTGTCACAAAAAATAAACAGGACTTAGGAAATAAAACTCATTTAGCACCAGCCCAGGGATCATTATATTTTTAAACTTTTGATTGAATAAAATAACCAACAACCCCTCCTCCCTCCTCGAATTCAATCCAAGTTACGTCACTGAATGTTGGGTTTGAAAAAAGCGACCGTTCGTAGGTACAAGATTTCTGAGAACTATCGTTGAGATTACTGCTGTTTGAACTTAAAATCGTCTTGCTTACTGCACATTTCGACGAAAAAAAAGAAAAAAAACTACGGATACGATACGATATATTATATATTGATTATATTATTGGTGTTGGGTACTTGTCCCAGGTCGCTAGCCTCGGGGATAACCAATACCATTATATTGTACTGTGTATGGTACCTACCTATACCGTTATTACATATAGAAACCCAGTATCGATGGAAAATCATTTCGTTTGGAAAACGATTCCGAGCAGGGATCCGGTTAACTTTATACTGTGTGCGTTATATAGAGTCTTCATTAAATTATTGTACACGCGATAAATAAAACTATTATACTGTTATATAGAACCAATCACATTTTTCGCTCCGTGCGCCGCTACGGGGATGAAAAACACTTTATTTCTAAGTCACGTGGATCTGCGGTTATTATATCGCAAAAGATTTAATTTGAGACGAGATGACGTGTACTTTTGCACTCGTTACGCGCATACTTCACCTTTAACAGTACCATCCGTATCCGTTCATTTGTAACGTAACAGTACATTATAATATTATATATGCACAGTGCTCGTATTCGTTGTTTAATGTTTTTCAAAACTTAACTCTAAATCGTTGTACATCTTCCTCGTATGTGAAACTCGATATCGCTGCGATAACATTTCACACTATTGTCTATTGATGTCAACTGCCAAGTACATATTATGTTGTCGTTTGTATCACTCCAGATATTAAATCGTTTCATCTTACGAGCTGGTTGGTACTACAGTTATAATGTATTTGAATTTCTAGTAACTTGACAAATTTTAACTTTATAACCAGTGATGTGCTCAGTAAAAAAATATTATGTAGAGATGAGACTTATGGAATTAAAATTATCTAGGTATAGATAAATAAAAATAAGATACATTTTCGCGAAATGACGGTAAAATAATTTTGGCCCGACCTAGGGTGTTGAAAATGTCATAAAAAGTTCCTCATACATACCTCATACTGGTTAAAGAAAAAGTGTCCAATTTCAAAAACGTTTTTTTATCAGCCTTTGAATAATGTATTTTGATAAAACGACAAAAATCCCTTAAACTACTGAAGAAAGTCATTAAAAAAAGTTTTTACCTGAGAGTCACAAAACAGTTTTTATAAATTATATATTATTTTATATGATTTTCTAATAAATAGATGATAACTAGAAGACAATTTCTGTTCTTGTCTAGACAGGTTAAATATATGAAGTTTTTTATCTACTTATAGAGGAAGAGTCTATATATGAATTTATCTAGCAAAATTTAGCTTTTGCACAACACTGTCGTATAACTATCGTCTAGCTTACTCGCAGGCATGAATAATGTACATACTATAATCTAATTGAATTGTTTTATTTTCGTCTATATTCAAAACAACGCTATCCATAAAACGAAAAATTGAACGTAAAATTGGAGCGTTGTAATTGTTTGAGAAGTGATGACTTCAGCGGTGGTGATAGCTAACGGCAGGGGAATGTTGTGTCCGAGAAAAAAACACACGCACAATATAATCCGAACGGCAGGGCAAATGTAAACTGGGCCCGCGGTTACCTTTTTGTTGTAGACTCGGCCCGGAAATTTTTGGTAATAAAATAGGTAGATTGTAAGCTCGGCTCGTCCCGATCATTTTTGTATCTTATCATGAACAATTTGTTGTTAAAAATTAAAAAATTAACAGCCTAAATGCACAATTTCAATTTCAAAATACAAAAACTGAAAAAAAAAGAAATCTTAGAAAAAACACTTAAAAAATATAAAAATAAGGAAATATCGGTGAGTGAATTCGTCAAAAATATGGCTTTTTACTTAAAAAATTTAATTTATATTATAATATTACATGATTACACAACAATTTCATATTTGTGTCCTTTTTTATACTTACGATTTTACATAAATGCATTTTATTTATAATTTTGGCTCGGAATACTCAAATAAAATCCGATAGTCATTTTCACCTGAAAAAACCCTTGGCCGAGTTTACATCTAAATCATTTTTACCTGAAAAAAAACACGGGCCGAGTACTACATAGACCTTTTGAACATTTTTCTTCATCGAGCCGAGATTACAATCGCCCGAACGGCAGTGTGCGCATAATAATAATTACGATTTCTACTTAAAGCGCTCGAAATAAGGACAGCGCACCGTGGTAATACTACGGCGCGTGTTGTTTCGTAAAACGTCTTCGCGGGGCCGACGGATAACAATAGTTCGGGGAAAGATTGACGGCGTTTGTTCGTTACGTACGAATGTTATCTATTTAGTCGTAAAATAGCTATGGCCGCGCGGACGGACGCGTTTATCAGAGGTGCACATTATCATAGTAATACGTGTGTATAAATATATTGTGCGCGCGCGTTTTGACGAACCTTTAACCGTAACAATGAAAACGGTGAAAGTCTCCGACGTCGCGATGTCGCCGCGTTATCTGACTGAAACGGCACCGTCAACTCTCGAACACGTCGTGCAATTATTATAACAATTACTATTGTTATTATTATTATTATTATTATCCGTATGATCCCGCTACAGGGCCACCCGTACTCCACCGGTCGATAACATTATTAAAATTTCGCGGGCTAAACGCAGACGGCGAAGGTCCGAGTGGACTTTGTTATTCTAACTACAGTGGGTTCCGCTTAATGTGATCACTTTGGTGCAGGTCATTTTGATTCTATTAACCGGTTGATTTTATAAAACAACATTTTTTCATCATCATCATCATCAATATTAATTTCTTCTTGATTTTTTTTTTGCAAATCAGGTAATTCTTTATCAGATAATGCTCCAAAAGTAGGTAAATCTCGATCAATTGAAATCCAATTTTCAAAGTTTGTATCTATGAATTCAACCTCCTGTAATTCTTCTACGTCTGATTCAATCTGTGAAAACCCAGCTTTTCGAAAACAATTTAAAAATATGTATAGCTTCTAGCACAGTTATTTTACGAGCTATTTGTGACGCAGGAATTTCACGAACATCTATAGTTTCAACAGTAAAATTCCGCATTGCTTTTCGATAGTAAGTTTTCATTGTTTTTATAATTCCCTGGTCAAGAGGCTGAATGAGTGACGTAGTGTTTGGTGGTAAAAATATCAAATCGATGTTTTGTAAATTTTGTAAATTCGGATGAGCCGTACAGTTATCAAGAAGTAGTAAAATACGTCTTGGTTTTTTTATTTCTCTATCCCATTTTCGTAAAAATTCGGTAAAAATTAGACTAGTCATCCTAGCATTTGAATCAGTTTGATATACCATAAAAACGATAAGATTGTTCATTAAAGTGATTCAATTATCCGGTACCTAGTGATTCCAATAAAAGGTCAATTTAACATTAGTAACATACAATTTGGTTTGGGATTTTCATTTTTGATTCTAATAAACGGTTGATTCTATTAACCAGTGATCACGTTAAGCGGAACCAACTGTATTACAAAAAAAAAAAAGATTCGCGCACATCACGCGGTAGTCCTGTTGCCCCGGTCGATTAAATAATATTAAAACACGGCCTTTGATGCTGCTCCTGTGTTGCGTTAAATCGGCCGATATAATATGGAAACGACCACGACGACACGCGCGGGCACGTACGCATGTGTACGCACCGTAATATGTGCGCCAAGGGGATGATGGGAAGGGATGAGGGATAGTAGTCCAGTTCACGCCACCGATGCCCAACCCTTCCGCTTGCGCGAGTCGAATAATACCGTACACATAATATTATATTGTTGTTTTCGGATTAGTAAACGGCGGTGGTCCATTGGCGAATTACCGGCTACTGCGGCTACTGCCGGCAGTGCTGTTGATGCTGCTGTACACACGATCATTATTACCGTAGTCGGACGAGTCAAAAATATTAATATATATTCTAGTACGTACGCTCGCCAAAGTATATATCGCGCGACCGGTGTACGTCAGGTATTATTATACGCAGTGCACTCTCGGCACATACCTACGTAAAATATAATATTATAATAATGCACAAAATGTGTGCTGCGTACGCGTAACAACCCTTCTTGATCTTTACAATATTATTACTCCAACACACTAACGAAACAATAACGCTCTCGCACACATAACGCTCGTAACAGTAGAAAATATTTACACACACACACACACACACACACATTATTACGACAATTATAATACGGTAAAACATCCACGTAGACGCTGGTCCTCGAGCCGATGCGTCCGTCTGATAATAATGTATTATAATATAGGTAAAACGGTCGAATCCACGGTACGGTAGACTGTTGTTATTGTTTTAATATTAATAAATTGTTAACGGTACGGTGCGTACACGGGCCGATGTTTTACAAAGCGGGTTACCGTGTTCTTTTGTCAGGTACCTAATAGTTACCCATGGCATCATCAAGTCGAACTTTCCGAATCTTTTTTTCACCATCTTTTGTACCAAAACGTTCGGAATTTGTATCTAAGTATCACAAAATATGATATAATTGATACCAAAAATATTAGGAAAGTTCGTATGTGAAGGCGGATGCTTGGAAAATGTTTCTTCGGCACCCGTTATTGAAATTGGATTTCAAAGAATTAATATTTGGGTATTTATTATTGGTGAAAACTATCGAAAACAATTTTCAGAAAGTTCGACTTTGTGGGGCCAGGGTAATGTACAGAGTACACGTAAAAAAAGAGTTTTGTCGTATTGAGCCAAACTGCGGAACGTGCTTTGCCTAGACTCTTGTAAATCGTATTTCCTTTTTGTGCTATCAAAAATTATCCATTGCAACCCATATTTCGATATTTTATTAACATTGAACATTTGTTAAAAATGTAAAATACTGTAGATGGTGATTATCAATAATATTAAAATTGGTATAAATGAAAATAAAATTATGTATGTCGATATTTTACAATTTTGTACAATTCATTTTTCCTCTATAATTAAAATCACGTGAAAATATGAACCGTCGGTGTCGACAGTTCATTTCTATGAACAGCAGTCGGCAACGGAATCAATAGATATTTTTTTTCGAAACCGGATCTTTCGGCGGAATCGATAATCCACCGAAAACAAACGTTTCTGTTTATCAGAAAATTATACGCATGATGGCGATTTTTATATTTCAACGGCGTGGTGGTTTACTTTTCAAAATATTCAGAATTCATTAAAATGTTTTCTTTGAATCAACATATTTTGTCACATAGCAAATTGTCAATTTCCATTAGAAATTTCAAAAATTCTTCAATACATAATTCTGTAAAAAAAAACAAATAGTTCACGCGTGAAAAGTGCTTTGATCGATTGTAGACAGAATGTTAAATATTCCGAAACGGGTTTCATAGTTTCTGTAAGATCACTGAGCAAGAAGTATTTTTGATAGGTGTTGCGGTCATTTTGGTGTAAAACGGAGGTGCTTTTCAGGTACCTTGATAATACTAAGTGGTTAATGGACATACACAGTCGTGTACGCGGTAGGCACTGTTTTTCGAACAACTGTACCTCGTTTATACGCAAGACATTATACATCTTATTGTACATCACGACGTTATCGAACGAGCGCGTAACAACATAAAAAACGACCTAAACGGGTATGCGCGACGTAAAATAGAAGCTAAACGCGTATTATATTATTATTATATTGTTTTCGTACGCACGTGATTGGTGGAAAAACGGTACTCGCACTTCGGTTCTGACATATCGCACGTCACACAGAAAAGGTATAAGGTAAAGAATTTTTAAAGGATCATTATAACATATTATTTTATTTCTTCATACGGCAAACAGTCGGAACGCACGAACGCATCATGGTATACTTTTCATTACGATTTTCTATACCCGTGCGTATTCGATTTTTTTTTCTCTTTTTCTTTTTTTATTACCGTTTGCCCGCAATTTTCGCCGTTAAGTGAAGAATACGAGTCTTAATTCATTACGGTGCCATAGCAATCAAAAAGGTACGCCTGGAAAACGCCAACGCAAATATGATTCGACTGCACATAATATCATCTGTGATACCGCATTCATTGGTTTATTGTCGGAGTGTTTATTCCCGTACAACGAAATTATGTAATTATGATAAAATTTCAAAATTAAAAAAAAAAACAAATAATTGGTTTTCGTTTTTTAATTGTTAAAGACATTAGGTATTTAGGTGTACACATTGACTATAAAACGTGTTTAAACACGTTGTTTGAATCGAATACAGTCGTCATCGACATGTATTTGGTAATAAATAATAAAAGAAATAAAGAATTATTAACCGGAAAGTTTCATTTGGGTGAGTTGAAAATTTAAACCATATCATTAGGGCGAATAGAAATTAATAATTTAAACGCATGACCTAAATAAAACCCATATTAACCCATATTAAAACATAATATAATATATATCGTTTAGGTTTAAAATGTTGTTATTTTTTGAAAGTTGGTGCTCCATAACTGTTTTACCAATTTAATTGATCTACATCATAGTTTTATTTGTCCAACGGTATCATAAGAATCTATCCCACTATCCGTGTTTAGGATTATACATAACAATGCAGTTTTTATCGTATCCTCCCGCCCAAGCGATAAGCTCATAGTTATCGATTGCACCTGTTCATTCTTATTTCTATTCGCTCAAATATTGTGTCTGAAAACCGACAAAAAAAAGAAGGGTCGTTTTCCCAAAGGATACGTTATCTCTGTGAAATTTGATTTTGGGCTTTTAAGTTCAAAAATACCTCGATTTTATGTAAAACTATTAATTTTGTATAATCTTACTGACATACTGGTTAATATATTGTAGTTAATTTATTTCATTAAATTCAAATTCCTTTTTATAAACTCTAGAGGTATGTTTAAAAGAGTGCATTGTGTTAAAATTTATGAAAAAGAAAATAATATTGTGTTAAACGATACTGCGAGTAAATGCCGAGTCATTTTGAAGTGCATACGGTCACGTAACTGCGTTGCTGTTTCTTATTAAAAACATAAAATAATAACTAAAGACGTTTTAAAATATTAAACCAAAGTTGACCGTTTAGTGTACGTGCAGTAATTTTATTTTGAAAACAAAAGTCACAGATATACAGTTATGTGCAAAATCTTTTAAAAAATACGATTAATTCTAATCGTTAGGCTAAGTTATTTTATTGAAACTGCAGTACTAAAATATAATTTTAATCACAAAAACATCTGTGATTGTACTCTAGACCAGCGGTTCTCAACCTTTTTTCATTCACGCACCCCTTGACCACTCACTACTACTTTACGGACCCCCAAATGCCAATTTGTCATATATTTTTACATAAGATATATATGAATTTACGAAATAAGTTTAATAATGAAAAATTTGATTTATTTTGATCAACATGCACAATTCATTGTATATATAAAAATAAATAATAAAAAATAATACAAAAATAATAATAAAAAATAATATTGAGTTAAAAATGTAATTTTAATGTGATCCTTGAGCTTGTTTGTTAGCACTTAACTTTTTGAAATCTGGCTCCACGGATGATAAATAAACTCGTAAGTCTGAACTCACCAAGAGTCTATTGCGGTACTTATTTTTAAAAAATGTGTATGACGAAAAGGCTCTCTCTACTAATACAGAGCTCGTAAACGGTAGTAAAACATTGAATGCTTTGTAAGAAAGCTCAGGATATTCAGGATATAAAAACCTATTTACAACATTTACAATATTTCACTACTAGTTTTACAAGTAATTTCAAATAATTACAACAAATTTCAATTTTTCCGCCATTACGCTTTTTTTTCCGGGGACCCCCTAATGGCTACTCGCGGACCCCTAGGGGTCCGCGGACCCCCGGTTGAGAACCGCTGCTCTAGACAGTCCAATGTTGTATAGTTATACCGAAGAATATCATATTTAAAACATTCATCTGATCAAAGAATATTAATATCGCATGAACTATTTCGAAAATGTTTTTACGTTGTAAAATAGTCATCTACTTGGAATTACTAGTAAAACGCAAAAGGGTTTCATTGAATCTGCAGACGATTACGTGTGTTACAAACATTTTTCTAAGTTGTTTTTGGATAAATTAATTGAAACACATGTAGACACTATTTTACTACGCGAGACGGTATTCGTTGAGAACCATTGAAAATATAACGTTTTTTTTTTATCAATAAGCGGTAAAATATATGAAATATATGTAAAACATATCGATAACGGTAATATACATATATATGTATATGAAAAAAAGTAGAAAATTAAAAACTTAACTCACTACGGGCTCTACAATTTAACCACCTTATTTGTTTGTACTATAACACATAGTTCTCATACGTTTCATACCGTTATTTGAACCACGCATCGTTTTCGATTTTGTAATAACGCAATAATATGCAGTAATCCATTCGTTTCTTTTTGATCGATTTTATTCTCTGAATATTAATTTATATCGAACGCATGTGTATCGTAACAGTAGTAATAGTAAATATTTGATTTATGAAATGATAGACCGTGGAATCCGGCTTAAACTAACAATTACAATAACAATAATATGTAAATACATTCGTTTTTATAATTGCAAAGTCGCACGCACCGATGTAACAATTTGCAACAACCGATATTACCCGTAAATTTAAAATATATTATCTTTTAATTATACATTCGTTTATTATTATTATAGTTGTTGTTGTCACTTGCATGGTATTTTATTCCATCGTTTTTGTTTGTACACCGATTTCGGGAAATGCGTACCTGAAACATAATAAAATAAATCACGTTAAAACAACGTTAAAACGACAAACGTAATGACTTTTATGTTTTTTGTCGGAAACTGCAGATTCCGGTATAGTAATGATATATTCAATATTGTACAGTGTTGTAATTTCGTTTCATACGCGAAAATAGAAAACTAGTGGAATACACTAATTATTATTGGATTACATAATGAATCCGCGATCGTTATTTTTCTTTTTTACACAGGATCGCGCCCTATTCAACATTATAGGAATTTTGCGATATAACCCCATAGCACTGAGCAGCATTTTTATCGATCATGAAAATGGAACAAGAGTTTCAGAAAGTGCGTCAGTGGCGTGTATTTTTTGGAAGTATCATCCATGTTCCGGGCACACCGTGGTTTAAATATAAAAAGGCCCGATAGATTAGTAGTATCATTACTCGTGCTGTTAAAAATATGTATACACAAACTGCAGAAGTGAAATGTAATCTATTAGATCCGAAGAGACACGATTTGGGGTATATTTTTAACATAATCGTAAAGAGAATCCAGGAACAAGGGATTCAAACTTCACTGGGTCATGGGGTCGTTTTCGGCTAAGTCTCGAATGTCTTCGGCTTGTCATGTCTCTGTTTTACCATGGCACACGAAAATTTTACCAAAATATATAATATGGTACTATATTGCATATAACAATTTGCGTTCAGTAGTTCAAATGTGGTGTTGTTATAGCTCTAATAATAGCGTAAACCGACCTAGTATAAATTTGGTACTGACGTTTTACTGGTTTATGATACCATAAACTAGAGATTTTAAAACGTAAAATTATTTGTCATATGACTATGCCACTATGGTGACATAAGAGTTTGAAAAAATGTAAGTTTTCAATGAACAATTCAAAAAACAGATCCGTTGGTTTCATAAAGCGGTTGAGATCCCCAGAAAAATTATCCAAAAAACGGCACTGGAGAGGGTAACTAACTATATATGTTTTGGAGTTGAGCTTCATTGATTTGGATGAATTAGTCAACATTTAACTGAAATTTACACTCATCATTTGGGCGAATTTATAGAAAGAAAAATTGTCTGAAAAAATACTGATATTTTTCTGAAGAAGAAAGCACCAAAACACCAAAATGTAAAATATTACAACACTGTTGTATTATGTTTATAACAGTACCTCGTGTAGTCGTGTTATGTCACGTCCGTCATTAAAGCTAATCAGATAATAAATTAAGACATTAATTATGATAGTGATGGACGCCATTTGTGCGTTATGACGTACCTTATAATAATAAGTGATGTAACATCATACCAGTTATAATTAACCAAGAGTCCCAAGCGGCCAAGTCTGTAAAAATGGGTAGCAGGCTGTCTATTTTACATTTTAAAATAAATTAAATTAGATTTCATACATTATTTCATTATGTGATTTGCCCAAATGATGTATTAAAACTCGTCCAAACGATGTATTAGAATATAAAAGTCATAGCAGTAAAACCATTAAAATTTCACCCAGATGAAACATATAAATTCGCCCGAATGATATGTAATTTTTAAAAATGCGCCCAAACGAAAATCGTCCTTCGGGGCCACCTGTTTAACGATTTCCTCCCTACAGGGAAAGGGTTGATTTTTACCTTCACGTCATATTATATTTATTAACGTGGAAACACGATTCGTTTGTAATCATAATATTATTAATAATAAAACACAACGCACGACTATGCGATGTAAAGCGGACGGATAAATTAATAACGACGATACTCGAGTTGGTATTATAAGTGAGGGTAGTAGGACATCATTAGCCGGGGAAAAAACGTACGTTTGATAATATTTTTAGCGTCCTCGAGATATTATAGTATTGTTCCCTTCGTTGAGATAATTAATTATCATGTTTTAGCTTTGATTATTTTACGAACGGTATAATAACAAAATAATAATCGTCTCTTCGTGCGGGTTTTTTTTTCTCGAAAAGCCGACGAACCACATTTTTCCAATACGTGCGAAACATCTTACGCCCGGAAACATCTCAGACACACGCGGTGAGTGGAATGATTGCATGTCTGGTGTAGGTGGTAGTTATCCGGCGACAGGTATAATAATTAATCGCAGCTATATATTATAATATACTAAACATACCGGGCACGACGTTCGACGCTTGTCACTTTCTCGCTCAATTATTTTTAACGTGGTCTCGCGTGAATACCGTCGTGTGTAAGTGCACTTTGTCGATATTGATTATTTTCTGTACCGAACCTTATGCGCAATGTGCGACCATCAAAGTTTCGACTGTGTAATGCTATCCGACAAATCGTATTTCATTTAGGTACCTACTCGGGTATTTTTTTTTTTTGTATTCATTTTTTGACTCGAACTTTTGGTCTTTCAGAAATGTACACTTCATATGCCATTTGCGAATTGTGTGAAGTCATTACGGGTTATAATTGCTGAAAACAAATGTTGTTTCCTGATTAGAAATTAGCGCGGTGCGTCATTAAAATTCGAACAGGAACGTACGTATTGTATTATTATAAGGGTGCGGATTTCAATGCAAATTGCATCTTTTTCTTTATTTCTTTAAGAAATGTTTTCCAAGCATTAGATTGGTCGCATTTATCAAAAAATTAAAAAATTAATTGTTTCTATGAATTTTTCGTATATTTTACTCACTTAAAAATGTTTCAGAAAATTTGAAAAAATTTCATCCAAAATAAATAAAATTTATTTCTATTTTTCTTAAGTACCTATCTACTATGTTTTCACCGATTGATAAATACTATCTGCAGTGTAAAAAGTGGAAAATATAAGAAGAATAATTAATAATCATCATTATTCATTAATAATTTAAAAACAAATAGTTTTTTTTCCATGTTTAAAATAATTTTTAGAGCATTTATTAGGGCTTTTTTTTGTGCATTAATTCGTATTTTTAATGTTTTTTAGAGCATTGAATTCCGCACCCCAATTATTATATATTATATACACGAGAGTTTTATTCAATGTGCGGTTTTCACGTTAACTGTTGCGTACGTTTAGAAGACTGTATATTCGACTCTACCGACGAGGGTCACATGATTTATTTTTGAAGTTCATACTTCATATTTTATATTACAGTTTGTGTGTGTGTGTGTGTGTGTGTGTGTATGTGTTCGAGTGTTCAAACTTGTAGGTTGACGAAATCTTTGTTTATTATTTAAATCGTGTGGTATGCGTAGATAATTTGCGTGAGCGAAACAACTATACCGGGGCCAAATTAACTCCCCGTAGTGGAATAATCGTACTTCGGATTACCCGAAAACCGAAGCACTGCGGCATGGCTGTGCTATATACCTGGACCGGAGAATAGTTCAAAGTTTATTTGTTAATATTTTTAGGTACTGCAGCATGTATAATAATTATTGCGTTGCACGTAGTGTTACGCTCGGAAAATTACGTGAGCTAACTCTGCCGGCTTAGTCCTGATGTTCGGGGGAAATCGTAGATAAAACATTAAACGCCCACATATATGTTTTATACCATTGTTACGACGCCGTACGTTCAACAACTCCAGACACCCTACAACATTAATATTATAATCAATAGTCGTCACACAATCCAATCGACCGAGTGTCGTCGAACCGGCTTTGAGAAATTTTCTACGATATCAATATCTTATCCGCTTCGAAGATTCGAAAAAAAAAGTAAAAAATAACGGTTTTGTACAACACGGACTTGCGGTCCTAAGATGGATTGCGTGACTCAAACTCGCAGTCTTAAAGGCATTGTTATAATATATAAAAGCCGTGACACATTCCGATCCACGGTCACTAAAGGGCATTAACTGACCTTCAATTGACTTTTCCCTGACGCACTGTGATAACTCTCCGTGTTATCGTTAGATCATGATATTTACAGTTAAACCTCACCTAACGGACACCTCCCAATAGCTGAAGTTATTTGAGGGACAGAAGACATTTTCACCACTTTTAAATGGGTAAGCTTCCGAACAGGGGACTCTCCAAATGACTGACACCTATATTATTATACTGAAACTAAAAATATTTACAAAATTCGGTCATTTCATTTCGTCAATATAGAGGTTGGAAGCAAATATATTTTCTCTTCCACTGTAAAACCTTGGCAAACGGACTGACACACGAGATTTTAGGGAGACGACTAAACTCTAAACAGACCAAACATACTGCATTTTCCCCACGGAATTGATGTATTCAAAATATGCAATTTATCTTTCTTTTTTTAATACTATCGTATGTGTATTGAATTAGTCATAAAAATGTACATTTAAATATAAAATTATAATTAAATTTAACCTAGGGCAATATTTGATCATATTACACATTTACCTTTTATGAAATTTAAACCTTTACCCTCCGCGGAAAGCGGACAAAATTTTAGTGACCAAGGGTGTACATTATATTATTGTCATTATTATATCGTATTATTGCGTTTTCAGAATCGTCGAAAAAACGTTACCACGAAAAACAATAATGAATCTTCAAAATACGTGATCGCACTGCACTTTCTCGGTGCTCTTGTACAACATCGCTTATACGTCTTTCGAAATCGGTGGTCAGTAATGTATAACAGTTGAAGGCATCGAATGAATGTTATACTACAATCGAGTACATATTTTTAATGCAAACATTTTGATACGAAGAAACATTATTTATTTCAATATGCATATGTATTCGATTTAATCGTATCGATTGTCCTAGTTGGCGACTGTGTACGCGCAATACGATTTCTCGAAGGGAGTACATGAGTGGCTATATCGGAGTGGCTGCGGGGAGATCCCACCCTCCCGATTCCGCACAATCCGTTCGCATACATTTTAATTCTTAACCACCGTATAACCAATTTTTACGCATTATCTTCCGCTGAATGCGATTTTTCTCGAAGGTATAGTACGGCGTGTACGAATTTATTATCGTTGATCGATTTACGACGGTATAATGCGATCGGAGCTATGACGATGATGATGATGATGAAGACGTTCGCCCGCACGCCGGGTTCGCCAGAGATGACTTAGCAGTAGCTGTGAAGCTGCGGCGAAACAAAAACTTGGCGGACGGTTTACAGTTTTAATCCTGGCGCCACGTTGTTTCCCGTCCAGTACTCGCCAGTGCGGTCGGCGGACCCCGCGAGAGGTGCCTGAATAATTGATGTCGGATACATTAGACGGTCAGCCGACGAGCACACCGCGAGCCACGTCTGCAGCTGCATCAAACGGTTACCGTAATATTATTATACGCGTAGGTCTGCGCGGTCGTGAAGCTGTACCTCGCGAGATGGCGATTTATTATTCACGTGTTCCGCTCCACTCGGGAAATTAATCCCCGGGTCGAAGATGACGGTCACGGTTATCGACTGCGGTCGCGGTAACCATGAGCTACTACCTATCGTGCAACATCCTGTGCCTGCGGGAAGCGAAAACACTGCGGACCGGTAGAACGGTGGTTACGAGCAAACGTGCTCCGTACCTAAATGGTGCAATATTTATTTCGTTTCTATTATTTTTCATGGAGCCTTTCAGTAAGGACAATAGCCCCAGTGCGCTTAGTGCATCGTGTGGTAAGGGTGCACAGTAGAGTTAACTCGTGTTTGGAACAGTAGGTAAGGGGGTGGTAGTGGTGATCCCGTCTGGAAAGCGAAACCGCCGGCTACCTGGTTCAAACCGGTGACCGTGCGTTCAAGCACTGCCGCCTAATTCACTCGGCCACGAATCCGACTCGCATCATTAAATTATATTGTACATGGTGGAAAATCGTCCGTCTAGACCAGTGGTTCCCAACAGGGTGTCGCAAGGGCTCCGCGGGTCGATGTTATGTGGTCTGCGGTTGTGCTCACAGTGAACACATCAAGCGTGCAGCCAAATCCGGGTGAGATAATATTTTTGACAAAAAAAGAAAGGTTTCACTCGACTCGTAGAGTTTGAAAACCAATGCAATAACCGGTTTGTAATAAACGTGTAACAGGTTTAAGTAATGTAGAGTGAAAAGGAAGAAACTTCTAGACTTAACTCAATTGAACGTGTGACGATATTATTACGATCATAAAAATAATTGTTTTCCTTCATAATATCGTATACAAAAATAATGGGTCCACGACCTTACGTACGAAACCACTAGCTTTAGTCTATCGTCGATGATGTTGATGTTTTCGGGGTATTACATTGTGTATTATCTCAGACGAAATCTTATACTGACGGTTATGGTGGTCCATGATCGCATTTCCCGTGGTTGTCGTTCGGTTAAATTTAGACAATGGCGATGTGTTCGTCGAAACCGACGATATGCGATTTTGTTTTCACCTAGCTTTTTCAATAACACTTGTCGTCCGTCTTCTAGTTTTTGTAGAATTAACATTAAATAAACGAAAAAAACTAGCGTAAACACCGTGCATTCACTGTAAAACAAGATGAAATAGGTACGTGCAATATTTCCTTCCTAGCTCCTAAACCTTATGTACAGCGTTGTAGGGATGGATAAAAAAAAACCCCTATGAGTGATACTACGATTCTAATGTATGTTTATGTATAAATATTTATTTCTAAATTGTACAGCAGTATAATAACTTTCAATTTAATCTTATCAAGTGCATCGGATATATTATAGAACCTACCTCGAGGGGAATAAATAATAACAAGCTGCAACTATATCGTATAATAGGGGTTTTTTCTTACTACTTTTATATTCTGAGTGAAACGAGCAATGTATTGATTTTTATCATGATGTGTATATCATTATGATTTTATCATATTAAAACTTGTTTTTCAAATCGAAATACATTTTAGATTCAGACATAAAATATTGAAACTTACAGCAATAAGAACTCTGGATCTCGCCCGACCATTAAGTCTCTTCCTACCTAGGAGTATCCTCCTTTTATACATATTTAAGTATATGAGATATACATTATAACAGAATATCTATAGTTTCAATCATAAATCTATTGTAAATTAACTGTATAATCACTATTATGAAAAATTATAGTGTATAAATTAAATGAAAGGACCAAATTAAAAAAATACAATACCATATTTCATATATCCTTTTATTAATTTGCCTGGTTTTAAATAGGTACTTATAAAAAGTATAAAGCTAACTTTCTAGATATTTGAATCTACTACTCAACCAACTTCTTTTAAAAATGTAAACTGATGCACCGGACCTGTTTCACTCAGAGTCGATTTTTCGAGAACATTGGTTTCAAGTTGAAATACAACAATTATCTTATTTCTGTATCACATTCAGGTACTCAACCATGAAATATCACCTCAAACTAGGAGTTTCACCCTTTTTAAGTTGTTCACAGAATATGATAAAGTATGTGCGCGAGTATGAAATAGCTATATTGTTGTGAAATATAATGTGAATTAATGTTCAACTAACCATCAGAAGGTTTATTTAAGCCAAAATTTGTTTGTATACCAGCAAGCCTAATTGAAATGGAAAAAATAATAGAACTATATTCCTAGTCGTGTAATTATTAAATTAAACTTGTTTTGTTTGTGTCTATTTTTTTTTTAATGTTTTTATCCTATGCATGCCACTTATTATAGTTAAAAGTTTTTTCCTCGTAAAATTTGTGTACATTTACGTAAACATACATATAGTATAAATGTTTGGGTATCAGAAAAAAAAAAACAATATTAAAATTAAATACGCTTTTATACAAATTTATTATGGTTAGTAACTATAGTTTATTTTTTGAACTTGCCGAGTTGATTGTTTTAATGATTAATACCAAGTTGATTAAAATCCAAACTTTTCAAGATAAAATCCTTTGAAAAATCACCAATTCTGCACCATATATCTTAAACCTAACATAACACACCTATTTAAAAATTAAAACAGCCCATAAAGAAGCAGTAACTTTTTACAAACGATTCAACTTCAAACTTCCTTCTCATTTCAACCCCCTCATACCACTCTCATAATTCCTAGAAATCCTCTTAGAAGCCTCAAAAGAAACTGGTTTAGAAATCTTCTTAATGCTTAATCTAAAGAATAATAAAGTAATTAAAATAAAATAAAAAAAACTTTAGGAAGAGTAGTGTCACCACTCAGTGACTCCACTCATCATACAAATCATTTCAATAATATTGAAAGATGAAAATCAACATTGTTCTAATGATGTATATTTGTTATGTTTTAATATTATTATTATTATTATCTATTATAGAAAAAAAAAATTCCAAGTAAAATCAAAATCGACTTTTCCAAAGCATCATTTTTATCCAGCTTTGAGGTAAAATTGAACTGTAGGTGACTCTTGTTACAGACTAAAAGTTTGTTCACGCAAGAAAAAAATTAAAACCCTATTTCATAAGATAAAAAATATATAAGTGAGAGGTTTTTCATTCGTCTCATTATACTAACTTTGAAAAAATTTATTTTAATAATGGTCGTAAACATTATATTTTCTTGCAATAACTTGAAACTAAATGTCTGTGCAGTACATACGAGTATAACAATTTATATTGTATATTTGTTATTATTTGCATTTTTTTTTTTTTTTTTTAATTCGATTTGGGACGTATAACACGAACGAGTCGTATTGATGATTTTAAATATTTAAACATTTAAATCGTTTTAAAATGAATTCTCGTAAAAATAGTGTTTATTTAATTAACTGGAATAAATAACTGAACGTTTTAACCGTTGCAAGTTTCTTAAATTTTCTAAAAAAATCACTCATAGTACCCCTTTTTATTTTGTAGCTGTTTTAAATATATTTAAATATTATATATTTAAGTGATGATCGAATTGCCAGTTCATAAATTACTTTTATGTTTTCACGACTCGGCTGAAATATGTTATCTGTACACGAATAAATGAAACATGTACATTGTAAGCGTTTCATTTAGTATTGTTTAAAATCTCGAGTATTTTGTTAGTAGACGGATTGCGTTTTTCGTGATGATATAATATTATATACATTTATTACAATAAAACAAACACCGCATCGTATACATTGTAAATAGCTGTCACCTATACCTGAATAGAAGACGCCGTACGAATAATGCTTTGACCACTCATCGTTATTTTAAATAGCCGAAAGCACATGCTACAAATTATTTATAAAAATCCAACAACAGTCACACAATATTGCATGTAGTGCATGTATTGTGCATCATATAGTGCATTATTATTGCTATGCACCAAGTCGTTTGAGAGTGCAACGCATGCACGTAATGAAATTGCCTATCAAAAACGCCGTGAGAATGAAGAAGAAAATCGTTCCGAGGTGTTTTAATATAAATGTTTTATCGTCAACAGCGATACTCCAAGTACATAATAACCCTTAAATACCCCCCCCCCCGCCCACATCGTTGTCAGTGCACATGACGTATTGACCGTTGTAATTTTGTACCGCACAAACGGACACGTGGTGGAATGTCGATGTTCTCTCAAACGAGATTTTTATGAACGTTCTTTATTCGTGCGCACTCGATATTTTTCCCTTTAAAATCAATAAAGTACAGTGTAAACTTTTAGGGTTTATAAAGGAAACCTAGCGGTACATATTTGTTTCATCTAATCACGTGCTACCATTTCAATGGAAACAACGATAAGTATTTATTGTTGGATAGTAAAAAGTTTTATTCTAAACTACATAAAACCAATAAACATACATACTTAAGTCTTAAATAAGATTTAATTTTTTGTCATTCATGAACGCTTAAAATAACAGTACATACGGATATCGTATGTTGTATATGTTGTACAGGTGAACATTATCTGTTGTTTACAATAATACTGTCGAAAAACTGAATTAATTTTCCGTCATAATACTTGTCATTCAACTGGAAAAATTTCCATTTCAAAACGAATCGAATACCCGGTACCCGGATTCAGAAGGAAAACAGTTGAAAACGTACTCATGCGGTTTATTTAGTTTTATAAACGTCATCATGTTAACGTTTGATACGAGCTGCTCCGCGGTATCACCGAACACACTTAAATATTTCCATTCAGCTATTGCATGTGACTCATTAAAACACTTTGGTATGCGGGTTATAACTGCGTCATTTGCCCGATCTCAAAATTCAAAACAATTCCGAACTTAGAAACTCGATGTTACAAATCATTCCATCTGAAACTCCAAAACTACTCCAGTCCGCACATTCGCAGACTATCCACTGAGTAATCTCAGATAATAATTATATCCTAGTCGCTTAAAGAGAAACAATTAGAGTAGCGAAATCTTAAATCAAATTTAAACTATAATAATATACGTAGTGGCGTTATAAGTGAAACTCTGGAATTGATTAACCTAACTCGGAAAATTTATTTGTAACAAAAGGCTATGTTCTCTACTACATGCTACCCGTCATTCTCGGGCAATAACAGAATTTATACACAGAATTCCCGATTAATGAGCATACACAAAAAAATATTCTGGATACCGTACTATCGGGAAAATCACCGACCAACAAAAATGTACCGTTTTAAACTTTGTTATTCCCCAATCCCCGCCAAATCTTAAAAAAGCTTTCCTAGTATTTAGTTTAAATTATTTATTAAGAACGAATAGTGGATTTGAAAAAAAAAAAATTTCCATTGATTATTTAAAACTTATAAGTATATATTTCAAATGGAGATTTATTTCATCGAATCCAACAAAGAAGTTTGGATAAAAGTTAAACCAAACTTTTTCGAGTGCTCCGTTTTCTTATACACAAAGTTTGTACCTAGTTTATAACCTAGTTATTCATTAAAAGACTGTTTTGGCACACAAACCGGCGTCGCAGCGGAGTTTTAAGTCAAGCGAATAAATCTCTGAAAAATATTTCTAAATTAGACCAGTTATGAACCGGGAGCAAAGAGCTACATTCTATCAGTGGTTAACGTATTGCATATCATCGGGTGGTAGCCGTTCCGTTTTCATTTCAAATCAGGCTCTGTCGTGTATGCAAAAACGCG
Source organism: Periphyllus acericola (assembly GCA_949715065.1). Lineage (NCBI taxonomy): Eukaryota > Metazoa > Arthropoda > Insecta > Hemiptera > Aphididae > Periphyllus > Periphyllus acericola. The sequence continues at coordinate 36,535,350 of OX454268.1, forward strand.
GTTATTAGCGTACGTATTTTAACGTTTGAAAACTGTATGAAAATATAAGTTAAAGATAAACCGAGCTCTGTGTACAACAATGTAATACGATCTCTATATTTGCCTTTTATTAAATCTTTTATCCGATCGATTTGTGTACCGTGACCTTTGTGATGACGTCCGTGTCTAATTTTTGGACGCGCATTTCGTTTGAACACAACCATAATATACCTATAATAGTAATAATAGTAATAATAAATAATAATAATAATAATAATAATAGAAAAGGACTTTGAGATTTTTTTTTGATATATTGTTATGACGAAGAAGTATTTGTTAAAAAAATAATATATTGGAATAGGAGCATACGTGCTTTGGATCGATGATATGCCTTTACATTCGAAATAAACGACCGAGGGTGACCAATAATGCTGAACAATCTGTCACATTCAGTTGCACATTTTTTCAATCCGTTTCAATTTGCTTCACATATATTTTTTCTCTTCTAAAAAAAACCGATATGCCGGTTGGTTTTATGATTTTTCAGGCGAAAATTGCTAGAAACGTCTTAAATAAAACAAACAATAAACGCGCACGAAAGATTAATTTGAGTAGTTTTATTTCTTGTCACGTCCATCTGGCATTTTCTGAACGAGCGACCGCAAACCAACCGATAACTTTGTGTGTTTTGACGAGATATTAAAGTAGAAGGAATGATGGGTGTGATAATACAACAATAGTTAAAACTTAATTTATTAAAATGCATTTTGAAGATATTTTTAACAGTTTTTGTACTCGACTTTTAGACTCACAAAAAAAATACTTCTTTCATTTTCTTAGAATTATGTTTTATTTATATATCTCATGAAAATTTGCGTAAAGTTAACGTTGCACATGGCTTGAATCATTTCGGTAAGAGAAATATTATCCATTATCATGTATTTTATAATAATATTATAGAAACATCTATTTGATTACCGTTAAACTCTGATAATGTTCTATAGGCATATAGCCTTGTGTAGATTATAAGTAAGGATCGGGTTAGAACTTAAATTGCATTTATTTTATGACTGCCTAAAAACAATGCTTTAAAAGCAAAATGTTCATTTCGTATACTTATCAAAGAATTAAAAAAGACACTTTTATACGGAATTTTTTGACATTTTTCAGGTTCTTAAGGCATTTTTTCTTAACATATTGCATATTAAAATATTTATAGGTACATATATCAAAATGTTTACGGAAAATTTGAAAAAGTTAATTTTGAAGTCCTCGTGAAAAAAAATGCATATTTCAATTTTTAATAATTATTATGCACCTATATAATATTATGTTTTGAAAGATTGTATCAGATAAATACGATGCCGGCTGCGATAAACATAACTTTGAACGATGAGCAATTTATCGAATTAGTAATGAATTTCTTACACTGTTGTGTAACGCGTATACATTTTATTCAATGTTTAAAATAATGTTATGAACATTTTTTAGTGCATTTTTACTGAGACATTTTTCCACATCTTTTTATAAGTGCATAAAATCGTATTTTTTTAAGGCATTTTCTTGTTTTCTAAACCATTTGAATACACTCCCAATAGTTATAAGTTATATCATATTGCTTTGTTGCCTTTTTGTATTTTGGTTCCGGAATGATTGTTATCAATTTATTATTAAAATATTTAACCACCTAAATAAGCAGTATATAGAGAGTATAGCTTTTTGAAACACATATTCTATTCGAACACAATAAGTGTAATAGGTACATATCATTATTGTGTTATTATCATCTTTGTGATTATCAATCGGTAGTAGAGAATTATGAAGACCGTTTTTTTTCTTTTAATACACTATTCATAAACGAAAAAGAGTAAGGAAATTAATGCAAACTTTTTTTAATAATGCCCAAGGACATGTTTGGATAAGAATAAAAAAAATAAAAACTCAAGTCAAATTAAAGTTTCCACAAATCATTTCTGGCTTATGGTCGGAATATTGTTCTTAATTTTTTTTTTTAATTTTGTTAGTTTTACAACCGTTAGGTTCGTTTGACAACAATTTTTTTGCACTTTTGTGTGCTACGGAACTTTTAACTGTGCAGTGGTTTTCTGCTGCCTTCTGTGCCTGTAGATTTTACTACTTGTGGTGTAAAAAACTAAATTTTCCTAAAAATGATAAACTACCATATAATATGTATGCTAAATATTACACAGTAGCTTATCTTTTAACTTATTTATAGTTTGTTTCCTTTTATAATAAATACAAACTATTTAATCCCATTTTTCAACATTATATATTTCCCTTACATACTTGGTGAACACTGCATTATTTTTACTTGCAATGTTGTTGAACATTTTTATTGTTATAATTATTGTGTAGCGTTGAATATTAAGCCGGTGAAACTATACTATCCGAATCGTATGGTTAACCAATTACTTGAACTTATATCGAAAAAAATATTTAATCATATTGATTTTCCAACATCTTGGTGGAATTATATGGGCTAAGATGAAAACCTATGTAATAAATTTAAAGTGTCAAACGTCAGTACGGTATAGTACGGTACGGCTCATGGATTCGACTTATTGAATTGTAATAAGCTATAAATCACGAAACTCATTAGTAAAAACTATATTCAACGGTAACACACATGCATGATAAAATAAAAATGCATATCATTTGATTGATAGGCGCGTGATGTTTAATAATAAAAATTGATTCGAACTCTTCGGTGTTTGCCAGCATTTCGATTGCGTAGTGTTATGATTATAATACGTGGTGTTCGTGTATCGGAAATAAAAAAAACAATAATCACCCCTCATTGTTTTTCATTTATTTCACCGAAAAGTTATATTTTCGGAAAAAAAATGCCAATGCCTTTCGTACATAAATGTCCAATATTGATCCAATAGTTTATTATTTATACATACGAATTTCATGTTAAGAGGTTCGAAGTAGAGCAGTAAAAATTCACAATCCCTGCCGCTGCATTTATGATCTATACATTCTAAATGTGTATAAATAATAAATCGTGGGTTGAATAGTCGATATAAGTACGTACTACTATTTTAAACAAATGTTCACGCAATGTGTGTAAAATACAATTGTTAACTTTTAATACCTAGTCTCTATTAATTATGACTAACATTTTAATATAAATTAAAAATAATTATGCACGTGTGAGAATATATCATTATGTTAACACTAAAATCCTAATACATATAATATGTAACAATTTTCCATCACACAATACCTATTAATGTTATTGTATTTATAACGACATGTGATATAAGTTGTTAAAATCTCTATAAATAAAATAAAAATACCGCTTGTATGGTACAATTTATATTATTTATTTATGATGGAGGCGAAGTTATTCATTGTTTTATTCGAAAATTTCTTAGCAAAATAACTATACATGTTATCCATGGTTTAAAATTGCAACAATCTAAAAAAAAAAATTATAATCATTTCTCATTTTCTCATTATAATCATATCTATTATAAATTTATTATAAAACTTTATAATTTATTATTTATTATAATTTATTCATAAAACAACTTGATCGTTATTTGATTTTAATAAAAGATTAGCCATAGGTACCTATATTATTATATTATATATTGTTATAATTAGTAATTATAAGTATATAATATTCATATGGTTTTTAGTTAATTTTAGCATTTTTGTATGTTCTTATGTCATTAAAGTCCTATTTTTCTAATGACGTTTACCATCCAGGACGTGACGGCTCTAAAATACGAATTCAACAACTAAAACACGAATAAAATATTGAATAATTGTTTCAAAGGTTAAAGTTAAAAAAAAAAATCTTCTTGAAACTATCTGCCACGGAACACTTGAAACATTCAAGAATCCACTTCATTAGGCGGGTCAAGTTAAATCGAAGCGTATACCTGTACAATAATGCATTTATAGTTTGCTCCCGTTCCGTATTGCACATTCAAATAACTCTCGTCCATGTCCATGAGCACAAATAACATGTCGTTTTTCTTTTCTTCCCGCCGCTTTCTATACCTTCTTCTCTAAAGTGATTGAATGGATAACGGATAATCTCGGAAAGAAAAGTAAAAAATTGCACCACACACGCACGCAACAAAGCCGATTGTAAAAAGAAAGGCAACAAGCACTAACCCAAATTGCTGATCGATGGGAAACTTGATCCGAGAGTATAATACACAGGAAAGGTTGAGTGGAGCTCGATAAAAAAAAGTATATTTTCAACATTTGTAAATAAGAAGAGAGAAAAAAAATAACGTTACATTTCATCGACATCGTTGTATACAATTACAAACGTAAAACGGAAACCGTGCCAGAGCGTTGATGGTGCGCGCAGCGATGTAAAAATGATGTTTACTGTTATTCGAATTAGAACGTTTTATTTTCGTTTCATCGGTATTGTCCACATATTATGTCGTCAGATCGACAAAAGTCAGAAAGTATTTCGCATCCAGTGGACCACGGAACATTTCGGTTTGCCGTGGTTTTAGACGCATTTGAATGTTGTTTTTTTTCCAAGTATTGGTCTATGAATTAAAATATGAAGCCGAGACATCCCATTATTTTGTAATATAATAGATACATTTATGAATAATAAGACGTAAGAAATCTATAGGACTTTGGCGAGTATGATTAGCGTCATAGCTAAGGTCTGGACATTTATGCAAAAAATATTGTTGAACGTGCAGAAGTTCAAGAACATGCAATAGAAAATTATTAAGACTTAAGTGTATTACAAAGAAACTAAACCTATTAAAAATAATTGTGAAATGTATGATGTAAAAATAAAATACTAGGTGCGATTAATTTTGGAATGAGTAACAACACGAAATTTAAAAATGTGATTTTAGATTCTTCTAAAGTTCTTCGATTGTCACACAGCTTACATTTTAACTAAACACATTTTCTTTCTACGTAGCATGAAACTATATAGGTGAAAATTTAAGATATGCATTTTACGAACAGTTGAACGTATTATAGATTGTTTGGCTCACGGCATAAGCGAACATATTCAATGAGCGATAAATAAAATGTTATAATATGTATTCCTTTTTTCACTCAATATCTAAAAATGAGGAATCCATTTTTTTTTTTAAAAAATTGAGTTTAATACTTTTAAGAAAATGTAAATTTTGTACAGTTTTATACAGCTATGCAATTTATAGTCATTTTTACCAAAATATGTAAAAATATGTGAGAAAAAACATTAACCTTGCGAAACGTCAACATTTGTGATTAAAATTATTCTAGTTGAATTGTAGTACAATTGAAATTTGCACAAAAATCCGAGCCTTAGCAATACCATAAATTTATCAACGTTCAAATGGTATAGTCCAATAATTACGAATTGTTTGTTCTTGGCCGTGATTAACGGCAACACTATAATATTATTGAAAATGAAGTTATATTTTACCTATTTGCATTTAGATAGTTTTTTTGACTAGCGTGTCTTCGTGTCCCTACTTATTTTAGAGATTAATTATCGTAATAGTATACGCACTTTTAAATTTTAATACGTTTCTGACAGTGGTTACGCCACTATAATTGTAATATGTACCTATGCGGGAATTTACGTTTAACGGTTGTCTTCTTATTCGCTGGACTCGGGTGAAAGATCGTGAAATATTATGTCGTTGAGAGACGAATTGTCCCACGGTATACGATAGTGTCACTATAAATAGCGATGTTTTCCCCTAATAATGTATACTTGTTGTTTGACGTTTAATTTCGTTGTTATGACCGAATCGACGTGTAAACGTACAAACGTTTTTTGACTAACGTCACCGGAAGATTATTTCAAAATAATAATCCCGTCAAATATTTACGTGTGTTGTCCGCCGTGTAGTTCGATAATTTTTTTTTTCAAATTTTTTCAAGTTTTTAACTAATTTTTAGTCGTATTACAATCTATAAAATAATTTATGTACACTACGATATTCTCATGAAAAAATAAACCACGCCAACGCACATTGAATGTACGGTTTGTTGCTTCCATACACATTTCTATGTTTAGAATTGTATGCAGACAAATGTGGAGCTCGCGTTAAGCTCTTATATCATTTTACATCGTGAATAATTTAAAAAAAAATAAGAAAAAAGTAGACACGGACACATATCATGTAGTTTGTTGAGTTTATCCTCATTTAGTTTGGGCACACAAAAAATTTCTCGATTTGAACTACACCGAGATATTCAAACAATCATTTTGAGCGCTAATTAATTCCACGAAAATTATGTCTACGTAAATGTCCTTATTATTTTAAGGGGAATTTCTACAGGTACGTTGACAATAGAGAGAGACTCTCGTGTATAATTATCGTTTTTTATCGTCTTACAAATAAAACGGGAAAACGTTTTTTCAACATATTTTAGTACATTTGGAATTTTCCAATATAAATATTGGTTAAACAAAACATACCGCAGTATAATGTTGACTGATGGAAATTGGTTGTGGATTGCAATCGATTTATTAATTATAACGCTGCGAAAAATTAAATTAAAATTATATGATTTCATTGTTTACTTGGCTACGTATGAACGGATTGAGATTTAACATTTAAATGTTTATTAATTTAGTATGATGAATTATTTCTAGTAGACCTTGTTACCATAGTGGTCAACCCGCAAAACATAAGCTGGTTAAAATAGTTATCATGATTGTTTTTTTTTTTCTTTTTCAATTATTTGGCCGTGACTTTGCGTCCAATAGCTACATTTTTTTGAACGAGTCCCAATGAAAATGTATTAGTTATACTGCTATTCGTTCGGTGAACGTGAAACAAAAAAACAACTATCATCTAATTCCATTAATTATTTACAACAAAATGGCCGCCAGAGAGAAATAGGTCGAATTCAAAATGATACATTTATTATTTACGCTAAATTGCAGTATCCATCTCTTATACTATTGCGTGAATTATATTACCCAAGTGAATGTACACTGAGTGACGTGATCAAAATTCTGAACAAGACTTTCATATGAAATTACTTTTCATATGTATTTATAATTAGTTTTTTTTCCGGACTTTAATTCACATTAAGACTTCGTTCCGACAAATAACTATCATTTAATATTGTAAAAATGTATTTTATTTTTTATAGTTTTCGTCTTTATGAGTGCGCAAATTCGAAATAATGTTATCATTGACCTTTTTTTATAAATAATTATAAAACGAACTGAAATGCTTTTCGTTTCACGGAAAACCTTCGAATCATAATCATGTTTGTGCTTTTTTCCCGTTACTATAATGGTTACGTTGCTTTTATCATGTTTTCTATTCAGTGTCAGCTACTTTTCGATAACGCAAAATCGGTGAAAAAAAATTATCGATCATACTCGAAGCAAAAACACACATGAGTTACAATAAAACACACAAATAATTTAAGATATTATTTCAGACAGTGTGACTTTAAGGGTTTTATAAATTAGTTGTTCTTTGATATAAAATCCTACACAGCTTTACATAAAAAAAAAGAAAATTAATCATGCAATGGCCGGAAGTTAGGGAAATCAAATAGTTGCAATAATAATTTTGTATTTTTATAAAAATTTTAACTGATGCAAGAAAACGTTAAAAAACAAACAAAATCGTCCATCGGTAAAATTTTAAGATAAGATAAAATGTTTCGCAAAAAATATTCGCTTACAGTTTTTTAACAGCTATTGTTAAATTATTGAATTTTAATTCACATTTAAACGGTTGAAATAAAAAAAAAAATGATATTTATAAATCACAGCTGCAGAGTTAGGCATGAGTCAAAGTGATGTATGTATAAGATATAATACCTGATCAGTAGAATTTATTAATCAATCATAAATAGTTATGCATAATTGTGTCAACTTATTATCATATATTGGCATACCGAGCCCAATGATCATATATTTATGTTATTTTGTATCATGTGATCTGCTACTAACCCGCTACCGGAGCCCACACGTATTTCTTTGTGATAAGGAATCCACGATCATACCGTTGTAGCGGACCTTATGCCGAAAATTGCGGTCCTGACGTCCAGCGCGTTGACTAAGATCATACCACTTTCTGACTGATTGAGTGTGGTTGTGCAAACAACACCCTCGGTGCACCCTTCATTTATCAACGGAATTATATATTGCAATCATACTAAACCTAATGGCTAGACACGGTGGTATTTAAATCGATCGAAAACAGTGTCCGAGTTCTTTGTGTAGGGTAGGTAATGAAAAATGTGTGTCTATGTTGTTTTTAATTTGTCTTGAAATCAAATACTGTTTGGTTTAATAAATAAAAATGTATACTTTTTTTACCATCGTTAATTTACTTAATTTTATATCTATGTATTAATATAAAAAAATAGAATGTTTGTCTGTTCGAAGCTTATATTGACTCTTCAACCGCCGAATCGATCTTGATGATAATATGTATCCTATGCACAGACTTGATACTAGGCTATGATACTACATAGCTAGGCTTTGAATAATGTAATGCGGTAATCCGTTACAAACTTTGATTCAGCCAACCAAACAATTACGTATAACGCAAGGCAATGCACAAAAATATTGAGTTTTAAAAGTGAGTGCGAGTTGTTGGTATAGTTATTGTCTTATGGCGTTATGAATAAAAAACGAAGAAACGTAGCAGTTTACTATTATGAACACTGAATACAGTAGTTCAATCGCAAGAGCTTGATGTTGAGTGTTGAAATCCTTACGAAATTGAGAAAATATGCTCCCCTTCTCTCGATCTGATTTGGATTATACTCATAAAGTTATTCGACAACGGGATTAAGCGCAGTGACGGATTTCGTAAGGTTGATCTTGCTTGATATGGTCAATAAGGGTTATCGAAGATGTTTCCGGGAGTAACAGATTAAATTTATCGGAAGTGCAGTATTTCAAAAAGATTTTCCATTTAAATTGTTTATTAAATATAAATAAATTGAAAATTCCAGAATCTTTTTGATCTTGCGAAATCAAGTTTAAATTAACTCATAGGAACAACGTTGTATGATTATAAGGATAACAATTCTATTTAAAAAATTTCAAGAGAATTTAATAAAAAATATTTTAATCTTATGCTTTATATATGTGTTGTGCTTCGTGACGTTTAAACAATGGCGACTATTTCTTCGGTTGTACGACACTTACTGGGTGCAGAACATTTGGTCACCAATAATTTCTTATTTTATTTCAATAGCGGTACACGAATAATACATACGAGGAAAATGAACTTTTTATATATTACCTACTCTATTGGAATACCAATTTCCAAAAGCATACTCACCCTTACCTAATAAATATTATTAAATTATAATATAGTTGACAATAACAGTAGAACATATCTTAAAAAAAAAAATATATGAATTATTAATAGTGGTCGAAATAGATAATTTTAATTTATAAGAGCAAATGTACATTTCAACGATTGAATAATAGTATTAGTGCCTATGTAATAACGTCGATCAAACAATTTAAAATATGAATTAATACAAATAATAAACATAGGCCATGCTTCTCGCGTCGCGGGTGTACTGAGAGACAATATTTCAAAAATATGAAAATAAAATATTAAGGTGTACCGAGCGGCTTTCTGTCGAACGATTAAACATGTAATTTACTAAAAAGTTCGCCAGTCTAGTCCGTCTTATTCGCTCTAGTCGGTCTATCGCGAGAAAAAAAAGTTGTACATTAATTTACAATTTTTTTTTAATAATTAACATCTACGCAAATTTTAAACGTATATATACATGGTATACAATTAAGAATGTATGACTGAAATTGCATCTGTTATTACTGTTATTGGTATACGACTTGCTTTAATGTTCAATCAAGTGAATTATAATTTATATATTATAGTATGTTAGGTTATAGTATGTGCTAATAACTTTAGTGAAATAATTTTAATTAATCTGTGCCTAATTTTCTTTGCGTCAAATTATCATTGCACCCAAGTGTTCCACGACCAAGTGCTGATACACAATTTTTCTTTTCTACAGATACAAGCCAATTGTTAAACTAATTTTTATTTTTGATTCAAACCGGAAATATTCACTGACGCCCAATATAGATAAACAGATAGTTGTATTTAGTTGTTTTCGTGAAAGCAGTCGTTGGATAATATTCAAAATATTATCTCGTTAACATTCTTTATTCTATTCATACATATTAAATAATTATATATAATATAATTAAATTAACGCATGTAGAAAAGGAATCAAATAATGTGTTAATCTAGTCGGAATATTATTATTTTCAGAATCAGTTTCATAATTTTTCTTCATTGATAATCAGTCGTTTCATTTATAATACCCATAAAACAATTTATCATTATCATTCATTTTACTAAAATCAATACAAATATTCGTTACATTTTATGTATACGTTTTGGAACTTGGAATTATTTCCTTAAATAAGTCGTTATTGTGAATCGTTATTAAAATATACGTATCTATAAATTTTAACTCATTTCCGGTCTTTATGTTGAAAATAATATATTTTCGTGATGGTATTAATCAAACGCGTACCTAACGTATTACAATCATTATGGTTTTGGTACACTGCCGTGCGTTCGTGTATGATGTATTTTATTCGTATAATATGATTTGTCAAAGAAAAATAATGGATTCCTCAGAAGCGCGTAGGAATGTGCTTTGAAAATTCAACACGATAAAAACGTCTCAAGTTTATTAAATGACTTCTGTGACGTATTTAATCTAGTTTTCTGATTATATGTTTTTCCAATCTAGACTATTTACTACTGCTGGATTTTTCCTCGTAGCGAAAGAGCATGTTGAAAAAAATATAAAAGGAAAGTAAAACACTTCCTGGTTAAATATAAGTGGTTTTCTCAAAAAACTGGTATTTAAGGTGGGCAACTTAAATTAAGAGCTATGGGAAGATGAAAGAAATCCCTTTTATTTCACAGGTCTCTGGCTTTGATAGTTAATCGCTGTTTTTTTTTTTTTTTATTCAGTTCTTATTTGTTGTAAATTAGAGGTTCTTTTACTTTTTGTATTCTATTTCATTCTCCATTAAACGAAATTAAATTTTATAAATCGAATAAGGTTTTTTTTTTATAAGAAAGAAATTACTTATTTCCCATTAACATGGCGTGTGTAGTTTAAGACTTCAAGTGTATTTAATTATTTCATCATCAACCGAAATTGTTTAATAATGACATTTAAGAATATTTTTTTAAGGGAATACGTCGAAAGACAAAAAAAAATTTATCGCAGTTATAGTTATAAACAATGCTAAATTGCCTGAGTACCACATGGTAGGCTATAATAACTTTGTTTTACGTACGATTAAATAATGTAAAAAGTGTCGTTGAATAATGATTTACCGAACGTTATACAACACGCAAAAATATAAACGCACACAACGAATAATTAGTTATTTAAACGTAGTGTTTGATAAGAATATAATTATTCATTTCGAAGTAAAAGAAACTGAGATGCAACATTAATTTCACATGTATTCATAATAATAGTCAAGTAATCTTAAAAAAATTCAATATCTCTTTTTTAATAGGGTTTAAAGAAGAATGTCGGAGGAAAAAAAATGAATTCTTATTTTTCAAACAACAAATACACACGATTATATTTTCAATTTTATATTTAAGCAGAAAACACTCGTGAAATATAAATAACTTCTCGTATACATTTTAGAGCGATCGATCAAGTCAAGACTCAAACGATCTTAAATTGTTCGGTGTATTGAAATGTACGGCGCATAACGCCAATGCACAAGTGCAGCTATATGCCATAATTTTCGTCTCGGATATTATGAAATATTATATAAACTATGCGTCTTGTTTAACTTAGTATAGATACTTTCAACCTTCGTTAATAAATCGAACACAAATAATTCCACGTTATTAAGCGATTCCTGTACGGGTCGAAAGTTTCAAAATGTCTAGACACACTCATACTAACTTTAAATAATATACATTTAATACTGTATGTTTTAGGTTAATTTTAGTTTAAATGTGATACTCGTTTGAATAAATCCATTTTCCCGTTATTTGAATGCTGAAAGACGAAAGTCTCAACTTAACGGAAGATCATCAATACCCTTATGCACGGTTATGCATGAACAATATTATATTGAAGACGGTAGTTTCGAAGTTTAAGTAAATTTAAGTAAATATCCTAAGACGATACGGCTGAATACGTATAAAATAATTATTCTTTCAAACCGCGGTCGAATGCGCCCGCGGATATCGCAATAATTTAGTTTTTAGAAAAAGTAGGGTGGAATTAAAATATAATGCTATAGCTATAAATGTTTAGTTTTATTTTGTAAATTATAAAATAATACAGAAAAAAATAACGTATAGGTCATTTTATAGTGCGTCTTTGGAAACATATATTAGAACATTTTTCGACTATTTTTAGGGTACATAAATGCCGGTCCTAATTGTTATGTGAACAGGTGAAATAAGGGTGACACATCCGCACTGAAACTGTGTAGGAGAAAAGAGAAAGTCGTTGAACTCGGATGGAGTGGCAATAAAAAAATGATGATGTCGAAAAAATCCGGGACTGCATCTGAGGCCATCCAGAAAATTATTTCAAATGCAAAAGTCACTATGGGTTTCACACTCGTCGTCGGGTAACCGCTCTAAACACGCGCATAATAATGGAAAATAATATGTATAGGACTGCGGTGCACACGACACAAACGAGTAAAATGCTCCGTTTCCCTAAAAACTATTTGGCCCGTCACGTTATGGTAAATTCGTGGTAAGATCATAGTGAAAATAACGGTACGTCGACCGATTCTGCTTTTGTTAAAATATTTACGCACAAAACTCACCGCGAATCCGACTACGATTTGACAAACGAACTCACTACGTCAACCTAATCGCGTTGTTATTACTTACTCGTGTTTAGTGCTTTTCATGCGACGAGTATAGTGGGCGTATAAATGACATCCGGTGTGATGTTTCGGACAACGTTTTAGCGTGACCGCAGCGATAAGACAAGTCTACGGTCCATGTTTCGAAAAAATTGTCGAATTCAAATAGTACGGAGTATATTATTATTCTAAACAATAGTTCGGCAAATTAAACGTTATCAGGGATTGTTTATCGTCCCGTTATTCCGTGTGCGCATTTGTGCCCAATGGTTTTCGACATTTTTGATCAAAGAGCCATTTCTTATCTCGATAGAGTCTCGCGGGTCACACATATTTTAAAGATGTACTCATACATAATGTATAAAAATCCTTACGTGACGGTTGTTAGCGACTATATACGCGCTACCTTCGAGGGCGATTGAATAATATCATCTACGATGCGTTTGATAAGATAATTGTACAATAAACAATAAACTAATCGCTTATATATGGGCTACAAAACCCTACGGGTTCATGAATAAACAGTTATTATAATTATATGGCGTTATGCCGTGCACTTCTGTGATAGCATAATCATTTTTTAACCGGATTTTGTTCAACCGTACTGCTATTAACATAATATTTAACCAGGTTTTCTATTTAATTTTTTCGAGAATACAAAAAAAAACCCACAAAGTTATAATCATAATCTGTGATGTATGCGTATTTTAAGATTTCGGAATTTGTCGGTTGCCGACTACCGTGGTCACATTATCTGAAATATTATTCCGACTGTTAATATTTTCGGTAATTCTCGGTACACTGGTACCCAAGGGCTGGAATTTAAATATATTTGAAAAAATGTTGCAATGGAAAATCAGTATGGGTACAAAATGATAAACGAAAAAGAACTTAATATTCTTGTTTGCGTACGGTTTTTAATCACATTTTCCTTATACTTATTATTTATTTCATTCGTTGTAACGAGTTTTTTAAACGACTGTCCATCAATTTAGTTATTTCCTCAGTATAAGCTATTTTCGTATAAAAAATAATTCTACCACTCTGGGTAAAAATATCAGGGCTGTATTTAAGGGGTGATTGGGGGAGGGGACAATGAACCACCCTAAAATTGTATGTAGGGGTGGAAATAATGTTTACGGTCGCTTCAAAAAATGGAATACGATGTTGACGTATTCATGATGGAAAGTGTAACAACTTAATATCACTTTCATTTTGGCTTTATAGGCGTACATAATAATACTGTGGCATATATTTTGTTTTTTATGAAAAATAAATAATGCGTACATGTGAAGTACTGAAACGGTAAAAGTAAGTCGTGACCGAAGAATGGGCTTTATAATGGATACTTAAAGATCTGTGTTTAGAATTCTTCTCCCGTACGTAATTGCTGGACTATAAATTGTGGGAAAGTGGGCATAAATATGTTACTGCCCTCAGGTGGCTGAATCTTAAAAACTTAGCACTAAAAATTATCGGCTATGCTTCTTCAGTTTCAGCTATACTTCTCGTCAGTTTAATTATTTTTCCAAGGATGTATACTATACACATCGTTATAGCATATCGCAGCTATTGACGCAATGGATGTTCGGTACATCTCTCGTGGATTTATTGCAGTATTTCGTTAATCGGGTATGATGTATAATGATGTCAACAGTGCGCTGACATTTCGGACTTGCTGCAGATCATGATACCTTTAGAGGATCACTGTCACGCACATACTACCGACGGTAGCACTTGTTTTCAACAGTCCGAACCGCATCATAACGAACTAAAAAGCTCCACACTTTTATTATATTTTGATAACTGCACGCGCCGAACGATTTCTCTATTGTCTGTCTGTGACTCATTTTGATTACCGACAGTACGCGTTGAGTTAGGTATAATTATTCCATTTGGGTGTATCGTCGTTTCACATACTTTGTATTTCTTTCGTCCTTTTTCCTACAAAGTTCATTCGCAATGCGAACAAGTTTAACAATGATCTATATTTTATTTTAATCATGACGAAATAGGTGATAAGGCATAACCAGCAGAGATATAAAAGTAAGTTGATGTTGAGTCACGAGTGATATATTACACACGGACGTTATCGGTTCTCTTATCAATATAAGAAAAATAAAAATATTCTCGGAAAACCTGGGGAATAGTCTTAAGATTAATGGTTGATCGTGGTCCATATCATAGTACACACGCGTTATATATATAGATGGTTTATAGAGACACCTGGTTTAATCTAACGCATCTACGCAGCATTTGAAAAAAAGTAACTGTTTGTTATTTAAAGCCTAGGTACACCGAATAATATTTCATAATCAATATATATGCAAATATCTATATTTATTTAATTTACAATACAAAATTTTCGAATGACTTCTGTTATAATGTTCATGAATTATCAGTATTTACTATCGTGCATAGAAAGTCGTAAGTTTTTTCAAATATTTGAGTTTTGAGTTATTTGAGCTTTGAGTTATAAATGCCGAACCCTATGGATGATTTATATTGTTTTAGTGAAACAATTTAAGATATTTCTTCAATTTTCTTAAATTTAAGTTTGTTTAATCCGATAAGTCACAGATGAAATGTCGGATTCATCAAAGTGACAAAACTAAAAACATTACATAGTTCTAAAGTCTAAACCAAAGAATTTATGAATCGTTTGAAGTTAAATGTTCATTTAGTGTCACAAATAGATACGATAAAGATGTAAACATTTTGAACATTAAAATATAGTGTTAAAATATTTCCAATCTCTTATAGTAACTGTTAACTGATAAATTAACTATAAGCTATTTAAAAAAGTAGAAAAAACATAAGATGTGATACTCGATACATTATCTTAAATTATGAGGATTTTTTCGCAGAAACAATTTTGAACCACATATCATTATGATTTCTACTTCCATTTAGTTTATGCAATTCAAAAAATATTTCCTGTTGGTTATTTGAAAAATATGTTAGCGCAAAAGGAAAAAAAATACCAAGAGAAATGGTTTTTTTTTCAATTGGTTATTAATTAGTTGCAAAAAATATCGTAAAAGTCCGATGTTGATAGGACAAAATGGGGGGAGGACCACGAACGTGATATTGATAAATTATGAGATTATCGACTCGTTACGTAAACGATTCGTACTTGTGCATACGAGTCGTGGCAGTATGATTATACTCACGTGATACGTAGGACATACCTCGTAAGATCATAATTCATTATATTGTTGGTACTGTAGTATTGTCTTAATTTGGAAATAATACATAAACAGCAAACGTTTAAGATCAACAATATTTGTATTGGAATAAAAATTGAAAATTTCACGTGCAAATATTTTGCATAAAACGCTGATGTGGCCGTCGAACACTAAAAACAAAAAGTGCAATAATCAATAACAATAATCTAATTGTTTACCTAGGTAATCAAACTTTTCTTGCCCGTGATCTCGTTAATGCTTGGATACGATTAGCTTATTTTTATATCGTATTGTTGACGACTGCGTGGATGAAGAGGGATCGGGTTTTAAGAGAAAAAGGTTAATATTCGTTAATATTCGCTGAACTTTTCAGGGTAAATCAACTGCCAAAAATGTATAATTAGTTTTGGGGGGAAAAAACATTGCTTATTTATTTTATTAACATTTTACGTACAGCATGCTGTCAATGCTATACATTTTGACAAACTAAGGCAAAGACTTTTCTGGCACAAAACCATCAATACTTTTATACAGTGAAAAACCATTCGAATACTTCCAACACGAGGAGTTTTATAATTTATATACATAATTGTTTTTCAAGTATTACCTAATAATTCAAATAATAAAATCGAATAAAGGACATAAATATATTTTTAACAAAGTCTACTAGCGGTTCAGTAGTTTGAAGTATCGGTTACTTGAAATGTAAGAGTTCCATCGTCAATTCTAAAATCGTAGCTAAGCGATTTGCCGTGTAAACGTATATACGAGTAAATTTAACAATGTTAAACTGTTGCTGAATCAATAGGAAACCCACGGGTGTATACAATAATATAATATATGTTTGTAACGAATTACTCGTTAAAACTTACATGTGCTATTTCAAAAACGTAAAGGTGCGTGCAACGATTTAAATTTGAATACGGATAAATAATGGTTAAATTAAGATAACAGCTGCAAACGGTAGTTAATGTATTATGCAAATTCAATTTTAAATCTACCAAAAAATGAGTGCGGAGAATGTTTTTCATACCCTTAATATTAAAAAGCCAGCTATTACTTATTCCATGCAAATTTTAATTTGCAAGAGTTTTTTTTCCCTTTTTTTTCCCTCTATTGTTATTCATAAAATTGAATTAATATTGTATAGAGCGATGTTTAAAAATATATTTACTAGGTGTATAAACTTTACTTTTATCATTATTATTATTTTTTATTCAGTAGAAGATGGTCTTGCGCGAAATATAACATTGTTACCATACTAAAATACCATAATTAAATTGTTGAAACGGCCGCAAAACAGTTTTAAAGCTATCAAGTTTTCTGAACTTAATAAATTAATTATATGAAATGGATTTTCTCAACAGATCCCGGCTGATACTTAACATTTATGTAATACGAACCTAATGAAAAAGCTAATTAATTTACAGTAAAATTATTCCATTAAACTGTATATTAATTGTTGGATTAATTTTGGCGAAAAATAATAACAATAATAAAATGTATAATTAATTTTATAATATTTTTATACAATCTTTTTGTTGGTAATTATTGATTGTAAAAAAAAAACTGTTTATTGTTATGACGTATTTTAATAGACCCAATTGAAAACAAAAGATGACCGCACGTCAAAAAAATAGTAACTGGTTAACTATTGATTTATTAACAGAAAAATCGTATTGACCACCTGTTTTGTAAATAAGTTCTTGGCAATCGTATGTAATTATAAAATAAAATAATAAAGATTAATTTAGTAGCGATTTAGTAACACTGCTTTAACTATTACTATAAGAATAACCTATTGTGACGATGGACGAGAGTCTCTAAAAAAACTAATTAGATCGAAAATTAAATAATAAATATAGACTATATAAATAAAATAATTTTTAAATAACAATTACTTAAAATAAAAATTATAAAAACCATGATGTCGAACAAGTTTTTGAAAACAAATTGATCGTAAAAATATTGTATTTGCTGAACGATAATGTCGTTGCAGGTTGTGTCTATACGTACCATGAAATAACATATTATTATTAGGGCTGGGATTTCAATGAGCTTTACTGTTCGATGGGTCACAAATTCATTACGTGTACTTCTGGACGAGGAAATGAAATTTAATTTTGCACTTTTTTAATGATCTTCATGTTTTAGTGCTTTTTATAGTTTTGGGGGGATTATTAGTGTTTTTGGATCCAAAATTCGAATTTTAAATTGCATTTCAAGTGTATACACGCTAATGTGATTTTTTTTAACAAATTCTTAAGTATTGGTATTATATAATTGGCAATGAAGCAATGTCAATACCCAACAATAAGGAGCGACATCTATAGCAAAATTAACGTAGTATATTTATAAGAATATCGCTATAGACATCATGTTTGATAATCTGATCCGAATTCTCCAAACCTATTAAAATAATTAAAAAATATACGGTTTTAATTTTTTCTCGGGATTAAAAGAAATCCAAGTCGCAGTCATCTTGCAGTTTTGCCTAGAAAACTTTTTCAAACCACTTTCATTTTAAATTTAATTAATTTTATCAAACATTCGAAATATATAGCTGTAAAAATACAAAGAAAATTTACTGCATTATTTAGAGAAATTTTAGAGCATAAATGCATTTGGTTAAGGGCATTTTTTAGGGTCTTATAGGGCATTCGATTCCCAGCCTTAATATTTATTAAATTACGTTTTATCGTAACGTTCGTATGTTTACAGCGAAATATATAATTGATTGATCTATTCGTAGACATAAAAATCGTTGGCCCCGTTACGTATATTGTTGATGTTCGTTTCGTACATAAAACTGCAGTTTATGGATTGGACCCTGCAGTCGTCCAACGGTAACTTATAACATAAACACACACACATACACACATACACACGTTTTCATTGATCGTTTCGCGAATATTCAACTGTACTGTAGTTGTATGATATTATTAGTATCGCAAACAGTCGGTACCACAATACCAGTATGTGATGTGCGGGCGGGTAATAGTTTTTTGACTGTAATCAAAATTCGATTAAAAAAAAAAAAAAATAGGACTGGCTGTTACGGGGAAACCTAACCTCGATTACGGATCGATCTCGCGTCCGTTGTCCTTTCTTGGGTACCTAGAAGCTTTCAGCGTCATTTTTCAAACACAAAGAGCCGCGGCCGAAGCAATTAAATACAAGCACAGCAAAAGTAGTAGGTGTGACCGCGTCGGTCGTATACGTGCGGACAAAGTGATTCCGACATTCAGTATTTAAGTGTGTGTGTGTGTGTGTGTGTGTGTGTGTGTGTGTGTGCGTGTGTGTGTGTGTGTGGGTTGTGGTGAGCTACACGCGTTCGTTCTGCGTCCGATTTTGTGTATTTATTTTGCAAAACTATATTATGTTAATGAGACTATGAAACTTAAAAGTTATTATTTTATTACATTCACATTATGATGTCGATCATATCGAATAGCGCGTTTGCGGGACGCGCCTACACTTTCTAAAATTATTTTAAATCTTTTACATAACACTATCGATTTCATCCTCAATTTACCAAAAAGGATATTGTTCGTTTAAAATTTTCTCCTCTCAGATTTTTTTTTTCTTTAAAGCAATTTTCCATTGCACTTTTAAATCTTCAGTTGGGGATTACTACGTTAAACTTTTTGGGTACTTTATCACTCGGAAATATGGTTTCAACGAGCAAACCACCAGCACATACCTAGTGAAAAACCAATATTACTTCGTCCTCACCTCCCCGTCAGTCTAAGAAGCGATATACAAATCATACAGACGTGATATTTAATGTTGTTATATACTTCTTGAGTGATTGAGAAGAGCCAGAATCAATAGATTTCCGTACCTACGGGATGGAACGTTTTCGATTAACTGTACACCGATCCATGTGTAATGCTATTAGGAAAGTCAAATAATATGAGTTCTATGAAATAGTTAATCATGTGGTAAAAGAAATGAAATATACGTCCATTTTATTTATGTAAAATAAATAAATGTGTTTTTATACATTTGTGTTTGTGTATATACGAGATGTAATCAAATAATTGTAATATTTAACTATTTTCTCAACGCAATTACAATAGAAAATGTTCGTAGAGCGCGGGTCGATAAAACATGAAATATCTAACCTCGAATAAAAATACAATATAAAATCCAATACTTTTTCAATTAAAAAGATAGGGGAAATAATCTAGAAGTCATTGAATTCGCCAGACGTTTTATTTGTCATGGTAATACACCGTGGCTGCAGAGTTGGTCGGGGAGACAAGTTAATTATAACGTACCTACCTAAAGAAGAATATGCGATTTCATCGGAACGTTTACTTTAATTGAAGACTCTGAAAAAGTTGAGCAGAAAATATGACCGCGTGCTGCAATATTGCAACAACCATATAGTTTATTGATTATACGGAAACATACGTGGTGGTACAAGTTAAACTATTATTTTATTTTCGTACATTTATTCCGGTGACTGCAAACATTTTAATATCAATACTCGGTCATTAGTGCATTTTGTTTAATTGGAATAACGATAACATTCTGTATCTGCAGTCCATCGCACGCGCAACACAGGAATGTAGACGTTTTCTATTTCCAGCGTACCTACCGATCGATCAGTTAATGCAATTAGAAAGTTTAAAACTAATTTGAATTCACAATTAAATACACTTGAAAACGACTTTCTCACGTTTATAATTGCATCCATGTAAACCGAACTAGACGATCAATTTTAATGTAACGTTTTACAAGGTAAACTTTTTAGAACTTTTGGGGATGAAATGAAAAAAGTGAAGAAGTCATCCACGACACGTCCTTCGAATCCCTTTCAAAATATTTGACGATATGACATATATCTGATTTAGAAATTGTCTACATTCCTCTGTTGCGCATGTGATAAACAGCGGATACAAAAAATTATCGCTTACAATCGCCTTAATAGTTATTAATATCAATCGATTTTTAAAAAAAAGTTGCCGTTTTAGATCAATTAACAGTTTTCTTTTAGATCTTAAAATATTAT
Organism: Periphyllus acericola; assembly: GCA_949715065.1. NCBI lineage: Eukaryota > Metazoa > Arthropoda > Insecta > Hemiptera > Aphididae > Periphyllus > Periphyllus acericola. The sequence continues at coordinate 36,556,396 of OX454268.1, forward strand.
AACAATGAGTGAGATGATATGGTTTTATACAGGGTGCTACACTATTAATCTAAAAATATTGTGACTTGAAACTATTCAAACGGAATATAACGTGTTGGAATATTGGAAAAAAAAACAACAATGATAACATTTTTATCCGTCGAACATTTGAATATCAACTGATAAATCTTGTAGCATAATTCATTCTAAATGTGTAATACTACTACGTACATATATTCGTATTACCTGCCATTAACGTAGTGGAAGCGTATCTTGGACCACCGAACCCTTTATGCTAACAAGGTAATAAATAAGAACTATCAAACTTTTAAAAACGATCCCTTTCGGAATAGATAAAATATTTTTATTTTTTCCCTCATTCCCGGTTTTATTTAAAAATTATAAACTCATATAAATAACGAAAGCGGGAAAAATATATCTCTTTATATGCCTACAATATACACAGCCAATACTTAGTTTTTACCTAATGGGTACACACAAATAGTTCGGTCTTAGGACGCACCAATGTATCTATAGTTTTTTAGAGATAAATATAATCCTGCAGTTGTGAGAGGTCTTACTTTTTAAGGTCATCCGAATCAGTGTCCAGGAAATAAGTTTTCTTTTTCCGAACCGATAAAAGCAATCAGCCAACGAATCCTAACCTTTAAATGTGACTTTTTTCGGAGTAAGTTACCTTTAAGTATTGACTATCGTAATCAGCTTTTCTTTTTATTTTTTTTTATTATCAACCACGATTTATTCATAAATAAAGTACATTTCAAGATTTTAACCTTTCCTGTGCATCATTTCGTGTAAAATTCCAACGCCTATACTACCTACTACCTACGTGTTGTGTACGCAATATAGCGTTTTTTCGCATATAAAATACATTACAAGGAGCTTCAAAAAATAAAAGAAATACGGTATAAGTGCAATGCTGTTTTTATACTCAGAGATTAATTCTTGAGAAAGCAATGTTTTTTATTTAATTAGAAAAAAAGCTGATAATCTATTACTATGATAAAGTCGCTGCGTTTGTGGCATTCGTTTCGTCTCATTCAATCTAGGTGCTACGGAGAAGTCTTTCTCCGCATTTGATGAACGACGTGCTGAGTGAATACTGGTTAATTAAAATACCTGATGCGCCGTTATTATTTTCGTTTATTTTTTCTCATACTTCTTATAAATAATACACCTTAAGTATGTTACCATGAAAATTGGTCTATATTTTTGTAGTTTATAGATAATAATTTCGTATTCAAATATCTTGCGACTTTGATGCCAAGACGGAATATTTTGTGCGACAAATATAATACGTTATCATTAATGCGGCCAAATGATTTCACAGCGAACGTTTATGGAAAAAAATACATATTAATGCGGTTATGAAATTAAAAAACAACAAGATCAGGACGTGTTACGAACAACTACTCGTATTTTGCGCACGAAACGTCCTAAACGTCTTTAACGTCGAAACGTTATTATGAAATGAATTATGCCCTCGTACTTATATACATATACCTAAGCATTAATTTCTATTGTGAATGTTTCATAAAATAATATTAATTTAAACCTCGCCTTGGGAACCGGCCATAGGTATTTTAAGAGCCGTGAACTTTCACAGTTTTTCATAATTTAAAAAACTACTCAATCATAAACCGTAACGCAGTACGCAACTTATACGTTTCTTGCGAACACGCGTCGATGCGCTGTCTTCGAAACTTTCGTAGTGCTTTTTAGTTTTTTTCCCAAAAGTTTTCCCACACATTATTGAAATGCACGGGTTCTTTAATTTGTTTCAGAACACGAAATGTGTTCGATTTCGCACCGGAAACGCGTAGTGCATCTAACACGTGGTTCTGTGTTCATCACTATCAGCGGCGATATGACGTTGTAATATAACGTGTGTTAACAACAATCCCTGTTCCGCTCACGGTCGCGCCCCTTACACTGGAACCGTTCTGCCGTCCACGCGTTCCACCCTTCCGGCGAACAACCGCGACAAGTGTACGGTACTACACAAGGGATGCGTGTAACCCCGGGGGTGTCGAGGAACGGAATCCGACCGAACGTCGTGCCCGGTGAAAACGCCGCGCACCCCTATCTGGCCGTACTACCCTTGATGAACGATGACCGTTGGTAGACGCGTGTTCCGCTGCAGGCACGATACGGTGGGCATACGGTACGCGGACAAACGGAACTTTAGCGGAACTACCCTTCACTGGGACGAGGAATCATCGCAAGGGCCGATGGAAACGGTCACGGCTGATGGACAAAAGTTCGCAGAGGATCCCGGAACGATTCTTCGCGTTTACATATGGGATTGCATACATTAAACACCACATGGTGACATCGCTCCGTCGCCGAACCCCGAGCAGCGGAGGGTGTAATATGTAATATGGTGTAATATATATATGTTACCGGCAATAAGGATAATTCGGTTATTTTGCAAAATGACTAGGTATTATGCATATTGCTGACTGGTTTTAGGCAATGTAAATAAAACAGGATTTTCAATATTATTTTACACACAACCTAGGTATTTTATAAAATGCCAATTTTTTTTTAGTCAAAGTAAAAATCAAATTATATAAGGTTATTATATTTTATATATATATTTATTATTATTGATCTTATTATTATTATACCTACTTATTACAACATGTTGTTGAAGAATGACATTTTGATGTGCATAAAACGTTTTTTTTTAAGACGAATGCACTTTTCATTTTGATGCTTGGTCTTACAAACGCATTTCAAAAATCCTTAGCCAGTTCCTGTCCACTGTTCCTTTGTGACCAGTCCCTTTGTACCCAATTTTGTTTATTTTTATCGTATTTCCTAATTGACGTTTAACATTATACATAATGCCTAGGCATTTTGCAAAATTCCGGATTATTCACATTGCCGGTAACATATATAGGTACGTTCCTCGTCATGAATGCGCGCTGATGAGACCGTCGTATTATTGCAAACGCACCGCGAAACGGTCGGGCTTGGACGTTCTCGCGACGTCTCGAACATAATATCAACGCGATTGACCAACTGCATGACACACGTAGGTGCCGCCGATGTACGTATTATACGTACGTCTAGCAACGTTTCGTTGGATGAAGAGATGGAACGAGTTGAAATGTGAAAACGGTTTATTTTTAATTCTATACACTCGCGCGGTTTCCAACGAGTTCTATACGATGCTTTTTGTGTGGGTACGGGAAGTATAAATATGTCATTATTCATGTGTAATCGTTAGCGTTTCAACCAGAACGAGCATTACATAATATAAATAAATTGTACGGTGCCCGGGCGAAAAACACCATACAAATATGTGTTCGGAAAACGCTGCACGGAGAACGCTAAAGAAACAAACCCGTCTACGTTACATAAAAGCTACGATTATCTATCAATATTTTCGACATATTCTGTTCTTCGAACGCGCGGGTTTTCTTCAAACTTATTGTAAGTCCAATAGTTATTTAACAATGACTCATTCCGCGATCCCAATTACACGTGCCTCGTATGTTCCTGTGAACGACATTATTTTGACCTACACGATTTTAGTAAAAAATTCATTAATCATAGATCATCTATATAAATAAGCTGATGAGCAAATAGGATGTAAATACTTAGTATTTTATTGAGTTAGTCCTATTTGAACATTGGTTAATAACGTATTAGTTTTTCTAGTGGGTCTTATGAGAAAACGAATATACAATTTTTTTTTGTCTTTAAATGTCAATCGATTTAAATTATAACAATCTAAAGAATATGCAAAAAAAAAAAAATCGTTAAATTTGACTTATTTCCTTTGGCAAAGTCCTATTATATTCTGTCTTACGTTCGCTCTGTCTACCAACTGAACATAAAATATATATGAATTAACGTAAATTATGTAAATACTAAATAGTAATATATGTGTTTCACGACGGCATATTATCTTTACTCTGATTAACGAAGTGACTTGTACAAAGTGCCCGATTAGACTTGACAATTAAGAAAAGCCTTGACGTTTTTTAATGAACGTAAAAAAATAATTAAAAAACAAAACAAAAAATTAAATAAATAAAAAAAGGGCAAATTCTATCTCACTTTTGTTGCTGAATTATTTCTGTCTTCTATTTCTTCGTATTCCCTTTAATCAACATCGGATTTAACATAATATATATATATTATATATATATACTATATAGGTACTCCCGAAATTTTTATTTCCATAACAAATAATTTTTGTAATATTTTATGTGACGTTTCATTTTAGTACACATCGTTTACATTTCAAAATACTTGTAATTCTTTTGGATTAAAATTAGAAAACCATTTTTTAATTTAAAACTCTATTTTGACAGTTTTAATTAAAAAATGTTTTATTAATAAACCGAATTTTATACATTTCTTAAATAGTTGGAGACATCATAGATGCACGTCACACGAGTGCTGGAATCAAATTAATGTTGTAGTGTTTATTTTAATTTCAATAACATATTTCATAAGAACATTTAATTTCTCTAGTATTGTTATAACAATAATTGATTTCACCAATATTTATACTTTATAATGTAAGAACCGTCTTTTTTTCCAGATTCAGATTCAAATTACATTTAAAAGTATTGATTTATATAAAGAAAATTGTTATTACGAGTCGGCAGTGATTTGGTTTCCAATAATGTACCAAGTGTATATATTATTTCACTAACAATAAGCTCTGGAATATAATAAATCAAAAACTCGGACAAAAACTATTCTTCCAATCCATTTAAAATTTTAATATGTTAATGGGCACCTAATGTCTAACGCCTATGTACTAAACTCAAAGTTTAAACTTTAAATGTTGTTTTAACGGAAATAAATGATGTTCAAAAATTTAAGTTTTTATAGAACTATTAGATTTAATCGAATCTAATTACGTAAATGCGACTTAAGTTTCTTATTGAATAAATCAATTACAATAAAAAAAGGCTTGTGGATGGTATGGACTATAATAGAGTAAAGACAGATCATATTTTTATTCACTACTCATGATGTTATATTGTTTTGAATAAAAAAAAATTAAACAACAATGATAGAAAATATTTAGTTATTTTTATTAAAATAATTTCAGTAGTTCACTTCCAAAAATACATTATACGTTTATTTTTGTTACCAAGATGTTTTACAACATAAAAAACGTAATTATTATTGTTATGTAAAATGTTTTAATACATCACGCATTTCACTTGAATAATAATATATTCGTACGGCTGTAAAATTATAATTTAATTGTTGCATTCCTTTGGTAGCAATTTAATACATCCATAAAACTCTACGCGATATAAATGTTACTAAACTAAAAGTAAAATATTTCGTATTACGTGTTTGTCAAGAGGAAACGGCGATGTATATTATCATAATACCTTATTCAGTGATGCCGGAAAAACCTATAAATACATAATTTTTGTTTATTCGTGGCAGCAAGTTCATGTATTAAACAGCGCAATACTGCAAAGCGTTTACAGAAAACAACGGACGAGAACATAGTCAGTTGAATAAAATCTATGTATTTCTTTTAGCGCATCTCTAAACGACAGGTCATTTTTTGGACCGATTAATGCCACGCGTTTCCCTGTAGTGTGTAGCACGTGCTATGCACATTTTAATTCCTCCAGTTATTTTAAACATTTTTCAAACATCGAGACGTTTTTAACTATTCACTTTAGAATTTGCCTCTATTATATTAGGCAACTACTTACGATCATTTTTAAAATTGTCGACCTTTTACAGTTTAAGTAATACTAATAGCTAATAAAAAAAAAAAAACCGTTTCTCCTGCAAAAGCTGCACCAGCGCGCGATTATACGTTACGCACACACCCCTATTGTGCCACGCGCGAGTGTGTGGCCTTTTCGTGCACGCACAATCGAACGGTAAACGTAATACGCTATTGTGTACGCTCGGTATCTGTTACCAGAGTGTAAGCGTTAACCTATTGAGCGCGTTGAAAAGAATCAGAATTAACATCGCAACCGAGAATAAGAAGTACCTCTGCGCGATTCATGTCTCTTATTTTTCAATATAGGTAACCAAATTAAAAGTTTTAAACGCCAAAATGGTTTTTAAATACTTATTTATGAAATAGCTATCTTGGATTATTAGAAAAATATTAAATACAAAATTTAAATTATTTATTTTTGTTGTGAAAAAATAAAATAAATTATAAGATATACAAATTATAGCGCAGGGCTCCACAAATCATTACAAAAAAAAAAAACTTAAAAATATTGAATAGAAAAAAAGTTATTGCATTAGTCAAATAGACCTGGGACACCCTGTATAGCTGTTATAGACGCCGAACAACGTGACGTGGAATGACGACGGTACGTACGCGCGCGTATTTAATCGGTTTTGGTTTTAAAGAAGAAAACACGTCCTCGCGTGCAAATCACCAAGACTTATTCGAATAATGTATGTATTGTTCGCGCAACGCGCGCAGTCCAATTGTTACTGTACAGCACGATATACGTATATATATTTTATTATTTATTTATTTTTTTAATTAAAAACCGCTCGCGCGACACGCTTCGACCGAGTGCCATAAAGATGATTTGAACGCGTTGCTTGCGTCTATAAACATATAACTCGAGGACGCGTTCATTTCGACAAGACTATATGTCGGAAACGAACGTACCGAGTTGTCCGTCGCGGCAATCGTTTATCACGTCCTTGGTCGATGCTTTTAAGCGGTTCAAAACGAGACGCCAGTGTGACGATAAAGACGGTTCACCAACTCGCCGCTGATCGTCCTAACGTTTTTACGCGGACGAAGCAACGCGGGGCGAGCGGATTGTATAAATAAATATACGAGCAGGACGACGTGACGTTTTGAAGCCAGACGGACTATTTAACACACATATGCGCGTGTGTATATATATACATATGAATAGGTACAGAACACTGAACACGTCGAGTGTCAATACACGCCGTTTTATTGTAATGTTATTAATTGACTTTGGTGTTGCGCCGTAAGTGGACGAACTCGTCCTGCAGCGACGCACTGTTTAATTGTTCTATTTTGATTAAATATTATTAAACTAGTAAATAATTCGTGCTCGGTGTTGCGTACACGCGCCGGCACTTCATCGCGGCGCGACTTCCAACGCAGGACCGGATGAGGACGCGGGTGGTCCGCGGGTGCGCTCGACACGATTATATAATAGTTGATTCATAACGCTTGTCGTACGCCGAAGACCAAACTTTTCTTTCGGTTTTTACCACCGCGCGTCCAATCGTGGTTAGGTTAGGTTAAGTTTGGTTAGGTTACCATCGCGCGCAGTTGGAGGTCGTGTAGGTCGTTTTGCAGGACCTGTTGTTTTCAGTTCAAACCGAAGTACCGTCTCCACTGTTGTTCTGTTCCGAACACATTATTTCGTTGTAGAGTTTGACGGAAATCCTATCTTGCCTATGGCAAGCATATAGGGCAGCGCCCACAGGGTAAGAGTGCGATCCATCGAGGTTCCCAAGTTTTCTATACGAAGCACAAACGCAGTGCAACTACGTATTGCATCGCAATACCATAACTATATATGTATGAAGTTGTGTTTGTTTTGTCGAAAGCAATCACTGGTGATATTGCAATGGGAATGATAAAAAAGTACTGATGTATTAACGTTGTGGCGCGGGATATTGCGAAAACCTAGATTTTTCTTATTATATGCCCCTAAAACAATATATAATAATAGTAATAATAATAATAATGCCCGAGGTTATTTATGCCTTAGAATATCATGTGTGTGTGTACTGTGTATAGGTATTATGTTTAACCTATATATTGGTTCGCCCCACCACCCCCACTCATCCGTTCTATTCCATCGTTCAGGCCGAATACACGGATATAATAATTGACCCGCGGTCAACATTTATCAAGCACTGTTCCGGGTACGTAGTTAATGATTGATTCTATCATTGTTTTTGTTTGCTAGCACCGACGAAAAGTTAACATCGGATAAAGAACCGTATTATTAGGTTTAAATAATAGTAAAAATTACTGTTTGTTGTTAAATATTGTCCGTATTCGAGATAACCACGATGCGAAATCAACAACCGTAATAATACCTATACATTATTATTTTTCATAATTGCGTCACCACTACATGTCATAATACACTTTGAACAGCACGGTATCGGAAAAGTAAAATATATACTCGTTCTTATTGCACCGACTTGAAAATCAATACATACGTATACCACCGCTGCAATCATTTATTATCAATTAAGTATTATTTGTTGTACCGCAACATTTTGCTACGATAAAGTTAAAATAGATTTAGGATTTCGGTAAAAGCGAATTAAAGGGTTAAATTCCCAACTGTTTGACCGAAATTCGGGCTTACCGCTGTGTATACTCGAGCATTAAGCGAGATAGCGAATACATTTATTATTAAAACTTGATACGTCTATAATAATACTATTGTTATTCGGTTGAACAGTTTTTTTTCCCCCGAATTATGGAGATTATTCTTCATTGTAAGTGCATTTGGTATTCTATTAGAATTTTTTTCTTGATTAGAGCGAGTAAATTATTGTTCGTTTGATAAAATTGTTTGGTGACGTGTTTTGAATAATACCCTGTAACAGACTATACTGTTCTGTAGACATTTCGCTGTGTATTATTATTATTTCGTTTTCTTATGTGTTTTCAACGTTTTTCAATAAATAAATAAAATATGATTAATTTAAAGGTATTTAATTATTCGTCATTATATGTTAAAATGTTAAATAATCTATGCGATATTTTGTCAATCATCCTGTGTTCATATTGTATTACAAATTATCTCAATCGTTGTAGATTCATAATATCGATACAGCAATACTGCTGTTGATATTAAGAAAAATGTTGGGCGGTGCAAGTTTTTAGTTCAAATCGAATTCGAATTAAAGTACCGGAAAAAATTGCAAAAATGTCACGCGATCCAATTTAAATGACGAATATTCGAACATCGATATGTTATAGAGTTAATATGGAACGAGAATAGAATACTGTCGTCCACTGCGTGGGTACCATATAAAACTTGTGTACCAGAAGGAACTGTAAAATATAAATTTTAATTAAAGTTTAATGTCGATAAAGTAATAAAGTTGAGACAATGATATTATAGCTCGTGGTCAATATTATATTATATGAGGACGACGAAAAGTATGACCAAATAATATTTTTCATAAAACCAACAATGGCGCGTTCGTAACCACGGCAACGAATCGCACGACGGACGGACACAACGGGGATTTAAGGTATTCCGTACGTATGTATACAGCAAAAGCAACCTATAACATTAGAAATCATATTAAACGTTCGCCGAGAGGGAACGGCGACGGCTTTTATTTGTTGGTTTTATAAGTGTTGAAAAAAAATATATATTCATGCGAATTCCCCGCGGAAATGTTGCCCCTTCCCCCCACCACCGGTACGTGGGTGTAAAGCAATTTTGGTACACAAAAAAGGGTTTGAAAATTCGCTATCAAAGCGGACGGGCTGGGCTTGGGTTCCGTCTTAAATTACCGAACAAAACAACGTTTCGGACCCGAATGACAGTACAGCTATACAATGGTTGTACAATATGTTGGCAATTTTATTTTTCTGGTTTTAACCGTTCTCCACGGAAACTGAACGTGGCGTTACGAGTGTACATACTCGTCCCGAACCCGGGGACTGCTGAAGCTCAACTGCACGGTTTGGTTTTATTTTTTCGAATAGTTGGTGGGGTCAGTCAATCTTTATAGTAGCAATGAGCTGCAGTTGTGGGATCGGCAACGCGTCTGTACACCAGATTCGCCTGCAGTTGTTTATATTAAGGGCTGTGCGTTTGAGGTCCACCCTCTTCTCTACGGGACACCGGATAAACGAAACACATTACATTTAAATAACCTACTCTTGGCGTGACGAAAAGGTGTAGCCCGCGGTGTGCTGACTGTGCGTGATCTCAAACAGGGTAGGTATGGGTGACGATCACGCGAGAAAGTTGTGCGCAGTGAACTCTCGATTGTCCGCGGACTACATATCCACGGTCCTTCGCGGAACCGGATTGTTTTAAGAAATGTTCACATCTTTCATCGATTTAGACTCGAGAAAACCAAGCCAATTATCCGTTTTTTTTTTTTTTTTAACACACTGAACATCTAATTAAATATTAATATCGAATGTAAATAAAACGTTTTAATTTTCGTGTTGATTATCGGTCTCTTACGCCCTATTTTGGATTTGGATCACGGATACGTGGAATTCACGTATCCGCATCTAATGAACCACCTCCGCGAGTTACCGAGAGTTTGTGCCGTATTATCTAAATTATTATCTTAATGTATCCCTCGGCCCAAGTACACTGGATACGTATATTAGAGCAGCTAGACGAAGGTACTGTGCCCGTTATGCCTTTCCATCGGTAATAACTAATATAATTATATAAAATAGGATAGCAGCGTTCGTGTTTCATGTAGATCGCGGTTTCCATTGCTCGTGAAATTTTGAAACGCCCCATTTTTTTTTCTCCCGCAGGAATCGAAAAACACGTTTTTGTTCTCGGCAGTCATTTTCATCTCGAGAGCACGAGCTGCAGGTAACGTCCACGTCCGCCACTCGCGTGTTTAGATTTTACCATATATATTGTTCGACGATAATATCGCTGAATAAATATGAAATGTCGTCTGTTCCGCGATAATATTACAACGCATCCTACGTGTTACTGTCGCATATATTTTACACATCCGATATAACCGTTGACTGTTTTTCGATAAATGCGCTGACGACACGCACACTCAAATAACACACGCCTATAAAATAATATAATAAAGCACTTATCTATTTTTTCTCGTGTGCCGTTTATAGTTTATCGTATGCCCGCGTAAATTTGGACCTGATGTGTACACCATTGATTATATAATATTATTTATTCTGTAACCAACGGTATTTTAGTTAAAACTCATCCTCTTGACCACTGCTGGACCGTTATCTCGTCTCGCTGTAAGTACGTGATATGACTTTCATAAAACCATTATTGATTACAGTATTTAGGTGATTAGCGGGGCCCGGATTTAAATGCACTTAAATCCACAGAAATATGCTCTAAAAAATAGCCAAAAATTCCCTTAAAAAATGCAAAATGCCATATATTTTTAATATTTTTTTTTACATAAATTTAAATTTATAAATGAGCTACATGATTATTATTTTATTAAAAAAACTGAAAATTTCAAATATTGACTGCTATGATGTTGACGCGCATATGTTTTGGCCGTTTTTGGGGAAATATTATTCATCCCAAACATGTGATGTAGACTGATATGTAACACGAACTGACTGATTATTTGTTATTTGATCGAATATTGGTGACGCTCTACAGTCAATAATAAATTAAGATAAAAACTGAATCAAAAAAAAAAATTACAATGTGTACGGAAAACTCCAATAAACCTACTTAAATATCAAGAAAATAATTTATCTTTAGATGATATTTTGAATAGCCTAAATTGTATTGTATATTGAACAAATATGCATTAAAAACCAACAAAATGACCCAATAATGCTGAAAATGCTCTATAAATGAAAAAAGGTCAAAATATGTAAAAAAGTGCAAAATAAAATTTGTAGCTTTCAAACCCTCGTTACATGAAACAAATTTTGTACTTAGAAAGCATTGTGTATGATCAACCAAAAAAATATGCACTTTGCATTGAAATCCGGGTCCTAGTGATTAGACTATTGTTATTGTTACGATATGCATTGTAATATAGGTGGTCTGCGGATAACATGCGCTCAGCGGCCTGCTGAAGATCCGATACGAATGCTCGATATTATGGTATAACTATGATTATCGAACAAAACTCAACGTAAACAGCATGTGTAGTTTAAGTGTTTCGGCTTACGCGTACTCGGGTGTACTTCAGCCGTTTAATATTTTGTATCGTGTCTAATTATACATCGCGGTGCAATGTCGATGGTGTATTGAAATATTAAAAATCATGTTATTACAGAAGATCCAAAAAATATTATTAGTAACAAAAACGAACGGCGTCGTCGTAATGACAATTGTATCAAAACATTAGAACGGCAATGTTGTGATAAGACGTAATATTTTAGAGAGTCCAAGAAATGATAAATAAAAAATAGAAAAATAATTTCGTGTAGGTACTATCTTTGGCAGCATCACGTGTGTATAGCACAATCGTTTCTCTGCTATAACAGTCGGACGCGTACTGCTTTTTTTCAAAATTTAATAGTACATTTTAGTATGTAATGTAACAGTCAATTTCGTATGATGCTTCTTTGCAAACCAGGTGTTAATGCATTTTTCACTCTTATTATTTACAGCAGTCAGCAAAGGTATTTCGAACTGTGTATGCATTTACCGTGCATTATTAATTGATAAGTGTTAGACGAACTCTAGATAACTATCTAAATTTAACTGTTAGAAGTAGGATAATCTCGATTGTCATTATTATTTCCTTCTTACATTACTGTGACCGTCTAAAAACAAGTTATCATTAAATGAATAAATAAATTTTATTGTTTCAATTTTTTGACATAATTTGCAGTCAATAATCAATCTTACGATCCTTGGGTATTTTAGCGTTATGTTTTATCGTTATACTATCTAAAAACATTATTTGCAACACAACCCAACATGTTGTTAGTCCAAAAATAAAATTTGTGATAAAGGCTAAACTAAATATCTTACTACCTACTTACCAATTTTTCCTAATTTTTTCACGAAAAACTAATACCTATCGTATAACAGTTTTTAACTGATGTTGGATGATTTTAGAGCTAACTATTATATTATAATATAATACATGTGGTAATTACAATTGGACTGTTTTTATAATTCGAGGAAAATTATTCGAGTAGTGAAAAATAATAACACGATCCGAGTCAAAAATGAATCTATAAGTAAAACGAAAACTTGAAATTCATCGCCAGAAGACGAATCAATACAACAAAAGCAGGCCTTGCAGACGGTAACCATCAAAGGAATACGGTCTGTCAATTATAACGAATAACAATGATAATAATTATCGTTCTATAAATGTCTGTATGAGATATATTATAAGAACAAACAATAATATTCATAAAGCACACAATAATTTCAGAAATATAACTATGAATATAGATCGTATACCTATATATACACGTAGATTTTATTTTAAAAGTATTAAATAAAAAAGGGAATTATCTCTACTTTGTGGTGCGATCGTTTTTTTTTTTTTTTTTGTCATACACGTATTTGACATCGTGCGTACATTTATTAACTGTGATAATACAATACATATTATGTAACCATTCTAAAGTGGGAAGAAAAAAATACTGTACAAGCTGAGAATGTAGAGACGCGTGTTCAACCCTAACCGTATACACTTTTGCTCGAACCATAAAAAAACAACGTCTTTCCGTACTTCTGTCCGATATAACAATATTGTATAACGATCAGGGTGGTAGTTATCATTGCAGACCTAACGGTGCGCAATTCTTGAAAATGTCCGGACGGCAAAATTATTTGAAATCAAACGCTGAATGGGCAACGGATAACGTTTGACCTAGAAAACATGGGACGTACAATGCTTTTTACGCAACGAAACGGCGACGCTAACACAAACATAAGTGAGGCAACTACGGAGAAACAAATCGAAGTATACATTGGGAATACGAGAGAGCTGCACTAAAAGATACACTAAAATAGTTACCGCCTCCATCGACAACGCAGCCATTACATCCGTTCACATTTACCGCACTACAGTTATACCGACGGTGTACAAAATAATACAAGAGTGAACTAAAAAATAATAGGAAATATATAACACATCCAGCGATATTTCCGGGAACCAACGGTTATGGTGCGAAATAATTGTTTTTCTTTTGACGATGCAGAGTAAAATGTAATATACACACAGAATCTGTACCAAACAAACATAGTGACGATTTACAATACATCGTTGATATCGCCCGCAGTTATCAGGATTATCAAAGTGATCGGGGACTCGAGATGAAATTATGGTACAAGAACAGTCAAAACTCTCGTACAACGGCGGATTTAGCTTTTGAGGGTACAGCATAAACTATAAGAAATATAAAACACAAAAGCGTGCACCATCAAAACATTTTACAAATCGTATTTCAATACAATGCATAATAAATACAAATGATATTACATCGTATCAGACACATAAATATAAATAAACATAAGACACGATTTTTACAACCACGGGTGGCCCTACAATTTGAATCCGAAATATACCTACTATACGAGCTGATGCTGTAATATTTATTTTGAATAATTGAAATCAAATCGTCGGCAATGTACGTACAGTGCGCGCGCGAACTTCATACACGTGCAGGGACGGGGAGGCGTTCGAGTGGTTATAGGACGCGCGTGTTAATATATAGTTGAGTGATAGCTACAAGAACTGCTGTAGTGCCTGATCCCCTTTGTACGTCGACGATCTCGCGGTCAACGTCAAACGTAGCTCAGTCGCACGTAAATCAAGTGGCTTTTCCGACGAACATGGCGTGTAGTAAGTCTTAAGACCGTCGGAGTGTAGCGAACTGCTATATCGTATACAAGTGAAAAACAACCCCGTGCAAAATGTTTCCCCATCCACACCCAAACGAGCAACAGTTCGATAAAAACATTGTTTGAACACGCAATGAACAAGTTGCCGCCAGCGTTGCCATTCATCCTCTTCCCGGTGATCTCAGCAGGCGCAATCAATTATATACGAGGTCACGAGAAAGTAATCACGCAAACGGCACACGAGAAGAAAAAAACATTGAAAAACTTTTATTCGACCGGTATACAACACTCATAAACATTGAAATACTGACAGCCCGGTGATGCTAACCGATTTTTTTTTTGTTTTCCTCTCTCGCGCGTGCCTCGTGATTAAAAATGTACTCTCGTGCAAGCCTCCGAATGGTACGAATAAATATCACTACATCGAGACTGCAGTAAATAATAAATGTAGTCATGTTCCAGCATAGCTTTTTTTTTTTTCATTTTTATCTGAAATTAAACAATAATATTGTTATAAATCAATATCCATAAACTTTGTACGGAAAAAATGATGTCTAGAAATTTCTTTTTTTGTCAATACAGTGTGAAATCTGGTTTTTCACGATCTCATCAATATTGATCTCTGTTTCAATCACGTTTTGTCTACATTTTGAAATGTCCATCGGGCGTGAGTCATGCCGCACGTGACCAATAGACTTCGAGTGGGTCTCAATGATCATATAGATACAACAGTACAAGTAGATATCAATCAGCTAATCCGATCTAACGAAATACATTACACCAACAGCACAGCATGTGACCGTTTAAGTATCAGACGGAATTTATAGTTATAGACTATAGTCTGTAGTAATATATTGAACAACAATAATCGGACTTAGACGCGGCTATATACAAGTGTCCAGTCGTATAATGCGGGGACTAAATGGAATTTGGATGAAAAAAAATTGTGGAGATTATACTATTTTATTCTACACGCATAACATTCAGAGATTGAAATAAACTATTTCAAAATGAAAAAAAAAGAACGAAACTCCAAGGTCGGGTGAGATATAAGGATGGGTATTTTAATCTTCCAGCCAACGAGAACCGTTGCTCTCTTAAAAACGGTTCTGAGCGAAGGAGGTCGGTCGGATCAGTTTATATATCAAAAGATAGTCGATTTAATAGCAGAACCAATTTTTTTAATTATGAGGTAGGTTGAAATTTAAATGTCCAAAGTTTTGCAAAATGTAGAGTTGCCATACGGATATACGATTAATAGGATAACAATCCAATCAAGAAAATATTATGAAAACTTTTGGATCCATGAAAAATAAACAATACCTCATGACGAAAATATTAGACAATGCAGGGTTTGATTTGAAATCTTCATTGAAGTTTTTTGCCATTTGTTCTCGTATTTTCTCAATTATTCGGAAAATTATTTATAAATTCAAAAAATAACCTCCTGAAAGTACCATGTTTGTGGACACTGACAGAAAAAAACACACATCAGGATAAAACCAATACATTTCTCGTTTCACTCAGAACCTAAAAAACATTAATATAATCATATTAAAGACTACAACTTATAATGAACATAAGTGCTGCGACAAAAACCAATAGAATAGCGTAACGTCCAATGAAAAGAAACATCCGCAGTTATACATATATTGGTATGATAAAATCCATAAAGAAACGGATTTGAAAAATCCTCGAATCGAAAGTCTTACCGATCTAATTAAATTTAAAAAGTCAGAGTAATAATGCAGAACTTGAATAAACATAATGAACAACATGAAACAAACATCCGAAACGACGAAATCCGGTGCACTACAAACACAGTGGTGCGTGGAATAAAATGAAAGCCACCTGCAAAAGCATATACAATAATGAAATTTAAGTGAACCATCGTGAATATAACATAATCATTACTTTTTTTTATCGGATTGGCGAGGTCGCACTACAAAATATATAGTGGTTATGAAACAATAAACCTAAACCTAAATGAAACATAATATTATTTTAACAGCTTCAACGTGAAACACTATATAGATTTTAAATATACGATTTAATCCGAAAAAAAAATTGCTGTCCATAACGTTAATCTTTTCAACTATCAAGTATTCAAGTGTATCGATAAAATTTAACTAAAAACGTGGTAAACGAGTATGGATGTTCGTAGACAATAGGCGTGATACCAACGCGACGGTGCACTGTAAAATTTCGAAAACGCGTGACGGAAATAATGATACGAACAATATATTTTAATAATCATTTGAAACACTCCGTAGCGCAATGTTGCAACACGAGAGACGATACCAATCAGTTTAGACACTAAAAAGTCATATTATATCATTGTAAAACTATCCGTTTGACAAACAACCACACTTGACACTCCCCCGACACCAAACAACCGCAGTGTTATAATAATATATTGTGAGCAAATGACAGTGTGCAGAAACAATTGATTGAAATGAGCGCGCGCGAAGTTCAATTGTAATCAAGACCGATTGCAATTCATCAAACGCGAACTCGCGTATATACCCGGAACACTGCAGTGTGTTGGCGCTATAAGCTCTTTGACGGTATTTATATAATATACAGGGTGTCCTATAGAGATTTACACAGAGCAATATCCCGTGTTAATAATAGCCCACCGTGCAAAAAACTGTTACTAACATTCCAGTTATGTATAATTTTAAGTTTCTAAGTTAACATTACTATGTAACATTTCAAAATTGTTCCGGGAATATTTTATAAAACCATTTATTTTGAAATTTAAATAAACTATTCCGAAAATGTATGCGAAAACACATTTTATTAATATTACTTAGTTTACATTATGGTAACAGTGAAAAACCTATTACAAGATTACTATGAAGAGTTATAGCTAATTAGATATATGATAGCGTTGATAGGCGGAGGGTTTTTCCAAATAATATAATGTGTATATATATATACCTAAATATAATACCTAATTGTTCTTGATTATAACAATAACGGCGAATGATCCAATAGGTAATAAATGCGTTATGCGTATCGCACTACTCGTAGTTATGACATTTTGTTGACGACGAGAGTATGCGAAGTACGTCGTATATATTTTCCATCCAGCCTTAATGTTTTTGTCATACACTGGTGCTATTGTACATTTGTACTTAAATCAAACTTAAAAAAATAATTTTATGAACATTTTTTACTTTTATTCGCATCTATTCGAATAACTATGCTCTGATGAAATAAGTCAAGAAAATAATAATTTAGCATTATGTTGCAAATACCCTCTCTCTGAAATAAAAAATAAAATATTGGCATCTGAAGGTGAAGAACTATTAACTACCTTTACTAATGATAATAGTTTATTAAAATCATTTAAAATAAATGAAAATGTTTCGAACTTTGGTACTATTTATTATAATCAAATCACTCTAAAATCAAATAATTTTGTTCTAAGCTGTAAAAATTCCAAAGATAGATGTGTTATCTTAGAAAATAAAGATATTGTATTCATAAAAATATATTCAAACTTAATTCAGAAACTGATAATGTAATACAATTGTCAGTTGTTAAAATATTAACTGTTTTTTTTTCCTTTAATATGAATGTACAATCTGTACCTAGGAGGCACAATAAGTACATGTGATAAGAGACATTTACATATATACATCATATTAAAGCTAACTAACAAAAACAAATATATTTACATGAATAACTGGATTAGAGAAGCCATCCATCAATGACACTCACATCAAAAAATATTAACTGTTAAAGATTTGTTTTCAAACCCTTTGCCTAGTGTAAACATTGGAGATTATTTAGTAAAAAGCAATCATCTGTCAATTCCTTATGATATTTTTTTAAATTATGTTAAATTTAAGTGTTTTTATTCACAGCTTGTTAATGATGAAGCTGTTGTTATTTCATTATGTCACACTGTTTGATATGCTATAACAATGTATTTTATAATATCAAAATATATATTATGATAACATAGATACAAAAATTGTACTTTATTACATTCCAAATATTATATCTATAAAGAATATAAGTGGTAAATATTTAAAATTATTTCATGAATGGTGTTAAGTAAAATGTATTGAAAGGTTTGTATATTTAATTAAAGAGTATTTTTCTGGAATGTAATTCCGCCCAAAGTGGGACGTATGGTCACATTATTCATACTATACTTTTTATTTTTATTTTCAGTTACTACCGATTAACAGATAATGTAATACACTGATGTATATAGTTTTTTACAACTTTGTATATTTTATGTAATTGTTAATTATCTAAAAATAAGTGTATTTATGAGTTATTAAATTGATGATAATTGATTGGCATAATGTTAAATCAGAGTATTGAGAGCGCGCCAATGACATTGGTATTATTACAACAATAGCCGAGAGCACCTCTTGTCGAGTGATAACGCACTCGTTAAAATGCCCGTATTCCTAATACTTGTTCAACTTTGTTAGGTAGGCTAGGTCGGATAGGTTCCCCGTTAGGTATTCGTAGGTACATGTTTCGATACCGGTCGCCAGTCG
Organism: Periphyllus acericola; assembly: GCA_949715065.1. NCBI lineage: Eukaryota > Metazoa > Arthropoda > Insecta > Hemiptera > Aphididae > Periphyllus > Periphyllus acericola. The sequence goes on from OX454268.1 coordinate 36,575,435, forward strand.
TGAGATTGTTGTGCGAGTTATTTTTATTCCGAATATTACTGTAGTGTTCCAAAAAACCATTCAGGTAACATAAACTTGTACACAGTTACATGTTTTATACAATGGTTTTTGAAATGTTTCAAAAAAATGTTTAGGGAACATGCCTATGTTATGGTTTAGTAATGTATATAATTCAAGTTACAGAAACATGGCATAAAGCATTTCTGAAATGGTTTTGGAACTCCTGAGTAAGTTCCTTTGGAACGTTCCAATGTTTCTGAAAAACGGTTTTGTTATATAACGGGAACTATATTTTGCACAGTGGGAGGATAATCGAATTCAGTTTTTTTTTTTTTTACGAGCATGCCTGGGCAAAGGAAAATTTGTCAACAACAGTTTGGTAAATATTAGTTAGTTGAGAGTTGAATCTTCAAATATTTTAGAAAAATGAGCACTATAAAAGGGCTATTTTCTAATTCCACAAAATATATAAAATAAAATGTAAATTTTTCAGCAACTATTTTAATTATATACTTAAATCGACCAAACTACTGTCACCGAAATTATATTTTCTCAGGGATGCTCATTTCAAAAAAAAAAAACAGAATTCGATTATCTCTATTAAAACGTGAGAACATGCATGCGCTGTGTAAATCCCGGTGGGACACCCTGTTGACGGCGGGGAATACGATTATTGCGACATCGAGACGATGCCATCCCCCCGGATGGATAATATATTATGCATAATAGAACTATACTATTTACAGACGACTCGGCGTGTATTATCATTATCATTATTATTATCATTATTATTGTGTACATTATGGTGCCACGAATAAAGTCACAGCTGAACAATAATGTACGCTTGCGGAGCGACACAACGCACGTGATTTAATTTCGCCGCATACGGACTGGAACACGGACCACGTTTACAAATAAAGAACAGAACATTTAACCAAACCAAACACGAAACCCGTAAACGGGATATTATTATTATTAGGTACTATTATGGCTGTGCCGCGATACAAATGTAAACGGTTTAGTATTACGCTACCGTGCGTTATGAAGGAATATTGTTTACCACGAAACATTGTGGGTGGGCACCACTAGCATAGCGTAGCAGTCGATACGATATAAAATCTGAATCATATCGTTATGTAAAAAATACCGCTGTAATTTTTTACGCAACAAAAGGAACTTAACTCTGAGCTATTGTGCGATAGAACACGTGTTTAACAATATTATATCGATGGCGCTAGGGGAAATAGGCACAATCGACGCTTCATGTATTATTGGATGTGGGAGAGGCAGGCTCATCATCCGCACGAACTGGTACCTCGCTATATCGATGTGAACATTTTATGACGAACAGTTTTTAAATTTCAAGTTCAAAGCACAAATAACGCAGTATAATGTGTAAGCACTGAAAAAATGGCCTAAGCGACATTTTAAAAGACTAAACGCCAATATAATAATATGTGGAGACCAAGCGACGTTGTTATAATTACGTCTTATAACTCACACAAATGTCACTTGGGGTATAAGCAAAACTCAAATTATTTCATAAAAATTGTAAAACTCATTGAAGACTGGGTGACCACTAAAACAACAATTATCTCGTTAGAAAACTGCTTAAAAAAATTATGGAAGTTCGAAATATAAAACAACACAAAAACCGAGATAAGAAATATAAAAAAAAAAAAATCTGTTGAGGTAAATAGGTCTTTTCCTCCTCATCATACGTCTCAATGACATTACTGTTCTTCACATATTATCAAAATCACTCATTGAGTTTGTTTTCGCAGGTTGTCGTTTTTCAAGAAAAAAAAATAAATTAAACAAAACATAAATCATTTTCGGGCACACGCTTTCTAACTATTCCAACAGATATCCATATATATTAGAGGACCGTTTACCAATAATCAATAATGTTAAACAGTGCTTCGGTGAAGAAATACGAAAACGCGAAAAATAAAAGTGAAGCTCAACCAAATAAACAGTACTGCTGAAGACACCGACACGTAATCAAAAAACAAACCAACCTACAATGTACCATTACAATATTATAATATGTAGCTCGGTGTCGAAAAAACTTGTGACACTGACGCGAGTTTAGGAGAAAAAGATAAACGCAAACAGCGGATCGAACAAGTAATCTGTAGAAAAACGCGTCTGGTAAATACATCTATGAACGGCGTAAGGTGTAAGCGTATTTTAACGGGCACGTCCAAATCTACCGGTGGATCAAGGATTTCCGTTTTGTTCTACATGGAAGCGCATGCATTTATAGCAGCTCCGTACGACACCGATAGACGTCTTAAACTAGAACCGTTTCGCATAAAAACAAACGGAAAACCGAGATCAAACGATCCGCCGAGAGCGCATCATAAACGGTATACGAAACAAAAACGTTACGAACGTAATATATCATATAGTTTAGGTTGAAAATTTGAAGGAAATTAGTTGGCCGGTAAACGGAAGCAAATAATTAAGATGTTGTGTAGTCAATACACGGATCAGTGTAGCGTACACAAACGGAATTGAATGAATAGAATATTGAATAAGAAAAAGCAAAATAAATATTAGAAATCCAGATTGAATATTCTCCGAGATAATAGGATAAGAACCGTATAAGCCACTAAGGATACCCCGGGGAAAGGGGTTGAAATAATAAAAACTCGTGTGCTCGGGGTGTAAAGCAAACCGTTGCATAGAGATTAGGAAAATGGCACACATGGGTTTCGCGTACGGCGAACAAAGGAATCATGGTGGACACGTGAAACTTGTAACACAATAATATTATTATCGGCTAAACACATAACCGCCAAGTGCGAGGAGTTCGGAGAAACCCGAGACGATTGTTTCGAAATAACAATATCGATTCATCGAGCGAGAAGCAAGAGGCAAAATGTTAAAGTTTATTCATTTAAATATATAGACAATGAAAATATATATTATTTAAACGAAATAAAGAATTCAGTCGAAAATGATTTTCAACGAAAAAAAAAAAATACTCTTGACAAGTACGCAGGTACGACCTAACTAAAAGCGCAATGCGATATTGGTTCGTTATATTGGATTGCACGGTTACGTGGTGAAAATTGTGTTGTTTATTATTATTTAACACTAACTGCACCACCTACAGGTCTCGCCCGGGAGGTATTTTAATTTTTTAAATAAGTGCCATTCTAATAAAATTCAAAGAAAAACAATAAAATAGAAAAGAGCGAACGATTTTCTATTTATATATATACAAATATATTCTAATGATATTTATTTTTATTTATTTATTCTATATTAATTTACGTCCACCTCAGTCCGTCTATCGGTAATCATTAAAATCAAAATATTAAACAATATAAGATATTTCCTAGGTAACCAAACATGAAAAAGTGTATGCATCCAGCCCAGAGCCTAAAACTGTTTGAACCCTTTATATACTATTTTCGAAAAATCCTTTCTTAGTTTCACGATAGATATGGTAACGAGTATATCCCCTTCAAAATTCCGTATAAATAGGTTCAGTAGTTTTGGCTGTTTACGCTGTTCGGTGCGAGTAAGTGGTATTTAAATTGTTTTTTATTTATTTTTTTTGAATTTAGCTTTTATTATCCATTAAGCTCTACAATTGCATTACGCTAACAGGTTAACGATACAAAAAGGCCTTCTCCACCAGTCTTCACAAGGAAAATTGAAACCATAATCAATAGAATGCGAATAGGACACACATCGCTAACACACCAATATTTGATAAAGAAGGAAGACCCACCTACATGCGCCAGTTGCGGTACACCCCTCTCGATTAAACACATCATATCCGAATGCCTTTCATATGGGAAGCAGGGGATTCAAACATTCTATCAGAAGCATTTCACCCAAACAACATAAACCTCATGATCACCTTTATAACTAAGACTAATCTTATTAATAGTTTATAATCTTTAAATTGTATTTGTAAATAATTTAGCTTAAGAAAATGTGAACCAATAAATTCTTTGTATACCAATGGCCATAGATGCCGAGGCTTAAATCAATAAAAAAAAAAAAATAAAAATAAAAATATTAAGAATATTCAAAATTGTTTGTATTATTAAACATTATAAACTGCGCGACGGGCAGAAGAAACGAAGCGAAATATCCGTAGCATGTAAAAACAAAGGTTTCGAAATCCAGCGACTAGGCGGCGCGTTTGTTTTTACAATTAAAAGTCATGATATGTTAATGATTTCGTACACGCGATGTCACTACTGCGGTATGCAAAACAGTTGTCACGCATACGTGATTAGTATAACGTAATAGATACACATGGATTATACGTCAAAATATGTTTCATTTATAGCGCATAGTTTTAATTCGCACAGGGTCTATAAAACAAATAATACAGCGTGCAGCTTTAACACGAGTCTAATAAACGCACCGATGAATTATTCACATATCGATATTGCGCACCATATACACAGTTATATATATATATATATACGTATCTGAAATTATCATGCGTGTAGATGTGTTGCCGTATTAGTATATGAATTTAAATACAGTCGAGTCACGATAACTCGAACCTCGATAGCTCGAAAAACTTGACAACTCGAATTTTTTTTTATTCCCCTAGAAATTCTCATAACACTCAATGTATTGTAAATCTCGATAACTCGAATATAAAACAGTGATAAATAGCTTAGTCGAAGTATTTGTTATACCTGGGTATTCTTGTAAACATATTATGTTTTATCTACTTGAGTACTGTATAAGATTAAACGAGTAGATAGAAACTGATTATTAGCACAATAACAGTAAGAATATATTGGTTAGTATGTGGTTTACCTGTCACGGGCGTGGATACTTCTATATTTGAAGCCATAGGAAAATTAGAATATTTTGTCAATAAACAGCCGAAAACCCAAATATTTATTACAAATTTTTTTTTCTACTGTATCTAATAAATAATACATTTATACATACTTATAATACCATTGTATCTATTTTAATTTTTGTATAACATTTATGTACATATATTTATCATATATTTTTATAATTTTTATACGTATTTCATTATATTTCATTACATAACTCGAAGTTAGGTTAGGTTATGATTTAATTTTGATAAATTCGAGTTAGGTATCTCGAATATTACATATCTCGAAGTGTTTTTTTATCCCCCTTTAACTTCGAGTTATCGACTGTATTATAATGGTGACGATACTACCGTAAATGTTACGTACGTAAACAGCAGCACGTGTAACTTAAAACCCTAGTGCTGTGATCCCTTCTGAATTATGATGGGTTTAATTTTCTTTTATACGAACTTCAATTCGTGTTCAAACACAAATATTAATTATGTGACTCGGTTAAAACACTACTTATACATATTATATAATATGTTAATAATTATTCGGAAACAGAGACCGCGGGTTTTGGGTTCTCCCGCAACGCTGAAGTTTGTTACCATTATTGTTTTTAATTTAACTCGACGCAACTATATTGTTGTATTCGGAGTAAAGATTATTAGTTTTCCCGAAAACGGTCAATATTCCATTAAATATTGATGCTTCTTTAAATATTCTTTGCCGTTTGTTTCGGATGTTTTTTTTTTCTTAGAACCAAGTAAAAACTACGTTTCTGTAGTGGATCGCACGCAATTTTTTAGTGTTTTAATCGCCTTAAAAATATTATAGTTTTCCGAACATTAAACGAACACGAGACGGTTCTTCATCGTATTGCAATACGAATAAAACTTCGCGCTACTCTCGGCTCATCAGAACCGATCGATTCGAATAATAGACATATTCGGTCTATTAACTAAGCTTAAAAACTTAACAAAAGAAGATTCGATATAGGTAGCAGTTAGTTAAAAGTACGTAAAAGTATGGCTGTACACGAGTTGCGTCCCGAAATTGAAAATCCTATAAACAGGTACGTATACCCGAATTGCGTCCGTGGTTTTCCAAACGACTACACAAATTGCGTCCGTATAACCTTAATATCAACGTTACAAGTACAAAACTGCTTAGCATGTTTACAAGTATAGTGATATAAGTTCAAGACTGTCACGAACGGTGAAGTCGTAAAAAAGTACTGTGATCGTAACTTTCGATCGTGTACGTGGGAAATGTATTCATGTTCATTTACTCGAACGACGAATGGTCTTAATGTTTTTCACTCCATGTTTAACGGTACGTTTCAATCAGCACGCCCAAATGACTTTCGGTTCATCGATGTACTAAAAAATGTACAAAAAGAAACACATATATACCTACGAACCAACGTGGTGCACATGTAAATAAAAATATACGGAAGGTTTGCGAAAAAGAAGACCTTTTTTGATACAAAATATGATGATGGTTATTTAACACGTTTTGATTGTGAAAAAAAAAGTACCGGTTAAATTTTGGACAATACTTTAATATTTAGATAACAACAACGGAAACCTAGCAGGTACATGCATTTATTACAATTACAATTTATTAAAATTTTTTTCCTAAGGATTTTCTGTGTTTTTTTTAAACGTTTAGTGCTTCATTTCTTTATCTCTAACGTCTTCTTTTTTTCGACGTTTTTTAGAGCTACAGAATCCTAACACAATAATTTATTATATTCTTCATTGAATAAAATATGTTTTCATCAATCAACCAGTTCGAACGCAAGCTATAACTGTTGAACCTATTACGAGGAATCCAGTCACGAATGTTACGATACCGAGTCGGACCCGAGATTTATTTTTAAGCCGAAATTATTCCACTACAACCGTTTAAGGAAATTCGTTCGTGTACCAATATATACTCTTGCCGCACACATTTATCTCGCGTTAAATCCAACGAAACTTGTAGAAATACGAGAATCATTATAACGTATATACAATTTATATATAATATTGCATATTGAACTCTTGCCGGTTGCCGCGATATTTGAGTGAAAATGTTTTGCAGCTGACGGAATAATCCAAACGATAAAACATGTTCTCGTAACCAAAACCATTCGAGCAATATTTATTATAATATAAATGATCTGGCTCGTAATCATTTCACTCGAAAAGTTCGTGTGCTAAATAAACATAATAAATATCAGCCGTCGTGCAATTAATATAAAAAAATAATTCAAACACGCCACTATCTATTCCATAATAATATAATATAGCAATCAATATCGATCGGTGCCACTAATATGGCCATAGGTCACAAGCTAATTTATTACTGTACAAAGGGGAGGGGCGGCTTTCACTGTTATAAATAAATTTCCAATAACGGTTTCCAGTCAAGTTTTTTCTGTGTTCGAATGAAGTTACGTGGCGATTGATGAAATTTATATTATCCTAACTGTCAATAGGAATTTAGGTTCACGTTTTAGAAAATCTGAATTTCAGAATACAAATCTTTAAGAAAAACTGTGTTTTTAAAATATAAATTATCATAATCAACTATATTTGTGTAGAACTACGATAAATATTCTACATATGTGATCGGGAAAATAGTAAATAACAAAATGCAAACTTTTAACTATAATACTGTGTCAATATGTAATCGTAATCGACAATCGTTAATTTAAAATAGAGTATTTAAAAGAAACAACGGTATAATGAATCAATCATAGAACAATAACTTGTTGAAAATCTGCGAGTGAATAATTGATAACTCTAAAGGTAATTTAGATGAATCTAAAAGAGTTATTTCTCATAAACTTTAGTATTAAAAACTGTATTTATTTTTACTTGTCATTAATTTTTTTTATGACATTGAACCTTTTCTGATTTTAAAATTAATAAATTTCAATGCAGTTAAATATATTAACCTATAAGGATAAACGAGTTTGCAATCAATAAAATAAATATTTCTAAAAGCCGACATTCTTAATGTTTTATTTACTAAAACAGTTAAAGCTTTTCTAAAACTTGGTATTCTATTAAACTAGGCTTTCTAACAAATTATTTTCGAATACCGGCTTCAGTACCATTAATAAATAGTTATATACAATTTTAAAACAGCTTGAATAATCTCAGATTTTGGTTTAGCTATTTTTCCCTCTCTGGAAGTACCTTTATCTTTAAAAAGTTCGATTTGTTCCGAGCAGATAAAAATGCATCAACTGTACCGAAGTATATAACTTTAAAACCTGCAATGAAATGATCGAAACGGGTTAAAAACTATACGTAACACCGTACAATGACACTTGAATTATTTTTGGGTTTTTCCGTAGTGGTTAAAATTGAAATGTACAATATTTTAAACCCTATATGCACACCGTATCAAATCACATACAATACACACGCACCAAAACAGAACGAAAAATCATCACAATAATAGTTTTGAACGTTTGATAAAATGTACACGATCCCCGCTATTGTATGTGGAAAAAGGTTGGCTTTTTATTCAGATTCCGAATGAAAATAACAATGTCTGAACGTTACATACGTGTATAATAATTTTAAACGTGCGTGTACGATTAAGCAAACGTTTCTTTTTTTTAAATGTGAAATGAAAGGAGTAATAACCGGTGAAACCTCTAGGCGCGATTGACTCCACGGTCGGATGAGATCCGGGAAAACGGGAGAATAACAGTGCCGAATTGGTATCCTTAATTGAAAAACCAACGTACTATTGCTCTCGGGAAAAAACTATTCCGAGCTGGGTTTCTGCATATAGTCTTCGTACCGCGCTCGTGTGTGGTTCGTCGATGTTCGTTAATATATGATATTTATTCGCGCATTATACACGAATAGAACGAAAAACAGATGAACATAATATGTGGAACGCGTGCGCGATGCGTTTGATTCGTTCGACACGGAAAGTGATAAAATAAAAATCATTATTACCGTGCGACGCGTACCCGCAGGTCGTATATTATGGATTGTAGTGGAAATAAAATAGAATTGTCGACAAAATTTCAACGCGGTCGTGCCGAGGGTGAGAGGGACAGTGATAGCTAATTGGCACGGTTGAATAAACAATACAAATGCGGTTTAATATAAAGAACAACACCACCGCGTGACGTACTAATTGGTACGGCCGGCCCCTTCTGCTGCCCGCGTAGAGGGGTAGGAGAAAAAAGTGCAATATCATTATAATAAAACGTGCGGAAAAATGCCCAAACCCGGCGAGGAACTAACGTTGAAACGTTTTCTCAATAATTATAATAATTAGATTAATAATAATATAAAGCCAAAGCCTGTCGTCGATCACGGTTCGCGCGTATACGACTTCGTTACGAATGCCCGAATATTTGTCACCGCGGCGTCCTTCGTTTATTATCGTACATTATTTTAAATTTCACGAGCCGAAAACCACCGCCGCCGCGCTGCACCCTTATAATTTTGTAATTTATTTCAGAACCATATATCACCTTTTAACTAGGACTTATAACGTCGGTTACTTGTTGGATACCGCATCAATTTTTTTCCCCCGACAATAAATCAGTAGGGTTTAACGGATTAAATAAACAACGTCCGCGATTATAAACAATTAAATATTATTATGGCAGATTTATCCGGTTCGCGAGCAGCGCGGTGCGCGTCTCGTCGGCCGTGTGCGTCAAAAACGCCCGGCCGAGAGAGACTTTTTCGGACACCCCGATAGGTACCTGCATAAATGTATTGCGGTGGCACACAAAAATGTGTGTGTTCACCTTGAACAATAATATTGTTATTCTGACATCGCCTATCTGCATGGATCTGAAATAAAATTAACGTTTTATCAAACACCCCTGACACAAATTCGACACGTCAAACAATGTGATGTATTACATTGGGACACGTCGAAGTAAGTTAACAACTTTGAAAGTTCAGAGGATGACTGGTAAGCCAAATAGTTAACAGTATTTGCGTTAGAACTCGTTCATGACCCAAATCGATACTTTAATTCGTTGCTGTGTAAATAATTGGTTTCCGAATTTTCTCCCGAATCACAAAAAACGTAAAAATGAATTTCATAATGAGTACATCGAGGATTATTGTGATTGCTTCATAACGGCCAGGATCATAGCTTAAGGTAAAAAAAAAAAAAATGTTTTTAACACTACGTCCGCTGTCTGATAAGTAGTAGAGTCTATATAATATATATCTATATACATTTTTGGTTCCCAATATGTCCCGAAAAAGAAAGAGTGTGAGACATTATTACAGTATTTTGAAATCCAAACTCATTCCTGTTTCCCACTAAGTCTTCAGTTAATTTTGTCAAGTACACAGCACAATTAATTTTACAATTTTATTAGAACGTCAAAATACATATTATACAAAGTTACATTCCAAACTTTTTGTAATTTTACCCTGGGATCCCATAAAAATACTGTGTACGGGGTACGTTATACAAATACTGAAAAATATCAATCAACTTATTCTGCGAATATAAGACATTAACCTTTTTTTAGAGAAAAAATATTATACTATTACATTATATTCGTAAGTTTTGTATTTTATTACTTTATTTTCCCGTCGTTGATTATCTGGAAAGTAAACTTTTATTTTTACCAGAGAGACATTTTATAGTATTATATATAAATATATATAAATTGGTTCAAAATAATACCTAGAAGAAGATACGATTTTTTAAATGAATTCCAGCAATCACAAGTTAAGAAGATAATGATTGCTGTTGTCTTACCGGCTTCTGCCGACAATTGTTCAGTAATACCATTTTTTTTATCTTAAAAATTAAAATGAACTACGGACAAATGCTATCTAAGTTCTAGACGCTGTACAATGTTTGATCACAATAGTTCGTGAAACAGTACAGTATTATAATATGCAATGTGTTTGCTTATGTTTTTTTGTTCTGTTTGTTTCTGCAGCGCACAGACTGCGTGCGATCATTATGTCCGATATCGTTCGGTTTGCAGCACGATTTGTAGGTTTATTAGTTTATTACTATATGCGTTTGGAGAAGAAAAGAAAAATCATATACCAATGAAGTAGAGGTGTCCTCGCATCGAACTTTATTTTTATGATTATTATCAGACGCACAACCAGAACGAAAATCGATAGTCAATTTTTTTGCTGGCGATTAATACCGTAACATAAACGGAAAAGTATTGAATAAGTAATAATATTAATATTTGTATACAAAACCAATGAACTCCCTACATACCGCATACTTCATCACAAGCTCAGGCTTACACGAGTAATATATTTACTATATATTTGTATTAAATTCACTGCGTATCATTGCATAGTATTACGTAAAATGTGAATATAAAATTATCATCATAAAAAAAAAAAAAAAGTAAAAAACGTATGGTATATTATATCGTTATTGATCGCTGAGAGCGGGGAAAAAATATTATACCTTATTGGTACACGCGCGGTACTGCAATAATAACATTGTAAAGGGAAATTCAATATTGGGTACACGCTTTAACCAAACGTATATGTGTAATATAATTAAGGTAACATGTACATGCGTACGCGTGTGGTATACATGACTAATTACTGAATGTTATTGTTCAACTGCGAATACACGGCGGAACATCGTTTGCGGGATTTTTATACGCGCCCATCCCCTTTTCCAACCGTAATAATGGTTAAATTTGATTTTTTTTTTTTCAATGTTCAAGTTACCATATATACTATGTTTCCCGCTTTTTTTTTCATGCCACCATAATCACGTCCTGCGGCGATACAAACTTTAGTTTCACGTAGGTATGAGCGTATGACGAACGTCACTGGGGACTACATTTGTGAAACACATTTTGATCATTCTCATCTTCTCGATCAGCTATATTATATTATACTGAACACAGATTTTGAACTGTAGGTCCGTATCGTAGGTTCTACGATAGTAGTAGGTAATATATTACAACAATAAGCATAAAACTTGATTACGATTACAGAATAAATCGGTGTAATATTTAAAAATGTGTATTTTGTTATTTTCCGTCTTCCCGAACACAGACAATATGCAGTTTCTGCGTAATTCTACACCAATAGTTAGTGTATTAATAATTTATATTCCAAAACATTTTAACGCTGTAATTCTACACCGATAGTTAGTATAGTAATGATTTCCAAATCAATTTCCTAATTGTTTTTTATTATGAGACATACGCTTTCGAAAAGTTTCATATTCCAAAATTTAGAGTTTCCAAAACTTGTCATTCTAAAACTCTGCATCCTTAAACTAGATTTTCGAATACATGCACCGGAATCCTATACATAATACGATATTCAACGGATATTTTCACGAAATTCATTATTTCAAACCAACAATAATTTCAAGAGAAACCGCACGGCGATTTTAATTTATTTTTTTTATAATCATTATAATTACCACCAGAACGACGTTTACGACCGATGAAATATTAAAAATGTTGGTGCAAGTGTATAACCATCGCATCTCGGTGGGCGTGAAATATTATTGTAATAAAAAAAAAAATCTGATTTTAAATTAAATTCGAAGAAAGTTATAGCCGTTATAGGTTATGATATGAATATACGAAAGAAGAGCACACAGTAACTGCGTAATATTATCATAATATAAATTATAACTATTACGGCATCGCGCCGGTTATGTGCTAATTAATAATTTCGAATATAGGACGAGCTGCGTTTATGTGTTTCGATTTTAATTTAAAATAATACGCGTTACGCGTGTTGCTCGCGCTGCTATGTATAGATTTGGGTAACGAACAGTAAATAAATAATTTATGAATATTTACACAGCGTCTGAATAGTAGTCTGATACTGCAGTTACCGCAGATCCGATAAACATCCGAGAACGATTAAACACATTAAACGTACGCAATTATTTTTTTTTTTCGATTAGATTATTAAAACGTATCCGTTGTACGCGCGGTGTTATAAGGGTCGTGTTTAGAGCAGGGAAGCGACCCACTGGGGTTGTAGCACTTGGTGGCAGATTTTAGGAGGTTGGCTGATTTTTTTAAATTTCTAATTCAAACAAATATGATTTGTTTACTTATTATTTGCTACAATTTATACGGAAATTAAATTTTTTTTTAAAGACATTCATTATCATAATCATCGGATAACGTTATCATTGGATATAAAATAATTTTTTTTTTTTTTTCAAAAGGTCGTTTTCATTTTGTTGTCCTGGAGCGGCAAATCTCTAAACACCACCCTGATGTTCATTATTTATCGTTATTATATCGACGTCGGTTATTATATTGTTTCACAAACGCAGTTTTGTACTCGATTTTCGAGGGTTAACCGTGTCGCCGTTGTAACAACAACAAATTGTATCATTACGAAACGCTGCACGCAGTAGATTAAATTTTCTAAGTGTTGTACCACACTGCGGTATATGCGCGCGTGTGTGCGGCGGCCTGCGGGTGTATATCCGGGTGATAAATATAGAGACGAAAAAAAGTGATCTAGACACACAGGAAACAACTCGTATATAATATAGCGGGGCGAAGGCGAGTAAAAAGGACAAGAAGTCATTTGTAGGTTGTGGCGGATGTGAGAAAATGGCTTTTTCGGGAAGATGCACTTGACAGGTGGGCCGGGGAGCTAAGAAAAGAGACCGGAACATACGGGAGTAATAATTAATTATCTCGCACAGACACACGCACACAGAATATATATATATATATATATATATATATATATATATACATACATATGTACAATATGTACGCTTGTAAGCTGTAAACACTTCTTGGCAACATTGTACACGCAGCATGAAGACGCTCGGTAAACTTGCAGTAAGTGCATTTATACAAAAATAAATCCCTGTCGTCGTGCGGAACCGCGGAAAATGTTATCGAACAAGCATAAAGGAGCCGAAATAACGACGCTACAAAACGTATTTGTCCTTAGATATCATGTAACCGAAAGTACCGCGAAGCAGTAGTATTGAATATGTGTTCGTCATAAATATAATATTATAAACGTAAGAACACGTATACGCGTATTTGCCATTGTTAAACGATAATTGTGTACGTCTCGATTTTTTTTATTTATCATACGGTTTATAATAGTGTACACATAGCGACGCTCGCTGATATTTATATCATCATGAGTTCCGTTTCGGGCGAAACCCAAATCGTATAAGATACACGTAACATAATATTTTGTAAATAAAAAAAACTATTACACATAAAAAAAATTAATAAAATACATATTACTTATGTAGGGTGATTCGTTAATCATGATCATCCTAAATTTTGGCCGTAAAAATTATAAAATTGATTTTTTTTTAATTAAAGTTACAACTCGTACATAAACTTTGTTTTTCATATTTTTTTTCACGCCACCTTAAGGGTGTCCTGTGGCGATACATACATTTTTCAAAGGAAAACACCCTTTTTTCACTGCAGTATTTCATCGAGGTAATTCTTCTGTCTTTATACGTATCAAAATCAATATTCGAACGAGTAGGTGTAGTTTTTAAATTATTCTTATTTAAGTATTAAAGAAAAAGTCTTATAATACATAATCTGATGATTTATAATTCGTAATTACATGTTACCACTGATTGCTACTTAATCAAGGTAACGTGAATTTCACATTTTTCATACGCAATTTTAAGTTTGTATAGTTTCAAAGTAGGACGTAAAAATATAGTGTTACCATTTAAAAAAAACCTTACGTTGTATATAGGTGTCTGCAGGACATCATTAAGGTAGCATAAAAAAAATGTATTGAGCACATATTATGTTTTATAGTCATTTGAACATTTAAAAAAAAAAAAATGTAAAATATAAGCATTTTTACTGCCAAAAAGGGGGGTGATCATGGCTAATGAATTACCATGTCTATACGATATTTTGTGCGTTTTTAACTTTAGATCGTATAGACAATATACTATCATATAGCAGCTGCTAGGTAAAATCCGTTCGTATAAATAGAACCATTTGTATCAAGGGTTTTAAGCTAAGTAAAAAAGTAATTAGTACAACTATAGTGTTATTATTCTCGTTGTTTTCATTTTGTTGGTAATTATTTTTATCGGCGTTACCCTACACATGAATATTGCAATACTTCGTACGTAAAACACCTAGAGCAACGAAATGTTTTTCAAACCACAATGTCTTATTAGTTAACTGTATCAAGATTAAAACTAGATAATTAAAATCAAACAAAAGCATATTGTACACGGTGAAATAGTTATAACTTTTATGGTATTTACCTTTAGTGAAAATGTAATAATATTACATTGTAAATAATAATTATTGGTGTACAAGTGACGTACAATTGTACGAAACGATCACGTTTTAGTGATGTGTCCGATGGTGATTGTACTATAAAGGAGAAAAATATTTTTGAAAAGTACCGGTCGCGGTACGAGTGAGAATAATTTTATAGGCATACATACGTCATACATGTTATGGTTTTTATACGCGTTAAGAGGTAAAACGTGTTCGGTAATAACTTGTAATACCACTGAAATCTTGTATATAGTAGGTAATTTCCTTGTTGATGATTTCAAGCACGAGTACCTAAAATTAGCCTATTGCATTAGATTGAAAATTACAGTACAGCCAGAAAGCACAACGTGTAACAGCTGCACTACAAAAACATTGTACTCGGCATTTTATTAAAAATTATATTACTCCAAATGTTTTGTACTCGCACACGTTTTTGGCCTTTATCTAGAGTTTTCTGGTAAGCCTTATTAGTAGCAGAACGGTTGGAACACATTGTATTATAAACAAATGTTAACCTGCAGAAATAATATTAAATTATCTAAACTAAATTAACCGCCCCGTAGTTTTAACTATGTGCAACTTTACAAAACTTATTTTGATTCATAAACTTAAAGTATACGTATACACGATCCAATGGCCGGTGTTTTCTGCTTATAACAATTTTCGTCTTATAAATCAAAGTAGGTAGTACAAACGCATTTAATTGTATATATATATATATATAAATAAATGTACATACAAATTATAACGTGGTGTATACGCTCCACTAGTTTTTATAACCAACTCGAAGACTTATCCTAATCACTTTGAAAATTGTTTTTGTAACGCAACGAAGACGTTTGTTTTTTAAATGGCAACGTTTTAAATATGGAGAACGACCGTCATCCAGACGCGGTGCACTTCTCGGGATTTCTTTAGACAATTACGGGATCGCAACATATTTTGTTTTAGTATTCCTCATTGTGTTCCCGGGATACCATATTGTTTTGATGGTTTTCATAATGGCTCGTGTGTACGTGGGTTAACGAAGTTTTGTTGTGGATTCACTGCGTGTACGGTGGAAGTACATTTTCATCTTCATACACCACGCGTATCGTGACACGTATATGATGTATGCACATAAATATATTACATCATTATTTATTGATAATACTTACCGTGCAGGTCGTGTCGTCGCGTTGTAGTGTTGCTACGATCTTGCACCGTGCTGTTCAATCGATTTTGAATCGTTTTTCGTTTGAGGTTAATTGATTTACGACAACAATATTATTATAGTTTCGTAATTAGGTAGGTATCTCGCTGGGGTACCGATTCATCTTCTCGAACGACAATTCAATAATAACGCTGCGGTTAATTTTCAGTATTACAGTATACCATGTATAGCCTTAATTTGGTATCTCTCAACACTCGACGAGAGTTGTTAGACGCATCCTTTCTTATAAAACTAGTAAAAGGTACCATTGCCTGCTCAGACCTGTTACATCTACTTATTTTCTATATCCCCACATTCAACATTCGGTCCTTTCCTATATTTGCAATTCCATTTCACCGCACTTCTTATGGCTCCAATAACCATATTGATCGTATATCTGCTATATGTAACCGGCTCAATAATTGTGATAATTTTGATTTTTTTGTTCATTGTTAATCATACGTATCGTTATTTACTATTAACTTTAATATATTATGTACTGTTCTTGAGCCTTCGGGCGTTTATTCAATAAATAAAAAATAAATAAATAGGGTGATATATGTGAGCACAAATAAAATAACAACTCTACACAATTATTCCGTTTTAAAAGAATTTCATTTATGATTTTTTCTCATGATTTACTTATATTTGAGTGAAAACCGCTGTAACATGGATCACTATAGTTCAGATCCGGTCTAAAACGAAGATGTATGTTAGCTATAAATTTGATTTATACTGCATATATGTAGAATAGTATTACCGACATTTTATAATGATTTTTAGATATTTATTTTATAAAAGCATTTTTTCGTCTTTTTCATTTTTTTGTTGACTTTTTATTGGTATTAATAAAATGTTTACAAAATGTGTTCCAGGTATAATGTCTATAACCAAATCCTCACCCTGTTGATCATCTTTTATACAGATCGTTTTGGTTAAACATATGATCGATAGTAGACCAATGCTGTCTGTTTATTCTACAACGTTTAAAACGTTTTTTTAATAGTTTTGTGTGGTTACCGAGATCACTATTATTTTTATCAATGTGCAATGTTCTATAAATGAGCTTATCGCATAAATTACTATACTACATACCATCCAAATTTCTCATACCTAAAGAATTCTTGTTTTTTTAATTTATTTAAAATATGAATGTGATACATTGTAGTTGTTAGTGATCGTACTTCCGAGAGAGAAAATTACAATATAGTAATACGTTTATGGATGACAATAAACGGGAATCGTAGTCATGTATTCAGAAATATATGTGAATACATTTTCGTCAAATTATCTGGGACGTGATCACTCATGATATTAGTTTAATTTTTGTATCGATAGTACCAGCTCGGTTGATTGATAGGTTGGTACACTAAATGTACTTTATCTAATGTTAAGTATAATAAAAACAATAACAATGTGCAGTTTAAAAACTAAGACTAAGACTAGACTAAGTACAAGCAATTTATTAAAAAAATGAATATAAAAATAAAAATGGAAATTGATAAGCCGATAAATATTCATTCAATTTTGAGAATATATAAAGTGATAGACGCGTAAGACCCATAAGACCTATGGGAATTTCCAGGCATGCTTCAGCAGCTTGTGCAGTTGATGATCATAAATAAAATTCGCAAAACTATTCTAAACCATCTCTGAATAATAAATAGGATGATTATCCGACTACTGCAATGGTCAACGGTTATATCCGAGAAATAATATGGTGCGCGTCTAAAATAATTAACAATAGAGCTTAATATATTTTCAAGGATATTCGACGGTTTTATTAATAGAACCATCGATATAATTTATGGGAAGGATATAACTAATAAAGTTTTTTTCTTTACTACTTCAACATTTATATTGCATTTTTGAATTCAAATTAAAAAATTAAAAATTAATTATTCGTATTGAACTACTCTACTAAAAACACTACTCGTACTGTGTGTATTTTGTAATACGAATGAAAAAAATTGCATTATCTATGCTATATTATGTTATTTAAAAATTTTCATGAACGCTTTCATTAATTTATAAAACAACATAATTAGTTGAGTTTATTTTATGTATTCGGTAAATTAGGTGGGTTTCTTACGAATTTTAGATAATATTGAAAATATAAATTGGTTAATTTTAAATCAAAAACGGTGCAATATCTAAACACATAACACGAAAACCCAGAGCAATTAATTGTTTTTTTAACTACCGTTCGTTGATATTAGCATAATTAAAAATTTTAACAGCCTATAATTTTAATGTTTACAATTAATTGCAAATTAATTTTATTGTATACATATATATATATATATATATATATATATATATATATATATATATATATAAATTCCTGAAATTGAAAAAAAAAATGAAATAATTTTCTTCTTTAAACACAATATATTTTCATAATCATCCAAGAATAATATATTTTAATTTATTGGTCTTATTAGTAAAATAATAATTATGTTATATACTTTTATACATGTTTATTCGTATAAAAACTAATCTGAATACTTGACTAATCAAACAAATACTTTTTTAGTGTTATAATTCAATTTCAATTGACACTAAGTTATAACGAAATCAATGATTTAAGATTTTTATCAACTTAAATTTTCTGTTCGATACATTTTAAGCTGATTATTTAAATCTCCAGTCGACGGATTACGCACCGACAATACTGGTTCAAATTTAATTTTTGTTTTACTCATAGTTTGGTTATTCTGTCCAGAGTTTTGTTCTAAAACGGATGCTATACTGTTTGTCTAATTTTTCGTTTCTAAGTATACATTAGGATCATTGTATAGCGTGCCATTACAACAGCACTATAACATTATAATACAATATTATCGCTATTATTTCCCCTTACACAACAATTTATCATAATACGCCCTTACGACTTGATATGTTGACGTCCATATATCATTATATTATGTATATTATGTAACGCTATGTAGTTCATCTGTGGGCTTGTGAATATTTTTCTAAAATATCACGCCCCAGAAAAATAATATTATACGAGTATCCCTCGTCGTCGACTTGATTCCAGTGTACGTTTGTAAATTGATAAGTTACCGTCAATGTCGGCAATATAGGTAGGTTGCACGCATGGTATATTATAATATACCGTGGTTATAGGTAAACGACCGTGACGGTGCACACCACAGTGATTGTGGTCCGTATTGGTGTATGTTTACGACATTGACCGCTACGTTCATTCTTTGTCATTTATCTGTATTGCCGATTTCAAAATTCATAAACATCGGTCTCGAAATTGTATGCCCAATAATTTGTTTTTTAAAAAAAAATTGTTCCTCGTGAGGAAAATTCTCTTGATTTAAACAGCACAGTACTGTCGGTCAAAGAAAACGCAATAGCCTTCCGGGAGGCTGCCGGGCATAACAGAAATTGCTGGAAGCCAAAGTTACGTTCGGTGTCATTGCTAAGCCAAACGTGTCGAAAAGCAAACAAAAAAAAACCTGCGCGCCAATCATAAGTTTCGTAACAGCGTATATTGTGAAAACAAATACAATTTTAAATTGTATTAACTTTGAATATTCATTAAACATTATATTAATAAACACATTGATCAATGTTGTCCAGTCTCACCGTTAATTTTGGTCATCAACGGTACGAGGTCCTAGGGGGTAACGTCAACGTTGCCTAATCGAATCAGCCTTTATCCGCCGCCGTAACGACTGTACGATGACCGATTACCGCGACATCGACGACCGCTTATAACATTACGCGATTTATTATTGTACGATCGTGACGCGCGTCATTCGATCCTCGCACAATAACGTACGCGTTGTGATGATAAGTCGGTGGAAAATAAACGGTATTCGCACGAGGTATATTGGTTGTCAGTTCTCGGCACACGCCGCGATGGTATTATTTAAAGCAGTGGTTTTCAACCTTTTTTGGATCGCGACCCCCCATTTTTTATTTTTTTGTAGTGTGACCCCCTTAAAAAAAAAATGTTGTTTTATTCATCAAAATTTGATTTAATTACTGATAAAACATTTATATGGTATACGATTTTGGTTAATTTCCTCTTAAAAATTTAATTAATTTAAAATTCAACATTATTTTAAAACAATACAAGCATATACAATAAATTTAAATATATAAAATACACAAATAAAATGTTAAAAATGTACAATTTAACTTGTTATTCAACTGTTTGTTCATCAGTTCACTTGTTTGTTAACTTTGTTAATGGGATACTTGAGCTTGAACATTTGATATTATTGATTTCATATCAGGTTTTATATTAGAGACTGCAACTCTTAGATCTCGTATATTCGATATAATATGATGATACGTTTCAAAAGATGGGGTGCTAAAAGATGGCGCGGGTGTTAAACTGTCGAACACAGTTTACGCTCTTTGCAATGATGTGAAAGTGATAACAGAACCCTAGCGTGCCATTAGAGTTATTAGCTGCGTGTATTAAGTACACGTGTTTATAGATATACACACGTATACCGCGCGCCCCGTGCAACGGCAATAGGGGTAGGTTGATTTTCGGAGGGCGAAAGAAACCAACCAAACGCTTTTTGACACGAACAATTTACGAGACTTAAATTGTTGCCAGTTGAAAAGTATACCGTTGCCGGTAGAATCGTTTTTACGCACAAAGCGTATTTCTAAAGCGTTTATAAAGTGACACAGCGTTTTAAAATTTGCGCACAAGACGTTTTCGAAAAGTTCGTCGGCGAAAAGATAATAAAACGTTACGGTGCGTCGTTGGACGTCATTGCGCAGCGACTGGAGTTCCCGATGATTATTGAATAACGAGCGGGAAAAAATGAAAACTGCGTGTACAATAAATAAAATAAGTCTGACACGATACGATGTTGCACAGTACAACAAATCGTCTTATTGGTTGTCGACGCGCATAAATAATATATCTTCAAAACGTATTTATATTGTGTTGATAATATCGACTGTTAATTATCATCGTGTTGTCATTAATTCGTTTCACGTGTATTTGAATTGTATGTAGTACGATATCATTTTTGATTTTAGGCATTTTCCTTCATTCTTTAGAGCATTTTAGGGTTTGAGATCCAAAATCCAAAATTACATTTTAAGGAATAACACGTGATGATTCTTAGATATGTCTAACAAACCATCAATAATCAGACACGGACACTCGTTTTATGTTATCGAACAATATTAATGATGTTAAAAAACCTAACCATAGCCATTCATTTTAATCAATTTCATAAAATTTAATTTATAACAAAATTATAAAAAAATAAAAAAACAATTTTTGTCCATAATTCAGAACTGTTAAGGAATTAAGCATCTTTGTAAGGATATTTCTTACGGTTTTACGGAGCATTAAATTCCCAGTCCTAATTACCACTCGGATGTCCGAAGATTAGATACTTATGGAAGTGATAATCGATGTATGTATACCTGATAGAATGTACTATATTTTTTAGACAGTATGCTCATTAGTCATTCAAACACTGTCGAAAAAAATAAGAGAAAAAGGGGGAAATACATAATAGTCACCAAACAGTAGACGTATGTAGCAGTTCGTATATTTTGTTGACGAACTTGTCGTTGCTTTTATCGCAACATATTGAACACGTTGAATTCTATAACTGAACGCTTTAACACGTGTTGAAGAAAAAAAATACACTCTTAAATGAGCCGGAAAATGTTTTTTTTTTAAATTTAAAAACAACATTTACCCCCCCCCCCCGAGTTATGTGTTAACACTATACCGATTGGCGATTGATAAATAATCGCTGGATAGCAGTAGTATATTATTATTTATCGTGTACGAACGCGCGTTTGTCGCGCGGGCGTTACACAAGAAAAAACGATGACGTAAACGACGATAAATCGCTTGCGAAGTAAAAACTTACGTAAAGCGACATTGTGAATTGTGACGAGTATATTAATTTTGTTATTACTATTATTATTATTATAATTATCATTATTACTATTATTATTACTATTACTGTTATATAATAACTACCTGTAGAAGCACAGTAACAAATATCAGCAACAAACACGCACTTGTACAGTCTTATGTGATATTATATCCGACAAAACGATAATTTCGTATCAAGCGCGATGATGTTACTTCTTAAATTATATAACCTGGTAGTGACACAAAGCTCCGCGTGACGGTAATGCAATAGTTGTGTATTTTAGGGATTAGCTCTAATTGGGATTTCGACAACATTTGCACATGACAGTTTCTGATTCGATTAAACATACTCCCTTCGGCTAATATAATAATAATAACGATAATATGTTTGTGTACGTTAAAAACGGTAACTGCAATGAAATACAAGTCTAATGTATCTCCTTTATATAATTATTATCATTATTTATGTTATAGTTGTTATCATTAATAATATTATTATAATTATAAATATCATTACTATCATTATCATTATTATTACTATATATAGCTAGCGCTGCAGATTTCAAAGGCATTCGATATAGTAATTATTAATATTATTATTATTACTATTATCGTGCTCGGGGATTACGAAATTGCGAAAATCGGTCCCGTCCGTGAAAGACAAACGCCAGATTTCCAATAGGGTATCCGAGGGGAGATACCAATAAATAACCGAATCACAATGATCTACCCGTTCCCTTATACCTCGCCTCGTGTTAACGAACAAAGAACTTGCGCTATTATTATTGTTGTCCCGGTGCATTCACGTTGAATAGTGTTCCATTTTGCATTTACCGGATAAATTATTGTGATCGCTTATTATTATTATTATTATTATTATTGTACACAGTTGAATTTAGTGTTTAAGTATATACAACATTGGTGACATATTCAAAGTCCATAAATTAATACTTAAAGGAACACAGTCTCGCAATATTATTATTATTATTATTATCAAGAGCCTGGCTCGTTCTAATGAAACTATAATAATATAATACGGTTTACGTGAGGGTGAGCCCGCCAAAGTCCAAAATATCAATGTTACGTTTACGCGTTATGAAAGCGTTTTGTGCATCAACCGCAAACAGGCGCGTACGTAAACATGTATGAGAGAGGTTAAGTACCAACAATTTTATTAAGATTAATATTTATGGACAGTAATAATATTTATTTATTCAATCAATTTACAGTATTTTACATATAACTCTCTAAAAAACGTTCCTATGATCGATTTCCTCTAAAGCCAATGGCTGTGTGAGAAGATAGATATTCTAAAATAAAAATATTTATTTATTAAACTAGTTAAGTTGACTATAAAGTTAGCATGAAGCAAAATATATTGTATACACTAAGCGAGTACAATTAGAGAGCAGGTTATCAGTATGTTTCCTACACATGTTTTGGTAAAATACTTATTTATTTTAAGCTGCTAAACAAGTGCACAACTTTATAAATATATATTTAGGGCGATATTTTCCAAAAACAGGTCTAGTTTTAGGTACACTGGAGATAATATTTATTTTCTACTTTGTAGGCGAGTACAGTACGGAGCATAGACAATACAAGTTATGGATCGGAACCGCGACCCCGGCCAAACGTATTCTTACGCGTACTCACCCGACTGCAATAGTACATAATAATATGTAATGCAGCCGGTGCGATGTAAACGAGTTAAAAACGAATTTAGTCGATAAAGAATAAATAACGTACGAGGTGATACCATACCGCGAACAATTGAATAATGCATTGACGTGCCTACGGGGTGGAAAAAAAAATACGATACAAAATTATGCGTGTATTATCACGTGAAATATTTTAAATTCAAATTAATATTATGGCATTGTACTGTTTCGGCTATTATAGGAGTGGAGAGTTACTATATATGTACACTTGGTTGTTCTGAAACAATGCGCGGCGCGTGCGATACGCTCGTATGTGTCACGTACTGCAGCGGCTGTGTTGGGCGGGGTCGGAATGAAAATGTTTTGTTACAATTTTCGTTCGCTCACGCATTATACGTGGTGTGTTTTTTCTCGACTTGTTCGACTCCGTGAGTTTTAACGTCCAGCAGATGTGCGTGTTGACGGTTAACGTTAAGAATCACGCTGTACCGACAACACGGGCGCCCGAAGGAAAATTATAGGGAGGGGTGGGTTGGAAAAAAAAAATGCTAAAACCGTAAATTAAATAAAGTTTTAATACTTTAATGTTATTCTATGCATTTTTGTAAGAACAGAAAAAATAAAACTGTAGGTAAAATAAAATCGAAGGAACTGTAAACGTATATTTTGTTTCACACGTACTGTATAATATTAACGATATACGTACATATAAGGCTCGCGGAATTTGTAGGAGTTTCATATTTTTCTATAGTCTAAATGCTCTGTAAAATGTACAGTGGACCATAGTAGAAATCCAAGTTATGCAGTGGTGTGTTTAAACATAGAAAGAATAAAATGCATTTTTTGTTTTACATATTTTGTCAATTTTAGGGGAAGAGTGCGAATTTCTTGATTTTCAACTGTATTGTATACATAAAAATTCATAATGAAAATGCCTATTTGAAAACTAATGTGTTTTTATACGTTTTTCAGTGTATTGCAATTAACATAATTATAAGCGTTTAGTAAGTTTTTATTTTTATTTTTCTTATCAAGACAAACTTGTGAACATCGCTTTGCCGATACATGTCGCGTTTCCGTGCTACGTATTAATAACTCATAATGTATACGCCCATCATCCGTCAATCCGTCGTGGCTTTCGTCGCCATGGTTATCCCGATACAATCCACGGTTATTGTTGCTGCTATAATATAACTCAAAAATCGGGTTTTATTTACAAAATATTTCTGGACGACGGAGGTCATGTCTTCAATATATATATCGTTTTATTAATATTCAAATGTCTCTTCGAGTGTTGTAGAATTACAAGATATATCATATTTTATATACGTATTGAAATGTATATGTTATAGTTGGAGATAGGATGTTAGTGACATAAGGAAAAGTAATAAAAATGACAAAAAAATGCTTTAATGACCTTAAAACTGTAAAAAATGACAATAAAAATTAACCTAAAAATGTTCATAGATATAAAAGTAACTTTAAATACGTAAAATTGTTAAATTTGGATTTTTTATAATGTTTAAGTTCCCATAAAAGCTGTGTATTTCCTAACTTTTTTTCATGGCTGTGTCTTGTGGTGATAAAAACTTTTTTCAATGCGGTATTTTTTCGAGGTCATTTTACTTTGGATTTTGATGTTTCGGAAGTCAAATTCGAACAAGTAGTTTTTTAACTATTCTTTTTAAGTATCAGGGAAATAGTCGTATAACAACTTTTATTATGATACAATTTGTAACTACATATAATCGTTTATTGATCGCTACTGCCGATTTGAGATATCGCGTTTCTTAAACTTTTATTACGCAATTTTAAATATGATCGCCTCCAAAAGTACTGCCTCGAATTTCGACTTCGATACATTGAAATTTCCAAAAAAACAAGTGTGCATCATCACAAGACATCCTTATACGGCGACATGGAATAAGAACGTATCAAAAACAGAAAAACACAGATCGTATTGTGACTCGAACGTTAAAAAAATTAATATTTAAGCAGCTGAACGGGGAAAAAACGTAGTTGAGCACATCGTCAACAAATCACCCTGTATGTCAACCCGTACGGAAAGCCTGCAGTGTTTATCCGCACGTGCTGCTTGGATAATTTATACGATTCCTGCAGTGCCTATACACTATGCCGTACACGTCGATTCGCATATATTACGTTACATTGAATTGTATTAAGATATATGATGACGTTCTATTTTGTCAGTTATGTCTACTCATAAATCACAATATTATTGCGCGCGTATTACGGTACGTACAGAGTCTATACGCCGTCCACGTCGTCGTGTCCGTGCGGTATGAGGTACGTAATTTCCTTACGCCATACCGTTACGCACAGTTCAGTCCCGTACACCGTTTCGATGAGATATAATACGTTCTGTACGAACCCTTAAACGATGCGCATCTAGCTCCGCCCTTTGTGTAATCTCTGCGTCGAAACGAAAATCAATTATTACGATAATAACGTACGGTCTCGACGGCGGCGCGGCGTGCGAATAGTCCCCGTTAAAAGTATATAGCATTTCGAGGACATAAAAATACATAAAAACACATTTCATACACCGCACGTATTGATTTTGAGAACAGCAGCATACACTCCGGGGCCTAGGTTCTACAGGGACATAATAGTTATAGACCGACAGCGAGACACTTGCGACGTGTTATCATAAATACTTAGGACGTTCCGTCCGGCTGTCGGTTTTATTTCGAGAAAAACTCGCAAAGTTATATTATAATCTTGTTTCGCAACGAGTTCACGTTGACGAAGTCACGTTTTTCGATTTAAAATTAGAAAATACTCGTTGATTTCATACGATACTTTAAATAACAACAATTTAATGTGCATTAAGCTATTATTTGCACTCCGATTCAGTGATCAAAGTCATTTATTTTTTCTACGGATTTAACGACAACAAGATTTGTATAAAATAAAAGAATATCATAAAAAATATGTACATTTTATACTTTTATTACAGTTATTTACATATACAATTTGCACGTGAATAAATAAACTTTAGACAATATTCCACGGATTTGAATTATGAATAGGACGAACGATCCATTTTTCTTACACAAATCATTGTGTATTATTGTGATTCTTGTTCACAATTGTGTATCCAATAGAAAACCTAAACATTTTCATATTTCTCTATACATTTATTGAAAAAATTGGGTAGGTTAAATGAAAATCATTGAAAATTTCCGCCTGTTATATTTTAAGCAGAATAACAAAATGGAAATGGAACGCTTCCAAAAGCTTTTACGATATTATTTCTTCATAGATTCTTATCTCTGGACCGAGACAGTTAATCTCAAAACAATTCCGTGTTATTATAAGTATATTCTAAATAAATACCTAACTGCGTTGATTTTCTACAACGTATTTAATAAGATAATTATATCAGTTTATATTAATGATACTTCAATTTTTCACTGAAAAATGGTAATAGAATATTCCAATATTTCAAGTTATCCACCTTATACAAAATAATTAAAATCTTTAGTATCAATACGTTTTAAAATTACCGTGTATAAACAATGAGAGAAAATACTACTAAACCAAGATAGTTCTTGAAAACTGAGCTCTGTTTATAATCGTTTTTGGGATAGGAAGATGTATCATTGTTTTAAAATGTATTGTAATATAAAACACTATGTCCTGTCCTCATATACTCCCCAAGGCCCATCCAAAACATTTTTTGCCGACCCAACGTGCGAAGAATGACTGTATTTTAAAATAATATTTTGCTATTTATATTTTTATACGACATGTGTTGTTAGTCGTTCCTTACTTACAGTGAATTTAAATATGATATTGTAAATATTTCAAACGCGACCGTCTCAAAGGTTCTCCAGCTGTAGGGAGCAATAAATAATAATCATTACACGTACAAATAATTTCATGAGAAGTATCACGATGTACTGCGGGTGGTCTTTCTCGCCTTCTTTAAAATTCACTATTTTCGACGATATGGTGTGAACGTATATACGTATAAAGTTCGCACATTGAAGCTAGTTTATTTCGGAGAACGTCAAAAGCACTCGGCTTGGTGGTTTGTCGCTCGTGTCTATGGATGAGATTACCCTAGTGACGGAGACGATGCTTTAAGAACGCCTCAAAGCCATAAAAATCGATTT
Organism: Periphyllus acericola; assembly: GCA_949715065.1. Classification (NCBI taxonomy): domain Eukaryota; kingdom Metazoa; phylum Arthropoda; class Insecta; order Hemiptera; family Aphididae; genus Periphyllus; species Periphyllus acericola. The sequence goes on from OX454268.1 coordinate 36,603,395, forward strand.
CGTTACAAATTGTCTTTATTTATTTATTATTACTTTTTTTAACTCCTATCTCGGTGTCATTTGAATCTATTACCGTAAATAGAATCCAAAAGACGTGTTTATACGTGTGCGTGTGCGGGCGTGCGTGCGGGAGTATTTGTGTGTGCATGGGTGTGTGTGTGTGTGTGTGTGTGTCTGTGTCTGTGTGAGAGAGTATATTACATATACATATAGACTTCAGAGAGTCTAAACAAATAAATGTATGGCTGTATATCAAAGAGAAGGGGACTGAGTGGGGTTGTATTCTCGGCTCGTCCACGGGGTACTATTTCGCCCAAAGCATCGGCATCAGCAGCAGCACAATATAGAGAAGTATTCCTTTTGTATATACGGCCCGAGCGTACGTCGTGAAGTGCTGGTGAGCTGTGCCGCCGACATGGGTGATGGGAGAGCACAAAGGGGGTGGTGGTGAGATGGCGCGACGGGTCCACGCGAGCAGGAGCGAAGTAAAGAGGGGGTAGTCGAAGGAGGGGCGGGAAAAAAAGAAAGGAGTAGGAGGAGAAGAAGAAGACGAAGAAATTATTTAACGAGTGCCCCGAGGATTTATGCCGGGGGGTCGGAAAATGATAGCTTATATAAATGTCAACGTATAAACAAGCAATAATTCTTGCTGTTACCGAGTGCCGCCACGCCACCGAACTTACCCTAGGACTGGTACGACGGCGGTGGCGGCGGCGCAGTGAATACGCGTAGCGTGTGCACATCTCTGGGAAATCTTTGCGCCGAACACGTGGTCTGCATAAAAATATCGTAAAAGGCAAAGTGAAAGTATATTGTACAAATAAAAAATTCGATAAATGTGAAGGGTATATACGCGCGAGGCGCCCCCGTCCGTAATCGTATCCACATATCAGAATAAAGAGGATGGGGGGAAAGCACACAGGAAAAAGGAAAAGAGGGAGTAGAAGAAAAACATCGCCCTAAGCCGTACCTGCTGCTCCCGCGGTCCGTGCGTATAATAATAATAGTAATAATAATAATCATATATCCACGAAGACGTGAAGTTTTTAATTTCCTGACTCGATGCCGGTAAATCTGAATAACAATAATATCCTGCGCGCGCGATATCCTCTTGCGTGCCCTATGTAACCGTAAACATGTTCGATGCACCTATATATATATAAATATGTTTTACGTTGAAGCCGAATCCGGTGCGCGTTTGGGTTAGACGTTAAAATTAAACGATACATGTCTGTACGTTTGAACACATTTTTCAAATATTATCATGGGCGTATACGCAGTGTATCGTCACTGTGGAAAATAAGATCGTCGAAAAACCAAATCACAAAATACCGTTCCCTTATCGGTTACCGTACTCGCCAAGACGCAAACAGTGTTGTTCGATTGAAATACGACATGGAACGATCATTGAAACATTAAAAAAATCATGGAATTATACATTTTTTTTTTTAAATTTAAATTTCCACTTTCTCTTCGATCGGTCAACCGTATTTTGGTTGTTCAGATTACTGCGGTACTAGAATACCGAGATTGTTCGATAGTAAAATAAAAAAAAGGTCTTTTAGTTATTACAACTCTTAATTGTAAGCTAGATTAGATATATATCTGTCGCATCCACCGTTTTTGTATGCACGATGTATGGTTACTATACACTTTTATTCGGCAAAAACCAGGACGAGCATTTTTTTTTTTTACAATTTGTATGGGAAATAATCGTGCATTCCACCTGATATTGCTAAACACCAGTTATAACATTTCATGACTTACACATTCGGCAACAAGATAAACAATAATTTTCATTTTCACAAATGAATCTGTCTTATTCTTATAATTAGAAGAACAACACTTGACTACAAGACTATACACAAGGTAATTGTCCCTAAGAAAACGATTCAAACTTTTTTGTGGACACAATATTTACTTTGATAATCGCACATCAAATATACGTCTATTAGTAATTGATGTATCTTTAATTCACGATTAAGATAGATTGTTTCAGATTAACGAGTGGACATAGAAATTTTTTTTTTTTTTTTTGAAAATACATATACAAGTGTAAATAATACCAACGTAAACAGATAAAACGAAACAACATGGCAAGATAAGTGAAAAATATCATCGACTATTAGAGTAAAACCTTTCATGGTCATTAAAATCACGATTCGTAGACAACCGCGTTATATCTGTTTTATAGTCATGTAGACTAGTGATAATTCTGTAATCGAGCTATTTGTGTAAAAAAAAAATCGAGTGATATATTTTTATTTCAACTTTGTTCGTTTTTGGTTTACTTGACATAACATTAAGTCTTTAAATGTCCACTCGTTTTTCAGTATAATATCTTCGATACGAACAGTGTTTTGAGCGTGAGGTATACAATATTACGGTAGGTATAGGCACCGCTATATAATGTAATACACGAATATTTGGTTTGAGCGATTAAAGTTTTTGGATCGCCATGCAATTATCTTTCGAAAAAGAACTGTCGATCAACCGATAAATCGACTTTAACGACATTTATACTACGCTATATTATTGTAATAACTGTATATTAGCCGATTACGGCAAGTGCGATTTGTGTTCAGGTGCGCTATTCGATTATTGCATTTTGAGTAATATTTTTATCGGGTTTTAATCCGGTCACTACGATTCGTCATTTTCTCAAATCAAGCGTTGACAGCAGTTGGAAAACTTAAAAAAACGACGGTCTCACTTTTCGATATCAGAAGTTATTGCCTCCAGTACTACACGCAGTACGCATTATGTTTGTACCGTATTTTTTTTTTTTTTTTTTGTTGTCAACGTTGAAAAGTAGCTTTATTTTATGCATTGAAACATTACTCGTACACTCTCTAGATTATATCGTTTTTTCGTATTTTATTATTGTTATTATTATTACTATTATTATTATTGTTACTTTTTTCTCTCCTAAAAACGCTTTGGCCCGCCTCGACGGCGTCATCGGTACAATAGGGATGTATTCGTTTTCTATTCGCTTGACAGGAGTGCCTTTCGGAAGTGAGTGTTACAACATCAACTTTTCCCTCGTCGTGTTTTTTTTCTTCTTTTTTTTTTTTTTGCTGCCCCGTGACGATTATTCGATGAAACATTGTTCACGTGTCCCCGGAGACGTTTTGTCGCAGTTAATTTATGGAGAAACAACTCCTATCCGGTTCAATGTCGATGCATATCATGTCGTCGGGTGACCGAGTGCAGTACCACAATCCGAGGTGTTACTCTAATAACAACGCAACGCAGCAAGTGCTCTAGCACAATTCCCGTAGGAGAAGACGTACGGCTTTTCAAATGGATTACAAAAAAAAAGAAGAAAGAAAGAAATAAAGAAGAAGAAGAAGACAGACAGAGAGAGAGAGAGAGAGGGAGAGAGAAAAAGAAGAAGAAAAGTGGTATACGCAATAACCAAACATGAAGTTTTACTGACGCGTTAATGCGCTCTTGAAACGTAATGTCGCCAACACAATGGCAGTCAAAAACACAGTTCGAGTTTAAAATTCCCTCAGCCAATTATTTCACGTTCTCCGGATGATATCTTTTGCCACTCGTAAAAAAAAAAATAATAATAATAATAATAATAATGATAAAAGGAGAATATTTCGCAGACGGGAAAAAAAATTATGAATTAAAAATTACGTCGGATCTGCGTTATATCGTTTGTTGCACGATTTAAAATTCTTCGTTTTTATCAAATAAGTGTCGATCATAAATTTCTGCTGATTATTTGAATATAAAATATGAAAATATACTTTAAATTTAAGTTAGTCAATTTACTGTTTAACCACCGTTCGTTATAATCCATGTAATCAATTGAAAATAAACTCAATTATAGAAAAAAAGAAATAAAATAATAATAAAAATTTTACATTTTCATAAAAATTCACATTTTATGCAATACAACTATATGGAATAAAAATAATAATGTATCTTTTACAAATTGAATCATACAAATTAATCAAAAAACAAAGCAATTTTTAATTATAATCATTCCACCTACTTTTTTATACAAAATAAATCCCTATGTATTTAAAGTTTTATCTTATTTCCATATAAATTTATAAAAATATGCTCTATCGAGTTCGAAGAATCATTAAGTATAAATTTCTTAATTCATTTAGTTAAAAGACAGTTTATAAAGTTTTGAAAAATTGCATATAAATTTAAAAAAATAGTTAAAATGAATAAATAACATCTAAACAAATCGGGAATTCCTTTTGTTGGTCTATATGTTGTTAATTCACTATATGTAGTAAAATTATCTATCTACTCGTATATACATAGAAATTGTAATACATTTTTTTTATCAAATTATACTCTTTAGTTTCTTACTATTACTAGATAGATAGATTATATTATGATAGTGTTTGTACACGTACACCAAACAAATTTGTAATGTTTTAGGTAATAGATATTTATTTTTCGTTTTTTTATTATTTAACTTAATCTTTTTTAACGTTACACATTTATAATATTCTTAGATTATAATAGATATGAAAACGTAATTTTATACTTTTTACATTTTAGTATTGACTTAATTGTAACTATCGGTAAGAAACTTGATAGTTATATCTGTTCGAGTGTAATGCGACACTAAGGCTAATAGTAGATTGCATTAATATTTAAACTTGATAAATTATATTCTATATCTAGAAGTGAAATTTCAACATGAAGTGATCCAGTAAACATATAAAGACTGTTATATTGTAATAATGTTTAGTTATAGGAGAAAAATTCCAGTTTTTATAATTTTAGAAGACGATTTATAACATATTTAACATTGTGAGATTATGATGTAAAAATCTAAAGCCTTGTACGATGTCAGTAGTATGTGTATAGAAGTAATACATCACAATTGTATGTTTATAAAAATGTAAAGTATTCTTAAAAAAAAATAATGCATTTTTTGTTTTTATTTAATAATTTCAACAAAGACGTAAAAACTAATTATTGTGAACATGTACTTAATTCTACTCTTACATGAATAAATTCTAAATTAAACGTAAAGGCAAGTCATTCTCGGTATGACCCGGTTTTCTTTCATCGAATAAACCGTTTTAAATGAGGTCAGCATTATGGTTATATTTTCAATTCATAAATCAAACGAAATTCATTTCACTGCGGCAAATTATGTATTTGGTCGAATAAAATATTAATTCAACTACAACTTATCGTACGGATTAGTTTGAAATGAAAAATTATTTTCTTTTTTTTTAAAGTTTTTTTACTTATCCGAATATTATTTGCATTTATTCAACAAACGAAAATAAAAAGGTTAAAAACTTGACAGTAAGCACATTAAAAGAAGAAAAAACAAATAAAATAAAATAATAAATAACATAAATAATAATAATAATAATAATAATATAAAAAAAAAAGCTACAGGAAGGGAAAACTGCTACTTGAAACCAAACGATTACTCACGGTCTGCTTTACACGCGGGTAATTCAAGTGAAACGTTGTTTTTTACGCCTTCGTTGCCGCAGTCAAAGCGTAATAAATTTTATCGAAATCGCTCGAGGACAACAACAAATAAATGTAAATATATGAATAAATAATAGTGTTCGTGAAGTAGAGAACATCGTAATTTTTGGGTGTTGCAATAATTATGACCGATGCAAAACGGTCGTCGTGTACACTACTTAATACGTACAAACGAATCAATAAGTTACCATATACTTGTTTAATGGTATAATGAACGTGCGTGTGCGTGCGTGCGTGCGTGCGTGCATGTGTGTAACAATATATATGACGTATTGTATTCCTTTCCTGGAATAACACCAAAAATGCAATGCTCCCCTTCATAATAGTCCCCTTCGCCTGTTGTGGACGAAACCTTACGTTATTTATCGTACCTATCCGTGTTATTAGTTTTCAAATGAATATATTATTATCTGCGGCTTTGATACACTGATTCCCACCAGAAGTGTCAATGCTATTACCCACCTATTATTTTTAACCAAAAAAATTTTCATTTCAAAAGAAAACTACGTACTACGTATTCCTATAATTTAACTGCAGCATTCATCGAGTTCCAATTAAGTTTGAACTGTTCGTTTTCAAATATTTATGTTTCCTGATTCTTTAATTCTATATGTTATATCTTAGAATATAAGTAAAAAAAAAAATTATAAGAAACAGAAACAGTTATTAAATAGCTGATTGAGAATAATCGGTGTAAATAATGGTTTTAATGAACGCCTTTGATCAGTACCTACGATTTGTACTAAGATATGCAATAACCGCGATGGACAAACAACGTTTTAATAAACTTGTACAAATATAATATATATACTAATAGAAACAAAATTCACCGTAGTACTCGCTTTCCAGGATAAGCTGTTGTTTTCCGCCGGTCCCTGTATACAATTCCTATAAGAGTTAATGATGTATAAACACTACTTGATAGGACGATTGGTTTTTTATTATCTAATTGGATAAGGCGCTCTTTTGATCAGCAGATTACGAGAATTACTGTAGTAATTATGCGATGAAAAAAAAAAAAAATTTTTTTTGTTTACGCGTATCGTTTTATTTTCTTGTATTTCATTTATGATGAATTGGAATCGACACCTACAGTTGGTTAACAGCAACACGTATTGCTAGTAGAAAAAGTACATTTCTATCTAGAGCATACTATAGTAATGTTTTGTTATGTTTTATTAACAAAATTGAAAGCCTCTACTTGCTGAAACACGTAAAAAGGGTGTTTAAGACAAACAATAAAAAAACCATTCCTTTTTTGGCAGCACACCAGACAATTTAAAAAGTGTTTTGTGTACTTTAATATTTTTTTTTAATTTAAATGTATGTATTATATAATTTGAATCGACCTGTTTTACTCAAATTAATCAATAAACTCAATAATTGTATTATCTTATAATATACAGCTAATAAATACGTCTGATATGCTGTAAAGAATAAACTGGTAATTCTAATCACATATGTTTTTTTCGATACAAGCACAAGACGCGCTTTCAAGCGAGTTTTACCGTATACTCATAACAAATAGATAAAACGATAAAAAAAATTATTTTCCTTCATATCGGTAGAAAATGTACAATGACGAAATCAACACATTTAAAGCAAGTCATCTGTGCGTCCAGCTTACGATCTAAATAATTGTTATAGCACGGAAATGTTGGTTCAGCACGATTACTGGGTGAAAAAGTGTTCATAAAATAATAATATCAATACTATACAACACGGTGGTAATAACGATAAGCAAGTTCCTGTGTCGCCTCGTTCCGATTCTAAAAAGTAGCTGATCACCTACGTGTATGAACTGTTAGTTATTACTACGTCCTGAGTTACGTTCCGTCATGCTGCTGTTACTCCTGCGTACGTGCTAGTACGATATCGTGGATCATCATCAAAAACACGGACGTGCGCAAGAACGCGTAAAGGATCGATTACCACGCGCCCCGTTGCCGGACCGACTCGGTGTTTAAGGGCTGGTCGGGCTCGGCTTAAGTCGGCTACCCCGTAGCGAAGACCGCGGTAACGTCGGCCGTTAACGGTTGAACGAATAGTATTTTTATGTTACCGCGCGGTCACGGAAAACACATAAATTATAATAATCATCACGATTCGCGTAAGCTCATAGTTGTTTGTTTGTTATTCACCAGTTAGCACATTTTTAGCGGCGGAAAAACAATAAAAGCTCAGCGATATCACCGCGTAAGATTAATGAACATTTTCGCTGTGCGCGCTACCTGGTCCGGAACAGTGCGAACGCGTACGACCGTGCGTCTAAATATATTTTTATTTTTATTGATACGAAGAAAAATGTGAGCTTAAGACTCTGGGCGGAGTGAGAATGCTATACATTAGTATTAGACAGCAGTCGTAGGTCGTGATGTACGTTTCGGGAAATAGTTTTTGAAGCAGTAACTGTACTGTTCGTACGTACGGCAACCGTACGGATCGCAACACTATACGCACCGGATGGTCTTTCTTACATTTTTTTTTTCTTTTCAATTTACAGTTGTTTGAAAAAGTCCGAAAACACTATTTACAAGCCAAACATGTCATTGAAAAATCAATATCCGACCGATTTAGATTCGCGCAAACCGTATCACTGTATATTACCTTATTAAGATTAATATTGTTATTGTGAAAACTTTACACGTGCCGTTTAGAAAAACCTATACCCTTACCTTTCAAAGTTTCCGTTTCTGTGTACTGACTAACGAATGGAAGATTAAAGTACTTGAACTTAATACAATGGTTTACAGAGGCGTGATTCGTAGAAACCATGTCAAAATAACGTACACAGGGTGCTTTTCAGCTCTTAGAGGAACTAATTAATATTGATGGATATACAGCGTTTCAGCATCGGTAACAAGCAAAATATTATAATGCTACATACGAGTAGTTATGAGCGCAAGATAAACGCGAGAAAAATAAAAAATCCAACTCAAAATTAGTTTGCGTTTTGAATTTAAAGTGTAGCATATTATAATATTTAGATTTATATAAATGCGCTTTAATTTTTATCTAGAATGGTCTAATTATAGTTATCGAAAAACTGCGTGTTCAATATGATAATTTTTTTTAGTACATGTTACGTTTACATTTCCAAGTATAAAGGTACAAACTTACAAGCTACGATTCGATATAGTATACTCACTGTAGAATTATAACTATTATGTAAGTATATGTATACGAGGTTCGATTTAAAATATCTTGTAGAAAATATAAAACTTATAAATATAATATACATCAAATTTTGAGTAAGCTTAACCACAGAAGTGATTTGCGGAAAAACTAATCATAATACAATTATTTCATAGGTATGTAATAAAACGGGTTACAATAATACGATCTTATCATTCTGACCAATATATATCGAGTAGGTATACTTATAAATGTACTTCACTTACGTATTTCAAATATAAATATAAAAATATACAATGAAATTTCTTAATAGATGGAATCCTCGGTCGCCAAAATTTTCTTCGATATTCAGAGAGGGTAAAGGTTTGAGTTTCATACATACGGATTAATATAAAAAAAAAGATGAATTGCCCACATAACTTATAATTTCTGCGGGATAATGTCGATAAGTTTGATTTGTTAAGAATTTTGTACAATCTTGTGGGTAAGTTCAGAAAAATAAGTGCTTTCAACATATGTTTACGAAATTCATTTCAAATTTTATGTATACCTTTTTTACTGAACCCGATGGACATTGATGGCACCTAAAAATGATATTAATTTTGTTCTAAATAGATTATTTTTTACAATGTTTACGTACTAACGGAGTACTGCGTATGACTTTAGCATGACTCGCATACACCATAGTGGTAACATAATAAAATGCAGTAGGTATGATCAATATTATATATCACGTCCGCAAGCAGTAGCGGTAAATCAATGCTAACAACAAAGTTGTTTTGTTACTAGAAGAAATTGCGGCAAAAGAAGTTAAAAACATCTTGATCTCGACAGTGACTGAACGCAGTAACTGCAGTGTCCGTGCTGCTTTTAATCGTAGGAGTTGTAAACAACTAAATATGTTGTTCTAGGAAATTAAAAATGTTCACGTACGAGCGTACGTTTGGCAGTTGTGACATTTTAAAATTTAATTTGAAGACACGAAAAATGGCATTTTTTCTGCGTTTCACTATTGTAAAATTATACGCGGAATATCTCATTTATCATTTACAACGCGCCACTGAAACATTATTTTTGATATTCTTGTGTAACGCGAAGTAACCGTCTTTGCCAGCAGCACGGCAGTGTTGTACTGCTGCAGTGACGTGGTACTTTCATAAAAACTCAAAGCTACACGACACCACGCGATAAATTTGACAAATTTAACGAAACTCCCTTATTGGCAACACATTATGTGCGGCACGACAATGGATGAACATTGCTTTTAAGGTATGCCCGTATTTATTTCAACCGTAGAGGAATTTTCATCAGTCCATTTCAAGTTATTATGTTCGGCGCGAGAGGAGCCAACAAGAAGATAAATCATTCGTTATGGAATGCAAGAAAATGCTGTAAATTACAACATAATATTATACTCGCGTGCGCGCGGCACCGTGGGAGAAGGAAAAATATATATTAATATCGTATGAAATATTCTCATTAAATTGTCATTTGCGTTTGAAACATTCAGTAATTTATATTCCCGTTGGACATTCAAAACGAATCGAGCATTTTCAATTCTATAACCATCTACACTCGGAATAAATTAACATTATCCGACCTATGTACACAGTACAACTAGTGCCTGTACGTGTATAAATATTAAATCTTTATTACTTATTTCGTAATTATAACCAAGAATATTTTCATTTTTTTTTTTAGTCATTATCATTTGTCGAGTAACAACCAGTATGATATTATTAACATTATTCCGCCGAAGTAAAAATGCGAGTTTTATTTATTTGTCACTGAATTAAACAACAGATATTTGCTTTTTTTAACCACAGCAGGAAACAAGATATTATAATACAACACTGATGAAATTATACTTCTAATATAAATCCTAGTTCAGATTACAAAACAACTATATGTAAGTTCCATAATTGTCTTATTTTCTCGTATTTTTATAATATTTATCGTTGCTCCGGTTCTTTGGGTTTTAATTTCAAAAGATTCATCATGCATGAACGTATATTGTACCATAATACTATCACATTATATTAATATTGTTTTTAGCGAAACTATACGTTCGTCAGCACCAAATAATCTCCATTTTTAGAAAATTACACCTGTTTCGTATTTAACAACACGATTCAGCGTCCAAGATGGCGACGTACGCGACCAGCACACTTTTTAAACAATGATTATAGAATAATAAATCATATATTATATATTATATCGAAAAATTGTCTTCTTGCGCGATGACTCCAATGTTTAGCAATGCGTTTCTCGGCGACATCGAAAGCTATTGTGATATGGGTTTTATTTTTTTTTTTTTTTGAAACACCATTCTTAGAAGGGTGGTCACAGAATCCACCAACATAGCTTATCCGGCCGTTGGGTAAATTGAAAAAAATACATATATGTTTATAATAATAATTTACCCGTACTATTTTTTTACACAAAAATACTACTCCGATCATTTCCAAGAGGGTTGCAGAAAATCGGGGGAAAAAATGCAAAATCATGTTTCTGATATACTCTCTATGTGTAATCATTCAAATTTCCGCACAACTTTGGAACACAGGAAATCGAAGTTACTTAAATCTGTCAATTGGAATACCGTTTTCAATTATTTATCGACAGTAGAATCATAATAATAATAGTATCTATAATTCAAAATGTTAATTTTTTCTGAATGTACCTATATATTTGAACATCTCTATGGTAAAAAAACTTTTGTAAGTATTTGTAACGGCGAAGTATGACCATTTTACGCCGGTTTATTTTAGCGTATTTTAAGAATTCCTTTCAACAAAGTATTATGTACATATACATACTCGTATATAAAAAACTCGAGGAAATACATTAAAGAATTGAAATCGTATTGCCATAACAGTATAAGCGTATTTTTGCCGATCATGTATCTTCGGTTGTTCCTCTTAAAAAAATAATAACCATAAGCTGAGGGCTCAGCACAGAAGAGTTTCTCGTACGAGAAGGCTTATTATTGATTTTAAATTTCAAATCATAATGTGGAATTAAACCATGCCGAGCCGAAGAAAACCCAGACCTATTCCCTGCAGCCATTATATTTTTTTCTCCGGCTCAGGTTCTTCAATGTGGTAACGATCATTCATTTAAGAGTCGATAACCATTTTTTAAACACTGTTCCAAATATTATTCAGTTATAATTTAATTAAAAAAAAAACAATAATATGTTTAACTGTTATATTTTAGTAATGCAATAATGCCAGACATAATCATTGCGATAATGTACTATTTTTAAAGCCTCAAAGCATATAATATATAATTACCTGTATCCAAAATGGCAAGTAAAATCCAAAACTGCAAAGAAACGATGCTGCCAACGATAATGTTGCCCAACACATCCCAGCAACAGTCAAAGTAGTCGCCATCTAAAAAAATTATTAAATATTATTATTTTTTGTAACTCAAATTAGTTTTTCTAATTACATATAAGTATACATACACATACACGTACACACACACTTAAAAATATAGTTGTATCATAAACGGTAAATGATCTGGTTTAAAGATCAAAGGAAAATTGTCGTCTTCACTTCTCAATTTGGAGATAATATTTTTCGGAATATTGAAATGTATAACAGCAGTTCGAAAAAAATATAGCTATAATATTTTATTGTACTATCATCTCGTGGCACGATTATTTAAATATTAATACCGTGTGTGTATTACCTTTATTTCTGTGCTCGAACCCAATCGGCATTGATTTAAATATTAATATGTATGTTATGTCCAATAATCGTTTCGCCTTGACGCCCCGTGCAAAAATAAACATATTTACCGATGAAAAGTGAATTTCAGAACTTCTATGGTTCATTCGATCAAAGCTGCGATATTATATATGATTACAATATGATCGGTCGAACGTGGTTTACTTACCGGGAAATTTTATTTATACCCATATCATGTATTGATACTGTACTGTTATTGTTTATTTTCCTTTGCACGTCATGCGCTGACCGGCACAATCGATCAAACAGTATTAAAATAACAAGATTGAGTCCGTACACAGTAGGAGCCGATTTTATGCCTTTCAGTAATAATTATCGTTAACTATTACGCGGCTGTTCAGCTTAACATTTTCTAATTTAAAGTGGAGATAATGCAGACAGCACGTGATCACCTAGTTCACCAATTTATGGTATAAAGCTCCGACCGCTTTTTAATAGTTATACTCGCCGAAGAAATACCTCGTGTGCATAATCGTGTGACCGTGTATAAAGAAATTTTTACCAAGTCCCACCACCACGATTTATCGCCATAGCGTTGTGTACAATTCATGATGATATCGTGTGCATTGCACGGTGTTTCCCAAAGTGGGCGATATCACCCTCATGGAGGTCCTAGAAACTTCTAAGGGTAGGAGGGAAACGGTAGTTACAAGCTCGATTGGGGAGTAGTGTAATGTAAAAGTGACGGTGGTCGGTGGTTGTTTCAATGTGGATGTAAATAGGCACCTATAAACTATGTCCTGGATTGTGGGCAGTTGTACAGAAGTTTTTGATCGCATTTCCATCGTCTTATTTAATGGTTGCAGGTGGATTCGGTGCAATAAACAATATACTAAACATAAAAAAACCCACAGCGATTGCAGCTAACCAACTGTAGGAACTTAAGAATACTTCTCACAAAAATCGAACCAAACATCAACAATTAATTTAAAAATAACTATGGGCACAGCCACTTCATTAGGATAATATATAAATAGTTAATTGATTTGTTCGTTCCATACTTTTACGTATTATACAATGAATACGATTTATTACTTTTCTTTCATCGGAATTATCGTACATCGATGATGATTGGTTTCGCTTAGCCTCGAGTCTTACGAATCGAAAGAAGATAATTTTAAAAAAAACGTTTGAGCGGGAGGGAGTAGTGAGATTTTAGAACACAAAATGGGACGTCGAGTAAAACAAGTTTAGGATGCACTGGTGTACGAATTAATTGCGGCGTGTGTGTACCCTACTGCAACAAAGTGTGTAAAATGTAAAAAATGAGGCAGTTCTATCGTGCAATAGCTGCGCGGGTACGTTTTCGCATGAAGCGAAAAATCAACCACGCCGACAACGGTGAAATTATGCGCGAGTGGGGTGGTAAACAATTTTCGATTCAAAATATCATTAAAAAAAGTTCACGGACTGAAGGACGGAATGATATAAAAAATACATGTGTATAATACGCACATGCATTCGGCTTATTTCGAAACGAACATTTTATTTTCTCTCGTCATTTTACTCTCCATGCATTATTAAAATATTACTCGAGTTGCTTTTTTTTTGCCATTGAATTTTGTACTTAAAAAAAAAAGTAAAAAGAAAGTTCGATAAAAATCATATATTATTCATTTTCGGAACCTTCGGCGGGTAGACAATATTTTATTGACAAGTCAAATTGTCGAACATCGTCTTCGTTCCCTTTTCGCGTAATCCTCCTACATTTCGCATTTCATATCATTAAAAGTTTCCGTCGTAAACAAACTTCTTTAAAACCGATAGCGCTTATACACACACATATATATATTTATATATGTATGTGTGCGTGTGTGTATGGTTGCACACGCTGCTCATATACCTAAATAGAAATAAAACATGTATAATACAAGTAAGGTTGTACAGGCGTACACGAATAATTTAATGCAATTCGTTGGGGCGCAGGAGGGGGAGTCAGGCGATCGTGGCATTGGTATTCCTAGGTGGAGTTAAACTTTTACGGTAAATCAGACAGAAACAGTACTTTTCCCGTAGATTATAAAGGGCTAAAGTACATTGCGAAACCGTTACACATACGAGAAGAGTCTGGAAGGAAATACGATGTCGGCAGCGCCAAGTACAAAGTGGCGAGCAGTGTTTGCGAGGAATAAATAAAATGAAATTCATTGAATTTCGTAGTCCACGTGATAAAATAGAAAATTGACAGTCTTTTGATGACTACCTTATGCTATAATATATAACCAAATGAATATTATAAATGTATTTACTTATTGTAAAATCAACAGTCTACAATGATGAATTCTCATAAATAATAATAAAAAAAAAAAACTGTATAAGCAGATTAGCTTCGAAATGTTTGAATTTAACGTAAGTAATTGTGTAAGACTACATGAGCCAATTTATTAGTAACTATGGTAATTTATCGCTGATTAACAGTTATTTTTAACTCGTCTTTCTTTGTTACATTTTATTATCTGGTATAATTATTGAAACCGTTTTATCGCGGGATTAAGTATTTAAGACCGCATACATTGGCTTATAGCTAACCTCAATCAAATGTCATTAATATTAGTCCGTACTTAAATGAAGCTTAAAAATATTTCACATTCGATGTATATTGTACCCCTACTCGAACCTTTTGATCTTAAATTGATTTAGACTGTCTGTACTCCGTATCATAATATATAATGTATTAATGTCGAATAATTGAATGTGAGCTCGCATGTATATATTACCAAGAATAATTAAATTCAAAAACCTACCAGAAATCTTGGAACTCGGGCCGATTCAAACAAATATATTTTAGTGGCTATATTGAATTTGTACTAATTAATATTACAATATTCTCTCCATTATTAACAATTATCGTAGAATTGATTAATGTTGCCAATCAAGCGTAGTGCTTCTGTAAGAGTTTTCACTGTCCAAGAGTTTAGTCCCACAATACGTTAATCTTGCAAACAGTCGGTACAAATATTTATGTAGTAAAAAAATGCTTAGGATTCATAAATGTTATTCCGGAGGAAAAATTACCAACAGTGTGGTTTACAAACGAGAACCAACGAAGTATAGTCCCAGTCCGAATGTGACCCGACTGCATGTTTCAAAATTTTGTGAAATAATTAAGCCAAATGGCCTGTTGATTGTCCTGGTATCGATTTCAGTCATTTGAACCTTGATATTAGTTGATGTGAAATATATGATTTTGAACGAAAATCAATCAAACTTTTATAGTTTGTCAAATTGTATTATTTAAAAGGTCTACGACATCGTATTACGTTGAAACTACCACATCATGTACCTACTTACGAAATAAACATAGCAGAAAAGTACGATTTGCAAAATATATATTGTAGACACAGGCGTGCGAGTACCTGTATTGCTTGAGGTGAAAATACTATTTTCTGGCCCATTTCTTAATTTAGTCCCATTTTTTAACAAAACATTTACATATAATAAATAAATAATTTATATAATTTTATAATGTAAAAATAAACAACACAATATTTTTGTTTAATATTGTAATATATAAGTCCCAAAGAACATTCTTCCTCGAATCTCGTATATTTTTCTAAGAAAGAAGGTTTCAATTTGTATTTATCATTTGTGTTTTTTTAGTCAAAAACATCCAGCTGTTCTATTATAAAAGGTTTTTGCACGAACAGTTAAAACATTTTTTTTAACGTAATTTTTTTTTTTTTTAACAAATATTTTAGAATACATTTACATTACACTTAATTTGAGTAAAATCCGTTTAAAATACGGGCACCTTATTCTCAGAACTTAATTTTAGGGTCCCATTCACACAACGTCAGAGGCGCCCCGGACGCACCTGCACCCCTACGTATGCATCCCGCGCCAAGGTTATGGCCATTACAAATCAGGTAAAATGTGTGCGAATACAATAAGCTATTTAGAACCTCATCAAATACACTATTATTATAAAACAAAGTAGGTTGAAGAAATACTGATTTTATATAAAATATTTTACTGAAAAACGATTACAATGATTTTAACAGAAAAAATTATAATAAATCATACTTAGTTATCAGAATTCAATAATTTTATGTTATATATTACATAAAATCATGAGGAAATAATAGTTAGTTGAGGATTAACTATATGTTCCACCGAAAAGCGATAATAATTGTTCATTGCTGTAATTTAATTTACCGTTTTTATTGTAACATTACACATTATTACGTTTAGTTACGCGTATGCCACATTAATGTTTTTTTCTGGTGGATTCAAGCGCCGGTGTTATTGCCATAACATGATGATTTTGTGTACATTATACTAAAATCCACGTTACTCACATTTCATTTGGATAGTAAAAAAATATTACAATTTTATTCGATAAAATATCCGTAATAGAAAACAAAGTGTTGAAGCATAAAAGCTGATGATTATAATTAACTATAATGTGCGGAATAGGTTTTATTTACTGTACTCTTTTTTATCCCTTTTATATATTCTAATAACGATTCAAATCTACTAAAGATCATTAATTTGCGATGGAAATTAGTTCTCGTCCATGTGTAATTACACGGTAAATAAACAAGTTAATTTTCGTTTTTCGTACACGATCAAAATCGGTTATATATATATTTTTTTTTTTTATAAACCAACTTGACCGTCTTTAATCGATAACATATAACGTGTATACCTTGTTTGAGCGATGGTATCAAAAACTGTACAGGTTAAAGAGGATTCACCTGACCAGTGTTAGTGCAGTGGGTGCCGCGCATAAAACTCACAGATATACGTTTCAATCGGTTATAAAGCGCAAAATCGCACGGAACAGTCCAGACGATGCAAGTACAATGAAAAAAAAAAGACGGTTATAGTAGACTCGCTATTTTGGTTATACGAATTCGATGTTTCAATGTTGCAACAAAGAAAAAAAATGTAAAAAATGTAGACATTTTCGGTATGACTTCGAAATAAACGAGTTTAAACAAGTTATTTATATGTTATAAACCGCAGTAGAGGTTTCAATTTAAGACTTACTTGTATAAGTACAACGATCTTTGTCTAAAATATTATCGTAATTGTAATCATAAGCTTAGCTTGAAATATCAGCACAAGCAGTGTTTCGGCGAAATAGTCTAAATTATTTAAAAAAAAAAAATGTTTCAAATCGCAATAATTTTTAAAATTATATTAAAAACAAAATGAAATTGAAATAACAATAATATTATGAATTAAATTGTATTTTACGTTTTCGAGACAAACAATATAAAACACTACGTGTTTTCGGCGTACAAATATGTATGCTACCGCGGGGTAAAAGCAAAAAAATAAAAATTAAAAAAAAAAATTTACGTGATATCCACGACGCGGCTGATAAAAACTTGTACACATTTTTACGCAGCGGTTCCGTATTATGGAGCGTTATATGGCAGTGGTGTAGTCGTGCGGTAATCGGCGTGAGGGGTGGGGGAAAAAGGGTAAAAACCAAGTACGCGGATAACAACGCGTGACGACCGCATTTATACGCATTAACTTCTACCCCGTGCACACCCCGTATGAACCGTGTAAATTTCATAACGGTTATGTCTCCCGCGCGAACGTTGTGCGAAGCCGATCGGTCACTCACGCAAACGAGGATGCGATAGCCGTTGGAAAATGCATGTATTCTTGCCTTGAAAATATATCGTACACCGCGTGCTTCATAAATAGGAAAACAATTATACTATATTGAATTATATTTTATTTTATCATTGATAAGAGCTTACAGTATTAAAAATTAGATTGACTGTATTTTTTTTTCTTGTTTGAACCGAGGATCGGGCGAGAACAGTTTATCACAGAACTTTCACCCGGCACCCATCGTTTATTGGTCTAAGATTAACTGAATCTATATTTCTTTCTGAATATTTTTTAATTTCTAAGCTTGCCTCAAAAATAATAAACAAAACATGTCAACTATAAGATCACATTATTGTGTTTATGATTTAATAATAATTTGTTTTTTTTTTATCATTTTAATTGATTTTTTTCCCACAATTTCTTGGACATTCATATTAAATATTATACAGCATGAACTGAAAATACAAAAATAACAAAATATGCACTGACATAGGGGAAATGTTGTTAAATATGCAAAATATGCAAAATAAAGTTATCTTTAACTCTTAAATAATATGAAACAAATTTCTATAAAAATTAACTATTTTTGAATGATTATTGAAAAACATGAAAACTGCTAAAAGTCATTAGGGATGATCTACACAATATAGTATATTAGAATATTGAAGAATATTAACGTAGAACTAATATAACGTATACATTATGAAATATGTAACACTATTGTATTAGAATCACTCAAATAGTACAAAGACTCGTAAGTAGTAAATGAACATTTACAGTAATCGTAATTTATAATATAATTGGTAGTGGTTGCGTATGGTGAAGGGGACGCGAATGAGAACCGAAAAGTTGATTGGAGGGTGGGGGGGGCTTTGAATCAACTATTGTCTTGTTACGAAGATATACTAATGTGATTTATAATACTCGTACTATTGTAAACCTTGATGAAAATAATTATAATTTATAGAAGTCTTAATTTTCGTTATTCTAAATTGAATATTATGGTATCGAGCACGTACACGTTGCAACTGCAGCCGTTCCGAATTACACGAGAAAATCAAATCCAAATAAGGAACGGGACTTTACTGCTAGCAACAGTTATTAATTGGTGAGCGAACGCGGAAGAGAGGTTTATATTCGTAGACGGACAAAGAAACAATTCATAATTACTAACTTCCTAGTGGATTTCAAATTTTAACAAATAAAAAAGACAAACTTATCTCAACATAATGTGGTCGCGACGTACAAAAAGTTGTGTAATACTACTGGGACGCGACAATAACATAGAACAGCGGTTCCCTATGTGCGTTCCTCGGCACCTTGTGACCATATTCATAAATTTCTTCAACGTAATCTTATCTTCAGAGAAAATAACACGTTTTCCCGCGTTCTAGCTATACACAATATACACGTTCTCACTGCGCAACTGGACGTACTCGTACGTGTTGAGAGGATAATGAAACATTGTGTTGTTCCGGTCTACGGAAACATATCGACACCGAACGATATCGAATTTTAAAAAGAGTGCGCAGGTACGCTCCGTTTAATCGTTTATACATTTTAGGCTCGGACATTGGTGTTCCACGAAAGCAAAACCCGCTCAATGGGCCGCGTAGTCGTATTATTTTGGAACCATCTGATACAAAATGTGATTGCCAATTTTTCAGTTTACATCAACGTTTAAGCAAGTTTTCAGCGCTGTCCTGTAGTGCGCGTTATAAATAGCGAACCGCATATGAATAACATTATCGGTTTCCAGTCGCGAAAAGCGGAGACTTTGGGCAAGCTAAGTATTACGATTCGGACGATCGCAGTTGTTGTGCGACGAGCGGGTGGCGTGGAAATGCCGTCTGCGACGAGGGGCGGTCGCGCGTAGGGACCGTAGAAAAATTCGAAAGGGTTTCCGGTTCATCCGCAGCACACCACCACCACCACGTGTACGTACATATTTTACACAAAGATACCGTTTTCCGGGACGCATAATTGCGCCGCATCCCTTGCGAACATTCCGACGGTTTTCCGGTTCATTCAGAGTGCCGCTCGCTGACGGTTTACTTCCCTGCGCGCGAGCCAATCGGACGACTGCTCGACGTTTCGCGTTGAATTATTGCCATCGACGTTCGGTAATGACTACGGCCTATTAGATGGACAATGGGCGCGCGCGTTCGCCCCAAGATAAAGGAGTTTTTATTATTATTATTATTATTCGTTTACTTTCAACAGCGCACAGTCGAACTGGTATTATAAAGTATTATTTCGTAGTATAATAATCGCAATGAATAATAAACTTTTTTTCTCATCCCTTTCGAGAGAAAACGTTCAATAAATTCGGAAAATTCTTGCTCCGAAACACAGGTCCAGTACGCGAGGGTTATTGAACTAGAGAAGATAATTATACAACCATCCGAATACGATGGTTATGCATTCACGGTAAAGACGACGTGCGTCAAGTTGACGACTTAAATAAAAATCCATTGTCACATCCGCCAATGTGACTGACAAACAGAATCTCCAGAACTTATTGAACTCTAAAATGCGTATATATATATATTTTATATGATGATTAATATTATTAAACTGACAGAGTTCTTATAATTTAATATTTCTTAATAATATCGCACAAATTTTCTAAGACATTTTTGGAATTTGTGAAGATTCTCTTTTACTATTGTTGTGATAATACGATTGCTGACAACGGTAGCAAGAAACTTGTGCGGAATAAATAATAACGTGATACGAATCGTACTGTCGATTGTTTTTTCTTCAAATACAGCCGAACAATGGTCAACATAAATCGTATTTCAACGTTCTATTTAAATCCACCGGTGTTCAATTTAATCACACCGAAAGAAATATTCAACGAGAAACGTTGTTGGATGGCGTAATCCAGTGGTATGTAACTTACCGCTGCATGTTGCCCACAGTATATTCTAATGCAGCCCCCACGTCAATTTCATACATTTGTTACCTTTGGAAAACTCTCAGTTACAATTTTTTTGTTTTTTCTTTAAACTATAGATAAATGTATTATTATACTTGTCACAATAGATGAAATGTAATAATTATAAAAATAAAAATGCTTATATTCACTACCGCGATAATTGTAAATTAAATATTTTATCATTGTTAAAGGGCTCATAGCAAAAGCTTATCTTTAAAAGCTTCATAAGGGCCAGAGGCCCATCCTTTCCAAAAGGTTTGGACACACCTGGCGTAATTGCATGAAAAAGAAAGACACTCCCTAAAGTGAATAATAAAATCGATTTCTGAGGTTAGTGAACTACTTTCTTCACAAGATTTATGTAAGCTAAATGTTCCCTATGCACATACAGTTAACTTATTGTTTAAGATAGAAGATTTTTAATATAATTTTTACATGTAAAAAAAAAAAATTAAAAAACTTGTAACATGTGCCATTTCACTCGAGAATTGTTAGTGAAAAAGGTGAATCAGTTAATATCGATAAAGATGATTGATACATAAGTAGAAAAACATTTCTTTATAAGGTTGGTTTAACTTTTTATCAAAAATTTTAACTATAATCTGCAAACAAAATATTTAATACAATTATTTCAGAAATATGAAATGTCTATAAAATGCTATTAAATGTCGAGTAACTATCGAATATTTCTAGTGTCACTAAGACAACGGTAAACAATAACCTGATAACTAATAACGTAGGCATATGGAATGGTACGCGACAACATACAAGGCAGTGCCCAGTACAGATCCATATTTGAGATGTAATTTTTTTTTCTCCGTTTTTCTCCATGATTTGAAAATCTGTTGAGAAATTTAAAAAAATGACTTCTTCAACGTTCTAACTCAACACCGTTCCCTTATCATCAGAAACCCTCCATGAATGTGATTATCAGAACCTAAATCATTTACTCAGACATTTCGTACAAAAAAACACACACACGTCATGATAAAACCAACACTCATAATCTAAAAAAATTACAATTGGTCCAAAACGTTTGTGACGCCCCTAGCGTATAAAGTCGAAACGTACGGTGCCGCCACTGGAATATACAAATATCACATATATAATATAATACAAAGATGTCGTACGATTATACGGAGGACTACCTGCAGAGTCAGTGGTGATGAAAACGTAGTGGGGCTTGTGCGCGTGTGACTTCAATATCAAAGGCGGTACGGAGCACGTCAAGATTGACTGCGTTTTACCAGGTCCCCGAATTAGAGCGAATGCGGTCAGATCAGACCGGAGACCCGTGCCGCCGAAGTCATGTACGTCGACGGGGGCCGTATGGCAGACGACAAATCACATTTAATTACATAAAACCGCTGACGAATAGGTACTGCGCGGGGCACGTCAGCCGAAGCGCTGGCACATGTGGTCGGCCGACCGCAATGTTAATAGACCTATCCGGTGTCAGACCAAGCCCGCGAAAACTATCGCAGCACTGACGTCTGGCTCGTAGGGTTTTGCAAAAACGATGGAACGATGGGGCGTATACGATTTTTGATAATTGAAACGATATAATAATTCAACTATGGCTGGGATATTATGACCCTAAAAAATGCCCTTAAAAAAACGCTAATACAAACTCTAAATGAAAAGCTAAAAAAATGTAATAAAATTGTATTTATTTTTAATATTTTTTATACATAGTTAAAGTTTTTTATATTTTAGTTTTAATATTTTAATATCAGACAGAATTCATGAAATCAAAAAAAAAAAAAACAAAATAAGTCTATAATTTGGATTTTTATTAAACTGGAAAATCAATTATTTACGTATATTTTTTAACTATTATAATAGGTTTGGATAATTTTGGAACAGCTAAAACGAAATACTGTCACGTCTAGTACTAAATATACGATGTTCATTTTGCTGCAGACGTCACCACTCGTTATATAGGATTTGATATTCCTATTGGCAATAATGTATTACGAGTAACTCACATTAGAATTTGTTATATTTGCGTAAAAATCAGATAATCGGGTAAAATTGCATGATCGTATTTTAAATGAAAGAACTCTAAAAATTCCCCAAAACCATAGTCTTAAGATCTCAGAAAATTACTTAAGAATAAAAAAAATTTAAAAAATGCATGGTCAATTTTCTTCTTCACATGTGGAAGTACATATTGTTACGAATTTGAGACCAAACGAACAATGCACGTCGCATCGATATCCCAGTCCTCTTTATAACGTAGCCTTGCATGATAATAGAGATTTTCACTATGATATCGAACATGGATTTCACTCATCAGGTTCGCTATAAAATAATAATTAGGATTTCAAATTTAATTTTGATAACAAATAAAATGATAAAATAAGAAATGTAATTTACAACTTTAGTAGGATATTCAGTAAACACCCTATTAAAATTAAATGAAAATTGTTTTAGAAATGTTTCTAACATAGTACATTATATTCAATAAATATATTTAAAAATAGAATCAGAACTTCTTAACTAGAAATGTACATTTCTTAATTCACGTTAATTTAATATTTTATAATTATTAACTATATTTTTACCGGAGGCACTATTACAGATAGCTGAATGTATAATTTATGTTGCTTATTTGAATTTAAATAAAATACATGTTATTTTAAATTTATGAAATATTGTAAATTTGAAATTATAACAGACATTACATTATATTATATCATATTTTTATATGTATAGTTAATATATGAATACTTAGACTTACTATCATTATAATGTATAATCATCAAAGGAAAATCTAATCATATTTTGAAACAAAATGATGTTTATTTTTTAACAGTACTACGGTTTAACTTCAAAGAGAAAGTTTATAAAACAAAAAAAAAAATAGTGATGACTTTATGAAACCTTCCAAAAAAACAAAACGTTTTGAAAAAAAAAAAATATCAGTATTTTATATTCATACATGACTCTAATAAAAGTATAATGGGTTTATAATTTTTTTCTTTATTAAAACGATTACGATTTATTAAAGTACCCGGATCAAATATTTTATCACCATCCGATTCCACCGAGATATAATAATATAGATTTTTGTATTTAATCATATTATGCGTGAAAAATCAATTAAGATTTTACACAATATTCATTGACCATTAATCGATAGTTGATAATTAATGTAGTCCATTGATAACACTATCATATTATATACTATATCAATATAGTTGCTTGAATAAGGACAATTTTAGATCTCTAATTACGTTCTACCACACTTCAGAGCATACACTTTGGCTTAATTTTTGAGATAAAACAAGGCCTTGAGAACAAACGAAATGCTTTATAACAATTTAAAAATAAAAATTTAAATAATAAAAAATACTAATACAACAGCACTGCAAATAAATCACAACTAGAATATTATAATTTGAATCATTTTACAAAAATTAGATAGCTTATTAAGTTGTTGTTGTTATTATTACAGATTTTGAACAACAATGTAATGCTGACAAATATTTGACAACAGTTTCCGTACACGGGAAAATCCAATTTTCTGGAAACGATGGAATGGACTGGGTACGCCCCGTTAAACGTCGGTCCAAACATTTATCCCTAAAATGATTTAAAATACGGATTAGAGTAACAGACCTTTTTATACCCGAGTACCTACATATTCTGAAAAATTTCGAGTATCACCTTTTTATTCTAACCTTTTTTTTTTTTATTTTTTGCTTATCAAAAAATGCATACGTTATTTTAAATATTGTATGAAGGGCAGCGAGATTACATTCGCGTAGCTGAAGTTTGAAATTATTAAATAATTAATACCCGAAAATGATCACAGGACATGCGTGGTGCTAAATTGCATACCCGAACGCCGTATTATAAAACCCTAATGTAATAATAATAAAAAAAAAAAACTTGTAAGACACCAGTCCCAAGTGTGAGCTCTTTGTCGCCTTTGTGAATTTCAAAGCAATATGAATATATGATGGATCAATGCCTTTGATATACGGCACTGAGCAAAGGTCGGTGTAAAATTGAAATCGAATATTTCTATAACCGAGAATTTTCGTGTAAATAATAATTTTTCTCGTAGTACTGTATTCAATACTGTTTGAAAAAAAAATTCGTTCGACAACATTATTACTTATATTTGATAATTTTAAAAGAGCTCACGACAAATTTCGTATACAGTTTTTGGACAATTTCATTCTAAAAACGAAAAAATAACCCATTAATGCGAAGACCCTAGAAATAGTTGCTGTGTAAAATGTATATTACTTTATGTTTATTCAATTTCACCACTTAGAAAATCGTTAAATAAAATCATTGAAGCATCGAAGCACCTTTTGTATTTCATTGTGTAAGTAAAATGTTGCTGTACAAAAGTTTTCGGTGCAGATTTACTAACCGAAAATGATTTACGGAAAAAAAACTGTCGACACTTTGGACTAGAACTAACCTATACATATGTATGGTATGGTTCTTAGGACTTAGATTATTAATTAATATTTATGTAATTTTATCATATATTTCAAAAAAAAAATCTTACCCTCAGTTAACTCTTAAAACGATACAGGTTTCCCTACGTAACGCTTTTCAAGGGTAAAAAAAAACAAAATAAAAAAATTAACGTTTCATATGAGTACGAAAAATAAAAAGGATAAAAAAAATATGTTCTTTTATCCATAAACAGTCGAACAGTGAAGTGAATTATTCTTTGCTCGTGCATATCTGAGCCATTTTGTTGACAGTGCGTGTACGACTTTATGAATAACCTAAAAAAGGTTATTTTAATCTATGCGAATTCCTCTTTTCCATCCACACAGCTTATAAAATTATTTTTTTTTAGAAACGCACATGTATACTACTATTTACACGATTAAAATATTTAGTCGGTAAACATAGATAGTGTGTGTCGAGGTTACCGACTGAAAAACTTGTACAATGCTCTTTATACTTACACAGTACGAGTGCCGTTTGAACCCAGACTTTGGGACTTTTATCGAATATCTAATCTTCGGCAAGTATTATATTACACTGCAGTATAGTATACCTGCATCCTGCAGCAGTTATTGTTATAGATCGTGAATAACATTTAAAATAATTCTGCGAATAAACTTACGTTGGCCGCACAACGACGTACTCTATTCAATTAAGAGATAACACGGTACGGGTTTCGTCGGCTACAACATCGGGGAACACAACATAGTTATTACGATTATCAGATTCAATCGTCACTCACAATAATATACTTATTCATAATAATAAGTGATCAAGTTCATAATACAACAGGATACGGTAACTTTACAACCCATCTATAAAAGTACTGACCTCGTTTCACACAAAATATTACCATTCAAATCGGTTATGCAAGATAATAGTTTACGCGTTGGAGAAAACATTATGATTTTTCCAACGTTCGTTTTTATTTATCTGCTGAAAAAAAGGTGAAAAAAAAAACAATACATCAATAACGATTTTATATTTTTATTATATCAAGCTTAAGCTTTGAAGCATGGTAGCTGGTATGTGTCATCATTAGCACAAGAATATATCTCTAAATTTATACCGTAACTACTATTATTAAACTGATCTGTACATATAATATATGCTAACTTTGCAAAATCGTTGAGTTCGATTTATTAACTAATCTTAACATCACCTTTACGAATCAGCGATGTCGAAGTCTTGTTATTGGTACGTGATGTTATATTTTATGCCTTCCTTGTTTTCGATTTAAATGTACCTAACTACTATGGTAGTATGTTATCAATATGAATATAATATTTTTCCTAGGTGATTGCGAACATTTTCGAGCACAAAACAATAATTATACAATAACAAAGAACGACAAATTAGTTTGAATCAAAATTAACTATAGTTTAATCATTGTCTGAATAAGGCGAATATAATATATACTATACTAGCTGACCCGGCAAACGTTGTTTTGCCTAAATTTTTTTTTAAATTAAGTTGACCCGGTGAACTTAACGCCTTCAAATAAAGTCTAGATTGATAATAAAATTCAAGTATTCCATTGTAATGAATTGTTACAGAAATCAATATATTGCATTTTGATAAACAATGTTTTTCGTTTTGTTTTCTGGTGCAAAAATAAACAACGAAGACGGGTTTCCAACACGCGAACTGGCAACGTACAGCTGCCCGTACGAAAAACATGAGTCTGTGGGATCAATTTGGAATTTCCAACGATTGGCCTTGCGATTTATTGATTGTCATCGAAAAAGCCAATCTAACGGGAAACTGAATCCGCTTAAACTGAAATGGAAGATCTGTTGGAATGATCGGAATTCGTGGGATAAGGACTTCCTCCCCTTTGAAATTGCCCTTGATGATCGTTGATTGTATTACATTGTTCATCAGTTTCTTGACGGACAATCGTGTACCATTACACAATTTAGGAGGATTTAGATTCCGCAACATAATTATGATCGATCCCACTTTTACCTGTAAATTGTGCGGTGGAGTTCCTGGCACATCAAGCGAGTTCAAAAATTCTGTCGGATAGTTGACCGCTTCGTTTTCGTCGGTCGTGCTGTCAACGGATTTGTATGAACGCAGTTCTCCAGCAATTTTACTCTGAATTGTAAAATTCAAGCTATCGACGTCCTTATTCCTCGCTGCTAGTATTGCCCGTTCACTCATCCAATCAAGATTGTTATAATTGACCTCAATGCTTGGGAACACTTTTGTAATGAGTTCTTCCTTCGACGATGTGAACTCACAAAAATTTGCCGGAAACGATATTAATCCAGTCAAAACATCAATCGGAATGTGTCCATTACCAAGCGCCAGCAGTTGTCTCGAGAATTCAGCAGCCAATGGGTCGTTTTGCAACTCAACACTCGTGTTCGTGGTCAATTTCAACTTCTTGACATGCCGCCACAAAAACGACGATTTCAGGCATGCATTAATTTCATCGGCAGCAGTATATAATATAATATAATATAGCATACGATATATAATGAGCCGATATCAACACACAAAAGATATTTGTAAGCGACTGCGGAATCGTTTTCGAAAGCAGCGCGATTCAAGGCTACATCTGAACTTCTTATTCTTATATTAACATGTTGTCGTATTTGAGGCGGCGTTTGTGCAGCGCGGGCCTGTGTATTATGAGCACGTCTAAATTCATTAATGTTTCTTGCATTACGTGTACGCCGTCCAATGTTTGTTCTTCTCATAGGAGGCATGATTCAAGCATAAAAATTCTCTCCAAAAAACAATAGTCGTTTTTGATTGAAAAAGTTCATAGAAAACATAAAACGATAATGTTTCAAAATAAAATGAATAATGTGCCAACTATTATATTTGTTTACTCTAAAGTTCTAAGTGTATATAATAAAAAAATGTATATCAACCAGAATATAAAAATATATTTTTTTTTTCGATTTTTATCGATATTAATCAATTTCAAGCCCTGCTATTATCGATATTTGTATTATTATTTATATTATATTTATATTTTTATTTTTATCTGCTAGAGGGCGCCACCGGTGTAACTCAGTTTTTGTCTCTAAATCTCTAACTCACAGGAGTTAGGTCCATAATTTATGCTATAAACCCGCTCCCCGACATTCTCTATCATTTAAAAAAAAATTGAGCCAAATCGGCCCAGCCGTTCTCAACTGATGCAATTTCGAATTTTTTGTCTCCATTTTTATATATATAGAGATAATATGCGGTTACAGCTAGAATACTATTTTAGTCGATTTGCGCTAGTGGTACACTTGAGTTCATGTCTGGATATATAATCTAATAATTTGACATCAAATCAAGCAGTTGCTATACATTTATTTTAGTTTCGCATGGAAACATAAGTGCTAATAAAAAATATAAAAAGTTACTATAAGTGTATAAAAATGTTACACTATTTATAGAAATAAAATAGAAATATTAAAAAAATATGGTCGATAATATAATTTTTATTATTTTATTAGCATCAAGTTTGTTCCTTTGCGTTCATTAAATTGTTAAACTGCTAATATACGAGTATGTAATATTGAATACCTGGCAATGTGTACTTAGAACAAGCAATTTAGCAATTTGAACCTCAAAAAGAAATAAAAAATGTTTATGCTTATAATAATAATGTAAACATTTTACTAATAATTTATTTTATATTTTATACTAAGTTTTTTTAATATTTATTACATTATAATACAGTTTGAAAAATAATGTTATTTCGTTTTATAAATGTTTTTAATATTATAAATATTTTGGAATAAGGTATACTATTCATTAATATATATATATTAGTTAGCATTATATTATTATTATATTGATATTATTACGTTTTATAGTTATTACTTATTTATTTGCACAAGGTAAACTGGTATTCCACTAGCTACTTCAAATTCTGCATCCTTTCTTACGCTCGCGTTTATTAGTCTTACAAAGCTGGGTTCAAGTGCACCAATCATATCTTTTTCTTCCTAAATTAGAATTTGCACAGGCTGCTTTTCGTAGTGAAATTTAACTATCCGGTACGTCATTAATCTGTACACATTTTTCTCTACAAATTGTAAATTGGTTTTTGCTGTACAGGTGTTGCAAAATTCTTTCAGTCGTGCCGATTTCATATGAGATACCATTCACTGAAATATATTTTAAGATGTTAACAGTTTATTGCGGTCGTAGCGTTGAATACCGCAATTTATACGCACACGTACAAAAATTTCAAAAACAAAAAATCTTCTTAAACTTGACAGAATAATTATAAAAATTAATTATTTTTCATCATTTGATGCCTAATCTTATCTAAATAGCTGTTAATTTTATCAATCAATGGCCATATAAGAAAACAATAGTGATTAGATGGAAGAATATAAAAAATGAGTAAGAAATATTATTCTAATACGTTATAAATTTTATTGTTTTAAAATATTTATAATATAATAAATATTAATAAAATGAAATGACATAATCTTAAAATATTCATAATGCAATACAATAAAGTAGATATCACTATTAATATAATTATAGTAAATTATTAGTAAAATGTTAATAGTTATTATTATTTTTATTCCAGGTTCAAATTGCCCGGGAAAAGTACGCGATTCCCAGTATTCCATTACACCCGTGACATAAATACGCACGTTTGAAATTATAGAAATAATTAAAAAATGCTTAGCAATTAAATTTACGATTATAATTTAACTGTAATAATTTTCTTTTATTCAACTATGGCAATCTGAATATTGAATTAAAAGATTTAATTTCGTTTTTTTGTTTTTTTTTTTTTGCTCCAGTATACCTCTCTTGCTCGATCATGAACATTGCTAAAAGCAAAACTCGGGGTTTGCGTTTAATTTCAGTCTTGGCGATAATGATAAATCATCATATATGATGAGTGAACGATATATTTTCGTGCACTATAACATACATGTTGTATGCCGAGGCTAATATAGTCATCACTCATACCGATTATAACCAACGGCGGCACGGAGGGGGGCGTCATTTCAACTTTTTGAAAGGTTTGCTAAATTCGAAGCAGACTAAAAAGTAAATATGTTCCGAACCGTGCCTTCTATAGAAGGTATATACTACATTGTTTAACATATGGAGTTTACTCGGGAAGATAGATCTGAAAAATACATTTAATTCCGAATGAACTTTTTCATCTTGAAAACACACGTGTCACCACGTGGTCCCGTGAACAGCAAAATAAAGTGTATAGGTATATAAATATATGATCCGAACCTTTTAAAATAATTGAAAAATATATGGAAATAATTGTTTTCTAAACTAAAATATATCCGATGACTTGCAGTTTTTTCTATGAGAATTTTTTCTGATTTAATTTATTTTACAAAAATATCATTTGAAGTCTATGCCAAAACCACAAAAAAAAAAGTGTTTTTCAGTGCATTTTAAGGCATCATGCAATTTATGAGGGATTTATTTTAGGCATTTACAAGGCATAACATTCACAGCCTTTATTATTATAACACATCCGGAGTTGCTTATTTTTTTTTTTTAATAGGTACTTATTCTTTTCAAAATACGCACAAACACGAGAACCTATGCGGATTGTTTGCGTTCGATTACCTTAAGCAGCTGGTTCAAAATATCGAATTCATTCGCCAATACAAACGAGCACGGCACGGTGTTACGAACGGAAACGTACACCTAGGCGTAATGTACAACTTTACGTTATAACTTTGTGAAACAACGACGGGACGGATGTTAAAGTGACGTGCAGTCTACGGCCGAGCATCGTATCTCGCTGCCGTATACGTTTTAATTACTCGATTGTGTCACGTCGCGCGCGCGTTATACGTTTCCAAGTCATTATTTCTCGACTCGTTAAGCTCGCGAACGGTTTCCGAGACAGGGTGTGCACGCGTCGCGTCATAGTTCGTTTCCCACGTCCGTGTCGTATCGGTACACAGTACGCGCTATAGCAAGGCGTGGAACGAGAGAACAAATCATCGAAAGGCAATAAGAGGAAAAAAAAAACACTGAAATGAATCCGGACCGAATCACGTCGGGAGGAACGTGCCCGCCGTTTTCCCGCTGAACCCGTCACAAAGTTCGCCGTCTGCAGCGCAACGGCTCTTCGGCAACCTCTCGAGTACAAACGAGCGTTTTCGCGGTTAAAATTAAAAGCGAGAAAAAAAAAAAATCAAAAACCTCCGAGCGAACCGGTGTACCCCACGTCGTACATATTTTAGCTTTAGGCGAGAAAGTTTCCAAAAGTTGCGCCGCGGTTATTAAACGTTTCTCGGTCAACGGTACGCGGGCTCTGTGTACCGGCCCACCCGCGTCTCCAGGACCGATCACATCTTCGGCACCGCGCGAACGGATTATTCTCGGTCGAGTGTCGCGCGTGCACGATACGGGAAAAACGCGAGCGCGCGATATTTCACCGCGGCGACTCGGCCGAAAATATTCCAGCAATAGTGTTACGCGCGCGTTCGTGGTAGATTATAGCCTCCGAGCGCCGAGCGGGACTCGAGGGGGTGCTGGTCGATAAATTATTCGGAAAAGACAACTTCGTAAGCCTCGTCGTCGTGTTGTAGTAATAATAATGATAATAATATGTTGTTATACTCATTAAAATAGAATAATGGCGGCGGCAATGCACGCGCACTGCACTGCAACGCAAACGCAATGAACGCAATTCATTGAAACTATTTTGCTAAAAAAAAAAAAATTTATTCCTCTCACAGCTTATTATACGCATTGTACTCGCGTGCTTATGTAGACAATTAAGTCGAGTGCCTGTTATACGAGAAGAACACAACAATAACGTTCGTTACAATTTTTTTGCACTCTGCCAATAGCATTTTATTATAATATTATGTATTCCTGTATTCTTCTTTACACAACTCAAATTTCAAGTATGCCGTACACAATGTTATATTGGCACGAGGCAATACGAAATTTTATGTCAACGGAATATCAAAGGCATATGTTTATTAACCTTGTTTAATATTTATTATGTTTCGCAGTACAGTTTTCATTCTACTTCACTTGTACGACACTTTAATTGTGTTTATCATGGATGTATTATAATGATGAATCAATGAGTTTTTCAGACTACTGTTATTAAGATTTTATTAAAAAAAATAAATATATTTTATCGTTGGTATGTTATAACTGTTTCACTTATTTTAGAATACTTTTTGTTTTTACCGTGATACTACAGAAAACTTCGTTATAAAAAAAAATACTAAAATTCCAATTTTTTTCCATTGAGAAAATTATTAATAAAATACTGATCCCATTATTACTTTTATCAATTATTGTGGTTTCCTTATTTAAATATATTTGTAAATTATTGTATTACAGTAGTCTAATTTATTGCATTGGTAATACATTTGCAAACAAAAGCAAAATAAATATATAATAAAAAAAAAAATTCCAATTAATTTCAAATTTTACCTTGAAATCCTAGGAACTCCTAACCAAGCCATATTTTAATGCTACAGAATCTATGAAAAAAATTAAATAAAGGTAACGTTTACAAAGTATTTGAAAATACGGTCTAAGGTGAGAAATGTAAGAAAGTTAGGATGTATGTTATTATTAGAAATGTTTAGAATTTACGTTGAACGTGACAACAATAATAATTGTAGTAGCGATGTGTTTGACGACAATATGTACGACGTATATTCTTATAGTCCGCTCGAAAATATAAAACGTTGTCGCATTAATACCAAAAATGTACGTTACCGGTCTTTTATTTACGAAAATATAAGACAGAACACTGTAAACAATATTACGCCGACCGTTGATTCTCGCAATACGAGCTATGTTATGATTGTTGCCATATCGATTGGTGGTTCGCTACGCCGACTTGCGGTCTCTAGTCGAAGACGTCCTAGGCCAGACGCGTATCAGATGGCCAATAATCTTACGTCGCCTTGGATCCTGAGTTGTGACAATGGAAAGGACTTACAAACAAATACAGACGAACGAAAGACCGACAAAAAGTAATTCACGGTCAAGTTATGGCGATATTAGCGATGACGAGAAAAATATGTCCTGTAACTGGCCACGATTTAGATAGCCGTGTCATACAGATATTACCTAAAAGCTGCATCGACAAGTTTTACAATGTTATTCGAATGAAAATGAGACATTTGAATATTATTGATTATTTCATTTCCACGCTAATTCTACTTGTACGAGTATATCAACAACAAATAAAAATATTATTATAAATTTCTACTTAAAAAAATAGAAACTGAAATTATTTTGTAGATGATACTCTTAGAATAATTAAATTTATAAATAATTAATTGAGATACCAATAAAAATAAGAAAAACTGCTTGCTTGAAGTGTTTATGTACAATATTATGTACGAACGTTTACGACCAGTTTCTACTTAAAAAATCATCATCTAGTGTACAAATCGCACTCCTAGTAAAAAAAAAAAAAAGGACTTGCATTTTTGCACATTATAAACAATAAGATATAAGTTTCATCTGAAAACTCATAGGAAAATTCACACATACGCGCACACGTGATAAGGATGATTATAGATTTGAATTAATATGTTTACCGGGAACTAAGTTAAAATGCCAGCTGTATTGCGACCGTTTTATTAATTTGTATTAGCGACGTAGTTGTATATAATTAAACGCGCATCATATGCACAAGCACCCGAATAGTATGTGCGTATACACATATATACAGGCACCCTAAACAAATGTATACGTTACGGGAACTTGAGAGTTGTGCATTACTGGAATAAGTATATCAACAGAATTCAACAATGCGCGCATACTTCACGAGGTCGTATGATAATTAATTACGGTGAATTATCATAACACGGCCGTGTACTTATATTATAATATTATAATATGTCATAAATCGTGTATCGAAAATACCTTTACCGAATGCACTGCACACCCGTGAAAAAATCTAATCCACGATTACATGCATTTTTACACGCAGCTCCTCGCCGTGATTTTCCCACGAACTATGATGCGTTTATAGTTATTCTCGGGGAGTACATAATATTATATCATTTCAAATACTTAAAATATTGCCGAATTTTTTCCCCGATGTAATACGAAATTCGCCACGTGTTTAATCGTATTTTATCACATCTTTCCTGCCAATAAAACACCCTTCAAATAGCTTTATAATCGGCGCCTTGGGTCGGCCAACCCTCTCCCGCCGTTAAATGCGGCTCTGGATAATGGCTAATGCGATAATGGATAATGCGTCCACGTCCACGCTACCAATTTTCACAATATGATGCTGTATCTGTATGTTATTATAAAGGGCTAAGGATGGTAATGTAATGCCCTATAAAACCTTAAAGTATGCACCTAAAAATGCATTTATGCTCTAAAAACAAACAGTTCAACTTTTTTTTTATTTTTATAGTTATGGTGAACTTTGAAACGATATAATATTATAACTAAGCTGGGAATGTATTTCCTGAAAAAATGAACGTATGCCCAAAAATTCTAAATAAAGTACAAAAAAATGTCATTTGCTATAGATTCGGTGTACATTTTAAATCATACTTGATAAAATTAATTAAATTAAAAAAGTATTATACATAACACTACAGAACATCTCTTGGATTTCATATTTAATCTGGAAAACAATAATTTACGTATGTTATAAATTACAACCATTTTAATAGGTTTGGCTCATTTGAAACGGATTATAAATATGATATCTAGTGATTATAAATGTACTATATATATATGGTTTTGTTTTTTACAGTAGACGACGCCACTCGTTATTTAGGTTTTGTTTTTATTATTGCCGAAAATTTAAAACGAGTTTCCACTTCAGAGTTTGTTATATTCATATAAAAATCAGATAAGCGTGTAAAATCTTAAAAAAAATAATTCCAAATATTAATTTTGGATCTCAAAAACTCCAAAAGAGCCTTAAATACTATATTAAATGAAGAAATCTAAGATATCTGACTAAAAAATAAAAAATAAACAATATATACAAAGTCAAATTTCTTCTTCTCATTCAGAAGTACATGTTACGGATTTGTACGAGCAAGAAAGTTTTTATGGAATCATCGCTCAAACTCTAAAAATGTAACAAGCTATATCGATCTTTACCGAGCACAGTGCTTAAACGTTGTCGCATATTCCTTGTTCATGTCACCAAACCGTATCAGCTGTTCTATCGTTACGGGATCGTACGCTACGGTAGTTTTTTACTCGCGAAAACGGCACAATACGCACTCTACTCCGGCACACAATACAACAATGGGAATCAAATGAAAACATCTTATGGAAAACGAATTAGCGTGATTCGAACGGAATCGACGTTATGGAATGTATAACCGTTATACAACAAGTAATCTATGTAACTGACAAATCGCTTGGAAGCACTTCGATAGTTTATCAAGTTAGGGTTAATGTCATTATTACAAAGTTACAACGTAGTTTCGTGTACGCGTGCAGCTGCATTATCGACCTCTGCCGTTCGTCCAATCTACTCGTTGGCTAAGTGAATTTACTTTTACGTAGGCATTAATTACGTAAGACTTATTTCAAATTAAATATAGGACATATTACAAATATGACTTGTATACCCCGCTATATTTTTCATAGTGATATTTCATAGGTAGTGGTATAATAATTATAAGGCCCCAAAGTCGCTGAATTTCGCATTTATTTTTAGAACTTCTTAGACCATGCTTCTTATGTGAGAATGTGTTTCTCAATAACATGTGATTCCCAATAAATATATTTTATTTTTTTTGAATTTTCTGTTTTTTTTTTTTTTTTTACTGGGTAAATAATTTTTCGACGATTTTACCCGTTGCCCACCAGTTTGAAGAAAAATATATAGATAATTATATCATACCCTTCATCGATCGTGGAACAATATATATTGCTTCACTTCAGTGGATGCGGAATTAAGTTTTTCCGAATGTAAATATTTACTATTCGGAAATCGTCATTCATTTAATATTGACAACATGAAACATGATCAAATAGTACTCGCCTAATAATATAATGTATTACTAGTAGGTTCTGGATTTATATTATATAAAAACGCCTAAAATATGCTCATATTCTCAAAAATAAAAAATTGCAAATATTCCCTTGAAAATCAGAAATATATGGAAAAATATGCAAAACCATGTAAAATTTGCCAGTTTTATACTATTAAATAGTGATGAAAAAAATAGTGTATTTTGTATTGAACGGTTTATCCATTAAATAATGAGAGGCGTTTTTTGTTTTGTTTATTTTAAAAAAACATAACACACCCGACAAAAAATTAAAACCAGATATTTGGATTTTGAACATTGGATATTTTATAAGGAAATTACAGCCAGTATAACAGGTTAGTCACCATTTTTAGGGACCGGCATGGCTACCTAAAAGTACTATAATTCCAAATCCGTTTGCCGTGAATTAACTGAATATTATATTTTTCAGGTGAATTTTTATTAAAATACTTATGGATCAAATTTTTTACTCATAATTTACGAAATATTCCAAAATACTCGTTACTACTAATTAAGCTAAACATTCCATGAACGATGATATAATATTGTCAAATAAAAAAATATAAAAATTTACTTTGGACACTGTGTTGTATGAACCGTCCACAATTCTTACACTCGTAAGACTTTACATGAACTCAGTAACAATACGTGAAAACACATAAGCCCGTACCCTAATTATTATTACTATTTTTGACGTACAAGAGCCAGACGGCAACACTTAACTGACACGTGCTAGCGTGTGTTGGAATCGAAAACATTCGAGCACGTTAATGCACGCTCGTACTATATATTACGCACAATGCATCGATGCGGGGTAAATAATATGATGTAATTTACGTGTAAATTTATATTAGTTTACGCTATCAAATATTCGATGGGGGGAGATTAAATGTGGAATATATTGCATGTAATTTAGTTCGTTATAAAATGTCATATTATTGAGAATAAAAGAACGAAAAAAAAATCGAACCTTTCTTGTACTCGTAACATTTCATTACATTGTAATACGTTTGTGAACAAAACGTTACTGTGTACCTTTTTTTGTAAATGATGGCTTTATTTGTACGTCAATTTGTTACCTCGGAAACCGTATACCGTCTCTTTTAAACATTTAATAGTTTATGGCTTATTAAGAAAAGTATATGTAAAAAATTGTAACTTTAAAAATATAGAAATAAATTAAACACATAACATCATACACCGAAAAAATGGCGAAATTTAAAGTCCGTGGGAGCCGGGGTAACGGTCTAAAATGGAATTTTTCCACGGATCCCGTCTCGGAAAGTCCTCGCTTTTCGATTCATCGTAACAGTACAATATAGCATTAAACGATTGTATTTCGTGTGACACTACGAGAAGGGCAAAAAAAGAAACCTTAATCGCGTAGAACAGTGCACGAGTGCGAAAAGATTAGCGGAATTACGGTTTCGAAAATTACAATGTATATAATATATTTAAAGCATTTTGTACCAACAATTGTTCGGTTTTGATTGCGCGCGTATGTACGGTATTCATTTACAGAAGCCATTAGAAATATTATGCTCAATGACACGGACACGGCATTTTCAATTACAGTAATCATTGTTTCTTGCCCCGGCCAATTTAAATACGGCGTGGCAAACAGATGTTCCTTATGAATTTATATTGCTGAATTACGGGAGTGTTTTCTTTAGAAGACCGTAAGAAACAATACGTTGTGTTCGAACGAGATATTGTTGTGCAGCAGCGGCCGCACTTGGAAAACCGTTTAGGACATACTGCTCGAGTCAAGGATCGCATAAATAATAGCGCACAATACTAATGTATAAAGCGTCGGTTTATATAATTAATTTTAAATTTATTGAGTTGGTCGCGCGAGACCCTGTTGTACTGAGTTCAAGTTCAACGAAAGTTTGTCGAAGCGATAAGAACTTTTAGCCAACGTGAACATTCACATAAATAATAGTAAAGTTGTAGTCCGTATGGGATCGACGGGAAACAAACTATTCATTTGACACAATACGCGCAAAGTGCACACGGTCGTCTGGTCCATCGTTTCTCAACCGTCGAGGGGGGAGGGGGGGGGAGGGTCGCCTCTCGGTTGGATTTAATTATGTACACGAGTTGATGACACAGCGTGTGTCACGGACGCCACGATTGGCCGTTTGCTGACTTCTGATAATTATATTAGTCGGGTTCGTGATTGTACACACGTAACAGTAGTGTTTTCTAATTCGGTTAAAATGCAAGACGAAAACAACTTAATTTCAAACGTTTACGAGAATTTAATATCACGTTCGACGTACGGTCTTTACGTACCCTCAATCCAATAACTTTTTCGAGCCTCACGACATTATATTGAATAACGTGAACGACGATAATAAACACGGACGATCCCTTACGCGCACAGGGTGTTGCACCGAGACAAAGCGATTTAAGACGAATGAGTCCTATGGAATTCCGCACCAGCTTTTGGTCGTAAGTTCATTCTTTGGGCACCCTGTGCAATTATTTTCTCAGCGGTTTTAAGTCGAGGAATGCATTTTGGAAATAACGCGCGTCGTCATGACGATGGTGGAAAATTAATTACATGTTGGGAAACCCCTTAAAAATAGTTTCCTTATTCTACGAAACATAATTATTATTTCGTATTAAAATATTATATTTATTAGATTACTTGCACGGAAAAAGATGGGTGATGTGCGAGCTCGACAATTTTATCATAATTAATCATTTTCAAAATAATGATCTTTCATGTTTCTTTTTCTTGGTTGAAAAACACATATTTTACGGATTTCCATTATAAATTCACGCATAAAGTTAAACGTTTGATGTTTTATTACACTAATTTTACTGTTGAGATTCTTCTTTTTTTTAATTTGAATTACTTATACACTTTTACGAAATAATGAAATTAAATTAAAATTTTACTTAATTTCACGGCGTTTCGTTACCAGTGTAATTTTATTTGTTGGGTTTTTGTGCAGAATAATGATTCGAAAATCTTTTCTATATACGATTATCGAGCGTCAAAAATGTTTATTGTTAATACATTAAAAAGCAACGGCAACATAGATATTATTATACCGAGTATTGAGCAGTAAAAACTCGTGAAATATTATGCAAACATTTTTCACTTCTCACTTTTCTTGTCGAGCAATAAATATGCATACTTTTATGTTTCCATATCGAATAAAATCATGTGTGGATGAAATACAATTTTATTTATTTCTATTCGAAAATCAAGATTTAAAATAATATAACGTACACGCATTTTATTTATTTATCTCTTTTTTTATACCGAAACATCTGTACGCAAACTATTGATGGGCTTCGCCATTTATGGATCGTATTTGATGTCTACGAATATTGAGAAAGAAAATATTTATCAAGTATTATCCATTCGGCAATAATAGTATTACAATTACGACAACACATTCGATTGGAGTGATATCGTTTATCAACCTATTTATTGCAATGACCCCCAAAACAGTTGAAATATAAAGTCTGTCACTTCACACGATCTCCTTAAAATAAAAATAAATTCGAATCTAATTACCTGTTAAAAAATAAAAGATTAACCATTAACGAAATACATAAACTAAGTATATGAAAACATTTCGAGGGTGTACGTATAAAATTGACGTAGTTCATTTAGAAACAGTTTTTCAGGAGAGAGAAAAATATTTCCACGGTTTTCGATACTTTAATAAATGTATATAAGTTAGGCTTTGTTAAATATAATTTTCAATCGAAATCAGCGTGAAATGATTCGCAGGCATTTTTCGATCTCATTGTTGATGGTTTGAAGTTTGACCAAATATTAAGGGCAAAAACTGCTTCCGAATCAATATTATTATTAAACCATATAATACGTAAGTCCTCTTGTTCGTTGATCATTTGGTTTAGTAGACATTAGATCTTCTATAAAACGATCATCGTATTCTTCCGACCTTAATAATGGCAATCCAAAATTTCAAGTATTTACCTAGTTCAAAATGTTATTTATGCTCATTACTAAGTCCTGGAAGCTTGTATTTTTCTCCACCAACTTTGAGCAATATGAAACGTCCAACGTTTAATAATGATTTCTGGCCACAATGAAAGAGCAGCTGAATGAGTTGCGTTCTCGAAATCTACATATTATATAAATTCTGGTTTAAAAATTAAGTGAACCTTAATATACGTT
Source organism: Periphyllus acericola (assembly GCA_949715065.1). Lineage (NCBI taxonomy): Eukaryota > Metazoa > Arthropoda > Insecta > Hemiptera > Aphididae > Periphyllus > Periphyllus acericola. Next base: position 36,643,928 of record OX454268.1, read on the forward strand.
CGTCGACTAATAACTCAAAAGTTTGTGTAAACGTCTGTGTGTATTTATCTTTTGAGTGAGCAAAAAATTATTGGAACGTAAAGGTTGTTATGCTTTGTGTGGATTGTAAACATTTGAGTGAACATCTTCGGGACACATTTGAATGTTCTATCTACATGAATAATATTTTTCGAGCATGATTTTACAGTCAGACCTAACTAGTATGTTATATATTTTTTATAGTCTGACCCAATTAGTTGTTTATCTTTATTATACATTTTATGTGGAACCCAAATCAGATACGCACCTGCAGTGTATATACAATCTATGAAAATTTTTATAATCACTATTTTTACACTAATTCAATTAAATTAATTGTATCAAATATCAATCAAAATGTAGAGCAAAATCATTATAAATAAAAATAATTAAGCTGCATTTTTAAGTGCATTATTCGGATTTTATAGCGCGTAAACACAATTTTTAGAGTTCTATAGGACATGACATTCCCAGTCTTGTTGATAGACTATTTTAGGCTATAGTTCAGGGGTGGCAAACCTTTTGAACACTACGTGCCACAAATTACGTTTTATTTTTGCTCGAGCGTGCCATGAAAAACATTTTGTTATATTCATTATTATAAAAAAAAAAATTAGCGTAATTGATTGATAATGTATTAGTATAAAAAAGGTTGGTTTAGGTACATAAAATTATAATATTATTACTTTGTTAATTATTTTTTTTTTATGTGATTTTTGTTTTTGAATAGTTGATGCCAATTCATTGATATTTGGCTTATAATTAGTACATTTTAATAAAGTAAATGCTGCACTGCATTCATCAGTTAGTCGGTTACAGATTTTATAAAATTAATTTCTGAAAATAGTGACTCCCGTGAATATGTTGAAGAAAATATGGACAAAACAGCTAATGGTACTATTTTTAAAGTGGAAAAATCTTTTGGAATTTCATTCCATATATTCAAAATCTTGTTCCCTATGTTTACGATCGATTTGCCTATCGCACTATCACGCTGAATTTATTCCAATTCATTTCTCAGGATAACGAATTTTTTTTTTCCAAAAATATTTTAATTTTTCGCGTGCCCTCAAAATCTTTTCACGTGCCACTTCGGGCACGTGTGCCATGGATTAACCTATTAAAACTTTTTTCCACATAATTTAACGATTTTCGTGCATACCTTACAATTTTTCCGCGCATATTTCATAATTTTAAACTCCTACAACTGCCGAGCCCTACAGTGACAGTCGATAGCCGTATTATTCGCGTTTGAAGTACTCTTTTCGTATACACCAACGCGCACGGTCCGGGAAAATCTTCGAATTGTTTAATGAAATACGTTTCGCATACGACGCATATCATTACCGGGGAACGCGCCGGGTAATAATATTATGTGCACAATGAACACGCCGCGACGTAGGCGGAATCGTGTTCTGTATTCGACGCGTTACGATTTCCCAGAAACACACGCACGTCAAAGAGATCGTCGATGACAGTCACGGGAATCATAGTTGCATTTGATTACACGAAGGGTACGTACGGGGCGCAGTGCTGTACACTTGATATTATAATTGGACCGCATGACCGTATTCGATAATTACTAACCAATAATATACGTTTTCAGAGCACGTCGCGGCTGCGCTAGGTATTATTTCGTCGTGTTTATCGCTCGCAAGGGTCGTACAAGTGAGCCGACGAAACATCCCCCATGAGGGTGTATTTACCTGTACGTGGTAGGTACTGAGGCAGGTTCTGATTCGTAATGTGTCAAAATGTCGAGTTTTGTGTTTTTCACGTTGACCGCCAAAGCACAAGTTTGGTACATAATTAGAAAGTCATTAGTAAGTATTTGTAAGTATAAATTCAAAATTTCTCGGTACAACCCACTTCAACTATCCCAAAAGCTAAATGTCTAGCCAACTTCCCGGCAGCCGTATAATTTTTCTACTATAATCATACTTAAACTGTAGTAAGTAATTTTTAAGTATTTTTAAGCACAAACCCCGCACTTTTAGGTCGATCCCTACTAACTTATCCCAAAAAGTTTGACCATTTTCGATTTTTGAAGTTTTTTTGCGGTCAACATTTAGTCGAAATTTAGTAAGTATTTGTATGTCACCAACCGAAGCTTTTGAGCGAGTACTTTTTAAGTAGTGTTGAACCAAAGTTTTGCCAACCAAACCATTTTACCGTACATTTACATTTAAATTTTGACCGCAAAAAACCTGAAAATGGTCCGGCTGTTTTTAGGATAAGTGAGTAGGGTTCGACTCAAAAATTCAAGAATCGTGCTTAAAACTAGTTACCAATGACTTACTAAAGATTAGGTAAGCCAAGAATTCAAAAATGAAAAATTTCCGGCTGCCGGGAAGTTGGCCGAAAATTTAGTTTTCGGGATATTTGGAGTAGGTTGTGCTAACACATTCTGAATTTATGCTTACAAATACTTACCAATGGCTTACTAACTGTATAATAAAACTTGGTCTTTATTTTTTTTGCGCGGCAAAATCTGGCCGAAGCAATTGTATTTTTGTTCCTGTAAGGCACTTACGTACCGGTATAATTTAGCCTCATACCTGTTGTGTTTCAAGCGGAAACTTACCAAAATCCAATACAGTGACGCGCGACACAATTACGCTGATCGGCCACGACGAGTTTCATGTCGAATTTAAAAAAAAAAAACCGTTTTCAATTTCACGGGGTCCTGGAAATATTACCGTTTTGAGCCTTCTACGCGGACCCGAAATCGACTGGGTACCCAGCGCTGTTTCCGGGAAAAGCGTATTTTCATCCCGTCACAATGTTGTTATCGCAAAACGAGTTTCACTTCCCAGTTGGTTATTACCGCGATCGATGCCGAACGAATGATACAATGCCGTCGTACGATAAAATCAGAGTGGTGCATTCCACTCTCGGTGGGGACGAAGAAGATAATACGGGAACGAATAAACGGACGTATTGCGGAATCATTTGTGTGACGATCACTCGTCTTAAGGGCACGAAATGCTCGTGTGCACTTTTCCTCGCGGGAGGTCAGGCCTAGCTGAAAAATTGAGATGGCTATTCATAACGCGCCATTCAAGGTAAATGTTGGTCGAGCAAAATATTTCGATGTACAAGTCGATTTATGTACGGATCGTGTAGTATTTCTATAGAATAAATCGGGCGAAGCAAGAACAATTTTCGTTGGGGTCGATGTGGATGATCTTATTTGGACTGGCCCGGGTGAGACCCCTCAAACGTTCAAACCACCTCTGTCTAAACACGTAGGTTCCATTCTTCTCGATGCGTAGAAGGCTTCACCAGAAGCGTGCGTTTGTTTTTAATTCTAAATCGATCGCACCAGGCGCTCCACCGGTCGACAGCCGTTTTGGACCTATCCGTGTCCTCGCAGACGGTTCGTCGTTTCCAAGCGAAACAAACGATCAGCCGAACCGTATAGTCGACGGTTAAGTTCTACGGGAAAACTTGTTCGCCCGATGGTTGTCTCCTAATACGCGTATCCGTCTCTAGTCGGGTTCACGCCGTACACAGCGTGCGCCGTGTAAATTTTCTTAAATGTAATGTCACTATTCGCAAGTGTACTTACTCAATAATACTATTGATTCTTCTTGATGTGTCAAGTTAACGTGCGGTTACTCCGATTTCTCGCATCCCGTTCAAACACTAGTTCACGACGCATGCGACCACCTGTTCGCGTAATTTGACTTCGGTCGTATTCGAAATAAAATCTAAAAAGTACACAGGGTTCGGGTTTATACGGTCCGAACGGACGAATTTGACGAACCGACGGTCAAACTTTTTGCCAAAGACGTAGCGCAATTACTTAAGTTTCGTCCCACCGCGCCGAAACCTGTACCCAAGCCAGGGGTATACAGAGGTAAAGCCTCGTCACAGTGGTATACAATTTGTTGTACTAACAATGGCCCGGGGATTGGATAAATGAGTTTGATACACGGACTGGTGTCGGATATTGACTCAGAGGGAATAATCTTCTGACGAGGATTTTGAAAACGCCCGTTATGGAGAGGTATCGTGGTTATAACCGCAAACAAACGATTACGCGATTACCGGGTCTTAGTGACGCAGGCGTCGGCGCCATAGGAAATATATTGCATTGAAATGAAAATCAACGAGTATAGCAATAATCATATTACGCTCAGAGTTGGTAACGTTACGTCAACTATTGGCTCCAATGTATAGTAGCAAAATGTATTAATTTTTACCGAACGATAATAAAGTAAACAAATAATCTGTTTCAAGTGATGCCGCAATTAAATAAACTGGCAAATGATTATATATATGAATTCGAAATTTGCGTTTTACTTTTGTTATTCTTTGAAAACATTGACTTTCAAACCTTATATAAGGATACTTTGTCTTATTCATACATTAGACAATAATATTCAAAAACCAGCCCGCAAGTAAATCACTTATAATTTCTAAATTATTGTTGATAATGACTATTATCACTAATCTATTTTCTATTTTAAACTGTAAAACGTTCATGTTAAAGCATAATTGGTTCATCCAATGTTTGTTAATTTCATAGGTTTTAAGTAATTTACACATTACTGTTGTGATAGTTGTTCATAACTACTGGAAATTTACAACCGTAGCTCAACCGTAATTATAAATATGTCAGTATGATTTTTGAAGTTGGTTCGACGGCTTTGTTTTAGTAAAATTTTTGTATATACGATTGTATGTTAAATTATTCAGTTAATGAAATGTTTGATGGAAGTAATATAGACTAGAATTGGAAATGTTTTAATTCAACGTAGAGAAAACGAATTGCAAACATATAGTGTCACTTTTTCAATTGACAGGAAAATTATGAGATTCCAAAATTCAGATGGTAGACTATGAATATTTTAGTAATAAAAGTCTGCAATCGATTAATATTAAAATTGGAATTACACCGAGTTATTAAAAGATTTTCCCAATTTTTCATCTGCTATTCGTACATCAAGATTGAATAAATCGAACGCACGTCACCGGAGACCTAAACGTTCATGGGTTTCGAAATAAACTTTAAGTACGATAACACTATAAACGTCCCGCACACTATGCGCCCTATTTTACTAACATATCAGCTCATTGAATAGATATTACTTGTATGGGGAAGTTAACGAGTCCAGTTTTGTAAATCTGCATACATTTTCATACGGTCAAATATGTATATTGGCCTTAGATATTTTATAATATATCGATCTTGCAACCATGACAGTCTGTTATGCAATCAATAAAATACCAAAGCCTTCGATATAATAGCAAATCATTTCATTCGACCTAGTTGAAAAGTTCATATTTTTGCTGTCTGAATATTCTGTAGTATATTATTCAATTTCTTCGTGATATTTTGCAAGATTCAAAATATGGAAAGCGAAACACTTTTTTCGCGTTCATCGGCATTCGGAACATATTTGATCAACAATGAGGAGTCTGGATCGTCAAGCGATTTCAGTTTTTTAATTACCAGCGGCAGTTCCAGTTCCAGCGACAGTTCCAGTTCCAGCGACAGTTCCAGTTCCAGCGACGGATGGCCCGTTTCTGTTAAGTATTTTTTACAAATATTGAAGGAGGAGAGGGCTAAGCAAAATGATTATATATTTGATAGAACTCATGTGGATACAAGACCACATAAAGATTTCGACACAGAGGCATCCGATAAGACTGTAGTCGTGAAAAGGTCGATGGTGCCAAAGACACCAGCTGCCAGAAACGTTGTAGTGGCTGCTGGACGCCAGGGAAAACAAGTGAAAGATATACCATCGTCGATCATGAGGAAGTGCACGGGATGTGGTGATACGTTTTCGCAGAGCACTGAGCGTATTGCGATGTCAGAGCCATGCCACCGTATTCTTCGAAACGGGTCTGGTGATTTACCTACATCGACTCTACCTAAGAAACCAGTCGGATGCGTTGGAAGTTCAAAGTTGCCCGTCAAAAGACCGCAAAAACAAGTTGGCTCACATGAATGCAGTAACAACGCGACCACGAACAACATGCCGGGTGTAGTAAAAAGGTCATCGATGCTAGATACGTATCTTGCTGGTATCGCTAGAGGCACTGCAGATTGTTCGGAAATGCATTTACCGACAATACCGTTAAAGCCGAAAACCACGGCTGCGAAAAAACCACAAGATATCATCCCTAGAAAAACTACAACGGTACCACCAAAACCCTCGGCAATGGGCAAGAAAAGTGGTGACAGGTCGTTGCACTGCAATGAGCGTGTTATGGCAAAAGAGCCCTGCCACCGTGATTTCCGAAACGGGTGTGGTGTTATGCAAAAATCGACACCATCAAAAAAAACCGTCGAATGCGTCGGGAGTGCGATGATGTTTGCAGAAAGTTCACAAAAAAAAATTAATTCGCATGGAATAGATAACAGCACGATAACGAGGAGAAACCCGGCAGTTCTGAAGAGGTCATTGTCGCCAAGGACAACTGCTGTTGGTACCGCTAGAGGCCCTGCAACAAGTGTGGCAATGCATTTACCGTTAAGGCAAAAAGCCACGGCCGCAGAAAAACCACAAAATGTCATCCCTCAAAAAGCTACCACAGTACGGCCGAGACGCTCAGTGATGGGTAAAACAAGTGGTGACAAGTCATCGCAGTGCAATGAGCATGTTGTGGTGAAAGAGCCGCACCACCGTGCTCTTCAAAACGGGTCTGGTGATGTGAAAAAATTGACACCTCCGAAGAAACCCGTCGGATGCATCGGGAGTTCGAAAATGTACGCACCGAATCAACAAAAAAATGTTAACCCACCTGAAATCGGTTTCCTTGGAAGGCGTTTGCCGATTGTACCGAAATTGGTACAAACTGTGAATGCAAAAAAATCAATATGTTGTTCCCGGGCCTCTTCAGACGGCTTGTGCGACGTGGGAAAAAGAATGATGGCGCAGGCAAGGCCAGAGTTGTATCTTGATAAGAAACAGCTGATTATAGATGCGTATGCAATACCAAAAACTAAAGTATTGCCAAAGTGCTCTGGACGGAAACTGCAGGCATCCACTTCCGTCAACCGGAAAGCGAAAAATTAAGAAACGTGTCGAATGAACTGTATTTTGAAGAAAAGATTGTTGAATGTCAAATCCACCTCGAATTAGATAACACCGCCGTTGCGTGCAAAAACGTTTCCAACTACTCTATGTAATTTGTTAATTAAATAATTGTTTTCCTGAATAAATAAACGCATGTTATAATATATTTCTACGTATTTCTACTTTTATATGTTACCGACATTTCACTCCTTTTGATAATTTAAAAGCAAAATACGTTAGGGTAGGTAGAAAGAAAAAGAGAAAATGAAAATGTTTCCCTTAAAACATGCATAGCTGATTTTATATTGCATATATTCATCGCGACCCACCGGTTGAAGACCACTGCTCTATAGTATAATAATTGTACCGTGGAATCTATTGAAATCCATTAAAAATCCGTGTGAAATAAATACCTCGTGCGGTCACTTTATCATGGTACGTGCGAAAGTAGCCACGCGTGGTTCAGCCAATCAGTGAGAATAATTATTTTACAAGACACGGTACGGAGTGATGTGAACTACTCGGTTTCGGTCATTAATCGTTTCATTTGTTACAAAACCAACATAAAATTAACGATTACCACGCGTATATTATAATCGTTATCGTAACAATATTTTTCCTAGTAAAACCTTGGTTCTGCAATAATGTTCGACGTTTGTAATCTTTCCGTTTAATAAGATCGCTTTTTTCTCGATGTTACGCTAAGAATATTATGCAATACTGTGAAAGGTTTAAAATAATTGTTTATGGTCTACACACTTTGTGCCTAACCTAAATTTTTCACAGAGTGTTCTTAGCCTGACGGAATAAATTGGATCTTATAATGACCACTTCCAGGTAATTTTATCGAAACGGATTATACATTTAATGATGTTAGTTTTATTCATGGGCGTTTGATGCAGATTTTATGGAATCAAGCATTTAATATGCCATTATCGAATAACAAATGTAATCTTATAATTAATGTCAAGTCTTCTGATTAAAAACTAATATAGGATCTTAGTTAGCATATTGCAATATTCTTATAATCGGTTGCATTTCGTGTACTACTTGTAACCATTAAACAGCAAACATCAGAGCTTTTGATTTTCAACGAAACCAAAGTACATTAATTTGTCACCGGTTAGGAAAGGTCAGGTTAGACTATGTAATTATGTGATGCATAGGTAATATTAATCGTGATTTCGAGCTACAATTTGACATTCAACGTTGAGAGTTGTTTTCTTTTGAATTAAAACAAGTTGTATAAAAACATACAACGAACCGATTGGTTTCAGTTCTAATATAATTCGTAAATTAATTATTTATTTATTTTTAACTCTGGACAATATTTGTGTTTAAATGAATCGACAGTTTTTTCGGTAAAATAACCAATATTCATCAATGCCTGTATGTTCATATTTATAACAAAATGTGTTTATCATACATTTTCATAAGCCATACATGCGACGTACCTGATGTGTTGTATCGCGTCTTTTCGTGTTAACATACGAACAAGACGAATGACACCCTGTATATACTGTAAGCACTTAAAAGTAAATGAAAACAAATCAATTCTGTCCTGTGCAAAAGTTCAATATATTCTCAAAGACGCCCTACTTTAAAACAAACGTTCGGTTCATTATACCTATATTAATACAAATCGGGACTCAGCTCCAACATCATAATATAAGAGATAAGAAAGATGTACATAATGCAAACGACCGATACGCACCGATCAAATACTGATCATATTATATACAACATTTTTGGTTCTGACGTCAAAAGTTCGGTACAATATAATAAATATGATTTTTGAACTATTTTAAAATAGATTTGCGAAATGGAATCGTAGTGAACAAAAATCTAACTATGCATATAAATACCAATATAAATACTGAAAACTTAACTAAAATCCATACATGTTATAAAATATAATTAAAAATTATCAAAAATTATGTTTTTATTTTATAATCCAATATATTACAATTATAATTATTACTTTCGAATAAGCAACATGTATTTACAATTTAAAATGTTTCAGTTCAAGAACTGCAAAGGTTGTACTTGTTAAAAGTTACAAATTAAAAGTCTTCGAACTGTCATAATTAAAATACTACTACAAACTATTGTTGAACATTTACTTAATTGAGGATCATTAAAATAATATCTCAAATATTTTTAGTCAAAGTAATTTTTATTTTATTAATGAAAATAATAATTCTAAAAATACGCGTGCATTAGTTTATATGTAATGAGGTCACTTTAAAATGTAAAATATTGATTATTTTTACAATAGAAAAAACAATAAACGTGATGAGAGATATTGGCCGTGCCTATTACATGATATTTTAGAATTCTAGATTGGTATTATACGAGTTATTCAGTCGTTGCGCAATTCGCAAACTGTAATCCGCAATATAATAAATTATTTTATTATTTAACCGGACGAAAAAAATTTACTGAACAGTAAATATATAAGTTATATAATATAACTAACAACACGAGCTTAACGTTACCAACTCGAACAAGAGGTATCGAAAATATCATGAAAATGTCGACTTACATATTTTGATTTATTACAAAATATAATAATATTTACTCCAAATCAACGGTAAATACATGCAGTAATCGCTTGTATTTGAAAAAATAAATAAAATATGAAATTGATACCACCCGTAATGTATAAATATATATCTGTTTATTAATAATTGTATTTCGGCGCATATGACGTGACTTTAAATTAAATAAATTGTTTTCAGCGATGATTGTTTTCATTATTTTTCAGTTTATTCGTTTAAATGATAATAATAACAAAAATGAAAAGTTATACTATCCTTTAAAAAAAACATCGATGAATTAAAAAAACAGTTGATGGTAGGGTGGAAATGTAATCTCTAAATGGACATTGGTTGTTTGTTTTGTTTTTAGAGTGCAGAGTCAATTAACGTGAGCAAAAATGACTTATCGTTGTGATAAATTCAATAGATCAATGTATATATAATTATATATGTGAACATTCATTAAATTAACAAATGGCTCCAGGAGAACCTTCAAAAATATTTTAAGTTTTTATCAAACGAAAACACTTTTGGTATAGCTCTACGAAAAACTTTTTTTTTTTCCATTTATTTGAAGATTACGAAAATAATAGTTTTCAAAGTTTGTTATAGGATCGAATTAAGTTCTTTATTATAACTGTTTTTGAAGTTGTAAAATAATTTAAGAGCCAAATATGTATTTACGTATATAATAAATATTTAGTTTTACGTTAAGTTTAAGTGTTTATATTCACTTTATGTCTACACAGACCATATCCGTCCAGCTCGTCCGGTATTATACAATTAGAAGTTTAAAATGTATTTGATCTTTACACGGCTGTAATTGAGTACTGCTGAAATGATTATAAGGAATATTGAATATAATATGAACCATAAGCGATGTAATTTTTAATCTTACAACTATTAACACCATAAATCGAGTCTTACATAATTCTCGAAATTTGTAAAAATATGATATGCAATAAAATAATAATTCAAATGCATTAGTGCATATCATACTGTAGGTCAGTGATGCCCAAACTTTCTTCTTCGGTTAACTAAATTACTAAAATATTGCTAAAATTAATGTGTAATAATATAACACTTAAAATATAAATTATTATCATGTACCCACTTGTCGTACACTCATATGCTGTACATTTTACATGCACTATAATATACACTTTACAAAGCAATATATCTCGTTTTCATATTATGGTACTAATATGTGAACAGATATTTTCTCGCCCAAACATAACAAAATAGATCGTGATGATCATGTAAATCACTTTTAGGGTGACCAAACCATACGACTTAGCATCATTGACCAACGAAATTAAACCACAAATTTCTCATTAAATTGTATATTATTAGACAATCATTGGGTTTTTTTTTTTAAATATAAAATTAATTTTGGAACACGTCAATAAATTTAAAAGTTTTTTTTTACCTTAGTTAAAAAAAAAATGTTTGGAAATAATAAAATTTGTTTTAAGACTTTAACAGCCAGCGGAACACTTCTAAGGCATCGCTGCTGTAGATAGTGGTACTATGTTCTAAGAGTGTTCTCAAAAAACCTTATTTTCCTACTTTTTAAAACATCGAGTTTGTATATAAAGCGAATCGATCTACACTTTTTATTATTTTATTTATATTTATTCAATACAAAAAAATAAACCAAATTTACACACAAGTAGGTACTATGCGCGATTCCTATAGTAATAGCGTGTAGCGAGTATAAGTTTTAAAGAATACAATTTGGCAAGCAATCCATCTACAGGATCTTTGTAGGCAAATAAGAGAATTGAAAAGTAGGCAGGTTACAACGACTATATATACATAGATGCATTTCTTTCGTCTCGCTTCGATGACCTTTGCACAATATAAAAATATATATTGATGGTTTTGGACTTAAGGTCACTGACAGATTAGCCTAAACGCAATCTTCAGGTATAATAAAACATTTATTACGTTCTATAACACACGTCTTAAAACTCGAATCACCATTCATTTTTGAAATGTTTCAATGTTTTTTTTATAATTATTACGTTGTTATATATTTTATAAAGGTAATGCATAGTCAATTATAAATTGTTTGATCATACAAAGTCATATAGATGCGTTCATTAAATTATGTTTTATGAAAGCTAATGAAAATGTTTTGAACGATAAAAAAAATAATAACGTGAGAGTTATTCAAAATTCAAAAATTCAAAATAATATTAGTAAATAACATTGGATCAACTTTAAAAATTAATTATAAAACTCGAGAAAAAAAATAAAATTATATCAGTCGGGTAAAATCAATGTTTAAATAATAACACTTGATATCATATGAATACTTTATCAACATTACATCATTAAATAAATAACAAATCAAATAAGCTTTGTGTAACCGTACTCAATACCAGATTAACGTGAAAAACGGTTTTCAGTTGAAAGAAAATGCAATTAAACATAGCGCTTACGTTTTATAAATAAGTACGAATCACGTGTTTTACCCATTTTTCAATAATGTTTACGAAGGCAACTGTTCAGTTAAAATAAAAATATATTTATCTTGACGAGATATTTTAGGCCATCTTTTTCTATGTGTATCAAAAATAATATTTTATTTTCAAACCCTTAAGCAAAAACTAAAGTAAATAAATATAGTATGATAAAAACTAATAAACGTATGTTAAATAGCAGAGTCAATATTAAATTGTATGATGGATTTAAAATGTAATTGATTTTAATTCATTATTATTACACTCGTATTTTTAATATTAACTTTTTTAATTTTATTATAGTTCATGAGTATCCTGTTTAATATTTAGGACTCTATTTATTATTTTTATCATTACAACCATGGTTAGTATCATGCAACAAACACTCGACTGCCCTTTTAGTTATAATTAAATTTCTAAAATGCATTATATATTATTTCAATCAATAAATCGACATGGTAATAATTTAAATTGTATTGATCGTAAAAAAAGAGAAATAGAGCTAAATATTGTTATATTTAAATATAAAAAAAAGTTTGAACATAAAAGTATAATATAACATATGAAAAATTGTGAACGAATAATTACCATACAACAATGTAATAATAATAATAATAATAATAATAATAATAATAATAATAATAATAATAATAATAATAATAATAATAATAATAATAATAATAATAATAATAATAATAATAATAATAATAATAATAATAATAATAATAATAATAATAATAATAATAATAATAATAATAAAGGTGAATCTCCGAAATCGGAGGTGACTCCACGGTTGGGCAAGATAGGTACAGCCATACAGGGACGGGTTAATTGTTGCATTTGCTTTTTAAACTTGAAACCAATTTACCATTTGGCGAAAAACCGATTTTGAGTGAAAGAGATTGAGTGTATCAATTTAAATTTCTGAAAATAGTTGATATAATAATAGAACCTAATTTAAAGTAAAAAAGGCATCTCAGTCATTAATCGACATTATATTTCTTCTAATATGCAGTGTTACTAACACAGAATTATCTGTGTTATTAATGTTATTAATTGTTATCATCAATGGGTGTATCCAATGTGAATTGATAATTCCACTTTGGATGTATTATTTTGTTACCAATTGAATAATAACTGTAAACAATGTTATATTAGATATTGTGAACAAAATTGGTTGATTATTCAACTACATACTTCTGCCTAACTTATCGAGTGCGGTACGGTCATTGTTGTATGTATGTTTAATCTTGGTGTTAAGTTCAAGCAGGATCAAGAAATTAAAAAAAGTTTCAGAAATCATGATATTTCTATTAAATGGAATATCAATAAATTGATATAATACGGGTGTTTCGAATTGCTACAACAAATATTTTCAGAATACCAACCAAATATCTTGTATCAGTTAAAAATAAACCAGTGGATAGTGCGGGACTAAAATATTATAGACGTTCTACTCTCGATCTCAGTTGAAGTATGTTTGCACTTTTTTGCACTGTTTTTTCAATTGAACGTACCTGGTTTGTAAACATCAGAGCAATCCTTCTGGTCTGAAGTGTATTTACAGACACAAAAAAAAAGAAGAAAAAAAACACACATCATGATAAGACCAATACATTTCTCGTTTCACTCAGAACCTAAAATATATTGCAGCCTTGTAATTTTAACAGTGCGTAATATTTATGACGTGAACTTGAAAAAAGCATTTTCTGTTTGACTGAGTGCGACTACAGGTCGTAGCGATACAATACATTCAATACCGCTCGGAACTTATTAGATAGTCTTACTTTAGCAGTTAGCTTATATTATAAATCCTGCGGGTCTGTAATCGTTAGCATCAGAATATTCAAATTTCAAAGTATAAATCGTGTCAAATAATTTAAAAACCATATATTATAAAAGTTTGTAAGCATAAACGTCATGTGTAACTCACAACTTAGTAGGTACTTAAGTACATTAATTAATCAGAATTTGTTTCATAAGATATAACAAACAGCTGTTATTATTATTATTATACACTATATATTATATTAATGGTTGTCGCTAAACTTTATTTGAAATAATATATTCCAAAGCATATAGAACAATTAATATAACATATTATATAGTATATCGCACTTTCAACGAAATCGGTTACAGCGGAATTTACAGTGAACCGTGATCATATTATGAGAGCCCGGAAAATATCCTGAACAGAAGCGCGTTGGTCGGAATAAAACAATACAGAAAACATTTAAAACAAGCCGAAAACTAAATTGTTTTCAGGTTAATATTACAGTTTTTGAATATCTGCAGAAGAATCGGCAGCACACGAGGTCCTTGAGAATATTCCGTTCGAAACGTGTTGTGCATTGCTTATAAATTATAATATACTTATAAGGACGGTCGTCCAGGCACCCGCAAATCAATGATTAGACGCGGGACCGGTTTCATTATTTTATGACCGATTTGTAACGATTTGAGACTACAATTTAGGGATTCATAATTTCGGTAATCCCTGATCCCAAAACTGCGGTTACAAGTGGTCACAAATCAGTACCAGAAAAAAAATGAAACCGATCCCGTGTCGAATGGTTGATTCGCGGGTGTCAGGACGACTGACCTCTATAATACATGATGGACAAATATTATAATATACGCGCAACAATTATTTTCACGAATTTTATAGGCGTGTAATGCGTGTAATCCGTTTTACCGACTCGTATCCATACGTCGTATTACAATATGTATACGTGTTTCGCCGTAAATTGCATAAAATAATAATATAAGTACATAGAAATGCTACTGTACATATATACTTATATAGACACTTCAGCCATTAACTAACCGCACGGCTTTATATACTTTTTTTTCTTTTCCCGACGCGTATATTTTTCCATCTAATAAAGTTTTCCGGTTTAGGTAACACGGGTTCTGCGTTTTTTGTCAGTTCCCGCTCTCCACTTACCACCGGCCCCCAACCTACCGCAACAATACACCCACCCCTCGCATCGCCGCCGTATCGTGTTATCTCTCCATTAGAGCGCGTTATTTTACTCCGTACATAATTTCAGCGCCGGAGACACGGTGGAACAAACCGCTGCCGTATACATTATTCATTCACCATTGACACGACGCGAGAGTCCTAAAACCGGAGCTCTACGTACTTACACGTATTGCGGTGAAGAGGGGAGCGCAGGATAAAAAGAGGGAAAAACATCTATCTTGCAGTGCCGTGGCGCGACATTATCAATATACGCATCGACACACCGGGTCGCGCACCTATGTACACGTATATATTATATACACATAATACTACGCCCGCGTCGAGCGTACAGCGAGTGCGAGGGTTTGCGCCGCAAGGATAAAAGCCGACTTTGCGCGTCATAATGTAGTGTACACCGGGATGTTCGTGATACGTCATTATGTCGACGAGTTGCTTCAAGTGGAATCGTTATTATTATCACTATGCGAGTGTGTCGGACGAGACGATGAGATGAATATCACGCGCAAGTCTCTTAATCGCTATGCCATGTGTATAACAGTATTACCATGCACGATTTCCAGAAAATAAAATTAAAAAGAACCGAGCGAAACTCCTAGTACTGTTCGGGTGAGATCTCGTATACAATACGTATTGATATTTTTTACTCAAAACCAATGTGCTCATAACCATAATGTTCTTGAAAATATGATTCCGAGCGAAAGAGGTCAGGTGGATCGGCTCATATTTCTAAAGACGATTGACGTATATTGGTAAAACCGAATTAAATGTAGGTTTAACTTTGAATCAAAAATGTTATTAAAACTATTTCTAAAATTATGAAATTTCTGTATAAAGCTAAGATTAGTATTCGGTTAAAGTTTCGAGTTGCCGCAGTCAATATTTTATAAAATATAACAATACCAAATAACTAATATCTTGTTTACAAAATTCGTTTAAATACCAATTATTTCGTTAACATGTATGTTTAAGGTTATACCATTTATTTCCGACACTCCGATAATTTTTGTTTTTTTTTCTACTGAGAAAATATTATGAAAACTCTTGTTAGCCATAAAACATAAAAAAGTGGATAGAGCATGACGAAATATACAAGCGTTCGATTCGTATGACTCGGGTGGAGTCTCATGGCATTCCATTTCCTATCAACAACCTCCCATTATCGTGATGACCAGAGCAATCATTCCAGTCAAAATCATGTAAACAGACGCAAAAATAAAAAAAAATAAGCACACAATATGTTGAAACCATTAGCTCCGTCGTGTTTAACTAAAATAATTTAAATGCGTTTAACGTAAAAGGCGAGTACATGACGTGTCGAATGCAAGACACATTTCGGAATTATTGAAAATCGGTATCATAAGCCGCGTGATACCTAATTTTGTTTCGGATCCCGAGAACGAATGGACTGCACGGTAGGTATAGGGGCGCGAAGTTGTTGATTTCGATGCGATTGTTTTCACTCCCCGTCGGAAACAATGGTTTCGGTGTCGTAAAACTACTACATAAGTTCTACGGTACAGTTCGTTTGACGGTTAAGTCACAGATGGTGTACTTTGAAGAGATTGTTTTTAAAAATGTCGACTAGTTTTCGGTAATTTTGAAAAAAAAAAATTGTGCGCAATAACTTGCAGTTCATTCGAGAATACCACCGCCACGTGGTACTTTTCGCATCTACCATATTGTTGTTATTAGTCTTATGTACACGCGTTTCCGTATTATTTTCAAAGGAAAGCTACTCGTATCACTCTCCCACTCATAGCAAAAAATCAAAGCCACCCCTTTGTCCAGCTGTCCATACCATGTTTGCAGCACTTGAGCGCCGAGTATATTTTTCAAAACAACGAATTTCTCATCACTTTATCTCCGCAGTACTGATAAATCAAACAAACTTTTTTATTTCCAAATAACGAGCCATATTTTCTTCAACACCAGTTACACTGCAAATACACATAACATTTATCTCGTAATATTGACGTATTGCGTTATCCAATATTGACCGAGTCATAAATATTTGAACTATAGTTGAAAGCCAAGAGCTACTACGAAAAAAAACTCTTATCCTACTAGGAACTTTTAAAAGTCTTATATTCCTTGAAACATCTAAATGATTTCGTATACAACACTTATAATAGAATATCTGGTTTTGTTACTCTAAACGTTTCAAAAATTGCTACAGTAACAATATAATTATTACGTATTAAACGTAATCGAAATCCTAATAAGTAATTGCTTACATTATTATTATTTGCTATTACTGTCGGATTTTTTTTTTATCTTTATGATGATAAATAATCTTAAAAAAACGTATACCTTTTATCGATATGCATATGCGTGATACTATAAAGAAATATATCCACTGTCTAAACATATGATTGTTCATAAATTCGCCAAAAATGCTCGTGGTAAGTGCATAAACGTACGTCATATTATATTTGTCATAAATGGATAGTTCTTACGACAAATACACAACTTATATTTAATTGCAAATACAAATGCTGTACATAAAACGCGTAGTGTAACTTCTTTAAATTGCACATCCCTTATTGTTACTATGAAGTGTACTTTTGGTGTTTTTGTTTTTACTTTGTTTGGCGCCAATATTTTAAAACATTTTAAAAATAGCGTCCTAGCGGTCTCGGGAATGGAATTCCATGGAATTCCATCAGTGACGAACGCTGCGAGCAGATGTTTTTTTTTTTTTTTAATATACAGTACACGTTCATGTGAATATATTATAATAATAACTGAAAAATATTTACGATTTTAAAACGTGTGATTCGCCTTTGAAAATCAATCATCCGTTTGAGTTTACAGATTCATGCGGTGCCGTAGAAAAAACATTTGCGTCACAATAATTCTGATAATAATAATAATTAATACGGACGAATAAAAAATGGAAATATTACGCGGTAGCTGGTGAACACGACGTGAGTGCGTTATGCTTCGTACGAAGTGCCTCCCAAGTACCCTACGTATGTGCAGCAGGTTCCACCCCGGTACGACTTACACGACGTACGCCGCGACGGTTGGCGTGGCAATTAATTACGTTCCTATAGAAGTGATATTGTCGTACGGTACCAGAACGTAAGAGCGTTTTCGGCGAATCGGCTTATTTTTTTTTACCAACCGCGTACCTACGTTCCTCGTAATCATGCACCGCAGGTCGTTTCCGTAATGTCCGTCGGGAGTGCCAAGAAAAAAAAAACTTTTATCAAGCCCAAAGTCGAACCGTATCGACTAAGTACGGCCACAACGCGGTCTATCCGCGGCCGATGTGTTAAGTTGACGAAATCATATTATTATGTTACTATTGCGACTTCATACACGTTACACTTTACCGACAGGAATACAGACGCCTGGATGGAGGGTAGGGGAGGTCAAGATGAGTTACTTGCCCCTCACTCGATACATTTTAACACTGTACACGCAATATGTTGCGTCTGACGTTAACATATATTAAACCAATTATAAAGTTAGCAATATTTAAAATTATTGTATTTTGTGAACCAATATAATTACAGTCGAACTTGGTTAACTCGAAGTTGAAAGGACCGGAGTAAAAGTTCGAGTTATCCAAAAAAAAATTTTAAACAGTACTGTATATTAATTCCTGTGTTTATTATAAATAAAATATGTAATGTGAAATAAAAATTAGTATGTATGTATATGTAATTTTAAAAAGGTAGGTAATGTATGTACATATAAACAAAAATTAGGTTAAAAAATTATTTAAAAAAGGTATTTATTTTTGTTTGAGTTTTGCTATTGATTGCAGCGTTTGTAGTGAATCGTTCTATTTTATTCAAAGCTTCGAAAAGTTCATCACTGACCTCTCCTTTGTTTTCGATAAATCGCCTTAATTCATTAATATGCATCCGTGCTTGTATACTCGTGGGAATGGGGGGTTCGATACATTCTTGTTCCTCTTCTTCATCCGATGATTGAGTACATCTTACAGTTAATTGTATAATGTCTGAATCTCATAAATGTCCGCATACTTCCAAGTCGTCATCAATGTTGATGTAGTCATCAAAATTAATATTTACATAATTAATATAACATTAATGACTAATGAGTAATGACCTTTATAGATAAATGAGGGAAATTTTATACAAATACATATGTATTAATAAAACTCAAAACTTCGAGTTATCCACGAAAATATTCGAGTTAAACAAGATTTTTTTACATTGTTTAAATAGGAAATTCTAGGGACCGGAGTAAAAGTTCGAGGTATCGACGATTTCGAGTTAAAGAAGTTCGAGATAACCAAGTTCGACTGTATATCATTACAAATAACTATATAATTACATGATAATTATGAAGTGATGATTTTCCGCAGTGAAATGGTTGAAAATCGTTTGGGAAAATTCGGAACATTTGCAGTTATATTTTCGGCAAGAATATCACCATTTCACTATTATAACCTTATATTTTATTTTATTTCGACAGGATACATTATTAACGTTACCTACTCTCTCACTCATTGAAGTGAAGTAATTAAAATGATCGATGATATCGTAGAGTGTAAACTTTGAAAATAAATCGAAAAAGCCAAAAAGTTCAATAATAACTGTTGCGTACGCGAAAGCGGTGCACTTAAAATCTGCAATCAAATGCATTGTACTCACTACTACGTACATCGATTTGTTCGGATGAAATAACTGCTGAACCAAAACTAACAAATGTGTGTGTGTTTTTTTTATTTTTTTTCCCCCAAATCAAGTGGAGGGCGAAAAAAATTGTAGGTACTTTAAAATTGTTGATTTATAAACGATTACCATAGAAATATAAATACATTTTTCCATACTCGTTATTTGTACGTACTGGTCGGTTTTTTCCGAATGTAAATTATTAATTCCGAATCTACACGTAAAAAAAAAAATAAAAATTGAATCACTAATATTATATTTGCTTCATTTTTAAAACAATTTTTTTCAACGTCGTTTTTTTTCTCATTAAATATGATCTTTTTATGTACAGTGAATAAATTCGCTCTTCGATCGACCTATATGGTACGTAGTTATTTTACAAATGGACGGTACGATTAATTTAAAACGCTTACGGTTTATAATAACATACACATTTAAATTGAATACCTACATATTTATGTGCGGCAATAAAGCCATCTCTTTTTTCTTTCTCCAACATGCGAGAAATCGAATATCAGACCGAGGTAATGTAAATTCGGTAATTAAATTTGTATAATGTGCACAGGATGTGTTTGAAATTAAACCTGTCCTATGTGTTTTTAATAAGCTTTACGCGTTATGCACGGCGATTTATGAAACGTGCTCATCCCCTTTTTGGCCGTGAAATGCTTTAATTTGGATTTTTTTTTCAACTTTCAAGTTACTATGGAACCTATGTTTTCTATTAATTTTTCACACCACCTTAAGAGTACGCAAAGGCTACACAAACTTTGTTTTTTCGAGTAAAAACACCGTATTATTTACGCCTGAATAATATTTATTCAGTTCGGACAGGTACTTTTGGAATTGTTCTAATTTGAAATTGCATATGAAAAGTATAGGGTCCACGTTATCTCGAATCAATAGTTATTACGTATAATCACAAATTATATCATAAAATTAGGCGTTATGAGTCTATTTCCCTTAATTCTTAAACAATAATAATTCAAAAATTACTCGTTTTAAAATTCAATACATCAAAAATCACAGAAAAATTACTTCGATAAAAACCGCAGTAAAAAAGAGGTGTTCCCATTTGAAAAAAAAAGAAGTTCTACAAAACATAGCTTTTATGGTGACTTGAGTATTAAAAAGAAAAAATCCAAAGTTAAACTTTTTTAGTGCCAAAATAGGGGGTGAGAATGGATAATAAAGCACCATGTATTCCATCGATGCACCGCACTTATCTTTTAAATGGCACGGGCGGCAGGTTCAATTCCAGCAGTATACATTCATTATCTGTGATTTTGATATTTTTATTATTATTTGAATTGCACGGTGGCGCAGTTGGAATTCAGTTCGCGTAGAAATCTCGTGGAAGTGACGTCTATGTAAAAAGAGCACTTAAATAATGCCACAATAAACAAGTTTATCGTTCCCACCGGTACACGCGTAAAGACTCCCTTAAGATATTTTCAAACGCCTCATACATATTATAATTGTTAAAGAAGATTAGTCGTATTATTTTTTAGTGTCTTTGGAGCAGTTGTTTCTTCTCCCCTCCCCCCCTTCACCCGTATACGTCATACGTATCGCCCATCACACCAGATTAACATAAAAGCTTTAACGGAAGAGTCGTAAATGTTTCGTTAAAACCAAAGTTTTTTTTGGATTTATTTGCTTAATTTGAAACTTTTGTATCCTAAAACTATTGCTCAAAAATATGCAATGGGTGGATACGTTTCAAAAATAAATAATACCCACTATAATGATATGTGTACATTTGAATGGGTTGTTAAAATTATATTATAATACGAATAAAAATCTACGTAGTATAGTATAGTATGCGTAGAGGGCGCGCAGTGCACACTCTGCCTGGACGTCAAACCAAAACGTTTTTGAGCGCTAAATTACATTGGTATATTATATCTCATTTTTATGATTCCTACTCCTAATGACCCACTATAAAATTACTTATTACTGAACATTAATAAACAACCCAATATTTTTTAATAGAAATTAGACAATATAAAATTATAAATTAAAAAAAAAAGAATACGCTTTTGATATAGAATAAAAAATACATTTTCTATTGAAAAATATAGATAGATATCGTGCTTTTATAACCTGATGATAAACAACGTCATAAAACTAGTCGTTGTACATAACACTTTAGCTAATACTATCGGCATTACATTTTATTTATATTTTTCAGTAAAAAAATGTACACACAATTTTTTTAATCAATATTTATATATATATATATTTGTATTGATACGATATTTACCACGTATGAAAAGAGTTTTTGGTATAGCCTCAAATAAATGCTCATTTAATACTCAATAGAATAAGTTCACATACTATAATTGAAGAATTTAAAAGTTCTGCAAACGGTTAAAAAAACAAAAGTGGATATAACACAATAGTTATTGAAAAATAACTCCAATTCGTTTTTTTACGATTAATTTTTTGAAAAATATAAACAAAGAAGGTATTTAGTATCACAAATAAAATACCTATGTATTATATATCATTATAAATTACGGCGAAGCGTAGTAATTTGCCATTTCATACCCTAAAAAAGAAGGCTGCGCACGTTTATGCGTAGATAAGGACATTTGTTACTTATTTAATTTCACAATTCGTAACCATTAGTCTACTTAGATTTTAGACGAACGTATAAGTATAATGCGAAAAATACATTTTAAATTACTAACCGTATTCACCGATTCAAACTTTATGTATGCATTATTATATTTGTAACTTACACCTCGTGGCGCGTGAGTATAGCGAGTACACGATATCATATAATGTTACGTCGGGCACAATATCGGGTTTTGGGGAAAGTGTCATATGATGGAGAGTGCGCAAACAAAATCGCCCATTGATCGCGTGATGTTGAATGAGTCTGCTCGAACTAATACGGGAAGTAAACTGTTAAATAAACCCGTTGATGGATTAATATATAAATTGTCACGAGCCCCGCGCGTCCGCAAAACGTATTGAACTTATTGAACACCGAATCGATATAATAAACATATATCGCGCGCATTGTCTGCCGCACTGGTCTTAGGAGAATATAAACTATGAAATTGAACGAGCCAAGAGTGCAAAAGACAGACGAAGAACGTAATGATATTATCAATATCGCGTTAATACCTTCCGAGCTGCATCTGAAACAGCGAAAATACTTTATCGGTCGAATAGTGAAAATACGTGCGTAACTTTCCTACAAACAACTTGCGTTCAAACGGTTTACAATGTTATAATTTGTTATAAACGCAACGATTTCGGTTTGTAATCGCGTTAAAAACGGGCATCTCTAAACTGCAATATAGCATAGACGGTATCGCGGTGATAGTTAGCGAAAATCGATCGTCATGTTAAAACTCCTTCAAATTATAATTACTACAATCGCCATTATCACCGTGTAATGTTTATAGCTGTATAACTGCGGTTTATGTGACTTTACGTAGAGTTTTAGTCGACTTGTATATTACGACGAAATCATAGTGCATTATACAGCGGCGTTGTCACATAACACTGTGACGATTAAATATTGACAGTGCGGGTGGTTTCTTTTGCGCGTTCAGTACCTTTCACGAATAATGATAATGGCGCAGTACGTTTTTATTTTAACTAGCTGTGACATG
Organism: Periphyllus acericola; assembly: GCA_949715065.1. NCBI lineage: Eukaryota > Metazoa > Arthropoda > Insecta > Hemiptera > Aphididae > Periphyllus > Periphyllus acericola. Next base: position 36,667,258 of record OX454268.1, read on the forward strand.
AAGATTTCATTATATATAGATCTACGTTTCCCGTTCCTCGAGCCACGCACGCCCGCGATCGTCTGGTCGTTCAGTGGACATTCTATCATACTGGAAGGGAGGGGGGGTTGGTATGGTAGGGGGGAAGGGATAAAAAAAAATATTCTGTAATTGACTTATAAAAAAATATATAACCTGTTTTCAAATCTGACATACTAAGCATACAAAAATAATTGGCAGCCGTGTATCATCACTTGTGGCGGTGGGGGGGGGGATGCAAACCATTGATGGAACTAAAGTAGGGTTATTTAAAAATAAATGACGACTTGATCATAAAGTATGCGGGACTTACTGCGATATAGGCCAAAAATGTTATTCAAAACCCGGAGGGTAGACAACACCCCCATCAGAACGCCTATGCCCACACACACACACACACACACACACACACACACACACATAATATATAATACATGAAAATACGTGAACTTACGTCTGGACGACGGCCGAAAGTCAAGTGGAAACGGAAATTCGGTTCTCCGAACGGATAGGAGCGAGGGGGGGGGATCACTAGAACACCGCGACGGCCGATACGTGGAAAATCGCACACCACTGGCACGATACGACTTCGGACGGCGGGAACGGCGGACTTGTACGGAGCACGGTTCTTCTGTTCGGTACGGCTGCTGTGGCACGTGCGCACGAGTACGCGGTTCGCTGCGGTCCGCCGGCGTTCAATGTACGTGCGTCGCGTCACGCGATGTTCGGCCAACTGTCGGCGAAACCGAAGCCCACCCGCCCGGCCCGCCCACGCAGCGGTGCAGCAGTCGTCGCCACCGTGCCGCGCCACCCGGAGTCGACACGTCCAGAGTCCGTCGTCCTCTCAGGGTCGGACAGCAATTTACGTCTCCGTTCTCGTCGGTGTTTTCAGGTGCGACGGCGTCTCGGCACGGAAAATTGTTTTACGCTCCGAATCGCAAACGATCGTCGTACGGCCGTTGTGTTTCGTCAACAACCGTTTTCGGACTCGTTAAACCACAAAGCATTATCCGCACACGATCAGTGGCGCGACTAAGGGCCCGCAGACCCCGCGTTGCGGCGTGGCCCACGGTAATTTTGGGCCTTTTCTCCTTTGTGGCAAGTACATTTAATTACCGCGAAAAGAAAAAAAATTGAATAATTGCTTTTTTCAAATGAAATTAGTGTTAATCTGAAATAATGAAATATTTTAGATAATAGTCTATTTCTGGGGAAAATCCAAAATTAAATTTCTTGTCAGCACGATTAAATACACTCGACTCGAAAAGTAGTACGATTGACAAATATTCGTTTATAAGTGATTTATCTATGTATATCAGGTTAATGTTTTTAAACTAATATACCTAAACAATATTTTAGAGGACCATTTTTATTTTTGCGGGGGGGCCCAAATTTTTGTGTTAGAAGGTGTTTAGAAATTGCGTTGTTCAATACGTATTTTTGTTTAAAACGGTAGACAAAAACAAAATATACACCAGTTATTTATAATCATGTTTCGTTTTCCGCGCTGCTAGATTTCGAAGTGCTAAAAATTAGCTCTCATCAGTAACTTATCGTTGCCCATTTCTGACTTATAACAACGTCCTACCGTGCAGGGTTTGTTGGTGGGTGGTAAATAATAAATAAAAAAACCATGTCCAACCGTTGCGTTAACGTTATAATCACGCTAATTAGTTATCTATAATGTGTTAATTTTAAGTTTTGCTACGCGGCAATGATAACAAAAAAAAGATTATAGTTTGGTTTTTCGGATGATATTATACTCGTATGTACGGTTTCTATAACAATAAAAACGAACGAACAATACATAATTAAATGTCTGTTTCGACAAGTTAAGTACTTCGTATATTTTTATTTTACATGGTATTTACATATGTACGATAAATTTGTACATGTTTCTATTAATAGATTATTATGATTTACTGTTTATAATTGGCATGTAGCCCAATGTTATCAAATACAGTATGTGTATATATATGTTTTTTTTTATTTATTAAAAGAATAATTACAATCTATACAAACATTTTATACAATAAGTAATTTTTTTGATGGAGAATAGCGTTGATATAACAGAGGGAGGGTACTCAGTAGTACCACCCGACAGATCAAGCAAGGAAATCTCTAGGCCAAGATCGTTTCAGTCTTCTTCTAGGATTATCGGGAATTGTACAAGAAGACAGACGTTTAATTAATGGATTAGTATAGTGATTTAGCTTAGAATGGAATGAGAGGAAGTGGGATTTGGTTAGCTGAGAAAGTGTGGGAACGTTTAAGTTATTGTGAAGATTGGCATTTTTTATATACCAAGGGGCAGAAACGATTTGACGGAGACATATTGATTGGAAGGCTTGAATAGGTTTGAAGGTTTCTCGGAGCCCCATACCTGAATGCCGTATGCCCATACTGGTCTATATATACAAGTTTTATAATTGAAAGCATACAATTAAAGAAAAACAGACAACTAATAAATATTTAAAAAGAAAAAAAACAGATGATTATAGACTAAATAAGGTTAAGTGCTCATTGGCCAAACACATCTTTCGATTAATTAGATTGTTATTACCATATTATTCAGTACTGCCCTTACAACCGCCGAGGCACGATCGCCAGGGTTCGGTTATTATTTTTTTCAATGTCATATTTATTTTACACTATTCAGACCGGTCTCACATGATTGTGAAGGTGATATTTTATCTACTAAGAAAAAAAGAAATCGAGTAAAACCCAGCCGTGCTCGATGTTATATTAATTTTAGAATTTAATGAGTTTTTTAATTAATGTCCACAGTGTTCGAGTGCTTTTCTCGGTAAATATTAGCGATAGCGATTATTGTTGTTTTGTTTTATTTATCATATATTTCCCAAGACACTTCTAACAATATCTGATGCGTAATATTTATTTTTTTGATGTTGTAATTAATACACGAACAAAATTTAGTATCACGTTTGTGAGTGAACGTTAAATAGAGGTTTGCTTTTTACTACCATCGTTGATTATAGAATAACAAGATAGCTCATGCAACGTTAATATTCGGCTACCACTATTTGAATGCAACATATACGGAGCACTATTTTTTTATAGTCGGCTATAGTGTAGCCAGGGCCGTACTTGGGGGGGGGCAAGTGTCCCTTGTTGCCTGGGGGCGGCAAGTTCTTTAGGGGGGTGGAAATTTTATATTGAAAATAAATATTATGGCGTATCTAATAACAAAAAAAAAAAAATGTTTTTATTTATACTTCAGTCTTCAATACATTTATTGGAAAAACTATTTTGATAATTGATTTTTTTTTTTTTGGGATACGGGTGGGTGGTTAAAATATGTTGCCCCGGGGCGTAAAATGTCCAAATACGGCCCTGAGTTTAGCTTTTGATGCTAAGTCGGTGCGGTGGTTTCTCTTTCATAAGTGGATGAAGATGGCGGGGGTTCGGGATGATTGGTGGGGAATGTAGTGAAGTAAGGGGGGTAGATTATTGGTGATGGGCGGTCGCTGCTGTTCCAAAAATAGCATATTTTCCAATAATTACTGGAAATGAGAAATATCTTGTTTATCGTTTATCATTCCGTGCTACTTTGGTTTTCGACAGCGACTACACTCCACAATCTGTTAATATAATATACTTTAAAAAAATACCTTTCATTTTATTTCTAAAAGTTTATATTGAATAAATTAAATATTCAGCTTTGTATACAAACATGCACAACAAGTAAAAGTGACAAAGCACTAAAAATGAACATTATTACATCCATATGGTCATTATAAGAACGTCATAAGTTAAAAATATATAACAATTAAAAGTTGATCAGAATATTTAGCATAATATACAACATGGGAGTTTTTCTGGACCTTTTGGTAACTTAACTCGGTACAGCTCATTTTGCAATTTTGTTCCCTCTGAGCTGTGGACATACATTGGCATAAAAGTGGAGCCTCAATACGTATAACCATCAATCATCTTACGTAATCACACGTAGAAAAATATTGTTATTTTAATAGTTTTTACATTGTGGTCTAACCTTAGATCCTGGTGACATAAAATTTTCTGCGACTTTCTTCGTACCGTCCGTCGTTTCCACGTGTCCACCACCACCGTACACCGCCTCCACCAACACTACCAAGGTGTATAATAATTCGTCTCGTTTCCTCGCGGACATTGAAACGGAATCTCGAAGGATCAGCCATTACGTTTTGTGAGCCCGGGGTGTAAGAGCGACGGGACGCGAAACGATGACATTGCGCGACGAAGCACAAAATACGATCGCATTATACCGGGCCAAAGATTGCGAAAAATCCTTTGACGTTTACGTCACGCCTAAGACACGACGCTAATAACAATCGGCGTTGCGAATCAAGAGACTAAAAGAAAACTACAAAATATAACTACAAAAACGCGTGTAACTCTGATTTTTCAAGTACTCACTGCTCTCGTGTGTTATAAATATAGTCTGAACAGAATTTTTTTCGTATTGTTTCTGGAAGACTACCACATAGGTGCTGGTTTTGTATTGTGTTTGTCTAACAAAATGTATCACATAACACTACACCGTTTTCACCAACAATGAGGAGCGCACGAGATACTACAACACGTGCGCGGGGCGGTGTGTCGAATAACATAATTTATCGGTTAACAATGTATATTATAGTGTAGCCCGATACAAAAACACTGAGAAATGCTATAAATTATCAGTCTTAGAAAAAAACAACCTGTGCCGATTCTTCGATACGTATTTTAGAACGCAGCTGTTACTTTCGCTCGGAAAATTGTTTGCAAAAATTCCGAAAAAACAATGTATACGAGTACATACCTAAATCATCATAATATCATAGGTTCCTTGTACCGCCTACGAGCTTAAATCACAGCATAAGATTTACTTGAATAATTTTTTTTTTTTGCTTATACATGTATATTAAATTATAAAGTTCATATATTATGCAAAACATGTAGTACAAATATTGAACCGAAGCATTTCGTGAACTAATAAACAAAACATTATATTTTTAAGTTTGAATAATTCAATACCTACTGCAATTTGGTGAAGACAAGGTAAACATTAAAGAAGTTCCAGATAATTTCTCCGTTTTTCACGACTTTTTTTATGCAGCAATAAGAATATTGCAATTTCAAAAACTGCAGTTAAATGTAGTATCAAGTTCATGTGTTGTTTTATACACACTACGTGCATTTTATGTATCGTTTTTACTACCTCAAAAAGTGGTTTGTATCTTACGTGTACATAAATATAATATAAATATTATATATAAAAAAAAAAGTAAACGCTGTGTATCGTAAAACTAGTGGCTTTTTCGATTTCATTTCTAACTTTGAGCTATTTTTCGAATACCGCCGTTACGTGAAAGTTTTCACGGATAAAAATGAAAAGAAACCTGTACAGGATGTTGGATTCATCAAATATTCTAACAATAACACTCCCGATTCGGATCCGTTTTCCTCGTGTTTTCCTTTACACGAAAATATACCATTGTGGTCGAAAGATCTGTGTAACGAACTCGTATATACGGTTTGTAATAAAAATAAAATTATCATATTTCGGACTACGGGCAAAGCATTGGAAATTTACATATTACGATCAATCAAATGATTCATTATTTATAAAATTATAATTAATATTCAATTGTGAAATATGAACTAATCAGTTATATATATTTGTTGAAATTAAACTAAATATATTCACATTAACAAGGGCGGACATCCACAGGACCACAGGGATCGAAAATAAATCCGAGAACATTCAAATCGATTACATTTTCCCGGTAGTGTATCATATAGTTGCAACGTTACTCGCACGGGTTTCTTGTTAAAAATAATATTGAAAATTTATGGTTTAATTATAAACGTAATAAACCGAAGCCTTGCCGTGTACACTGCACGAGTGGTGGGTGTAATCCAACATTATAGAACGCTGAAGTAGTTAAATGGTGTTTAGGGTAACCGCGTACAAAAATATGTACAAGATGTTATTACGTACGCGACTCGAGATGCGGTATTGCAGGTATGGCGTAGCTGGTTTATCAATTATTAGTGAAGCAGATTAATAATGATGTTATTAATATTAACACGAAAATTATTTTGTAGGGAATCTTTTTAAGAAAGAATTATCAACGAAATGGGATCGTACAAAGTATTGTATTTTTAATCAGATTATTGATAATATTAATTAGATACCCGTCGAACTGTTACGATACTCGTTTGAGTTACACGCGGCGGTGCGTTGTGTGACATGTAATTTCAAAACTTGTTCGAGAAATACCTATAAAACTAGAAAAAAAAAAATGAAGATAAAATATTTGCAGCTTATGACATAATGATATGTTTATCAGTGTGAAAAAAATTATGGGACCGAAAACGTCCAAGTAGGACATAAATCATACAGACCGTAGAGATACCTACTCGCGCAGTCGTTGCACGGGGCCGGCCGGACGAGTTCATAAATTATCCCGTGTTGATAGTACTTATCACATTTTCATTCGACTGTTGAGGCACGCGATCGTCCCGCTCATGTCATGTCCTGGAACGATTTATAAGTGGATAGGGTTTCATAAAAAATAGAAATAAAAAACCGTATACGATGAAAACGTTTGAACTGAACTTGTCCTTTACCAAACGATGAAAGAAATATAACAATCAACTGCGTAGTGTAACTGTCGTATTCAGATTTTGAAAAATAAAATACGTTTTCCGATATTAAACATAATTATGTTAACGGATGATTTTTGTAATAAAAAAATTGCATACCCCGACGTAGCTATTCGTCATCAACGTTAAATTAATATATATTGTGAGCGCAGCTGGAAGTGGTGATCAAGAAATGTATGCAGGGGCGGTCGACATTTATAGTTAACTACGCTTTTTTGATTTTTGATATTTTTGCAAGAAGTTTTTCTAAATAAATAAATTTATTCAGAAAACACATTTATCAATTTATTTAATTAATAATTGAACAAATGAACTCGATACGAATACTTTTATTTTATATGTATACTGATTAAACTGCATGTATAAGTATAACATTTTAATACTTTATCGGAATATCTACACATTCTTATGTTTCTACATTAATTCCATAACCTTCCTATTTTTGTCATATTTCATTTGGTAAATTTAATAACTAAAATAAGTATAAATAATTCATATTTTAGAGTTCTAAGTAATGCAAAGAATCATACCATAGTATTTTTTTAAATAACCTAAATTAACAACAATCATGTCATTATACGTCGTTATTTTATTTTATACGCATATCATAATTACTATAGATACGCAAATCTCATATCAATCTCAAAAACTTCGGTTTCGAAAATGTATTATTTATTAACTTATGAGTTTTGATTAGTTTTTGGTGTTGGCCTACTGAACAAAAAGCGGTGTTGGAATCGAAATATTTTACATTGGAATATTTTTAATGTATTTTTTTTTTTTAATGTTTAATTTTAATGGTGGTAATAATGGTTGGATTTATAATCTATGCCGTGAGCAACCATGTTTTCTCGTTTTCCAATAATTCTAACAAAGGACGTGTTGCTAAGCTGCACTTATAGGAATAATTGAAAAAATAAAAAATAAATATCTATATTCTTTATTTTGTTTTGATGTGCAAGTTGACAGCTACGACAAAAAGTATTTTGGAGAAAAAAAGAATTTAAATTTGTGATCGACAAGTTTTACGAAGAACAGCTTCAAAAATAAACAGATTTAATTTGGAATAAATATTAATTTTCCAATGCAGATAAACTTTGTGGATTTTGGGTATCGAACATAATATTGAAATCGCTTAGGAGAAATATGTATTTTTTGTCAAAACTTTTTTTTTTCAAAAGGCTCTCTTGAAAATTTTTAAAATAACGACAGAAATCTCTCTTTATTGCCCTGTGAGTTTTTGATGAAATTATACTGTAATTAAGTAGTATAAAGTAATATTATACGATATTTGGTTAATTGATTTTCCCTATTCCATCAGATAATGAAACATAAAAGAGATTTTGCTATTTACTTGGCTCAGTAATGAACAAATAACAACAAACACTCTAATAAGACCAGTAAATTCTTCGTTATTCTAAAACAGTGTAGTGAAGTATTTTTATTTTTCCAACGATATATTTTAATCGTAATGTATCATATTATTATAACAGTCAACACCACTCAAGTATCGCTAAAATGATTTGTTAGGGCGAAAAGAGGGCTGTTTTAAGCTGTTGTCAGCTGTTTTAAGTAATTATTTTTTTTTTGTTTTTGTTTTCTTTTCCGTTCTGCCACTATTTTCGTACAACAAGTACTACGTGGAGGCGTGTTAGTATACGCTTTGCACGTGTGCATTTTGATACGATACAAATTGTGTACGAATATCACAGCAATGGGGGCCGTTACTTAGTCAAGATTTATCATAATTTACTATTTTAACGTAGTCGTATCAAAATATACATCATTGTAATTACGTGTATTTCGAGTTTAAAACATCGAAGTTATGTGAGGATATTCACGACTATTTTAAGCCAAGAATGAAAACTATTTTTCAAGAAATTTTAATATCAACGGTCAAAGACCTTATGTTATATAGTTGGCTTTTAGTAATTGTTGTAAAAGTATTCGAAAATGTTAATAAGATATTTTATTACGATTTTCGAGTTTATAGTGACTTAAAATTAAAAAGAATCCAGTTGAAATGTCATTATACTCTTCAAACCATCTTAAATTCTTACGAAGATATTAAAGTCCTCCGTGTTGTTGCATTATATATTTTTACGCTTAAAAATAATCATGGTACCGTCAAAACACCCGAAACTAATAACGACATAGATACAATTAAAAACTATTTCATTATTCTGAATAATTTTTTTTTGGGTTTATCATGATGTTTGTGTGTGTGTGTGCGTTCTTTTGTGGCTATGAATATGATTTCAACCAGAAGAAGTACTCCGATCATCGTGACCCAAGGAAATTATTGATAGAAATGTATGTCAAGTTGTTACTTTGGAAACGTCAAATTTGCCCAACTGTTTTCCGAACAATTGAGTGAAACAGAGAAATAATTGCCAAAAACTTTTACCGATACCGAGAATCGAACCCTACACTACATCTAGTATTCTAGTATATTCATCACTCACTAACTACTTGTTTTTGTTTCATGGATATTAAATTTTTCATAAGAATTGCTTAGTATCCATTAAAAAAAAAAAAAAAATTACCGGAAAGTCGCAAACAAATTTTATAAGCTTTAGAAAAGAAAATATTGACAAAATTGAGTGATTCAACGAATTATGATCACACGATGATTGTCGCTATTAGTTATTGTTTGTTAAATATTAGTCGTAGCGACTCACAACATTACTCGAGTACATATATTAGCGTTTCGTTGGCATTTCATAATTTTCGACATTGACCGTTGATACTATTGCGTGTTATATTTAGTATAAACTGACACTGCGACTTGTAGCAGTTCCCTGCAGTTATTCGGATAAACGGCTAAATCCGTGGAAAAACGTACAGCATCCGTTATCGGTTGTTGCTTTCTTTTTCCCTAAATTCTTTCAAAATTTTGTATCTTTTAAAACTCGCGACCGGAAGGGGGTGGGGCAGACGAACCTCTGCCCACTATCCCCATTCTATGCGGCCTCGATTATCATGTACAGCCGCGTACTTTCAAATTCATCACGACCCGCAGAGGGCGCGAGTCATTGACTTGTACGCGTTCTTGCGGGGTGGGTTGCACATGCCAACGATTCAAGTTTTTCAACAATCGAAACCCAAAGTCAAGCGAACCTTCACGCGTCGCACGCCCCGACGCGTCTATATAGTATAATATTATATTTTTCAACTACCTGAAGCGATAAGTATCTTTCTCTATAAATATTTCTGCTTCGAATGCGATTGGCCACTCGTGTGAAAACTGAAAACCGTATTCGCGACTTGTTCGCTACGTACAACAACGGTCCACACCATCGTGTGGGCGATTCTCACTGACGTTCACTGCAGTGGACCTATAAGTGAGCAACACACACGATTGTGAATATTACACATACATTATACATGTACTCGTATTGCCCATTATACACGTACGCGTCCGACGTTTAAGTCCCTTTTCTTCTGAGGATATTGTCGCCGGAAACCTTGGGAGCGTATGAACATTGCACAACGCTCAGATTACCGATCTCACGACCAGAGCTGCGCCCCCCCCCGGTTCACGGTGTATTATACACGCGCGCGACGATTCGGGCTCACGGCGAATCAATCGAAGCATTATCGCTAAACGTGCGTCACGCGCCAAAAATCACATTATCCACTGCGAGAGCTGCGGACTAGGGATAACGTCGGTTCGCTCAAATATTATAATAATAATAACGTAACATATCATAGTAATACCGATTTTTCATTTAACCGGTCTCGTCGTCTCAACGCTTCGATATCGTATGTGTCTAACATAATGTTTCCACGACCCGTTAGATGCAAACGTCAATGGTTGTGCGCTTCGAATTAAAAAAAAACAAAATTACAACTATAGGGCGGTGTCCCATTAAGTACGGATTTTTTAAAGAATCAATAAATCAGTAGAATTTTAACAAAATTTCGTTTATTTCTAAATATTTACATTCAGCAACATATCCAATTTAACAATAAAAAACTAAATCCATTTGTGAGTATACGTGATTTACTTATAACACGTGAAATCGTACTCGGCTCGTAATAACGTAGATTATTATTTTTATTATTCTTTAATGTAAGTTTAAATGTAATTATATCTTATTTTTAAATCAATATCAAGGATACAGATTTCAAAAAGTCTTATTAGAAGGATTATACCTAGGGCTCGGATGCATTTGAATATTTTTTACTGGAATGCTTCACACGTTGCGGTCCAAGATCAATGTGTGTTGCAAGTACTCACAATTCTAATAACGAACTTTTTAGGGTATATCATTACATTTTCGATGTTTTTAACGTTTAAGAGCATTTTAAACCTTTTAGTGCATCATGTGATTCTTTAGGTAATTTTAAACTTATTTCTTGAAATATAACAAAAATAAAATGAAATTGTAAATTGTAAAATGGTAATTATAAATGCTATGCACTTTGTAAATAATATTATATCTGGTATTCCAATAAAACGATTCTCAGACTTATCATAAAAAATTATATTATAATAATAAAACGTTTTAAAGTAAATTATTTAGTTCATTTTTGGAGAGTAATTTAGTCGATAAAATAATTTTTTAAAAGTGAATTTTTTTAGGATTTTATATCAGAAATGCACTTTTTAGAAGGTACTTTTTCGATATTTTTAGGGCAATAAAATCCGAGCCCTAATTATAACAAACTTGGTAGGCGCTGATGAAACAGCAACTCGAATGAGTTAAAACGTTAATTTTAGACTCCACAGTCATTATATTAATATAATATGGTAGTAAAAACATTTCAGTCGACGACTGTGCATTAAATCGAAAAATTATTACTATAAATAGAGCGTTAAAAAATTAAAAATACTTTTTACTCTGCCACATGGGCATTTGTGATTTGGTAGCTGGAAATAAAAATGCCAACATACCAGTATAAAAAAAAAAATAAACGAAATTAGTTTACCGAATATCAGTTGCGAACGTGTATTAATACTATATGTATCTAACGATTGATTTATTATTTATTATTACATTTACACTTCTTAAGTAATCACCCGTTTTAATGTTTTACTATGACGTGTACAGCAGTTGTAAATAAATCATACGGTGCCTTTCAGCCTTCAGGTTCCATTCAGAAGAAATGTTTAAAAAATACCTCATTCATCGACTAAAATCTCGAAACCTGATCACTAAACTAAATGACGAAAAACGAAAATTTGAATCACGTACTTACCTAAGTGACGATGTTTGGTGGTTTTGGTCAAAAAACTTTCCAAGATTTTACTTCCCTCATTTACCACTTGCGAGAACACTGTTGGTATTGTACGGGAATAACGTAAACAATTATTTTTTTTATGAATTGCCAATACTTGTAAATAGTGAAATCAGATTTATAAAGTACCTATACGTAATGCATTTCACTGGAAAATCTAGACCTCGTACCGGTGGGTATTATTTATATATTATTTTATATATTATGCTGACGCATACATAATACATTTATTTTTTAGATCAAAATGTTATCCTTTTTTTTATGCAAATTTGTTTCGTTTAATTTCCCGTGTGAAACCCTCATTTTATACATTTTAAAACGTTTTGGTTAGTTCTTGGTAGTGCGGCATTATTTCATCTTCTAAAGTCATTAAACATTTACCTAGAATAGGGAACCTAAGCAACCAATGAACGATCGTAAAGTATGTTTTAATTTAAGTTGATCGATGAGTTTCAAGAAATTGTTATTGTGTTATGTGAGCCACCTCTACAGACGTTCCACAATATTACGGCGAAACAGATATTATTAACATTTAACATATATCTGATGATGAGTACTTTTTTTTTAGCCTTTTCTTCCGACAACTTGGGCAAACACTGAACAAGTGCAAGTAAAACGACTGAATGTCGAATAACTATAACAACTATAATGACTTTATGTTGCGGCATAATATCATCTCTGAATGCGATGACTGCATTCTAGACCGTTAGTTTTGTCTTTTACCACGAATTCGACTTGACAAACGTACAGGACGGTAATCAGAGAGGAAGTTGTGCGCTATTTATGATAACTCGAACAGTGAATCGTGGATAATACGACATTTCTCTGAAGGGCATGTGTGGTGTATAATTGCTCAAAACTATGGTTCGCGATTTGGTTTTTTTTTTTTAAAAAACGAATTCATTAAAAATATGACTCTTAGTGCCAAGATCCACAATAAACTACTGAATTATGAACTGCGCGTTATTATCGTTGCAGTAATGTTAATTTACTCGGTTGTTTCTTACGACTTAAGTTTCCAGTTTATTCACCGCCCGCCCCGCACGTCTATTATTTGTATGAAGAAGTTGAACATTTCGTTGCGCCGCTATTGAGATTTAGAGCGCTTCTTCCGTCGACGTCGGGTTGTTTATAAAACCACACACGACGATGTGTACTTTTTGCACCGCCCACGATAATGATTACATTTTGTTTTATTGTTAGGAGAACATTGCATGCATGTCGGCACGGGATCGTTGCGTCTCTGGTACAGACTATTACGAGTAAGCCGTGAACGGTGAAAGTCTGCTCTTGTTATTATAATAAATGTGTACGCCTTTCAATATGTATTTGTTGTGCGTATACGTTTTAAACGAGATGAGAATAGTTGAAATCACGCAAAGTCGTCCGACATACTCGTATACGTGCGCGAGGTACGCTTTTTCTGGCAAGCAATCGTTCTATTCTCGTGTACACTTGGAGGAAAACAAATTTAAGTTTTTCGTCGAGTATATATTATAAATATTACCGTCGCACGATCCAAAATGCGCGTTTGTCCTGTGTATAATATTGTGTCCCTGAAATAATCGGTTTTAATTTTGATTCACGATAAACCGTGTTGAAAACTCGTGTGTTTTACGAAATTTATGAGCTGGATACAAATTTTTTTTATAGGCCAATTTTCCGTAATTTTTGTTACCATGGTTATTATTTTTAAACATTACAATTTCTTATTGGTCGAAAAAATTATAACTTGTAACGTAGGTAGCGCGGTACTCGATATTTTCGGTCCACAAGAAATTATTATCCTTAGCAGTGACGTAGCAAGGGTATGGTATGGTAACTGTGCCTATGCCAGGGGCGCAAGCTACGAAGGGACGCAAAATTTCGCTTTAAAATTGATACTTATTTTTATCGATGAATCCTCTAGTCTTAAAGCAAGAAAAGAACGTTTTTAAATATTAAAATTTACATTGTAATAATAACTGATGATTATTATAATGTTGTGTTATCTTATTATATACATAAAAAATATCATTTCGTATTTTCATCAAATTTTGATCGCTAAAAAGGCGCATTTTCCTAGGTTTGCCAGGGGCGCTAACGAGTCTTCCTACGCCACTGATCTTTAGTATCCCACAAAAACGTGCATTTCGTGATTCGTAGATTTTCCTCGTAGCGGTTAAAACATCGAGTAGCACGCTTTTTTCCCGTTCGTCGTCAACTGAAAAACAACGAAAAGTGAAAGCGTACAACAAACGAGGAGCGCGCGTCGGTCGCATCGGCAATATTATTACCGCGTACGGCCGGCCGGCCGTCGGTTTTGTGGATATTATGAAAAAAAGACGAGAAGAGCATGAAAAAATAAACGAACAAAACGAAACGAATAAATCGCGAATAATGGATTGCACATGGATGGTGAATAAACGGTGAATTGACGACGAGCAACCGTACGTGCGCGATCGAGAGCTGCTCCGCGGGCCGGCATGTTGCGCGTTTCGGGAACGTTTCGCGATTTATGGGCGAAACGTTCGCGGTATTTTTCCGACCGCGGCGGTGGCGACGTGCTCGGTGCAAGTAGCTAAAAACCCATTACGGGGAAAACTATAAGTCACACACATTATTTGTATCCGGTCGGGTTTTTGTGTCCCGCGGAAATAATATCAAACGTAATTTATTCTCGCACATCCGGCGCCGTGTGAAATTATAACAACGCAACGCCGTACCGAGAGTGCACGTGCCGGGCGTGAAATCGAACACGGCAAGCGTGCAGATGCTCGTTATTGCGTGGACAGTTGAAATAAGTTTCATACGTGCACGAAACGGCCGGACATCTTCTTGTTTTTTTTTTTACAAATTACATACACGATCTATACCATTTAATGCACAATAAGCGTATAAGATGAGAGACTGTACGAAACATGAATTTATTTGAGTGACAATAGTCACCCATTAGTGACACTCAGCTTTACAGATATTGTTTAATAAGGACAGATATTTTTCATTTAAATTAAACGGTCACGACACCGTTTTCTTTTGAGTCTGCGTTGTCGATTTCCAGGAAGTGTGTAGGTATGTAACTCCTTTATTAGTGGGTTGGGGTGATTTTCTAACTTGGCGAAAAACCGTTTGTAGAACAATTTCACTTCCGCTATAACAGGTTTGATACCTAGCACTTCGTGAAGAGTTAAATTAGAAACGAAGAATGGAGCGTTGGTTATTTTTCTCAAGGTAATATTCTGGAAGACTTGAATTTTGTTTAAGTTGGATTTTTTTGCCGATCCCCATAATTGTAGCCCATATGACCATATACGTCTTAGGAGAGTTTTATAAATTATTAGTTTGGTTTTTAAGCCAGTATATTTAGTTTTTGATAATAACGTTTTTAGTGATCTTTACAGAGCGTCAAGAATCAATATTTTGGCTTTAATATGTTTAATATGTTTTGGACATCTTCTAACATGGGAAAACAACGATTTGCGTATTTCTCTTTTTTTACCATTCTCAAAGGTTCGGATCGTAATCATGACGACGTGATAATAAATGTGTCATGTCTATTCACTTGTGCACTTTGAATTGTTACACCGAATCACGAGAGAGATTGCAGAGAACTGTTGACGCGTATTACGCGTTTATTTATTTCCTTTTTTCGGGTCAGTTTTGTACAAAAATCCGATTCAGCCCGACAAATCTACGAAGCGAAACGAGACCGTATATCAAAGATACTAAAGGGTTGCGAACAGTTAAAGAACAATGTTTAATTTTTCGGTCGTTCCGGCGTTTTGGTTATATCGGTAGACATTCTGCGGGCACGTTCCCGACAAGATCATAATGTTAACGGCCTGGATAGGTATTCTTTCTAGTTTTCCACTTTTCTCCGGAAAACACAGGATATTACCAAGAAGAGAAATACTGTTTTTCCTCGTCTTCTCGGTGAAGGCATATTGCGTGCGGTCACGGCTTGAAGGAAAACTTTCAATAACGGCAGCAAATCTGTGATATACTCCGTCGGTATCGCCCACCGTGTGTTTGTTTGACTGCAGGTCAACGCGGTAAATTACGAATGCATCACGCGACGATACGCGAGTGGAAATCAAAAGAAAAACATTTCACCCGCTTGCGATTGGATGGTGCCCGGGTAACAAGGAATAAGTCCATTTCAGCGGATATTTTTATAGATTCTGCGTGAAACACGAGACACGTATATCGGTCATGATTTGTGCTCAGTGTTTATTTTTTTTATTCTCACGTCTGTACACACGATCTCGACCAAATGGATTGTTTCGATGTACACGTGAAATCGGTACTTTTCTGATAGCAAATGTTGTCTCGTTGATACTATTCGGAGAGGGCGAATTTTTGAATTTCTCAAAAGTATTCCGAATAATTGAGGATAAACAGAGAAAAATTACAACGGAATTCGACCGATATCGAACCTAGTACGGAGTCAATCTAACCAGACATATTATCCTATAGGGATTCAACTTGACAAATCTGTAGGCGGACGTCAGCTACCAGTTCACGAATAGCGAATATATAGTCACGTGTTACAATATGAACGTGAAGTGCGTCACCGTTGATCGACTAGGGTCCAGACTCTAGTTACTTGAATGATCACTATAAGCCGCTAATCACGGTATTAAATGACCTGTTATATAATATATTATATTCGTCCGTACGTTTACATAACACACTCACGGTCCCTGTATTGACGTTGCAAATTACACCGGACGCGTTACCGTTCGATAACTTACTTTTGACCGCGAGAAAGATTTTTCCGTCGTAATTAACCATTTTAACGGTCGAATACGTACATACGATATTATATGTACTGCTGTACAGGACGTGTGGTTGGATATGAAAATTGACGACGAAATATATCGTAAAATCAATTTTTTAACAAACGCTTATTAGGGTTCAACATTAACATTTTACTGTCAAAATTGTTTTTTTTTTTTTTTACAAAAATTATTCAAAGTCTTTGAGAAACGGTTTTGACAGAGTTTTGGTTCTGCGTACAATAAATCAGTAAAAATTGCAATTTTAATCCATCCGAAACTGAAAATTGATTTGAGGAAATCTTATTATTTAATTAAACATGACCACCCGGATTACCTGATGAAGCATAAATCATTTGATTTTAAGATAACGATATTTCGTTAGGTGTGTGACACTGAGAAATACGGAGTTTATAGTACTCGTGCATTTTAAGAAAAAAATGTATCCAAACCCAAATACGTTGGAGTTATGGAAAACTATTACATACAGAAAATAAGGTTAAATCAAAGTTCCTCTTCATGAAAGAGTCTGTAGACGAAACGGTATTATTACAATTTAATAATAATAATAATAATAACAATAAGAATAAAGTTCAAAAGTCCCCACATTTATGTATTTTTGTTGAGTTCAATGAAATATACGGTAGATTTTGAATATTACGACCCAACGAAATTAAATTTAAAATATTTTGTCAAATATAATATTAACATACTACCCTTGATATAATTTCTTTCGCATTTTTTTTCATTTTAGGTTTTATTATAATACTCTTATACAAAATATACCAATGTAAAATTAAAGTTGTTTAATACTCGCAGAACTTAATAAAAAAAAGTAATAGCGTATACTATATTAAGAAAATATAAGAATTCATTATGGCCTTTGTAAATCATTATTTTTCATTGTTTTAGACTGCAACTTTTTATTATTAATATTAAATTGTATTGATCGACTATTTATTTTTAAATATTTCCAAGAATATACAACGCTTTATAAATTATATTGTTTTTAATGTGTAAATCAATAAAAGATAATATTGAGTTGAATGGAATTTTTAATAGGAGTCGACAAGGAATTTATAAATTTATAAAATTAAAATTTTTTTTTTTTTTTAACTTTAAAAACATCAACAACAATGGTTATTAGTTTTTTTTTTTGGTTGAATTTCATGGTGTTGGTTAAAGATTTCAGTATTTAAAATTAAAATTGTTAAGATGGTTTTCTGATATTATTAAAATTAATTCTTTATTCATTTGAAGTATATTGATATTTTGTTTAATCTTACCGCATTGTATTCCGGTGTTTTGAGAAAAATATGTTTTTACTATAATTGTTTCACTATTACTGTTTTTTTTTCTCACATTCAATCAAAATATGTTAAGTCTATTTTCAATAATAATTCAAACACAACAAGATGATATTTAATAACTATAAAGCAATGTTTTTTTCATAAAATTTTGAACACCTGTTCTGATGTATAATAATTCGTCAAGGTATATACACCCTTTAATTATACATTAGACAGTATCTTGTGACATATACCTACTCTAGTCCTATATTAAACATATTTTACAATCGAGAAAACTACTAACAGTTAACTCGAAACATATTTTACAGCTTAAGTAATTTTTTTTATTTCACATCATTTATTCACACAAGTATTGAATTATTTAATTTCTATAATATGAAATGTTTCCCTCATATTTATTAATTTGATTATCTTAAAGTATTATAATTATTATAAAAATCACAATAACAATCACCATAACTTACCTTTTGAATGAATAATTAGAAAATTATTGTTGTAAGTGATCGACCTTATCCTACATTTAGTAATTTTAATCTTTAGTTTACCTTCAAAGAATATTATATCGTTTTACTTGAAAGCTTATAATAATATCTTGGAACTTATAGAGTTATGACAAAAAGGGTACAGACAATATTACTTTTAACTTCGTACATACCGTTAAGTTTTTAGTCCATTTCGCATTAATACAATTTTTTGTTGGCATATTATCGATATATAATACTATTTTTATGTCTACTTTCATTTTTTCTGGTTTCATTTGACTTGATAACCTTTGGCTTAGAAATATAATAGAATATAATTGGATGAACAAAGAACAGTTTATTTCAATGACAAGAATTAGAAATAATTAGGCACTTCAAATAATCATTATTTTTTAAAAAATAAAATGTACTCTTACAAATTCAATGATTCGATTATTATTCTGTACTTCACATTTTCACTTACACGTTTTTAGTTCCGTGATATTATTGAAGTATTAATTATTGCAATAATATAGTATAACAGCAGTTTATTTGTTTTGTCACAATTACCTATGGGAATATTTTGTCTTATAATAATTTAATTTCAATAAGAAGCTCATATAGATTCAATCACTGTCATAAAAACTGTATGCATTAATCGTCAATCGCACAATGAAATAACAAAATTAGTGTGTCAATTGTTCGAGAACGAATAAAAGATCGTCGAGCATTGTAGATATCATATTATTAAATGATAAAAAGTGTCCTTAAATTAAAATATTCTCTACATAGTTCAATAGTTGCATCACATTAAAAACAATTTTCTACCTATGCGTGTGTGTAACATTATAGTATTATTTAGTGTATCATTTAAGGTTTGGAAAAAAATCAACAGAAAAAATCAAATTACCAAAAAATTAAAAAGTAACATCTTAAAAAGAAAATGTTAAGATCAAGTGAAAAATCAAAACAAAGTTAAAGTTAAATAAAGTTTAAAATGTTTTGATTTTTGATACACTATTGACTATAACTATTTTGAAATTTTAACAACGTCCCAGATGGAATGAATTACATTAAATGTGTCTTGCCAGATGAACCCGAAGAACTTGTTGAATACTTTAATACAACTTAGGTTTCTGGAACAAGTATACCAATTGCGGAGAAAAGTAGCTATAATAACAAATTTCGTAATATACGACCAATATTCTCGACCATACAATTTTGGGATGTTTATGAAACAACTTAAAATCATTAAGAACGAATAGACAATAGACCAGAAAGTATTTATAGCAGATTTTCTGAACTTTTAATCTATAATCATCTATTACATTTGAAGTTTAATATTAAAAAAATTGGAAATGTTGGAATAATAGAAAACAAAAAAATTAGCCCACCATGATTTCTGGAACGTAAAACAAAGAAAACCGTTGATAGAAATACGCAGCAATAGTTATTTTTACTATGTTCTCAATATGATACAAATAATATAGACAACCTTTTAAAATCAGTAGTTGGGACTTAAGATATATACAAATATATATTTTACCTACTCAAGTTTAGTATTTAATTTTTTTTTTATTGTACGAGTATCTGCATAAAATGTGTGACTATAATTATAATGCTTGTAATTATTTTTGTGATAGTTAAATATTTTTTGAATCATTGTTATTTAAGATTGGCTTTAGGTATTTGCCTTTTTTCTAGACTCGTATGACTTATAATATAGAATACCAACGTTCAACCGGTATTATTTACAGACGGCAGTTGGTTAGTTGGTTGCTTTTTTTTTTGGAATGAAACTGGACACAAATATTCAATATGTTGCTCAAGAATAATATTATATAGAGTTTCTAGCATTGAAATGTACATGGTATATACACAGATCTATGAATACTCTCATCACGCCAGCGACTTAAACCATTTTTATATCGTTCATAATATTTTTACGAACGCGTGAACTACAACAAGGCAATAATACACTTGTTCACACAATTAATTGAAAAACGCATATACTGATGGTGATTATTGTCGATGTTGTCACAAATTATATCACCTGAACTTATTATTATGCGGCTACAAATGAAATACATCTCGACATCACTCTTAAGTAAGTACACACAAATGATAAAAAAAAAAAAAAAACAAATGTACAATAATATGTATTTTAAATTATATATATTTCCTATAAAACAAACGTTTTATTCCATAACATAATGTTTTTTTTTCTGTTCTCATAATATTATTTTGCAATCATATTATTTTAAAATTCTTATAATATACGACTGAACGTAACAAATGTTTTACAAAACTAATAATTAACCAACAGTTTTTATATTTTATTATTTATAATACTTAATATAATCATATAGAATTATTTTTACAATTGACTACATGTTTGTTTATATTTATAATTATAATATATTCCGTATAATAACATTATTAATAGAGGTAAGTATAACCTTAATTTCGTTATAGTCTAATTAATCGTTATCGTATCTATGTTTTTCATTATATCATTATATTAATCAAACGACCGCTATGGAGTGGTTAGTCCTTGGTCTCTACTCAAGTGGTGTAAAAATACCTTAGAACTTTCATCTACAGAGCACTCAGTTAATTGTATATAAACTCATATATAATTATTATTAATATTATATACGTACCTAACAAAGCTATAAAATAATTTTGAATTTTTTTCATACTATGAACAGAAATAGTAATATATAGAGTAGAAAATTAATTAATATTATATGTAGTTTTATGGCTATGTACATAATTGTAAGTAATAAGGACGGTCTTCTCAAAATGAAAAACTTTGTACCACTTTAGTGAGTATACGTGATGTTTAATATTGAAATTTATTAAATTCAACCCACAAATTATTTGTCACCCATCATTTTCCTGATCAATATCGTTAATTTTTTGTATTTTTTTTTTTTTTTTGTTCCATTATTCATAAACATAAAAAATATGTACATTTGTATACTCATTAATTCTTTTCGTTTTTAAAAAATACATGTTATATAACATAAAACATTTTTTGTATTTGTTTTCAATAATAATTATTAAAAATAATAGAAATCATACAATGTTATAAAGATTATTAAACTAAATAATTGTTACTCATGTCCCAGTTGGTTGGTCACACATATACATCTATAAAAAAAAAACTTATCATCTAATTGAACAGCATCGAAATAGATAAAGAAAAAAAAACAAAAATCTTCTTAAATTCCAATCGAGTTTTAAAAATAATTGCTGATATTGAAAAAAAAAATGATGGGATTAATTTTGACAAGCCGTCTGATAAAATTATTATTATATATCATAATTAATAATTTCTTTGAGAAATCCGTAATTGTTTATATAATTTAAAAATAATATTAAATAATTTTTTTTTTCCAAAATATTAGACCTACAATTTAATATTATTGACACTTTCTTTTCTTATCTAAATCTATGACTTTATACAATATATATTGAGCACTTTTCTAATAATATTGACTTAAGTAAGAGTTTAATTGGCACAAAAAAACAAACAAAAATTTACACTGAAGGGCATGAAATAAGATTTTAAAATAAATTGCTCAATTCAATTTAATATTCTGTAGGCCGTGAGTACGAGGTATTGTTTATACACTACAATATATATGTTTTGGACGGAACTACCTACAAATAAAGCTAACATGTATTACAAATATACATATATATATATTCATATAAATAATATGATACATGATACATATATATATATATAATATTTTTTGTAACCATGTTTACCTAAACCAGTCAAATTATAAAAATTAACCCTATTTATTTAATTTTAATTTATTACAATATTCGTATGTTATATTTATTATATTCGAACATATTAAATCCCACAACAAATGTAGTGTATCTTATAAATTTTAATTCTAACAGGAACAATAATTTTTCAACATTTTCCATTTTGTAGGCTCAATTATGTTTGTTTAAAGGCCTTATCCGTAGAGTTTAATTTAATTTTTTTTTTTTGTCTCTATGATGCGTAAACGAAAATCAACAACAGTATTATATTATCTTAAACGAAATGAAACTAATAATAGTATGTAATTCTAAAACATTATAGTTTTAATAATCGTATGCATAACTTTTATCAACAAAATAAGAATAGTAAAACAATAGAAGCTAAAAAATCACCATTCGTCAAAAGATCACCCGTACTGATCTCTATGGCACGGGGCATAACTATAATTATTATAGAGAGAAAAATCGTTTTCGTATTAAATATTATTATACCCGTTCGGTTATTATTACGTTACAACGTACAAGTAAATATTATTTAGAAAGTGACAACCCTACGTCACTTTTCCGGGGAAAAAATTAATGCGACATTTTTAACAGGTACATAACGAATAAAATGATTAATGAGTTTGTTCGATAACGAGTGGATGGAAAATATTATTATGTAATCGAACCCGGTGAAAATGTTTTTGTGACTTTTATAAATACAAAAAAAAAAAAAAAATCAGTGGTAACTGTGCGGAATGAAATAATTTCAAACTTAATTTACAAATGTGCCGCGGAACGTAAACAAAAACAGTATTGATTCTCCCTGTGAGTCGGGACCATTGCGCGAAAGTGCGTAAACACGGTATTGTTTATGCGCGTTTATACTGTTCGGCTGATTCGAGATTTATGGACAAATGGTGCGTAAAAAGTACTCGGTCGCGCGCATACATACTGCACTGTTAATCTGTACTTAAAAATGCAACTGTTAAGATCACGGTGATTTTTTTCCTTTTTTCTTTACTTATATATTTAATAATAACTTAACGCGAATCCGGAGTGATGCGTAATCATAATACTGTATAAGCTACTCGTATAATAAGTTTACGAGAAAAAAAGGAGAAAACAAAAGTAAATATCATACGGCTTATTTTAATATCTCGTTTTAATCGATCGACGTGCACACGAAACATAGATATTATTATAATAATGTAATAAAATAACCTATTCGTCATAATAATAATAATAATAATAATAATAATAATGGTAATAATAATAAAGTAATAAAATAGAAAAAACAACTAAACAATATACAAACGAACAAATGCGCGCGAATCATCGTAACAATGTTCTCACTCTATACAACCTCAGACCTTGTGTCGGAAGACACACTACAATACCTAAGTATACATAGTTGTATAATACATTTATAACGTATATCTCGTATTATAATAGTATATAATATAATATATCGTTTAACACTACGACATCATATAATATATGTATAATATTAATAATTGTAATAATAATATTATCGTCGTAAACAATGCAGCTGTTCCGACGTACTGCAACACACGGTTATCGCTGTGATCGCGCATGTTTGTCACTATAACACAACAATAATAATTTCAATAAAAATATCTATTATTATTATTATTATTATTATTGTTAATATTCCGTTATTGGTTCCGGTCAGTGGAAATTCGCCCGCGGGCGCCAACGAGCTCGTGGAGGTGAATTAAGGATTGACATATCCTGTGTGTTTGTGTGTGCTTTTGAGTGAGTTTGAGAGACGGTGAGAGAGAGTGAGAGCCTGTATATCAGAGAGTGGTCACTGGACCACAGAGTAATAAGATAAGAAAACGAATGTAAATAAAAACGATTTTTAAACACGAGCGTTGATGAATTTAAGTTGGAAACATCATTCAATCAACTTTACCCCGATGTTATAGACACTATTTAAAAGTGAGCAATTTCAAATTCCCCTCCAAATCATCGGTGCCTACAAGGTATTATGTTTCGCTGTTACGGTCTCACGAATCTGTTGTAAAATATTCTCATTAATCTGTGCATTGCCTGAATTGCCGGCAAAATGCGCGCTCTGCAACGGCGAACACCCTGCAAGCTACAAAGGTTGTATAGTATACAAAGAGCTTCAACAGCGTCGCCGCCAACCTTACAACACAAGAAATAACAATCAGCAGCAACAACCACCACCAACCAATCACCATTCGCAGTCCATCAACCAGCCAATACCACATCCATCGACACAAATTCCAAGAACTCAACATCACTCATACGCAGAAGTGGCAGATACTAATACAGGTAACACACCACCGCCAAACTTCCCCGACACCCAACAAACATCTAGCATTGATAACAATGTACTAACTACATTTTTAGAAGACTTCAAATGCATAATAAACCCACTTATCCCTCTCCTCACAACAGTCATGACCAATCTTTTAAATGTCAAACACAACATATAACTCATTTACCAACAACTCTCTCACGATCCTTTCATGGAACGCAAATGGCCTAAAAAATCACAAAGACGAATTCTTAATCACTCTACAAGACAAAAGAATTGATATTGCATTAATATCTGAAACGCACTTTACAAACAACTACTCACTCAATCTACCAGGTTTCCGCTCATATCAAACTAACCACCCAGATGGAACTGCACATGCTATTTATGTTAGATCATCACTTGCATCGCACAAACTTACTAATTTTCAAACAGACTACATCCAGTCTTGCGTGGTATCCATATCAATTAATAGTATTCCCATCTCAATAGCAGCTATATACTGTCCTCCCAAACACGCCATACATTCAAATCAATTCGATCTTTATTTTCATACACTTGGTCATAACTTCATAGTTGGTGGCGATATAAATGCCAAACATATTCAATGGGAATGCCGCACCACAAATCCGAGAGGAAACTCACTCTTACTAAGTATCACTCACAAAACCCTACGAGTCATCTCACCTCCCAACCCCACCTATTGGCCAACGTCTCCTAGAAAGAGACCGGATATTTTAGATATATTTATAACAAAAATCCCTAGCACGCTCCACTCCTCGATTATAAATCTCCACGCTCCATGCTCAGATCATTCCCCCATTCTACTCACAATAGACTGCCAGCCTTTGCCCAACCAATACAATGCACCACCGTTACATTCTCAAATCAACTGGGAAAATTTTCAAAAATCAATCCTACAAAAAACTAGTCTAAAAGTCCGGCTGAAAACCACAGCTGACATTGATGACGCGGTGAATCTCTTAACATCCAATATACAAACCTCAGCATGGGAATCAGCTCTACCATCGAAACCACACACACCCACCGCAATTCTTCCTTTATATATACGTACCCTTATAGTACAAAAACGTCGCGCTCGCTGTTTATGGCAAAGAACTAAATACCCGGCTGATAAATGCCACTATAATGCACTCGCGCAAAATCTCAAACGCATCCTAGCAAATTATCGAAATGAATCTTACACTAAACACTTAAAATCACTTACGACAAAAGACGGTTCTCTCTGGAAGGCAACGAAACAACTTCTTCACGTGCATAACCCTCCAGCTATCCTAAGCGACGCCAGTGGCAATTGGGTACACTCTGACATGGACAAAGCTAATATATTCGCAAACCACCTCGCTGACACATTCCAACCACACAATACCATCCTTCTACCGGAAAAAATCAATGAAGTTGAGCGATTTCTTGACATACCGTTACAAATGTCCCTTCCTCCTAAACACTTCTCTCCAGCTGAGGTAAAATATACAATTTCGAAATTTCCCCGGAAAAAGTCTCCCGGATACAACCTAATAACAGCAGAAGTACTTAATCAGCTCCCCTAAAAAGTTATCATACTATTGACCTACATATATAATTCGATGCTCAGATTATCCTACTTCCCATTACTATGGAAGTATTCCTCTGTTATACTTATCTTGAAACCAAAAAAACCCCCAGACTGTCCATCATCCTACAGACCAATAAGTTTGCTACCAATACTATCAAAAGTTTTTGAAAAAATGCTTCTAAAAAGATTTATTAAAATCGTTGAAGAAGCAAAATCTTTACCCGACTCACAATTTGGTTTTCGTAGCAAACATTCCACCACCCATCAAATTCACAGAATAGTAGACAAGATATCTTTCTCCTTAGAGGAAAAACAATACTGTACAGGTGCTTTTCTTGACGTTTCCCAAGCGTTTGACCGCGTCTGGCACGCAGGTCTACTGTTCAAATTGAAGCTCATTCTACCAGCTAGCTACTACCTGATTCTGAAATCCTACCTAGAAGACCGCTTCTTCTCGGTACGTTACGGATCATCCACCTCCCCACCGAAACCAATCAACGCAGGAGTCCCTCAAGGTGCAGTCACTGCTCCTCTTTTATTCAACATTTTTATATCCGACCAACCAACAATACCCACTTCCCTTGTTGGTAATTTTGCCGATGATAAGGCAATAATAACCAACAATATCGACCCAATCACTGCCTCCCTCAACATCCAAGAACATCTCTCCCTCCTCGAACAATGGTATAAGGAATGGGGAGTAAAAATTAATGAATCTAAATCCATACATTGCACCTTCACTCTTAGGAAGAAAAAATGTCCACCTATCATCCTTAATGAACAAATTCTACCAGTCGCACCATGCATTCGCTACCTAGGCATCACCATCGATCAACGTCTCACCTGGGCTCCACATATACGTAACAAACTCTTAACCCTAAACGATCGTTTTCGTTTTCTCCAACCTCTTCTTACTTCTCATCATATAAAATTATCCACTAAATTATTAATATATAAACTCTACTTAAAACCAATTTGGACGTACGGAATCCAACTATGGGGCTCCGCAAAACCTACAAATGTCAACCGTATCCAGCGTTTCCAGTCCAAAGTCCTTCGCGCTATAACCAAAGCACCCTTCTACGTATCAAATCATACATTACATAACGACCTAACCATCTCTCCTGTCAACGATGTAGCTAAGACCTTCTACAGACGTTTTAATTTCAACCTACAAAACCACAAAAATCCTTTAATCAAAGAACTTGCGTCTATAAATATACCCGGCAACCCACAAAAAAGGTTGAAAAGGCGGTGGTGTAGGGACCTATTAGTCTAGACCAATCTAACTCCTTTTGTTCTTCTTTCTATATCTACCTTTGCTATTTCCACTTATCCTTCCTTATGATATTTTCTAACATTGTTTAACATTGTTTAACACTTATTTTTTTTTTTTCTTTCTCATCTTTAACTGTAAAAGTGCCTTCACTGGAAGGTATCTTTAATCCGTCATTCACGCCATAGCTATCTATTTCATCAATTTCACTTATTGTTCAAACTATGTAACAGATTGTGGAAATATAAATAAAGTAATAAAAAAAAAATCTGTGCATTGGACTCGCGAACGGGTGCGTACAGACCCTTAATGTTGGATTTTCGGCAAAAAAATATTGACATCAGCACCACGGATCACGTATCATATGCTTACGTTTTATGTGTAATCCTGGACGGCACGAGTTAAATGCAAGTCTTAACATAAGGTATTTGCGTAGACGCATAGGCACATGTAGGTGGAACATTCACTTGGGGAGGACCAGAGGGGCATGATCGTCCGCAGTCGGATTAAGAAGGACGGACCGTGTTTTACAATGAACGTAAACGAAATCACTTTCACGGTCCGAGGACATCCAAACCTCGCTGTTCTTCGGAACGAACTCCACCGCACGGCATCACTCGACACTGAATGTACCTTCTATACGTGTAATACGTCTACGATTATTTGCGAATGATATAATCGATAATATTGTTTGGCATCATCATTGGTAACGGAGGAACCGATCAGAAACCGGTAACCACTTTCGGACTCACAGGCTCTATACAGCGTTTTCGTCCATATACATAACGATAACATTAGATTTTATCTTTGTCATTTTACTGAAAAAGTAGTGGTGATAAGTGCTAAGAATTAGTCGAGGTAATTAGTATACTATTTTTATAGTTGTAGTAGTAGTAGAGACAGTAGTAGTAGTAGAAATAGTAGTCTTGTCGAGAGGATCGAGGACGCTATCACAGGGTTGGTTGGCGACAAGCTGCCTCCGCTCGGCAGCCGGTCGACCACGACTAAGGACACGGGCGGCAGCCGGCAAGAGGCAGCTTGTCGTTCCTCTTCCCCGCACACGTGTGTTCAAATATTACAATAATATTGTAATTTCACTCTCGTCGTTTGTGTTGTGTGTGTGAATATATATTTAAATATGTCTATAGACCGCGCACGAGCCGTTTGGCGTTGCCGCGCGCGCGTGTCCGGCGGACGGGTTATCATCACGGGGCAATCACTACACAGTTATTCCGCGCTTTCAACACATCGATTTACACGACGCGTGAATATTGTGTAATTTTTCATTTGTTTATTAATTTTTTTGTTCTTTTTTGTTTTTGTTTTTTTTTGTTTCCCTGCGAAAAATCGTTCGTTTCGCTTCTCGTCGCCCTCGCAATGACGTACAATTCCGTATGTAAAACCCACGTGGTCGCGAACGATTCATAATAATAATAATAATAACGACAGTCGCGTTGTTGCTCTCGTCGTCGTCGCCGCGTACGACATCGGTACAATAACACATTAGCACAACAAATCGTATGGTAATATAATAACGTCATGTAACGTAACGTCGCGGTATGGTGCGGGTGACCGCGGTCGTGGTCTCCGCGGTTCACGTGACGGCCGCGGTCCGGGCGCACGTGTGCAGCAGCGGCAGCAGCAGCAGCAGCGACACCGGCAGCAGCAGCGAGACGAGCGGACGGGGCGCGGGCCGCGCGCGGTCGCCCGACGAGGAGTCGGTCGGACCGAAGTCCATGCACTCGGACTCGTCGACCGGCAGCGGCACCTTTTCCACGCACAGCGGCCGCTGGTCCGCGTCGTCGCCCCGGTCGCACGCCGACGAGTTGCGCACGCACAGACCGTGCTCGGTGCAGTGCTCGTAGCAGCAGTCCTCGGGGGCGTTCGTCGACGACATTTGGTACCCGATGTCCGGATCTGCGAAAAAAAGAACAAAAAGAAACTATCAAATCGGCTTCGGAACGTGCGGCCATATCGATTAAAGATTGTTTATAGGTAACATAGGTACATTTTGACTAGCCAATGTTTTACCCGTCGTCGTGAATTTGCTTTAAGGTTGACGTCATCAAATACCAATCAACCTAAAGTCATTATTGATTCATTTATTTTAATAAATACTTTGACTATACCGATATTGTACGAATGAAAGATCTTCTTAAATGTAACGTGTTTGTAAACGTGCAAGCTAATAACACGCAGAATAAAGAATAGGGTTGTCCATGTACACCCGCACACGACCGAAATGACGCCTCTGCACAAGTGGTGTGCACTCGTTTACGCGATATCATGCTCACGCTGATCGAGACCGGAAGTACCGACGAAGGAGTAAGGTGGGCGGGGGGCTTGGGAACTTGGGATCACCAATAACCACATTCCCAACGTGTATTGAACTTTTTATTTCTTCTATAAATCAATCAGATATCGCGAACAAACGGTATAATAGTATGATGTAGCTGGGTAACTGGGCAATCAAAAGAACACTATTTAAGTCTTTTAAGTCGTTTTCTTAAATCGAATGCCTTTAGTGGGTGGCTTTTACCTTCTATTGTTAGGTATGTAAAGTTTTTAGATTCCGAGTTGGACGATAAGGAATGTATTGATTTTATCACGAGGAGTGCACATTTTTTGGCTTTTCTGTCTCTGTAAACACGATTTTGACCAACAGGAGTACTCTAATAATCACAATATGTATAGGACTTATTGAAAGGAAATGGTGCCTAGTTGCTACTTAATGTGGGAGGTAATTTCTTGAATTACCCGAATAATTAAGATAAACAGAAAAAATATTGCAAACCGAGATCAAGAATTGAACCCTACACCGTCTAGTATGTCTCGTCACTTTCATCTTTTTTATGGTTCATAGATTAAAGATTTTTCATAAGATTTACTTTGTAGCCAATATCATAATTTTTATCGGAAAGTAGTAAACAAATTGTAAAGCGTAAGAAAATTAAATGTTGGCGAAATTGGATATTTCAACAAATGTTGATTACATACTACATTAGTTATTTGGCCGCTTTTATAATAATCGTATGAACGGCAATATCATAGTCTCGACAAGGCATTTTTTTAAATAGTTTGCTTAGGAATGCCATCTTGGGTATTTTATCTTCTTGATAAGTGATTTTAAATTATATTAAAATCTTTTTATTCCTATATAATTCCTACCATTCACAGCGTATTGTACTATGAATACAGATTGATTATTCTTCTCAAATTAAAAAGTTTAAATTTGTACATTTTTACTAAATATGATCATGGAAGTTTAAAAAGAGCATACCAAGGGTCGAAAGACATCAAATATTTCTAGAGAGAAACCACCGCAAGATACACGCACAACTGATTTTTCTTACCATTTAAGCCCAAATAATTATTAATATGTTTTCACCTAATAATTGTACATATAAATTGGTACCTAAGCATTTTTATTTTTTTCAAAATAGTTTAAACTGGATGAGAAGTATAATATTCGGTTTTAATATCGATAAAGTCAATTTATCAATTAAAAATTGCACACATGCATCATACTAATTATTCAATACCTATGAAACGAAAAAGATAAGTCGTCTTGATCTTTTTTCAGAAGAGCTTTACTTCAATCTTAATAATTGAATCATTATTTAATATTTTAGTTATTTTTCCAACATAGTCCTTGGATACTCCAAGAAATAATGACATTTGTTCAAAAAAAAATGTAAATTTGTTGTAATATTTCACCCTAAACACAGGTAAACCTATATGTGAATTAAAAATGGAAGGCGGGCGTTTAAACCTTGTATCCTTCGCAGTAACTAACCTAACCATTGAAAGTCCGTGACGTGCACCCCGGTTGATGTGAGGAAAAAAATGTTGGGTCAGGATGGGTAGAGAATGGGTTTTCTCGAAATAATACTCAATAGTTATTGACGGACCTCCAATTATGCTTGGAACGAAAACAAAATGAGTTCGATCAGATTTAATATATAAATATATAAAATTATGCGCAAAAATATTATACTCATACTCGGTTGTGTACGACGGGAACATTCAAATTTCTGTAGTAACGTATATTATGCTGATAGATGAGACAGATATTGTTGAGAATGGAGCTCTTGGAGAACTCTACGATCGTAAGTCACGACTGATTTGACACGTCGTGCTACGTAAGGCATCGCGAGGAATGTCAATGATTAACGGTGTTTGCAGAGAGTAATACGACCAGAATAGGGGAGCAGGCGTGAGTTTAGGATCGAATGACGGAAGCGCTGCGTCTTCGACCCGGTAAAGTGGTACTAGAAGAGGCCACGTGCCCGGATAAGCATCCCCACACGTTACAATCGGTGCTAGACGCCTCGACTCGGCGGGTTCGCGGAAAAAAAAAAAAAACCCAAAGACATGTATACACGAGTTGAAAATTTCATATTCGGTGCACGGGGTATAATTTTAATACTCAGAACTCGGTGAAATGAAGCACGTACAACGTAACTCGCATACAGCACGTTCAAAATATTATGTTCATTATAATATCATACCTACGGTTCAAATGAATAAGCCTTGTATAACTAACCCTCCGAATCACTTTTTTGACGCTTCGATTGAAATCTAATGGTTTATTTTTTTTATAACATACCAAAAGAAATAATATTACAACATCGACGGGGTTGCGCGTGGAATGGATACAGCTGGTAGGCGTAACTTACCAAAGTTTTATCGACCGATCTGCCAGAATTATAATTGCTATTTTTTTTTTCTTTTAATAAGAACCAAACAATTTAATTATTTTCAATAATGAACAATCGTCCCGCTCATTCTAGTTGAAACGGCGCAGTGCCGCAAACATGATATTATGTAATAATATGGCATACATAATTTTAACTCTTAACTTTTATAGCGTAAATAATCCAGTTAGGTACTGACTGGGTCGAGAGGTTTTTAAGAAAAATATCAACGTTTTATGAAAACAATGATGTTTTTATATTATTACACGTTCAACGATGTTTTCACAGGGTCAACTATTTTTTTAAAAGACTTGGTTGGCATTTCGCATAATACGTGCCTGACACAAAAAGCCTTTCGCATTCGGACGAAACAAAGAATAGCGGGAAACACGTATTTGTAAGACTTTTTTCTCTTTGTTCACAACATTTTTTATTTCTCTACAAAACGTTATATTCATAAAAAAGAAAAAAAGAAAGAAAGAAACGACCCGAATAGACTTTACACATTTAATGAAGGGAATCGTTTTGACATTCCTTAGTAACGGTAAAACGGTGGAGTTTAGTTTATTAAAATGAATCGTTTTGTTAAATAAGATGTAGAACAACATTGAGACACTCAGATACGAATAATCTTTAAAAGTCCCAATGTTAAACGTTATATATTTTATATATTTTATGTATTATATTTTTATAAAAAGATTATCTATTGAACAACAATATATTGATTATTTTAATTCGTGTACAATTTTTAGTTTTTAAAGCATGTTTAAAATAAGGTCGGGAAGATTTAAAAACTGTCTTCAATTTCCGATATAACTTTATGCGATCATTTGTTTTATGCGTATGGTTCGTAAAATCCCCTGCCGATGGAAAAGTTGATACAAAAGTTCATAATGTTAGGTTAGGATCGATTACGAATTAAGTAAGAAAAGTTGTAAAAATAACACTGCTGTTATAAGTACTATCATAACGTCAATGAATTTGTCGTAAAATAATTACTTAGGTGTTGAATTAATATTTTATAGAATTAGATTAAGACGAACACGGCGTTTGAATGTAGATTGAATCTTATCACTGAATAGGAAATCAACTGCAACTTTTAATGAAAAATAAACATAATAGGTCTATGATAACAAATTCGGTTGATTGTAATATTAAAATATTTTTTTTTTACATTCAGACAAAATAAGTGTGAAACATAATTTTTTAGTGTATGACTTAATACATAAAAAAAAATAATAATCCAGTGTGTGCAATAACGTAATTGAATGTGTTAGTATGTTTCATAATGTTGTACTTGATATTAGTGATTATTTCAAAATTACGTTTTGAAGAAATAAAAATTGTTTTAATTATCAAAAACATCATGGTAATACAGACTGAACATTTGATAGTAACAATTTATTTGATTTAACTGGTGATTCGTCAAGCTGATAATATTATCGTCATGAATTCGTTTTTGTACAAGCCGCATAACTAGGTGATTGTTATGTGCATTAATATATTATTTTTAGTAAAATGTAAACATAATAATACGGTTCACTTCACAAATGTGTGTTGGCAAGGTTTGGTTAAAATAATTTATTTTCTTTTATACAGTTTTCATTGTCGTAAACGTAACATGTATAGGCACTGATAATTAAATAATTTATTATAACAAGTGAATGTCTTTTGAAAAAGAAAAAAGATTGCGTGCAAAAACAATAACGCTTTATGGTTAATATAATATAGTGAACGTAATTATTATTTATTTTTGTTTAACGTCTTGCGAACAGTGTTAAAAATGACGATAAGAGACTGCTTTACCAGCATTTGAATGATACGTGCCCAACAGTGAGGAGAAACAACAATGGTGCGAGAATAACAATTAACTGGATTCAAAAGGTTGGTGGAAAACGTAGAGGGAACCTATAGAATATACATCGCCGTTCGCGGCGGCGTTGTCGATGGAAGAGGGCGAATACGTTAATAATGTGTCTTAGCTTGCGTTTAGATTGTTACGTTGTAATATATTCTAGTTATAACGACAACAACAATAATAATAGTAACAATCGTTATTATAATTACTATTATTATTATCGTTATTATTACCACTACGTTCTGTGCGTTATTAACAAGACCGGAAATAACGCTTATTTCGTTCGTATGATGAATTTCCACAGCGAGTGCGGGAGTACTTACTGAAATGTAGCAGACGTATGCACGCGCGGCAACGTGCGGAAACGACTAACCGGAAGAGGGAAACGAAACGGCGAAAAATGCAAACCACGTGTACGACGTTTCCGAACGCGTCGTATACGCATGATACGGGGAGGGATGAGGATGACACCCACTACTAGATCGATCAGCTGTGTCCGAGACGGACTAATAATCAATAATAATCGTGATAGTAATGAAAATATTATGTAATACAATCGCTTTGTGCGGAAATGGAAATTACTATCGTAACGGTAACGGACGCGGAACCGATTGTAATTACGGTGATAAAGTAATTGGTACACATTGTGGTGATAGAATAAATTATGGTTTCGATACGGCGTACACGGTTCTAACATTGAAACGGCAATTCGAAAACCTAACGAGAAGACACGCGTGCGCATGCATGTTTGTACGAGATAGTACGAGCGGAGTGACTGAGTTATCCCACCACCTCTCATCCCTTCGTCCTTCCGTCCGTCAAGCTTACACGTACGGCCGCTGGTTGGTGGTGGGAAAGGGCCCCCTAGCAACAACGATCGGCGGCGGCAGTGGCGTGGTGGCGGCGACGGCGTGAATGCCAGGAAAGAAGGCGTCATACGCATACACACACACGCACAAATAGACACACACACACACACGCGCGCGCACAGGCACACGAGCACACACCCTATTTTTTAACGTGTACACACGCAGGACCGCCGGCAGGACCAATTAGTAACGGTGAATATTGCCGGTAGTTTTCGTATTATAATAACGGTCAGTGTGAACGCAAGTATACCGCGGTAAATTTGCCGAAGTTTGGTCGATTTCGAAATTCTAGTCGGATAGTGCGTGCGTACGCGGGGATTCCGTTCTCGTTATTACAGGAAGGATCGTTCGTTTTCGTTTCACCGCGTGCGATATTATTTTTTCGATTAAATCGTTGTTCCTTCGCGCGACGTGTCAACTGCAGCAGCAGTGAACGGTGACGAACGAAACCGTTCACCTTAAACCCTCTGGTCTCGTCACGACCGTGCAATGTGACGTGTGTGTGTGTGTGTAGTATATACGTGTAGAGTGCACGTCGTGTCCGTTTTGATGATTTCAACTACCGCTATTTATGTGCGATAAACAGTTGCAAATCCGAAATCATTCAACTGGACCGAAGCAATTGGTCGTAACCGATAAATAAACGGTCCACACTGATTCGGTAAAGAACACAAAAGTGTGCGCTAACGTGACTTTTGAAAGTGCACCATAAAATATCAAATATCTTACTATCCCGAGACACAAAAACCGTTACTACTATTTCGTCATGAACAAATATCGTAGAATCGTTTCTGTACCGAGTGCAGAACAATAATTTCAATAATTTCTATAACAAGAATTTGAATAAATTTACAGAAGCACATATTCAACTACTTGCCAGGCTACAGCCGCCTGTTTAAGATTTAGCGTGAATTGAAAATTTGGAATAAAAAAGGTATACGTAAACTGCGCCCAAGTAACCTTTTTTTGTGTAAACTTCGCCCCCCCCACTATAATCTAGTGCAAAAAGGATACATCATGTAAACAGCACCCGGCTTCTTATCATCGGTTCGAAATGTAAGCTGCGTCCGAATCAACAATATCACAGAAAGTTAATTTTGTGCATACCTGTACAAGCGAAATGGCTCTGTATTCACCTGGAATACGGGCTCAAACATCAACCGAGCCAACTTCCATCGCTATTGCATGCGAGTCATTCCATTCCCAGTTTAGTTCTAGCTTTTATACTTTTGTGTTTATAGAATAGTTAAAAGGAATTCAAATAGAAAAAATACAATAAATTAAATAGTACAACATATACAGTACCTTTTAAATACTAACATTATTTTACAACGACTAAAACCAACAAAGAACACCAGTGAAAATTATAAATTGTAATACATTAGTATAATAGTGGTGAAACCTCAATTGAACATTATGTTTTTATTCTTCCCAACATTTTGTTCATAATTTGGCTATAACGAACTTCGTATAAGTTAATAATTATTTTATAATTTCGTAATTTTGTTTATAAACTATTAATTTTTAAAATTTTACTAATGCTCAGTTTACAATTCTGTGATTCTGTGTTTACAACGGTAATATTCGATTGAGAACGTTTCACCTTTTTGACCGAACGGTTGAAAATACTTAAAATTCACAAATAACTTCCGCGGACCCACAAGACAAATACGATTGAAAATTAATTTACGTACAACGCATATAATCTATATATTTTGGTCATTAACAATTAGCTTATATTTTTTGGAATAGTACTAGGCCTTCACCGCGTTTCGAAAGTATAATATTTGAATTTCGTTGTTTTCCATTACGTAAAATGTGAAAAATATAATATATTCATTATTGTCTCGCGTTCAAAAGTTCAAAAAAAAAAGAAGATATAGTGTCCAATAATATCCAAAAGTTGAATTATTTCCTATTCACTGTAATTTAATTTAATCATTAATCCACTACCACATTATCAATAGTTAATAATGATCGTTCGGTCACCATATTATAATATTACCTATTGTTAACACATGGCAACGTTGGTAAAATATAAATTCCGTCGATTGCCGTCAATCGTAACACTAAAAATGGTATTTCTCGATCGTTCGAGATAGCCTTTTTTGTACGATCATCGCAGGACGGGCGCTGCAGGGTCACACGTGGGCCGAGGCCGATAAAGGACACGATACGTGGATGTAAAGGAAGATAAAAAGAGAGAAAGTGCGGAGGGTTTGCTGCAGCTGCAGTCGTATGTTTACCTATACACGTGAACGCGGCTTCACCGGCATACGGGTTGGCGTCGTCGGCCACCGGAAGCAGCCACGGACACTTTTGTTCGGCCTCCAGGCAGACGGACTGGCAAGCGTTCACCCTGTAACGGCGTCCCTGATCCTCCGTCGTCCGCGTCCAATGCGGCAGTACCGCCGCGCACGCCCAAAGCGCGTAAGCGTCCTGCAACACGAACACACACACGCAATTAAATTACATATTATGTTTTTCACTTTTTTTTTTATTTATTTTCATTTTTTAGGTGCTGTTTTTTCCCCCTTCGTTTCCTTCGTTTTTTTCCCCGTTTTTTTTTTTTTTTATTAATTCTGCAAACCGTATCCACCCCTGTGCTTGCGCATAACGCGCAACGATATATTTATTACCACGCGCGATACGTGCGCGCACTGCTCGAGAGTTCTCATCGGTTTTTTGCCATGTCCGTCGGGTATATATAGTTTATATTTTCCGCTCCGCCCGACCTACGCGCCGTTATGTCCGAGTGCACTGCGCACCCCGCGGCTTAAATTATATTTAAATCACCACTGTTCCGACGCGGCACTAGGCACGGGCGACAATTTTTATTTGGCCGGTGTCCGGCGGTTGCCACCGCGCAGTGTATATGATAATATTATGATTAAAATTCATTATTATTAAAAATAAACTAATACAATATTAACACATTGCCCGTAACACTGGTACGCCGAGATCGTTTTCGCTGAATAATATTACAGTAAATACAAACGGACGCTTTTCACTGCCTATTGTTTGATTCGCAAGCCCCGCGGACACTGTGTGCGCGGTAACGGTAATCTGGTGACAACACTGATCGCGGACACTTTGCACCGTACAAAGCACTAAGGCGATAATCCGTTATTAGAATCCGTTGATTTCGTGATAGCGATTCACACCGTTTCGACCGTTTGAGGTGCACAAAAGTTTCTCCGTTGAGTATAGCAAACAACGAATGCTAACGTGAATCGCGTGAGTTTCGCAATGATGATAATTATTGTAGACTATAAGTGAAGTCCAGATCTCAATGCGCAGTGCATCTTTTCTTAGGTGGTCTTGGACGACGATTTGCGAGTACGTGATTCGTTTCGGGTAACTTCAGCCGATAGGTACTCCAAACGTGCACAAACATAATGTAGATCATAAATTAGGTACCCGACAAAACGATTTGATAATGAAAAGAAATCATAGGTCATACGAGTAATATATAAACGGCATTTTTGCGGTTAAAACAATTTTTCAAGGGTGTTTTTGACTATTTATAAGAGCATTTTCTCGACAGTTTCCCGGGAATTTAAATTCGATTCCTTATCTAATAATAATTTGTTTACTTAACATAATGTTTATATTATATAATGTTCTTACAACCTACAATAGTATAAGCTAACCGCCATATAAATATTATTCTTACTACCTAAAACAGTACAAACATCACTCTTTGCGGTTTTTATTTTTTTCTGATTGACCGTACAAATTGTCTTACTACCATACGCAACACATCACGCACTTTACCTGTCGCGGACCGTCGTGATTCTCGTGCGATCTATGTACTGAACTTAATTTACAACTTTACGATTCGGAGCATCCTATGTACTCTAATGCGCACGTGCGAAGGCCAAAGTGAATATAAACGATTTTCCCTACTGAACATTTTTATTTATTTATTTATGTATTTTTTTTTTTTTTACTGTAGTGTACCGTTTTTAAAGTACACATAAAATATACAAAGTGAAATCGGATGATATAAATATATATTATATATATTTCATTTCACTTCCCTTCATTTTATTCCTTTAGATCGAGATGTTTCCTCGGAGGGTCACCCATCCACAACATGTTTGATGTTCGTTGGTTTATGATATTTTAAAATCTGCCCATCAATCATCGTCATGGAAATCTTGGCAGCTATTACAAACGGAGCAATGTCCGAACCGGAAGAGAGCGGAGCAGGGGTTGGTTTTTATTTAGTAAAAAAAATATATATACGTAGTAATATAAAATGCTTGTAGTTATATTATTGTAATATTATAATATTACGTATCCTTATAATTTAAAATTCATTCTCACAGGATCTATTTTTTCTTTCGACTGTATTAATTCTAACATAGCTCGGGTTTACCACGCGCACCCTTGTTATTAATAGCAATTTATCATTTAATTCACAGTAATGTATTTTATCGTGAAGCCAATTTATATTTACTATTTATGCGATTTTGATTATATAAAAATCAACATTTGCGTTAAACTTTATATTTTAACTCTGTGGATATAGGATCGTATCTTATATTAACAGATTAATCTTTTGCAATATTATTTTATAAATAAAAATGTACATTTTTAACCGTAAGTAAAATAAAATATAAAAACAAATTTTGACAATTTGTAACGAACAATAGAATAATAGTATGTGACCAATACAATTATTGTTCATTCATAGTTCTTATTGAAGTTATACAAAAAAATAATAATATCTTGTGAAAACATCTTGCGAGACAATGTCAACATTCCTTAAATTATAAATATGAACCTTCAATTACAAATTAAAAATCAGTTTTTATAAGAAGTGTTATTCATAGTGTTTGCTAAAAACACAGCTATTGAAATAGTTCTCTATACATTTATTGACTTGATAATTTTTTAAATGTTTGCTAACTGTTATTTTTCTAAGAATCGTCCAATAACATTGAATAATATAAATAACGTATAAAAATACGAGGTTATAATAATACTGTTTGTTTGACGGTATTGGGAATTTTTTAGTAAAACGTTATTAAGCTAATAAAATCAATCCTATACAATTCGTTGTATAAAAAATATTCTGCGGCATGATGTGGCAGAACAGTCTGTGGCCCACAGTCACTCTTCAGTCCTGCGGTCAAGCGCCGCCCGGCACTGTTAGCAGTCGGATAAGTGACCACATGCTCTAGCGGCGTTGTCCATGCCTACACACATATACTACCTACGTGTTCAACCCCCTACTGTACCCCTAAACAATTAAATAAACTACAAACAAAAATAAAAATGGAGGGCTAACGGCCGCAGTTTGTCGGGTCCTCCTTAGACAGGTTGATCAATTAAAAAAAAATAAAATAAATAAAATATTCAATGAAAAAAATATGAGAAACTAAAAAAAAGTTAGGACGATCATAAATTTGGGAAATTGCATTAAATATAACTAATAGAAACGATGAACATAACGCTGTATAAAATTAAATATTATTTTTACTCCAGCCGATCGGTATATCGGTATTATATTTGATATGAACAAAACGAGATGTAGAAAACACACCCCAGAGGATCCGAGGATTGTTTTGTCACTCTTACTTTGCATAATATAGGTATAATACATGTGGCTGTGCTGAGGAAATGCATGATAACGAGAGGAAAGGAGTTTATAGTGTCATTTGCAGATGACATAAAACCAATTGTTTACTGAAGGGAGTAATCTGCTTTTCGAGCAATAAATCAGTGATTCTTAAACAGTGTGAACTTTTAGTAAGTCGGATAGACAACAATATTTATTGTCAGATATCGTACACATTATTATAGGCGCCCTGAAATATAGGTATTGTAAATGTAAAAATTCAAAATGGCCGTGTGCACGTTTCTGGGAGGCAAAATATTTTACCAACCGATGTCAAGGCGATTAAAAAACTGCAATGATAATATATCATCGCGAACACTCGGTTCAAATTATTAACAAAATTTATTAACGTGCCTATGTATTTTTCAGATACTCACGTGAGTTCATTATTGCACAGAGAAATTGTGAGACGATTTCTTACCGTTTAAACTTTTTCAATTAAAACTTGACATTATTTTATTTTTATTCCATCCTTTTTCATCCACTCATTTATTTT
The DNA here is from genome assembly GCA_949715065.1 of Periphyllus acericola. Lineage (NCBI taxonomy): Eukaryota > Metazoa > Arthropoda > Insecta > Hemiptera > Aphididae > Periphyllus > Periphyllus acericola. The sequence continues at coordinate 36,708,182 of OX454268.1, forward strand.
ATTCTCCTTTGCACTATTTCTCTGCTCTTCGTCTCATCTGTCCGCGATATCTGTATACTCGTATATATATATATATATGTATATCCCTTCTTCTCGCCTTCCAGATAGGTTTGCTTGCCACTCGGGGATCATGGAGACCGGAAAATAACACTGGAAGGTACATGCTAAAGTGGGCTTACGACTACAGACTCTTAAAGTCTAACAAAGGCGTGACGGGTGTCGATCGGAGTTCAAGAGGTCGGTGCTCGTTTTATCTTTACCTTTTTTCTCTCTCTTTCTCTCCTTTTCTCTCTCCCTCTCTCTCCCCCTCAACATCACTCTTAACCTCTGTACTTTACTTCCTTTCATTCTCCATCTATCTATTCACCTATCTCTATCCCTCTCTCACTCTCTCTCTCGCTTCTTCCTCACTCGACTTCTTCTACCATCGCATTTTCTAAGCTCCGTACACAATGGCAAATAGCCTGCGAATTTTACTCTGATACCAAACTCTTCTGTCCTTTCTTTATTCCTCTACAAAAGAGGGATTTAAAGTTTTTATATCTAAATTTTCATTCTTACAGTTTTTAGATAATGTGTCTATGACATTTTTATATAATTTGGTATTAAAACTGTGGTATAATAATTGTACACACCATTGAATATAAATGTTTTAAAATTGAAATCGAGTTTAATCCGAGCAAAAACAAAACGTATCTCAGTCATAAGAATCGTACAATAAAAATAAATAAGCTATTCATTATAATAGGAGCTATTTTTTTTATGATTTTCATTTCAGAACTTATTTATCCAGTTTAGAATTTGTGTTCAACATCAGTTCTACCAAATAACAATGAAAATTCCCCAAATGTAAAAAACCAGGAAAAAATTAATTATTTATTATTTTTGTTTAAATTATTTTTTTCAAGTTTGTAAAAAAAAACCACATTGTATAAAACTTAAGTTCATTAAAAATTAAATTCTACAGCTCATGAATACAAGCACTAACTTTAATTATGTAAAATACATGTATTTAACTGTAAATATACCTTAATTCGTATTATATTATAATCGTATGATATTAAAATTGTTTTTTTCTCATATAACCATAACAGATTGATAAAAGTAGATGGTTTTTTTTTTTTTTTTAAATTTCGTAATTTATAAAGTAGTTGGTTAAACAATAAAATCAGTATTTCACGAAGTAGAAAACTATAATGAAGATCACATCATTAAAAAACCAACATAGATTTACCAAAATACACAAGAGTCGTTGAAGAAACTAAAATTATGGAAATTCAAAAAACGATTTTGCCGAGGATATGTTGGGAAGTCGCTTAGAGTAATAATGTCAGATGTAGATAGAGCACGAGTTCACTGATGTGTTCTGGGCGGTGTTATTATCCAAAGTACTGATTTCATAATTTATCTAAAAACCTATATTTTGTATATATTATATAAACTATTAACTTTTTAGGATATACTTCGATAAAAAAAACTTCCATTGTATCGAATACTGAAGGAAAACTGCTACGACTATACAGCAGAAGCCAATTTACGATTTTTAAGGGAAAATGTGTACAGATCAATGGTGTACTGGATGGTTCTAATTCATTACGAGAAACGGCTCTCGCCTTTTATAATTATGGAGGATGATATGATCGGTTTCCTTGTACGCAGTTTTGAAAAACAAATAAATGCAGGTGTATGAAGGCACGCAAAATGTGTAGTTTTGAGTATAATTCCAGCTTATCCCGTTTCAATATATAGCTAATATTTCTGAAAAATAATATCAATATAATAATAATTCAATAAATACTAATAGCTTATGCGTTGTTTCAAAATATTTATGATACAAAAACAACTAACGGAATTGAACATTATTGTTTTAAAATATTCAGAACATAATAAATATGTAATAACTAATAGTGAAATTATAATAAATTATTATTTGAATAACATTGTACACGTATTAATTATAATTTTATGTATAAAAAATATGAATTTCTATTCGAGGTTCAAATTTCCCGGTTCGGTATTACATATTGCCCATAGCATGTATAATTTGACGAGTATATCGATTAATAAATTGTCGAATATTATATAGTTCAACGTTATTATTTTGAGATTTTTTTATTTTTATTCCGGTCCTCGAAATAAAAGCATTTTTACACCTTTCAAAAAACCGTAAAAATAAACTTATTTATGATTTAGTTATTGAACACGATCGTAATTGAATATCAAACACTGCGCTTGTATAAACTATGACCCGTTTTGAATGTTGTAAATTACCCTTGACCCTTAAATATTTAATAAATTATAAAACACTAGTAACGACTGTAACGGCGCTGTGTGCGTTGAGATAATACGCCCAACGAGTTTTACGAGGCACATAAAAAATTTCACGTTATCCCCTCGTGATACAACCGTATTTGGTAAAATATAAATGACCATTGTTGTAATATTTATGTTCAATATTTATTAACGTAATTGCAAAAGTGTGTTTTCGCGCAAACCTAACCTAGTCGGCAACGGAATTAAATAATATAAATATAAAATGTAGGTATTTATTTACGATAATTCAAGAAATACGGTGATATAATATTATAATGGTTATGCCGTGTCCGAAACGTTGACTTTTATAAAACAACTTATAAAATACGACCGTAATATGTAATTTTGCTGTACCCGGTCACGCAATAAAATTATAAGATATAATATACGGTACCGCGGCAGGTATTATATATTATGATTTTGGTTTAATACGTCACGAACCTAAGGAGAATTGCAGAGGGTAAAAGTGGCTCGTAAAATATATACTATATTATTAAAAACGATGTTCCGATTTTTCAGTCTGGAATTGCAGGTCATTATTGTTTTATAGAATTACAAAATAATGTTCATATTTATTAATTGTAATACTTATGTACAAAGAACTTTTTTTACATTTTTCAGTGATTTTCCATGATTTTCTTTGCCACCCTACTCATCTACTCGTATATCATTTGAAAGTATTGTTCCGCAGTCAGTGTAGGTATATAACAAGCGCCTTATACAAGTATTTTGGTAGGTACCAGAAAAATGCATTATGGACAAGAAATGTTATCAAAAAATCGACTTCTTTCTCACTTCGTTAAAAATCTTAAAGACATTTTTATTTCATTTTATTCATTAACACCTATAAATGCAGCAGAGTTATTATTATTTTACTTGATCTCTACGACACTTATTGCGAACAAATAGGTTGACTGTATAAACAACAGCAACCAGCAACAATACATATGAAATAATTTACATTTTTTTTTAAAAAAATATTAATTTTATTTGTGTAGGAACGAATAATAGGCATCTGACGTTGCACATTGTTCTCCAATCCCATATAAGTTACTTGGTCATTTTTTTAGTAATTTTTTTAAAAGTCATCCAATCTTTGGATTTTGCAACGAATATAATATAGTTTATATTTTTGAAATCCCTTTTTTTAAGGAGTTAAACTGTAAAATCTTATACGGTATATATTAGTATATTGTATTGATTTAAATTGTTTACAGTCATCAATTTTAAAAAAGTTACTGTAGAAAAACTTCAAAACTTCATGAGGAAATTGCGGAAAAAAGAGATCGGGTGCACTGTTTTTTCACAACTCAATGTTGAACTGGTAAGTTTAGAATTGTGTTTAAATTTTTTTAAATCTTCGTCTCGCTTGTAAGTAGAATAACAAATAACAATGCACTTGTAACGTTTATAACCGATAGGATATTACATTATTCTGCTAATTATTATTTTCAAAATATATCAAAACATTGAATAGCGCTGGAATTATTAGTACTACTCAGTAGTGTGTTTAGCAATCAGGTGTTGGGTTGAAAAATTAAGAAGGTATGATGATTAACCAGGGTTTCCCTTATAAAAGTTTTTTTTTCAGTGTTAAATATCAACAATATTTTTTGAAATACGACGATATAAATGTGCTGGACAGTAATATATTGATTGTTTTCAGGTCACTTTTTTTTATCATGATACCATCACAAATAGTACATAGAAGATCATTAAATAATTAATTCATCAACTCGTTCGAATTGAAATTTATATAAATATCAGCGTAGTATTCCGCGTTGAGTTTAGCGAGGTGAAACCAGTGCCAAACAACTTAATTTTCTAAATCTCTTTTTATCTTTTTTTTATCCTTTTTTTTGGTACTTTAGGTACTAAGAAGACTTGAGTTTTTATTGCAAGTGTACTCATAAAGTCATAACATAGTTTGTAATAAAATGTCTTTGTCGACATTTTTCTTTTTTTTCATCTGAAGTATGAGTCGTGGAGAAATCCACCTCGTTTCGCAACAGTATTTTAGATATATTTTTATAAAATTTGTAATTTTAGTTTTGAAGTGTTTAAGTTATTGACTTGACATTTTCCCAACTAAATTGTAAAATTATTAAAAACTAGTATTCGCATTTTTTATGGCAACTTCAAACTTATGAAGTAACAAACACTATATAGTCGACCGAGTTTCACTCAAATTATTCCTTTCAAATTCATTATGTTATAACATACTCTGCCATATGCAATCAAATGAAGTCAACGAGCTGAGGGTTTAGTATTAAAATTCTGCACCTCGACACGTTTTTTTTTCATAATTATATTTACTTTGACCTTAATTTACTTACAAATTTTGCATAGATTACATGTATGAAATATAATTTAAATTATTTTATCATTCGACTAAACCACTAGCACACGTATTAAAATAAATAAAAAAAATCATATTCAAAATCCCGAAACCCTGGCGTAGTAATAAAATATACACGAAATGATTACAAATCTGTACGGTTTACATTTCGGTTTATTTTAATTTCAACGTGTCATACATTTTTTATGTTTATAATATTATCTCCCTTTATTTGATGAAATCGTGGTGATATTCAGCGCACTGCGGCTTATGGTATGACGTTTTTTTTTAAATTAAATAACTACGTTTTTTTATATTAAAATGATCAAAGAATTTCATAGTATCATAGGCGTTCAATGACTCCGAATTAAAATTTATTCTGCACGACATTATTTAAAACAATAATCTATATAATATTATCTAAATTACCCATTTATTTGTTTCAAAATTATTTCTTTTCATTCGATTCATGTTAAATATCAAACGGCTATAAAAAGTTCAAATTTAAATGTATTTTTATCCTTTATAAACTTCAAATGTAACTGGATGTAAAAACGTGCAATCGTCAATCATTTTTGAATTTTTATACCAAATATCAATAACGAACGAAAATTGGTTTAATGTTAAATTAAACAATAATAACTGAGTGCCTACCTCTACCTATAGTTAACTAGGTTTAAGGAGAATAAAGTTGATTTTGCAAGTATATTTTACGTGATAGTTGCTATAATATTTGCACTTGAAGTCCTCGCTCATGACATTCATTATTATAAAACTTATACATTACATAAAAAAATACATATTATTATTTAACTTTTTATATTAATTAAGGTTTAAACGAAAAACATTATTTGTCTCAGGGTTTCGGTTAAAAATATTAAAAAAAAAAATCCAAAATAACTATTAATCTTAAACTTTCTGTATTTTTTTTTCTTTAAAAGAACGTTATTATGTCGTTAAGAACGACAAAAAGCGTATAAAAACATCAAAATTCCTCCCTTCGCTTTCCATACAAAAATAAGGAGAGAAAACTGTGACATGAGGGTTGATGGATATTCAGCAAAGGGAAGAACCTCATTGGGGTACATTTACCCCGAATTCTGCTGACACACAGCATCTTCTAGAAGAAGACTACCAAAAACTGCTAAAATGAGTAAAGCCGATCTATGATGAAAACCCTTCACTTATCTCAAACAAAACTGAATTATATTGTACACATTGCGGGGACCAAATATTTTACGAATCAAACTATTTGTATTATAATTATTATTTTTACAATATTATCACGAGTAAAAACCCATTTCCTGCCGGTACATAAACCGATCAGATGCGAATGTAAAATTCAAAAAACCTATAGTATGTTGTGATGACGCTAGGCAACAAAAGAGATAAGTTATATCTGATGTAGCCAATAATACAAATTCTATTTATTTTTTTAAGAAATATAATACGATTATAATTTATGTACTTAAGTTTTAAATATTAAAAAACTGAATATAAACACATTTTTAAAAATAAGCGTTGAAGAAAAAAATAATAATCTAAACTATACCAGAATACCAGATACCTACACTTATCTGAAAATGGTTAATAACGGTCGTAGTTTTTTTTTTTAACAATGTACATGATTCTGTACAAATAAAAACTTTTTTAATAGGTAGGTACTTTTAAATGTATTTGAAAAGTTACATAACGACACTACGGGTCGGGGAGTCTGGTGTTCTCCACTTGAAACTTACATAATGCATACGTATTTTCAGTACGCCAAGCAAATAATGTTTGCAGAATCAAACTTGAGGAAATAATTAAACAATGCATGATGTATGAATATATGCATTTTTCATATATGACACGAGAATTTTCGGTAAAATATTTATAACTGAAGAATGGAAAAATTAATAATCAGAAATATACACTTCGTTATTATTTTTTTTTTTTATTATTATTAAAATATTAATTTTAACAAACCGAAAAAGTCTCTTCGAATGATAAATATTCGCACGGTGATCTAATTCTGACAGCACATTAATCTTATTACATAAAAATAAACAACACTTTTATAATATATGTGAATTTTATTTAAATGTGCATTGTACGTGTATAATTACTACGGGCTACGGTTTTTGTCTCAAATGTGATGTGTTTAATTTAATCGTATAACACAAAATTATTTTATACTTCTTCTCGATTGAGATGAACACTATAGATAATGTTCTGTTAAATGTTACTACAATAACTATATTAACTAGTAATAAAATATTAATAAAATAATAAATTAAAATTATTTAGTTATTTTTTTATTTTTTTTTTTTACTAGAGAAAGCTATTATACGTATATTATAGTAACAATGAAAATAAAACAAATGAAAAGTCAAATGTCTACAATATAACGGTACATTCTTAAAATGCAACTATAAGAGCAAAAATGAAAAATGAATTGTAATGAAAATAATAAAATGCAGGTAAGTCAAGCGTCTTGATTTTATCAAAAAGTATTTTTCACTAATATATTCAAGTATTAGTCATGATTGTATATTTTTTTCAATTATTCATTATTACTACAGCTGCGATGATTATTTTTTTGGTATACTCGGTTTCAACGTAAATCGAAGTAGGTATAAAATATGTAGATGATGTTCACGTAATATGTCATGTTTAATGTGTATTATATAATGACTTATTAAAATGTTTTCAATATTACCGTGTCGACTTTTTATCATTCGGGCATAAATCATTTTGAATGTTTTCTCCATTTTTTTCATATTCAGATGTAAACACTAAACGTATCCGATAGATTTACAACTGCATAATGGTCGAAATTGAATCTACAGTCTTAAACTCGGGCGGATTCAAATAATATGAATCTGACCCGGATTAAAATTACTTTTTCCTCCGAACGGACGTTCGAAACACGTGATCTCGTAACTTTGTTATGGACTGCAATAAGCATTGTTCATAACTATAACATTTTATTGATCATCTTATATACCGCACGGACGTTAAACAAAACGGACCTTTCCGTCTCCGGTTCTTTTTTCAGTCAAAAAAACAAAACCGAGAAAATATTGTACTATTGATTTTGGTTTAGCGTATTTTTTGGGAAACCCTGAAGTATTGTTATTCAAAACTATGGCGGTTTTCTTAAACGAACCCATTGTGTTCGGATATTGTTTTAATGACGGACATGTTAAACCAATTAGACAAACGATACGGCATTACTGACGTATACTATAATTAACTTTTTTATAACATGCTTAACAATTATTTTATAGAAGTGCTTTCTGACAATAATAAAATAACGAAGAACGCGATCTAATGATAATGAAAATGTAATGTCGATATTATTTTCGAAACGACCCTCATAATTTCTATAACGTTCAAGTGCAATTTTTTTTAACTAAATCAAGAATGATTATTTAATGATGTACAATTATTTTCTGTTCATGTATTCGTATTATGTAATTAATTGATGATTAGATGGATAGATAAGTTATAAAAATTAAAACGTTGATAAAAACCGCGATAGTTTATTATTATTCTATCATAAATCATCGACTGGGTACAAATGTGTACCTACATAAGAATAATTAAAATAGTTAATATCAATCAATAATTAATTCTAGTTGTATAAATATTTAATTACAAAATCGTTTAATTGATTTAATGAGTTATTTAAATTATTAATTACATTTTAATGTTTATTTACAATCGTTTTTACATTTTTAAATAAATAAAGGAGCAAACACTTGTTTTAATATTTATGGCCAATATAAAAAAATAATAATAATTTATGCAAAATGGTATACCGTAATGAAGTCATTATGTACATATTATACCTTCATTTTATTAGTTTAATATTCTTATATACATTTATTATAACGATTTAACAAAAAAATTAACCACAGTACAAATGTTTGAATAACCATAATAATTTATTAACACTTGAAAAATTTTAATTTTATCAAAATGGAATATAAAAATAAATTATTGATCCGATGATTGTATTTATAATAATGTAATGTGCAATTGATTATTATAATGACAATTCGTTCGAGATTTTACGAAAAACCTGAAGATTTTATTTTTCAAAAACCTTTTGAAAGTTATACCATCTCTAGAAAACGTCGATAATGGTATTCAGGGAAAATATTGTAATAAAGTGAAATTTTGAATTTTTCAATTATTATTTCTTATGGGTTCGGCCGAAAACAAAATTTCATGAAAAAGGTATCCCGTAAATACCGTCGTTTTTTTCTTGTAATTTTTTCTAAGTTTATCTCAATCATCAGGAAAACTGTTGTGAGATTTACAAAATATGACCTCGTGGCGTGACAACATTTTCTATGAGAGATCATCATTTTTTTTTTTGATAGTTGCAGCAAAAATTCTGGTAAAAATCGTGTAGACAAAAAAACAAACACAAACATTGTAAAATACTTTGCTAAGAGTCTAAAAGAAAATATAAAAGAAAAATTACCTTTTTATTTCACTTGGATGATTCGAATGAAACTAAATGAGATGTCACGAAATGTGTATAACTCGATGTTTACAGTATGGCTTTGTCTCAAAATGAGCTCGTTGAAACGCATAACTATCAAATGAAGAGTATAATATGATTTAATCGTCACGGAGCACTTGGGTCAAAGGGTGCTTTAAAGACCATCCAGTTGTCTTAATGACCGAAATGGACAATCAATAGGGTGCGCCTGCGAGTGTTCGAGTTGCATACGGAATTACAGTTGACGAAATCATTTTGAAACGCGCGGTATAATAGGAATAATTAAATGATAAACATTTTAAAATTAACAAATCGTATAATTTACAATGATTATGAGACAATAAAAACGTAGTAGTTGTTTGAAAGTGAAATGCAATCCGGCTGTTCTCATGAACTTATATTTTATCGTACCTGTAGTGCTTGAAATAAACATAATCGATTTCAGGGAGACTATAATGTTAATGCGTAGAACCTATAGAGATACGCGAGGAACAATAAAATATTATTAACACGCATTGTTTAAGAATATTTAAAACGTGTACCGTAGCCATCTAGTTATTTTGGTGTTTTTTTAGATCGATGTATCATAAACTGGGGTTATCATACCCCTGGGGTGCCGCGATAATTTGTGTGCAACAATACTATTTATTTTAGTGTACAGTTGGGAGAAAAAATCGTTATTATTTTAACGGGAAAAAAAGTGTACATCTAAGAACTTAGGGGGCCACATTACAAGCAATTCCGAAAAGCACTGATTTACATGACCTACAAATCCACGCCCATCTATGGAGTCGTTATAAACGTGAATTGTATGGTTTGAACACAAATTGAATATTTACAGCGTAAAAACAACGATTTTTTGATAGTTTTTTTTTCCTGAGCATATAACAATATCGATTTTAATAAACGGAGTTTCGCAATTCATCTGAAAACGAATCGTACAAACGAAAGATCGTACAGAACCGTATGTCATTCGATTGAACTGAATCATTACTCGCTTTGATATTGCGATATTACACGCACCCACCTTACACGCGACCGTTCGTCGCCAATCCGAGTATCATGCACGTACGTACGTAATTATGGTTACGAGGAACAAATCGGTATACGACCGAGCTTATGGGAATGGGTTTGTTTTATTAATTTCATCGTCGGCGGCCTAACGGACGTAAAATCAAACCTGACGTGGAGTGGTATATTGTACCGGTGACAGAAGACGAAGGCATTTTTATACGCGTGCAAACGTGTATTACGTACGATTTTTTCGCAGCCCCGATTCCCTCGCGTACACTTTTCCACGGCGGCGCAGTAATGAAATAATAACGATAATAATATACGAGTTTAAAAATACCTCGGTCTCCGGTTTAGGTATATATTATTATCGTGTACATGTGTCGCACGTGTGCGTGTGTGCGATAGAGTGTGTTCTAGTGAGAATATGCTTGTGTGTGTGTGTGTGTGTGTGTGTGTATATTCGTGTATGTGTGTGAGAGTGAATACTGCGTGGGGGTACGCATGTTATGTTTGTGTGTGTGTGCGTGTGTACTGCGTGTGGGTAACGTTTATGTGTGTGTGTGTGTGTGTGTTTGTGTGTGCGCGCGCGCGCGCGCGCGGAGAGGAGTAAATCGATTAACGGCGTGTAGCGTCTGTAAGTCGCAAACCACACGTGACACCCCCGTCTGATGATACTCCCGTCGCTATAGTAACCCGACCGGAGGATTATAACCTACGTTCATCCAGCAGCGGCGGCGGCAGGCGCTTACAGCCTTTCGGCCCGGCACGATCGGCCGCCGCCGCCGCCTCGGCCGTGGCAATAAATGCGCCCTCATCCCCCACCAACCCTTCCACCGTAACGTATACTTTGCGCTCGACCGCCGCCGCCGACACCGAGAGCCGGCCGTGGCGTTGGTGACGGTGGTGACGGTGGTGGTAATGTTAGTGGCGGCGGTTGACAGACTTGACACCCTCTCTCGATATTCGCCGCCACTGCAGGAGCCGACGGACAGTGAGAGAGAGAGAGAGAGAAAAAAATACGTAACTTTGCGTTTGTGCTGTTGAGATTCTATGCCTCTCTGCTCCCCGTCTCCGTTCCGACACGACCACGACGACGACGACGACGACGACGTGCGGGAAGAACAAAGTTCGAACAAGCGTCCCGTAAAAATAATCATAATAATAAAACACCCCGTGGAACCCCTAACCGGGTGACTTTTTGCCGATTTCTTCTTTGGTTTTCATCCGTACGGCTCTAACCGATTTTAAGCACGGGTACGACCTGATTCTCGGAGTACATAGTGCATCTGGGTGGCGTCAGTATAACCAGCGTACCCTTAGTGCGGTCCGACACGAAAAACAGTGCACTCGGAACAACTGCACTCGAAACGACTGCTGCATTAGAGTTAACACTGCGTGCACGTACGTGCAGCGAAGAAACGATCGAAAGCAAAGCTACGCGGTCGGAAAAATCGACATTGTTAGTTTTGTCACGTGGCCGTGTACGAAAGCGTTTATGGCGGCGGGAACGTTATGTGCAGGGTTGAAAAAAAAAACCAAAAGGCCCTCGGAACCGTGGCGCTAAATCGATCGTGCGAGACGATCACGAACCGCAGACGAACATAATGTAATAATATTACGACCGTGTTGAACGACCGGGTGGGTAGGATTGAGCCGCGATAAAATAATATGTTTCGTAAACGCGTACCGCCCCGCTACTGGCAACGGCTGCAGTGCCTAACTACAAAAATACAGCCCTCGGGTAAATGAACTTTTGCGTATGCTGTTTTGACAAGACGGACATTTATGTGGGAAAAAAACGTGTTTAAACATGGGGTAAATCAGTTATTCTCGACAACTTTCGCGTAACAAACGCAGTCACTGCGTTTCACTTCAGCACAGTCCACTTCATATCTTAGAGCGATGGTGACCGTTAAAGCTATATTATATGACAGTATCAATAATATAAATATCATAACAGGGCACCACGTCAGCCATAATACGGTTTCGGCGTATCGATGATGAGGACGGGGTGGTTTTGTTACAAGAAAAAAATGCAGTGAAAGCAGGTAAACACGTTATGTGCTGAGTAAGTAGCGGTGTACGTACTGATTTCAACCGAAAGAATTGATAACTACTGCTTTCCGCTCTTGGAAATTAACGATTTAAGTGAAATAAAATTACGTTTGGCGGTTACGACATTTCAATATTGAATTTTAAACCACCAGATGACGTTCTTTTTTTTTCTAAACCGTCCGAACAATTGTAAAATGTTACGGAGAACAGTAACTGTCGCGTTAACAGTGCAGCAAAACTCATGCCGAAAACAAAACATAATTATTGATATTTTTCTAGTCACTGCTTTTGCGCACTAGTACAACCTGCGGGAACTGAACACAACCGCTGTGTTATTACAATATTGCATTTCCGGTACGGATAAGCGGTGAGTTTTCGAGAACGGCGGCGACGTGCGACTCGAACCCGTCGAACGGCATAATAGTGTATAGCAGTGGTCTTCAACTTTTTTGGACTTACGTCCCACTTTTTTAGGCCTACATTTTTTGCGACCCATGGCCACGTAAGATTTGTAGAAAAACAAAAAAAATGCTAAAAACATCAATTATTATATTCAATGTCATAATACGTAAAATCATACCAGCATATGAAGCATACAGTATAAATTGATGTATAATATTGTTGATACATAATATATTACAATAATTTTTAACTGTATTTTCATTTGTTAATATTCCAAGTTTAATAATTAAAAAATTATTTTTATACCTTGTATAATTATAAAAACTTGATTTTTATTTTAAAAATAAGACTTATGGCGACCCAATTCTAAAGCTAATGCGACCCAAAAATGGGTCGTGACCCACCGGTTGGAGACCACTGGTCTATGGTATCACGGTTTTCACCCGCCCGCGAGTAATATTTACGCGATTTAACTCGACTCCACGAGCCATGTACATTGTACAGTGTACACGTAAGAATTATTACTATTATTATTATATTACGACCTATTGCAACTATTGCGGTCACGCGGTTTTCTCGTACTCTTTTTCGGCCCATTGTAATACGCGCGCGCGCGCGCGCGCGTTAAATAAATCAAGGTGCACTTTTTCACCGGGACACCATAATATAATACGCGTATAGATTTATGTTTGCGGTGTAAACGAATGGTTTTCTTGTCTTAAAAATAAGCTTCCAAAGCTCGCGTCAGAGAATTATTGCAGTGACTGCATGGTATAAAGTTCTCATTCGTATCCCAAGATTTACGATGCGCACCCCATGATCTATTAATAATTATTTTAATATACCGCTGACAAGTGCGTACAGGATATTGTTACATACACGTTATTATTATTATTATTATTATTAAGTAACTACGCGTGTAGTTACTACGTATTTTCGAAAATAAATACTTCTTGCGTTAAATAAATCGCATTGTAATTATTATTCGTGCGTAACAAAGTGTTACACGGGTGTAACGTAATATTGTGTATAATGGGCCCCACTGGTGAAGCTTGTACAGGGGGAGGGGGAGGCATGAGTATTACCAATAGAAAAAACAAGTCTTATTAATAAATAATTATTGTATTATTGCCGTTACTGAACAAACGGATTTTATTTTAAACTTCGAGAAATAATTAATAAAACTCGATTTTTAAATAAAAAACCATACCTACCGTATCGGACATAGTTATATCATAATACCTACATGACTAAATCTCGAGTTCATCGCAATGAAATTCGGATATAATTATTAATTAAAAACCTTTATGGTAAGTTTTACAAACTTTTGAGTATTATTCTCTTGTATTTGTTGGTAACTAAAGTTTAATATCATATTGTTATAATAGTCATATACATAAGTCTATGTTTATTAATTTTTTATTTATATATTTCAAAAAAATCTTTAACACACACTACATTTGTTTCATGAAGATAAGATAGCAGTTTTAACTAAATCCTTTTCCGTTGCAAGTCAGCTTATTTTATTATTATTATTATTATTATTATTATTATTATTATTATTATGTTGTTGTCTCCATAAAAATCCTACAAAACTAATACCCTATGAATACGTTGAGAAAACATTGCAGCCATGGCGCTAAAAAGATAATAACGTATACCATATAATCACCGAGTGATGCGACGGACGTCAATTATGGTTGGGTATACGATGCGACGATGAAATTTAATTGACCGGAATAAGTCTTTTTATGCGCGTATCCCTCACATTTGATCGGACAATAATAATATTGTGCGCGTTCATTGACTGGTTACACGTGGTATCAAACCATAATGTTATAGTATGCACGCGTAGTGGCTCATTTCATGATATGTTTGACCTTTCAAGAGAAAATACACAATTTTCACGGGAAAATAATGAACGATTACAATCTTTAAGTATTCTAGTGAAAACTACTCAAAAACTTGATAAATGTTAAATTTATTATAATCCATAAATGTTGAGTAAAAATATTGTACTTTTCACTTCGACGTTTATAATAGGTAAAGTACACGCTTTATTGTGATGGCATTAAATAGATAAATAATTTTTTATTACCATCTAATATGGAATAAAATATTATGAAAAAGTAGCTTCTACGACAAATTTTGTTGAGTGACAAAAACATCGAATATCCTAATAGTTTAATTTTTAGCCTAATCGACTTTTTCGGTAAACGCTGTGAACGCACCACTGTAGACTTGACACCAGCGTGTTATTGCTTAACTTAAAGAATCTTTCAAATTATTTTATCGCGTTGCCTTTTTTTTCGTACACCACATATTACGATGTCCAGGACATACGTTTTCTGGTTTGTCACAGAGAATTAAAAAAAAAAAAAAATTATAAATGTATCATACTAAGTGATAACACATTACGTATATTCGTATAAGTACTCAAATAAATATCATGAGACTATGAACAGGTACACGTTTTGAACCTCCTCCTCTCCACAGATGTTTTTATCATAATGTATATGATAAAAACCTAGTAAAGTTATTTGACTATCAGCCGAATAAACATTGTTTTCTAAACCTAATGCCACAATGATTCACGCATGTCACGTATATTCGTCGTCATCATGTCTACATCATTTTACTTAGAATCTAAAACATATCTGAACGACAAATAAAATACTTTATTTTTTCAATCGATGTTTTTCTCCATTCATAAGCTGTGCGATTCAATTTGTTTTCAGAACTGTTTGTGAAATATTCAAATTCTAAAACCGATATATTTTCGTTCGTGGTCCAACGTTAAAAATCGTGAACAATACACTATGTGTGTATGAATATAGTTCAATAGACAATAGACAACCGTACCTGTCATAAACGCATCAATTTATCATAATGCTGTAGGATCCGTTATTATTTTATAACGTAAAATATTAACGAACTAGTAAAAAGTTTATTTTCATTCATAAACCATTTGACCTTTCCATTAAAAGTCATGCGATAATAATTATCTATATCAAATAATATAAAAGCAAATACATGTTATTTTTGTAATGTCTGCACGATATTTTTAATACGGAAAAATTTAACGCTTGTACACGAATGAACGGTATTCACTTAACAATGTACCTAAATTTGTTCGTTACCAAGGTAAATATTGTTTTAGTAAAATATAGTAAATTAGTTTTTTCTATATACAAAATATGCAAAATAATAATAAACAAAATCAAGTAGCTACGGTTAAATTAACTATATTAAAATACTAACCGATAGAATCTTAATAAATTTTGATTTTATTTTTCTCAACTATAACTCAACTACACTGCCACTACCTACACCAAAGGTATTACTATATTTACGAGTTTAGTCTCAACTAAATGTTCGTGAGTATATCTAGCTACATAAAACGAAAAACGAGAAAACAATTTTAATTTTTAATTATCATAATAATTATGATGTCCACTTATTTTTTTTTCGAAAAAATTATTTTCGCTTTAGAAAATTATTTCAGAATCTTCATAGTTACTTTAAAACAAACAACAATAAGACACTCAGCGATTAAGTATTTAAAAGAAGTAAGTTTTAAGGAAGTTTCAGTGATAAAGATTTAAAATTTTTTTTACTCTTGATAGAAAAGCTGTTGTTAAAAATGAATGTAAGTACTTTCGAAACATTTGTTTTGAAAATTAAACTATAAAATATTAAGTTATGATTCCACATAATTAATGAAAATTGTAATGTACACATTTTAGGTCGATAAACTAGACCCAAAAATAATGTATGTAGGATTTATAAAATTTCAGCGTAGTACCAAAATTAATATAAGAATTAATACACAATTGTTTCATTTTTTAAATAAAGTACGGAAACAAATGTTTATAAAAACAAAGAATAAATATCGTTAAATAAACAATATACGAATACCAATCGAATAACGCGGTCGTATTCTAAGGCTCAAGGGTGGTGATATTTTGAGATAATGTAAAATACATTTAGTTTTATACTAAATCGTATCGCCATGAAACTCATGCATTTTGTTTTATTTTTTTCGGGTTTCAGTAGTTTTTCCATTTTCTCTGAACAGCGTATATAAAATCTACATTTAATTTTCGATCAATAAAAATAACTACATGGAATCTGTAGAATACGCGGGCTTATATACAGTAAGCTTTCTTCTAAAAAAAAAAAATCTATTTATCGTGGGTTTTTTTTAACGCAGAGGGTCTTATTAAAGATTACTTTATATAAGCGCAAGGCATATACCACGATTATAACATAATTATTACCAATCCAGGACTAAAACTGATTGATATGAAACCATTTAACCTTATATTTTATTACGGAAATAGATAATCTGAAGCGATGAAACTATACTTTTATGAAGTTATTTTTTCAACACCGAAGTATTGAGTCGAAAACGAATACAAAAATCGTATTTTTCATTATAACCACGGATGCGCGGGATAATTTACATATATATATATATACGATAGTCAAGTGAATTTTTTAACCAGCTGCTGCTGCGAGATGGGCTGGTGCGCTGCGTGACTGCGTTTTGTTCGGACGGCTATAGCAGTAGCAGTAGCATCAGCAGCAGTGAGAGCAGAGGGCGAGGGAGAGAAACGATTTTGGCGTACACGACAGACCGATGGCTGCGCACGGTGACCTAGATTTTTCCCATGTATTTTGCACATCGCGTTTTCCCCGGGTCAACCATGTAGTATTATGCTCTTATCGCGTATACGTAACCTCCCCTCGGCCTACACACAAGGATACACGCACACATACGCACGTGCACATGCACGCTCTGTACAAAATAATACACACACCCACGAAAACATATTATAAACGATTTTTTTTTCTCAATACCTGTGTGTGTGGGTGTAGGTGTGTGTGTGTGTGAGAGTAATACGTGTTCGAAATTGTAATATAATAATAATAATAATGCCGGGGAAATAAAAACGATGAGAAAACGAGAAGCCTGTATCCCACGTAAGTGCGTACGTCGGTTTATTAGTACCGGCGATAGAATTTTTATAGTATAATATGTGCACGATGATTTGCTTTACTTATTTTCATTTTTCATCTGTTGTTTTATATAATAATAAGTGACATGATGCAAATTTTAACTATTTTTCTTGCACCCAACCATGAATTTTCTCGATTTTATTGATTTTCACAGCCGATTTTATTGCACACGTACAATATTATTAAGCTAAGTGGACCTGTGATTCAATACCACTGTACACTGCAGTCCATTCCTCACCATTCCATATAGCCTTTCAAAACACACACACACACACACACACACACGTCTTACATGCCACCGCGATGACGTCTCCATCAATCAGCTTGTAACGGTGGAGAAGGGTTATGAGAGAACGCGGAGGCTACACTGCTCGCGATTGGTAGAGGTGTGGCAGATCCACGTTGCCGTTGGGTGCTAGTCGAGCTACGGGAGTTTTGACTTAATAACGCACATAATTCGCCGACTCGACACCTTCATTTCCGACCAATATTCTCCTTCAATATAACCCGCAACTAATGGTATGCGGGGGTGTCAAAAAGCCTCCATCAGGGTTAAAAACGTGACGAAATAACTCCCGATGGCGGCACTAGCGAGCGGGGAGAGGTTGTACTGCAGTGGCACGTGAAAAGAGAGGGTGACGGAGAGAAAGGTAAGGAGAGGCTGTACACGCGTCAAAACGATAGAGTTTTTTCTTTAACATTTCCTATCTTTCAGTCACCAACCTCGTGAAAAAAAAAACATAAATAAATAAAAAAAAAAATTATGATTAACGACATCTTTGTCTTAACGCGACCCGAATTTAAATCGACAAAGGTCACATTTTGTTAACAAAATAAATTATGCAAGTACTAGATTCAAAAACAAAAAAAATCCCTCAACGATCATTAGCTATATGGTCGAAAAAAAAGAACAACAAATATTATTTTTTCCTTTTTTCTATTTTATCGGTCACTTTTAAGGATATATTATCATAAAATATTATCATAAAATAATTTTTCAACGTGAAAAATAAAATCAGCCATCATCATTATTATTGTATCAGTTCACCGGAGAGATTATTTATTTTTTAACAATAAAATCAATAGTGAACAATCAATCCAGAATTATTTTAAATTATCGTTTTTAGAAAAATAAATCTAAATATTTAAAATCCAAACGAAATAAGGAAAAATATATTTCTCTCGATGATATAGTTAAGTACGTTTTGTAACAAAAATAAAATAAACGTAAATAAGTAAAACGGTTTCTATACTTTCACAATTACTTCAAATGGAACTTTGCATATAAATCTTTAAAATAGTCAAATTAACTGGATTTAGTAAACTTGAAATTAAATTTAGTTGATAACAGATCATGTTCAATTTAAATGGCGAATGAGTTAAATATTTGACATTGAATAATTACAAAATTGATATAATATCGTGTAACTTGCTACTGAAAGTTGATTAATCGAGTAACGCAAAATTAATACATGTATGTTCGGCGAGTATTTGTGTGTCAGATATAAGAAAAATAACAGACAAGACCACTCTCTCGATAAATCAATATTCGAAACTAAGATAATATAAATTAAAGTTAGGGAAATTTTAACGTGAATATACAATAAAAGAAAATTAGGTTAAGTACCCGCGGAGGAAAGAAATTACGTTGTATAGACGCATTGTCGATTTCAATCAGTTTTTAGTTGGCTTGAAAAAAACTTCTTAAAAGAAAATTCAATTTAAAAATACCTCTTCCTAAGTAAAATTACTTTTTTCATTACTCACACAACGCATCACATATGTCATATAATCGAAATTCACAAATAATATCATATACTCAGAGATCGGATAGCTCCGTATTTGAATACACAATCATTCGGTATTCGATTAACATACTGCCACGTGCGTTTTCCAGGAGGTTTAAAGTACAAAATCACGTGATACTTAAAAGTTATTCGTACTTGATTAGAAACGCAATTGACTTAATATCCAACATTTTGTTTTTTTTTTGAACGATTATAACACGATACGGTGTTTTCATTTATAATAGTTGGTTTTTCATTATTTATACACGAAAATAATGTAAATCGTTTAAGCTTAAAACAACTCTGAAGAAAAAAATTGAAATATTACCTACGGTTTTGAAAATGGCTCGTGTTCGGTACGTCAAATGAACCGTGAAAGAATAACGACAAAGTGAAAGCTAATGAAATTTGTACGACTCGAAGAAAACCGTTCAACTAATGTCCAGCAAAAATATAACGGCAGTACGTGGTCGTCATACGCTGGCGGATTCGTGACGGTCCGAGATACGTTTTGTCTGTTCGAAACGTCGTTATTGAATGTTGTGATGTCGACGAAAAAAAAAATGTAAATATTTGTCCGATCGGATTTCGTTGGGATCCTATTAATAATGATTATAAATCGGCATTGTTTTGTTTCGTATGCGCTCACGACCGTTATGATACGATGTAGTAAACGTGCGGTAATAATAATGATAATAATGATAATACGCAAACGCATTATGACAGAGGTATTCAAACTGTGCGTCAAGGGAGTTGTCAAAGCGAGCCGCGCCATATAATTGAAATACAATAAATATTTTTACGAAAAACGTATATTATTATCATTGAGGCACACCGGTTGGGAAACGTTGAATTGTCTACAATAATCATTCGCTAAATATAGCTTTAATTAATATTGATGTACTATTTTATTGATTTATATTTACTAAGACTAAACATGAAATATTGAATAACAATTTTTTCTACAATAACTACTTGTATATAATTGTTTCATATACAATAAGTTCCCGTTACAACGAACTCCAAGGGACCGAATTTTTTTTTCGTTATAACGGAAATTTCGTTGTAACGAAATTTAAAAAATTCGAACGAAAAAAAATGTAAAAACATTAGGTATGTAATTCAAATATTAATTTAGTTTTTATTATAATACATATTAATTTCCAACAGTTAGTTATCGTTTATTGACTGAAATCATCCCAAGCTCCGCATATCCATTCGATAGCTTCCTTCACATTGCATTTTCTTTGGATATTTTTCTCCAAATCACTGACGTGTGAGCTTTATGAAAATGTTTTGACTGATTGTATCACGTTATTGATTGACGTGAAATAACACGGTCACACAATATAATGACTATTTAATGACTTGATTATCTCATAAAATTGTATACTTGTTATCTTTAGATCAAATTAGAAGGGGAAAATATATTTTAACATGTACAAATAGTTCGTTGTATTGGGATTTTTAAAAATCAATAATTTCGTTGTATTGAGATTCATTTAACATTGTTTTAATAGCTTTTCGGTAGGGGACCTCTATGACTTTCGTTATAACGGGATTTTTCGTTGTATCGGTATTCGTTGTAACGGGAACTTACTGTATTTAATATGGTAAATAAACAATTAGTATAAAATGTAAATTACGTTCATATAAACATTGACTTTTTTGTCATTTATTATTTGGGAGCCGTCAAAATGTTGTGAAGACTCAAAGGAGCATTGGGATGAAAAAGTTTGAATACCTCTGCATTATGAAGTATTAATCTATTCCGTATTACGTGCGTTCGCATTGGAACAAAAATAATTATTCAAGTGTACTAGGCGCCCGCCGCGGGGGTAATCCGACTAACGACCTGTGTGGTGTTAAATTGCCTATGCAGTGCGCCGGCTCATCGGCGACGTAACGTTTGAACGCGTCGGCCGTGTGTACCACATTATATTATTGTTAATACATTTCAATATATCGGCACGGAACTCAATCGGTGCGGAAGAAACCCTGCGAGTTACGCAAACACAACGTCCCCCGGCCTCGCGGTTCGGTGAAACGTGAATTTGCATTTTACGACGACGCACGTGTAAAAATATCGTGAGAATTCGCGTCCCGGGTACAGCCCCCGTACAATGTTACGTATTATTCCCGTCTCAGCATAGATTTCTCGTTGAAATCCACGTGGACGCTGCCACCACGCGTCGCTGCGATCGTTTTCGTTCCACTCGCTCAACACAGCTTTTCGACAAGACAAACGAAAACTATCGGACGAGAACACTGTTTACTTTTTATTTTTGAACGCCCGTTCTCATCGAGTTGAACGCAAGCGGTCGCGGCGACTTAGCCCCTCAACCGGTGTGATCAGTTTTCCGATGCGGCGTATCTTTTCGCCGTAAAATCATGGTTCTAAGACTTCTCGGTATCGGTGCAGTACGAGTTGCCCGGATACCGGCCACACGTAGTAAATATTGTCTAAACGTTTCACCGTAACTTATTCGTGCCCGTCGACACGGTACACCACATTATAAGTGCATTTTTGCGGTTCGAAATAAAAATCTGTATGAAACATATGCCACGTACACCGCGCAGGGTTGCTATTCCGTGACGATTAACGTGCTAGGGATTGTATTCCTCGTAACAATCGCTCCTTTCCACAACAAATTATGGTCTCCGCACTGCTGCCAACACGAGCACGGGAAAATGTGCGTAGCAATAAATAAAACTGTTGTCGTTAATTCGCACTCGAGGAGAATAATACCGCGCGTAATCAAAAGCGAAAGAATGTATTATTTACATAAACGGAACACGAGTCGCGTGTTTTTTCATCGGACGGTTTCTATAAAATTGTGTTTATTATTTCTGC
The DNA here is from genome assembly GCA_949715065.1 of Periphyllus acericola. NCBI lineage: Eukaryota > Metazoa > Arthropoda > Insecta > Hemiptera > Aphididae > Periphyllus > Periphyllus acericola. The sequence goes on from OX454268.1 coordinate 36,730,465, forward strand.
GCTAAAAATCGATAGGAACGCATTAATAACGCCATTTACTGTGGGGGACGACGAGGCGTCTATTAATTATGCGCAGTCGTTAAGAATGGTATTCTCTCTCTCTCTCTCTCTCTCTCTCCTTTTCTTCTTTTTTTCCCCTTTCATCGCTGTCAACGGAACATGCGTTTATTTGCTTAGCGGCATGACACGGTATCCTGTTTACGATTTGTTCAGTCTGGTGCGCTGTTCGACCGCGTGTAACGGTTCGACGGCGGCTATCTTCGGGGCTCACTAAAACGTCAGTGCAGGATGGCCGTTGAACCGTTACGGTCGGCAATGAATGACTGAACAGAACGTGCGCGCGGCTCCGTTACGCAGGATACCGCAACCGTTATACCGTATATCGTTAGCGGGAAGCCACGAGCGATAACTCCCGGAAAAAAAATAACCACAACAATCGTCGAGTATTCACAAATATCGACGTCGACATTAAATATTACGGTAGTAGTTTCATTTCGAGTTCACGAATAAGTGTAATACCACACAACCTCGGTCCGTATCGTGTTATATACGGTTCCGCCGACATTATCGTATTAATATATTATCGCATTACGTTATTGTTGTACGTTCGCTTTCGTTTACACATTTTTTTTTTCGCTTTTTCAACGTTCGAAATTCAATAACTGTGTAGTATCCGCGATACCGAACGCGCTGCGCGCATAAAATGTTTTACATAATTCCCTCATTAGAATAACAATCCAATTTTCGAACGCATCGTTTTCATGTTTATGTAAATCAGCAGTAATGAAATTAAACAATAATAAGAGATCGATTCGATTTATTTGAGGAGTATATTTTTTTCCTATTTTTCGTCAAGTAATCGATGACCCGACAGATAGTGATGGTTGTTAGTGCGAATCATTTCCACTTGTCATTCACGCTAAATGATAATCGAAATGTCAGCGAGATTGGTTCGGAGTGTAATTGATTGTTTTGAAACTATCATATTTTTCAAATCAATTAAAAATATTTCTAATTTTCGCGTAGATCCTTTTTTTGTTTTTTTTTTTTTATAACATAATAAATAATATGATAACATAATAGTTTTTATAATCGCCATTATTCATGTAAATATTTCAATTATTAGTGTTCGGACTGATATAATTGTACAGATAAAACACTGGCGGTACCGTGCCGCGGAGGAACGGAAAGAAATTTCATCATTATTTTATAGTTTTTTTTTTTTTTCGTTTTCCCACCCATTATTGTAATTAATCGGATAAATAAAAAAACAAATGGATAGCAAAAAAAAAAAAGAATGTACACGTGAAACCTATATTAAACTATTTACATGCAACCGATGTGTATTTTTCTTCGGAGGGCCGGCTGAGGAATTTATCGCGTACATTTTGTTAACACCATTTAACCTCAGAGGGTCAATAAAGAGCTTTTCGTTTACCATTGGTCCCACACAACCAATCCGAATCAATTACGTGATTTCGTTACACCATACCAGCAACCAGCCCCACACATCTCGTCAACCATTCCGAATACAATTCCATGTACTTGTAGCTTTGTAAGTGTGTGTGTGCGTGCGCATGTGTGTAGGTGTTTATGTGTTTCCCCCGTCAAATACTAAACGTCGATTTTACGGTAATAAAAGTACTAGACGGGGAGATCTCTTGCCGTTATTTTTATTTTTTCATTTGTCGTGTTCGTGGCTCGTAAACCGTCGAAATACGTAATACGAAATCGATCGAAAATATTCGATAAAAAAATAAGAATGCTCCGCTATTATAATTCTCCCTTAATCCGTGTTATTTTTTTTAACAGCGTGAAAAACGTTAACAACAATCATATAAAAATATTTTCAAAAAACCTATAGGTACCCTTGCATTTATATTTGAACAATTTCCCGTTAATCCGACGGCGACGGTCGATTTTATAATTTGCAAACAGGAAAAAAATTCGCTATGTAAAAAAAAAAAAACATTACGATTTCTTGTATTTCGACCGTGATTTCCGTTAATTAACACGTTCAATTTGTAACAAAAATAGGTATTTTATAATAAACGAATGGTTATTATTTTGAAATGGTTTTTGTTGAGACATTAATATGTTTGAAGTAATTTATGAAGTACATAAATGGGTGCAGTGATGCGCGTATAACGCGCCATTGATTGAAACGAATAGAGTCAAAACCAATAACGTAACTTTTTTTGTTTAGGTCATTAAAGAAACGTGAAAGAGTTACGAATATTAACTTAAAAAGTTCTTATCAGCAACTCTTTATTCTTTTATACCAGCTTTGTATCGAGAAAACTTTTTGGATTATTGTAACATTATAATCAGTATATATATATATATATATATATATATGCAATGTGGAAAAATATAATATTGTTATTTTTTTTCTTTTTAAATACCAACCAAAGTTATTGAAAAAATCTCAAGCATCCACCGCCGCGGTGAAATACCTCGACGGACGCGTAAAAAGATAATAATAAACCTCTTAACCTATTATAAATAATGTTAACCAAATCGCGTTTGGACCACAGTATTATGTAATAGCGTTTTAATTTCATTCTCCCGAACAGTTTACGTTCGATTAAAAGTAAGAGTATATTAAACAATATACTCGTTTACATATTACAGTGAAAACTTCCCTAGCGAACACCTTCCCATAGTGGAAACCTTCCAATAACAGATGTTTTTTTTTTTTTGGAACGGAGACATTTTCAACATTTAAACGGGGAAACCTGATAGTGGACAACATTTCGGTGACTCAGGGAGTCTACTATTCAGAGGCTTCACCGTATACGTATCTACGCGTTTATATTTTTTCCGTGTAATCGAATAATACGTTCATTTCATCAATCAAATCCTTATTATTCCTTTTTATTTATATCTGTATATTATTATTCGGTGGATAAAATGTTCCGTTATAGCCGTGCGGTACAATAATAAATGTCCCTTGTATCCATGCATCTATGATTTTATTTTTTCAGACTAGAATACTCCAGCGGCCCATCGACATGTCCATTTATAATGTTTGCCTAAGTGAAAGTGGTTGACCCATATATCGTCTAATATATTATCATACGGTCATGTTATCAAAAAACTACATAAATCAAACTAGAGGAGCTTTTTCCCGGAGTATGATAAACGTGTAAGACTCAACATCCCTGTATAGCATGTTTGCAGCTAGATCAGGGTTTCACGCAAGCCTCGATGTGCTGTGCTTTTTAAGATTTGTTCAAAACACTCTTTTCAAGACGTTTTGGACCATCTCGATCCGTATATACATAAAAACATAGTATTATAAACATATAGCCGCATCAATAACATTTTTTGTCGGGAAATAATTTAGCGCCAATGAATTCCGTCGGGCCTGGTCCGTTGGCGTCGCGCCAAACACCGCTCTCTCGTGCGCAATCGATAGAGCGCGTTTTCTGTGCGAGTACGTTTCCCAGGACAAAGGTCCTGACCGTCAACGAAATGTATGTACAGAGATTTCGATGATATTATGTACGAGGTTGGGTCGGCACCAAAAATCTCGATCGCCACCTATCCTGGCTGCGGTTTGTGGCATAAAAGGTGTGGAAGACGCGCGGGAAAACGTTGAATTATGTTTGCCGGCTCTGCAGTACGAGGATATAATATTATAAACATGTGTAAAGTATATTATAATAGTAATGGCGGGCTTGTGGTTTCTCGTGTGGGTTTTGGTTAATCCGACGTTTCGGCCGAAATGGTTCGACGTTCGGAGGGCCGTGACGCGGGGTGAGACGCGTTGGTGGTTTACGGCAACGATGTAATAATAATCATAATAATATGTGTCTTATGTATGATATTGCACGCGAGTAATTTCCAACCGCTCGTTTATTTTATTCGTTGTATTTCTATTTTTATCATATCAGATTGATTAAATACATCCTTAACTCTCGCTTTATAAATATACAACGTCGGACGTGTTAAATGGCGAAAACTCTTTGAACAGAACACGTATTTCACGGTCTCGCACACGCGGTATACATGATGTGCTACAGGCATCCCACGAGGATTTAAATAATAAATGATAAAACGTTTATCGCAACTTTAAGTATGTATTTTACAGGATCGTAATATCGCATGTATATATAAAGATAAAGAGGGAGAGAGAGAGAGAGAGAGACACACATAAAATAAATAATATAACCGCCGCACTTGAAAACGGACTAACGGTCGTACATGGCGCGTATACAAGGAGGGTCTTAAGGAGTTGAGACCACCCCTGAAATTGTAAAAAAATATGTTCATGTTTATATTTTTACACCTGCACATTTAACAATCAGTGTTGTTTTTGTCCAAGTGAAAGACATTTATTTATTTTTTAAACCGTAATGAGATTTAACTAGGCATTGCAATTTAAATGTGAGATAATACAACAGTGTGACAATAGTTATAATGATAAAACAATTAGTGACAACCGGTTTTCGAATGAGAGTGAACAAGATCGAACATAATAACTTTGTGATAACTGATGAGAGTATATCGTTGTCATAATAGAGATGTCACCGGTGCGTTAATATTATTAAAATCGGGAAATCCGTCGTGATTGTTGCTGTTACAGTAGCCCTTTCTCTAAAACGTTGTTTTATTTTTTTTCACCGTACGTTCCCGGACGAAACTCAACGGGTGAAAAATCGGCGGGGTGGGGTGGTGGTGGACGTGGGGTGAGAATGAAAAAATGCCGAAACTCACCTTGCACGAGTCGCACGACTTGGCGGAGTACAGCTGGTTGCAATCGTACC